>JAKEPQ010001016.1:46604375-47967500 GCA_024500445.1 Entomyzon cyanotis | reverse complement strand
ATTCCAGAATTCCTATACAGTAATGAAGAAACAAAACCTATTATTTTTAAGTTGTACAGTACCTCCAGAGTGAAATGAATATTCAGGGCAAATCTTTTTTTATTTCAGTATTTATTCTCCGAGATAACCCCATCTAGCAAGGAGTTAATTTGCTGATGTGTACAGGAAGACTTTTGATGACACAGATCTTTTAAGGCAGATTGTCTACATGGAAATAAACCTGCATTTGCCACAAATCAAAAGTTTCTTCTTCAGAAAACTCCACCTGCTAGATAAATAGACCTGCATACATTTTTGGCTCACTTGCGCTACATGTTCTATAATAGGTTGTGCAATAGGATTTAATTTGACTATATGGATTCAAATATTTGTTACTGACCACTCTGGGGAGATAAAAATGAAAAAGGTTTGGTGGCTTACAAGATATGTAAGGAATAAAAACAGAAGCTGAAGCATGTTAGAAATGCAGAAGGTATATTATTAAAAAATAATAGAATACAAATACTGAGGAATATCTTTGTTATGTACAATGTTACTGGCTACGTATCTTAGCTTCATTTTGTATTTATGAATATATTTTCAGTAGAAGGATAAATAGGTGAAAATAGTTCACTACCATATGATTTGTTTTATCCTTAGGCATTGCCTGGGGTTACTGGTACAGCCCTGGCTCTCAGTACCGAAAAGTGAAATGTGCAACAATGAAAATTTTATTAAAATGTATGTTAACCCATTACAGTATGTTCACTTCCAATTCTTTGTAAGAATGCGTGATGTATCATTTTGTGTGTGTCATTTTTTTAAAAAGATATGAGTCAAGTAGAGGAGCAAATTTAATGGGAGAATTTTATGGGAAACATTATACAAATGGCAGAGTGTGCGATTCCTATTATTAAAATAATTTGTCATTGTATGAAAAAATGATATAAATTTCAAGAAAGAGTCTTCTTTAGTTATCTGCCCTTTTTTAATGACAGCAGCTTTTGTGCAGTAAAGGCAGACACGTTTTCAAGCAAAGCCCATTTCAGACCAGAATTTCTGAGAGCCCTATTAATGTTTCATGCTAATCAAGGAGAGTGGGAAATAGAGCTGACAGGTGCTTTCTACTCTGCTTATTCCTGTCTTCCTGCATTAGACATTACTAGCTAAAAAAGAGCCAATATAGTTCCTTTCCAGTACGTGTGGTGGCAAGGGCAGGAATAAAATGCTCCTTTTAAAAGATTATAGTTGTTTTTCTTATAGCCTTCACTGGTAACATCCACAAATGTATAGATGTAGCGATTATTAATAAAAATTTATTTTACTTCAAACCATGACCTGAATCGGACCCTGAAATTTCCCCCCAATGCACTTTGGAAACTCCAGTGCGCTTGTAGCACATCTGAGATAAACTGTGGTCCACCTGGGATCCTTGGTTTTTTGGTAGTATTTCCATCTGAGCCAGAAAGAAACACATACCTTTACTCTAGGACAAGTCCTTTTGATTAAGGAATGTCAAGTTGAGGAACAAAAGTAAACTCTTCAAGAGGCAGGCTTGAAGACAAAGCATGAAAGCCGCAGTGGGCATTGCTGGGAGCTGCCCTTTGACACCCTCCCCCATCCTGACTTGTACCCCAGTGTCAGTCAGGCAGAGCAGCAGCACTCTGAAATAAGCACTGAAATCCCAGATATAGCTCCAGGAGAGAGTGATGTGCCTTTGAAAGCCTACTGAGCAGTCCCATCTGGATGAGTTTAGGTACACAAGGTAGGCAGACTGGAGGCTCTCAAAGGCACGTGTCTCCTGTGTGAAAAGTTTCAGTGCTTCCTTTGGGAAGCTGGCTTCAATAGGCTCTTAAATGCAGATGGAAGTCAGGTGCCCAAGTGAGGAAGGACAGACTGTAGAGTATGACAACAAAATGGCTGAAGTCTGCAGGCTGGGGTTTGCTCAATGGTATTTGTACTACACACACACAGGGAATTTCATAATTACAGCAGCTAGCAATCCTTACCTTAGCTTTGCTGGAATAGTCAGGAAAAGAAGAAACCAAGCCCACTGTTCCAGTATATTGCTTTTCTGTATGCAAAGCAGACATCATTAAACCATCCCAATTGTGCATGGCACTTTGCAGAGCTGTTTCCAAATGCAAATTATAATATATACAATAATTCCGAAAATATTGATTTACTTAGGTATCTCTATAGTCCTTTAGAGTATTGATAAAAAAGCTGCATTTGCTTAATTTAAATTACTTTATATCATAAAATTTAATTGAGGTGCATTCCTAATCAGGAACGTTTTACACTGATTTAACTCTTGCTTACTCTGATTTTGGTCACTAGTAATTTACTGCTTTAAGTTGAACTAATAAATACATTCATACACATTTGAATATGTATGAATCCAGCTTAAGTTTATATTAAGAATCAGAATCAGCTGAATTCATTTAAACCAGGGTAACCTTTCCTCATGACATTGACAGGAATTTATTAAAAAATTGTAATTATAACAGGAAAACAATTACCACCTTTGTCTGTCAAGACAGAAGCCAATACAGCTTATTTGTTTGTTTTAAGGAGAATGCCAGCACATTTCTATCATATTTAATTTGCTGTTAAGAAGAATGATTTCTACAGTGAATCATGTCTACATTCAGACTCATAATCAGTATGAAGAAATACTAATAGAACAATCAAGTTGAATTACTTACAGTAATGTTTTCTCAATGTCATTAGAATCCTCTTGAATCATGAGGGTCAAGCACATGTAGTACCAAAATACTTGTGCCTATATTGTCTTGTTTCCTATGTCAAATATCATATACTTTTTTTTCCCTTAAAATAAAAAATAAACCTTAATAAAGCTTTTGCTTCCATTGGAAGCAAATATATTTTAACATAAATATGAATATAAGTGAACCATTTCTCTCTACATATGCTTTTCCAAGTTGCCACTGTCTACATGCCTCACATAGGAATGAGAATGTTCCTTACAAGATAGGAAAAAATGTTATTATTTTGTAAAGAAGTTGTCACAGGAATAATTCATCAGACATACAAAGAATGGAATTCTTTAACAGCAAGGATCTCATATTTTTATCAACCATAATTGTTTATAAACTTATTTTCATCACACACCTGTCTTCAATTTTTGTTTCAATGACTGATGCAATGAAACTCAGTAGGGTTTCCTTTCTGACTTCCTGATTATGGTGGAGGACTTGGGTAGCTTTACCCATTTTGTCATCTGAGCTTAAGTCTCTAAAACCTATGGACAGCATCACATAAGTGAAAATCCTCCTCTTCATCCCTTGGATAACACAACTTCCACTGCCAAAAACGTTGTGAGCACTATCTGCCCTAGAATTCCCTTTGCAGATGTCTCAACCTGGTTTAGATCTGGCCTCTAAGCTTAGGGAAGGGTATATGAGTGAGATTCACTATGCTCATTGTCTTTTCCTCTTGGGAAATGTTCACCACAAAACACAAATATTTAGAGTTATATGGTGAATCTACAAGACTATAATTGCTGTTACTGTCACAGATTGGTCCAGCATAAAGTGACTCCTGAAGGTTGCCTCCACAAGCTGTTCTTTTTTTTTCCAAGTCACTTTTCTTTCCTTCAGTGGAAAAGGGACCAGATGAAAGATATTTTCCTTGGGACTGATAATGGTTTCAAAGCTCATGGATGACTTTAAGGTAGGGATTTTCTTTTTTTCATCTTGTGGCTCTGAAAAGCAGATCATAGCGTGCTAAACATTGAAACACTCTGCTGTAAATTATTACGAAAAGGTATCTGCTTAATCCTGAACCGTTTAAAATTAAATATTTTCTTTCTGTTCTTCTATCTGGAACAGTCATTTAAAGACTGAGATTGAATATGTGCATGTATGCATTAGTGTGTTAATTTCTTTGCTATCTTAGTGCAGAAATTAAGGTTTTAATGTGTTCTTCTGAAAGCTGTATTGGGAGCCCTCCCAAAACACAGGAATAAATTGAGAATATCAGGTTTTCAATACAAATCTTGGGCTGGTCCTATTGAGTACCTCCTAGCAAATACTAAATGCTGTTTAAGTTTCACCTACTTAAAACAGGTGTTGCTTTCACCAAAGCAGAAAAATGGCTGCTTTCATCAGGGTTTGAGACCTTGATGGAGATAAGTGCATGAGCAAATAGTAAACTGCATATGCACATCCAGATTCCAAAGCCCATAAGCCTATTGCCATTAAATCTCAATTTCTTAATATACTCTACATTTACATTTATGCAACCAAGACTTTGCATCCCTGCAAATTTGCTGTGCCTGAGACAGTCCCACTGGGACTGTGAAGGGAAACCCATAGAAGGCTTCACATTGACATTTCAAAGGCTTCTGCATCTGTGCTCTATATCTATGAATAGATATCCCTTGCTCAAAAATTAGTTGCTCCTTCCCCCTCCTCACCCCTCTATCTCTGCAACAAGTCATATGTTTATGCATGAAAACCTTTTGCAAAAATATTATTACTCTTGTTCCCTCAAGAAAGCTTAACAAAGGCCATTTGGCCCATTATGGCATAAACGGTATAAATACCTTATTTATACAAAATTTATATAAAATTCCAAGAAAATATTGCCTTCCTGGGGACATTACAAAGTCAAAATAACAAGCCATATCCAGGATAGGAAAAATGTAGGTAGAGTTTGTGTTAGGTTTTCATTAACTGTACTTTGACCTCTGAGTCTTATAGTCACCTTTCAAAATAACACCCTTAGAGCCTGATTCTTTTTGCTCCCTTTAGATGTTAACATTGAGGGGGAAAAAGAATGAGTTGGACCCTAGAAGAAATCAGTTGTCTCATTTAAGAGCATCTGGGCAAGCTTGCTGCCTCTGAGCTCAGCCTACAGGAGGACAATGCTCAGCCATAGCAAAGAAGCCTAAAAGTAAGGCAGTTTGTCCCTCTTGGGTTAAAGTGAGCAACGCACTACAGATTTCCATCTATGGTGATATGCTCTGACAAACACTTTACATTTAATTAGCAGGACCAAATTCTCCTTTAATTTATGCAAGTGAAGCTCTATTGGTTTAAACAGAGTTAGCTCTTCTGTAATTGAGAGAAGAATTTGGCCCAGCATCTGTAATAAATCATTAATGAGCATGTAGTAAGATAAGTTTTAATGATTAATTAACAATGTATTTTTTGGAGAAAAGTATTCTTAACATGCCCTTAATGTATCAAGTGATAATTACAATATTAAAAGCCTAGTGATTAAAGCAATTAATTATATGCTTAATTTATTTACTAATTAAGCTTTAATATATGTATAGTTAAGTAATTGCTAATGAGTATTTCACATTTGCTAAACAGGTCTGGCAGTAATTACATGGGAAACACTATAAAATGATTCTTCTAGTGATTATATGAAAAAACACAACTTACTTTGGGTGGGTTTTTTTCTTTCTTTTGCTGGATTTTTTTCCCCTAAATGAATCTCTTGGCTCATGTTTTCCTCCTTGGTGAGTGAAATGTTTACTAGGATGCAAGTTTCATAGGTCTGAAAGGTCAGCATTTCTGCATGCATATGATGAAATATGCTTCTGAAGCACAACTCAGTCATGCCTACATGAAAACAGTGATCTTACCCCTTGTGCACACAGAGCTAAATCCTGCCGTTTTCTTAGCCTCTATTCAGACCTTAGGCAAAATTCTGGCTGAGGTTAATGGGAGTTTTCTATGTTAGGACCACAGCTCTTTGTTCTTTAGCTGTGCAAGAGCTTTTGGCTCCTGAGCTGGACTCTTATATCCTTAATTCTCATACAATGCAGGAGAGAGATATGCATTTCTCAGTCAGATGTGGGTTCCTTAAATCAGAGCTTATGCAGTAGCTGTTGTTGCAGTCCTTACTTTTAAGTCCTATATTTTGCACAGACAAAACTCCACAATCACTTTTAGACATACCTGACTACACTCAGTGAACTCTTGAGGTCTTTATTTATTTAAATTCCTATTGCACTCTAAGTGAAACACAGAGTCTTCTGGTCCTTGCCCAAGCTGTGTCACAAACTACAGATGTACAGATAGTCCCTCTTTTCCCACCTCTTTGCCTGTGCTGCTCACCACATTGCCTTCAGTGAGATATTATCCCAGTGCAGAATCTGAGATGCTTAAAACTACAAATAGCAGTGGCATACTGCATGCAGCATGGCTTGGTGGGAAGATACTACAAAACATGGAGAAGTGTTCAAGAAAGGGTTAGTGTTATGGCTGTAATTATTTCTTACTCCATCAGGAAATAAGAGAGCAAGACACCTACATAGTTGATTTGTCAGGGCAGAGCCTGGTATTGGGACAATCCTCAGCCTAGCTACCAACCCCTAGCTTTTGCAGCATAGAGATCAGGAGATATTCAGGCAGTTTTCCTTCCTTTCCTAATCTCATACTTGCTCTCTGCACTTCAAGCTTATCTATATTTCTGCAAAACCCCAGCTGCTTCCTCTGCCTTTTTCTAAGTTTGGAGCCTGGGGACACCATCCCCCCACTCTTGTCTCTGGATACATCTTCTCAGTGCTCTAATTTGTATCTAGCAGGTGAAAGTGCGTGTTGACCCAGAACACATTCCTGGGAGAGCAAAGTTAAATAGGTTCAGTAGATCTGGGATGCACATAAACAGGTCTTAATGTAGTGTGTATTCTCATCCCATGCATTAATGAAGTCGGGGATGGACTGAATCTCACCAAAGCATGGGTTCTCTGTGAATTCCTTATGCTGTCACCAGGTCAGAAATGGACCGGAGTGACATCTGGACCCAAGGGACTACACCCCAAACACAGGGCTTAGCCTTGGCTTGCATAGAAACTTCATTTTTGCCAAACCACATCTACCTAACTGGGAGCATGTGACAAATCCCTTACAATCTGTGATAAAATTCCACAATCATTGCCAAGGAGAGATTAAATTACATTTATATGGCATACACCTTTACTCAGTTATATGAGAATGGATTCTTTTGCTAAAATTGGTGTTTGGATTTTTTTTTTTTTTTTGTATTTATTTAAGAGATGGCAAACAAGGAATAAGGGCATAAATTGAAGATGGGGAGTTACCGGGCAAAGACTTAAGAATTGAAAAATCATGTATCTATTTTTATAAAAGCATTATGAAGGAATTTCAGCCAAATGTCCTCCCAGAGGAATCAAGCCAGTAGCTGAGTGGCTTCAGCACCCACTGACACCAGGGAGAGTTACTTGAACACCAAGTATCTCCTAAGGCTGACAGATGTTACCTTGAATGATCTATGTAGGCATGTTCTAGAGAACCAAATAGAGATGTTGTCTACCACATGGGAACAACTGCTGTCAGGCAGTGACCTGACATGGTCTGGCAATCAAAATTCTTCCACTTAACTTCATGGGTCCCATGATAAGTTTGGGGTAATTTGAGGGTTCGCAGAAGGAAGATTATCAGCATTAGCAATCTATTCACATTGCAGTAGTGACAGTGCTTCACTGATTGTCAGTGGTCAGGAAAGATTTATTTCTTGTTTGTTCCATACTTAGGGTAGGGGGTTCATCTTCTCCTGAAATACTCAAGACTGACAATGAGAGCTGTGGATTTCTATGCAGGTCTTAATTAGGTTAAAAACAACCTGTAGGATCAAACCTTACCTAATATATCAGAAAACCTTTTTTCTGACTCATTTAATGGTAAAATCTTAATCAACAAAACCGAGACGAGACAATTCCACAAGTGCTCCTCTCCACTGGCACAGCAGTGCTTCTCTGTCTACACAATGTGCTGAGCCTCCACCCAGAAATACCTCTATCTCCTATGGAAGATGGGTAAGAAGGGTGAGAGTCCTCACTTCATTTCCAAACCACTGCAAGAAGCTGGATCAGTGCTGACAGGTAGGACCATAGCACTTCTTCCTCTCCTGTGGTCTGTAAATCTTTGCGTGTGAGGAGTTTGCAGCTGGACTGCTGAATGCTTTGTCCCTAGCTGACTTTTGAAGAAAAGACAGCTGATGGTCTGGATCGCAGGCTGACAGAATTGTGATCCATGGTTCAAATTGTTCCAAAGAAGAGTTTAATTTTGGTTAGAGTATGGTGCTCTTAGCATCAAGTTGTGGGTTTGATCCCCATGTGGGCCATTCTTATGCAAGTTTCTTTAAGGTTTCATTTAATTTACTGCTGGTCTTTTCTAAGCAAAGTGCAGAGAGGAAATAAATTGCTAAGAGAGTAGAGTACCAAATTGTGATGTCCAGAAAGCTTGATATTTTCCTTAGGAAATCCTTGGTTTTATCTCACCAGGAGTTTTTTTGTCAGTAAGGTCTTTGAAATGGTCACTAGGAACTGGAGAGTTTGGAGCACAGAAAATGGAAAGTTAAACCACCTGTTCCACATGGCCTTCTTCGTCCAATCAACCTAAAAAGTTCTGCAAATTTTTATAACACACTCATAGGATTGGTTGGTACTAGAATATTAAATGGAGGTCTCTTTTGGACAATATTTTAATCTCTGTCCCATGAAATGTGCTGGCCATCTGTAAGTTCTATGGAAACTTTAGAGAGGGAAATTTCAGGAATAGGAAAATATGTTGGGCAATGTTCTGAGGCAGCTTTAGATTCCTCCTGCAAAGACTGCAAAGAAACTAGGTTTGCACAGCTCAACTTTTTTATGCTTTTGTTCCATCTCAAGTTCATACTGGGCATGCCTTTGTGCTTTTAACCCACATGTAACTCCCAGAGCTATGTGCAGTGCGATGGTTATTAGCAGAATGTGTCAGAAATTACTACAGAGGCTAAATAAATTTAGCATCTATGCTGTTAAATAACACAGGTCAGGCATTGTTCCTTCTCTCTGGGGCCAAGTGTCATGGCAAGACTTGCATCTCCCTATTTAAACTTTCCAACAAAACAGGGAGGCCATCTTCACACCTCATTGTGGGAAAGTTCTATAGTGATTTCTGTCTCTTGAGCAATACCCAGGCATTATTCAGCAGAGCTCTAATCAACATAGAACAAAACCATGCCAAGCTGAGTGCTAATGGTTAAACAGACACTCAAAAGACAGGTCAGGGCTTGAAGCTGTGCCTTATTGCTCTTATATTTCCCAGTATAGGTGTAGCAACAACTATGTTGTGGTGGAAGATACATTGGAAGAAAATGTGCAGTAAGAACTGTACATTCATTGCATCTAATTACTCACATAACTTTCAGAAATGAGCTCCCGAGGCAAAATGTATTCTACTTCATTGTCTGCTGTTTTATGCTACCTATGTAAAGAACTCTGTTGTGAAAATCTCACTGATTTAAACAATGCACATTCCCTACAGATGTCTGTCTCATCTGAGGTGTTCACCAGCTCTTTCCAGATACCAGTCTGAAAAATTATGCAGAAACACAACACCTTTAGTAAAGTGGTGGTGATGGTGGTGTTTACCCACAGAGGAGAAATAGGAAAAATAGGTCAGAATGGTGAGAATTGTCTGGCTTAAGACCCAAGACCTCCACCTGGTCAAAAGTCAAACCAAAGTGATCTTTTGCTTGCACATCAATGACATAAGCATTTGGCATTGGGTCTTGAGGTGACCTTGCAACTTTTGGAATTCAACCCAAAATGACTTCTGATTAAAGTGGCTTAGCAAACTGAGAGATATGCCTTCATTTAAGCAGCTGGACATGAGGCACAAAACATGTCCATCCCTGTTCCTGATTTAGTGTTACACACAGCTCTCTGAGACACTTTCCCAAATGTGTGTAGTGTGGCTAACAGGCTAGAGCATCAATACTCCTAGAGCAGCTGTGATGTGTGGCTTTATTGGAACAGATCTCTTTGAGTGGAATACTAGTTGGGATGTTACTGGAGCTCATTCTGTGTCCTCCATAAGGCACTTTGGAAGCATGGGTCACACATTCAATATGTAATGCAAATATCTATGAATTTCTTGAAAATGCCTTTTGTTTATTCTGCCTTCTCTTGCCATCATTAAGTGGCATTACACATATAGAATATGAGAGACAGAAATCGTGGAAATAAAAAGCTATACTTAAGATGATATTTCCACTTTTTTTCCTCTAAGTTAAGTATTTTTGTTCTCTCCTCTAGTTTTAAAAACAGCTCAGTAATTCATCAGGGAAGTCTTTAATGCTTACATTTTCAATGCTTTAATAATTTTTTTTTTACTTTATAATGGATTCATTTAAAGGCTTAATGCTCATGTCCAACTTTTTTTATTGTTGTCTTGATTTAAATGTGTTAGCTTAACAGCCTCTGGTTTACTTCTTGTAGGAGAAGGAAACATTCAAAGTTACCAAATATTTTACTTACAGTGACTGGTTTACCACTTATTGCTGGCTTCAGAAAGGGTCACTGCCAGCACTGTTTTTCCCAAAGGCAAGATAGTCGTTCTCTCATTGAGTAGAGCCAGCTTTTTTCCCCTCTCTCTTTTTCACTGCCAATTCCACTACTGATCTTGTGCAATAAAATGTGCTTGTCAACGAAAATGTCAACCAAGTTTAAAAAGAATAGTCTGAGTAAAACTAAAAAGTAAATTATTTAAGTAGAGTTGTAGTTGAAACTTGAAAGAATTTTGTTTGGTGGTTTTCTTTACATCATTCTGCCAATGGAGGAGGAACTCTGAATTTCTAACTAGTGAAGCCCTGTCATAAGTGGGGCTGACAGTTCACATTGAAAATTCTGTTTTCTTCTTTCCCAGGAAAGCAAGTCAAAGTTAAACCAACAAACTATTGTTGGCAAGTGCCTTACCTTTGTTCTGTGCTTCCTTATAAATTAACCACTTCTGTTTTCTAGGTTGTCTGTAAATGGAATTCCTAGAATTTAAGGTCTCATATTCAGTATATCATTTTAAAATGCTACTGCATCCTTTTAGACAGTGACTGGATTTAGAGCATGTTAAAATCTCTATCAGAGCTTGCTCACAAATGAGAATGAATAAAAAGGGAATAGACTGTAAATTTTGGTTAGGATATTATGAATTCTATTAGAAATTGGACCACCAGCTCCTAAACTTTGTAATGGTAAAATATCAGTGAAATTAAGACATTTCTATGAACACATCAATATTGTGTCTGATCTATCAGTATGATGACACACTGAATTTTGTACTTTACTGCATACAAAATTTCACTGAAATGGACGAGACTGGACATTTGCACATTAGAGTTAGAATGTATCTAAATGTAAAAAAGAGCTGAATTTACTGTAGAATTGCTCTTAATAACACTGTGTGCTTGGAACACTCTATAACCATACATTTTTTTCTACATATCTATATATACATAACCTCTATTCTCTACTAATTGACTTATCAGTATATACTACAGTATATACATGGCCAGTTCATTAAGGTTAATTTGTTCAAAAATATTAGAAGCATTAATTTCTGGCTTATAGCTAATGTCTGCTCCCAGCCAGTGTCTTGTTTCATCATTAGTGTCAGCTAAATTATAACTCACACCCAACTGTTTTTACACTATCTAATAGAATCAATTGATGCAATGGTTGACAAGATGCTGTTTTGCATTTTGTCATCTCACTAATGCACATGGCTTAAAGGCATTGGCATCCATAATGTGGGGCAGTTTTGTAGGAGGCACAGAATAGGCTGAAGCTGCAAGGGCCATTTTCATAAAATATTAATGAAATTGAAAAATACACTGGGGTTGAAGGCTTGTCTGCTAAATGTAAGGTAAAATCTATTCTGTTCTGCTTTCTGATGACTGTAATTAGCAGCCCTAATTAAAAATTCAAACCTTGTGTATATTTGAAAGCATGAATCTTAGCTCTCATAGTGTTTATTTCCTTTACAAAGTATTTTATTTTACAACACTAATTGAACAGGATCCTTCCTAGCCTGACAGCCGCAGCTGGCTGGAGCCAGTTTATGTATCCAGTCTCTCTAGACTACTTCCTTTTGTAAGCAATAAAACATCTTTAAAAAACATGTATATGCTCTCTATGAGCCATTAACTCTGTGTCACCCAGTGTGGAACTGGCCATCCGCACACATGCATTGTTGTTTCCTTCACTTAAAAGTGACCTCTTTGAAAAGGCAGCTTTTTTCTGATCTTCAATATTTAATGTGGATTTACTTACATTAAATGACCACCTTTCTTAAGGAGACTTGGCCCAATTCTGACATTATTTATGAACAGCATATGCTGTGCAAAACAACGGAAAGAATCACCATTAGTTCCAGTAGAAAAATCTACTTTTTATCATCACTTTGTGTAGTTATTTTGAAATTCATGGTCAAGATACTGGGGGCCCACTAGGGAATATACGACTGCAAACCAAGTCCAAATTGATTATATGCATGTTACACTCTGAAATCCAATGTACAGTGAAGAAGAACGTGTGAATGGGTTAAGTCTTCACTGTTGGATTTCCTTTTTTCACGGTTTTCTACAGTAATGGCTCTGAACTGTACCATTTCCTATTTTCTTTTCCATACCCTGTTAAGAAGACAACACCAGAATTTCAATGTCTCATATAATGTCCATAATCATAAGGAATATTTTCCTTCAGAACTTTGTATTTTTTAATGGGTGGACTTTTTAACTCCTCATGTCAGACCAACGAGGCCATGAGAGGAGGGGACAAGGTAGATTTCCAGAAAAATATATTGGAATTTATTCTGAAATATATATTGGAAGATATTCTGTGGCTTTAACTGAGTTCTTCACGGTTTGTGTGAGAAAGTGAAATTTGATGATGCATCCTCTCTGTGACAAAGGGTCTGATCTTGCAATTCTTACTCAGGCAAAATTGACTTCAGTGACAGTTTAGTCTGAGTAAGGAATTCTGGATCAAGTTTAAAGATTAGCAGGAAAATAAAAACAGGCAGGAGAAACCCAGAATAACTCAGTTATGAAGAACTGTGACCCACATGCCAACAATTATTGTTTTAAAGCTACAAATATCATTGTTTGGTATTTAGCACCAATCTGTAGTGAAGAAATGAGAGTTTAACTTACAGTATGTCTGTTTCTAAGTGTTAGAAAATCATTTAGACACTGTCAGCACTGTCAGTATTTAAGCTTTTGAAAACTATTTCCACTCTGCGTTGTAATACAACTGAAACTTTCTTAACAGTTTTCACAAAATGCTTTGAAATTTTTAAATTAAATTCTGTTACTGAAAGTTACATTTGGGTAGTTTATCTTTCATGTCCATGCTTTCACAATCTGTATCCAATGAGCATGCAATCAAGAAGTTATTTAAACACGTCATTCCCACTGACCAATCTCCAGAAATGTTTCAGCTCAGGAAAACAGCATGTGTCAATGAAATTTCATTTTGCTGAGAAACATTCAGACAAGTTCTGTAAGATTATTCTAAAAATCATTGTGGGATACAGAAAGAGGCTAGAGGGATGACACAACCCATGTTTATTACTCTCTGTTCCTCCCTGTGATAGGATGTCTTCCCCTTTCAAGCATTCACAGTTTTGGGCACATCCATTATTGGTCCTGGGATATCATCCAGGCATTTGAATAAATGATTCAGACATATCACCTCTTTATCAGAATGAGAATGGGATTTGCAGTCTCTTCCACCTTCCATGCCCTATTTTCCACAGGCAAGGCCAGAGAGAAGATGCAAGCTATTTTATCTGTCTGGCAGAGCATGGTGTGGGGCACCCCACAGGTAAATCTGGAGGCACCCAGATGCCTTTTCAGCACACTGGTCCTTAGTACTCATGTTTGTTGCTTCCTCTCCTTTCTTTCTCTTACTGTCTTGAATTCAAAAACGCATGAAGGAACTAATGAAACAAACCACACTGAGTTTTCACTAGAGTTTCGCAGGGAGGTGGTCTCCATCCTTTCTAGGATTCTTTAGGAAAAACCCATACTTGGGTATTTGGGCAAGAATCCTGTCACCTGCTAAAAGCTAAACCTACATCCAGAGATTAACCCCTCACCTCCTAGAGCCAAACCTAAAGTTTCTTGATCACCTTAGATCTAATAATGGGCATCTAGTTTAAAGTAGTCAGCAAGTGTCCCCTTGTGGTCCAAGGGGAGTCTCCTAGTAGTGCACCTTTACTGAGCACTTAGCATTGCTGAGCTAACAATCCTTCCAAGAGTGCTCACTCTTTCTACCGAGGTAAACCATGACTTCTAGATGATCTCAGGCAGGTGTGATGTATCAACCTGAATGTCACTTCTTTGGATGATAGCCACAGCTTTCTCCTCTCATGACAGCTGAATAGCCCACTAACCCTTTAAATGCTTCTCCACTTATAGAGGGGCTGTTCCTATAAATACCCCCATGGCTTCTCATCTTGCAGCCCCTGAAAATCACAAAAAACCCCCAACAGTCCAAAATCAAGAACAGACCAGCAAGTAGATAAACTGGGTAAACTGTGAGGTTTTTACTAGTTTATTTAAATTTGAAAATTATAAATCGTTAACTGGAATTGAGCACAGAACTATCTTGAGTTTTTTGAAACCAGGACAGGAGAATATCTATCAATTGTGTCTAGTACTTGAAATGTGGGTTGCTCCAGTACAGAAGAGTATATAAGCACCCAAGAAACATGAATTCATTAATTTAAAGAAAGTACAGAGCTGTATAAGTTAAAGGACATGGCAATGTTATGAGTTAGGTGGTATGTTTATTATTTGTTTAATAAGTTAGGCTCAGAAGCCATTGGCTGGGTTTGACATACCGCTTTTAACAGGCAGGGTAAAAAGATTACAGTCCAAGTTGCCCAGAGCTTGCTATTTGTGGTCTTCATGTGATTATTTACTGATTTTTTGAAGAGGCAGCTGCCTCTGCAGAATTCTGTTTCAGTTTTTTATACACATTTTTCTTGAAAATGTTATTATGCACTTTATTGTTTAATTTTATTTTAAGGTATAACTGAGCTTCCTATATTATAGTAATTTTTGAGGAACTATTAGTGGATTAAAAAATTCCCACACTACTCTTTTTCCCATAGAGACTCTTTTGAATCACATTAATAGTACAGCAGTTAGTGTTAAAACCTATCATAAATACAGAATAATATATTTTTGATAAAATCAAAATAAGGGACACATTGAAAAACACTGGTGCAGGATATCCAAGGATAAACTGATTAAATGCTATAGTTTAATGTGATGAAGTTAAACATTTTTTTCTATAGCACAAATACCACTTGCTCTCATGACTCAGCATTGCTCACCTGTCCTATTGGCAGTAGAGTGGCCTAATATTTCCTTTGGTGGAACTCACATAAGTTTTGTTTAAAAGAGTAAAAGAGTGACCTTTTTTTTTTTTTTTTCTGTTGCCATGAGGGAAAACTAGAGCAGAAGACAGGAAAATTTAGTAGGTTTTAAATTATGGTTCAGGGATTAAAGCAATTACTTTTAAAAAGTCATAAACTGATATGTTGCTGAATTTGTCTCTTTCCTCCCTCAAGCTGTCATACCCCAGGCAATTGCCTTCTCATCACGTATATCATTACTTCTCATCTCTCCGACCAATGAGAGCATCTCCCAGGCAGAGACCCACTCAAAATGAGGAAAGACTTTCAGGGCATTTCCAGTCCATTCTCCTTTTCCAGTTCTTCCTTGTAACAGGTCTGTGGCTTGTAATGCTGTTTCACAACCAGCAGGTACACATTACACTTGCTAAGCATGTTTTGCACTCACTCTTGTAGAGGAATAGCTCTAAGGATGAGCAATAGGGAGAAGGACTTGACCTGTTGGCCTAAGCAACTTAGCAAGGTCATCAATTCAGTGCTGACATCTGCCTCCAATCCACAGATGGTGCTGCTCTAAGGATTTTTGGGAACCTCTTAATGCAGGGCGAGGAGGGAAGCAAGCTCTCATTACCCACAGGTGGAAAGGGAAATAGTCCTACACACTCTTGTTATAATTCATACTTATGTCAGAGAGGTGAATGGATCATTTTCTCCTATATAAACAGTAGATCTGGAACTGGTAGGATAGCAGAAAGACCTTATTGTTCTGTTCTGAGTCATACACTGTGTTTTCTTATTTTATCTTATTTTCTATACAGACCAGTCTACTCATATATGCACATAGAGAGCCATACAGAGAGCATTATAGAAACAAGACTAATTCTGTGACATAAAAAAAAATCCCTGGGAAAGCTTTATTGTCTAGTCTGGTAATGTGATCATAGTGCTGTCTATAGCACTGGTTTACAGTGCAATATGTGAGGAAACTGGAAAAGCCTATGGGAAATGTTTTCACATTTCAGATGGAGAGGAAGTATTTACCAGGTGGATTTTTTTCTAAAGATAATGATGCCTGATTCAGACTTTGTCAGATAGCTGAAGGAACTGTTCAGAAGTGGTTCTGGTCAGCCTGCTCTGATGACAACACACTGTGCTCCAGGTGTGCACAAGTACAGCACTTATATTAGGAGAAATAGGCGGCTGAAAACTTAGCACATAGGTGAGGAAAGCATCTACTCATAATCTCTAGCTATAAGGTTTTGTAATTGAGCCATTCTTGATGTATCTTTTCCATCGGTTATGTGTTTTCTGATTGTAGGTTATGTTTTCAGACTCTGACATTTACAGTTTCAGGGCATGTTTAAACAACAGTCATCTTATTTAAAATATTAAAAATAAATCGTATTTACAAAATCTTTTTTTCCTCCTCTCCTCTCTCTCCTCTGCTCTCCTCTGCTCTGCTCTGCTCTGCTCTGCTCTGCTCTCCTCTCCTCTCCTCTCCTCTCCTCTCCAATTCAAAACAACCATACCTCTTCAAAGTCACAATTTCATACAGAAATATTTGTATCCATAGACGAGGGGCATGAGGTCCTCAAAAATCTGATTATGAGTGTGGAGTTCAAATAAAAGATCCTTTTTATGATTGCTTTTGAAACAACATCAAAATTACGTCTGTTACATCCTCTCAACTCATGAACAAAAACTGAAGCAAATAAAGAGCAACAGCAGTAAAAATTACCAGCACACTCTGCTTTGGAGTGCATATAGCATGGGTAAGAATTTTAAATGAAGCCTAATGCAAGGCTAGAGAGGCTCTGCGTGGTATATTAGCCTTTACACATTCACTCCATATAGCATATATTCCTACAGATCTCTCCTTCCCTCCCTCCAGGGTTTACTCTTTCTCCCACTACCCTTCTCTTTCTCTTCTCAACCTCCTTCTGCCATTTATGGATTTTGATTGACGAGAGTTAAATGGGATGCAGCCAGCCTCTAAAGCAGCAGCTGGGGCTGGTAGTCCTTCCCTGTTGACATATAGGGATACCTTCAAATTCACCATTCTGTGATAAATCAGCATCCCAGACGCCTGATATATGAGTGATAGGATGACGCCACGTCTCTTTTGACCCAGAAGCTGCTCTAACTAAGATTGTATCCTTCCTTCTGCTGCCCCCAGCTCCCTACAGATTTCAAGGTGTCTGTCATTTGCATAGGTGCAGGTCAGGGTGGCCTGGCCCCTGTGGGCAGAAGCAGCCGTGGCACAGAGCAGCTGGCCACATCTGGGACTGCAGCCCTCCGGCTGATCAGCACGGCCCTGCCCCCTGCTGTAGGTTATGAATAACCCTCGCTGAAGTCCACGGGAGTTATTTGCATGCCACGAGGAGGAAACAGGGCCAAACCTCTCTAAAATGACCAGAGTGAGACCTGGAAATTTCCTGACACCGCAGGCAGATAAGCACAGCAGGGAGAAACGGAGTTGTGCATGTTCCCCTGGGCTGGTATTTTTCAACTGCTTTTTGCATTTCTCAGTAGATCTCTATGAAGTAATTAAATGTAAAGTATTATCTAATGATTTCAAATCCACTTACAGCTTGGTGAGAACTTGGGAAATGGAATTAGTGTACAGACTGTTTTCTCACAGATTTTTAAGAGGTGTCTTTGGTTTCCCAGAGAAACACGCACACACACCTTTCAGAACACATAGGCATGCCAGTGTATTTTCAACTTTAAAATTTTTTTGCAAGTTAAAGTTTTGCTTACAAGTCTTTTAATAAAATCATCAGTCTTGAAAACGTGTTAAATAAGACCAGTTTGATAGATAGCTAGGGCAGGAATCCTTTGGAAAAAACTCACCTAGTAAATGTTTTGGGTCAAAGAATTGAAGTGCTTTGGCTACAGATTTTTAAAAACTAATGTATCCACTGAGTTGTGCAGTCTGAAAGTCCACTGCACCTTCAGGAAAGAAACCTCCAGTGAATAGGTATTCACTGTCAGAAAAGTCCAACTCCAGGCCCACGGAAAACCTCCTCCACACATTGGGGAGTCTGACTGTATCTTTTATATTTTTGCAGAGGAATTCACTTTGCAGAAGTGGTTTAACTCAAAGTTTCTAGGAGTGCAGTAAGAAAATCACATCATACTAGAAGCCAGGGGACCCCATCCAGGTTTAGCTATCACCTTCAGGCTGGTGAGGGTACTGCCCTACATGTCTTAACTGCACTCAAGAGTAGTCTGTAAATTACAGTTCATATTTTCCAAAAGATTAAAGGTGTGTATACTTTTGTCTTGGTTTTGTAAAATACAGGGAAATGTGTGGCTCCTGACTCACCATATGTATGTGACACATCCATCAAAAGCAGCATCTGGGTTTGAATGATCAGGAAGAAAATCAAATCTGTTGTAGAGCCTGGAGGTCCTTGAAAGAGCTTATGGAAATCAAATGAATGTTACTGAATACCCATTCCAAATAATATATTTATTTTACAACTTCCAATTTTAAAACCAACACACATCTGGAGAGCCAGATTCAGTGGTCTGCCGTGGCTGCACTGCACTGTTTGGGTGATGTAAAACATCTGTGAACTTTAACTGACTGGGCTTGTTGGGGTAGGCTCCCTGTCGGGTTTACAGCTGCTTCACATTGCCAGAGCAGTGCAGAAAGTCTAAACAGACAGGCCTATCCCTTCCTGCTGCTGTGAAGCACAGGGCAGGGCAGGTGAGAATCAGAGCCACTGGCAGGAAGCAAACAGTATTTCTAATTGGAAAGAATAATTATATAAGAGTGGTGTAAGAAAAAGTTATCTTTATTGTGTGCAATTTTAGGAAGGGGAAAGCAAGTGAGTAAAACTTATCTGGAGTATTTTTCCAGTTTTAAATAAAATCATGGACAATTTCCTGTATGCTGGTGTGCTCTCTGCTGTTACATAGATAGCTAAAAGGAAATGTGATGGATCACGATGGGAATCAGCACCAGAGTGTATTAATGACATTATGTTTTTACTCTTGACTGCATCTAGGAGCAGTTCCTAAGGAATTTTAATATATTTGTTGTTCCCAGGAATGTCTTGTGAGTAGGTCCCTATGTTTTATGAATGGACACATGCAGACCAAATGTCTGCTGACAGGCAAGGACAGAAGGTGAATGTGGGGAAAAGTCACGTGCCATTCCATGGCAAAGGACAAACATGTTAGTACATGCATTAAAAATGAAGTAGCAGAGCACTGTGTCAGTATATATATTTTAGTTTTAGTGTGAGTACATGTTTCAAACTGCGTCATTCTTTCCTTGACTTTCTTCTTACATCCGGTAGCTGCTGCTCCATAAATAGCTCCTGACCTTACCAAAATTTAGTTGCAGTCTTCTCACTGCAGGCATTAGGTCACTCATTGTTAATGAGCGTATTAGATAATAGATGTTAACTCCAGCACACTGCAGCGTTTCAGCAGAGTGCATTCCCCAGCAATGAACACAAAGTGTCACTGTGACCACACACTAATAATTCCAAGAAATATAGAAACTTTTGCCTAATTTTAAATTTATTTACTTGTCATATGTGTGCTCATTTGGAACTTTCAGCATTAATTATCGTTGCTCCAAGTTGGGCCAGTCTGGAATTCTAATTATCTTAATTTTTGCAATTCATATATCTGTGGTCTTAGTGTACTTTGGAATTGAAGTCTAGGCTGTACATAATCAAGGCAGAAAAGAGACAGGTGGCAATATTGTACATTTCAATTGCCTTGTCTGATGTGCCCCTTTTGTAGAATAATGAACATTGGAGAAACAAATTGGTCTGTCAGAGTCAATAACAACCCAATGCCCTGAGCTGCTGGTCACTAATGCTTCCTGTACTTAATCAATGTGCTGCAGGAGATGTTCTGTTCAAAACAGTTAAAGATGAGCAGCAACAGCAGATTTGGCAGCAGGACTGAGACAGTGAGTGAAAACATCCACAGGGTTGGAGTTTCCTTGTGCTGGGGAAGACACAAGCCAAATATAAACAAAGTGCTTAAAGGAAAAACTGCAAAGAAGCAAAGACTCCCACTGTCCTGTTGGTAGAGGAGGAAGAGGAGGTCGGGTCTTTCCTCCAAAATCAGTAAAGAGAAGATGATATCCAGAAGAAAGCAAAGCAGGAAAAGAGGACATTATACATCTCCACAATTAAACCTTAAAACAATCAACATGAGAACTAAAAAGTTGAGAAAAATCAATTTATTTTCTTCCAGTCATGATCAAAAAAAATGAGTTACCAATGCAATTGTTGCTGGTAGTAATGTTCAAGGCAACAAATCGTAACTGGAATCAAACTGTAAGGAAAGCAAAACAAATAGGAAAAGTCTTGCAATGACATAGCTTTTGAATCATGTCCATAAGTAGCTTCTGAAACAATCAAGTAAGCAAACAGAAAACAATTTCTGAGCAGGAAAAGGATAAAAGGTGATTTATGCCTAACAGACAAGATCAACAATAATTTCAATGGGTCTTATGACATAAATCTGGGCAGCTGAAGGGTACTTAGGATTGTGCACTCAGAAAAAACAGAAGACAATAAGAATAGATAAAACCCCCCTTTTCTTACTAATAACTAAAACTCAAAGCAGCAACTGACACCTGTGTGTTATTGTCCAGAAATACAGTCCTAATGGCTGGAGCAGACCATTAAGGAAGTTTTTTTCTGCACCTTGCCTGGACAGCATGTTGGAGGCTTCCAGATCTCTTGAAAAAGGACAATACATAAGTCTACATGAACTTATTCCTAGGAGTTCGGAAGCACATATATGCAAGCTACACTTTGACTTGCCTGACAGTGGGAAATATAAAACTATCACAGAACTGAAATGTACCAGTCCTTGTCTTGAAAATCTGGCAACAATGGGAAATAAAAAGAGTTGGAACAAGGAAAGCTTGACAGGAGTTAACACTCACAGAGAATCTCATAAAGATGTTCAGGATGGGACTGTGATAAATTTATCAGTCTGAAGGTCAGTTGTTTCTAGTCTAAGCTAGACATTTATGCACTCAAAAGTTGACTGAAATAAAGAGGCCTTTCCAAAGGTTAGTACAACCCTGGTAATTTGCACAGATTTTGTAGGATGGAAGGCGCTTATCTTTCTCCACTGAGAGCCAATGTTGGGTCAGCCCAATCCCATCTTTTCTTAATACTGAGAAAGTTGTTCTCTGACTTTCTCCAGTTTTCTTTTAAACTGGAGTTTTTGCCTTCTTTCATATCAGAGAGATTGTATGGGTAAAGATGACATTTGATGATAAATTGCAGAAATAGTCTAGTGTTTCCCTAAGAAAAGAATAAACATAGTGAGAATTGGGTAAATAATTCTTCATATGCTGGTAATTTTTAAAACTTGTAAATAATTCCTATGAGTATTTTTTTTTTCATTGGAGCAGGATTGGGAGAGTAGATGAGAGGATTGGATCCATGGGTCAGAGTTTGACAGATATTTTGTTTTCAGGCTAAAATATTTATCCTGTTAAAAAATGTTGGGACAAGATCAGATTTTAAAATTACTCTCTCAAGACAGCTTTGTCTTACAACAAATTTAAAGCGAAGGAATATAGAAGTTCTTGTGAAAGATCTACAGATTTAGCTCTAAATATATTTCCATCCCTTTATAAAAACCTGAGAAATAAATACTTATTTTTAGCAGTCATTCCTTAAGTATGCCTATTGTTAGTTGGTTTGATAAACAAAGAAGAAATTATCCAAACTAACCAAACAAATTGGAAAATATTAAGGCCAAACTCCTCTTTGCCCTAGAGAATCGCAGTTATTCACAATTATTATGCCAACTTACGTACCTCTGAACAAACATTAAAATCCAATTCTTTCATCAGTGGTGGAATAGCAGCAGCTACGACTGACACAAGAGCAGAAAGAACTGTTGCAGATTCCCAGGACAGAGAATGAAATTAAGGAAACAGTATTTGTGTTGAAAGTGGGAAAGCCTACGCCCCCGATGGATTTGCTGTAGAATTTTTAAATACATTTGAAAGTGAAATCATAGCAGGCTTACAGGACTATGTCACCAAGCTTTTGAGAGAGGATCGCTCCCATATCCCATAGGGAAGTAACCGCCTTTCTGCTTCTCAAACTGGATTACGAACCTCTGGAGGGGATATCCTTTCGATAATTAAGGGTACAACCACAGCCCCATTTTATGGCTGATTTTGATGTTCCATATGAAACTTCCATAGGACTACTCAATAAAGTTCAACAAAGTAACCAGAGAATCTGCTCCAGTCTTACAGAGATATTCATTAATATCTGTTATTTCTAACCATGATTACAAAAACACACAGACGAACAATTTTTTTTGTCCACAAATGGTTAACAAATTTATCTTAAACTATTTAAATGCACTATTCTCAAGAAACAACTATATTTAATTACCAGATACTATCCCACAAAAGGAAGAAGCAAGGACATTTTGTCTAAGTTTCAATAGGTTTAAACTTTAACAAATATCCTCCGACTGGAAAATAACAACAACAAACCAGGAAAATTATATTTAGCCATGCAAAATGTTTCCCCACTAACTTGAGCAACAATAATGGAAAGATGGAATTTACATTCTGTATTAACTCAGGTAAAATAAACAGTGAGCAGAAATCTTACAATATCTGGTAATTCTTCTTAGCCATTTCAAAAATTAGGCAGAACCATATGCCCCCTTACCTAGCCTCAAAACAATTGTGGTGGGATTTTTTTTTACAAAGGCAAGATTTAGCAGTTTCTTTCTAATAATTATGGACTGCACCTCAGGCTGACAAGCCTCATTTACAAGCACATCTCCATTTAAGTTAAAGGATCTACCTCCTATTTTTGGTGGCTGTAAGAATATAGTACAGGACCTCACATCTTTATGTCATTGACAAGAATTTTCTGGTGCCGTAGAAACACAAGTGTGAACAGGAAAGATTTTTGAGAGTTTACCAAAGCCTAACCTGCCAGCACATGCATAATGTCCTGAAGCATTTTAAAGCAGGCCAGAGAGTATCTCCTATTTGTCCACTTATTAGCAGCCCTCTTCTCCCTGAGGCCCTTGGAGGCAACCTCTATTAATTGTGGAATGATTTTGACATGATGACTCTCAAGGATATTTGTAATGAAAGAATATTTAAACCCTTCGAGAGATTAGTGAAATGTAAGCCATACACCAAAACAACACGTTTATAGATATTTACAAATAAGACATTATCTGTGGGAGATAAATTGAGGAAATTTTGTACCCCTGAGTTCATTCCCTTCAAATACTAGCTTTTAATTATGGATAAAGACCATGAAAAGAATCTGTACTTGACATGCTTTTAGGATAAATAAATTCTGGGGAGAGAAAAGCTAAGATCAAGTGCAAAAATGATCTGGATCAAGAATTCTCTGATGAAGAATGGATTGAGATATGAAATCAAACAAAAACAATCACCATCAGTGTAAGATACCAAATGTTTGTATTTAAAGTTATTCATAGAATACGTATGACTACAGAAAGTATGCATAAAGTAAATAGTGACAATGATGATACATATATATAATGTAATTTTGAAAAGCAGTTTCAGCGTGTGTGATAGGACTCAAAGCATTCAGCAACTCTGACACAAGATTGCAGAATTTGCCAGAGCTATTCTACAAATTTATATGTTCATTGTATTAGCTTGCCTCATCATCTATCTGACCTCTTTTCAGACAGATGTAAAATCAGGTTTGTGGACATCGTGTTGCTTACTGCTAGGGTATTTATTATGAAGTGTACATCAAACACTTGGTTTGGAGGCTGGAAGGGGGATGGGAGAGTTGAGGTGGGGTAGTCAAAGCTGGCAGAAACATTTGATCTGGAAAAAAATAGCTAGTGAAGAAGTTAGAATCCCTAAAGTATGTTGATAAAATATGGAACATTACAATAAATAGACTGGAATTAAAACAGAGAAGCCAATCTATAGACTACATTATCATCTATGTTTATAATAAGAAAAGAAAAATAACTGTTAAATAAAATAAACTCACATGTGCTTTTAGTTATTTTTGTTGTGGAAATACTTTCTACAGCCAACTAAAAGCATATAGCTTTTCACTATACTAAACTCAATTTTCTGTATTTGCACCTAAAAAATTCTTGGTCCTCATTGTTCCAGACATGCAAAAATAACGATATGATGTGAGGGATGTGGTTTAATTTGTCTGCGACTTTATTAACTGAACTCACCTGGGAATCATTCAGCAATAACATGCTCAGCGCAGGTCATCATTTCTTCTTCACTTGTTTCCACACATTTGGGGAGAGCTGTCACTCATAGCAGGGACCCCACTGCCCTTCCCTGCAAGGAAGGTTAAGAGCTGCAAAGAGGGTGCTGCCTATTTGCTGCAAAAGCCTCTCTTCTTTAGCCTTTTTAGCAGGCAGCTGCTCTTTGATTTGCTTCTAACTCTGGTTTATCAAGGAAGGAGATGCCCTTGGGAACAAATACAGGCACTGGTCACTGGTCACCAGGAAACACCAGCAATTAGCTGGGCTGCCCTGTCCAGATTCCCAGAAAGCTAATCATTCTCACATCAGCCAGAAAAACAAGTGAGCAGGTGGAGCCCTGTCCCCTGGATTCCTTGCGTATCCTATGGATTGTCGTTTCTTTTTAGGAGTTCATAAGAGCTCTTCCCATCCCTGAACACATCCAAGCTCCTCATAGTTCATGGACCTCTGAGGTCTTGCTCACTGTTCAAACCTTTTGGTCTGATAGCACACATCCCCCACCACTCATAAAAACATTCTCACTCACAGCACTGCCTTTCAACTTCTTTCTCCCTTTCCCAGTCCCTTTTTATACAAAGTGCACTGGAAATACCTTCTGGCATACAAACCTCCTTTCAGGGGAATCCTATTGAACTGGTTAATGGATTATCCAACATTCAAGACCCCACCTCCCATCACTTAATTTGCCTTTAATAATAAATAAGTTCTGGCAAGGAATGAGGAGTTTGCAGTATCACCAGCTGTCTTAGTCAATGCCTGAAATCTTGCCAGTTTATAAAGAATGAGCAGAGATACCCGCTCTGTCTCTAAACTGAACGTAGTAGTTGAAGGATGGAGTGAAGGACTATTTCTTTCACTGACAGGTCTTCCTACTGGCAGGTGTGTGTACACATTGGGTTGCAAATGTTCTCAAATCTACCTTTCCTGGAAATAAAACTAGGCTAAAGTACCTCACAGAAACATTGGCATCCACAAAAGAGTAAGTCCCAGATCCCATTTACTCAATATCTCATGAGGAAAGGATTAATAACACCACTTTGATCTCCAGGTCATGGGTAGCACAGACTGTTTGTGCTGCATGTCCACAAGTGCCTCAGTTTACCAGCTGCTGCCTGAGACTTTAACCACAGCTTCTCTGGCATTCCCCTTTTTTCAGTTCTAGTGCTCAACTTTGAGAGCTTAGCTGGATCATTTTTAATTTCCCAATAAATTTCCAAGGCTCAATATCCCAATTTCCAGTTTCATGTCTTTAAGCATAGATGTCTATTACCGTCCAAGATGTTGAAATGTCCTGTGGCATTCTGCTGCTCCAGAAAGGCAAAGAACTTCTTGTGCCACATCCATGAACTCTAAGAGGATTCACTCATTGCTGTGGGATGTTTCCAATGTATGAGGTAACTCTACAGGCAGCTGTCAGCAAGCCCCTAAACTTCAATTTGCATTACCTTCATGTGTTGTATGAATCTTCATCATTGCTTTGTATAGCCATAGCTTGGTTTGACCGAGCATGGATATCTCATTATTGAGGTCTGGGCAATTTTGTTTGCACTTATCCAGCAACATTGCTTGTAAAAAACAACTTTTGCTCACCCCCCAGCCCAGATAAAGACAAGCTGTCACCTATTGGGATGTGCATCTTGTCATATGAGCATTCCATGTAAGAAAAGATCTCTCTGTGGTCTCTTTTCCCTCTCCCTCTCCTTCTCCCTTTAACTGGATCCTAGATATTGAAATGGTAGCATTTTTCTACCCAAGCTGTCTTTTGCTCCTTTTCTCTTTTCATGACCTTCACAACTGGCATGGGGCTACTCCCCAGAAGCTGTTAGTTCCAGAGTAGAAACTATAAGGGCTGAAATATTTCTAGCTTTTCCAACCTGCACGGGAAAAGAAAAAAAGAGTCCCATTACATTCTGCATTTAAGCTTCCTTTTGTCTCTGCATGTGGAAAGGTTTTTCTTGATCTGCTCCAGGCCTGTTTCTTTTTCTGCACCCATTTTCCTGAACACATACCTTCTGACCCTGAGCCAGAAGAAAAACAAACAAAATATTCAGCTGAACTATCAACCATGCTGCTTCTGTTCCTTCTTGCCCATCTCCAAGGAAAGTTTCCATTTAATTTTTTCTTTGAGCCCTACTGCTACTGGGCCACAGCCACCAATTCCCTCACTGCGAACACACAGAGGGCCTCAACAGGTCCCCAGTTTATCTTTAGGGGATTCTGAAGCTTGATGTAAGAAACATTTGCATCTGTATGCAGTTAGTAAGTTCCTCTGCTGGCTCCTTGTTGGTAGTTGTTGTATTTACTACCTCCCAGGTGAGTTGAGCAAAATAGTTGTTTGCCATCTTCTCCTCTTCCCTTCACCCATTCCTCAGCAAGATGTCAGCTCAGGCACAATATCCCTTTCTTCTCATTTTTTCAAATAAACCCTCTTCCCCCACAACATTTCTGCTCCCACTGAAGCTAACTGGAGATTGGCCATTTATCCAAGCCGACAGGGAATGTGGAAACCAAGAGCAAAGCCTAATGAAGCTTGGAGAGAACAACCATGTTGTGCCTAATTGCATTCAGGATTTTTCAAGCATTTTCCTTCCTAACTCACATTGCAAGAGCAAATTCATTGGAGGCATGCTCTGCTAATGCTCCAGTTACAGATTACACACAGGTTTCCATCTAGTGCTGCCTTCTGACCTGGACATTTGTGATGGAGAGAGCAAACACTCCTGCTGGTTTAACAGCAGCCACTTGCAAAGCTCACGGAAATGGGAAACTTTCTACTGCTGCCTGTGCAGTTTGGATGAAGTCCCAGAGCAGACATTTACAACTGACATAGCATTGCTCACAATTTACTCTCCTCTGTGGTAGGGGTCTGGGATCTCTTTTTCCCTGAAAGATTGTAGGGAAACATGGTTTTCTTCCTCCTCTGAGATATTTAGGTCTGTTTAACTAAGAGGTTGGCTAGAAATCTGCCAGCACAAAAAAGATGACTAAACTGCTGCACTTGTCTAACAAGAATACCAGAGAGCTCTGAAGAAATGCTAGGGGTCTGCCAATATCTATTTATGTTGAAGGTGCCCATGGCATTCATAATGTACAATAAATAAGAGCAGTCATTCCAAAACACTGTAATAACATGTTCACAACTTAAAAGTAAATACTAGGCAAAATTATGTGCTGCATTATTACTCTCATGCAAAGTTATTTGTAATTTGTGCCATAATCAAAATTCTTTATTAAATATATAATGGCTTTTTATAAGATGACCCTCCAAATACAAAATGTTTGTGTTGATCTACTTGAATTGTTTTGCTGTGAAATAAAAATATTAAGAACTCATTTCCAAAGGATAAGAAACAGGAGGCAGCTATCCCTCTTTTCATTTTTTTTTTTTTTAAATAATGCTTAATGCCTGGTACATGAATTAAATAGATAAGGCTGCAAGCAGCTGCTCCCCACCAAAACACTTCACAGTTACACGATAAAATGTAGGTGATAACATTGCAGTGTTGTAAAACAAGGTTGTAGAAATGTGGGCATGTACTGATGACAATTTTGCCTTTAAATCTTCTTTGCTAATATTTATAGGCATGAAATCTTAAAGCACCTTTAATGTGCCTATAATCCTGCCCATTTGACAGCTTTTACATAATTTTATAGGGAAAGGTGACCCGATCATCCCAGGCTGTTGACAGTGCAGCTGAAATAGCCCTCCAATAAATGAAGCAGGATTATCCAGACACTATGGCAAACAACAGCTCATAATATGCATCAAGAAATTTCCATAGCACATCGGATCTTTGTCTTCAATGACACATGGATCATGACGGGATTTCAAGAACACATTTCCCTAGACACTTGATAAGTTTAATGTAAAAGTATAGCATAAAAGGCTCCCTTCAGATAGGTTCTGTTTTCCATATTAGAAAGAAATTGCTTTCAATCTGGAAAACTAGAGGCATAGTTTTAAGCATGTTAACTTATACTGCTTAGTGCAGCTGTGTTCCCTGACACTTTGAATACATTTAAGAGTTTATTCAGTTAAAATTTTAAAACATTACAAGAAATCTTTTTTTTGCTGTGGTAAAAGTCGCTATTGACAATAAACAAGTCTTGATGAAGGCTGTGATAAAGCTATGCAGAAGTTTTTTTGAATCTCTTATGCTCCTCTATAAAACACCTTACACAAAATGCAAGCTATATGCCTCCTAGGTTTGCATGATAATGTCAAGAAAAGGTTTTGATGCCTGCTGCCAATTCATACCAAAGGTACCATGTGCTATAAATTTAGTTTATATTGGGGTAATTATCAGTGACACGGCCAGATTGTATTAATACTTCTGCTCCTATTGCTTAGCCTAGGTACTTTACAATTTGAATGCCACAAAATATCAATACTGATGTTTTATGGCATCATGCCAGAGCAGCCTGAGGACAAGCAAAGTAGAATTGGTTGACAGTTTTTGTTCGAGCATGGAGTTTGTTTGGTCTCATAAGACATTTATGAGGTCAATTGGATGTCATTTAGAATATCAGGAGAGAAACATATTTAAACTACACACCATGTCCCACTAGGAACACAGAACTCTGTGAGCAAATACTAAAAAGGCATTGTGAGTGCTGCAGAGATAAGAAAGAAAAAAGACTGGGCTAAGGGTGAAAAGAAAGGGATCTTCCCCAGAGTAATAACTGTCCCTTTGACAATCCACAAAAACAAATTAGGCAAAAAGAAAAACAAAACCACATGCAAATACAGAAAAGCTTTGAAACCAGCAAACATTAATTTCCCCTTAAAATAAAGTTTGTACTGATGATACAGATGCTTACTGAAGACTTAACAGGGGACTAAGATTCTGAAACACCTAGGGAAAAAATGTGTTTTTCAGTATGTGTTTTCCAGGCTTTTCCTTGGTATGGGAATAGCAATGATCAGTGATACAATGGAAAAAATAAAACAACAGCATATCCCTGTAATGAGTATAATTATGGCATAATTAGATCACCAATTACTAGACTAGAATTTTCTATCATTTACCTGACATTTGTCCTCCTGGAAAAGTATTGTATTGTTCAGTGTCTCAGTTTTTTCATCAGTCAAAAATTAAGGTGAATGGTATTTAAGTACATTGTGAATACTTTGACGATTCTGGGTTCATAAGAGACAAATATAATAACATATTAAATTTTATCATTCACTGTTATAAAAAGACAGCAGTCAAATTCTATTGCTGATTTTTAAAGATCATCTAGTTCCAAGTCTTCTCCCATGTGTAGGAACACATGCTCAAAGTCCCATCCATCCTGACCTTGAATATTTTCAATAATGGGGCATCCACAACTTCTCTGGGAAACTTGTTCCAGCACCTCACTGTGCTTATAAAAGATATCCAGGATTTGTGGGGGGGGTTTTTTGATTTTTAAATTAAATTTGTTTAAGAGCTGTCTACCTCACTTGGGTTGACCTCTTAAAATCAACACCAACATGGATCAGCAGAAAACAAAATCACCACATATAAATTGCATGTTATCACATAAAATTTAGGGGATTTTCGGCTGTAAACCTGAAAAAAATGCAATGCATTAGGGTTGATGATCTAGCGGCCACCTTACCTAGCTACTTTCTCTATTGTCACACCTACTGGGGAATCCAAACCTTATTTATATTTCTTCAGACATGATTCTGTGGCTTTCTGCAGTACTTTATAGAGTATATATAAATGTGCTAAACAGGGCTCAGCAGAGAACCTGCAAGTTTACTACCCATGGGTGATATTCACGCCACCCAAATTTTGTTTGCCAAAGTTAGGTGTCTGGTCTCCGTCGCTCTCCTTCTATAAGGGTAAAAGGTACTCACAGACTGGACTTTCCCCAGCCACCTAAGGTGGGTGTTCTAGAAGTGCCAAGCATTGACTACAAGTGGCCCCATGAACAATGCACCCCCTGACTGTGGGGATGACTTCAGTAAATCTTTTTACAGAATTACAATGGTATTGCTTGTTGTGGCATTTTTCTGGGATATAGAAAAATAAAGAGATTTGAGGTCAGGTGTTTAATTTCACTGTCCTAACCTGCTGTACATTTAGATTCTGTCTGTTGCCCAGTGATCTACACCAAAAGGGATGACCCACTGAAATAAAATATTTCTATGGGATATAGATTCATATTTTTGCTCTTCCTTAGTTGCAGAACAGACTTGAACACGGGTCTTCCTCTTGTCCAATGACTGCAAAAAGCACCAGGTTCTCTAGCGCCCAAAAATCCCCCACAAACATTCCACAAAAAATCCAAACAAACAAACAAAAAAAAACCCCAACAAAACAAATAAAACAAACAAAAAAAACCCAGTTTCAGAAAATCATAATTCTCCCAATGCTGTAAAGGGAAAAATTTTACATTTTCAGAAAATCACACAATGAAAACTGTTTTCCCTTACAGTTCTGCTTAACACTCTAGAGCAATACATAAGGTATTTCAGTGTTCAGATGCCAGGGGAATATATATTCCTAGCTGACCTAGCTGTTGATAATTTTAATAATAATTAAATAAGCTACACTAACAAGCATCACAATGGTGATCCTACAAGATATGGTAATGCCTTTACACTGAAGACTTTGCTGAAGGAATGAAAGTCTTGAAATCACTATGAAAACTGACTTTTTATAATCAATCATAATTTTGTGTTCTTCTTGTTCATTCATGTTTCATATTTAGAAAAAAATAATGATGCTTTGTAATAGATTCAGAAACTCTAAGAGTTTTAATAGACTGGTAATCTGATCTGTTTATCTGTGAGAGTGGATAGTCTTGAAAGAGCACAGAGAAGTCCTAAAATATACTGGAAAAAAAATTATTGTAGTTGTCTTCAGATGTTGAGGTATTTGTGTTGCTAGCACATTTGGTCATGGGTTGGGGAACCGGCATGTGGGATCATTTCCATGAAGTCCACCAAAAAAAGAAGGTTTTCTGGATATGATTTTTGTCCATATCCATATGTCACAGAACTACTCATATATTGCCTTCAGTGTTCTCAGAACTTAAATTAGCATTAATATTACTGTAATGACAAATTAAGATGTATTTCAGGGTATTTGCAATCATTTAACCTTTCCTAAAAATTCTTTGCTGCTCTCTTATGTGTTCATGACTGTTAGATAATAGTCAGTAATTTAGCAAAGCAGTAGAGAAAAGGGGGACAGCATACTATTATATAAGAAAATAGATTAGGGTGATGGTGGTTGTTTTTCTCTTAATAATGGGTGTAATGTTGAAAGTATTCAAGCAAGTGGATGGGTCAGCAGTCTCACCTTTTGCATGGAGAGTAAGGAGTTAAGTCAGTTAGGAAAATCATTGCCATTATATTTTAGGTGCTACTTTTCCATAGTAGAGAAAGTACTCTGGACACTATTTCAGAAGAACTGGAACTCAGAAAAGACAAATCCAGAATGCTTCATCTATTGAGGTGGTAAAAGGGAAAGAGTCTCTATCATCACCAGAAAATGGGGACTCAGAGTTCAGAGCACAGGACTGTCTTTCTGATCCATGTTTGCACAGTCCCAGAAGAATGTGACTCTTGATTGCATTTATCTGCCCTAAATTAGGTATCCTTAGAAGTAGGACAACCCGTGTAAGATCACCCCTCCAGACTTCTTCTACAGTCCACAAAAGGAAACAAACACCTCTGGAGGATACTTCGTGATATCCATTTTTGATGCTTATGTTATGGAAAGATGAATTCCTCTCCGAACATGAAACACAGGCTGTCACTACGCTAAGGCACAGGCTGCTCCTCTGATGAGTGTGTGCAGTGCCTGGAACAAGAGAGCTCCCATCCCTGGCTATCCCTAGCATGGAGAGATGCTGCTGCAATGGAAACATTACAGTCCTGAAAGTGCTAAGATTGGACTCCAGTGCCTTGTTAGGTTTTGTAGCAGCAAGTCCTCTGAGAAACTGGGAGATGATAATTTTGGATTGTGTTAATAAAGGCACTTTATTCTTTGAAGCTGTCTGAGAACTGCTGGTAGGGCAAAATGGAATTTACTGAGACTCCATGATTAACATGCCTAATCTTGAAAATTAGGATGATACCACATATTTATTTAACAGCCCTTTCATCACTTTAGTGATGATAGTGTGAAACAAAAAGGCTGGAGAAGACGTCACAGTGCAAAAATAATTATAATTAGGAACTGAGGGGTAGTAAATAAATCATCTTCTATGTTGCTTTCTTCTTTTCTCTTTCATTTTGGGTATGTTTTCACGCACTGGTTCCAGGATTCATTTGCATTCCAAGTGTTCTTATTAAAGCTGCACCATTTATTCTACAATACATACAAGATTTTCTATTTTTAAAATTTTATTTCAAGGCATGACCTTGGCATACAAAGTCAAATCCCAGGAGCGAGTTCCTTCTTTTTCCTTTTAAAAATAATAGTAAAAAATTTTTCATCTGAACAGTTTTAGGTTACATGATGTGAAAAACAGAAGATGGTACTTTCATCCACTTGCTCCTGTTTTCTTCCCCATACTGTAACACAGCATCTGCATAAAAGAAAATGAAAAAAGAAAAAATATGAAAGCTTCCTCTTTTTTCCTCCTGTCTTAGACATTTAAAGTACATATAAATATATCAGTGAACACAAGAAAATTCAGTTTCCAATATCCAATATAGTCATTACACTCACGGGTCTAAACCCTGTGCACACATGCAATACAGCACTGACCTGATATATCATAGAGTGCCAGTTAAACTGTGATAGTTTATTTGTTGAAAGTCCACATGCTGAAAAGAAATTTTAACCATTAATATTTGGAAACGTTGCTCTTTGTAGCAGTAAGGTAGATAACAACACAAGTACACTTTCCACCAAACAGGAACTTCATTTAAAAAAACTCTTTCAGATTTCCTTGTTAGAACATGACTCCATTGCAAGTTAAGCTCCATCTGGAGTTAAAAGCCTATGATTTTCAAGTATTTAAATGAATGTTAACTTTTACTTACAGTCTGGAGTAATTTTACTACAAATAGATTGCATGAATTTCCTTGGAATATAGCAATTTAATCAGACATATAACCTCCCACACAACCAGGAAAGGAGGAACATGTGAGCAGAAGTTGTCACTATTTGTTCTACGAGTAGCAAGAGAAAATCCCAGAGTGCCCATACAGATTCAGCTGTCCCTGATAGCTGCTACCACTATTCCACCTTTAGAGACAGATAACTCCACGTGCAAGAGCTAACTTCATTAGCAGCTGCAGAACAGTAGCACATTTGTGTCCATTGGGCTTCCATTATCACAATATCCAAGTACTTCATAAATAAGAAGGAACACATTTTCCAAAAAACTGCAAAACTGGGAAGTATTATCTTCTTTTTAAAAAAATAAAAGTGGTCAACTGGAGTTCACAGTGATCAAACATCTGCATTTGTGAGGTACCAACTCTTTTCCATTCTTATCAACTTCACCCTGGATTTTTGTTCCTTTACAGTCCTACAGGTTAGACCCCGGCAAATAAGTTATCCCTGATTTTTGTGAAGGTCTGTAGCAAAATTTGAATGATAAGCCAGATTTACACAGTTCTAGCTAATGATTTCATAGAAGAGCATTTGTCACTACGCAGAGAATGAAAAAAAGTTTGGTTTATTTGCAGGAATAACCATATGTATTACCATGAAACACCACATATAATGACATGTGTGTGAGTGAACAACTATATTTTAGTATTGACAATTATTCCTTAAATTTTTGTTGGGCAGATTGCTAAAAAAAAATAAACTTGCTGACACCATACTTTGGGTTACTTGGGGAAAAAAAAAGATGGAATTGAACTCTGCTTGCAGCCAAAGTGCTTAAATCTCTATTCAATTGCAGAAACTATGTAGCAGGGCCAGACTTCAACTACATGACTCTTTTCCTCTATCAATGGAAAAGTATCAACATATCTGCAATATTGTTTTCATATTTCAAAGGTTTTGATAGTGAAAATGTGAAACCTTTTGTTTTGATTCATACTCAGTTGGTAGTCTCCATTTAATTTTATTACACTTAAACTAAATTTAAAAAATTATCCTTCAAAGCAAATGCCTGCATGAAAATTAAATGCAAATAAAAGCCTATGTTGGTTTATGGTATGCACAGTTTTCCTGGGGTTTAAGTAATATTTTTATTCACGTGAGTATCCCAAGCCATAGAGGAGTCTAAGTACTTTTACCATAGCTCAGTGTTCAACAGAATGAACAGACAGGAGTTGGTATTTCTTGTAGCTGTGAATTTGTGAACAATCATAAGATCTTATCCTGTGCTTGATTTAATCCCAAGTATTGGAAAGACTGAACACTCACTTTTTCCCCTTAGTTTCTCCTTGATTCCCAAATAACACAGGCGAGGACTCAATTCACAGTCATGACCTATAAGTTTGTAAAATTGCCACTTCCAGTTTCTTGTTCTGAAAAATTAGTAGTGTGGCCAACAGCAATGTGCTGCTGAGCAGTTGGAGGTGTTGTTAAATCAAATCAAAGGACATTGCTAATTTTAAACACGTGTCATAGCCTTGCTGTAGGATAGTTAGAACAACACTCACTTCAGATAGTGGAAAATGTAGGAAATTGTTCAAACAAATCCCTTTGGAAATGTGGTACCAGGCTGAATGGCAGCAGAAAGAGCAGTGGGAAACTCCTTGTACCAAATACTGTGTTCAAAATGCTAGATTCTTATTCCTCTTACATCCCTTTTCACGTGCTGTGAAGTTATGTTCCTGAGGGATATCATAACCTGTTCTTTCAGGAGTTACTTAAAATTAAGTGAACAGTTTAAAGTTACCACTGAGCCTTCCTTTACAGTCAGTAGAAATGGAAAGCAACAACTCATCTCCCTACCTTCAATACCCATCCTGGGATGGGTTGAATCACACTCTGGTTATGCTTCTCCCTCTGCTGATTAGAAACTGAGCCTTGGAGAGCACTTGAAGTGAGAGCCCTGACTTTTACTTAGCTAATTTTCAGTAAATTAAGTTCCACTCTTGTGTTAATTATGCTCCTAGCTGCAGGGAAAAGGGAAAGGAGAGGGAAAAGGTAGTTCTGATATAAACAGGATCAAGTCTACGTCCTAAAAGTTAATACCCAAACGCAGCAAGGGCAGCAAAAGTTTTTGGAGCACTGCAACTGAATATGCTGATTCTGCATTTAGCCCTAGAAGTTTTAATCTGAACTGGTTAAAAGAGTGCAAGGCTGATTGTAATGACCATGAGGCTGAGATGCATGGGAGCATTTTCTTTTCAAGGAGTACATAATTTTTTTCTTTTACTACAATCTCATTCAATTCAATTACAGGAAAACATCTGAGGCTGTTTTTCACAAGCTTCAAAATGAAGATGAAAGTCAATGGGGGCATCGCTCTCCAAAAAAAAAGAAAAAAATATCCACAAAACAGAAAGTGTAAGAATTTTAGTGCCAACTTTAAGGAGACATCTTTCTTTCTTTCTTTTGCCCTCTAATGTATATGTTTTCCTATAGATTGCAATAATATTTTTTTTTCTGCAAACTGAACTATATCCTCCAATTTCTTTAGATCCTTTCATAAATCCCACAAGTCAACTACACAGCTGAACATGAATTTCCTCTCTGGTGTTCTCCTCTCCTTTGCAGGAACCTAACCTTTTCTGCCTCTTTTATTTTCCTGACTTCAACTGTAGCTTTTTCCAGAGCAGTAAGTGTCCTGTTATGCCTTTGCAAAGCATATGTGGATTATGCCAGCCACACTATTCTTTATTCTGGGTTCAAAAATATGTTGTTGAGTACATGTTTTTTTAATGAAGCATGAAGCATTAGTTTTAAGCTGTGTCATTCAGGAAATTAAGACAAAATTGCCATTGAATTTGTTTGGCACCAGGGTTGAAGTCTGCACAAAAAAATATTACCTGCAGTTGTCTGTAAGAAGTGGAAATGGCTGTGGTTATAGGAGCAAAACACGAGACCCAAATATTTTCTTGCCCTCTTTCCAGCCTTCTGGGATTTTAGCAGTATGAGACTTCAAAGGGATAAGTGCCTTATATAATCAAAGATAAGAACACAAAGGAAGGACTGTGAAATGCCCAATTGTCTCCTTAAGAATGCATTATGATCAAGTGAAATCAAGGCACAAAATTAAAAGGAATAAATATGGTCAGCAAGAAACCTTAGATAAATAATAATAATATAGTTAGGAGAGAGAATTAGACATAATTGCTGTATTAGTGCACTGCTAATGAAGCTGGAATGAAACCAGGTGGAAGAGATCTATTTGTTGCCCATTGGCTCCTGCAGACTGGAGATAGTAATATGGAAAAACACTGAAGACAGAGGAAAATTTAATGAAAGTAGACTGACCTGCCAAATCAGCAGTAATATAATGTTTTTCATATAAGAAAGTGTATGACATTACCCTAACATTAGTGTAAGTATTATAGAAATAAGAGCCCACTTTTGCATATTTAAATGACAGTTTTGTTTTTTTCCTTTTTTTCTTTTTGGTTTTTTTTTTTTTTTTAATAGTTAATTGGTTTGGTTTGGTTTGGTTTGGTTTGGTTGTTAATAATATTTTCCTGGATAAAGAGCATGAACAAAAAAAATATCAATCAGTACTCTGGTACTGACAGAATTATTCTTTTCTTCTGCAATATATTTTTATTCTGCAGAATATATTCTATTCTGTTCATAGATAGATCTATAGACCTTTGTTAACCTTTATTAACACCTAAGAAATGGACTAAGGAATTTGACCAAACATACTGTGGGCAGGGTATTTTCTTGTTTCTTATGGTTCAAACTAGCCTTTTCCGCTCTCTTCCTCTTTGTTTCCTTGTCCCCTTCTTTCTAAAAAATCTTTTTCCCATAGCTGCTAAGCGTGTGGCTAAAGGGGAAAAAAAATCCTATTCCCTAACTGATTTTCATTTAGTGCACCAGGAGCCTTAAGCCACTTTGTGTGCAGATTTCCAGTTTCAATTAGAATGGGTTTGCAGACATCAGATGATGTGAAAAATTATCTCATTTGAATCACATGAAACCAAACCACTATGACACTGCTGATGAGGAAAACAGTGGTCTCATCTTTCCTGTGGTGTGCCATCTCTATTAGACTTTGTAAACTGCGGCAGTTTGAAATCTTTAACCAGCCATTACTAATAAGCATATGTTAATTGTAGCAGAGATCATAAGCAGGTCAATTAGGAGGCAAAGACTGGAACAGAATGAAACATTCAGCTGGAGGGAGAATTCAGGGCAGGTGTCGGCCAGCATGCGCTGCCCTGGCAGGAGCTCTAAGCATCTTGGGTAGAGCTCATTTAACGTTTTGATTTGCTGAATTTGCATTTCAGATTTCCATTCCTAATAGACAATATAGTCAGTCTTTGTTAATGAGGACTCTGATTACATGTGCCATTATAATTGGGAATTAGCAGGCCAGCCTTGTTTTGGAGATTAAATCCAAAGTAAATTGGATTAAAGACAATGCTGCTGAAATCCCTTTCTTTTTTGTTTTCTCAAGCCAAAGGTGAGGAAGACTCCATTTGTTTTGTACATATGGCTCTTACCTTGACTAGCAGGTCTTGTGGTTTGTTTATGCTTTTTGAACATAGCATCTATTAGTGGCTCCAATATTAAAAGCAAGTATGTTTACTTAAATGATCCCCACAAAGTGCCTAGCTTTATTATTGTGCACAATGAATGGAATGCCAGGGAAGAATTAAGAGCATTCTGCAACATTATTTCTTATTATAAAGTGAATATCCCTAAATGTTTACCGGCCAAGGGTATATCCTTTTGCTTACCACTGACTTTAACACTTGCTGCCTGAGTTTATCCCATCTTCATTTACACCAGTTTGACTCCGTTGACTTCAGTTGAGTTACTCCACTCATAAAATCAATAGTTTAATATGTTATGTAGTGCCATAGGTAGGTATTTTAATATTTTTTCAGTAAATTCAGAATCAGGAAAGCAGGGTGAATTATTTATTTTTATGTGATCTCAGGTATTAGCAGAGAACAAGACAAGTTCTGTCATTGACTAGGTATTAAGTATGATACCATATGAATAGCTGCAGACATATCCAGTTGCTTATCTTTCATGAATATTGTTCTTTGGTTCATACATTTAAGTAAAATATAGTTTAAATTCCTTCAAAATTCCAAAATAATTTAGTTGTATAAGCTAATTATACTCCATTTTTCATTAATAAGTTTGCAGAGAAAGCTTTTACTTGCAACTGAATACTGACAATTGGTTTGCCCTGCAACTGCAGGAAAAACAGTCCAGCAATTAGAGGACAGCTTATTCCTTGTCATTACCTTTTTCATCTGACAAAAAGTAGTAACTCTTCATGCGTAGGTCATCAAAGGTATAAGGCAGAAAAAACTACCACCACAGTAAATCTAGTGAATCAGCAATGTTCTTGCTCTTTCAGGAAACTAAGGAATGTCAGCCCAATGTTTTTGGGGTTTCATACTTGCTGAATTCATAAATCTCTGAAAATATCTTTCTGTCCATTACTTCCTTTGGACAAGCTCCTATTTCGAGTTAGTCAGGTGTTGCCCTGGTAATTCAACAAGTCTTTGGACATGCATGCATTAAGTATCAAAGTTAAGTTATTAGTACATGAGGAGTCTTTGAGCATCCTCATTGCCTTTTTGATGCTTAGTTATCAGACTATAAGACAAGTGTGTAAAAATAAAATATCAAGAACTAGTTTTGGTTTTTTGTCTTGTTTTTTTTAATTCACTTTTAGGATTACAGAAGATTGGGGCACATTAGTTATTCAAGAAAAACAGCTTTGCTGGAGTCTGATTATAGAAGGCATTTCCAGACTGTGGTAAATGAACTGTCTGGCATAAATGTTTTGGCAGCCTAAGCTCCAGAGCAGAATAAAATACTGAAGTTTAAATGTCTTCTGTCTTTTCTATCTGTGAGTTCTTTAGATCAGAAAATATTATTTATCCCAGGAAAAGACACAGTGAATCACAGTGATACGCAAATAATCACCTTCTATACCATTCACCTTCACCTATTCCCTGTCACCCTGAACGTACTCATTTAGCATTTACTCCACCTTCTCCATCACTTCTTTTTACCTAAAGGAGAGAAAGGGAAAGTGAAAGTGCACAAGAAAATTTGTGCAAGGAAATACCAGTGATAACAGTGACGCTGTGCTGGTTACGCTCAGCACTTTCATCACAGTGTTACTACCCCTGCATGGCCAGTGTTAGTCTCCCACAGTGTGTTTCAGATGCTAAGTCCTATTCTTTCAGTGCCACCATTAAAATAGACTTAGCCATTAAACTGATGACAGGTGAAAGATTGGACAAATTAATGTCATTTGTTTATGTTTGGGTGTACATATCATATGCACAAATATGTGTTTGAATATGACTGTGTGTGCACATTTTCATGTGTGGAGACAAAACATGCAATGGAAGAGTAGACATTTTTAAAGAAACGTTTAAAAAATTAGCCTTAGATACATGTAATATTCATAACACTTTGCTTAGCATTTGTAAGACATTACTGCTTAGAATTAGAAATGTTGACATTGTAGCAAAAGGAGCTTGTAAAACAGTCCTCCTCAAAGAGGAGTGATTATATAGGACAACCCTCTGGAAAACAAAGGAATTGTGACAGTAAAAAAAGAGCCTCATACATGGCAGAAAGCCAGGACTGCAGCAAAATCTACTGCAAAATCTAAGTACATATTAATTATTATTGCACAACAACTTTAAAAAGGCTTGTGTAATTAACCTCAAACTCTTCCTTACCTGAGTTTTGTCCTCTAGGCAGAGGCTTTTTCAGGAAGTTCAGCAAAAGGTAGATGATTCAACAACATTTTCACAGTGAAAGAGCCTTTAAACCTTAACTGTGAAAGACTTACTCTCAGAAGATTGTTATTAATTATTGTCCAATGTATGCAAGAGCCCTTTTAGCTAAACATAGGGATACACATGTTCTACCCCAAATAATTTGCAAGTTAAGGTAGCAGTGTTGCTGAAAGCATGACTCTCACCATTCTGCTGAGAAAAGCACCTTCATTATTATCCTTACACGTCCTTATGGGTATGTAAGCACTTCCTTGATTTTATAAAGAGTACACCTTTCAACAGAGATCTCAGTATTTAATTAGAAGCAGAGTATGAACATGAGGGCTTTTGCTGCTGAAGTTACTGAGACGTTTTGCAATGATTTAAGCCTTTTTTCTTCCAGAGCTTCTCCTTTCTGTTCATTGTTTTTTTTACCTTTTGGGCTGGATCTGCATGGATGAGACAATAACATAAGTGTGATGTGACCTGGGTGGTGGTGGGCTGCAAGGTCTAGAAGCAAAGAGAAAAAAGACATAAGTAAAGGCAAGTTAAGGGAGACCAGACAAATGAACAAGGGAGACTAGGAGAAAATGGCAAGAAGGTTGAAATGAAAGATACTCCTGAATGGCTGATATTGGTACGTGCAGAGGGCACTTTTCCTTTGTGATGTTACTGCTTGCACTGATTTTGGTTGGGATAGAGTTAATCCTGCTATACAATGCAAAGGCAGGGGAACAAGGAAAGAAACTGGGGAAGGCTGCAAGACCTCACAGTTCCCTTGGGTTCTATATTGACACCAGAGCTATCCAGGGGTGACTGTGAGCCAGTTCCTTTTTAAAAGTCGGAAATGTCAATATTGTTAAGACAATGCCCCACAGTGATTTGGTTCCTGCTTGAAAAGTGAGAGAGCTGCACTCAGAATTTCCTCCTCTCGGGGCATTGCATTGACCCATGAAATCTGATTAGGAGGACTTACCTCCAGGTGGCCTTGATGGTAGAAACTGAATGTAGTTTCTGGTAATACCCAAGACACTTGAAAGTCCAAAAAAGGGGAACATCTACTTGTCTGCCTATCTCATAGTACTAAACTAGTAAGAAGGATCTTAGAATTCATATTTAGAAGAATAAAGCATTTCCTTTCTGGATAGCCTCTTTTGCAGCGTATATTGCTGCACAATTTAAAGAAGACACACACTTATTTTTAATGTGTTTAATATTTGCAATTTATTTCACCAAGTGTAAGCTTGGTCACGGCTACCAAGCTCTTCCAGAGCAAAGTCCCAAAAGGAATTTCATATTCTGGAATAAGTGGGACTTGTTCAGTCCTGACACAGGGAGTTAAGTACAACACTGGTATTAGTGCTGCTGCTCTCAGGGTTGAAGACAGGCCAACAAAAGAATGAATATGATTGGGTAAGATCTCATTTTTTCAGAGTACCCCAGGGTGTAGATAATTTGGAAAGAAGAGGAACAAAAGAATTAAAAAGGAGGTTATCAGTTCAGAAAATTGAACCTCAGTCAGATTCAATCAACCAAGCAATAGGTTTCCTCACCTCTTTTGATACAGATTGGCTACCCCAATGCTTGGGTCTCTTGAGGCTTCACCATTTAAATTAGTAACTTAGTCTAGCAGGTCATGCACATGCAATGACCAAGGTTTTCAGAAGAGAATTTGGATTTGCAGTCTCATCACTCCAGACAAACTTTGTCTGATTTCCACCTTGTTCCTTGACACTGTCAATCCCACTAAGGGGCCACTTCCCCAGAAGTTGGCTCAACAGGTTTGACAGCCTCTTCACTTCTCTAGAGGTAGGTTGGTATGGTCGTATATGGTTCTGGGAGACAGGAGCAGTAGGAGATATCTGTTATTAAGTTGATAATTGATTGTATACTCTTTCACACAGGGAAAACATATGTTTCTGATCTCAGGGTATTATGTTGTATTTTTACACTATCCCAACCTCTAGGTTTTCCCCAGACCACTCTGTCTAAATATAACTATCATTGTAAAGACATTGTAATTGGGTGTTCTTAATGGTTTTTGTAAGCTAAGTCAAGTTTCCTTAGATTGCAATACTAGACCAACATACTTGTTGCCATGCTTTATAAATATATGTATATACTTGCAGGTTTTGCCCTATACCTTTGTTTAGCAAGCCCTGTCATAGTTCATCACTTTATGCTGGTGGTTAAGTATTATTTTTTCCATAACATTGGATTTCCTTCCTTTCACCACCTTAATTTATACATATCTCAGTCCATGGTAGGTATTCATACAGAACAAATGATTTATCCAAATACACATCACATATATGACTATATATCTGCATTGATGTTCATACACCTCAAAGAAAAATCTTGGTATTTATGTTTACACTCAGAATATTGAAATATACATTTTTATGTTTCAATATTCCCTTTTATCCTAGTGTCACTCTCCTCAACAATAAAATAAAAGAATTCATAGCAAACACCTGCAGGCAGGGACTGACAAGCAGCAGCACGAAAGGGCTTTCCAGAGCCACCTCCTGTTACTATGAACCATTCACAGAATCAGAGGCTGAGTGCTAGTAACACTTACTTTAGGTCTCCATTGCTATCCACTCCACTTGGTGCAGAAGAGCCCAGAAGCTCCAGGTTGAAGCTCAGGGGACATGTAACAACTGAGATTCTGGGTCAGGACCCAAAGCTTCCCAGAATCAGCATATTTTGTGTGTTAGCTATCCTGATGACTCAGCTTGCTAGTTCCTTTGCAAAGGTAATTCACGCATGACACTGATGATTCCTTGTTTGAGACCTCCTGGATGAAGAAAGAAAATAAGGAAAAGCTTGGAAAAGAGCAGCATAATGACAGCTCTGCCTTTTGAACCTCGCTTTCTGTTAAGTCTCCCATGGAAAGTGCATATACATTTCTGCACTAGACACACAATACGCTGCACTGTATTCAAAGCTGTTGCCAGGTTTTCTATTTAAGTGTTTTAATCAAAGAACATTGAGTCGGCACTGGAATCAAAGGGATGAATGCATCTTTTTTTCATGTGAAAATAAAAGAAGAGCTTTAACTGAGGGGAAAAGTTGCAGAATATGTGTTCATGTGTATGTGTGTGTTTGTATATATGTGTGTATGTGTGTGTGTAGGGGGTAGCAGAGGGTATGACATAGCATATGAAGTCAATAGTGTAGTTGTTATTATTTATACATGAGTAAAGATTACAAATGCAGGCAATAGCTCAGATCTCTCACCCCCTGGATCTGTGAAACCTGTCACTCAGTCTCCTGCGGTGTGTCTTCCTGTCTCCGAGCCATTGGACCACCTGCTGCCATGACTCTCATCTATTGCATCGCCCGAAGGCCTCGATGATAACAGCATTGATTCCAATGTACATCTAATTACTTCTCATAATCTATTCATTTCACAATAGTGTAGTGAAACATCTGTCACATCATAAACTCTTTAGTATCCTTATCAAACCACCAAAACATACTCTGCTGCCAATTGGCAGCTACCTTGCTTTCTCTTCTTATTAATATGATGCAAACATATCTATGTTTTTTTGGTTGCTTCAGATGAATTTCCCTGATGACCAGTGAAAAAGAATTGGGCAAACTGCAATTGTAACATCTACTCACAACTTAGTGAGGTACCATTATTGGTGTCGTACAAATATCAGCAAAAATGGCTTTGTTTCTTCCAGACATAAAGGCTCTAAATAGGGTCTTTAACATTTATAGCACAGTAATAGATGGCTCCCTTCCTTGGCTCAGTGTGACTGATTCATTTACTAAAATAAGCATCTCAGGGATTATTACATTTGAGTAGTATATTGCATGGAAAAGCTTTTTACCTTTATAGTTTTTACTTCACCTGTGGGTAAATAATGCCCACTCTTCCTCTTTCTTCATGTAAGAAATCAAGAGCGAGGAGACCCATTAGCACATATTTTTATTATCAAACTATAGAGAATCTATCTATCCCAATAGGAACATGAATATACAGTCGCTTCTAATAAAGAGGGCTGATTAGTCCACTGGAAGGAACCTCTCATATTCAGGCAATATCACAGAAAAGAGATTCTGAATAGTGAGGTGTTAGTTTGCCATTTCATACTGAATTATGATGAACAACAAATCCCAGGTGAAAGGAGTGATGTATTAGCTGCTTATTCCCTTTCATGGTCAATGCTAGCACAAACTGGTGCATGTTCTTGTTTTTTAAATCTGCAATGGAAATTAAATTAGGTTTGATTTGATAGCTGTAGAAAGGGGAGTCTTTTGCAGCTGCAGAATGGATACAGCTCAAGAAGGTGTTTTGGAACTTCCCCACAACACATTTCAGACCAGATTTTGAAGGATTTACTTTTCCATGGCCTTTCAGTAGCTGGTGAGGAAGCTAATTTGAATTCTCTGACAAGGCTGTAGTATGCTGCTAGTCACTGCAGTTACTTTTATTATCTGAACATCTGGCAGTAAGGAAGTGGACTGCCATTGCCAATTCAAGCCACATTTTGTTAGTTCCTGACCTTGCTGGGATATGCAAGAGTGACCTAAAAATAAAGGAGTCCATGTCTCATTAGGAACCCCCAGGACAGCCAGTTCCCTTTTATCCATTTGTCAATATATAATGCAATCCAATATATAATGCAGCCCGAATATTTATCTGCCTCTATTTTCATCACTTGTGCATTTTCTGGTTTGGAATAGGTAAAAAACTTGTACACACTTATTTGGATGTGTTTTTACATCCAAAGTCACTACTCTGGCACAATAGGAAGCACGCAGAGATTTTAGTACTCTTGACATACCTTCGAATAGGTATATGTCCAATGCATAAATCACTTAAAAGTGAATGTTTGACCTATTCAGTCCTTGATGCTGCTTTATAGGAGGTTTTTTACATTAGAGATTATTCCTCTTCATTAGGGTAAAGAAAGAAGCATCTAAAGAAAAAGCTTTCAGAAAAGATCAGCAGTCACAGAGCAGGTCAGTGCCAGGTCCAGACTGATCTCCTAATACTCCATACCAAGAACCAAAACTAGTTTTATTATGACCATTGAAGAATTCAATTTTCGCCATTTTCTACCTCACTCACATGGAGCTGCAGCCATAGTTTTTAGTGAAATGGCCAGAGGAGAGGGTTGTGTATTTACTCAGCAGTGTAGAGTACAGCCACTGAGGCTAATGGCATCTTTGGATCAGGTTGTCCCATGTGTCTCCTACATGGGTGACATTCGCTGTTCATGCTTAGCCTGCTGTGGTTTCACCATGGGCCAAAATAGCCATATGGACTGAGCAGAGAACATGAGCCTGAGAAAAGAATGTTACCACTTTCTCAGTCATACTACATCTGTGTAAGAAGACTTCCTTGGCGTCTCTGGTACCTGGGCATTTATATGCCAGGTGGACGATAAGCTAATATAAAAGAAGTTAATCTGAAAAGAAAACAAAGATACATAATGTTTTCCCATAATCTTGGGATTATTATCAGAATATTAATGAATCCTTTGCAAGACAATAGTTGTCAGACCAAGAGAATAAAAAATTAAGAATAAAGTAAGACTGAGCTATAGTTTTGATATTTGAAAGAATAATTTGCAGAAAGTAGAGTTAATTTACTTCTAATTTTTGAGATTTTCTTCATAAGCTTTATAGCTAAGGTTGATTTTTTTTCTTTTGAAATGTAAACTGAGTTCTCATGGTGCCACATGAAGGTAGGGCATTTGGAATTTTTTAAGAGTTTCAAGAAAATAGCAGTCAAATCACTCATAAAAGACACAATGTCAGATTTATAGCAAATATTTTTCTCATTACCTCATTTAAGTTAGGCATTGCAGTTACCAGTCAAAGACTAGTGCCAAAGTAGACATATGACCATTAACAGGAACTGAAAATTTGAAGCAGGAAGTTTGCAAATAAGTTATTTCTCAATTATTTTTAAATTATATGTTTAGGGAGCTAAGATTAGGATCTATGAGACTATGGAAAGAATCTACAATGGGTGTTACACTTGAGACCTGTCCCAAACAAATTGGATGAAAGATACTTTGGGTTGATAACTGTATCAAAACTGGAATTTGGGGAAAAACAAAGCAAAGCAAAACAAAACAAAATGAAACAAAACAAAAAAACCCCTCACCATGATACAAGGAAAATTTAATTTCCTACTTCTATATGGGGAAAAAATTTCAAAAATAAATCTAGATTAAACTTTAAAATTTCATTCAGCACAAACAAACAGAGATCTTTTAGGATATACAATGCTACTGCAGAGGATATAAATATTTGCTTGTTTTTTTTCTAAATTGAAGGCCAATTTTTAAGTAAAATGAAAAATTTCAAACCAAAAAGATCAAATATTTGCTTTCAAAGTATCCAAATAGCATTTTAAAACATTATCAAAATGTAATCCTTATTTCTCTTCTGAAACCATAAACTTGACCCAGATTTTTTAATACTTCAAGTCCTTCCCAAAGGGAATTTTTCAACAAATTCAATGTCCATCAAAAGTAAGTAGATAAATAAATGAATAGAAATGGCTCAGTGTTATTTCAATGTAAAATTTTGAATTAGGGAGACTTAGAGACCCCATAACAGAAAAGCAAGTTGTCAAATATGTCTTACAGCAGAATAACACAGTGAGTTAACCTTGGCTAAGGTTCAAATTCCCACCCAGCTGCTCACTCACTACCTCTCCCCAAGAGGATGAAGGGAGAAAACAAGATGAAAAAGCTTGTGGGCTGAGATAAATACAGGCAGAACAGTTACCAATTACAATCATGGGCAAAAATCACTTGGAGAAAAGGAATTTCTAGCCATTTAAAATAGATCTGGGTAGTGAGGAACAAAGGCAAAAAATAGCACACCACCTCTCTCCCACTCCCTTTCTTCTCATGTTCAGTTTTACTCCTTTGTTCCCAGCTCCTGTATCCCCTTCCCTGATCGGGCATGAGGGCTGCAATCAGTCCATAATAGCATCTCTCTGCTGCTCCTTCCTCCACATGCTTTTCCCCTGCTCCAGTGTGGGTCCTCTCTATGGGCTACATTCCTTCAAGATCTGCTCCAGCATGGGGTCTATAGGGGTTGCCTTCCTTCAGGATAAACTTCATTCACCATGTGAGCTCTTCCACAGGTCCCAGTTCCTTGAAAAAATATTCACCTGCTCCAGCAGAGGCTTCCTGACTGCTCTGGGAGGGAAGAAGCTGTTCTGGTGTTGTCTCCTACATGGGCTGCAGGGAAATATTTGCTGTGACATCAGGAGCACCTCGTCCCCCTCATACTACTTCAACTGAGAGAAACCCAAGCATTTACGCTGCTCTTTCTCACTTATTTCACTCCTTCTCTGCCTGTGTGGCATTTTTCCCCCTTTTTAAATATAGATTTTCCCTGAGGTGTCCCCACTGTTGCTTGGGGGGTCAGCTGTGCCCTGTGGTGTGTTGCCCTTGCCACCTACACCCAGTACAAATCAGATGAAGTTTCTGAGTGCCAAATATTTTGTATTTTAGGTTCTTTTCTTTTAGCAGCAAGCTCCAATGAGTATGACAATTTTTATATGGCCACAGATTTAATGCAATAAGAACACACTACAATTAAAACCCCTAAAATTTCCTACAGGTTGCATTGTTTCTAAATCAGTGATGCTGGACAGAAAAAGGTATCACTTTTGTGGTTTGTTTCAAATATTTCCAGCAGAGACTAAGTGAATACAGACATTATATACACATCTAAATCAGAAGAGCTCTGCTGAAGCCATCTGAGTTATGCTGATCCACCACAGCCATGGAGCTCAGGTACTCAGAGAACAAAAAATACCCAACTCTTCTTGCACAACCTCATGGGCATGATACCATGACACCATCAGCATTGCAGTTCATACATGTACAGCTCTGGCAGCTACAGGGCAAGGAGGAAAGGAGGCAGACAGGCAGCTAAAACAAGCATTTAATGGCTTTCTGTTGTTTTGGATGTAACTACTCAGAACCAACTCTAGAAAGCTGACATTGCTCATGTTCCAGTGTCTCATCCTTCAGAGACTTCCACTTAGAGCTCAGCATCTTCATAACGAGAATAATTTGCATACCTTAGATGTAGAATTAATTTCTGAACCGTTGCAATAGTGGGACCAGTGCATAGTATAAAACACATTTTTGCTGCTGCCAAGACCGGCGTGTGCAAGTTTTTCATGTGTTGGTTGAGTAGCACTTCAAGGATCTACAAGGTAGAGATGGTTGAATAGGGACAGCTAAATCCCACTGGGTCCCAGGCACATAAGCAGAATTTGAATACTGAAAGTATTCATAGTAAGGAGGACACTGTCAGCTGCAGAATGACCAGGAGAAAACAGAAGGTGTTAAGTCTGACTAATCAAAAAATCTAGAGCCATCTATATTTATGGAGTTTATCTTCAAAGACAGACTTTTAAAAAACTAAATACTGCATGGGAACGTATGTATCTAATATATATCTCATAGATGCATCTATTTACGTATCTATGAGACAACCTGAGACTTGTGTTAAGAAGATTATCTGTAACCTGAAAAAACTTGCAGCTAACTTCTAAAAATTATAAAAAACAATCTCATGGGGCAGGATAATTAATTACTGTTGCATATTCCTGCTTCGCAAAAAGTGCAATCAAACTTTATATTAACTCCAGATAATTTTGAGTGCTCAGCTGTGTTGACCAAGAATCACAGAAAATCCATGAATAGCAACAAATATTCCCAGAGATCGAGCCAACTCTATCAAACTACTCTCTGAAGTGGAATGTGGATTTTCCACCTTGGCCTCTTTTCTGACATCTACACTGGGTGCCTAAGGCCACTTGGATCAAACTCATCAGTAAGGCTCATAAATTTGCATGGGAAGAACCTGTTCACCTGTGGATTTCATTCAAGTAGATTGCTATGGTTCCTCACATTCTTTTCTATTGGTTTTTGTTTGTTTGTTCCATTTTTTGGTCATGTTTTGGGCTCACTTCTCGTTTTAGTTGAAGTGGTTATTGGCCTGAATCACACAAACTAAAATTCAGTAGCTGAGGACCAGATTGCAGTCTTGGTAGGACTTTAGTGTACATTTCCCTGGTGTTTAAGGCAATGGAATTAAATACAGAGGAGACCTTCACAATCACAGAAACATTGATATTGCTAATGTTTTCCTATGCAGTTGAATGCAAGAAGGGAAGAATCAGTCATCTGCTAGCATGGCACCACAAATATTGTCCATTTTATTTTAAAATGTTAGAAAAGAGATTTTGTCAAAACTTGTGGTTTCCTCATCTTCTGACACAGTACAAAATGTAACAATGGATAAAAAGTCTAATTTCACTTATTACACATATAGTCTTATGATGCTTCTTAGACAAGATTTTATAGCCACATCTAAAATAGCAGATGGCTTGTTAATGTTGCCTTTAGGTATTTAGCTTCAGGTGTGTTTGACCTATATATTCATAATTAGGTGCTCTGAAACATCTCCTGGAAGAACCTGCTTTTTACTATTACCCAGGCAGGAAACCCAGGCTTCTATCTTAGAATGCTAAACAAGATCTGATGTGACGTCCTTAAGTCCTTTTCTTAATACTGCATAAGTTCAATTTGCCTCACAAAAGAAGCCTGTCCACACTTTTTGGAAATCTTTAGGTCTTTTCCAGCCCATATAAACCTGCAGAAGTAACATTCCTGCATAATCCTGTCATGTTCCAGCCAATAAATACATATGCTGCACAGTATTGAAACAGTCTTAACATGAATAGGGACATATTCAACTGCAGCTGAAGACTACAATCAGAACGGCCAAGCATATTTAATCTATGTGCACAAGCAAATAATCTCCAAAATTCAGCTAAGGCTCCCCCATCCCTCAGTAGTCCTGAATATTCACTGCTGCTCTATCACAAGGGCCAATGTTCAGCTCCTGCATAGGGTACACATTTACAGACTTTGCAAATGTGTTTGAACTCAAGTTAGCTATGTTCAGGCTTATACTCCAGGCTCAAGCCATTGGAAAGAGCCTTCACATTGCCACTTTAGCATATTTCCGTGATCAAGCTAATAACATCGGTCCTTTACAAAGTGGAAGGAGTGCTGCCTTATTGGGACTAAGCTTTGAAGAAAATCCAGGACAAAACCAGTTTCATTCATCATCTCTTCCATTTCTATCTGCTTAATTTCAATGGCAGCTGATATACTAAAATTAGATAAATAGATTAATATAACATTTTTTAAGGAAACGTATTCAACACTTCACTTTGGCTTGTGCTGAAGTTTCATTTCACTAGATATTTTGGAGAACACACACTGCAGTCAAATTTTCCCTAGGAATATCTTATTTCACATGATTTCCAATGAGTTGTTAGACTGTGATGGTAATGAAAAGAGAGAAAACAAACCTTTCATAGGAAAAATTCACATAACTCGATAGTCAAGCATCTCAGTTGGATGTTTCTGATAGCCCACTTGAATGCCTTCTTTCTTTGCTCTGCTTTGACAAACAATAAAATTCCTTGATGGTTCTTCATTTTTCTGCTGTATGAGAATCTAAGGGAGGTAGTGCTGTGGAGCAAGTGTGGGTTCAGGGGTACAGTCCTCTCTGTTGCAGTTCAGTGCAGAAAGGATCACAGAACCATAAAAATACAGAATCATTGAGGTCGGAAGGAACCTTTGGAGACTACCTAGTCCAACTCCCCCCTGCTCAAGGATGGACAACAAGAGTAGGTTGCCCAGGAACACATTTTAGTTTTTGACATCTTGAAAAATGGTAACACCACAACCTCAGGGGGCAACCTGATCACCCCTTAAAATTGAATGGGAATTCCTGTGTTTCATTTTGAGGCCACTGCCTCTTATGTTGTCACTAGGCACCACTGAAAATAGTCTGGCTCCATCTTCTTTGCTTCCTCTCACCAGATCCTCCTGAAGCCATTTTTTCTGCAGGCTAAACAGTCCAACTATTTCAGCCTCTCCTAGCACGGGAGTTGCTGTAGTTCCTTAGTCACCTGCACTGCCCACTGCTGGACTCACTCCAATATGTCCATGCCTCCGTAGTACTGTGATTCCCAGAGCAAGACCCAGCAGCCCAGATGTGCTTCACCAGGGTGGAGCAGAGAAGGAGCACCTCCTGGCAATTCTCTTCCTGAAGCAGCCTGGGAGGCTGTTGCCTGTCTTTCCTGCAAGCAGATTTTGCTGGTTCATGGTCATTTCTGTGTCCACCAGAACACCAGCCTTTGCAGTCTTTCTCTGCAAAACTGCTGCCCAGCTGGCTGGGCCCCAGACTATATTGTTGCATGATCATGCGCCTCTTCCCGAAAACAGGCAGTGTCCATTACCTGCTAACTATCTGCTTGCTGAGATGCAATTTTTTAATTGCTCCCTGAACTTTCAGACTTGTCAGTATTCATGGTCAACAAACTATGGCTCTGATGACCGGCAGAGTGTCCATGAGGAGATATTTGTGCTGTACATTAATTTAGGTTGCAAAAGTTTCAGGTTTTTATGTACATCCAAAACACTGTCACTTTATCCAAAGTTATTGTATTAACACACTCCTTGGAAACTATGACATCTCTGCACATATTTTCAGACTGAAATGGCATGACATGCTGTTTTAAAAGGTACTTGAGAGCTCTGAGTTAAACAGGAAAATATCCCCTATTGTTTGAAAGCATTTTTCTCCTTTTCTGCAATAGGCTGATTTTACTACGCAGTGCAAACTAGACCTGCAAAGGGTTAAGCAACTACACAGCCTTACAAATCTGTTAGTTGGGTTTTGCTCTCTGAAAGGTAACAAAGATATAAATTCAACATATGTACATGTATGCATGCTTCTGATGCAGCATTTATGTTTTGATAATCATATTTGTATTAATTCAAGGTCATATGTGCTTCACAGTGTTGGAAACATGTGCAGCACTTCGCAGGTTTCTCTCCCCCACACTCCCTTCCCTCTTTGTAATACACACACTTTGTAATACCACAGAGGGGAATTACTGGCTTGGTGCTAGCAATTCCTTTCAGAGAATTGCACTGTCTTGTGTGCCACAGTGGAAAATACATCAAGATAATTCCCTCATCACTGCCTACCCACCCACCCGCTCCCTGTAGTCTGAGATGAACTGTCTAGTCACATATTCTAATGCTGCTTCTGGTAAAGTGTTTGATTATTTTTTTTCCTCTCTCTCAGAGAAAAGCTTTTCTGGAGCCTATATTTACTCTATTTCTTTTTTTGGTACATGTACATTACCTGAGAGAGGTTCTTTGTATATTGTCATTACTGATGCCATAAGAAATTCCAGATGCAAAGAGTATTTAAAGTGGATTCATGTGTGAGGGATTTTGTAGGAGTCTTTTTTTTTTAGAAGTTCCTTGCTACTTTCTACTTAGCTCAGCATCACAATGATTTAAGAGAAATGTACTCATGTATAGGGTGTGTTCTGTGGGATGGGAGCTAAGAAAAAAAATTAACCAACGAATGAAAATCTTTTGTTCTTAATGACAGAATATAATGGAAACCTAATCTCCTACTGCATATTATCATCAGGCAAATTAGTTACACATATAATAAGGTTTTTCTGTATAAATTATAAATGAAATAAACAATTCTGTCACCATGGTGTGCAATGAATACACCACATGTTATATGTAAATATATTAGTCATTTGCCTTTTGTTTATGTGTCAGAGGAATCCATTTCCTTCATTGTGTAGTTCTTATTCCCTACGGGTTCTTACTAAAGTCATCTCAACCCTTTCTGTACAAGCTTTTTAAAGCAGAATTACTTTCCTTTTTTTTTTTTTTTTTTTTCCCGTTTTTCAGCCCAGTTTTAATAATGGCTGCTTTTGTGCCAGTTTCATTTAGTGCTTCAAACTGTAATTTTATCTGAGTGAGTGGAAGAAATAATAAGAAAAGGAGAAAGGGTCTACATGATATATCAGTACAATACTAAAAATATATTGAAACCATTTTTTTATTTTCTTTTTTCCTCAAAAATTAAAATATGTCCCATAAAGCAAATATGTATATTTTTTTCTCTTACCAGACTTTCCATTCTTTAAAGAGATAATATGTTTTTAAGGAATGCATTGTTAAGTCTTTCTTTCCAAGGGGTGACATTTTTATTTTCCAGTCATTACACTATATGCAAGAATAATGTAAATTTGGGCTTTTTCACTGGGCACTGCCCACCAGCCTGAAAGCCCTTTGAAACCAACACAGGACACAGCTACTCCCAGTGACTGATGGCTTTAACATACACATTCCAATCAATAATACCAAGTTTTATATTCAATCACATTCAGTTCACACTCATCAAGGATTATCTTTTGTGCTCCCATAGGCTTTTCCTGTTCTCCACAGGGAGACAGACTTGAATTTAATATACCTCATTATATTTGGGATGGCTGTGGATGCTAATGGAAAGGCAACACTTAGCACAAAAGCAGACTAAACTTTCATGATCAAGACCAGCTGAAAAGCATATTTGTCACTGCTAACTTCGTTTCTCACATGGTGTCAGACAAGACTTTCTTCAGGGTGAAGGATTGTACTTTGACAATATTTACAAAGCCAATTATATCTTTATTTTGAGAACTATTCCAAAAGCTATTGGAAGATATTTTTTTCGACTTGTATTTTCATAAGAAGCAGAGGCAAGTAAGGATGCTGCTTTTTGCAGCTTACTTGCAGCTATATCTCTGGGGAGGGTATTTTTCTTTTTCTTTTTTTCTTTTTCTTTTTTTTTAAACTGGAGCAGACAGTGGTTAGCAATGGAATACAAAAAAGCAATTCTACTGTCTCATAAGCCACAAAGTGGACTATGGAATTAACGTATGAGATGTTATTTCTAATTTATTTATCAGCTCTCTCTCTATAGTACAAGTACTCTCCAAAGCACTTATGTATTTGAAGTCTCATAGTGAGATACCAGATAATGGGAAATGGTTTGCTGTGAGAAGTGATCTACTTGAGTGCATAGAAGCAGCTTCTTTCTATCAAATATTTCACCGGTAATGTTTTACTGTTTCTCCTAGATGGCATGCCATAGAGTGTAATAAATTTCAGTTTGTTTATATTCTGTGTCTGTATTTGCACTTGGGTGATTATATTTGAAATCATGAAAGATCCTCGTTTTTTTAAAAAAAAACTTTAGCATAAGCTTCTCATTAATCCTGTCCTGTTTGTCTGTTATTAATAGGCCACTGTACAATGTATTCTGCTGCAAAACTCCACCAGGCATGACTAATTCAGATAATTAATTTGCTAGAACATTAACACCATCAAATGAGCCTGCTAAACCGGTAAATTTAAAGTAAATTAAACTTAATTTGCAGGTTATTGCAATTAAGTCTGCCTTGTCTTTCTGAGGGATTTCAACATCCTCAGTATTTAAGAGGCAATCATAATGCATGCAAGTGGGCGGGCTTTTTCTCTAATTAACACGAGTCTAATCTGCTTTTCAATTAGGGTGGATGTTTATAATGTGCTGGTGACAGTGTTGCAATTCAGTACAGCATAACAGGAGTGCATGGCATAATTATAGCTGAAAAGAAAAGCTCATGCAGGGCCTGTTTAGGGGTTAATGAGACATTGGCAGCTTCCAGCTGAGGAGATTGAGCCAGTTTAGTGCAGCTTCAAGAGGAAACCACCCATAGGGGTTTCCTTTGAAGTGTCAAAAGGTCCCCTTGTTCTGGGTGGCTTATGTTTCATTTGTCTGAGTGGCATATCAAAAATTGATGAGCTGCCAGCAGCAGTCCTCATGACATTAATTCACCAATTGTGTTTCTAATAGTTTCATCCTTAAATACATTTGGGTGATGATAATACTATGAAAAATCAAGGTTCTGAAAACAATGAGAAGGTCTGTGCAGTTCCAAGAAGTGTATACAAACTGCACAAATGCATCAGCTGCAAATGTTAATGATGCAGATGACCTACACTGCTCGTTACGAGCAGGAAGAAGACAAAGATGTATTGTACATCTGTCCTCTGAACAGCATTAAAGCTGTGACAGGGATGTGACATTTATTGTTAGTTAGGTTCTTGAAAAGCATAAAATGGGTCACATTCATCCCTGAAGTAACTTCACTGGCTTCAGAGCAGCAATACCAACAATGTGTTTGGTCTTTCATAGTAATAGTAAAGGAAAGAAAGTAAAAAAGGGGCGTTTTAAAGAGCACCAGGCATCTCTAATGCAGATACTGTTTCACCACTCCACTTAGGCTGTGAAGGTCCCAGTCTGAGCACTACAGTCCCAAGCTGAGGTACTGGAGGTTCTCAAAACTTTTGTACAAAAGTGAATGTTCATGGGCAGACTGTGCTGCTTGTCAAAAGCAGTGATAAAGGTAATATCAAGGAATGTTAATTACACGGACAAGTAAAAGTTGTTCATGTACAGGAGCTGGGACTTGATGATCCTGATGTATTCCTTGCAACTCGGCATACCCTGATTCTATGATTCCATGATTTACATACATTTAAAATCCTGGAAAAAAGAGAAAGGGCTACCAGTGTAAGTCTGTCTGGCTACATTAGTCATAGAATTCATGATTCACAGATTTTTTTTTTTCTACAGAACTACAATCACAGCATACAAAAATTCCATGCTAGACTAGGGTGCTTTAGTTTCTGCATTAGGTAATTTTCAATATATGGTGTGAGCCAAGTACCATGCTACTTTCCTTTTTAAGCCAGGGAACTGTATTATATAAAATTTTATTTTTCATGTGATAAACGGGAAAAAAAAACATTCTGGTCTTTCCACTTTTAAATGTATTGCTTGAACTGTTGTAACTTTCTGAAAATTTTATATGGAGATTGTTACACACAAGGAAGATTCAGTCCATCTCAGTGGAGATTATTAGACCTGCATCCAGCCTAATTTCAGGCAGTATGAGATAGCCAACTGGAAGCACTGTTGCCTTGTACTCCCACATACCTACTGTAGATGTCGTTCAACCCACCAAAAGAACCTCCCAAACCATTATCTGGAAATGCTCTTTCTCTGCCTTGTCTACAAAAAAAGTTTAGTCTGATTGGGCATCTAACTCACGTGCTTGCAGTCAGTCAGGCAGAATAAAGGTCATCTGTATGGGGAGGGGGGACATGCACCATTCTTTAGAAAAGTTGGGTGATGTCTGCTTCACATCTCTTCTGCTTGTGAGAGACCAAGACTCTTTAACACTTCCTTGTAAGAAATGGATGTGTAAGTGCTAAAGTGAGAGTGTGTGGAAGGTTTTTGGCTACTGCAGGGAGGAAGAGCTGTTCCTTTCTATAATCTGAGATAAGTCAAATGGCTGCACAAGCTGAGGAGTGGAGAAATAGTGCCTCCCGTGGGAGATGATTGTATGTTAATTTGGTACTGTACCATAGTACTGTAAACATATATTGTGTATAGATCAGTAAGACTAAATCCCTGTTGAGATTTTTTGTTTTGCTTCCCTGCCTGGACTTTTGACTGAGACTTGTGGTGTCATCAGTAAATGGGGTTTAACTGAGATAAAAATACTACTACTGGTGACAGAAGTGTCTTCTAAATTACTGAAACATTCTCGTCTGAGAAGGACTTTACCAATTCAGCAGAGAAGTTCAAGAGTACATGAGAGATTGTTGTGTGTAAGGTCTGTGCCTGATGGACCAAATGTGAAAGCAGGAAGTCCCTCTGTCAGGGGGCCAAACTGTCTTCTTTCAGAGTCTTTCTGTCAGTCTTTTCTGACCACCAAATTCAAGATAACACAGGTACAGTTGAACCTGCTGTTATTTACTAGCATAGAAAGGGGTGCAAGTCCATCAAGGAGCACTGAAAAAATCCCATACAAACAATATTTAAAAAAAAAATTAAATGCAAACGGCTTACAGTGCAAATGTTTCTGTTTCATGCTGAAGGAAAATAGCTAAACAAAATATGGGTTATATTACATAGACAGTATTGGCTGCAAAAACATAGCATGACGTTCAGTCTAAATTTTGCATTACCAGCTGTAGTAATGGAAAGAAAGATTATTTGCCGAATAGCTATATTACATAGAGAAGTATATGTTGCTACACCTGCACTGAGGAATAAGGTTCATCTTTTTTCATTTGTCCACACATCAAGAGATTTTCAACCATTTGTAAACAAAAATCATGACCAACATGAGTGTAAACCCAAAAAAAAGGCACACAAGCTAAATCAGTTTTTGAAGACAGAGGGACAATCCTATGGAGAGCAACAAATAAAGACCATGTAAGGATTGTATGACCTCTTGCTCTTCCCTTATCAGAGATATGAAAAACTGGAACACCACAGATCTGTGGAATATAAGGCCTATAATGCCTCTGGTCTGCAGATCACTCAGCTCTGAAAGAGGGACTACCCTTAGAAACACCACACTATCTGCCACTTCTGCTGAGCTCAGTATACTTAGAAACACAAAATCCCTTCAGAATCTTGAAGACCAAGTTAGTGACTTCGCTGGGTGCACTTTTAATGCTACTGGGACAATGACAGTGGAGATTAATGCAATAGCTGCCAGTTAACTGACACTGGTGAAATCTTTATCCTCTTTTTAACAGTGTACCAATAACATTTAAGGAGCTATTAGATAACCCAAGTTTTAAATAGTGTATGGGGTATAACATAGCACGTTCATAGAAAAAAGATGCATTAGGAAGATTAAAGTAGGCATTCCTCTCCCAGATGTCTACCTGGCTCTCCTCTGGGATCACAGCAACACAGTCGTGCCAGGTCTAGTGTTGATTTTCAGACTGTTCTCTGTGGGAGCCTTCCAGCGTTCCTGTTTTACAATTGAGGCAGAGGAGCAGAAACTATGAGAAGATTCTTTTTTACACAGATCTGTAGTATTAGTTGAAAACATGATGGAGTGTTATTTTTCAGCTGGCTGAGTTTTTCAGGGAGTTTAGCTCTTGGAAAAGATCAATTGTACAAGAATTAACACTTTAAAATTATGACTGAGGAAGAGAGAATACATGGTCTTGTTACACTTGATGTGCGTATCAGTGCATAAATTAACCAACACCCTTCACACTCCCTGGTTTCAAAACATTTGCTTTTGGGCTATGGAGAAGTTTTGATCAAGCTTTGACATGAACATACAGTTCCTAAGAAGCAATAGATAAAACCAAAATACTGGGTTTTTTTAAGTGTAATAAATGTGCTTGAAAGTAGCAGTGTAAGTAAAAGGTCAGTGTTGATATGTCAGCTGGGCAGTATCTTGGGCCTTCAGAGATGATCCTGTTGCATATGAAATCCTTTTCCTGATGTCTTGTGGTAGCATATGATTGAAGCAGGATTATCTGGAGTTGAAAGGCATTTCATAGAAGCCTAAATTGGCCCTGAAGGAGAGCTCACAGGTAAGTATGTTCCCCTCTGCATTCCTCAGTTGATTTAGTCTGAATAAGGAAGGGAATGACCAGGATAAAACTAGCCAGTAAGACAAATGTAATTGATAAACTGGTGGGTAGTCAGAAGATAGGGACAATTGCCATGGCCATATACTCACAGTTTTTTGTGAGGGTTGAATCCAAAGGGTCAGTGGATACCTTTTAGCAGAGGATTTATAAATATTTTTATAAATTCACTAAGAGGGAAGACTAATTCATTAGAAGAACCATTTTTTGCGGGGTACCACGGTGTGCACAACGTGTGACAAAGATCTGATTAAATGCTGGGGTATATTGCTGTGAAATTGGTGAGTGTTCAGGTAAAGTAACAGCCATAATAGAATATTGGCTGTAGCTGGGCAGAAAAATAAATGATTATGCCTTTGAAAATGCCAGATGAACTTTCACAGAGCTTTGTGGTTATATGCTGATTTGACAAAACAGCTCTGCAAGGCAGATCCATGGCTGCTACATTCTTCTCCCCAGTAACTTGCTTTTTAGGTGCTATAGAAAGTGTAATATTGCATGACTTAAATGTGGGGCTATCTTCACAAATGTGGTGAAAGAAGCTCCATCAAGATGCCCTATGTACTGTTTAAGTAAGGGATTTTTTGAAATCTAAAAATCATTGCTTTTGCAGGGTAAAATTACATAAACCTTGAGGAATAAAGATATATATAGATATGCATAGATGACTGAGTTTGTTTTCTTAACACAGTGAAATAATGTTTGAAGTGAAGAAATGGCGAGTAACTATAAATACCTTGGTCTGTTATGTGCCAGGAGGGGAAAGCATTCGGAAGGAGAGTAAAAGTACATTTCACTCCAGTAAAGTCCAGTAGCTGGGCCAGAGTGCTTTGAAAATGCTTTTACTGGAAACATCATCTAGAGTTTGTGTGGATAGTGTTTATTGCATTCTTAAAAATACACAGCTCCATGACTGCTGAGTGGCAAACTGCTGAGGCTAACAGCTACAAATGCAATTTATGAAACACATGGCATTGTAATTTGACCAAGAGAGTTCTATCCAGAATCAAAATTTGAAGATCACAGTTACTGTAAAAATTAAAGAACAACCCCATACAGCAAATAGAGATGTATCTATCCAATAAGTTGAGGAAATATGGGGAAACCAAAATGCATCAGTGGTTTCTTGTTCAGAGGGAATCGTTAAAGACCACTTAACATTGTTAAGGGAGAAATGTGCTGTTTTCACAGCAAGAGTTATTACTGGTTTTTATCTGAAAATAGTTTTAGATTACTTATGTTCATGTTTTCCTGTAATGAGTTTCCAGCCATTGGGTCATAGTCCTCTGCTCAAGGAGGTGATGATTTTTCATCTGCCTCTGAAAACAACAACAAAGCCCCCCCACCCCAAATATTCTGATTTTACAGATACCTGAATAATTAATTCCTATATTAATTTAAGGTTATTAAATTCTAAATTTGTGATTGCTGTTAATTATTTGTTTTAGTATAGAGATATATTGATGCAGTTTTATTAGTTGGAAGTTTGTGACCTGGAAAATAATATCATATTCTACATATCTTCTACCATATCATGTACATGAGGTATATACAGATACTAGTTCATGATCCAAGCATGATTTAAATGAAATTAGCTCAGCCAAGAATTTCAGACAACCCTGTTTTTATAATTTACTTCTTTATAAAGTATACTTTCACAGGTTCACCTAAATTTCATGTGTTTTCTCAAAAGCAGAGGTGAAAAAATTCCAAACAATAGTGTAAATATTGAAAGCATTTCTACTGATAGCTGTCTAGTAGGCACAGAAGAGGAAACATCAAAACTCAAGAACAGGAGACTCAGCTAGATCTTGGTCTGTTTTTTAGATCCAAAAAAACCCCATGCATATGAGAATTCTTAAAATTACTTAATTAGGCTAAAAATCGAGTATAGTCTCGAGGATATGTGACTGAGCTGTATGTACCAGTATCTCTATGTAACATGGCATTCTAAAAACCAACATAGCATCCTAAAGTTGCTCCTTATGCTAATAACCCAGTACCAAACATGCAATAGATTTCAACACACCAAGATTAGACCCTCTGAAACATCACTGCAGTTTCAAGTTTCGAACTCTTCTAGAGAATGAGGTTTTCACTCCAAAGCTCTGTGAAGCTCTGCTGGTCTGTCTAACACTCTTTCTCCCACCATTTCTCAGAGCAGTGTCAGTCAAAACCCTTGTGCTCCTTTCCCATTTTATACCTGGCAGAACCCACAGACCGAGTAGTCTTCTGTCTATGTGTCTTGAGATACCTCATCTCGAAAGTATTTCAATATTGTGTCTGATAGGTCATATTTTAGAGGAAATATAAGTGGAAATACAAGAAGCAAACACTATTTATCGACTAACCCTGTTATTACAGTTGTTAGAGTATGAAAAAATGTAAGGCTGCCTGGAAAGTTAAACTTCTCTATGCTTAGCATGTCTGCTTCTGTCTCCATTGGCAAACTCAGATCTGACTGTTATATTGTTGCAAAAATATATATGCTCAATCACTTCCAGTAGTTTAGGAATCAATATATGGATTCACTAAATGTGAAGGAAGGGTAGCAAATTACAACATGAGCTAGGCAGGTAAGAGAATTCCTGATTGTCTCTGCTCTTATCAAAGAACTGACTAGTGAAAAATGAGGAAGAGATCTACCCCGCAGATCCAAATCAGCTCAGTGCATTTTTTAGAGCAAGTTATTCCTCACATAGTTCATGTAATTTGAAAGAGATGAATTGTGTAACTTCTGCAACTGATGAAGCTTCAGTTGATAATACTGATAATACTAAGCACTATCAATGAAACCTGCTCCTGAGGTTATATAGGATTTTTATAACATAATAATTTCAGAAATAATCCCCTGTTCTCACAGAAAGACTAGGTGGTATGTTCCAGATTGGTTTATTCTACCCAGATTTTATAGACACAATACAAACCACTGTAAATGTAAAAGCTTGATACAGTCATTATATTATTTGATAATTCTCACTTAACTTTTTCACCATTATTGTTATTTGTATTCTGGTCCTGCTTAGAGTTCATGGTCAGAGTAAAACCCAGTTGTGTCAGTTAGCATACAGGATTATAATGTGCAAATACTCTCCTCCCCATCCACTGCATTTGGAGGGTGCTGTTGTACCCCAGCTTGAGCTGATCAAAATACTGTCAGTAGTTTCAACTAGTGCCAAATTTCCTTCTAATATCGAGAGTTTATAAAGCATCTAGACCTAGACATGGACACAGGCAGGTCCAAGATATCCAAGTGCAACCCTGTGAATGCAGTCCCCTTTCTGCATACGTAACCACTACTCAGACAGGAAGTACCCCATATGCACTGAGCCCTGTCGGTACTCAATTTGTTATGTTAAAACCTACCTCCCAACTAGAAATGTCTAGAAAAGGGACATTACACCTAGGAAAGGTGTAACAAATCTGGGAGGAGCATTTCCTATGACTAAGTGAGCAGGGTGTCATGCTTTTAAAGAAATGTTCAAAAACTTCCCTCCTTGTGGCTGTTATTTGTTATTTTGTTTAGGAATTGAAGGAGAGGAGATGGGAAGAGTGAAGAGCAGCAAGAGCTGTAATCACCACAGCACATCTTCACCTGGCATGGGTCCACTTCTGACTTTCACATGTGTGTGGAAACCTCAAGTTCCCAATGGTTCTAATGTACAGAGACAGACAGGCTGTCAGTTCATCCTCATTTATTCTGAGTGCTATCTGGGTTTTGTTACTTCCAAAAAAACTAATTTTGTCACTGAAAGAGGAGGACTGTAGTTGACCTAAGGCAAATTCTTAAACTGTAATTACTTTTACTCAAAGTACATAAACCAGGAAAACAGAGAACATATGACACAGAGCATATGTTAGATACAAAAGCATTGTCATAATTTTTCATATAACTTGAACTACCTCAGAGTCACAAGTCTTTTATAAAGAGTTATCAATATATGGAGGAATGTCCAGATACTCTAACTGGTGTTCAATTTCTTACACACCTTTCATAACAAACACTTTTTTTTACCTGTTTGTAGGGTTTTTATATTTATTAAGAGATATTTCATCTTTTTTTCAAGAAAAGGCATAAAATATTACTCTTCAGGAAAGGGAGAATTTTGAAGTAAGGAGCAATTATAGGATCACATTCATAGAGCTTTTTTCTTGCAGAAAACTGATGGGGACAAGTAATGTTGAATAAGAATGTGCACAGATTCAAGCCCTCAGTTACAGGATTAATCTATTTGTAGGCTGAAGATGGGGAATTTTCTAGTGCTCCCATTGGAGTTCTGTACAAAGCAATTTGCTTAAAAAGGAATTGATATATTCTGGAAAACTTTGAGACTAGTTAAAAGCACTTTGTCTGGGTGTCATGTAGCTTTTGTTTTTTCTTCTATCATTTTTATCATTAGGGACATGAGAATATTACTGTTGCATGAGGGCATATTTTCTTCTTAAGAATTTATCTGTCTTTCACCCTAAGTTAATTCATGGCATCATGGTAATTCCCACAGAAACCAGCTGTGATGTAACAAGTAGAAGATTTGAGTTCTAGAGGAAAGTAAGACTGAGGATGGCACATACAAATGCACAAAATTCTTTAAAAAATTGTTTCTGTTTACATAAAAGGAAGGTGGTATAAAGAGAGAGTCACCTGGGTTAATGACTCAAGTTCAGTGTCCTGTGTTATTTCTTATTCCAGAAGTTTTGTGTTTGTTATTTGCCCAACAATGTACAAAATTTGTTGAGGGAATGAGTCACATTAAGTTTCATTTCTACATTTGATAATTCTGGCTATGTAAGGTATGAGGTGAACTATTTGTTAAAATTAAAATGGCCTTGTGCAAGTGATCAACTGGTCTCTCAATACAGTGTGTTTAGAAATATATGACAATATATCATATAAGTATTCTGCAGCCTCATTAATTTTAACTTCTGTGTTTTGAATAGAAAATACCTACACATTTTATGTACATTTATGGAATATTAAAGAGGCCACTTTCTGAAACCTGAAATTAAGCACTAAAATTAAAACCATGACCATTCTTTACCCCCTGTGATCGACAGACTCCTCAAGTGGTGATGATGCATGCTGCAAGTATCATTCCTTCAATATAGAATACAGATAAACTCGAGTGACTATTTGTCTCAGACACCTCACACTTCAACAGAATTAATTTATGTCAGAGTGTCTTTGTATACAGATGCTCATGTGCTGCATGGGCTTAGAACAAAATTCAACCAAAACAGTAAGTTTTCATTTCGGTCCTACATTCTGTGAATTGTTTAATGCTTTATTTGAGCTAGTTGTTATCCTGATCTTTTATAACACATGTCCCTGTCCAGATACAGTTAGACTCGTACCCTTAAGGTGAATTCCAAGGCCTTCTTTAGCTGCAGTGAGAACTGTAATATTCATATGTGGCTAGCACAGGTCTTTCCCATGAGAATTCTTTTTGTGTTTTATAAACAAAGATAAAGTTTGGATGTTATTAAAAACAGTGTCTCGAGATTTGGACAGTGCAGGCCTGGCCAATCAGGCCTAGGGGGAGGTTTCTGACTGACCAATCTGGGTGACCTTTGAAAACTCTATATATATGTTCGATTCAAACAATAAAGTACTTTCTCTATGCCACGCTGAGAATCGGGGCTTTCCTTCTATGCTAGCAGCTCAACAGCGACATTCATATATGAATAGACATAATGTACACAGGTACAGAAAAGTATATAAAAGAAAAATCCAAACATGTTTGCACCCTCCTTTGTGCCAGCCTAATATGAAGTGTGAGCAGGCCATAACATCTAAAAATATCTCTAGGATATTTTAATGATTATTAGCTTAGGAAGTAATTCATTCTGTTGATACTAATTGCCTCTTTGAAATTACATATTAATGTATCCCAGACCAGGTTTTAAAGGAAAAACCTATCCTGCAAAATACAGGGTAATGATGCAGCCACGTTAATATTATGCACAATATTATAGACTTCAATTTTGAATACATTTTCTCCATATGAGGGCTTTTTAATGACATATATGAGTCAGTTATCCTTCCCCATCCTCAAAAGCCAAAATATAGACAAAAAATAATAAATCTCTTTTGCATGATCAGCTGTCAGTTTTTTTTCACATCTTTGACATTTGTTGCCACTATTTGACTTACTCAGTTTTTACATTTAAAGGAAAACAATGAAATATTTAAATAAACTTTTAAATGGGAAGAAAATTATAGTCTGTATAGGATGAGGCATCTAGTCCAGTTTCTTACTCAAAACAAACTATTGATCAGGTGCTCTGGTTGCAATGTGCTATTAAGTATTTGTCCTAGAATATTTAGGAGTTTGGTTTTGGTCTTGAACACCAAAATGGAACATTAGCCCACTAAAATCATCCAAGACTGATGAGATCATAGGCCATGATTTTATTCAAACTCTTATGGACTTAAGGATTTATTTAAATAACACCTTTCCCTAAATATATATTAAAGATCACCTTTCTATGTAGGTTTTTTCCTTTTGATTTCATCACACAAAAGAAAAAAAACCTGTGAACTTGACACTGTACAATTAAAACCACACAAGTCTCCTATTTCAAGTGCAGAAACCCCAACCAGTTCAGCCACATTGCAAGCAAACATTGGAAAGCTATTGATTAAAAGAAGATAAAAATCCCAGGAAATAATCTAAAAAATAATTTCAGTAAGAGTGGAATTACATTAAACTACTTTTTTAATCAAAGTCCATTAAAAAAAAAAAGAAGCTATCCACACAACTCGCTAATCTTATCAATCAAGCTTCATCAGCCTTCATCAGCAGAGAAGAGGATGTTAGTTTTGCTATTCAATTTTGAGCTGGCAGTTACAGTAATTTTGGTTGCTTCTGACAAGGAGGACAAATGAAGAAAGAAAAGGATCAGATGAATTGCATCAGGAAGCAGAGCTTTTGGTTTGTATTTTAGGGCTGCAAGGCAGCTGGATAATTACAGTTGTATGGGGAAGGAGGCTGTCCAGAGCAGATCTTATCCAGACTCTGGCACTCCTTCCTTTGCTGGCATGTTGGCTGAACTTGTTTTTCTATCTTTTTCCATCACACTGTCCACTTTGCAGGCAGGACATCTCCCACACTGCCATGTCCAGCCCCGTTGTCAGAAACCTCCTTAGGTTGCATTGGCAGAATTTTCCATATGCACTAATCCTTTTGAAAATTCTCATTTCTAATAAATATTCATTGCTGTAGATGGAAAGTAGTCAGTCTTGATGCTCAAAGTTTCAAGTTCCTTTTACTTCAAATGTTCCTGAAATCAAGGCTCTTACTTTCCTCTATTCCCCTTCTCTTTACTACTCTCCTTAAGCCATGAACTCAGTAGGATGTTCCTGACATTCCCTGCCCTTTTTCTTCCTCAGTGTTATAATCCCTTCATTATGAGAATGTACCTTTCCCAAACCCCTCCAAAGCTTGTTGCACTGACCTCCAAGACAACCCCAGTGTGTCCCCACCTCTGGCTCACTGGGTCCTCTGACTACCATAACTTCTGCCTCTCTGAGCTCCTCTTGTCCTGCCTGCTTGCAGACTTGTCAGCATGTCTGCACTGCTGAAGAAGAGCAGGCTAGGCACTCATCTGTGGGTCAGTTTGGGACACAGTGGTTTCAGATTTGTTATGGTCTTGATTCTTAGGGCATAAACTAAAACTGAGCAGTGGCAGTGGTTCTGATCTTGAGCTTGCCCATGTGCCCTCACTCTCATCTTTAACAGCACAAATGCAACCCCAGCATCCCCATATCTACATCTGAAATCCAGCCCCAGCATCACACAGGTTCTGAGCATCCCTGACCCAGACAGCGAGGTGTGTTGGAGACTACAGTGGCTCCCTCCTGCAGAAACAGAGGCTTGGAAGGGCAGGAGAAGGGGAGAAGAGTGCATGCCTGGATATTACCCTGACATATGGTCAGGGCTCAGCATGAATGAACACCAGCTGGGAGCTGGAGAGCATTCCCAGCATGGTGGTGTTGGATCCACACGCCAGTCTGAATCAGGGATATTTCTCAGTCTGCATACCCATAAGTGCATGCATGCATGCAACGGGGTGGGTGGCTGCATACAGAAATTTATACAAACATATATTCTCTTAACAGCTTGCCCTGGTTGGCCACAAGTATCTAGAGAGATAAATAGTAAAACGACAACAGAATATGCTTAAGTTCTCTCATCTGAAAGCTACTGTTTTCACAAAGTATGAATTTGCAGGTGATATTTATGCCTTATATATGACCTAGATGTATTCAGATCCTCCAGATAGGTTACCCTTTGCAGATGCTAATTGGTTTAGGTCCTTCAAAAAAACATGGAATTGTTCTAAACTTGCATCTTTATCTAACTTAACCGAATCACAACACTCTAGTAAGTTCCTGATCAACTCAGTTTCTAGAAAGTAAGTTTTCACTATGTTCTTTAGATTTGCAGCTTTTTCATTCTTTTATTCTTCCCTCCTGTTTTTTTTTTTTGTTTGTTTGTTTTGTTTGTTTGGGGTTTTTTTTTTTGTTTTTTGTTTTTTGTTTTTTGTTTTTTGGTTTTTGTTTTTGTTTTTTGTTTTTTGGGTTTTTTGTTTTTTGCAAGGGGTTGGATAAATAAAATTAATAAAAGTATATGAATATAGCCTTTGAAAATTCTGGATAAACTGAGGGAAATAAGGACAAGAAACAGGCTGCGTGAAAATTAAATTCCTACTATGGAGAAAACTCACAGAGTAAGAGCAATCTTATATTTAATTAAGAAACAGACAAATGTTTTTTCACTGAAACCTTACAACCAAAACACGTTTCAACTGGGACCAGAAAATTGCTACATCTGTACATAAAAGAAGCAGCACAATTTAAAACTGAAACTCAGTAAATTACAAATTCTAAATGTCTTACATAACTCTATTATGAGGAAGGCTTCATTTCTGCTAAAAAGCCTTGAGTAGTAATATCTGTTAGCTCTTCTTGCTCTTAGCAAATTCTCTTTTAATGGTTTAAATAAATATTACATAAATTACAGAGGCATTTTTCTGCTTTCGATAATCAGAATTTGAAATTAACACTGGTTGTAAAAAATTATTTTATACATGAATGTTTACAAGGTAAAATGTGTGGATTCAGAAAGCTGCAGAATTTGCATCATTCATCTGATAGCTGGGGGCTTAATTCCACAATGAATTAAAACCTGTGCCCAACCTAATGTCTGTGACCAGTCCCCCTGTCCCCAGCTGGTATGGCCACATGTCTAAACTCATGAATTTTTGGGGCAACCAGAGCCCAGGAGGCACATCAAATATGAGCCCCATTCTCTGATGGGATAAACTGGGCAGCAAAAGCCTTCCAAGTGTTTTCATGAATCTCTACTGCATGTGTCTGGTTTTTGTACACTTCTGTTTAGAGCAATAAAGATTAAAATCCAAGCTAAAGGAAAGGGTGGGTAATCTGTGGCAGGTATTTGTATTACCCAGAACTCATCAACTGCAACACAATGCACAGATTTTTTTCTAGGCCAAATAAATATGTCCTCAGGCAAATAATCTGTCCACTTAATAATTCAGTTACAGTACATATGGAGTCCCATTTTCTGTGACGAAATGGAACAAGTTTCTGTTAAAATGAATGCTCTTTTCTATCTCTTCAAATTAGCAGACTGACTCTGCAGTCTGTATTCTGGAAACATTTCCACTGACAAAACCAGGAATTGGGTCTCAGGAGTACCAACCATACACTATTTAAGATTTTAACAGGAGGACTAGGGGCTGGTGTTTGAAGGTAACTATCGGTTTCAAATAGACAAAACCTCATTCAAAGAAGTACTTAGGGTCAAATTTGCAGTCCAAAAATTCCAGATGGCAACTGGCCTTCCAGATTCCTCATTTTTTTTTACTGACCATTTTCCCTGTTTTCAAAGAGTGCTCTGGCTACTGCCATGCTATTTAGAATGAAAAATCACATTCGTATGAAAAATTCACATTTCCTATCATGTGTGACCCAAATCAGGAGCCAGATAACTGAATCCAGTGGGCATGCCCAGAGTTTGCACACAGGACACCTAAACAATCACATAATCACAGAACAGCCCAGTTTCTAGGGGACTTCCAAAGATAATCTGGTCTAAATTTTCATGAGAAAGGGAGCCTAGATGACATTGTCTAGCAACTTGTCCCATTGCATCTTGAAAACATCCAGGACTCCATCACGTCCCTGAGGAGATTGTTCCAGCGACTGACTGGTCTCACTGTAAACATTTCTTTCTTACGTCTAGAAGTGCATTTTGTACCCACTGCCCCTTGTCTTCTCCATGTGGTTCCCTGTGAAGCGAGAGATACTCTGTCCTCTGCAACCATCCTTTAAGCACTGGAATATTGGGATTAAGTTCCCACAGAGAAAAGACCAATCCTTTTCTCTCCCTCTCTCTCTCTTTCTTCTCTCTCTTAATTTTTCTGATAACTGACATATTATCATGCTAGTGCAGGAAGCTCATTCAGAGATTGGTATTTCCCAGAACTGCCATAAAGGATTTGAAATCACAGCTTTTCTTTCTCTGGTTATGTCCTTTATCCCTCCTAACAGCTATTCACGAAGTCCATTTCTGTTTTGGAATTTACTATCTGACTCAAGGCTGTATCAATCCTTTCTATGATGTTCCCAGATCTTAAGGAAAGATATTTGGAAAAGAAGAAGGGAATGGTGGGTTGCTTAACCAGAGAGACAGGAGGTTTGTGCAGCCCTGACGCTGCAGTCTAGAGGACAGGGCAGGTTTTTGACATCCTGTATGCACTGTTAGCCTGAGAAGAGTGGTTTTGTGGGCATTAGGAGCTGTTGAATGGAAACCCCATCAAAGTGAGCAATATTTGGAGGTCAGGATTTCACTCTCTGAGTAACTGCCACAATGTTGTCACAGGGAGGGCATGGATGTTACCTCTCACTGGTATTTTGACTGAGGTTTCAATTAAAACTGTTTTTGAAGTGTGTTTGGAGATGAATTAAATGTGATCAGTACATTTTCTGACTCATCAGAGACCACATGAAGTGTTTGCATCCCACAGAAATAGCAGGGCTCCTACTAAGCAAAAGAGGAAAAGGAATCAGGACACACACTTCAACCAAAATGATGGTATGTCCAGAAATCAGTAAATGAAAATAAAGTTCCTACATAAATTAGATTCCTGTGATATATCAATTCACCTGAGTAAAAAAGTAAGGCATTGCTTTTTGGGTACTTTTTGCACTGAGGCACTTTAGATTCACTTTTGGAACACTGGCAGTACTTCTGATCAAGTTTCAAAACCTAGCAATCCCTGAATAGATTTGCCTGAGCTCTGGCAAGCCAGCACATGGAAGGATGCCCAGGAGGTGGGTTAAGCCAGCAGGAATCAAAGTTCTGAGGCAGTACCAGCACTGTCTCAAGCAAAGGGAGTGGGTTGTTGGCATTTGAACCAGTCATTGTTTGCTCATGTTTAGTTTGCATGCAATTGTAGTGCTATTGTGACTGCACCTTGGCATGAGAGAAATTAATGCAGGTGCTTTAAACATTTCACATTTTTCTAAGTCACCAGAATTATGGTGACTTCATACCCTAAATATTAATCACAAAACCTAAGGGTCAAATCCTTGATCATATTTCCACAGACATAGAGTCTATTAGAAGTGTTTGCCCGCATGCTATGTACTGTGGATTGCTGCAGGTCTGTGAAAAGCATTGCTATATGGGAAAACTTGCTGGTTTTATGTCTGAGATGTGTGGGATTGGTCACAGGGTGAGTTCAGAATATCTCAAATCTCCTCTTACAACCTGGCTCTGTTTGTCTTTTAGGCTTCCTTCTGTTCTTACTATGTGATCCTTTCTTGCCCCCACTGCAGAGTTCTGTGGGCTTCTACTATAGCCTGTTCCCTCATTAAGGACTGGGACAATTCTGTATTTCCTGCCCTTTTGTCCACGTATATTTAATTAAAATTCACCAAATATTCAATAACTCTTAAAATTGTTCTTGATTATTTCTGCTGGGCTGAGAAAGTGATGGAACATTGGGGTACATTATAAACATGTAGGGAAAAGGGTTTGAGGCCCCTTCAGAGGGCACTTGGCTTTTTATTCTGCCTGCAAGGTACACCTATGCATCTTTGGTTAGAAGTGTTAAAAAGAAAAAGCAGATGAAAGCAACAGACTTTTTTGTCAAGCTGTGACAGAAATCAAATGCAAATAAAGCTCAGTTCAAGACTGTTTGTTAAGTGTCACGTCAGTGAGTATTAAATGCAGCACATGTCGTTTTACAATGAGCATACTGTATATGAATTTTATTGATTTTTTTTCAAAGAGGATACATTGAATAATGTACTCTTCCTTACCAGTGCCAGCTTACAAGTGTGTCTTCATACTTGTGTATGCACATTCATTAGGCTCCTAAATGCTGCTGCCTTACTTAGCACATCTTGTTTTGTGGAGGCTGGGATTTGATTCAAGCTGTAGAAAGACCTACACAAATGATTCTCTCCCTCTGAGAAAAGTGGGACAGAGTAATGTAGACTTCCCAGCATGAAGCTGTCAATGAGCAGCTTCTCAAAATGATTCACAATTAGTGCACCAGGCTTACACTAGGAACAGGTCCTCAACTGATTTCCTTTCCACAAAGGAGTGAGTCTGGGGCTTCATTTTGCTATTAGGAATGTTACAGATGTATAAAAAAAATTATCAGAGCTGGTTAACTCTGCTGCACTTATGTTGAAGTCTTTGTACTATACTATGTGAAAAATAAATTTGATTTCTCCATATTCATTCAAGCTTCATATTTTCCAATTAATATTTAGAAAAACGTGTGTTAGCATTAAATTTCATGTGAAAGGCAACAACAGCAGTATCAGACTTATCTCCATGCACTAAAATAGAGCCCTTAATGATTCAGCAAAGGGGGCACTGCTCCGTGGGAGATATGATATCTGTCCGCTGCATTCACCTGTGTGCAGTTGCATCCCTGTTTGAGCTGGGCTTGGTTTCATGTGTGCACTGCCTTCCCATTGTTTGGCATGAGATCTCTGATTCCACAACCATCTCCTTGCAGTACTCAGATCATCAGAGTGCTTAGAAAAGCATATTAAAATCTGTGGCAGGTAGACATCTTGACAATATTATATGTGCTGGACCAGAATGGTTAGGTTTAGATGTTTAAATGCCAGGCTAAAGCATGTGAAAATTGGCCATAAAGCTAAGTCATGTAATGCATTTATTGGTGATTTTAAGTATCTTACCTGCAGGCTCAGTGACAGACACTCAGGGTCCTATGGAGGCTGCAAGTTACACAGAGCATTTGTAGTCCAGGCTCTTTTCTCCTGATATTTTCTCCCCTACAGGGGCACAGCAGTGTTACACATGAGCCAAAAGAAAGGCCAAAAATTTGGATAATACCCTGAAATGCTGACTAACAAAAGGCTCATACTGAGAAAACTTTTCCTCACATACTTTATTTTCTCCTGGAAATTTGCCACTTCTGCCCTCATGCCTCACACAGATATTAGGGCTTCTTCTGAATGTATTTATTAGCTGTTTATGATCTTAAAGAAAGGAGACAGAAATGGTTTTATATGCACTGTTTTTCTACATCCGTGTAATCTTAAAGCCCTCAAGCTTTAAATTTCTTTTGTTTAAGAAAAAGTAAGTTACTTAAGCAATATCTAATGATACACAAATAAGCAAGTTTCATCGGTATTCTCTTAATGGAAACAAAACTAGTGTTAGCTTAACCAAGCTGTGGTCTGAAAAGGGTGCAGAAGTTACAGATTCAGCTCCTGGTGTCATGTGATGGTGCTGAGTCTATCTATTTATCCATTCACTATCCATCTATCCTATCTATATTTTAGAGGAAATTGATAGACCATTAGAGAGCAGCTCCTTCCGCCTTGTAGTGATGTCTTTATCAGAATCTCGTGACATCAGTAGATATTTCCTCCCTTCCAAGAAAGGAGGAAAACAACAGTTTCTTCTGTAATGTGATAGAAAACATATGGAAAAGTACCAGTATTTCTGTGAACTAAGGAGTAATAGGCTGTATAACCCACAACTTTTGGAAGGAAACATTTAAAAAAAAATTGAAAGTTGCTTCCATTTAACTGAGTTCTGGGTAAACACATGTCAATTAAACTTCATGTGCTGTTTGTTACTGGTAATTTCACTGGGACTTTTACTGTAATTTTAAAATAGTTATTTGGTTTTATTGAAAAGTTCAAGAAATAATTGTTTTTTGAACCTGCTTTTTAAGTCAGCCAGAGGTATTTATACCAGGGAACATGATTTGATACCAAAGCCCATTTACATACAACTTTCATTCAAGTCTCATGTTGGGAGGAAACAAATTAAAAGATAATGCCTAGAATTCTTGCCAAAAAAAGGGGTTTTGGGGTATGAAAAGCATTAACCAACTCTATTTACTCAAATAAGGAGCAGTGTCTCATATGAAAGCATTTTTTTCTTCCTCTCTACCGACGCTCCTCTCAGAGGAATTTTTTGATCCCTTCTTCATCTTTTCCGTCCTTTGCAGTCATGTCTCTTCACTGTTTCTCTTTACATTTTCTCTAAAACCTTTTCTTTCCCTGTTTGTCTCCTTTTGGAAGTGCCGTTACTTTTCTACCCTTTCTGCTTTTTTTTCACCTCTTTTATTATTTTCTTCCAGAATTTTCCTTACTCATCCCAAAGCTTAATTCTTGCAATCTCAAATCCTCCTGGCATTGCTTGCCTTACCTTCTCTTGTAATTCTTCCCTATAAACCAAGCTCATTTTTATATGTTCTTAGTAATGTGGCCTGACTGCAATGAAGAGCAGTGCTTTCGCAGCTATGTTAAGAAAACACAGGTACTGCATCATAAATACATTTTTTTTAAATAACTGAAAGTCAGAAACAGCATTTGGGTTTGGTGGAGAGTAGAAGGTCTATACTCAGCAGTACTTGCAACATATTTAAGAAGACTGAGCTGAAACATTGAGGAGGGTTATGTTTATTTGTGAGTTAGGCTCTGCATGTGTGTTCTTTTCTTTGTATCCAGATATTTTAGTGATTTCACACAGATATTAGCTCAAAAATACTCTTCAAACCTAAATCCAAAAGTTAACATTTTGGTTTATCAGCAAACCACAAGAAAGCATGGCAATTTATATTGATTTTCTAATTTAATGTAATTCAAGAAATGTAAGGAAAATACATTTTTGTCACTGTTTTTGTCTTCACTTGTTAGTAAGAGCTGTGTTAAACCAGGGAATCATTAATCCTGATTGTTGTAGTATATGTCCTAAAGACATTTGATTCTGTAAATAATTTACAGGAAATAATGTGGTTAGTGTAAAAGTCCAATTTAAAAGAAGAAGATTACCCAATAGCATATTGCAGTCTTCCTCAGAGACTGACTTGAAAATATTTCCATTGTACATGCAGGACTGTATCAACAGTCTAAATGTACAGCAACACAAAGTGACAATGAATCTTGGCCAACAAGTATTCCAGCACTTGTGAGAATGAACTTTGCAACATGTCATGGCTGCCATGTCAGGTTTGGAGTGTGTCACAAAAAAGAGCATATTCCATTTCCTAGACTTATATATCATAGGACTTTTGAGATTGTCCAGTGATGTTCACACCTTCTGCCTGAAGTTATACCTATTGGAGATCACTGATCTTCCATAAACCCAGTGGTTATGGAAGACACAATCTCACATCAACCCCAGACTCTTGAAGATAGACTAACAGTGAATTTTGGGTCAAGACTCAGGCTGTACATTTAGATCTGCATGTAGCTCTCAGCACAGAAGCTACATTTCACTCCAGTGTGGTCAGTAATGATCTAAAATTAGATGCATTTGTCTCCCTGCACAGGAAACTCGTGCCATTTTAAGTACCATAAGGTGTGTCAGCTGATCTCCAGATGATCCTCATGAAAAGTAAGGACCTCTTGAAAGTCCTGTCTGACAGCTGTCAGACCAACAAGGCATCCAGATCTCCTTAACCCATCTCCAGTGACATTTGATGGAGTCAGTGTAGTCTGGAGGGTTTAGTTAAGGCACCTACCTCCCTTCTCTCCAGAAATTACTGCATCTAACTGAACCTGGGCACATCAACACAAAGAAAAAATAGTTTGTGACCTAAAGAAAGGATGCCTAGGCAAACACAGCAAGCAAAAGTGGGAGACAGGAATAGTTGTTCTGTCCTCAGCAGAGGAAGAGTAAAAGGCAATTAGCAGACAGCCAAGTGACATGATTTGTAGAGTCTCACGGAGGCAGTTCTTGGCAAAGGGAATTTACTGCCTAGGTTTTTTTTGCAAGACCTCATCTAGTTCTCCTGCGGTGGCTGAAGACATTAGACAAAAGGAATTTGATGTGAAGCAGACAGAAGGCCCACAAGTTTTTTTTTCTTTCCAAGAACTACGTCTGTTGAACACAATAGGAGTTTTACCATTGCTCTCCATGTCTTTAAGAAGGTTCTGGGAGATTCCCCAAGAATTTCCACTGGTATTTCGAAAAATTTCTTTGTTCAGATAAAATAAATAATGGTTTGATCACCTTCCTGCAGTCAGAAACCTTTGAACAGAGGTGAAGGATTGCATGACCTGTACGAACCCCCCAGATGGCTTCCTGGACTTGTGGATTTCCCATGGCTGCAGATCTTGCACACCATTTAACATGCAACATGCTGTTCAGAGCTACTATCCTTTCTAATTACTTCAGATTAGAGATACTCTTGGTCAGATATGGGGAGAATTGCCCTGTCTTGCTAAAACATCACAAAGTGAGGATTGCTGTAACAGTGGCAGGGTGGAGATGCTGTTAGTAAATCTCAGGGAAGCTCTTGAGTGGGCACTTGGAAATTCCAGAGGACCACAAATGTGTAAAGGTGAAGTTCTGTTTTCTGGCTACACACCATCATAGGTCTCTTTTCTATATCTACTAATAAAGACTCCATGTTGCTGATACCTTTCAAAAGGAATCTGGTGAAAAATACAGTGTGGCTTTTCACTGTGGGCTTGCCTAAAATATTATGACTACATTGATAGCTAAAGAAAGCAAGGTATCATTAAAGGTGTGGCAACAATTAAGGGGAAAAGAGGACATTTCAAAAAATGTACCTAGTAAAGGAAAAAAATAATGTGCTCTCCTTCATTTATTGATGGCAGAAGTCCTAGACACAGCAGATGTTCAATGTACAATCATGAATGCAGTAAGCAACTTTAAGAAGCTAATATTGGGTCACTTCATGTTTTGGTACTCATAACCAGTTAAATAACCTGACCAACTGCCTACAAATAAAGGGCTACCCACTGCAAATGAAGTTTGGAGAATTCAGGCCTACTGCTTTTGTTTCACTTTTTAAAGCATTTTCTCACTATGCCAGTATTTCATGGTTTCAAAAACAAAGACTCTGTATTTGGAGTAAAAAAGATCTTCAACATACACAGCAGCACTTGCTTGTAGAGGTGAATGGATACTCAAATCTGCAGCCAGAAATCACCTAGGGCTCAAACTATAGAAACAGGGCTTATAGAGTATATTTACAGTCAAGGCAGCTATGAAGAAAAAATTGTCTTCTTAAAATAACTACATAATATTTAAATAGCTTTGATAGCAAAGAATCTGTTTTGTACAGTACTGTAGAAAGCAGGAGTTCTTTTTTTTTATGAGGTGCTGAAACTAGAATATGATTTTTGTTGCGCCAGACTGTAAGAAATAGTTGTGCCAGTTGAATGAAAAAAAAAGGCACCAGTCTGTATTAGGAACATTTTCTGAGTGTAGAAAGAACCTTCCTGTTAAGGGTAAAGCTGGCAAGATTTGTCATTCAAGTGAATGATTCACTGACGTTTATAATCAGTGTTAATTAGCAAAAACAATGTGATGAGAAGATGCCATTTTCTGTGGTGAAACAACATTCTCAGTTTTGGGTTTGGTTTTTTTTTTCACAGAGCTGTAGAGAATTTCACTTTGGCAGCTGATATAATTTTCACTGCTGACACAAAATATCTTTCTTTTCATTTTGCAGTCTTAAAAATAAATTCTTAAATTAAAATGGAACAGCATTGGGCCTTTATTTTCTAGAGAGATCCCTAAAATCTTTCTTTGAAAACAAAATAAATAATAGGAATTTCTGACTACTGCATGAATATGATTTTTCCACTGATCAACCGGTGGGAAAACAACTGTCACTGTTGTTATAATTTTAATATTAGTATAGAAATGAGGTAGTTCCCCAGTAGGTAACACTAACTTTTAGGCTGGACCAGATTCCTCCATCCTGATTAATTTTTATTAGTCTCTCTGTAAATTGTCTTGTTTACCTGGCTACCCATTAAAAACCCATTAAAATTATGAACTTCAGCTTAAGCATGGTTCATTTTCATTATACTTTTATCTACATATCAGCATTCTACCCATCAATTAATTTTTAAAAAAAAATGCAGCCACATTCACATGCACATAATAGTTCAAACATTCACAAAATAACCTGTGAAATGAGTTTTTAAGGTCCTCATCCAAGAAATGAGACTCTGAAGAAAGGCCACTTTTCTAAGCACTTTTGTCACCCAGATATGACTCAGTAATCTACATGGAAAAATATTTCTGAGAAATCAAATAACCTTAGAACTAAAACTAATAAAGCCATTAAAAGTAGGGCCAATTAAGATTTATGCAAGTGGCATAGGGACTCTAGCCTGGTATTATTAAGTAAATCAGCCTATTAGGATGGGGATTTTTTTCCCATATGATCTGTTTGAAATTCTATATTGTCAAAACCAGCCAGGGTAATGGCAGTATGATGTATTGTGCCATCTCAAATGTGTTTTGGCTCTTGCCTGAAAATAATGACCAGATAAATACATTCCTGGAAATTGACTGGGGTATTGCAATTTCTACTTTGTCAGCTTGAAATACATGTAAAATGCTTTTAAAATCCTAAATTTTGTAAATTATCCTCAAGAATTTAATCAATAAAGACACGTTAAAAATAGAAGGTTGCTGAGATTGCAAATATAATGCTAGGGTTTTTTAATATTCTATATTTAAATGTTAATGTATAAAGAAATCATCATTATAGGAAAAAAAATTGCAGATATGGACTTACCAGTTGTGTTAGTCATTATAGTCACAAAATCCTTTCTTTTGTAACTGAAATATCTTTAAACTATATAGTTTCTAATGCATTTCTGTTCCATGTATTACATTACCGATATATGAAAAAGTCAATTTGTGAATGCATATTCTTATAAAATAACAAACAAAATGTTATGATTGATCTGAAATAATTGATTACAGTATGACAGCTTTCTTATTCTTAATTACAAAATACAATTACATTTTTATGCTTTCATACCTGAACATTACAAAAGCTGAGAGAACTATTTCTGTTCTACTTCTGATTAGATCAGCAATGCCACTTCTTCAGGTCTTATCAAATTGGTTTTGATAATAATTACTTGGGAAGTGTTTGATCTCAATGATGAATACTTGATTAGTTTTTCATGAAATCACTCAACCACACCACTCAACACTACTCATGTGAGACCTTGTTGATTTAGCTGTTCGAAAGAACACATTCTTTTTCACTGCAGTTATGGGATGTCAGTCTTTGGGGAAAAGAGGGTGGAAAAAGGGCAAGTTTATGGGTAATGATATTGCAGCAGCAGATATTTAAGGTTTGCTAATTCTCTTCTCAATTATGTTCATTCTCTGCCTCGTCACACTGCCTGCTACATGGCGACAGAATCAATCTTAGCAGTGGAATAAATTTTTCCTTTTTCAAAAAAGGGTTTCATGACACCATTGTCATCTCTGAAACCCTTGGAGGATTTTGCCCTGATGAATAATATTTCATATGTGGAATGTTTATGTGATTTTCACGGAGTGATAACCCCGATACCACCTAACTTTCATGCATTGAGATTGCTGCTTTTCCCTACTAAAGTGCTTTTACACACCACCTCCTACAAATTGTCTTCAGATTTAGAAATAGAAGATTCAACAAAACTTCAACTCTCCATGGAAAAAAGGGTCTTGTAGGGAAATTTATACATTGGGCACAATCTGCTTTAATTATTTAAACAGGAGTTTTTGCTGAATAAGATTTGCAGGCATTTTCTCCTTATCATTTTTATTTTACTTAGATAGAATAATTTATCTAAAGCGGACCGCATATCCATCCATTAAAATTAATATTTTTTAACCAAGCTATTTTTAAGGATTGGTCTGCCCACCCATACTTCTTGAAGTCAATAGCGTTGTCTGCATAAGTTAAAATTGCTCACATAAGGAGACACTCAATGGATTAGTCTCCAAATTACAGGGAAAAAATTCTATAGCTCAGGTACTTACGGTTGAGTATCTGCACAAGAAGACATTTTCAGAACAATGTCCTTACTCGTCAGTCATCAAATAGCAAGGAAAAGCCTTTTATCAAAAGAGGAGTTAAAGCCAGGCTAATTAAGGAGGAAAATTTCCAAGGAGACAATATTTTCTCTAATTATTTTCTTTTTAAAGTTGCTAATAGAATTATGACAGTTTTAGCAATCAGAAAATACAATGCATTGCAAATGTTTCCTTTGTTAATTATAAGATCTCTGGAAATTGCCTAGATCTTTAAAACTTAATGTTTCACTAATAAGCTTAGATCCCTTTAGGTTGTTGTTTTGGGGGTTTATTTTTTGTTTTGTTTTGTTTTTGTTTTTAATATCAACTGTTATTTTGGTGGCAATAAGTTTGCCTTTGAAGATTCAATTTAAGCAGGCTCTTCTCTAGGAGACTCAGACTGCTTAAAAAGAAAATAATGTTCCAGGACTATAATTATTTTGGTTATTGTGTCATCATGTTAGTGTTGTACTGGAAGAAATGTTCATCTGAATGTTTCATTGTTTTGAGTCAAGTCTAGAGCTGAAAGGGGAGCAGTCAGTGTGCTGAGTGGAAAAGTGGAACATCTCTCTTTAACCGGTGAAGAGCAGTTTGAATGCAGTTACCTCCAGATATAACATGAATTCAGCAGTTTTTATTTAACTGTTGTGCACTCTCAAAGTACCTGTCATGCTAGGATATCATCTTTATGTAGTAGTTTTTGGCCAGCATTTCTGAAGAACTGAGCTCCCAGTTAGAAGGCGAAATGAACAGGAAGATTTTCATAAAGGCTGATTACTCTGCAGCTCCCATTGAAAACAAAGGAAGCTACCAGGTGCCACTTCCTTTGACAAGTCTGTCTTCTTATTCCTTTTAGGAGGAACTGCAGCTGAGATTTTCAAAGGAACTTAAAGGATTTAGGAGCCGAGTTCCCATGCAGGGGCTATACAAGGGGAACACTTAGCCCAGACCTTTGAGAAGCCCAGATCAGGACCTTAGCTCTAAACATCCTGAATCAGAGCAAATATCTATGGCTGAGAAAAGGCCCAAGCCTGAGGGACTTCAGAACTAAGAAGTAGCTCCTGAATCTTGCACTACAAATAAAACAGGCCCTCCAAGAGCAGAAAAGCAATTACTCCTCACATTTTTCACTGAAATCAATTCATTTCAAATTACAACATGCAGGCTCTTGTTAAAGGCAGATGCATCAGTTACCCATGGAAACTACTAATACTCCTGTTGTCTTCAAATTTGCATGCATAGCAAAAATTCAGAAACTGAGAAGAGACTCTGGAATAGCATAGGGATTCCTACCACACTGTTCCCATTATGGGTAAAATCCTTACTGACCTCTCACTTAATCCTTCTCTCATTATTCCCTTCAATAGGAAGCATGCATTCTGGACAACAATAAAAAAAATCTATAGTGTACTACCATTTCTGTCATTTGCAGCTAATGAATGCTTTTAAGTATTGACTAGCAACTGGTCTAATAATGACAATGACTCCACCGATTCAGAGCAATAAATCCAAAGACTTGGCAGGCTTCTGCTTGTATAATAAGCTCAAACATTCATTCAAGAAGGTTAAGAAAATGGGCAGTAGAGTCCTGAATATTAGAGAGTCTCATGTTTCTTTCCTTTTGGTAATACCATCTGTCTGGAAAAAAACATTATTTCACAGTGTTTAGTGTGTAAATTTAAGTGACAGCTAAGGTAACTCTGAGGATTTTTTTCTTTTGCTGTAGCTAAGAGAGTGGGTCAATTACAATGAATATGATTACTGCAAGGCTATGAGAGCCCACACTAACAGCATCTATTAAGAAAGGTTTGGGGGGGGTTAAATGCCTGTGTTCAACATCTACTGTGGACAACAGCTATTACCAGTGGTTCCAGATATTATCAGAAATGTATGTTTGATACTCCTCATAACAAACAGACCTCTCAGTGATTTATCACTAGATGAAAGGCTTAAAAGACTTCAGATAAACAACAGTGACATGCTTGTCTTCATCAGTGATATAGGAGTAAAGATAATTCATCAGGCATTCCTCATCTGTCTTATATACCTTTATTTTTCTCATTCAGGGAGAATATATTAATTATTATTTATTTTAATTATTGCATGCACTTGAATTAAAGGAAACAATAATTACTTGGGCTTCATCAGATCACTGAGCAGATACTGTTAAAAAAAATCTAAATAAAGAAGTAATCTCGCTGGATAAAATGAAACAAACAAGCCAGTCAGAAACATTATAAGAGAAATCTGTCCAGTTGATACTTTAGTCCAATCTGTAAATTACCCTCAGGACCAATGCAGCAAACTAGCCTTGGGTAGGATCTCCCTTGCATATCTGTAGGATATTCCCTTTTTGGTTTGTCTGAGGTCTTGTATCAAGCTGCAGAAAAACCTTTCCCACACAAAGGAAGGAAAAAGCACTGTCAGGCCATGTAGACAGCAAAAGCTAAAATGGTCCCAGCAGAGAAGCTCCACCACACAGGGCAAAGGGGCTGGGCACACATTTCCCTACAGCCCTGCAATCACAGAATGGTTTGGGTTGGAAGGAACCTTAAAGATCATCTATTCCAGCACCCTTGCCATGGGCAGACACACTTTCCACAAGACCAGGTAAATGTCTCATGATCCAAGGAGCACCCAGTACTAACCCGTGAGAAGCTGCATGGGGGAAACAGCTTCTGATGAAGCTATTGGCCAAGTTGCCTGTTTCACTGCTGTGTTTCTTCAGTGTATCTTGCATTTACAATTGAGTTTTGGCAAACAGAAGCTGCTTAGAGCTGCACGGAAGGGACAGAGGCTTGCAGCTCAGGCCCTGAAACATCCAGGTGGCAGATGCTTCCACAAAATATTTTCCTGCAAGTATTGTAGCATCGGTAGACTATAGCTGTATGAAGTGCAGGAAAATGCGGTTAATGCCAGAGTTCCCATGACAGTTTGCATACAGATTTGTGGCTGGAGGTGGATTCATTAATAAAGTCAATACAGAGTTTATGTCAGCTCCACCAAGGCAGATAGCCATAGGAGAATCTGTCTAGCTTAGTACTTCATCTGGTGTACTTAATTTGCTGATTTATTTAGTAATAATGAGTGGATTTATTGTGTTTGAAAATGGAAAGTGCTCTGCAGTGTGAAACATCCTGCTGGTAGAGATCTGGGAGCATATTGCAAGGATGATGGCAATGGCAGGAACAGCAGAAAGTTCATCAGAAAAAAAAGTAAAGAGCACTTATTCCCACATATTATTTTATTATTATTTATGTGATCTTACTGTCGTGCTTGGTCCTTGAGAGATACTTATTACAGTCAGTGTAGTGAATTTCAATGACATTGCCTCCTGAATCTGATCAGCAGCCTAGTGAGGAGGGAGGACAGAGTTGGGGGCAAAGATTTAAGTGTTTTCTGTCCCCACATACTTGTCACTTAATCAAAACTTTATTTCAATAAAATATCTAACATTATTTGCTGACATAAGTGGGAGTTTATGGTCTGAGGTAAAAATAAAGAGAGAAACATTAAGTGGGCAGTATTTAAATTCCTCTAACATCACTGTAAATTGCAAAATGGTGTAAGAAAAGCCAGTTAAGGGTTCAGCCCACCAACAGCCCAAAACAACTGAGAGTTTGATGTCGTCAGGGTCCATCACACACATGTGCCTCACTCCAAGTACCCAGTAGCAATGGAGGCATAAATCAGCAATACTCTTGAGCATCTCGTGTGTGATGACTAGCAAAACAAGCTCCATGTTCAGAACAACACCTTAATGTGCATGGTTAAAAGTTCCAGTGTTTGGTTATAGTTTTTTAATACTGCATATTAGAAGGCACCTAAGCAGAGCTTGCATTTCTATGAAAAATTCAGTGTGAAGCTGAAAATTATTTTACAGCAGTTTTACTGGCAAAGTGCCCAAGGCTTGCAGATGGTACAGCATTCCTCTGTCTTGAGTGGGGAAGTCAAGAAAGCTTGAAATGAGAAGCTTCCAAACAGGAGAAGGTGTTTCTGTGACACTTGCAATTGGAAATACAGATGATTCAAGAGTAAGAGACATCAGGATCCACACATCTGCTCTTCACATGAATCAGACAGACAATAACTCCAGTAAGACAAGTATGTTGCCGCTAAAATGAACCAGAAACAGAAGCTTTATGATTCATAGCCCTATTTTCAGACCCAAAGCCATTTTTAGCATTTTTATCACAGTCTGCACCTACCAAAAAAACCCCAAAAAAGAGCAGTCTAATTTGCTGTTATTTCCTAGGATGAAACAAAAAAATGCAGTTCAAATGGGGAAAAAAAATCTTGTTTAAAAAAAGAAAAACAAGATTTTTTTGAGTTTTGACAAAGAACTCTCTGGAAACCCATGCCAGACTGAACGCTAAACAAGACCCCAGTTTGAATTTAAAGAAAATATTTTTCCTGGTTGGGAAAATTGTGTGTTCATCAAACTAAGCCTTGATTCACAGGGTACAAGCAAAGACAGTTCTGAATTTATTCTGCCATATGCACACTGCAGTTCTGGGAGGAAAAGGTGACTTATATGCTGCCTGTGACAGGGGAAGTCATCCTATTTCTGTTGATCAAAGCCTTCCTTAGAAGTGGGGCTGCAAAGGTTTCTTCAACCACACAAAAGAAGTTTTTAAAAAGAAGGATGATGCAAAGAAGGAACAAATCCCTGAAGTTTATGAGGTAATGCCTACCTGGACACTGTGTTTTGCAGTTTGTAAGAAACTTAGGGAAGAGTCAGTGAGCACATTGCATGGGCACACACTATTACGAGCACACACAGCACACACCAGGTGCAGAAGTAGCTGTTCCAAAGGGAACCAAAGAGCTGTGGAACTACAAATAATAAGCACTCATGCAAACAGGAATAAGATATAGCTGCATATATTGTGTTTTAAAATGTAGACTGCAGGTCATATTGTAAAACAGGAAAGTCTTTGAAGCTGTAACTCTGGAAAAAGAGCGAGATATCAAAGAAAGGGAATCAGTGTTCAATGCTTCTGTTCACCAGAAGGGCAACTGTTGTTGTTTGCATAAAGAGATCTATCTCAAGTAACAGTTGGAGAGATTAAACCACTTTTGCTTGCACTTACTTGGAAACAATTTTATTGCTCTTGAAATTCTGTGTATATATGTCTAAAGGGATTTTAGGAAAATTAAGAAGGTTTAGAAAAAGAGCATGAAGAATGCTGTAAAAAACCTGCTATAATGAAAGAATTATGGAGCTAAAGCTATTTTTAAAAAATGCCTGATCTAGCATGATCTCAGACAATAAGAACCTATATGGAAAGCAGAACTTTGATAATGAAGGTTCTTCTGACCTTTAACCAAGGAATAAAAATCCAGTGGGGGAAAAATTCATATGGAGAATACAAGGATCTTTAATACTGAGCAAACTTATCACTGGACCAATTTCTGGAGATTGGTGGTAGCATTTTTTTTAATTGCTACCAATTTTTAAATAATATTGTTTTTGGTTTTTTTTCCCCTGAGATTTTTCTCTATTGTAAAGCGGAATATTTTAAAGTAAACTTATCATGCATGCTAAACACAAGATTGGAGGGGATAATCATAGTGACCATTTCTTGCGTAAGAATCCACAGGTTTATGAAAAGAATGAAGAGTGGCACAGATTATGAACTACAGTACTGTGAAGATCAGTTTTGGGAAAATACAGTGCTTCTGAGGATGGGAGTGCAGTTGGAGTTTCGTGGATATAACACTTCCACACCCTAGCTAGACCCAGTCTGAGGACACACAACAAAGTCAAGGAACAGTTTGAGAGATGTCAGCCTTTTATGGCTGTAAGGCTTGCACTAAAATTTAAACGCAGAAGAAGATGGAATTTCTCAATATAGAGAGCAGTAATATTAAAGAGAATAGCTGATTCTAGAATAAATTTATCAAACACTGTTTGGAAGAGGTTTTTTTTTTTGAAAGCCTTACCCACATCTGTTAATGTCAGCCCTGTAACAGCCAGAGTTTAGTTCCTTCTCAAGAGCCTTTGGCAGTGTCCTCCCAAAGTTATGAAGTTCTGCTATTCATCATACCCAGAAGATGGGAAATTGTTTGTGTTCCTCTGTTGTAACATTGAAGTTCACAAGCATCATCAGAAAATCAATAAGCATCATCAGAAAATCAATCAGCTTTGCTACTCTGGTGGAACAAGACACATGTGTCTATGTTGATGTGACACCTATTCTTTCCTGGAGCTCTGGAGATGCTACTGAGAAGCAGCACACACAGTCTGACATGTGCACCCAGAGCTGCAGTACAATTTGTGTTTGTCCTCTCACTTTGACATCTATTTCTTTCTTGATTTACAGTCATGTGTCTGTCATGAGAATTGTGTCATAACCTTTCCCTGAAGTACATCTTAACAAATTCCCCACATAATAATTAGATAGCAATCAACAATAACAGTGGCTTTGCTATTTTCTAGGCTGTTAAGCTGTAAAACAAAGAATAAGGTTAAGTAATTTTCAGTAGATTACTACAAGGACAGTAAGTGGCATGAAATTCATTACAATATCTGATATACTTTCATTCTGAATATTTGTCACATCTGTGACTGAGCACACAACTGTTAATTTTATTTAAGGTTTGAAAAAACTATAGTAATTTGAGTACTCCTGAAGATAAGAATTTAACAATTATTATAAACCTTTCAACACTTTCTACAAGGATTCAAAATAAGACTGTATTGTGCAAAACTTCTGGTAGAGTCTTGCATTTATCCTACATTTAAGACCAGATTTTCTTGTTGTTTCTGGACCGATCCTGGCAGATGCTGAGTTTTGACAGCTTTTATCCCTTCTCAGTGAGTCAGGCCCTGGCAGGGCTGGAATCTTGACTCAGTCATATTCTGAGAAGGGACTGTCAGCTGTTCCAAATGGTATTGTTGCTCCTGGGAATTGGACAGGGATGCACCAGAAGTATTTTCATTTGTGACCTGAGCCAAAGTTAGATACTAGTGTTAAAAAACAACTGCACTGCATTGTGGTACTGCTCAGGTCTATTAAATATTAATCTCCTCCCAGAATTTCTAACTGCTTGGAACCACCATATTTTTGTTTTGAGTAGTGTATTTGAATTAAATTTGTTCTTTTTTTAATTGTGGTTAATAGAATTAAGACCTTCATTGTATTCTCCAGTAGCCAGAAAAATGGATTTTGTTATGTGTTGTACAACTCTGTTTTCAGATTTTCCTGTAGTCTCCACCCTGATCGATTGCATGCACTGGGCTTTGTTGTATTTCTTCTTCTCCCTTAAAAAGGTGCAAGGGAAAAGTTTTCCTATGAGGTGAATTCATCTAAGGCCAGGATAAAAAACAGGCACAATTGTCTCTTTCTGGACTATCACATCTGGTGGTTCTTAGTTGTGGCACTTATGGAGAATATAAATTTGCAGATTGATGTCTATCTGAATTTGAAGCTTCTTGAGAATGTAAGACTTTCCTCAATAAGGTTTGTTTTACACCACAGGTCTGGTTTTTGTTTGGCTTTGGGATTTGGTCTATTTGAATGCTACCATGAGTTATCAATTTCACAGGCAGTGAGTGCAGGGATCCTAAATTAGGGGTAAGGGAGAACAAGGAAGGGGCAAAACTGTATCAAGGACAGAGCCAAATATAGAGACAACATGATCTAATATATGGGCTGGACAAAGTTCCATAGGTTTTTCTGGAAACTTTCTGGGCCCTCACATTCTTGACTCCTTCATCCAGAGCTGCAAATACTGCTGAGAAGTGCCCAAAACACAAATCTCTCTGTCAGTCATGTGGTGAGGCAGGTAGGCGTGTCCTATCCCACTACCCAACATTCTTGTCATGTAACAGACATTTTGCACACACAAAGGTGCAGCAAGGGGAATTTCAGGGTCTCCAGTAAAAGGGAGGCTCAGGTCAGGACACAGCTACATGAATTAGGGAGATAGGCCACTCCAAGTGACTGTAAGATGGACTTCCCAGACCACTGGTTAGGCATGAGGAATCAACACCCTCTCTTGTCTCCATTACATGCCTGGACAATGAACTTGGGTACGTTACTCCGCCAGTTTGTGACCATGCTCCATGTCTTATTTTTATAAACTGCAAATTCTTTAAGGCTGTCTCTTGCTCAAACTTTTTTTTTTGAGCTGAAGCCTCTGGGATTCCTATAATACAAATAAATTACTCTATGCCTATAACAGAGGTATTATGTGAAATGAGCTGAGATTTTGTATATGAGCCATTAGAAGTGTGGGATAAGATGAATTCATTACATTTGAAAACATAAACATATAGAGTGTGCTTACTCTCTTAGACTATTACATCATATTGAGCATACATAGACTTATAGGCTTACATATATATTATACATGCTTAGCCTGTTATATAAAGTGGATCTAAAATGCATTATATTAAATAAAATGTGTTCTGTAGTAGCATGCACATTATAGGCACTCAGCAAATAATAAACAAAATTGAAATAACATAAAAATTAAAATGGGCTATATTTATCACTTCCTAACCAGAATCTTTAGTGACACTAGCAAAAAAACAAAAAGGGTCAAAGGTATGTCAGCCTCATATTCCAGAGGTAAACATGACTGGAGATCATTGACTCATATATAAAAAGCTTTAAAGCCCCTGGAACAGCAGTTGCATTAGCACAGCCTGGAGTTCAGGCTGCATAAGCCTTCCTCCAATCCTTATCCCACGTAAATGTCCAGCCACTGAATCACATATCACCTGAGCTATAGTATTATTGGTATAACAAAGCATTAAACATATTTTTTAAAGCTAGCTGGTACACATCTGTTGGCAGTGCTGCTGGGCTTCTGGAATACTGTGTAAAAAAGGTCTAAGATATCAGCCTCAATATTTTTTATCACAAAAGGAATATTTAGACTTTTGACATTGTGGACTACTGCAGTACTACATCTATGACTTGGTTTGTTGCCTGTGCAGTTTGTACTTCATGAGCAAAGTGAACTAGAAAAGATTCTGGTCAAGTAAGTTACACAGAACCTTTTACTTAGTCTTGCATGTTTTGATTTGGTACCAGCATTGTCCCTGCTTTGGAGAATTTGTCCCCTTTTGCCTCCCTACCAGCCATGACAACAGGATGCACAATAAAAATCTGTGTTTACAAATCTTGCATGCAAATGATTATGGAACAGCCATGATATGCAGCAATTTAAATTTGTTGACAGAGTTGCTAAGAAACAAACCTTTTGATTCTGTGAAACCCTTTTTGATACAGCTCCACTCTCTGACAGTTGAAGTTATTGAACAAGAGTGAGGACTCTTTAAAAGAGGAATTTCTGACATTTGCTATGTTTTCAGAGGCTGTAACACAACATTGAATATTCCTTCAGTGTCAGTTTTGTTCAGCAGCAGAGTGTCTGATTCCATATATATTTAAACTATCCTGTATTTCAAAAATTGGCTTCAGCACTTCAGTACTACCTTCTCCCACTCTCATGCACAATTGTTTTGCAAAGAATTGTGATCTTTACATGCTCCCCTGCCAAATACCTTGTAAGTTTCTATATTTTTTCCAATCTATTCTTTAAACATCCTTTCTCCAGGGCATTTTCACAAAGGACCCCATAGAATCTTATTCAGATATCAACAGTAAAATACACCATTATTTTGACATTTCAGTATTATGAAGACAGCTGATGTTTTAAGACTATATATTCACACTGTAGACACCAAACCATTAAATAGTGCAGCAGAGCTTGGGGAAAAAAGGGGCCCAGGTTCATCCCCAGTCAGATTACTTGTATCACTTAGCTGATAAAATTAGAAGCACTGTCATGTAAAGTCTTGTCAGTAAAAGAAGATGGTTTGGCCCTTAGGTTGGATGAAACATGTTTGGGAGGCATCTAACCTTCACTTTTTTACTAAGGCAGCCTAGAGCAATTGTGGTCCTAATTTAAACACCTCAGTTAGGTGTTTAAAATTAAGCAGAATTAATCCCAACCTTATTGATCATAACCTTATTATTCTAAGCAGGCTTAACAGTTGTAATTGCAAGCTGCCTACACCAATACTATCTTCTGTGCATGGTTGTCACACAGCTGAACTCAATGCCCAAAAAGGAAAAGGCACATGACCAAAAATTTCAGCTTTGTATGAGGATAGGAGATAAAGACAATTATGGGGCAGAAGCGGAAATGAGAGGCTCAGGGAAAGACCACATGATGTCTTCTGCCTCTGAAGGCATACACTGCTTTCCAGGATCAACCTATTACTTTTACAGTAATTTTGGGTTTTTCTGGTGTGAAATACAGGTGCCTGCCAAAGTGCTATTTTTAACCAAATAAAATGGCTGCAAAGTCATAAACTGAACCTGAAATGGCAGAAGGATGACTCTGTGAGGAGACAAATTGATCTGTGCTAGTCAAATAACCACACTAAAAGGGAGTGGGGTAAGAAAGAATCAGTCACTTTCTGGTTTACTCAGAAGCAGTGAAGACTATCTCTTCCTGCCATTTTCTCTTCATATTGTGTTCATAAGGACCATTTTTTCCTTGTGAAAAACACATCTCCTGAAATTGTGCAAAAGTGTTTCGAAAACGATTTTTAAAAATGTGAAATAAATGTAAAAATAATGAGTCATACTCCATAATGGCCATTGCAGTGTGCATTAGAAGGCAACCAGAGCACTCTCAGCATGCACTAATAGCTTGCTAATGCACAGCCTTTGGTGCCTTATTGCTATAGTTGACATTTACCACAACGAATACTTTGCAGCAAGAAATATTTTGGGATCCATTATGCTTTCACAACCTTGAGCTGTGCTGGGAAGGGCTGGAAGTCGAGTGCTGTGAGCAATAGGGGCTGAAGGCCTGGAGAAGTCACTCAAGCTTTTGCCTTTTGTTGGAATACAGATGGAAAAAATCCACCCTAGGCTCAGTCTTCCTGTGATGGAGAACACTATTGAGGGAAAGCAGAGACATTTCATAGAATCGTACAATCATTTAAGTTGGAAAAGACCTCTAAGATCATCAGGTCTGACTGCTAACCTGGCATTGCTGTGTTCACCACTAAATCATGTCTCTGAGTACCACATCCACACACCTTTTGAACACTCCAGGGATGATGATTACACCACTTCCCCAGGCAGTCTGTTCCAGTGCTTGATAACCCTTTCCATGAAGAAATTTTACCTAATATCCAATTTAAACCTCACCATGGAGCAGCCTGAAGCCATTTCATCTCATCCTGACACTTATTACCTGGAAAAAGACTAACCTCCTCCTGGCTACAACCTTCTTTCCAGGTAGTTGTAGAGAGTGACAAGGTCTCTCTTGAGACTCCTTTCAGAGAGAACACCCCCAACTCTCTCAGCTCCTCATCAGATCTTTGCTCCAGAACCTTCATCAGCTCCATTTCTCCTCTCTGGACACACGCCAGAACCTCAATGTCATTCTTGGAGTGTGAGGCCCAGAACTGAACACAGGATTTGAGGTGCAGCCTCAAGAGTGCTGAGTACAGAGGGACAATCACTGCCATAATCCTGTTGGCCATGCTATTCCAGGCACAGGCCAGGATGCCATTGGCCTTTTTGGCCACCTGGGCACACACTGGCTCATGTTCAGTGGGTTTTGACCAAGCACCCCCGGGTCCTTTTCCACCAGGCAGCTTTCCAGCCATTCTGCCCCAAGCCTGCAGTGCTGCATGGGGTTGTTGTGACCCAAGTGGCTCATCTTGAAGGCAGTGGTGGAAATCTTGTACCAGGGCCTTGGCTTGCATACTTCACAGGGTTTTCACCCTAATACCATTGCTAGGTCCTTGTGTTGCTGCCTTTTTGCATCTGGACATCATAAATAATCTCTCCATCTCTCTTTTTCTGGGTACAGAAAGGAACTGAGTCTTAATCCCAGACTGCCTGAGTGAGACCTTAGGAAGGTTTTGTCAGTTCTGGGAGGGGAGGTGGGGAAGAAGGATAGAGGTTATTTTGCTTTTGGTTGCTTTTCCCTGATATATCGGGCAAGTAGTTCCTTGGAAGCAGGAAATGTTGCAAGTACAAGAGAGGGTTGTTTGAGTATAAAGTAACATTTATAAGATCCCAGAGTAAGAACTCATTTCACTAATTGACTCAAAGATATCTAAGAATGGGCAATGTGACATTTTATTCAGTGAAAATCTTTCAACTTTTTTTGTTCCATTTCCAATGTCTTCATACCCTGGTATCGATAGGAACTCTTGTTACCTTGAGTGAGTCCCACAGTCCACCACCATTACAAAGCTCCCACAGTCCATCACATCACACCCCATTCCCTGGGGTTTAAATTGCAAACTACAGAAGGAGACAAAAGTGTGGACTTTATCATAACAATGCTCAGAGTTATGACTACCAAAATGCGTAATTTCTGTTGGCCTAAACCCTTGGTTTGTAAATTCTTCATGTGAGTAGTCCATAAAAATCAGCTTCCATCCTCCCTTGAGCTTTGCGAGAAACCAAGCCCAACCCCAACTCACAAGGGATGGAACAGCAATAGAGCAGAAATCCAGGTTCATATGACATCCCAGTGGACTAGAAGTGTTTGCAAGAACATTGTTCATGTAAGTAAAGGTATGGAGGTATCATTTCCTCATTTGAAAACATTTTTAGTGAGAAGTAAGCTAATTTCCAAGAAAAGATGAATTAAAATGTTTCTCTCACTTTTCTTGCTTCAGGGTTTTTTGTTGTCTTTTTTTTCATAGAACAGGAATTTATTATGTTTTGCATGTGATCTGTATAAACTGTTCCAATCAAACAAGGCAATGCAATGAATTGTATTGAGCTGGTAAGTCCTAGCAGTTGGAAAACCAATCCATTTCATGGCTGGCTATGCTTTGTTTTCCTTTAATGCAGACAATTTAATGTTAGTGATTGAATCAGTGAATTTTCCAGCAAAAATGACAAGGCAGTCAACTTGAAATGTAGCATTATTAGCCATCGTCTCTCCTAGTTTTGTGTGCATGTTGAGTGATCTGGGATGAAAAACTAACAAGCACCTGTCAAATCTGAGACATCAAGTTTTCTGACAGAGGGCCCACTGGACATTCCTATCAAGAGAGCCTTTATGAGTAAACCGTGGAAATCTCTCTCAGACAAAAAGGAAACAGGGCTCATCAGATTCTGCAGACCCTTGACTTGGAGGGCATGCTGTCTCCAATGAAAGGCTTTTGATCACAATGCTTTTTTTATTCAGATTTGACTTCACATTATGGCTAATCAATACCTTGCAACAGTCTAAGTCCCCAGTTTGATTCACATCTCACAGTCAGGCAGGGAGACCTACTAATTGAGAAAATGTCAGAGACCCAGGTACCATCGCCCTCAGGCCATAGTCTTGCCTCAGCTCAATCCTTTTTTCCTATCCCTGCCCCTCTTATCAACATACCCTAGAAATGGTGGAAATAAAATTTAGAGACATGACAGGCACAGAAAAGCAGGATCAATTCCTGTCGTTTGCCACCAATGTTTACTGCCTTGCCAAGTCTTCAGAGGGTGTTTTTCTTTCATAGCTTAGGGTAACTTAACCTTTTATAAATAGGGAGATGGTAAAATTAATGAATTTTAAATAGCTTGATTTTTCTAGGCCTCATAATATCTCAGCTTTCTGAAAAATACTATCTCTTTAAAATCTCATTTGTTTATGTAGAAACTGAAAGGTTTTTGTCATGCCTTCAATTTTTGCCATAAGTCTACTTTGAAAATTACTCTTCTCATCTTTCTGCATCATTTTTCACCAGTCATAATTTTCAGGTGAATAATATGAAGTCCTGTAGAAAAAAAAAAGCAAGGTAACTTCAAAATTAGGACAGGGGGTATGTCCTCATGCAGGGCAACACCAAGAGATTTTGGCAGCAGCAGAAGGATGTCAGGCTGGTCTGTTTCCCAGTACCTGACTGAGGGTTTGTGCTCAGTGGAGCATCACGAGGGAGGTGCTCATTTCTGGTCCTCTGTGACAACAGATATTGAAAATGAAGGGGTTTTCTTTTATTTGTCTCCTGCCTCTGTTTGGTGTTTTCCTGGCAGCATTCCTTGCCTAGCCTCTGCCATAGCCAGTTTCTTGAAAAAAACCCCCATGTTTGTAAACCTAGCTTTGTAAACTATGGCAAACCAACCGCTGGAGGGAGTCACAGATTAGGGAGCTGCTGGAACCACCAACGGCTGCTGGAAAAGTGCATTTTACTTTGGGAGCCACATTATATGTCTGTCCTGTGTGAGAGGAGTTTTACAAGGCTCTGCAAGCAAATGGACTTTGTCATGAGCTGAACTGGCTTCCACATATACAAAAAGCTCCTTCATCAAGGAGAGAGCTACTTTTTCCTCTCTTCCATTACCTCTAGCAAAGTTGTGGCTCTGGACAGATGTTTCAGTGGCAATATATTAAGTGGGGAAGAGAGAAAAAAAGATCAGGTGTAGGTTAAGAACAGGTAACAGTGCTGAGAGAAGGGTGAGAAAGGAAAGCAGAAGGAAGAGAAGCAGAAAATGAGGCAAAAAAGAAAAAGACCAAAACCAGGAACCTGCATTAAAGATAAATACTTAGCTTTTCCCATGTGCATGATTTTCCTCCAGAATCCCTATCAGGAGCTTGTATTCTTTGCTCCCTATTCTTTGTGACATTCTCCACTTATATCCAGCCTCCCTTCTTCCCAGAACAAACATCTTAGAAGGTCAGATTGGACAGCTGCTTTGCCTTGCAAATAAAACAGTTTTAAAAAGCACACACTTCCACTAACTAATTACTAAGCTGCCATATATATACGTATATATATATATACACATATATATATACCTGAAAGTTCAGTCAAGTAATTATTAAGAAGGACTTAGCAAATATACTTGCATATTGGTAAATCTCTGAAATGACCTCATTTTTCTGAAACCCTTTTATTTGTTTCAGTTCACATTGTCATTTCTTTTTAAAGTTAAAATATTTCTTTCTTGTTTTTCAATTCTTTTGTGAGGATGAGGGAAATTAATTTGCTTTATTTTGTGAAAATAAAGAATTATTTTAAATTATTTTTTAATTATGAAAGACATATAAAAACACATGAAAATTTAAAAAAATAAGTAGAATGAAAATATCTGCTGCATTCAAAAATTAATATTATACTGAACATTTTATGTGCAGTGAAGATTTTTACATACATTTGTCTTTTCAAAAGGCTTATACTGTAAACACTAGTAACACAAATTGAAGATGTTGTGAGTTTCCAATGGAGCATTCAGAGTTTGGGGTCAGGATTCAACAACAAATGTCATACTTAGGGCTCCATGTCCTGCTGACAGAATAAATCCTGAGAGAGTCCCTGGAATCACTTCTGGCTTAAAGCAGGGTTTTCCAAATTATATTTGAGAAACACCCCTCTAGAAAAAGATAATGTGCAGGCTGAATAAGAAAACAAAGGAGGATGAATAGAAATCTTGATGGTATAAGAGAAGGCAAATATTTTCCAGCATGGGTGTCTGCTTCCACATAAATATTTAAGTACGTAACTACTCACCCACATCTGAAAATGTTGGTTTGTGTGGTTTACCAAAGGCCAAAGTGGGATGAGTTTGTGAGGCAGGGTTAGTCTCTAATTCAGTTACCCAGATAGGGTTGCCTTTTATGCTGCCAAGAGGGTTTCTCCTGCCCTTGCTCACCAGGTTTGTGTTGTCTCCCACCCAGGAGCACCAGCACTTGTCCCAGCACTGACAGTGAGGACTGCTAGGGCACTGGGCTCTGATGGGGGAACAACCACAGCCAGCACCAAACTGATTTGCAGTCTGCTTCCTCTTCCCCTCAAAAAATCCCAAACCCAACTTTTTTCCCCCACAAACAAACCCACAAAACCAACAAAAACAGACAACAAAACACAACAACAGGAACAACCAAAGAAAAAGAAAACCCAAACAAACAAAAGAAAGAGTATCTGCAGAGTTGAGTTTTATGCATAAGCATTTGTCTGGCAAGAAGGAGGGGGAACAAAAGTAGGCTGGGGACAACCAATAATCTTAGGAAAAGTCTCTAAGGAACTCTACCTACTGTCTTCCCTACTGAGGGATTTGTTAAGTCCCTGTACCTTCCCAGTTCCCTATACAAAAAAAAGGCTCTAGAGAAATACTCAAAAATATGCACCTTTTTATCTTGAATCTTCAGTTTAGTCCAGAGGCTCTGTCAGAAAGAGGAATCAAAATATTAAAATATGTAATAGAATAGAATAGTACATATAATGTCCATAAAATTCATGTGACTGTAGGACTAGCACAGGCAAGCTACAAGTCACCCATTTTCCCTCAAAGAAGGAAAGTGCCGGTAGCCTATATACGAAGAGCAGTGGCAGAATGCATTTTCTCTAATTCCCTCCATTATTTCACTGCTAGCTGGGGAAAACTGTTTGGCAGGATGTTAAGTGTCTGAAAGTAGGGTAGAAAAATTGTTTTACAGGCTGAAATCTGGCCAAAGAGTCCTTTTTTCTTCACTGCTCTCACTTTTTGTTGACTGCCTCATGCATGCTATTTTATACCTGTATCTTCTCCGTATGATCACATTAATTACATTCCATCCATTCCACTTTGATATCTCATTAAAATCTTATAAATGATCATGCAGTGACCTTGAAGGACATGCATAATACATGAAAGTAAACCTGCAGTAAAATGTATTCTTTCACTCCTGACTGGCTACATCCCACATTTCTTTTTCCTATCCCAAATGACCCCAATATGGGGAGTTATGCTAGCTGAGCCAAGGTATGCAGTAGTGTGCAAATCCACTAACTCCATTAGCTTTCCCTACTGATGACAGCTGCAATATGTTAATGGCTTATGTTTGGATGTGATGGCCCTGCTACTACTTAGGGCACTATGCTAATTACCATAAGATGGTGACAACAGGTGCAAGTGTCACTTCATATTATCATCATGTGTATGAGAAAAATAGCTAGCAGCACCGAAAGCAACTCAAGAAAATGTAAACTTTAGTCAGCAGCCTGTGATTCTCTGAAGAACTATTCTTTAATGCTTATGATTAAAGGATTTATAGACAGATATTGTTGCTTTTTCTGCAAGTACAGTAATTTTGAATTCATAGGGATGTCTTCATAAGCTATTTAAAGTTACGTTTCAACAACACGCACTTATGTGGTAGTTCAAGTAAAATGCAGAGGACCTGTATTTATGAAGGTTTCCTTACAGAATAAAAGTTTTACTAAGCCACATTTGCTGCAGTGAATACATATTGGAACAGACATAATTTCCAGCTGAATGAAATCACTGTGTTTTGCTGGCCTTGTGCTCGTAACATACCTCTGCTCTATTGTCAGATTTGCTTATATATATGCATACTTTTCTTCCTCCCTCTTTCTCAGGGTTTAGTACATCCCTTTTTCTTGACAGACAGCAATTTACTCAAGCCCAGTGGTGGTCCTTCAGAAGGCTGAGCCAGCAAGATGGTTGCCATTTTGCCCTTAACATAGCCTTACTTTTGTTAGGGAAATTTAATGGACTGCACATGGACACACCTTAATCCTTTGTTAGAAACAAAAAATACATTAGGAAGCAGCTCTATATGAAGTAGTGAATACCTATTCTATTCTGCTAACTATTATAGGAGTAAAAATATTTTTCACAAAATTCTTTTTATGGTTACAAACATTTGTCATTATATTACCCCCCCAAGAAGGTAGGATAAAACAAGGAAACTGAGTTACTTTTGAATTTCTAAATAAAATGAGTTGGTCAGAGATTCTGTATTGAGCACTCTGACAGTTCTTAGACCATGATGGGCATGTTGAAGAAGTGATTTTTTTTCCTAAAAGCTAAACTGTGCAAATGTAAAACTAAAATGTAAGTTGTATTTTAAAATAAAATGCAAAACTGCATATTTGAAGAAAATTTCAATTTATACAGAAGGAAAAAAAGGGATCATGGTTAATCTGTCTCTGAGCTGAAGCCCAGCACATTTTTTGCCCAGCTTGAGAAATTCTGTTTGTATATGCTACTTCATAGAACCAAAGCTCAAGGGCTTCTTGGTCCCCATTCTTTTCGTAGTTGAGGCTCACTTAGTGGACTCATCTCACAATACTTTATACCTTCACTGTAGCCCTTCCACAGATGAAGTTGAACACATAAGGGGAATAGAAATTTGTTTGTGGATCCCAGTGGATAAATGAAATGGGGGCAACTACAGCCCTTGTGAGGTCTTGTTTTCAGAAGAAATAAGAAATTTCTCCGCTTAAGTAGTATTACTCTTATCAACAGGATAATGTTCTCCACTGATGCCTTGCCTTCCTACAATGGTTTTTCTTTGTGTGGCTTTGGGGTTTTTAAGTACCAGGGAAAGTAGCATTATATCTGATCTGAGAGGTGTATTTTTCAGCCTGGAATATGCTAATGCCATGTTGTGATCAGCTTGGTACTAACAGATAAAAATACTGGGTGAAACAGACAAAGGAAAAGGTCAATAATGGGTCTCAGTTCTGAAATAAAAAATAGTGGTCTAAATGCTTGAAGATTTGCCCTTAATGGTACTCCATGCTCCTTACTGATTTTAAGGCTGTGGCAGGAACAGTGATGATGACTGACTTTGATCTCTTGTGTAACCACAGCCACAGAATACGTGAATAATTTTAATGAATCCAGGTGATCAATTTGCTGTACTTCAGTTGAAATGCTTTTGTGTCTTTTTTTGGTTTTTTTAATTTAGCAGCACTGATAGATAAGTAAAGATTAGAGAGGGATTAATAAAGAACAACTAATTATATGTGAATTTCCAAACATAGTCTTTAAGAATGGAAAAGCAAATGGAAAAGCAAATGAAAAGCAATAGATTTCTCATTTTATGATTTTATGCCTTTACATATAGCAGTGTCTGACTGACATTACACTTTGTTGGGCGTGAAGTTCTCTTAAATCTTGACTCATACTATAAATCCTCAGAGCTCTGTAAACAGGGAGGAACAAAATTCAGTTCACCTCTCTGCATAAAGTCTAGCTTGTGTCATATAGAGCCATAAGTGTTGCTTTATCCAACCTGCTTTTGTGTTCTCTTTCCCTGTCTGTGCCACTGTCCTTCACATGACAGATTTAATTATTCCTCCTTGTGTTCCTGTCTTTCATTTGAGAATGCAGATGTTAGATGGTTATCTTATACTAAAAACTCATATTTTTTTTCTGTATATTCACAGCAGAAGTGGTGTATGCATTCAGATGCAATGTTCCTATACAGACTAAAGACCAGTGCTTCAGGCCAAGCTTAACATATTCTTTGGATAACAATATTCTAGCAGAAGAAATTGAAATAGAAAACTAAACAATTTCTATTTCCAAAGCTATTTTTACCTCCCTGCATTTCCAGACTATGAAGGGATTCACATCCCTAATATATGTACCTGTAGCTAAAATGGAGACAAAAACCTCAGGGTTGAAGAGTGAATATATAAAGGAAGGACTGCATCCTGAAAAACAGCTTACTCCATGCCACCACATGTGACCCAAAAGTCTGATTTCTACATACAGTTGTATTTGAATATATTAAGAAAAATAATGAAAAATCTTAATTTTTTCCATGACAGTGAAGGTGTTCAGACAAATCCCATGGTCTCCAGAAGTACATTAAAAAACTATGGACTTATACCATAAAGTTGAAGAACTTTCAGACTCTCCTCAACAACATAACCTGCTCCTTTATGACATCAAGCTGCAGTGATTATGTTGCTATGAAATTCCTTTCCCATATTCCTCCGTCCAGGCAATTAAAAGTACTGTGGCAAATCCTAACGCCCAGCCCTCACTTGGCTTAAACACACAACCAGTCACACTGAAATCAATGACAAACTTGCCTAAATAAATGAAGACCCAGGAATTCTTCTTAAATCTTCCCTGTATTCCATCTGTGAAAGTGTGTGGCAGTAGAAGGAATGTACTGTTCCCTGATAAATCATATAATTCCTTATGCCAAATAATCTCAACTACCACTTTTTTAGTGACTATTTCTATTTAATTTGCTGTCTGCTGCAAATATACCATCTGTAAGACAGCCCTTTGTTCATACTTGGAATATATTGTGCAACCTTCTAGTCAATATCTCCTCTTGATCTTCTAATTAACTCTTACATTTTGCAACTTTTAAAAAATGTTAGTGTAAATCCCCCCCTTCCCAAAGCAGACATGTAAAAAATGTTGTTATCATCACTCTGTTGAAGCACATTGTCTGAATTACATTCCCCCTGTTGAGACTTAGCCTGAATGAATTGTAACTGCAGCATGTCCAACTGTTTCTTAAATAATTCCCATTTTTTTTCTGCACCAGGTTTCCTACACAGTCATGAGATCTGGCATCATTTCCATCAAGATCATTCAGTTGTTTATGTTACCACAAGCTATTCCTTCTACTTGAACTGAAAGTGTAAGCGATTTATATTGTGGCGTATAATGAAAACCTGTTTATCTTCCAGAAAAACATCCCTAAATTATATCATTAGCTCTATTAACATGCCTTATAGTATTATAAGTTTTGTAAAACTTCCACTGAGCTAAAACTAATTTTGTTGCTTCATCTTCTTTTCTTTTCTGTATTGTGAATTTATGATCCTTAAATCAGGCCTGCTCTATTTATCAAGATGGGCTGATTTTCTAGCTCTGGGTGCCAAGAGCCTCTGATCATGAAGTTCAGTCAATAAACTGACTTCAGTAAATAAGCAATTATGCATTGCCTCTGGAAACATGCTTCCCACCTTACAGGTTTTGCATACTTGTTATCCCAGTAAGTATCTGTGAAATTAAAATCCCCCATGATCAAAGTTTCAAGGTTTTTATAAGTATCTCTTAGCTGTAAACATGTTGTTTGTTTCAGTTATTCTAAAACACAATTTACAAGGTAAAGTGTCTACAGTCACCACTGTAAGTTGTTTCTTTTAATCAAGCAGCTATGTACCAGAAAAGTGAAACACTATTTTGCATATAGACAGTTAAAATATACAAGTCATAAACAATAACGCTTCCTCTGAGCTCATGGTTTATTAAATGCAACAAAATTTAAATGACACAAATTTTGCTCCAACCTATGAACAACCAAGAAAGACCAAGCATGTCACCCCATGTCATTTACTTAAACACCAAAAATATTACCATCTCCAAAGTCTTTTTATTACAGGTAGGATAAGTACTGTGCAAGGATTTTGGAATGGCAAAACTAATTTGTAGCAATGCAATTGAATATCCAATTTTAATGTATAAAAAACCCAAGAAGACTGAGCACGAATTAACTAAATACATAAGTATGTGAAGACTGAAAAAAGAGATTTAAAAAAAAGAGGCTGTAGTTTTGCATTTCTGCCTGTGTTTCAATGCAGTACTTTAATCTCCCAAATACCAACACATTAAGCCAAAAAGTATAACTTTTTGTTGAAGTTTTTATTTTTTTCCCCTTTCTTTACCTTGAACACAAAATTAGGACACTGAATTTGCAGAAAGTTATTTATAGTGGAGAAATACATACCAGAATATTTGAAATTTCTATCTGAATAAATGTTGGTGGGTCGCTTATTTTGACTGTTTGTCACCTACCAAATGCCTCACTGAGGCTTCAGGAAGCTACAAAGTAGGCCTAGATGTTAATTGAATAGACAGGCAAAATGATTATTTGCATTTTTCTCTAATCTTTCTTCTCCCACACCTTCCCTGCTACTTTCTTATGTGATTGCTGTGGAAAACACCATCATCCTACTTACTGTTCAAGCCCATAAACAAGTCTTCAGCTTGGATCTCTGCCTAGGTACTGTCATCTAAACTAATATAGTTGAGATTTTATTTTTAAACAGCAGAAGATAAGTTCTTTCCTGCCCATTTACACAGTGAAGCCTTTCATCACTTCATTTCTATATTGTTCCTACTTTTTAATCTCTGTTCTTGACAAACATAATGTTTCTCCACTTATATATTTGCTGCAGACAGCATACTTGTCACATCTGGCATTTTGACCACATTTGGCTTATTCCATAGGAATATTTTGCCAGTCACATCAGTCTTAAAGCTTCCTCTTTTCACCAAGATTCCTCACATGGAGTGCCAGATGCTGAGGTAAATTCTCAGGTTAACAGTTTCACAAGTTTTCCATGTTGCTGCTTAGAAGGTCCCTCATTCTTGAAAAAGTGAGTGTCCAATCTCTAATTCCTCTAATTCTAAACGTCTCTCTGACAACCAGCATCTCTGGAGAATAATGTGATTATTAGATCAAGGCTTCACTTGCCTTCTCTTTTTCTCCACATATCCTCTGTATACCCTGTGCATCTCTACTGCTGTGCCTTGTTTGAGCTCTGACTGTCTGCTCTTTGGAGCAAGGATCATGCTTTTGTTTATGCTCACCCTACCACAAAGTACTGTCACTTTGTGCCACCAGTAGGGAACAGCCTGGACGGAGCATCAGGGGAAAAGCCAAGCCCCCTGCACACAGCAGTGTGAGGAGGGTGCTCTGAAAGGCTCATGTGGAACTACACATTCATCTTGAGGCAGCTCTACTGAACCCACAGTGAATGTAACAGTAGTCAAAACACCTAAATAATATACACACAGCTACACTTAAATATTTTCTGATTTGAGAGAATCTGGAGATGAATTTCACCTCTGCTGACTATTGCTGCTAAGCAGTATGTTGTTCTATCCTCTTTCCATGACATTTTGTTGAAAAAAGGGAGCTGGAGATACCAGTTCATCTTTTCTGCTAATCAAAACCCAGCAGCCTTTCCTCAGGCTCAGTCTTGCTCTGAATTTAAGCATCTGGTTTAATCTAAATACCTCTACTGCCTATGCAAAAGTCATTTTTTCCATGGTGGAAGTCCCCAGAGGTAGCAGTTTATCAGCCCTGTAGTTACCTGCTGGACAAGGATCTGTGACAGGTGACTGATGCAAGGGAAAGACTGCCAGTCACTCTACCCAATTTCCTCTGCTGCTTCTGGTAGAAGATGGCTTTTTCAGACAACTTGTCTTGTTCACAAAGCTGCATCATCACTAACACTGAAATGATCAAAAAGACTGCTCTTGTGTCATTGAAGTTATTTTCGGGAAAATTAGAAACAAAGACAAAAGGAGATGAAAGCTCCTGTGAAAATATCTTTGAAAAGCATTTAACTTAAATAAACCTGTCCATTTTATTTTTTTTTTGCCAGTGGAAAAAAAGAGCAATCCCTTTAAAGCTAGAACCTTTGAACCACAGTCTCTGAAGAGCATTCAGGTAAAGCTGTGTAAGTTTTGATGCAATAGGAGAAGAAACTCAAAAGAGAGTTGATTTTGCCATCCTAGAAAGGAAGTGTCTCTGGCCAAGTAGTTTTCTTTGCACCAGTCTCCTTTTTTTGATATCTTGTACAAGACCTTGTTTGTTAAGGCTTCTTTGTTAGACTTTTCTTCTTTGTAAATTGAACAGCTAGAGGTAATGATGATGACAAAATTGGTAGATCTGCAAACGGAGGAGATGAGGGAAGGGAAAATAGTCTGAACAGTTTAGGCCAATAAGGACTGAAAGGAACTAGAGATGTTTTGTTGCTAGCAAAAAGGAAAGCTAAGCAGAACTGATAAGGAATGGGATGTAACCATCAATAATTACTTCATCAAAGCAAACGTCCATTCTGCTTCTAGGGAAAGCAAGTGCTACAAATGGAAGGAAAAAAAGAGTGAGAATCAAGAGAAGAAGACAAAGTCCCTAATGAAGTTGCAGTCTAAGGACTAGCTTAAAAAAATGGAAAATCTTTGAGACCTTGCTCTGGAAGTAGCCTGGTAGCTAGCTAGATTTCTAGGAGGCCATTCCTTTGCTTTCTCCGTAAAACAAAAGCAAAGACAAGGGACAAAAGAGATTATTTCACCTTCTTCCAGAACCTGTGGTCTCTGGAGAGCCAGGTAACATGCTTCCAATATCCGCTGGTCAGTTTTGCACTATGGTGAGTTTGGAAACCCTTTGGCACGTTCACAGACAGCACTCTAGGTGCTGTGCTAAAAGAATGCATCTGATGCATTTTGTAGCTACTTGCTATCCTGGAGCAACCAGCAGAGATACTATTAAGCAGCAGTGATTAATCGTTTCTCAGCAAGATTCCTCACAGTGAGAGCAAAGCTAGAGGCTGAAGAAATATGGAGATTTTTTTTCCACATTACTTTGCTGTGCACCACAATAAGGTTTCTTTTCAAGTTTTCAGTTCCCATTAAACATGTTTCTTGGGACCTTGAAAAGCTTGAATAAATCAAATTTATTTTGTGAATATTTTAACCTTCCATCAACCTTGCAGTTCTTATTTCTTTATTTCACTTAACCTCAGAAAACTTTTGAGAGAGAAAATATGAAAAACATATGATTTGCACCTTCTTTTTCAAATTCACCCTCTCTCTGATTTAATATAAAGGGATCTCATTAAAATTAGTTTAATGTCTTGGCTCTTCTATACATCACTTATCTTATGCATCCTGTCTTATGTGGATGTAGCAATGGAATAAGAGCCTTCATGTACTGTATAATACTGTCTCTTTCAAGGAGATGTTCTCATTCAAGGAGCTGTGCATTTCATTTCAGTGAAGATGTTTACTGTATCCTGACTGGGGTTTTTTTTCTCTGATACTGAAAATATAAATTTTTCTTTATGTACCAAGGGAGTTCACTGGCTGTTCTGAACAGACACTCTAAGACTACTCCATATTCTGTTACCACTGAGTTATTGAAAATATGAATTAACGCCGTTGAAATCAAAAGATGTTTACAAGTATAAAACTGACATGAATCAGCTCAGGAACAAACTCGTGTCTGTAAGCTCAAATCATGTGTTTGGTTCAGATGTAATACTTAGCCAGAAGTAACATTTAAACTGCATCAAGATTAAGGAACTGATTCTGACATTTTTATACTCATAAAGCTTCTGTGTTGAGAGATTCCGTGTTGATCACTGATTCCAGGGTGAATATATAACTGTAGAAAATTAGTGCATTGAACACATTACCTTTTAAATTCTGTTTTCTTGTAACACTTGCTTTGCCCTGGTGTCAGAGCCCAAAGACATTACTGTAGAGCCCAGGTCAGAATTCAATGGACTGTCTCCAACAGTAAAATGGAACAAAATCAATAACAGCCCACAGGAAGTTCAATAGCTAAAGGCTCCATCCTAGACTGTGCATACACACTGTAGTCAACTAGAGATTCTTTGGAGTAGCTGAGATAAAAGCTGGGTCTGTAAGTTAGTGCCACTAGGCACAACACAGAAGTGAAATTATTTTGTCTTTGAGCTTTTCATTACATACATGTGTCAGTTGTAAACTTCATGGTATTGATCACTTCCCTGTTCATAAAACATCTTCTGAAATCTAGTTTCTTAAGGGTCTTTGAAATGTAGCACCTGTGTTTGCAGTCATGCAGCAAACATGCAAATGTACCATAAATTTGTGTGAATTGGCTGATATCCTGGTGGAACCACAGATGAAGCTATTCAGGGTGGAATATATGTACTCTCTTTGTAATGTGGGCATAAGGTCCTACAAGAGTTAACTCTTTATGTTTGCACCTTGCAGCCAGTGTGAGCTCCAACACCAGGCACAATATAGCTCTGTAATTCAAGGACTATGGCACACTGCAGCAAATTGAGTCCCAGTCCTTCTGTCTGTGCATGGCACCTATCAGTAAGGTAGACACATGCTTTCTGTTTTCTTTCATATGGTGATGAAGGGCAGCTGAGGGGCTCCTCTGTGCTGCTGCTGAGCCTGGAAATGACGAAGAAAAAGGCTGAACAACATCTTTGGAAGGAATGAGACAAGTTTGAAGTAAAAGAGTTGATCTGACAGGTACAAATCTGATAGCTGAAACTATCACACTGCTTTGGTACTAAAAAAGCGGGGGAGAAATAGGAGAAGAAAGATCAACTACTGCACTGCAGCAGCTTACCTGGGGCTGAGGAGATCTCCCTTCTAATATGACCTAGTTTGTTCAGCCTTAGCCAGCAGGAGGACAACAGCAGATCTCAAATTACGTAACACTTACAGTTATTTTAAAAAGTATTGAATGAATAGAGTACCCCTTCCTCACCCTTGGACTGCAAGTGAACAACTTCTGCTCCTTATCTCAGCAGCTCTTTAAGTAGTTGTTTAAATTATCTGCAGATGTCTCCCTCTCCAGACTCCATTAAGAACCAAATACCCTCTTCTTGCTGTTGGGTTTCACTCAGGATATTTCATCAAGTCTAGACTGAATCTTTAAAAACCATTTCATTGTAACAGATGACAAAAGTAAACCTGCATACCAGCGTTGAGCACATTACTGACATTCGGTAATGACATTTAGTTCAGCATATGTAGGACTGGGAGGCAGTTACTAATATAAAGACAGTCTAAAAAAGTATATCAAAACTATATTTTTAAATACAGTCAGCTCTTAATCTTTCTTTCAAAGCACATTACTGACTTAATAAATGCTGAGAGGTTCTACTGTTTGACTGAGGGAAATAAGTACATCTTGAAAAATATTGGCGTATAGTCATTTCTCCCAGAGTTGGAAATACTGAATTTACATCTCATTGTAATCCATTCATTGGTTTATAGACCTCCAGTTCTCCAGGGAGCATCACAAATTCTGATGATCTCCCTGAGTGTTGGATTTTGCATTTGAATCTCTGATTTAGCTGAAAGATGTATTAAGAAACCTCATGTAGCCAGAGAGCTCCCTATTGACTACACATCTGAGGAGGCTCAGGAGTGCAAGTTATTCCAGCAAGGATATGGAATAAATTACACTCAGTAATTTGCCTCTAGATCAGCCTTTCTCCACACAGTGGGATAATGTATTCATCTGGACAAGCGGGCCCCATTTCAGAGTGTTTTATGCAGAGTATATATTTTACAAGAGAGCAGAATAGATCAAATATTTGGCATAGAGACTTACTTTCACAATCCCTCAAGAAAATAGCGCTTATTTCAATTTGTGGAGGTTTGCACTGTCAACTGGAAAATTCATTTCGTAACTATCTCTGTGACATCAGTATTTGAATAAATCACCTCTTCGAATAACTTTTCAAAGAACTTTGACTTTAAGGATAAACCCCGGATTACTGCAGATGGGAATGATGTTCCAATCTCAGGATTCAATTTGTCATGGGTGAGACACAAAGACTTTGATAGTTTGGTTTAGGTAGACATGACTACCCTGACAGTTATGGATAAATGTCTGAATTCTAAAATATATTCTTCACTTACCACTTATACTCCTTCGTGGTAAGATTTTTTTTTCTTTTATCTCAGTGTTTTTCTGCCTGAATGATAGGCTTGGGTTTCCTCAGTTCAGTAATGAGCCCGTAGTAGGGAGAGCAAGCATCCCAACTATCCCTTGCTGGTTATTCAGTGTTCCTGAATTCTTTCTATATTTAAAAACTAAAAGGCTCCAGCACTACAGAGCATATATTGAATCCTGAAAATTTAAATATCCTAGATAATATTCAGTCAGTCAGTGAAAAAACCCAGATACTTGATGGCCCAACAGAGAGATTAAAGAGTTATAACAAGTAACTCCTGGTTTCAAAGGATTCTGGCTATTTTAAGGGGAACATACTGCTGGAAAAGAAAAGAAAATTCTTTCAGGAATAGAAAGCAGTGAAATAAGAAGTCCTCCAGGACCTTTCTCAAGCTGCAACATTCAGTCTGGAAATTCACAGTTCTAATTTTGACGAAAGTCACTCTTCTCATACTAGTACCAATAGATCTTAACAGGAAAAGGAAGATACATTCTGATTTCTATGCACAGATGAAGTTATCGCGTTCAAGCAGCCTGACAGATGATGAGAAAATTAGTTCAGCTAAATCTCATCCTTCTGCTGAAAACTTGCTCAGTCTCCAAGGTTTCACCCTTCATCAATGCGGAATTGCTTGCCTGTGTTTCCAGCTTATCTCCATGCAATGTCAAAATACTGCAAACAGTGCTGTTCAGACAGCATCTCTGGCAGCACCCAACCCACAAAACGCTTAAAATGTGGTGCAAAATTTTGTTCACTTGGCATGAGAATTCCTGCCCTCTCTCAGGCCTTCTCAAACCATATGTTCACATCATTCCTACTGACATTGGTGGGAATTGCGATGAACCCAGAGGAAAAGCCTGTTAAAAACAAGAGGTGTTGTATAGCTTATAATATATGCTTCAGTCAGAAAAGGAGGAACTTAGCTTGTTACTTCACATAAGTCATAGGAAACTGGTTAAAATGGGAGCAAAAGAAATCTCTTACCTGGCTGAAATCTTGGTAAAAGTGAACTTTCTGCATAGATGATCCAGAAGTGTTTCTGCAATATGTTGAATTCTTCAGGCTTTAGAAATGTCTTGAAACACCTGAATTAGGTAAAACATATCTTTGTTTCCCTCTGAAGTCCCTGTGGAGAGGTGTAACTCCAGAAAGTGAACTCATTTAGATTCTAAAAGAACTGTAGGTCTTCCCTATTACAATAATTGGAAACAGGGATGTTCACAACATCCAGAGCATTTGCTTCATATTGTCTGGAGATGATATTTCATTCTTATATTCTCTGTGTACCTCAGAACATTACCTTAACAAGTAGAGATTTTCTTTTTTTTTGCAAGAGAAAAACTTATTCCCTTTTTTTAGATTTATTCGACAAATAGAAATTGCTCTGATAAATCTAAATCAGTTAATCACTGTATTGCAGTGGTCTCTATATATGGATGCTGTGTTAACAAAATATCTGTTAATGTATTTAATCAGTTTTGTTAGAGACCTTTAGAATATTATATTAATTAAATGTAGATGTATTGAATTCCTTTGATTTAGCAGAATCTCCAAGTGCTGCTCTTACCTACTTATACATGTGAATGCACTTCAACACTTAAAAATAGTACCTTATGTTTTATACATATATCAGCTGGATTAGTTAAAATACCTTCTCTCTAGTATTTAGAGCTGAAGATAACAGGTAAAGTAAGGATTTTCTTTTTTAGTTCCATCATTGTGAACAACTGCTTTATTTACTCTACAGTTTTATTCCTACATGTGTAAAAAATGTTATGTTCTTCCATGTTTTGTGGAACATAAACATATAACATGTATCTATATTGCTAACTAAAATTAAATTATTTTGAAGCACTAATAAGAAAATTTGATTGGACAGTTAATAAAATGAGCTGGTTACTAATGACAGCCATGTTTCAACACTCTGTGTGGATGTGATTTCATTTAATTGTTGTAGATTTTTAACAAAACTTTTTCCTTATAAACAGCCCGAGAATCAGTCAGCATCCAATGAAACTTTAAGTAACCAACTAGTAATGGCAGGAATTTGTTCTTTTCTATGTGGACAAGAATGGGGGCCTGGAGAGGGCATTTACAGATTAAAAGAGGACACCTGCTTCATTAGATAACACATGCCATAGGAATTTCTCCTACCATTTATTTTTGAAACTTAAAAAGTACTGATGTTTCTATTTGAAAGTTCTTTCCTGATATAAAATTTGCCGTATCTCTTGATAAATTATAATGGATATTAACTTTCAGTATTAAAAATGCATATTGTATGTTGCATCTGAATTTGTCTTTCAGGTTCTTTTAACCTTCTCTTTGATCAGCTGGAAAGACAGGACTCCCTGAGTTGTATGCCACCTTTAAAGTGAATTTCTGCTCTGTGAGTGTACCCAGAGCTTTTTTCTGTGGTTGATATTTCTGGCAGAGAAAAAGAGGATTTGGCTCAGAGTTTCGGAAAGATATGTTCATTACAGGCTACTCTTGTCCCTTCTCTGTCTCTCTCCAGATACTGTGCCACTTCTCTCTGGCTTGTCAGCCCTCATCTTGTGGCTGTGTGAGCCATAGTCATATCATGTGGCTATCACAGCTGTAATCCAACGCTCTTTTCAATCCCATTCTCTTTCCATAGGTAATTCTAGCTCCCCGATCTTAATTACTCAGACAGTCTTTTCTTTACTATGTTTTTGTTCAATCCACTTTGGACAAAATCTCCTCTCCTGAGCTTCTTGCTCCAGCACCATTGTCTGTGCAAACTGTCAATTTTAACCCACCCCTTTCTCAGGTCTGTGCACTCTCCTCTCAGTTTTAGTGCATTTTCACAATTTCCTTATTACCGTTTCCTTATCTTGCTAGCACAAGTATCTGTCAATGTACTCCTTGGCTAAGTAGGTTTCATCACCCAAACTCTGCTCAGCTCCTCTTCCTGGCAGAGCTGGGCAGACTTCATGTTCTAAAGCCGTGGCAACATTCCAGCTTCTAAAGGAGTAGGCCAAAAATAGTTATTTTCTAGCAGACAGGTATATTAGTGATTGTTTGCTTAATATAATAACTTCCAGTTTTAGAAAAAGTTGTTTCTGAGTTGTATCCCAGAATTTTGGCCTGAAGATTTCAGGCCACTGTTAGAATTTGATGAATTTATAACGAACTGATAATAGTTCATTGTAACAGACAGGAATAATTTATTTCACTGTAGTGATATCAATTCTACCAATGCCATAATCCTTAAGCACAAAATGCCAAAGTAGATTATATATCCTTCCAATCAGAAACACTTAAACTATATTCTTTAAAGACCCATCTGATTTATGAGAGGTTTACAAAAACTGTTGGCAATGTTTACTTCCATTATCAAGTACACACATTTTGTTTCAATCTCCTACAAGGGAGTGTAACTACTTGTGGAAGTTTAAAGCTTGACCTTCATGAAGCATCTTGGGTAAAATAATTGAAATGTCTGAGATTCATAATGCATGTAGCATGGGATTCTTTCCTTCTAACTCAAGCCACTAAAAAAGATGTCTAGTGTAAGCTAATATTATAACATCCATCAGTAATCAGCGGAGAGAGACAGCATCTAGTAATTCATCCTGTTTACCCTAGACACCTACCTGAGGAAGGATCAGGTCACCCTCTAGCAAACTCTACATTCAATCCACCAGCTGCAGATGTAAGCCCATGTAAGACTAAATGTCTACAATACGAGAGCTAATAAAATGAGATGAATCATACTGTGAGAATATAAGAGGATAGATTTATATTTATTCTTTATTGAAAGAGACTTTTTATAACACTGAGATATCTCTTTGATTTGTGACAATTACTATAGTTTTAAATCCTATATTCTGAGGCAATTTCTGTATTAAAAGATATGTTATTCTGATGCTATAATTTAACAAAGGTATTTCATTTGCAAATGTTCTTTATCAAGGTACACAATTTCTCCCACTAAGGGATTTGTATCTGCTAGATATTCAGCAGTAAAACTGCTGGGACTGAGGAAGTGGCATTTAGCTGGAAGAAATGAAATACTGAGTATGCAAATGGGTCATGGATGTTCATTTGTTCTGAGCCTTGCAGGAAGCATGTCTTTATTCAATATTGCACATACTTGGGAATGACCCAGAATATAATATTTGTGCATTTACTCATCTGTGCAAGTTAGCATTTCACCAAAGCATCAGAGAAGTTAAATTAGACAGGCACAATAGGAGATTATGAAAATCACAAAATTAGTGGAAAGATGCTCTATCTTCACAATTCGGGTTTTGTTGTTTTTTTATTTTTTAAGATAAAACCTGTAGCTATGAAAAAATGCATTCATTTGTTCTCAATGTTCAGCCGTGTGAGATTAGCCTTGTAAAGATGGAAGAGTCTGTAAGGAAGGGACTAAAGTGGTGGAAGTGTATGGGTGGTTGCCTCCCCTCTCTTTAAAAGTTTGCAGATTTGCAGTCTGATTCCCTGAGAGCAAGTATCTAGGGGGAAAAACAGCACTCTTAAGTCCCACACCAGTATTAATTTAAAAATAGCTTTTCAGCATTTCATGTGATGTATTCACCTGTCTCTCCTTTAATTTGAGATGTTCATTATCATTTAAACCATTGACACTGATATGAGCAAAAACACAAAACATAATAATTTTGAAATATGTCATATCAAATTTTTCCTTTTAAAAATAGACATTATTCAACCAAAAGGATGTATTAGCTGCTTTGGAAAATGCTTAACAATTTTAGTATGCAGGTTTCTGCTATTATCACAATACAGACTACTGTATTTTTACATTACAGCACAGATCAGCAGGCACAATCTTGAATGTGGTCTTGTGAGACCAGAAATTTGAATTTATTTCAATATTTTGAGGTTAATGATACTTTCCTGTGCCCTGTTTTCTTGCCTATCTCATTTGTGCTTTGATGGGCAAAGACAAGTCCTAAATGCCAGAGAACTGTTCAAATGAGTGTAAACATTTTAAGAAAGGGAACTGGTTGTCAATAGCCAAACGCAGAGGGCAGTTGGCATGGGATGATGATGGCTGCTGAAGGACCCCTGGCCAGAAGTAACAATTGAAAATCACATAAATACATAACAATTGGCCTCACTGGCTGGAATGAATGAAATTATTAAAACCATTTCTGCCCAGATTCCTTTTGATAGCTATATCTAATTCACCATGGAATATGGTTTCTAACTTGTTTTAATGAACCAAAAATGTTCATTTCAAAGAGATAAACACTTCAGATTTTAGAAATAATATATTAAGTTGCTGTTTATTCCTCTAAATACCTAGACTTCTGGACAGGTGATTCTGTATAGGCCATCTGTAATAGCTATCTAAGTGCCAAAGTATAATGCAATGCTCTACAAATATCAAAACTCTCAAAATGCTGACTACAGAGCTACTGAAAACTTGTTATTGAAGATGCAGAATAATCCTACTTTGCTGGAGATGTAGACTAAGGGCAGATATGCCATAAAGACAGAACCCATCTCTCATCTTAGGGGACAAGCTATTTTTCTCAGGTCTTAGCAGAGAAATTTTGCTAGGCTGATAAGCATCCTGGATATCTATGCATAAAGAAGAACAATTTCATTCTCCAGTGTGATCACATCAGCACCTCTTGTCATGGAGATACAAGTAATAACTAAAAAGGCCATTTTTCTCAAGAGAAATATGTTGATATTGTGGGTTTTGGACACAAGCCTAGAAAGTGGCATGCTCCAGTGCAAACAGGTGTAAAAGTTTAAGAGTACATAAAAGCATATTTTTTTCGTATTTTATGCTATTATTCCTCTTGAAGCAGAAGTCAGGACAGAAGTAAATGGAGGGCCTTGGTCATTCCATGTTCCCACAGGTGAATTTCATCTGCTGAAGACAAATACGGAGGTCTTCAAGGAAAGATGCTGTGTATCTTTTCTTTGGAATGAATGGAACAATAGATTCAGGGTTATTATTAAAATTTCAATTTGGATAGGCATTTCCAAAGGTTGTTTTTTGTAAGAATATCCTACCGATTAATCCTAGTGCTTGACTGTTTGAAAACTACTAGTTCCTGTAATTGAAATATTACAGAAAGTGTACTTTTGAAAGAGCCAATGTCAAGATTTTCTCAATAGTCAATTTCAGCTATTGTTAAATCACTCTGGAGTCACTATGTTTTCATGAGAAAATGCAAGTCCATGTATTATGTGGTCCTGTAATTTGCTCCTGCAAAATGAGGGGAAACTTCATTTTGTCCTTCAAGTACTTAAAAGGCAATTTGTAAAAATTACGTAAAACTACTTTTGTATGGACAGATAATGATAGGACAAGAGGAAATGGTTTTAAACTAAAGAACAATTTTAGATTAGATGTGAGGAAGAAATTCTTTGCTCAGAGGGTGGTGAGGCACTGGAACAGGTTGCCTAGAGGAGTTCTGGATGCTCCATCCCTGGGACTGTTCAAGGCCTGGTTGGATGGAGTACTGAGTAACCTGAGCTAGTTGGTGGCACCCCTGCCCATAGTTGGAACTGCATGATCTTTAAGGTCCCTTCCAACCCAAACCTTTCTCTGATTCAGTGATTCTATTGACTATTTCTACCAGTTACAAGTAATGCCTGTACCATAGCACAGTCTCAAAGGCAGTGTCTGTGTAAACAGTTAGCATTCCATACTCTGTTATCTATGGATAACTCTCACTTTTCTCCATTCACGGCAGAGCCCTTCACGTTTTTTAGCCTCTAACTCAGCATAGCATATGTGCATAGGTTTAATATTAAGCATACCTTGAGACCCATTTAGATCCTGAGGTCAATTAAGAATTGCATACAACTCATTTGCTGAGTCAAGCATGGGCTGAAGTGCTTTGCCAAGCTGAGATATAGATACCTAGAGGGAAAAAATATGTATTCAGAAAGTTCTTCAAGGCAAGAGAAGAGAAATAACATGACAATTTTTTTCACATATGATACAACTGCTAAACTTGGCTTCATGCAGATTTTCCTATACCTCTTCCTTCCTAGAACTTATCCTTAATCCTTCCCACATTCCCCCATGCCCCTTTTTGCTTTCTCAAACTTTGTTTCCTTACATGCACACTCTACTCTCACAGTCTTGCACCCACAGTCCTCTCACACACAGCTCTTCCCTCTTACCCAGGAGGAATGCAGCACAATGTTGGGATGGTTGGGGTGATGACTGAGTAGATTGGCCAAACTACATCCTGGCTGAGCAGATCACCCCTGAATACAGAGGGCTTTGATTGGATTCTCCTTCTAGCCCAGATCTTGTTCCTTCTTTAAAGTTACCCATTAACATGTTGCTGTTGCTTCTTAATTGTCTGTCACTAAATCAATAAGTAGCATGGCAGCAGTAGAAGAAAAAACTTACCAGGACTGGAAGGCTACTAGGACTGCTAGGATGCTGTATTTACTTAAACACATCAGACTGAAAAATTGTGTATTGAAACTATTTATTTCTTAGTTCCACGAAAATTAAACTTTTATTACTTTTTGGACATGACAATACTAAGCTTGAATAAAACATGACAGTGTTGCAGTGGACAAAGATAAATACTGTCCCACTGAAAACTGGAAAAGTTGCCTAGGAGACTTAGTAAGATGAACTCACCCTGATTCTCCACAGGACTCCTGACACCACTCAGTTTTAGTGCACTAAAATTAATCACTGAAATTAACCACTGACACCTGCTTACTACATTCATAGGTGCATCAATCTTGATTGTTTCCTCCTCACTTGGTATTATGTGAAGACTCTCACAGTCTACTGTATCATCATTTGCATGGACTGTGGGTTAGTTCTCATGACAAAAAAGCAGCTGCAAAGCATACCCCAAATGTACTTTTAAGTATATAAAAAATAAATTATTAATAAAAATAAATTATTAATTTTTTTAAAAATCCCCCATATGGGACTAGTATATTTTACCTGAAAGATAGTTTAAAACTGTAACATATGTAAGAGGCAAGGATGAATATGTGAAAAAAAAAATCTATGCAAATAGTTCCTAAGGCTGAATCTACTATGCATTTCCAGAAAGTGGTGAACAAGTCCAAAACTTCTATGCTGATAGATTTTATATCTTACATTCTATAACCACCTGTAAAAACATTTTAATGATTTCAAGAAAATAAAATAAAAATGCATATATTTAATGTACAGTTTGCAATACAGACTATAATGAAATAATCAATCAGTGTAGCTTATGTTGTGCTCTGGTGTTAGCAATATCATCTGTGTGACAAACAAATTGACAAGGAGTATTTTTGGACTGGTAATGAAGTAGCAGGTGTTCTGCAGTAGGTATGTTTGTGTCACCTGAAAAGTGGACAAGTGAGTTTTCTTCATCTGTCTTTTCCCCAGGAGCTAGCAAATTAATTTTAGAGCCTGAGGAATCAAACCTGCCTATCGTTCTCACCAGTTAACACTGAGCAAGATGGCTGCTCTCGCTTTGTATGGCTGAGTTGCTGCTGAAAGTCCAACAGCAGGCCTTCTTCCCTGCAGGATTTGCTCTGCTTTCCTCCACTTTGGTGTTTTTGGCTCTTCTTTTTCACTTCAAGTTCCATTAATCCATTCTCTTTTACTGGCTCACCACCAACATATACATCACCCATTCTTTTTCTTGAACCATATTCAATGTCTCTTGTCAAGCTCCACTGCAAATTCATCCTTTCCTCTTTGATGTCTTCCTAGAGACCTTCCTTTGTCTTTGGATCCCCAGCTCATAGTCCCACATGGCTTTTCACCACTTTTAATTTATATCTCAAATCTCCCTTTTTCCCCCGTCTCCTGTTTCTGGTAGAATTTTGCTCTGCTTCCAAGAAATCATAGGCAACAAAAGTCATGACCTGCGTTCCTTACCTTGGCATACATTTTCATTTTTCTCCTCCTTTTACAGAGGTTTCACTGTTTTCTGTCATAGACATTGACATTTCCCATTTGCTGTCTCCTCCGAATTCCATCCTCATGCCCCTGTTCTATTCCAGCTCCTCACATCCTTTGTTTCCAAAGACAGCCTCTCTTTTACCTTTCTCCTTACCTTCACACTCTGTTTTGACTTTCCCCTCATGGTACAATATGCTTTAGATGCTTGGTCTTAGAAGATTTCACCTTCGACCTTTCATTCCTCTCCAAGTAGAGCCTTAACTCCCTGCTCTATTTCATTGTAAATTCATCAAATAGCTTGCTTACAATAAGAATTGGTAATTCTTCTCCTCCCTTTTCAACCCATACCCTTTCCAGCACAACCTTTTGTCTCCTGCTCTATGTGGAAACTCTTGCCAGGCACTCTCAAACACTCTTCCTGGCCACTCTTGTTCATTCTCTTTGGCATGTCTACCACCTTTTATGCAGCTATCTGGCCATTTCTTTATAAAAGATTATCTGCTCCCTTTCCATCATATTGTCTTCTACTAGTCTTCCTTTCTGTTCATGCTTTTGTCATATCCTTTATAAATCCACATCAAATCTCTTCCCCACAGAGAAAGGAGTTATGAAATGGCTCTTTCTTCCTTTAGGTTTATGTTATTAGTATAAGAAAATGAATGGCAGGCATTCAGACATATACCATCTTTAACTTAGACCATCTGTTTCACTTCACAAGAAACTCTGCTTGATGAAATTCTACTTGCTTGTGGACCCCTAGCTTCTTTGCAAGTTAAAAAGGCTAAGCAAGGTTCTTCATTATTTTCTAACAAATACTTCCCAATAAAACTTTTCTGGATCTCTGGATCATACTTTTATCTTCATTCAGCTGAAGCATATTATTAAAAATAAATAAATTAACAACACATATATTGTAGACCCTATCCAGACATTGTCTAAGTTTTCTACGATGTTTGGCAAAGCCTTTTCAAGAGAAATTTTTCTTCATCCTCTCGCTCAGTTGTTTCCTTCATACACACAATTACTCACATGCAGATCAAGTCTTTCATCACCTTCCATCTAGTTTACTGTAATGCCATTTTCTCTGCCATTAGCAAACACTGTTGTTGCTGTTGGATTGCTGTAGCAAAGACCATCTGCCAGCTCAGTGCTTTCATAATATTTCCTCTCCTTCTCCTCTTGTGTCTTTTCTTGCTTGACACAGTAGATATAATTGCAACCTGTGAACACTCTTCATTCTTTCCATATTTCACTTTTTTCAATTTTCTATTGATTACTGGCTGCACAGCCAGTGTCAGGACTGGTTGTGCTTTTGTTTCATTTTCAAATAAACTTTTTTTTCTCCAAGATGCCCTTCATGGTTGCCTTAACATCTGCAAATACAACTTTTCTTTTAACAATTCTCCATTCCAGATTTCCTCTCTTTTCTGTGAAAAAAAAAATCTTGAAAACATATTTTATCACTTCATTACTATAAATATCACACTGTTGTTAAAAATAAGCATTAAGTTCGCAGGCATCACTGTATTCCTCCATCTATGTCCATCTTCCTGCAAATATACACTGTTTCTTGTTTTATGGTAAAATTGTATGCTCTTTAGGGCAGGGACCAGCTTTCTCCTCTGTTTGCACATTGCTTAATACAATTATGTCCTGGTTCATGACTCCTACGTGGACAAGTAAATAATAATGATAATATCTCCACTCTTCTTTCTACAGAGCTCACCCACTGAGCTGACAGCCTAAATGAAACCCAGGGTGATTAATAATGCATTCTTTTACTGACTCTTACACGTTATTATTCTTGTCACCTGTCAGGATCCACTTTGAGGGAAATCTGGTTTTTTTCTGGTGAAAAAGGGAGTGAAAAAAGACAATTTCTTTTGCCCATTTCTTCAGAAAAGAAACTAAAAATGAGTGAATCATAGCGACAGTCATGGAAGAATTAACCCCCCCTCCTGGAAGGCAGTCCCATAAGTTGCTACAGTTTTGTGAGATTGTCACAATAACCCCCAGATGTTACATTAGAAATAGAACCTTCAGCCTTATTCCAGTACTAATTAGTGCTTAGTACTGCATGGACATTTGCCTGCTGAAAACTAGACCGAAAGACCGACAAACCATTTCACATAGGTTGCTGAAGCATAAGTAGAAGATAATGAATTTTGGTTCCTACCAACCAGTGCCAGATTTGAAGCAATGACCTAGAGGTGAGAAATTCAACATCTCATTACCATTCCCCTGAGTAAACCAGATCTCGAATCATAGGATGAAAAGAAGGAGGGAAAAACCAAGCCTTCCTGGTGTGAGTTAAAGGTCTGCATGAACTTTGAATTTCAAAGCTGTTTTTCAGTCATTAATTTAGCTCAACTTAAGTAGACTTTAAAGTCTTTTAATTATATGACTGAAAATCTCAATAACCAAAATAAAGACACATAAAAACAATTTCAAAAAGAAGGGGAAGGGAGTTGCAACCTCTTGCTCCTGTACACCCATCCCCCTTCCACTTTCCTTTGTCACAACAAGCCTGATGAGGGAGATCGGATTAAATATGATTGCCTACTATTCTGCCTAGCTGACAGGTCACCTAGAGTGCTTTCAAAAATAAATGTTGTGGCTAGGTTTGTACAAGCTTCAAATGTGTATTTGACCTTTTAATATTTTACTTGGTTTTGTTGATTTTTGCTTTAATACTTTAAAGTTTTTTTAGCTGAGGAAAATTGCCAGCATAGTTAACTGCACAAATGGATCAATTTGCATATGGATGCTTTTGAGATCCTCAGTCTGATCTTCTCTGTCAGTGGACTGATGGAAAAGTTATTGATAGATTGAAATGAAAAAATGCACATTTCAGCTGTTAATAAATGGATCTTAGAAAAAAATATTTTTTTCTAACAGATCTAACAGATTGCCAACTGGTACCACAGAAATGGCTGCCAAAAAATAAACATAATGCAATCTAATTCATCTCACTAAACTTTAGGCCTTTTGCTGTAATTCTTTATATAAAACTCTCAAATTTTTTTCTTGACCGTTAATACTGATAATTATATCTGTATTTCTTAAGAATATTATGAGTTGCCATTTCTGCATAGTAGCAGATTGAATTTATTCACCTTACGGATATATTATTATCACAGATAATAACTGCAGCATGATAATTATCATTAATTATTCATTTGGATTAAGAGGCAAATAGGCTTGCATTCAAGGGTCTTCCAGAGCAGTGTTCATTGTTCCAGGGCCCTGTGTGCCAGTGTGACTAATTCGTACTCCTTTCAGTGCTACTGTTGACATCTGACCGGTCCCATATGTATTTATTTCAAAATATTATAAAAGGAATAAGTGCATCATTTCAGGACATAACCACTAAAATAGACATATGGGTCTTTTCTGCCCTCTGAGTGAGAATAAGCAATTTTCTATTAGAGGAGATGCTCACAGAGTATCATTTCAATAGATCTGTATGTATGCCCTATCTTCGCATTCCTGTGTCATCCTACTTAAGCTTATATAAGCCAATATATTTACATAATAGCTTTTAGCACAAATAATAACGTGTGAAGCTGTACAATTTGTCATTCATTGAACACAGTATTTGGTCAAACTGATTTTAATCCATTCTGAAGCTGAACTAGGTTTAATGTACAAAGATCTTCTAGTGGAAGGTTAGAAAAATCCAAGGGAGGAAAAAAATTAGCAAGAAGGGGGCATGGCTGATGAAAAAGGGACTATAAATAATATAAATGCTAATTCCTTTTTGTGGCTTTCATCCAATACTTATTAGCAAACCTTTTTCTCTCTCATTCCCTCTCTAATCTTTGTTCATACCTAAAAAAATGTCTTGAAGGTAGTAACACGATCATCTGAGGACCAACATGACAGCTCCAATATGCACAGAGTGATAAATGTCAGTCTGGCTTTTATAGCTCTGAGGCTGCACTTATATATGCCCTCTGTGACTTACCATCTTTGCCTCCACAGATGATTCCTTTTTATTGTTAATATGTCAGCATGGGTCCAGTGCTATTCAATATGAATTGCTCTGTAATGGTCTGGAACCCTCCTTCACTAACCAGTTATAGTTTGTTCCACTGTTTCCAGTCTTAATTTTAAGGTCACATCCCTAGTGTTCTGCAACAAAAGCAGCAGATTTCATGTGGAGTTGTATGTGCTTTTTCAGATGTAAACAGGACAAGGAAAGAAGAAAAGATGCAGAGACAGCAAAAGGAAATAGTGGCCTCAATGCTGATAAAATATATTATGAGCATGTCAGGTAAAGACTGCAAATTTCAACAGGAAAAAGGAAAGAATCATGGAAAGTTTTTATCCTAGTAGTAATCCCTTTTTGCACTCACATGCATCACCAATATATTGTTGGCAGGGAGATACATGTGAGGTGGAGAAATACAAAGGTACTTGTATCTAAAGTGATAATAGACAAAATGTGCTTGCAGTTGTACCCTTCAAAATATGCACCAAGAAATCACTCAGAAATTAGAAAGAAAGAGAGAAGACAGCAGCGTTTCCCAGCCTGCCTGTGTTAGGTCCATCTGGGTAGATACACATCCACTGTAAAATTGATAGTCAATGAAGTCATCAGCCAGAACTTAAAAGCAAGGGAGAGGGAAAGAACTGCTTGCTTAGACAGGGATGATGTAATCTGGGGACACAGAGTGAGTAGTCTGCAGAAAAAAGGTTTACCATTTGTATTTTGGAAACATCTAAAGACCAGCAACCAGAGTGGAGACATTGCCCCAACATTTCATGAGCCTTGGCATTGCAGATGAATTCTTCTTCCAAGTACCAAGTAAAAGAGGTCAAATGCCATCAGAACATCAGGGCATAACTGATATGTTGATCTGGCAGAAAAAAATGCATTCAATTTATGAAGGGGATAGGAGCTTGATAGCTGCATTTAGCAAAGATGTGATATTCAAGACTTTTTTCCAAACACATTCATAGAGTAGAAAATAATGGTGAAGAATTTGTTAATTGTTGACAATTTTGTGGGGAGCCAGGGATAAGACTGGACAAGAAAATTGGCACAAAATTCTTTAGAATTAATTCTAAAGTTCAATACTATACAGCAATATATGACAACACCACTTTGGTAAAAATTGCGCTGCTGATGTTTGCAGGAATATTCCAGAAGATGTCAATAGCATCTTTCCATTGTCCAAAGTATAGCTTCTTTCAGTATAACTTGTGAAGCATGGAGTTGAATCCCAACCAATGCAAGCGAGAAAAGAATGTTTCTCTTGAAGCCTCTTACTCTGTACAGAATTTTTAAGCCATAATAATACAAACTTGGGAAAAGTGTGATTTCGCTTCATTAAGTAACTTCATTCTTATAAATAAAACAACATCAGTTTTTAGCATTTGACTTTGTCAAGAATATACTGATGGGTGTGAAAACCTCAGTCTCTTTCGCTCATGTATTTTTTGGTTTTAATTCATTGTTTGTTACCAAAATAGCTGAGTCCCTGTAGCTCTTTTCTACAATGACCCAAATTTATGCATTTTTCTTCAGAAGGGTCTACTAGGTCAAAATGGTGGCATGCTGATTTCTTTAGCATTAAGTGTTAGCATTGTTGGCTATCCAAGATGAAGGCAATGAAGCGGCCAACACTGATTGCAAAGGAGGGTGCAAAACTAAATCTCAGGATGAATTCATGCTAAAGAGAGATATAGGGAGAGGATCTTTTCTGCTTGAAGATTATCTAATACATACTAAAAGCAATCTAAGGAGTCTTACAAATAAGTAATTATAAGTTTTCAAATGCTCATCACTTCATTGAAGGCTGTTTCCAACGGAGAGGATTTTTCAATTTTTTTATCATTTTTCTACTCAATTTTAAATCCTTTTTGAAAAGGGAGAAAAAGTAACTGTCTCTTTTACACTGACTTCGTCATCAGCAACTTCCAGAAAACAAAATATTTTGTGCATTAAAAAAAAAAAAATCATCCCAATAATTAAAACCGAGATAATTTCATTCCTTAAAAGAATGAACAGCTGAACTAGAGTTCTTAACAGAAACAGTTAATTATCTTAATTAGCGGGTTCTAGAATAAGTTTTACAGAATCAATTATTTCTTCATCTGTTAGAATGTCAGAGTATTTTACTCTGCGTTTCTGAGAAGTCTGGTACTACTACTATGTAACCCTCCTCAAAACAGGAGTGATTTTATTTCAAAGGTTGGCATAAATGTCATAATTACATACAGTATTTGTATAAGAAAACAAAGTAGATCAAAGAGGGTGACAGACAAGAGACAAACAGCCACAGCAACAGAGATTTCATGCTTAGAAAAGGAGCCAAAATAAACTATATTTGATCTCTGTTAACACTGTTATAATTTCACCACAAATAATCTCTGGCTCTTGTGTATTACTTCTAATCCTCCTCAGGTACTGGGCTGTCTGTAAAAGCCACTTCTGTCTGATGCTGTCATCATTCTGTTCTGCTGCTGCAGCACTGAACGTGTTGCAGGCAAATGCACTCTTGATCTCTCTGAGGATAATTTTAGTCATGTCTAAGTTGGCAGGACATGAGTGAACTAGAACAGATGAATAACAAACTGGGAGTGACTGGACATAATTGAATATGGACTTTTCCACATCAACAAGCAGAGAACAAAAAAAAGTAGCCAAAAGCTGACTATATCCCAAAGTCACAAATACTGACATTTTGAGAAGCAATCTGCACAGGATTGCATCATTATGTTATTATAGTTTTTCTCCTTATTTTATGATCAAGCCCATTAGAGGAGGCTTCTTGACTGTTAAGTTAGGTTGGGGTTTTTTTCAATTTATTTATGGAAAGATATTTTTACAGGCTAACCCAGTTAAGCTTGACAGCTTGTTTACAATAGGACCCAGAAGACACATTACTCTATGCACAACAATATAAATATACATCTGAGATGCACACTTATGCTCATAATATTTGTTAAACTTCTGAAGTGCACAATGATCAGCTATCTAGAATGATCTAACTCTATTTAAATATTATGAAGGTAGAGAGATTGTTTAGCTTGCTAAGATGAGAATGACACATTGTCATAATTAGCATTTAGTGTTTTAGAAAAATTGCATAACATAGTCACTTTCTTAAAAGTTGACAACAATTTGATACAAGAGGTTTAAACTTCAGCACAAAGCCAGAATAGTGTTTTATCTCTGTCTGGATATTTTCAATTTGGACAGCCAGTCTGCCTCAAACTGAAATTAAGTCAGGTAATTGGCCTTTTCCTTAACTAAGCCTGTATCTACCTTATTGATTAGTGTAGACAAACAGGAATGGATTTAGAGATCAAAACGGTTCTTGCTGAGAATCTGAAATTCACTTCATATTCACCCTAGGAAAGGGGCTTGCATTTGACCAGCTCCAGCTCGGTTCTGGGACGTACAGTACAAGAGCTACTCTGGTTTTCTTCCCTCTGGAAGAATCTCATATGTGTACCCCATGGCTTCTTTGAGATATGGATCTAACCACTTGGAAATCACTCCAAAAGAGCTCCCCTGGGTGTGGCAAAACGGCTGACAGAAAGCAGGACTCAGAGTAATGAATGTCATCTTTCAGTAAAATTATGCTCCCAAATCCAAAAGGAGTCAATACAGACAAATAAAGGCTCAGACAGTGTGCTCTCCATCTGGAAGCTCAGGAGAGATCTGAAAGCAGCATTATGTATTTCCTTATGCCAAATCAAGATCTCCTTAAAAAAAATCTGTAGATATTAACTAATATTTTGTTTTAAATTATTTCATTTAAAGACTGCAGTGTGTTGTCACAGGTGAATTATTAAACTGCTGCCCTATTCAGGGTATTAAGGCTGTGAAGCACTAAGACACTGAGTAGCAGTTGCAAAATGCATTGCTCCTCAGCCTTGTTTGCTACTGCCTTAGAATACAGCAGTAGAGAATATATCTCAAAGTTTGTTCTGTAATTAAAAAAGGATTGCCCATTGCCAGAACACAGAGCTATGCTGGAAGTTCATTTTTCTCCATCTGTGCAGCATGAAACTTTAATTGTGAAACAGCTTTAAAAAGTCCTGTGGCATAACCTGAAAGGAAATAAGCTAAAGTGTGGGATGGAGAGCGTTTACACATAACTTTGGAATCTGCCCCTAGTCTCCAAGAATGATGGCTGCATTAGAGGCGACAGGCTAGAACAAGCTGCTACTCAGTCCTCCTTGTACATCCTAATCAAACTTCAGCTCCTACTTCTTTTCCGAAGAATAGTCCTTTTTCCAAACTATTGGGTAGTGCTTCCAATATTCCTATGGCTGCCTAGTTGCCTTTATCCTCAGGGATGACTAATGTTTAATATAATGAAGCAGAACAATTCCAAGGGATTTGTTTTGGGCACAACTGTAGTGCACAACTGCTCCACCTATTTTATCACAATTTGCAGTCCTCTCTTTTGTGTTCACTTTCTGCCAATATTTATGGATTTAATGCATCCTGGCAAAAATATATCAGAGCATAGACTTGCATGGTACTTACCTGAATGTTCAGGCAAGAGGAATTTGATGGCAGCACAGCTTTGAAATTCAGAGCTTTACATACTCATTCTGCCTGGGAAAAAATATTATGTTGAATCACAATGAATTCAGGCTTCGATTAAAAAACCACCCAATACCTGGGTGCATAACCAGCTGGCTTGACGTGCACAGGGAGAATCCCTAGGTGCTCCTGAGCTTCACACCTCTGTGGAGGCACTCTGGAGGGCTCCCACATCTCCACAAGATCCTGGCACTCCCTACACACACTTGTCATCACCCACAACTAATTGCAGAGTGTCTTGTGCCTCTTGTTGAGGCTCTCTCTACTTAGGGACAGTGAGCAGGGTTTGAGTTCCACACTGCCACAGCCCTCCTGCTTTCTGTCCTAAAACAGTGCCTATTCAGAGAGTGCTCAGCTGTCGCTCCAAAGCACTGAGCTGTATAGTAGACACAAACTGCAAGTCACCAGATTTGCACAGGAGATTGCCCAGGATTTTTCTAGCCACAAGTTTTGTTTGTCTCTAATCAACGCCAAAAGACTGCCTTGTTATCTTACAAGAACATTCTTGGTGATGAGTTCATGGTGTTTAAAAGTTCATTAGAAAATTCACTGAATAATTAAGGAAATAGTGATCTCTTTGTGGCTATTTCATGAGCAGAAAGAAAGGTTAAATTCATGGGATAAATTATTCATTATGAGTTATTCACTCAGCTTTAATAGTTTGTAATTCTGTAAAGAGCTTTGCTTAAGAAATGCACTATATAAATCAATCAATAGCCCTAATAATATGCAAGAAGGATTTTCCCTTTTGTGATCTGCTTTCCAATAAATTGTGCCCCCATGACACTTCAACTACCATCATATGACCATTCTTCTCTCCTCCACTGCCTCAGCCTGTCTATCACTGTGCCCCAGCTGTGATGTTCAGACACGCAGCCGCCTTCCCCCTCATGCCAGCTTAACTCTTTTCACTTAAGGGTCCACCAGTGTTTTCATGCACCTTTAGCTTCTCATTTATATATTTATTTTGTTAAGAACTCAAGCAAGCACAGTTGCACATACACTCACACCTAGGTGTTCTGTTACAGCATTGTTTAGTTGCATCACCAAGGTATTGTAAACTGAGCTTCGTGGCATGGGCTTCATGCTCTAAAATCAGCTACCTTCTCTGCAGCCATCTGGTAGAGATGTTGAAACACCCCTTGTCTAAAGCCCCTCCAAATTCTTATATCATGCCTGCAGTGCTTTAGGGAATGGTGGTTGGAGGAGATACAGCTAGGTCTGAGGAAAGCTGCAGCAGCACATGCTTCAGGGGATGGCATCTGCTTGAGAAAGTGCCTGGGTGCTCTGTTGGCTTGTGCTGCCCACGTTGGAGTATTTTCTGTCACAGCCTCAGTCACCCTAAGCAGCATCCGTTCAGTCAAGATTAAAGGGAGTGTGAATATGTATACACACACCAAATCACAGCGCAACCATACCCTTAGGCACAAACAATTTTACTGCTCTGGGCAGCCTATTTACTTCTCTCCTCTCTGGCCCTTGCTAATTCACAGGAGCCTGACTCTACAGCTCCTGAAACGAATGTCAAAACTCCCATTAACTGGCGTGGGCAGAAGTCCAGCCCTTCTAACTTTCTATTAGAGTTCAATCCCAGTCAGATACAGATCCTTTAAATTTTTCACCTCCTTTTTCCTCCCAGTGCAATCCTTATAGGATCTCCCAGGTGCCTCCTTCATAGCAGCCAGTCTGTCCCTCCTTCCATACAGAGGTGAGCCGAAGTCAGCAGGACTGAGAAATATACACACTCGTGAGGCTGAGGTGTTTGTTGATGGCAAAGTTGCTGGAAAGCAAAGTTAACAATACTTTTGTGTCCTATTGTCAATTCCTCTTGTATGTCCTTTTGGTCTAATTTTGGTCTAATGACTCTATGTCATCCTAAATTTGGCTACATGAGAATTTTTCCCTCTCCTGGTGAGGAAACTCAGTAGTGAGGCACTGAAACAGGTCGTTCAGAGAAGTTGTGGATGTCCCACCCCAGGAAGTGTTCAAGGCCAAGTTTGATGGGGTTGGGAGCCACCTGGTCTACTGGGTGGAATTCCTGCCCCAGGCAGAGAATGGGGGAATGGATAATCTTTAATGTCCCGTCCAACCCAAGCCTTTCTATGTTTTTATGATTAATAGGTATATGTTAATATATTTATATTTTCGCAGTTAGTTTGTTTTCTCTTTCACTGCCTAAAGTAAAATCTACTTCTTATAACTGGAATTAAACAGCTAATGTTTCAATAAAACTCCTCAAAATTATGAATACTGACATGCTTTAGATTTTTTAGAGTATAATTGAATATATTGAATCCAATAGATTGGATTAGTTGTACTGAAAATATTTATTGATTATTGAAATATTTATTTGATTATTGGTAACCCAAATAGTGGTTTTGGGGCACATTTTAACCCTCATATTACTGATTCCAAACATACTGAGAAAGTGGAAAGACAATTGAGACGTGTAGCTAGCTCATTCTCTCTACGTCACTATTTCAGTTTGAAAAAATTTTTCTTTACTGTGTATATTTGGCCCTCACCAAGTAATTCAGATGAGAACCTTTAAAAGCTTCCTATAGTCCCTCTAACAAATCTCCTGCACAGTTAAATATATCTTGTTTTTTCAAGCCTGTTGCCTAATGATAATTTTTTGTTGACTAAGAATCTCAAACTGTATGATTTTCAGTGGTTTACACTCTAATTTTCTGAGCATCCAGTTTGAAGCTTCTCAGTTCAGTCGTTGGGAAGACAGAGTAGCGTCCCTTCATACTGCACTATGTTCAAGCTCTGAATAAAATATGGACTCTGCGTTGTTGGAAGAGTGATTGAAGTAACATGGAAGAAGTATTCACATAGATTCACTTCTTGACCTATGGGTATACAAGAAAATTTAAAGGGAATGGCCAAATAATTAACACACAATAAATGAGGATGGTTCTCTGTGGAAAAAATTATGTTCCAGATCATATTACTGAAGACTGTACCATGAGGTGTCTCCACCAGAGGGACAGATATATTACAAGTGCATAAGTAACCTTAACTGCATTTCCCTTTGTTGTTCTTCAGCCTTAACATTCTTTGTCAGTAAAGCTGGCATGATAACACTAGTACTGTCTATTATTTATTTGATTATTTCTTTATTTTAAGGTGGTTCCTTGTGTTCAGTCCTCTAACAAAGAAATAAATAAAATGACCCATTTTCATTCTATCTCAGCAACCTATGAAACAGGCAGGTAGAAAAGATAATGGGTTCTTTTCAAAGCATATACAGAAAGATTAGTCAGGGAGGTAGATGTATTGCCAGTGAGGGAAAAAATCTGACCCCAGAGAGTCTGAGTTTAACCTTTTAAGCATTCCTCCAACTGATATTTGTGAACACTACCATGAAGAGTGGTCCACTGCATATTTGTACCATTCCTGTATTATATATAGTTTTAATACCCCACAAAATAGGAGTGCTGAACCATGGCTTGTACTTTATTGTGCTGCTAAACCATTATGAATTAAGTATGACAGATGCCCTCCTTTTCTAACTGCAGAAGTTTTTTTCCCAGCTCAATCACAGAGCATTTCCATTAAAAGCTCAAGACCCCATCTCTAACACTGGCAATACCTTCTCCACATGATTAATTATTTTACACATACTGTAGTCCATTAGGGAAGTGTCTGATGGCCTCAGGACATGGATATCTGGCCTTTATATGCATTATTTTGCCAAACTCTTTTTCTTCTCTATCCTTTTGTAGTGAAATAGAAAATAGCATATTACTTTGGTTTTTCATTGCCACGTTTGTTTCATCTATTTATAATTAATATTTTTCATAAAAGGCATTAACTTGCACTTTCAATAATCTTTTTTTGTAAAGATTCAAATATCTAATCCAAAAATAAATCTTACCAAATATCAGGTAGTTCCAGAAATATATGTAAGATCGATGAAGTCTGTAGAAATATGTGTATCTCTTATTAGAAGACTGGATCAAATATTAGTTTTGTAATGATAATGTTAACAAGAAAAATAGGTGTAGATATTGAGATCAATAGCAGCATAAGGGAGAACAGCAGTGTGCTCCTACTTTGTGCTGCTGATGTTCAATGGTCTGTTGACTTCAATTTGGGGAGTTCTTGTGGGCAAAAAAAGGATGTAACTGAATTTTTTCTATTGTGGTAATAGAAAACTTTGCCCTGCAAAATACTTTCTTGCCTTCGTGCATTTCAGATGAGAAATAATAATCTTTTAGTCAAGGGAATCATGGGGAGAATTCTAAGACATGACTTATATTGTTCAGTATACTGCCAGGTACCAAACTGAAGAAAACAAATATAATCCTGACTACAGTGAAAAAACCCTGCCAGAGCTCCCTATATTTTCAAAACAATCCAGATTCCACCCAAGACACTGTCTTGAACACAGAAATTTCACAAAATCTTTCTTAACTGGTTTTCTCTCATTAGGAGAGATCATAACTTTTTTTTGTCCAACATCCTGGAAATTGGACTAATGTTTAAACCTGCTGGGCTTGTTTAGGATATCAGAGAGCACTAAAATATATCTTATATATTGATTTATGAGAGATTTGATTTTCTGATTTTGGCATTGGGTTTTTCCATCTGTTGTAAAGCACCTCATTCATCTGAATAATTGCAACAGACAGTGAATATAGAGAATATATAATAAAAGTTTCTATATTGATATTGACTTAATCATACACCCTCAAAAAAAAAAAAAAAAAAAAGAAGATAATTCAGACCTGGAATCTTCAGATAAAGTAAGATTTCTTTTTGTGACCTTTATATCAAATTGCACTTGTCAGAAGTCATGGTTAACAAACTTCAGAACTCAGGATATTTTCATTTCCAGTATAGTCAGTAAGGGCTGAGGCAAATACACCACATAAGATGACTGAATGTGAAAATATTTGTGTTTCTCCAGATGAAGCTATGGTGACTGTACACCTCATTTTGGTCACCTAGCTAGGTGCCTAAATTTGGGTGGAAAGAACACAACTTTCAACCACATTACTTCTTAACATTTCTTAACATTATTTTCCACAACTTAATTTGACTAAATCACTTTTTGTGAGAGAAGAACCTGCCCACTGGAAAAAATTGTAGGCCAGGTTTAAAACTCCCCACATAAGGCCTGCTCAGTCTTGCCCCTACAAAACACCTTCAGTGAAATTTCTTGCGCTCTACTAAGTCAAGAGCACATCTTCATCACACTAAATCAATTTCACATCTTCATCCTCTGACATCCTAAATTACTTTCCATGGTCGGATTCCTAATGTTTTGACGAGTTTGTTTTCAAAGGGAGATTTATCTAAGTCTGAGTAGATAGTAAGTAGATCTTTTAAGTAGATCTTTTAGGTAGATTTCAACATCTGAGTGAGTCACATTGCTTGGTGAAAAGGTGACAAGAAATACATATTTCTAGACTAAGATTCATCCAGCTTGTTCCTGAGATCTGCATTAGGATGAGATAAATCATAATCTGTAAGTGACATCTCTTAATTGATCGATCTGAGAGTTTAACGTCTACATTAGATGTAAATGCAACACTCATCTGCATTTGGTCAGTTACAACACACCAGCAGGAAATTATTTCCTGAATTATGGGTGCATCTACAAAATAGCTCCATTTTTGGATTTAATTGTATCAAAACTTGGGTTTTCTGGGTTTATACCTACTAGAGCAAATTGGAAATGAAAAAAAAATGCTCCAAAGGCAATTCTGACATTCATTCCACCAAACTGGAATGAAAAGTTAAAGCACTGACTTTCCTTATGGAAAGAAAGTCCTTTAATAATGACATGTGGCCCATCACATTTTTTCTCTAAATGATATGCAATTTTACTATAATATTTAAAATTTCTCAATAGAACATAAAATTAGAACTTCTGCCTTCAAAATCAAAGAAGTTGAAATACTTCATTACAGCTTGATTCAGAAAGCTTACAGTAGACACCTAAAGCAGGACAGATGTATCACATCCTCAGTGTGCTGAGTCCTCTCCATGAGGCACAGGGGACAAGATCCCATTCAGACATGTGAAACAGAGCCAGCTCCCCATGGTTATGTCCATAGTTCCTGTCCCAGAGCATGCTCTGGAGTTTGACCCAGCCAGCTGTTTCTGGGCTGCTCATAGCAGGACAGGCAGCATGGAACTTTTCTTAACCTTTTCCCAGTCCTTTTTCCTCTGCAGTCATGCAGGCAAGGGCTTTTGAGTATAAGAGCTGCTCACTGAAAGCATTGGTGGTTGATGTTGGTGGCTCAAAGTGGGGAGAATTTGAAGCTCCTATGACAGGGATGTAAAGAGAGGCAAAAGCCACAGGCCATTCTGCTTACTCTCACAATTGTCCTCTCTAATTTTCTTTTAGAAGATTCTCTTTGCTTTCTACACTCTATCCTTTCTTGCTTTCTCTTCCACTCTTTTTATTGCTGCCCTCTCCATCACATTACATCAGTACCAGAGAAAGCTTCTGAATTGTATGCAAATCAGGACACAGAATTTGCACTTAGCTGAGTAAAAGCAGTAGATGCAATTTCAAGTGTCTTACTTGCTTAGGTAAGTTGTTGATCCCCAGATACAGTGTGTTCTAGGAAGGCAAACCATGCCAGCTTGTAAAAAAACAAAACAAAACAAAACAAAACAAAACAAAACTAAAAACCACAAATCCAACTTAAAAGGGAAAACACTTTCCTTTTTTCTGAAGGCCAAGTTTTTACAGTCTGTAGTCAGCACTGGCTGTAGCATGGGCTGTGTACACCACCCCTCTGACAACTGAGCCAGTACAGTTTTAGTTCCATTCTGGAGCCAGTCAAGAAGCTAAATGTGTTCCTGACTAGCTCAGAGACACTCCTGTGTCTTTATTATAGCATTTGATATTGCATCTGGAGCAGTTAATTAATACATTTTAAAGACATATTTAGTCTTATTTATAGCAGATGTGGCACTGCAAATTATCTGCCATTGCACCCCACCTTCCCTTCATTCTCTGAACACCTACATTAAATTTTCATTTAAAAAAGATTTTCGCTTTGAGTTTTCATATATCTGATCGGTGCTGTTTCTTTTTCCTTTCTATTTCTTTTTCCATCACAGCCAGGTGTATAAGTGTTTAGTTTATACAAATTTCAGAGGGATTTTTTTTTAATATCATAGACCTATAGGGAATATGCAGCTTTAAAACATAGCACAGATTTACACTGAAAGATGCTCCATAAAAGAATGACACTACAAGTTACATCAAACAAGCAAACATTTGTTATGGGGACAGTAAAATTTACTTTTCACAAAAGGAGCCTAGTAATAATGCATTCAATTCTATTTCCCAGAATGCTTCTTAAGTATGTTAATAAAGTCTTTATTGTGTCTGCTTATAAAAGTCGCCACCATTTCCCATTAGAAAGTCTCTGTTTATTCATCAAACATTTACTGACAGTGACTGCTGGGAGCAGGCTCAGATTTCCACTCCATTACACGTTTGTGGCATAAAACACATTAATTATAGATATATTACAATATTCAACTCATTGAGGAAAAATTAGATGATCAAGGCTCATTTTCCTTGACAATAAGCAAGTTAATGAAAATACTAATTACCTGATGATGAAGTGGAGCCTTCAGGATTGAATGCTTAGCATCTGTAGAAGAGCTCTGTGAATCTAGCACAGAATATTAAAGCCAGAAGCACTTGGAAGTCTAAAGGGTGGTTCATGGGGTCATCATGTGCCCTTTAATCACAGGACAGAGAGTAGTTAGTTCATAATATAAACTTTTATATGCAGCTTTGAAGGATGTCATGAAAAGCCACATAAGAACAGTGTTCATTTAAAACTAATTATTTTAGTAAACTGGTGGGTTTTGAATTAGTAGATACATTATCTATCTCAACTTCTTTAAAGGAACTGTGGAACCTAGCAATGATGAATTTTGATATACGGAGATATGAAAATGTTGGAATGGAAAAGAATAAGACACAGCCACATGCCTTCATTTTCTCTGATTTCAGAAAAAAAAATCATAATAAAAATTAATGGCATATGAAGTTAAACCATTTCAAATTCAGGAAATTTTTTTGTTACTTATTTATCTTTATTGAAACCACTTCTGCTTTTGTGCTTGTATAATTCTTTTTACCATTTCCACATTAGACTGTAAATTGGAATCACTAAACTGATGTTGCCATTCTTTGGTTCCTTTCCAAGATCAATTTTACTTCTCATCTGCTTTCGACATTTTACCAATACAACTTTGTAACTGTTGAGGGTAGGAGGTTCCCTTCACTCTGGACTGTTTACACTGTCTGTTAAAGACTGAAATATTATTTATGTTTATTCAGTTTAGTTTTTTTTTTCTCAATTACTGTGTTTGACAACAAGGTTTTAGCAATTACAGATTTGTAAATGGGATTTTCCTGAGCTGGTAAATAGTCAATAATAACAAAATATTCCCAAAATTTTGGTTCTTCTCTGAAGATAGTAACAGTCATGTTTAATTAACAAATTGCCTTCTTAAATTTTCTGCAAACATCAGCACGGTATCATCTCATGAAATGATATTATTAGCTTCTAACTGCCCTAGAACCCTGTTGGAAGCCATGGATGAAAATATCTTCAATGTGATTTATTCTAATGGCACCTGTTTTTGTAATATATCGTTTTTGTTATGAAAACATAAAGCCCTGTAAACCTCACAACCTCCTTCCTAGGATCAGAATATTGAGGCTTTTGCAAAGCACAAATACCCATAGAATCAGTGAATCATAGAATGGCCTGGGTTGGAAGAACCTGAAAGCTCATTTATTTCCAACTCTACCATCGTGTGCAGGGACATCTCCCAGTATACCAAGTCGCTCAGAGCCCCATCCAACCTGGCCTTGAACACTTCCAGGGATGAGACACCCACAGCTTCTCTGGGAAACCCATTCCAGTGCCTCACCACCCTCACAATAAAGAATTTCTTTCAAATATCTAATTTAAACTTACCCTCTTTTAGTTTGAATCCATTTCCTCTTGTCCTGTCACTACATGCTCTTGTTAAACACTCCCTCTCCATCTTTCCTGTAAGTTCCCTTCAGGTAGTGGAAGGCCACAATTAAGTCTCCCTGAAGCCTTTCCCAGTCTGAAAAAACCAGATTCACTCTGGGCCTCTAGTCAGCTTGGTGGCCATACTAGTAAAGGGCTTTACACTGTAGAGAAAGGCTTCATGGAAATAGAATGCAGGTCTTGAGTTCATTTTTCATCTTCAAGTACCTTACTTACAGGTTTGAAACATGCAGTTTATGTCCTTGGTGTAGACCATTACTCCTGCTTTGTAACTAGATGTTGTCTCTAGAGCCAGATTAAAGCAGCTTTCCAGTATCACTTCCCATCTAACAGGAAAATGTGGGATCATGTAACAATAATCCAGCATCTTTCCAAAGCATTTCAGTCAGTTCAGAAATAATTTTGAGTACATTTCTTTAAAATGTTCCATGCCTTTTGTTCCATGTAATATGTTTTTGTATCACTTCCTGAGAAATCACTGTCATCAGACTTCTACTGAAATTAAAAGAATGAGCTTTTAGGTAAAACACAACAAGACAAGTCTATCAACTGGCATAAAAGACCTGTGAGGTATACTTGTTTTCTGTAAAAGAGAAGATGGTGGAGAGTGCCAATGTAAGAACTTTGAAAAGATTAAAACTGCACTCCTTCCAACAGCTATACCCCACTGGTCTTTTATACAAGTTTCTTTGGATGCTTCATGGTTTTACAATTCTGCAGGTCTATTAGGAACATTTATAATGTCTGCTTTACTTCAGACAAAATATCCTCCTATTTTGCCTCTGACTGTTGCCAGCAGAGACTGCCCCGTAGAAAAAAAGAAAGGATGCACTTCCATGAGCTTCTACACTCAGCTTTCAGAAGTGTACAGGATGAATGCTGTTCATCATCTGACACTTCTCCACACAATTTGTATTTTGTTTACTATAACTTAGACATGCAACCAAACCAGAAAATAAGTCTAATTCTTTTTACAGTCTAAAATTTATGAGTCTCACACTATTCAAAATCCTTTGATAGCAAAGTTACGGGTTAAAATCACAAACACAGTGTAAGATTAGCATTGCATTTGCAACTTCTAGAAATCTTGCTGCTTATCCAGAACACAGGATGAGAGAGATGTGCCTAAAAACATGCACATGTACAACAGGCTACTGAGTCAGTCATTAAATGAGAAATGCCATGGAGAAGGAGGTAACCTTATCTTCTATATTAAGTGGATATGTTCAGACAAGGAGGGATACTCACATCATTTGGCATTCATAATCCTAAAGCCATAGAATTATGGCTATAGGAGTATAGGTTCCTAGTCAGAGTTTTTATTTTGAAGAACACAAATGGAGAGATGTTTACTCTTTTTATAGTGTATAAGATAATGCTTATTTGGGAAACAGGATATGAGGATTCCTGGCCTGCCGTTTCCTATGGGATTTAAATCCCAGAAACATACGAGAAGAGACATGTGTCAGGTATTATAGGTAAAACAGATAAAGGAAAATATGAAATTTGTTAGGCTTACAACATGAGATAGATGCATTGTACAGTGTCATCAAGACCTGAGTGGCTCTTTACACTTCCTCTGCAAGACCGTAGACAACATATGCTACACATACATTGCTCAGTATAGCCACTCCCAGGAAACCTGCTGCTCCATAAGGGTATGTGGTATAGAATGGTTTTCATCCATTCTGCTAAGGAACAACTCCCTTAACACCTACTTAAGGTACCTTCACCATGCATGACATTTGGTCCTGACTCCATGCCTTGAGACCTTTGAATATAATGATTATATTTTTGGGTTCTTTCAGCTCAGACTGCCCCAAACAGCGGGTCTCAGCCCAGAAAGATCATTTTTTTAATAGCATGGCATGGAACTATCTGTTGCATACTTTGGATAGGGCTTGAGGTGTCAGGATTCAAAGCCAGTTGCACTGGTGTTGGAGGGCTGTGCAGGACAGAGGGAACCAAATCTGCAAATAGCCTTATCCATATTGCTGGACAAGGTCAACTATCTATAAAATCACTTTGGAGGTTTGTTTCAACAAAGTCTAATTGGTCACTCTGCAAGAGATGCCTGCATCAAACCAAGATGGCACTCAGTTATTTGACAGCATAGAAGGTATTTTAAAACTGCTGAGATCACACCTGCCACATTCTCTTTCTACTTTGACCTGTTCTCACTTTGTTTTCATATTCTTTTCCACCACAGATTAAAGAGCACCTCTTCAGCACCTCTGTGCTTTGCAACAGCACAAACTGGAATTGTGAGTAGCCAAGCATTGAGTCCCTTAGCCCTTTCACTCAGGACCATCCTTACATACACTGTTGCTCTTTTATACTCTTTTACATTTATTTCATTTTTTCCAATATTTTAATTTCATTTTTCAAATGCAACCCTTTGTAAATATTGCTGTAGCTTTATTTGTCTTACTGTTTCACAGAGGAACACACCTCATGAGAAGAAACATATACTGAGGAAAAAACCTTTTCATGTGAAGAACTATCAAATAGCAAGTTTTGATACAGAGAATGTGGATACGTTTTATACATGTACATAAACTGGGTTTGTGATGCAGAAAACCTTCATATCAGTCCAATAATCTAAATCTTGAGTCTGGTGTTCCCACAGATAACAGTGTGTCAGTAGTCATGGGGACCATATCTAGAGTTTCATCTCTTTACAAAGATTCATCTTTGGTGTGCTCATCTGGATCTACCCAAGCAACATAAGCTCTCCAGCAGAACTGAACAAAAAAAATCTACTGTTTGAAACTGCATTAAATACTTTCAAAAGAAGTTTTGCTAAGCAGTTCCCACAAGTTTCATAAACTCTGTAAAGCTGACCATATTTCACTTGGTTCAACAACAAGAATTCTCATTTACAGCAACAGGATTTTTAGCAATTCCCTGTCACTGAGTAAAGCCAGGACGATGTGATATTTTTTCCTCCATTTCAGAAACAAAAAAGTTAATCCAAACTGAAAAACAGCATCCAAAATGCTGGGCAATGTTGAAAACATTTTTTTATGTGTGTATGGTTAAATATAGTAGCACAGGTTTTAAGCAGTTTGTCACAGGGATGCTATGTCATGATATATGATCATAATTTGACAAAGAAATATGCAAAAAGGGCAGCTTCTAGCAGCATGAAGACTGAACTCACAACCATCAATTGTCAGTTTGCAAAACCATTTTCTGAACAAGCAAAACTCTTCTGAACTATTTTTTAGCCATGGTGCAACATCAGCCACCATTACAGTTTGTGGTTTCAGGAAGCACCACATTAGTGCAAAACTCAGCCTTTGTAATGTAATTGTGAAACCCAGTCCACCTTTCCAAGCCATATTTAATCTCATGTTTCTCACATTTTATCAATCTCAGCTGACTGTTTTGAGATGTGCCAGTGAAGAAATTTAGGCAAGTGCAGGGGCCATTCTCAGACTTACCTGTGGCAGTTCTCCATGGTTCCTGTTCAACCAATGCTCACAGGTTTCCTTGTCAGAACTCAACAAGGAGGATATGCCACACCAGAGGGTCACCACCACATTCAGGACCTCAGAAATACTCTCTGATCTGGAAAATGTAAGCAGAGTCATACAAATTAAATTAAGACCCCCTTGCAGAATATACACATCTGGTGCCATCTGAAGCAACACTGGCCTTTCCTTCTACTCTCAGCTGTCAGTTCCAGGAGAGAATAAGTTTTCTCTGGATCCTATATCATATCTGATAATCCTATGGAGTTTTCCTGCATATCTCATAATATGTAGGGTGGCACTCAAGACTTCTGTTTTAAAAACATTTCTACATTTCTGACTAGCGTGCAAAATCAGACAAGAACGCCAGCTTTAGTGTATAGTCTCTCTACAGCACATTGTGCATCTTTAGCCAGAATTTAAGCTGTATTTAGCTGCTTACATGGGAGGATGGGATATCAGAATAATTTTTCTAAACTGCTTAGCAGCTTAGGTGCCTATTTTCCATTGAGATCAAGAGAACCTGGGCACCTAACACATTAAGTAGTTTTAAATATTTTATCTGCATCTTTCAATAATTTATACTTTTGGAAATCCTACCTCTTGCAGTAAAAATGTACTGGTACTAACAGCTTAAGCCTATTCACATTTTCCAGTAAAAGACAAACTAATAGCAGAAATCATTCAGGTTTCTCCTTTTACACAACAACTTTGTGTCCTTACATATTTTACTCCATCCCCCAAAAGCCTCAAGAAAAACCCATTTCATTTTATAGGGTTCAACAGCCTGTATGAATTTCAATGAAGAGTGGAAACAAATTCTAGTTGTGTGAGTTTTTTGAAAGACCACTCAGCCATCAATACTCTCATTCCTGGGGGTTGTTGCATCATCCTGGGTATGACTCTCTTTCCTGTGAGCATTAATTCTTACAGCAGCGATTGCCCCTCTTTCAGACTATTAGGAAAGGGTTTCAATTCCTTAGAAGACATTATTGCATTACTGATATTTTCTTTGTATATTTTTTGACATTTCAATTCCATGTAAATTAAATTTTACTATGAAGAAGACAATGGAATAATACTGAAAAAAATTATCATTCCATGAAATGAGGAAGCAAGGAATCAAATCCTAGTAAAGATTTCCAAGTGAGTGCTAGAAATGATCAGGGTATTAATGCTGCCCATTGTCACACAAGTGCTGTTTTGTTTTCTCTTGATTACTTCAAACCACTGACATGGAACACTTTTTCTGCAGCCTTTGCTCAGAAATTTAACATATTCATAGCAGATTTGCAGTCAGAGAATATTCTAATGATTCCAGATCCTGACTCTTACAGATAGAAAACCAGAGATGCTACATGGCATCTACTACCTCACCATTCCACATGTAGTTTGTCTTAAATAAGAAATACAGAGTAAAAACTTACATGACTCTTCAGTAATACTGCCCCCCCGAAAAAAAAACCAAGACATCCCTCTTTCAGAGATTTTTAAAAATCCTATCTGTGACTTGTACAGGAGACATTTTCCTACTGCTAACATGTTAGATATTTCACAGAGTGGCACATTTTTCTTCACTAGTTTAATCTCTAGCACTTTCAAAGTCTGCAGAGACTTAGTGCCTAACTCTAGATATTTGTTAATGTGATTTTTCTGACCTGAACATTTTTCTATAATTTCATCCCTCCAGCATGGCATGTTACATTTAAGTTAAAAAGACTGTGGGGATACAAAGAAGGAATTATTGTGCTAGAGTCTGAAGTTAAATTCTAATGTTTGCAAAGGACAAGTTGAAAAGAAACCTTTAATGTCCTAATTCATAAAGATGTTAATTTTGACAGCTAAAATATATTACTTGCAAAAGAATGAGAGGAAATGAAAGGAGGAAAATAGTCTTCTTTACCTCTAAAATGCTTTCTTCTTTGTATGTAGCAGGTGCCCCAAGACACATTACACTGCCGGCTTTAATTTGTCTTTAATATCAGATGTGCCTTATTGATTTCTTCTGTGTATGTTTTCATTCTGAATAATTCAGAGGCACAATTTTTTTCCATTATGGTCAATAGCCAGAGAAAATTCTGAAGATAATCAATTGAGCCCTGCCTGACGATTACTAGTGTTGATATCCCCAGAAGTGAGGGAGTCGGAAAGGCCGAGGATAATATGACACAACAGTCAATCAGTGCAATCAGTGGAAGTATCAACATTGGCTGCATGATGAGAGCCAGATCTATGTCAAGGATCCATAACAGCTTCTTAAAGTTCAGATGCTTGACTTCTTGTCATATGCTGCAACAGATGGACTATGTAAGGTTAGATTCAAAGGACCCTTTCTCCTTCTTTTTCAAAGTGATAGCATCATAAAACAGCTGTGTGGTATGATTTGCATAGCACATAATTTCTTCATTTTAAATTTTTGTCTGTTTGAAACGAGCAGGATGTGCGCTTGGCCAACAAACACAAAACCAGATAAAAATATTATTTTGGTTTAGACCTAATGCTGATGGATAACACCTTTAGCTAGGGATTACATATTACCACTTTGGTAATTCCCACCACGTCTGTCCACATAATCAAGGCACATCACATTCAATTTATAGTGGAAAATATATATTTTTTTCAGTGTAGAAATCTAATGAAGTTGCTAATAGCAGCTGACAAATGGTGATCCTAATCAGTGTAGCTATGGACTTGAGGGCTGTTGCAACTTCAGCCCAGGTCAGGGCAAGAATCTGATTGACAATAAACATGAAACTGCATATACACATAGGTAGGTAGGTAGGTAGGTAGGTAGGTAGGTAGGTAGATAGATAGACAGACAGATAATGTGTGTATATGTATGTCTGCTGAGGTGGATATCTTCAGAGAGTCTCCTAAGCACAGCCATTGCCATGCAGGCCAGTGAACAGTGGCTGTGCAGCTCACCACAGCTACTACCCAAATTCATAAAATGGCAATATATGGAATTAAACACTAAATAACATATAACTAAATAGTTTAATGACAATCCAATGTGTACAAAGTAAAGGAGTAAATTGGCAGCACTAGCTCAGTTTCCCATGGATAACTTATTTATAAATCTCTCTGTGATTTATTATTAATCTCCTTATGCAATAATCACTTATGCATATAAACATGGCTAAGCTTAAAAATTATATTCTGATTCATGTTTCTTTACAAAGGAAACGTTTTGACTATGGAACTCAAATCATCACTATTTTAAAGGTTTTGAAGACATTAAAATGAAAAATTATGGAAAATACAATTTTTTATACTTTCAGGTTTCTTTAATTTTTAGCTTTTCATCAAGATATTATGGAAGAAATTAGATGAAACTCTCAACTCTCTGTTAAACATGTTACAGCTAATTGGAAGAAAATTTTAAAACTAGAAATAGTTTAATTAGAATTGACATTGTTTATTTTTAAATCAGAGATATGGTCCATGAACAGAATCAAAATAATTTTTAAAATTTATCTCAAAAGTAAAGGTACCACTTCCTCATAAATATTAATATGCTTTCTATGTTACAAACATATGTGATATGCTCCAATTATTTTCTTAAAAGTAGGTCACTATGCATTTTACTCCCGTTTTCCATATTCCCATGATCACAAAACACCTTATGATTCTTGTTCCACAGTCATGGAAAACACAACCATGAAAGAAGCTGATGTCTAGAACCAGAGCAGCAGACGCAGTTGGGCTGGAGTTTTTGTATGGTAAATGATCCACTCTATTGCAGCAGTACATGAAGCAATAACCATATGCTGCAATTGATTAACACAGGAGTGAAGCTGAGGTACTTAATCAATCGCAAAAGCTACTTATTATGGGTCTATTATAAAGCAACTGGGATTTTTTAGTATTATTCTAGGAGCTAAAATATGAAACAGAAGGAAATAAAAAAAAGATAATGTTATTCTTTTCTGTAGAAAAAGGCTAAGTGCCTTTTATCATCCTTTTCAGCAGGAGGGAAGCAAATATGGTTCAGAAACTGTATATATAAAACTAACTAAAAAGAGGACAGATCCTGGTTTTAGTGCCTGCTTTGGCATCTCAGTTTGCATTGAGACTTCCATCCAGGGTGCCATGAAGATTTCAAGGGAGAATCTCCTGTCCATGGCCCCAAACCATGTCCAGGCATTGACAGAGAAGAACAGGTCAGCATGGGCCAAGCCCACAAACATGGTTGACAAGTATCACTCCTCAAGTCTGAGCCTGGGCTCTGTTGGGTTTGTAAGGATAAGCCAAGACACTGAAAATAAAAATGTGCATTGGGCAGATCTGGGAACTGGAGAGCAAAGAAAAGAAATTCAAAGAGGTTGAACATTAAATTTTTTTGAGATATGTTTCCTGTCAGGACAAAACACATGTTCTCAGACTCTAAGGTCAGGATTTCTTCTTATTAAAAGCTAGACATTTTGTTTAATCTGTCTTCACGACTCAAGAAGGACAATAGGTGCTTGCAGAAAGGAATTCATCTCTTATATCTAGATGTCTCAGAATGGGATGAATTGCCTTCTGATAGCAAAAAATCAGTCTCCTGTTATGGCATCACCTTTGTGTGCTTTTGTATTGACATCCCTAAAAGAAGCAGATACCCAAGACCAGTATAGTTCTCATTTCTTCTTTTCTACTGAAATATTTTATTGTCCTCAACAATGTTTATCTCCCTGCCTGAAATAATGTGGCTGGATGAGATTATGCTTCAAGTCTTTCTGGAAGACCACCAAGTGCACTCTTTTCAAACCACTCCTCCATTTTCTCTCTGCAGAATTCATGTTCAGCTGCTGGTCTAGATCTCCAGCAGGCAGAGATCCAAATTGCCTCCTCCTGCCCCACAAAAGTGTTAGAATAGTGGTAAGAAGGTTGTGCTGCCATGACAGGTATTGCCTGTGTGACGCTTCAGCCCCTGTGAAGCAAAGGCAGAAGAAAAGCAAACAAATATGAGATCTTCTCAGCCACAAGCTGTGGGAACCATTGGAACTCTGATGTGCAGTTGTCACTGCTTTTATGCACACCAGGAATACACCAAGAGACACCACTATTTAACTTAAAAATTTTCCTTGCAGAGTCCTTTCAGATGCTAAATTCTTCTTCTGACCCCAATCACTTCTAGATATTTTATGAGTCATTTGGCTGACATATCAACAGCCTTTGGAGTCTTTTTACCCTAAACCAGATTTTTGTCAATGCAAAGCAGAGCAACATTTGTTTCATAGTTAGTTTATTTTGTCACTTCTCATTTTTTTATGACCCAAATGTTACAAAAAGAACCAATGCTTGGTTTTTCACATAGCAACGTTTCTCTATTTCAGAGAGAAGGAAAAAAATTAGAATTTTTTGGCTCTGTGCCTTTGTCAGAAAAGGGCAACCCAAGGGAGTCATAAACTGTGGGGTAATCTTTTGCTCATGGATGTAATATTAATGTAGTTTCTATAGTCTACCTATTAAACGAATTGCAATGAAGAATTTTATCAAACCAAGCTTCTGTGAATAAAATAAATCTGATATAAAATTCACTAATTAAGTATATTACCACCAATAATGTTGCAATGAGCACATTAGTGGAAGCTGACATTCAGGATTGATATATTTCATTGAGTAAATGATACTAGTACTTTGAATTTGGAGAGATAGATTTTTTTCCTCTCATGTGAGGCTTATTTCTTGGTAAAATCTTAAATAAAATATGTAGAAGTACATTAAGGTAAGCAGCACTAGACTTTCAATTATTGGTATCATTTACTGAAAAGTTGGTAAATTACCAAACTTCTGCTACTACTTGGAGAACTATTACATTTTTCTTATGTTAATATTCTCTTTTATTAATACCAAAAGATACTAAGTGAAAACAGTAATTTCACAGACATTTATATTCATCTGAAATAATTTTAAATGGCATTTATTAATACAGTCTTACAACCATTTTAGTAATATGCTTGATAATCAGATCAAATATGTTTCAGTACTTCATCCTACATATCGGTTTTAAAAAATAATAGGGCACTTGCATAGAATTTTTGTTTTCCTTGTTTTCCTGTTTAGTTTACTTCATTAAAAAACCTTTATCTTGAGTCAAGCTACAACTGCTGGTTTGTATCATCATGTATCTGATTAAACAGAGATATTCCCAGTTACTCCCATTGTCATGGGGGTTTTTTTTGGGTAGACAGCCATGAAGAGGCAACTTACCCATGTTTCCATGTACTTCCTTTGTCTTCTTTTTTTTTTTTTTTTTTTTTTTTTACCTAAGCATTAAGGATTTATGCAACCTTTCTTGAGATCTTAAGTTTCTGAAATGTCGTATCATATCATTCTTGTGTTCAGTTGGACTCTTGCATTTTTTCATCTTTGCTTAAGTGTTCAACCCAAAACTAAGAACAGGCTTCCTCTGAGGACTCACATGCAATGCAAAATGGTGATCTCCCCGTCTTCATCTCCCTATATGACATTCCTGTTCACACATCTCAGAATGACATTTGCCTCTTTTTTACCAGAGCTGATTGCCACCCTTGCTTTGTTTCTGCAGTGCTGCTGCCTGACTAGATGCTCCCCATGATGCTTGTGTGCTCTTGAACTCTTTTTTTTTTTTCTGAAGAGTCTTACTCAAATCCATCATCTTGATTTAGTGACAAATATATCTTTAATATAACAAGAACATTTTGAATTCTGATCTAACACAATTAGATCCCGCTTCCCTTCTCACTTACAAAAGTCCTAAATTTAGTGTCATGAGCAAAACATACAAATGTAGTTTCACTTCCATAACCAAGTCATTAATTCATATCTGCAGGATCCATTTTGAAATGTTCTTCTCACAAAAGTTCATATTTTGTCTTCAGCAAAGTTTCCTGCCTGTCCACACAAACATAACAGTGATTTTATTCAGCTATTTTTCTGATTTGCTCATGAAAGTTCTGCATGAGAATGTTTAGACTGATCCAAAGTTAAATTATGTTGCATACTTACAACTTTCATCAAATACTGATTTTTTTTTCTCTTTTTCAATTAAAAATGAGGTTAGAATGACTTGCTATTGAAGACAGGCACATTTATCTCTATACCCTTTATTTTCCCCATTTGGTCCTAAATGGCTACGCCAACATTACCATTTCAATTCAAATCAAATACATACATCTGAAGTAAATGTCTGAATAGTTCTCATGCTTTATTTCCCACTCAATCTCATGAGTTCCTCCTGGATTAAACTAAACTGGAAAACACCTGTCAAAAGCCCACTAAACATGCTGCATGAGACCAAATGAAAGTCAGTTTGAAGAAAGGCACCATGTGGACTTAAGGTCTTCACACCCACTCTGCCTCTCCATAGCCCCTCCTGCTGTGCTGCACTACTTGCTAATTTAAGCTTAGCCTAAGTGCCTTTCTCCCAGCCTTCACTTAGCTTCCATTAATTCCAGAAAGTGATAGCTCTGCAGCTGTTTCAGCTAACATCCTATGAATTTGAGGGTGCATTTTTTTCATGTTATTCTAACACCACTTCATTTAGTTTTGTTAATTTGGAAGCAAGAAAAATAGAGTATAGTGTCCTTTCTCTGTGCCTTCTGTTATTTACTTTCTTCCCTTCCCTCTTCCGTACTGATATATTACTTTTTGTTGCTTTCCCTCTATTCCCTCCCTAATGTATTTCTAGAACCGTGGCTGCTTGCCTTTCATCTCCCTTGCTAGTTGTAAGTCATTTTGCATTTTAGCCTTTCTGAGTTCATCCCTACATGCTTGTGCTGTTATCCTCCACGCACATCCTTATTCAGCTGTCCTTGTTTCCACTTTTAATAGATCTCCTTTTTTTTTCATTCTTTAGTCCTTAAAGAGTTCCTGATTCAGTTGCATTGTCTCTTCCAAGCTCTCCTTCGCATCAGAATACTTTGTTTTGTGCCTTTAATACAGTCTCTTTCAATAACTGCCAGGTCTCCTGAAATCCTTTATCCTTTATATTATGTTCCCAAGGGACCCTACTTACCAGTTTCCTCAGCTGTTGAAGAGTGCTTTTCTGAAGTCCATTATGCATACTCTGCTGTTCTCCCTCTTTCCTGTTCTCAGTATGAGGAGCCTGTGATCCCTTTCACCCAGACTTGTATTCCATCATCAGATTTTCAATGAATCTTCCCATATCAGTCATGTTGCTACCTAAAAGTGCCATTCTTTCTACGGCCTTATACACCGCACCAAATCCTGGACAGGCAATATAATTAATTGCATAATAAAGAGGAGTGTGATGATAAACTATGTACAGCCCTGTACAGCCCAAGTCAATCCAGTTTATTCAGCATTGGTGGCTCTTCAGCTGCACTATTGTGGTCAGTGCACAGTACATTCAGTGATAATGCACAACTTCTGGAAGGAGCTCAAAGCACAACCATGATCAGAGTGCGAGAAAATAGGGACTACAGCAAAAACATTGACATAACCAGGTTGCTCAGACTAGAGAAGTCCTGAGAGGGGATGGGTTGATGTCCTCAGTATTTTTTTAAAAGGCAAAATGATCTTAAAAAACCCAAATAATCTGTTCTCTGTAGTGTTCTGTGGAAAAGGAAAGGGTTTAGATTGTTACCATAAGTTCAACTCAGTCATTAGTCACTTTTCAGCAACAAGGATAATAAATGGAAGAATAAATAGCCTAGGGGAGAACGGATTTAAAAATGAGCTATGCAATTATCTGTCAGGATAGTGTAACTACAGTAATCCACCAGAGTCTCACATCCAGAACCAGATCACTCTCACAGACACACAAAATTGCAGCAGAATATATGAACCTCATGCATATATGAGGAGCTCACAGAACAAATTTTAAACATCAAGCAAATAATTTTAAACCTCAAGCAAATTTTAAACATCAAGCAAATAATGAGTTCCAATTTTATCCATCAGGCATATTATTTCTTACATTTGCCAGTGTTCTACTCTGTTACACAAATGATGAAATTTCCCTTGCATGCAAACTTTCCTTTCCTTAAAAAATAATTTTAAAGTCAAGTCACCTTTGCATAACATCAAGTATATGAATATTTTCAGAGATATAGAGTGAGACTGTGTGTTCAGGGCTGCAGAATAGAAGAGCATGGACCTCTCGGCTAACCTCTTTCCTGTTGAAGAGAAGATTTCATTGCAGTACTTGTACTTTTCTTGGTGGACAATATTTCCATCAGCCTCTATACTGCACCTGAGCTGAAATCCTGGAACACCATGCAGACCAGCGCAATCTTAACTCACATCATCAGTGCTAGACAGGATAGTTGTCACATGAGCTACAGAATGGTGAACCTCTCCCAACAGAATGCAAATGTGCTTTTGAGACACCTCTACAGTCTTCCAGATGGATTTCTAAAGAGTTGCCACAAACAGTATTTCTGTATGCTAAGTGCAGAGGAGAAACAACTGCTTGACTTCATGGTGGCTCCTTGGGAATTGCTGCTAGGACCTTTGCTAGTGCAGTTGTTTCACAGAAATTGAGGCAGGTTCATGAGGCTGAAGGGTCTCAAGCTCCAGGTCTTCTGAGGCCAGGAGAGTCTCCTGCCTTTGGAGTACATGCTGCAGCCCATGTAAGTGGAGTGCATTAGTTGCATTCCCCAGGAGCTGCAGCAGGCAGAGTGTATGCCTGAGGCACAGCCCCTCCTGGAGCTCCTGGCGAGGCGATGTGCCTCTGCATTATCCCCAATGTGGGGCTGTGCCTTCAAGGCACAATTGAGTCCTTAGTGTTTTGTCCAAGCTATTGCTTCAGAGCTTGAATTTATGATATGAACAGAGATAGCATAGCTCTTAACCAAAGTTAATCATCAAATATTTATATACACTAAATACTACAGTTACTCACAGTCAGAGATAAAAGTACAGCTTTTTAGACAAGGCCACCATTTAATGTATAGGGGTTAGTCTTCAATAAATTTCCCAAATCTTCAGTTCTTATCAGGAAAACACCCTCCTATCATTCTTCTTATATTAGAAAAGTTATCTGTGTTTGCATCTCCAGACCTGGACACTCAATGCATCTCATCCTTTTCCTTTCCTCTCCATGGTAGAGAGACCATGTCAGTCAGTCTTTTCTCACAGGTAACAAGTGATAGTGCAAGAGGAAATGATCTCAAGTTGCATCAGGGGATGTTTAGGTTGGATATTAGGAAAAAAGTATTCACTTTCAAAAAGTATTCAGTATTCAAAAAGAACATCAAGCAATGGCTGGCTGGTCGAGGGAATCACTGTCCCTGGAAGTGTTCAAAGACACGTAGATGTGATTCTTGGGGACACAGTTTAGTGGTGGACCCAACAGTGTCAGGTTAATGGTTGGACTTGATGATCTTAGAGGTCTTTTCCAACCTAAATTTGATGATTCTGTGGTGGAAAACATTTCCCACACAGTAACTACTTTTCAGTTGCTCATAGTGTATGGAAAATTTTGTCCATTTATTAAAAAATCTGTGTGACTTTTAGTCTTACTTTTTTAAATGCACCATCTGAAGGTCTGATTTAATGCACTCATAACTCAGGAGCTACAGATTCCAGAAGGTCTGGTTAGGTCTTGCTAAGATGACTTTGCCTCTGCCTACCACAAAAGAAAGAGCAGAATAGCATGGGACCAGGGCTTTTGCAGATGTGGGCTTTGCCACTTATGGACATTTTTAGTCTGGGATTCACCTAATTTAACTGCTTAGTTCATGGCTTCTCCAGAAACTGGTGTCATCTAACAGCCACCCCCAAAAAGGAAGACAAGCTCCCAGTCACCCCTTGCTGGTTTTGCCTTTTTTCTCCCCAGGTGACAGCTATGTGGTCCTCTCTCCTTCTCACTAACCTGGCACTTGTCAGATTGATTCAATTTGGTGACCTACCAGCACCTAAATACTTGTTGATGTGGTTGCTGTGTTATGACAGGATAGTTTTCAAAGGACTGATGAGATCAGTCAGGTCACTGATGACCCACTGAGCATCTACAGCAGTATAAAGTGAGCAGAAATATTGCCCAGGTAGGAGCAGAAAGAAGAACAGGACTTAGTAACAGCAGGGAGCTTAGCCCATGACACACCTCACCGAAACACAGTCTAAGCAGTAAAAGCTCAAGTGAAAGGTGTTTCCAATAACTGAAAATCCAAAAAGAGAGGTGAACCTGGCAGAAAATCTCCTCGAATTTAGTGCTCTGTACCTTGTTAATAAATAATAGCCTAGTTATTGACTGCGTATGTTTACAGTATAGAGACCAACACATAATACTTGATAGCCCTATGACATGAAACACTGTGATCACAGGAATGCAATCCTGAACTGAACTAATTAGCCCTGCAGAGGAGGAAGATTTCTTGTTTAAAGTGCCATAGTGCTGTAATATGGGTATATTGTTTCCAGGACCAAAGCTTGTATTTGTTCTGCATGGTATTGCCTCACTCAGCAGTAACAGCTGCAATTAGTGGCAGTCAGATAAATCTGATTGCCTAATGCAGATATACCTCAAGAAATTTCAAGGTTTATTTGGGGGTTTCTGATATTAGACATTATCAATTGTCATAATGCTGTTTCAGGAAAAATACCAGTCAGTCAGTATTCAAACAAAAGAAAATTCTTTGTAAGTTGCCTAATATTCATGTTGGGTATGTTTAAAGAATAGAAAAGCCTGCTCTTGTTTCATATTGTCTATGCCTCAGGGTCACAAATGGTGCTGAGTATAACCCTAAAGATAAACACTAAACAGAGGAGACATTCAGGTGAGCACTCTGAAATATCTTTAGGGGGGAGAGCATCTACAGGCATCATACCCCCACTATTTGGGGTGATAAAATACCTAGAGTAGCACTATACATTTTACAAGAAACCAGCTACAAAATTTTCAAGTATTTTGTACTCTTGTCACTATACATTTCCTCTTACATGTTTGAAGTAGCTGTGGAATTAAATTATCACCCTCATATTTCAAATGCTGCTATACTATCTTTAAAATTAGGTGCCCAGTGAATTCAGGTGGTGATTTTACATACAGTCAAGGCTTAAGCTAAAAAGCTGAATTTGTAAAAGCAGGTTCTCCAGTAGGACTAAACACAAAGATGATGGGAAAAAAAAAAAAAAGAGAAAAGAAAACTTTAAAAATACTTGAAGTTAACTTGCCATTTCTGAGAAAACTCCTAAGGACGTGTCCTCCATATCGTACTAACTTCTTCTGCCTTTTCATGACTTGAATCTCATAAAAGGGGTAAAGTGGAGCAGAGTCAAAGCCTGCTTTCTTTTCATAAAGTAAAGCCTAGTTTACAATGAATGGACAGCTTTTAGAGAACCATTGGGATAGAATAAGGCCAAATAATAAGTGGCAATACATCATGTCAAGAGCAGTAAGTAGAAAACTGAAGAACCACATAATGAATATACACTTTTTAAAGGGTATGGGAAGGGAGGGGTGAAATTTGGTTTCTGTGATCATGGCTAAAGCATCTGGAGTTAAGAACTGACATCATGCTGGAAGTATTATGCCATCTTTAACTTGCCCATCCAACCCAGAAAGCTGGTCAATGCCCCTACTCTTATTCTGGGAGCTTCAGATCTGTTTGGCAAAATCCCCTTAAACAGGAAGATTCATAACAGTGGATGTTTAAAATTTTTTGTCTGCAGGCACTCTTTTCAAATGCCTATTTTGGGGATTCTCTCTGCACCTGAATTATTTCATAGCTCAGTGCAGAGGCTTCTAAATGCCACTGACATTAACAAGTTGTACAAAGATGATCATCTCAGTTGGGCGCCACAGATTGAGAACGTGCCAGCTTCTATGAGTCGAACAGACTGTCAGGGATAAGAAATGGAAAGTGCATAAAGCCAAGTGTCATTTCCATAAGAACTCTCATGTTTGAGGAAAAATCTATCAGAAAGGTGTGTCAAGACCAATCCTACAAAATGCAAATCATTCTACAAATGACTGGCTTGAAGTCCAAAGTGAAGAAAAATAGAACTAGAAAGCTTTCAGGGGCAAGATAATCTTTTCAGATAAAGCACCAATAACAAAATCTGTATAAAACTTGTGGAGTTCACTGGAAAACTAAATTGGGCAGAGAAGCTGACATAGAGAAGGTTATTTACTCAGAAGCTCACAGAGAGATCATATGTTTCCAGACACTAGAAAAAAATTCTATATCTATTAGAAATGGAAACTGGAAGTGGGATTCTTATAAAGGCCAACTTTGAGCAGTGACCTGGAGTATATTCAGATTAAACACACAATTCTGATTGTAGCCATCAAGGACTGGCTTTACTCAAATCTGGGTATGAAGATTTCCAGTTGTTTTTATTGAATACCTCAAGCACTGAAGCTGGTCACATATTCTTGTTAACAATTCAAACCAAGGTCTGCAGCAAGAATAACTGTAATTTCTACTATTATCACTAGCATTCAAAATGGATGAGTGCACCCATGAATTTCAGCAAGTGCTTTTATTTTCCCTTTTTTCCCTTTTCTTTCCAATGGTCAATTGATTCAGAAAAGCATGGCAAAGTCACTGTTAAAGTGAATGAAACTGAAAACAGTATTGACAGCACTTCACAACAGCCTGATTTTGCAGGGTGACAAAAAATAGGAACAGAAATCTGCAATCTGTGGTCTGTATTTCGACTTCACTATTGAAAAACTTACATTGTGACTGAGCAGAACACACATTATGGACAAAAGACAGGCAAGTGTCCTCAAAGGCATGCATACTGTGGTCTCTTTTACAGAGAATAGTGACATTTAAATCTATTCACAAGGACACATGAACAAAAAATAATGATAGAAGGAGTAAGAGAGACATGCACAAAAGTATTTAAATATCACTGAATATATTTAAAGGCAAGTAACTAAATATACCTAAATTTATTTAAAGGCAAAATTTATTTCTATAGCATCTCTGTTTAAAACCTGGTTGATCCCAAACAGCCTTTGCACCCATCATGCTCCCAATTGCTGGCATTCAAACTTGCCCAAGAACATTAACTTCCTTCTTTTTCCCATTCCAGAAGTGTCTCACTGCTGTACAGTATACATTTCATACTTCTAACACATTTAAAATACTGGCAGAAAAATGAATAATGGTGAATCTCAGTGAAGTGGTTACCCATGTTGTGCAAGACTGAGGTTAAGCTGCTCTGTTGCTTAAAGGAATTTGAATCCACAACTTCAGGGAGGGTACCACAATCCTCTGACTACTGAGGAGAATGACCTCTCTTTTCTGAAGCTGTGTGGCCTTTCATGCAAAGGTTTCAGCTAGAATGTCACTGTCACATGCTATTTCAGCCAGGGGGAGGAAGCCTAGAGGCCCTTGGGAAGGAAAAATCTTTGCCCCGAAACTCGTTAAAATATTCTTTCAATTTCTCTTATTGACTGCCAGTAGAGGATATCACACTGTGAACATCACAGTCATCCACTGCATCCCCTAAAGCCTCATCACAGTGACTGTAGGGAGATGCAGGTCCTTTGCTATGTTTCATTTACAGTCTGTCCCTTTTTTTACTGTGGTGGCTTGTTTCCTGAGTGCCTGACAAGTTCAACGGTGCCTGATAAGTTAGAATAACATGAGAATTTGAGAAAAACTTTAGAAGGAAAGAGAAATGAGATGTGTGAGAGTTCACCATAAGGATTGTTTGCCAAACGGATATGAGTTTGCAAATACTGGTCTTTGGGAAAATCCTCCTATGCCCTCCTCTAGGGACCATATAGCAAGATTCCCTACATAAACCAAGCCTAAGCACTCATCAGCTGGAGTTCAACTGTCCCAGTCCATACCAGTACATAACAGGACAGCTTAGGCTGGCTATTGCTTGTCACCAAAGTCCTCTGAAACAGCGCTTGTGGCTCTGGAGAAATGTCATGTCAAACTCAGTAGGCTTCTGCAGCTTGTGTAGAAGCTAATCATCTTTTACTGAACACCCTCCACGCCATAAACCAACACTGTGCACATGCTGTTTGCTAAAATTGCAGAGTGTTTTTCTATCAAGTTGCCTTTCCATTACAATATGCCCTGTGATTTATATTGCTAGCTCTGCTGGATTGTGAGTACTGCCATGGAGGGGTATCTGAAACATGCAATTCATATTTGAAATTGTGGATGTGTGCTATTGTATCTTCCCTTCTTCAATCTCTGTATATTCTGTGTCAGTTAGAAGGGGTGCTAAACATTTTTGAGGGTGTTGTTCTGAGTTATTGCATTAAAAAATTTCTTTTGTGACCCACTAGATGATTCTGAGTAGATCAAAATCAAAATGGAGTTTTGAACATTATTATACCTATTTCAGATGATAATATTATGCTTTTCATAAATAAAACATTTTGGCTTTATCAAAGTAATTATTTGTAATAAGATTCTTTGAAGTTACTGTATAAGAAATGTTGCATTTTGCAACCAGTTCTACTGATTGAATTTTTTAGTACTACAGATTGCAGTTGTATTTTTATTGTGAATTTCTGAAGTCTGATTCCAAACACTCATTAACTGTGATTTCCTAATAAACATTTGTCTCTATTTTCTTATTCTATTCCTTCCGTACCTTTCTCTACCACTCTGAATAATGTAGTTATTTGACAGCTTATATATTTGAGCAGATTTTTAATTAAAGGAAATAAGTATCTTGGCAGGTCAAGCCAGTACCAAGTGCTTCTGGATGTTTAACAGTAGAGAACCCTAAGTGAAGATAGCAGAAAAGGACCAATGTTACTTGTATTCACAACCACTTCTAATTATTTTGGAACTCTGAGGGCAGCAGGTCCCCCAACACAGAAGTGACAAATTTATCTGAATTGTCAATAATGATGTAAACACCTGCTAAAGAAGTACTGTGTCCTGACACAGGGGTCTGCAAAGATAACTACATATCAGCCAGTTGAGAAAGCCTTTTGGTCATGATTATGATCCAACACACAGAGTCTTCCAGAAAATTTATTCTGGATGAAGCAGTAGCTTGTGTAGTGTCTTCAGGAGATAAGACATCATGAAGATATCCACTTCTACCCCTCCTGGAGCTGGCTTCGCTCTCTGGTTATTCTCACAGCTTTTGAGGGTAACTTAAAATCTTGCTGGCAAGAGATTTAAGTGAATAACTTTTCTTTTTTCATCACCTATTTTTATCTCCCTTCCCCCAGTCTTACATTAGATGAACTGATGCACTTTGGTATAATGCAAACATAATAGGAGTGTGTGATTACACAAATGAGATTTTTCATTTCAGTTGATGAGATATTGTGTCTTGCTGCTCTTTACTTTAGATATCTATTTTATTCTGGGTAGCATGACAGAGTTCCTCATAAATTAAATGAGAAAATATTTCATCAGGTTTCCCTCCAAATTATGGGTTTGAACTTTTTTTTCAGATTTTCACAAATAATTATTTATTTGGATTACATGTGGCAAGAACAGTTATTACATTTATAATACATAATACTCATGCTGTGCAGACTGAAAAAAATTTAATTTTTCCTTCCAAATGTTTCTCACCTGTAAGAACTAATTAGGATTCCCATTAATTGTAGAGGTTGGGTTTTTTTGTTTCACTGTAGCTCTGCACTGGAAAGGAGAAAAATCAATTTTGTGATGTAATTGCATTTAGAGGGAGAAAGAGAACAAAAGAGTCAGATTACTAATATACAGGAAATATACGTATGGGTATTCCTTCGTACCATAAATACTGACATTTTATTTTTTTGTATTAATCAATGTATAGGAAGCCTACCCAGAATCATTAAAGCAATACACAGTAAAGACAAACCAACAACAGAAGGAATTTTTTTAAATCAAGTATCAAATTAAATACTTAGCTAAAGAGCACAGAAATAACCATCCTACTTAGAAAGAAATCAATTTCCAGTTAGTCAGAGGAGAATGAAAAATAAAAAAGAGGATGACAAAGAAAATCAAGAGAACAATGCAATGAGCAAGCAAAATTAGTCCCTTTAAATAAACTCTATTTCTCAAGCCATGGAGATAGTTGCAATGAAAGATACACTGTCACTTCCATATTTTTCAAGGTATGACACATGTGAAAACAAAGTAAATAAACTGAATAGTTTGTGTTCTTCTCCCGTTTAATTTGAGTGGGTTTTTTAAATAAATGTTGTCTATTGCTCAGTATACGAAAAGTAATCTCAAAGCAGCTATTAAAATAATGCACTAAAATCCAAAAGACCATTAGAAATATGTTTCTCCTAAAACTTGCTTCCAAAAGTGTTTATTTACAGCATAAATACAACTGTGTTAATTTTAAAGATTTCATACAGTTTCCTCTTTTTTTATTCCACACCAAAAAAACAAATAAATATATGGGTCCCATAATGTTATGTAAGTAAATCACTATTTAACCCTGTAGCAGCAGAATAGGTCAGACTGCCTCTGACTATCAGTGACAGTCAACAACTAACTAACTAACTAACTAACAACTAACTAACTAACTCCCTTGCATCATTTTGGATCACTTCAGCACGTCCTTCAAAAAGTAGTTTGTTCCAGAGGATCTTGGCAGTGGATGTGTGAGGTTAGCAAAGCTGCGTATGTGAATTATGTACTAGAAGGTCCAGTTGGTGAGAGTGCTGAAGTACCTCCGTGTATTTTAGATCTGCATTTTAAGTGATTTTCCTGAATCTGTCCCTGAAAGAATACAATATGGATGAGGTTCCTCTCAGCCAACCTGAGACGTTTTATATGTCAACATTTGCATATAAATTAGTTGGCTAGATATTTAGGCATTGAGGAACACTGGACATTTGTAGATATCAATTCATATGATGTATTTAGACATCTACTTTCAGAACAGAAGTATCACTGCCCAGAAACATATTTTTGTTGTTTGTTGCCTGTTAGAGGATTCTAAACAATTACTTCTGATTGAAGTTTGCTATGTTAATCCCATCCTAACTCACTAAAGATATGAATGTTTCCATTTCCTTTGGTCATCATCATTTCCAAAATATTTTAACAGGAATGAGCTGCCTTCAACCATTAAATGAATGCTTTTAGTCTATTACATTCCTACATTCTTCATATAAACCAATGAGTATTTTCTTCTAGGTAGAGACCCACTAAAGGAAATGAAACAAGGCGGTGTCTTCCACCTAAGAACTTGTAATTAAAACATAGCTTTACACTCTGGTTCCTTTAAACGTCCCATTGACACATCCATGTCAGGGCAAGAGTCTCTGGCATTGAATCCAGTGGAGCTGCACAAGCTGTGAAGGAGGATGGTGGTAGTGAGAGTCAAGGAAAACTGCTGTTGACAGTGAGGTGATCCACAACAGAGCTAAATTTGCATATGGCTTCTGTTGTGGTGGATAACAAAGGGAAAGCAGAGAGAGGGCTCTGGGGGCTCCTAGGGAAAAAAAAATGTAGCAGACAGATGTGCTGAATCTTAAAGTCCAGTGCAAATATATTTAGGTCAGGGAAAGAATAAAGAAAAAGGGGGGGGAAGGTCCTAAAGGTCTACATCAGCAGGTTATAATTTCTTGAGACTGTGAAAACAACAGTAGTCTCTAATTCCTCCCTCTTGTCAATTGTCAAACTAGATACTCTTCCAGTCTCTAGATGGTCAATGCAGATAACCATCTAAGCATGCACACAAATAACAACTGTGTATTGAAAACACATCTCTTTTTATTCTACTTTGATTTTTCTTTCTTCCTTTCACTTACAAATAGAATAAAGACAGGATAATTTGCCAAACTCGACAGTACACAAATTAATATTTCCCGAATTCTACTGTCTGGCTGCTTTTATACCACATATAGTTTCATTTTTTCTGTGATGATGAACTACAGGACTTGGTTTTCATTCTCAAAACTAAGAGCTTCCTTAATGTAGGCTGCAATTCTTTTCTTATCTTAGAAAGTAAGTAATTTGCTGTTAATTTCACAGTTGTTTTTCATTAATTCTGAGTACAACTTGGCAGGGTGAAGTCTGAAAGGATTCTGAGTTGATGAAGCGGATGGTGATAGCATTTCAGAAAATCTTTTCTCAAAACTGGTGACTTTACAGGTATCTAGAAGAGGTAATTGTCTGGCATGTCCTGTAAACTTCATTTTATTAGAACTGGCCTGAAAAACTACAGTTGTCTATATCTCCTCCCTTTTTTTCTACCATAAAAACTGTTTGGAATTTTTCAGTCTTTCAGGAGTGTCTCCAGAGTATCAGAAGCTCTGGCTAGGCTGTAGTGACTAATGCTTTAATGATAGTGACTAATGGCTCTTTCTATTAAGAAAATTACCAGAAGAAAAATAAATTTCATGCAGTCAAAAGATAGGCTTCATAGACTTCAATTGTTTAGATTCAGATTGTTTAGATTTACCAGCAAATTATAAATAGTGGGGAGCGGGCGGATTAAATGTTTAAATGTTTATAAGATAGTGTAACAGTACACACTGCTAGGTGTGCTAAATGACATTCTTTATTTTCTTCTTTTATTTTTTTTTAATGGGGATGAATTTTTAGAATGCAGCTTTGCATTTTTCTGAATCACTTCAGAATGCTAATAGGAGAGAGAAGTTCCCAGAAGAACCTGATTTGCTAGACCTGTTCAGACTGACCTTTAATCATTTGGGCTCTGCCAAGTATGTTACCCCTGTGATTCCCAACTCTTACACTCTAGTCTGGTGGTTAAATCACTCAACCAGGTTATACAATAATTCTGGTCCTAAACTACCCACCCAGGTGTAGAACAGCCAGGCTCTATGTACACCCCAGCCTGTGCTCTCACCCTGAGAAGATCCTCCACTCCATAGCTCATATTTAGTGTGTGTGTTCACACCTTTCCTTCTGAAGGTGGTCCAAAGGGCACAATTAGGGCATGCATATCTATAAATTCTTACCCTCAGACTGAGAAGGCTGTGGAATACTTGCTTTTCTTCTTCATAAAGAGCTTTAAACACCGTTTTGTTGCTTTTTTGAAGATCTCATATATAAGTACTTATAAGAAAGCAACCAGATACATAGTTGCCCTTGTTGCCCCTTTCCTGCTGATTGCCACTGACATCACAGAAAGCATGAAGTCTCTCATGAATCCCAAAATAAGTGTCTAATTATCTTTCTTTGTCCACTCTTCATGCCAGAGCAGGACACTTAACCCAGCCTGCTGACCCTCAAGTGACTTTTTTGACAGACAGACTTTACTGACTGTCAGTCCTAGTGACACTGCAGATGATCAGTAGCTCCTCTTTCGACACTAAACTGAGTGCCAGAAACTGAAACAGAAATTTAGAAATAGAAGTGGTATCTCTGGTGCTTTAAAGCCCCTGATGGATTTTTCTCCCATACAGTTTTATCAGGTGCACACATACAGGAGCAGTCTGGTATTAATAAATTAATTTAAGGTGACTCCTTTAAAATAACCATCAACTTGTCATGTGGTGGGGACAAGGCTGTGCTTTGCAAGGTGAGAGACCTGTCTGATTCCTTAGTTAGAAGAGCAAGGCTTAGTGAGGAAAGAGGAATAGGGACAACAGTAAAACAGTTACTAGTAAAAATATTTTATTAGCTTCCCCACGACTTCCAAGAATCTTCTGAATTTTAATTAAAATGTGACCTAGCAGCATTTCTGAGTACTTCCCAGTTTAGGGGCTAATTCGAACATGAATCTCAGATGCCAGGGCAGGAGTGGAACACTGGCCAAGTACTGGTGGAGCAGTGCTGACTGCCCCCTCAGACTGAGCCATCTGCTCCAGCACTTCTGAACCACACCAAGGAGCCCATTTGCTTGCTGGCTTCTCATTTCTTCACTTTTTTTTTTTCCCCCTCAACATGGCTAAATTTGGAATTATTTAAAATACGTTCTATCCTTTTATTTTTTAGAAAGGCAGGTAGTGCAGAGAGCTGCCGGCAGGTTGAAGCTAAAAAGGGTTATTAGCAGCAAACAAGTACAGAGGCTTTAGGGAGAATTTCTGTATCTCTTGCCTCATCCTATCCACATTTCATCCTTAATCTTGTTCTCTTTTAGTCTGGAAGAGCACACACTAGCTTAGAGTAACCTAATAGTTTTCCTTTCTAGTCCCCTCTTTCTCCTTTGTGTTTTCAATAGATTCAAGGATCAAGGACCAGATATTTCTTTCAGGTTGTTGAACTTTAGTGAACAAGAACAAAAATGAACAAAGCCAACAGTTTTTCATAAGTGATAGCCAACAGAAAACTTCCTCTGGCTGAAAAGTTCAAAGACTGTATTTTCAGAGGCAGAGAATCTTAACTTTCCTATCATGCCTTTCTGGATAAATATTTTGTTCTGTTGGGACAGAAAGAGTGGCTGTGAGTGAATTTGCAGCCAAATCCTCCATTTAAGGATGATTTTGAGGATTGTTCTTTGAGAGTCTGGAATGCCTGTGGTTGGATAAAGGGATGAGTGCAGGAAGGAAGCTAAAATGGCAGAAGTGAAAGAGGGAAGAAATCAAAGAGAAAAGGAAACAGTAAAGGATTAATTGTAGGCAGGAAGGAGAAAGGGGAAGAGAGAGAAAGAGAGAGAAGGAAGGAAGGAAGGAAGGAAGGAAGGAAGGAAGGAAGGAAGGAAGGAAGGAAGGAAGGAAGGAAGGAAGGAAGGAAGGAAGGAAGGAAGGAAGGAAGGAAGGGTGGGTTATTTAAGGTCTGCTTTGATTGATTTTTGGAGAGATAAAGATAGTCCCCTCTTTATTCTGAATCACTTAATCACTTCTTCCATCTTCTTTCTGAGGGAAAGAAAACCAGTTGTTCATCTTTCCAGGTGAAAACTTACTTCTAGCTCATATTGTGACATGGAAAAGGTCTGTCTGGTTGGGTTTTTCTAATTCTTTTTCAATATGTTCTATAAGCAAGTCAAAATATATTTTGCTTTTCTTTCTCTCACTACCTAACTCCAGAAGGTTTTGACATCCAATAGTGTTTTCTTGGGCAGATATGGGTAATTCAGGTCCTGAATTAGCAAGTTCGTAGATATAACTTATGCTCAGATTCACAGCATGCAGCATAACCCTGAAACTTCCTATGTCATCTGTTGATAAATGAGAACCACATGATTCCATGAGGCATATCAGAAGTTCAAATTATTCATATCAATGTACATAACTTTATATTTTTCAGCACAGAAATGTACATGTTTAAAAAGAAAATCGAAGAAACAAATTCATTGTCTTTTTATCAAGAACTAAATTATTCTGGAAACTTGTGTTTAACATGATATATACTCTTCTTCCTTTTGAAATGGCACTTGGGAAATGAGGCATAAAAGACAGCTCAGCTGGTACAGGTCTGCCCCTTCTTAAGTTTATGGTAAATTCTACACTGAGTTCAAGAGAAGTAATGAAAGCGACACAAAATGTCTTTTAGAATTTTATCTTACAGGACAGACCTGCAAGGGATTTTAGTTAAATATCACAGCACCTATCCAACAGATGTACTTTTGCAGCAAAATCTGCAGTTCTGAGTTAGAAGTCTGCTTCTTTACAGATTGTATGAGGAAGATGGAATCTACAAAGACATGCTAGGCAAGGAAGCACTTCAGGAAATGTTGAGATTAAGCATATGCCTTAAACCTTCTCCCTGTGCAGCAAATTACTTTTGAATTAGAGGAGATGCTGTCTTCCACTTGGGATTCCATGATTCTAAAGTCCTGAATTACAGTATTTTATTCCCTAACAAAAGGGGGTTCAGTTCATCTTCTAGCTTTTGGATAAAAGGGCCTAAGAAATGCTCACTTAGTTTTCTTTGCCACATGGAGCTACAATCTCCCACCTCCTAGAGAGGCGCTTGTTCTCCCCAGCCACAGCTTTCCTGGATAATTAAGTAATCACTGGAACAGACACAAAGTGCGAAGTACTTGATAGTCAACCCCCCCTCCCCACGAGAAAAAAGAAGCTGGGTTCCAGTTCGTGAACCAGTGTATGTATTTAATACTAAGTAATCATTACAGCAGTGACTGGAATCCAGATCTCCTTTTTTTCCCAGGTGACTGCCTTAAGTACCAGACTCTTTCTGTCTTCTGAGAAGCTTGTTCTTTCACTAGCTTAATGAATATTTAATCACTCTCTGTGAAGTGGAACATCACATCTTGCAAGCAGAGGCTGTGAGCAGCCAACCCCAGAAAATCTACTAGCCTGATGCTTAGAACATTTCGGTGAGAGATGCAGTTTCAAATCCTTAACAAAACAGAAGAAATCAAATCAGAATTTTCTACCTTAAAATGAAAACAAGTTCACACTAAACTTAAAGCATATGCTCTATTTTACTTTTATGCCACCAGTCCTGAAGGGCTTGGCATCCCCCATTCATTTACAGGGCCATAGAACTCGGCAAGGTACATCAGGGGTTAAATCTATTCCTATTGTATTACATGTACAATAAATGTGTTGGATAAAATAATAGAATCCACAGATTGTATAGGCATGTGTTTTGCATCTAGGGGATCAGGATTTAGGCAGTTATCAGATTGTCCAGGAGCAGATTTTAGACCCTTGGATAATTTCAATGGTGAAGTGCTGGTTGCTTGGGCACAGTCTCAAAGAGTTATATCATCTCCTAATTCTCTTTTAGGAGTTAGGAAAATTAAGAACATTAATTAGGCAGTCACAGGCTGCCTAAATTGGGTGCTTAGGCTTCCTAATTGATTAGTGGAGAGAAGTGGGCACCAAAGAGCAGTCCAGAGAGTTTGCCTACCAGGAGCAGACTCACGTAAAGAGAGCAGTTATGAAACATCAGCCACAGAATTTGGCTGTATTATTGCCTCCCTCTGAAGTTTATACGTTGATGTCAGGATACTCATTCAGTTGCCTATACACAGGTATCGAGAGTTGTAAATGTGTGCAGGGTAGACCTCCAGCTGCCCTTTAGCTGACACCCCAGGTATACTGAGCTCCTGTGTCATGTCCACCAGCTCTGCAAACACATAAACCTCGGGTGTTTGAAATAGCACTAGGGGCTTATTCATGGACAACTGAATTAAACCTTGAGTCATCTCAAGCTGAAACAAGTCCTGAAACCAAATCTTAAACAAGTATCCTGATGATAAGACTTTCTTAGACAAAACAGCAGGATCAATTCCAGTTGTGTTTTAACAGACATATTTTACAGCTGTAAGGCATTAAGGCTCCTTGTTTAGATGGTATGGCGTCAGTACACTGTTGGCTTTGGAGCTGGAGCTCTATCAATTTATGGTCCTAAATGCTAGTTTTGTTACCCAGCTTTTCTATGAAATTCAGGGGAAAAATAGGAATTAGAAACTTAAATATTTTATGGGCCTCCCAGGATTAACTGGCAGCTGAGCAAAAGATTAGAGCAGTAGGTTTTGGGCTTGGATCTCAAAAGTAAAATTCAGCTCACCTAACTTTACTTCTATGGGTTTAATGCCCATGACTGGACAAGTCACTCTTGAATCCCTTTATCACTGACAAAGGCAACTTCAAGGGTGCAAGTCATCCCTCCATAAAATCAATGCCTCCTTAGGTTAGTGAGGGACTCCTTTTCCTAAATGTAGCATCTAGTGCAATTCCAAACAGCATAAGATATCACCCCTGGCCTTGATAAGTCAAGTATACAGGTTCTGATTTTTATCTGTCACTCCAACACCCAATATAGATATTTTGGTTACCCTACCACCTTTCCAGGGGCACTTGGCACCTCAGCAAGAAAGCTAACCAAGATCTTTGAGTCTTCTGATCCAATGAAGAGAATCACATCTCACTAGTCCATCTGAAAGTTCCACATCACCACTTATGAAAGGCATTTGAAGGTCTGGGATAGAAAAAATTCTAGTAATACCACTTAATGTGACTGACTAAGGACCATTCTTATAAAAAATGAAGCCATCTGTGTTTCATCACAAACCATTTTACAGTTAAACACCTAAAAACTAGCTCTTTAGTAATTTTGAAATGTAACTATCCTAGAAAGCTCCTTTAAAAGGGAAACAAAATCATCTGTATACTCATTAATTATTAATACTGAAATGTAAACCATAAAAACACATAGTTTTACCTTAAGCCAACAATGTTGTACTTCTTTCATCTTTGTGTTAAGTATACAACATTATTATGGATAAACAACCACTATAAATATTCTATCACAAACCAGTAATAAAACAATATCTTTTTAAGTACATTATTTGTTCATAACTTTAAAAATAAGTAGAACTAAAAATGTATATTATACATAAAAGTGATACACATAAAGGAACCTCAATAATAACTAGCTCAACATTGAGGTTTGTGTGCTGTATCCTTCTTGTTTGTGATGAATGTTCATTAGACAGGGAAAGTAAAGTGAAAGATATTCCTTATTACCTTTTTCCTGTTTTTAGGTGCTTGATGTTTATGTATGATGGGTAGGAACATGTTCTTGTTTCTAAACTTTAACTCCTTTTTAAAGCATTTTTTTCTGAAAATATTTTCATTGCTTTTGTTGTTAAAATTCTTTCTATCCACACTTATTAAATATTCTTTACAAAGAGTAATGTTCAACCAATGTCATTAAAACTTCTGTTTACAGCAGCAGTCTGTCAGGGGTTAATAAAGACTTGCCTATAACTGCCATCCTCTCCAATCTGTCTGTTTCTCAAAAGTCTGAAAATGCAGTGTTCCCAGCTTCTGACAGGGCTAATAAACTGGAAATCTCCTAGAGAAGAAGCAGGTTTTGCCTTTAAATTTTCTCCACTGGAACTGTTTCAGTGTTGCTCCCCTAAATGAATATGTTTGAGACCCTGTACTGCTTCTGGCTCCTGGATCCATATGAATGCCCATGTATGTATACTGGTGTATGCACACAACACATCTGTGTTGTACAATATGCTCCTGCCTGCCTTTTTTATGGTCAGAAGACTATTGAAATCACATAAATATTTTACAGGAGGAAAAGGATTGATTCTCCCTAGCTGTAACCCTCTAAAAATGAAGAGAAATAGGTACCTCCAAGGAGTGTTTCATCTATCCTGCATGAGATACTTGTTCAGAGGTGGACTGAATTCCCATGAGGAGTTATATCTTTACACTGACTCCAAAGAGACCTTGAACAAACAGTTCAGGTTCAATGCCTATTTTTTGAATGTCTAAAGCCAGCTGAAGGGAATCTCACCCTAATTAATTGTTCTGTCCCAAAGGAAGAAATCAGTATTACTGTATCTACACAAAAGGAATCGATTATATCCATGTAGCTAGTATGGTATAACAGAAGATTAATACTTGTCTTGCACCCACTCTCTGGTGTTGCTTCCTTGCCACCTCTCTGTGGGAGCTGCCTGTTGTGGCTAACCACCTCAGCTACTTTTCCTTTCCTGTCTGTACCTTTGCCAGATAATCACCTCTAACTCCTGGGCCCAATGGTGCAGCACCATCCTGACCAGGACCAGTGCCCTCACACTGGCAGCACATGCACTGCAGTGCACTCAGCCATTGATCTTAGCCAGGCCTTCTGCTGGCATCATGCAGACCCCAGTCAAGTTCAGGGGTGAGAAAGGGGAGAGGAGAAAAAGACTGGCTGTATTTAAAATACCTGGAATAACTTGAGGGAATCCCACTGCATTAATTTTTAAGAGTAGAAGTAACAAAACTTAAAAACCAGATAAATATGCAGTCATACAAAATACATCTTGCTATTGACCCTGGGGGGTAGATGACACTTCCTCTGTTTATCCACCTTTTGTCTCCTCTCCTCTCTACTCTCCCACGTCAGGCAAAGAAATCGAGCTGGATCTCTGGGAAGGTGAGGAAAATTTCTGGCCCAACCTCCCAATCTGGTATTGTTCCTTCCACTTGAATGACTATGGAGTCATTCTCATGTTCACACATCTGCAGCCAAAACAATGTCCTGAATGAACAGACTCCCTATTTTCCCATGCTCTTTTAAGACCCACCTGAAATTCATATAGACCTGGGCCACAAGCGTGAGGTGAGGAGGTACTGCTCTCCAAGGCTGGTTAATTAGCTGAGGCTTTCTGGCTGTGCTAGTGCCTTGAAAAGGACAGGCACCTCCAGAGAGAGCCATTCAGCTTAGCTATCACAGTCAGTTGTCTTCAGGTGAAATAAACCTCCATTCAGAAATGCCTGCCTCTGTATTCATGCACAATAGCAGAAGTCTGTTGGCTTAGACTAGGCAATTCATCTCTTTTATGGTTAAAGGTGGGTGAAATGAATGTACAGGTCATTGACCATTTTCTTTGGTCACAAGGTTCACTCTGTGATGACTAACAAATACAGAGCCATCACCCAGCATGAGGGATGTGTGGTATGAAATCGGTCAACGCAAGAATTGCATCAGATTCACGTTCAGATCATTAATTACAGCAGGTACCTTGGGGTCTACCCCCTACAGGTGCCTTGGTAGTGCTGGTACTCACATTTATTCTGAGAGTAAGGAACACCTACAAAGCCATACACAAAGCACAGTGCCCAGTAGTGCCAAACCTAAGGGGCACACCACGGAATAAAGAAGAACGGGAAAAGGTACAGACAAAATGATGTGTGGAATGATAGCAAATACAATGTTTCCTGTATAGGGAAGAGAGAGGCAGAATGGGAAGAATGAGCTCAGGTAAATGGAGTGTGCTATGCAGAAAGACAGCGCTAGGTGAAGGGACTGAAGGTCAGATGGGGAGAGGGAGTGTTTTCTTTATATCATTTCTCTATAGTAACACAGAAATCATTTCATTGGGATCAGTGGGCCTTCCACATCCATGTACAGCTTTTAAAAAGAAAAAGGGAGAAAACTACCACTTGGTGGTTGTGGTGATTATTGCCAATTAGAGACTGTGGGGAGACCATCAAGCTCATTCCACTTCAGATTATGGAATGAACTAAAACTGAGGTCCTCAAGGTGAAAAGCTAGGTTTTTATCTGCTATGCTAAAGAAGTAATTTTTTTTTATATATTGAGCAACTGTGAAAGGAAAGATTGTGCAACAACTAGAAGCACACTGTAAATATCAAGGTTGCCAAAAGTCACAGAGCAACCTTTCCAATAATCTGAAGTGGTGATAGGAAGAGTAACACAGTGAATTTGTATTGACGCAGAAATCATTAACCCTACACCCTCACTTTGATTTGCATTAAAGAAGCAGCTGACTGTATTTTCGTGCTCATTGCTTTTACTCTACCAAAACTGTTGGCAAGTTAACTGTCATTAAGTATATATGTGCATGTGTGTGTCCATCTGTGTGTCCATCTATATGTCTGTGAATGTTTGTTGGGAAACGTATAGTAACTTAAACCCTTTGTATTACAAAAGAGTGTGCATGTATTATTCAAATATTTTAAACATATACTCTTAAAGACCACTTAAGGTGACTCAATTATGTGAATCCAGATTCTGCTAATTTAGCAGCTGCTAAGAAATATTATTTTGGGCAGTCCTACTAAAATATGCAACATTCTCAGGAAATGAGTTAGTCATGCAAAATCTGACCCAAACTGTTATTTCCACAGATCACTGTAAACAAGTATTTGTGTCCTTAATCTTACACAGTCTGTTGTCACTCCTGTATTCTGTGGCTTGTGCTATCCTTTGTAGATGAGCTCTTGTAAAGGTAGAGATCACTGGGATGCCTGAGTCCCTTTTCCACATAAACCAGCAACTACTCACATTATTTTTCCATGACAATGATTTGAAATCCTACAGTGGGCAGGCAATTTTAACTGGAAAACTAGGAAAGGCTATTTAATAGTGAAATAAGTAATTGGGGAGCAAGTAACAGTGAATCATTAGGATGGTTAAGAAAAAATAAACAGAAAAAACGTAACTGCAAAAGCAAGGATAAAATTAACAGTAATGATGATTTATAGTAAGATACTCTCAGACATGACAGAAGTCTCAGAACACCAAAAGGAAAATCTTGTTTGCTCAAATTATTTGTTTCTTCTGTCTAATGAATGTAATTCTAATATACAAGTGATAACACTGGCATTTCTTTGAAATGTTGATTCAGTTTAATTATGAAAATCACCAAGGTATTTTCTGGCTGCTGCATCACTCCCTGTACTAAGATTAATCACATCAACATCATTCATTTAATCTTCAAAGAGTAAGCAGTTGTCCACAAAAGCCTTCAAATAGCTTCATTAGTGCAATTTTTCAGACTCAAACACTTATCTGGCAGCATATGATTGAGAGTAAGGAAGGTCATTATATTCATCTGTTTCCTAATCCAGTTTATTTTTTTAATGTTTCTGCTTTTTTTTTTTAGTAACTTTAAGCTCCACTATCTTGTCCTCTATTATGGACAACCAAACCATGTGCAATTCAAATACAGATAAAATTGTCAGTAGCTATCATGATTTACTCAGTTTGTGACAAATGAATTTGAGCCAGAATATGCTCCTCTCCCAAGCCCAACACTGATTTAACATACATATTGTTTTTGTCACTAATCACAAAAAACCTTAAAATGTGTTTACTTAAACATGCAAAGAGGGTTAAAAAGGTGAGACACACAGTAATGTGCTTAATGTTTTCAATGCCAGACTGAGACTTATTAACAATGTTTTAGAGAATAAAAATAAGTCCAACCTCTCCCTTTTATTAATATTTAATTACATGCTAAGAGCATCATCCTCTTCAGTCTCCCATGGATGCTGAAAAGACCATCCCTTATGTCATATTACTTAAAAACTTCTCTAGCACAATCCTGAGTATTTTCAAAAAATCATGGTACCCAGTGTCCAAATAGCTGGTACTGTGACACAATCTTTGAACAGTTTAAATTTTTTTTAAATATAGCATTGTAACCCAACAATATTCACACCGAGTATGACAGCTCACAATAATAACCTGGTCAGACACAATTATCTTACCTACAACGCACTAAAATAGCCACTGATCAAAATGTGCTTAGTTCTATCACTGAAAACTAAAGCCTCCAGGTTTAGTTTTGAAGCTTCAAAAAACAAAGACTTTATTAAAGTTTCTGCTAACATATTTGCCGGCAGCTGTCAGAGAATTTTGCAAAAAAAATTCATCAGTCAGAAAAGCGGAAGCCTTGAAATGCTGGGCAGCAAACTTTTTTTTTTACATACAGACTATTTAAATAACTGTAAATTATAAAAATATGGATTAAAATTAATTAAAATTTTCCTTTAATTTTAGGTGAGGAAAAAATCAAATTTGCATTCAACAAGAAAATTTGGGCAAAAATTTCCAAAAATTAATCTTAAGGCGCTGGTGAACTGCCACGGTTGCAAATATGCCAATCATTCAGAAGATCTCCAAAAGGATGAAAAGATGTGTTTGGACCACTAAGGCATTGGTTTTATTAAAAACTGGACTTAGTTTAGAGAGAGGAGCACGGGATAGTTCTGTAGCTACAAAGCAATATGTATGCTTCAGTTGTCACCATATCTCAGAGTTATTTTCACTCCCTGGCACATAAACAGCACTCATGCTCCATCCTTGGTTTGTAGTGCTATCTAAAATCAATTGCTATATGATAAAAACAGCAGAAAACACAGGCTCCATGCAGCTCTCAATCTAGCCACTCAAACAACATAGAGGTGAGGTTTTCTAACCAAGGGTCCCCTGCACAAGCAAAGATTTTCTTTATGCTTATACTTTAGGGAAAAAAAAAAAGAGAAAAATCAATATCCTCAGAAGCAGATGTATAAACTGATAGCTCATTTGCACTATTTTGTAGATAAAACTTCCCCAACTTTGCTGCAGAAAGGAAAAACATAGGCTGGTGCAATATTTATTAATGGCAGAGAAGATTAAGGCATATCTCAATATGAGTTCACATGAAGCTTTAGTCCTTGAGCCGATTTATGAAATCTAGGGGACTATTTTTCTCCTCGTGAGCTCTTTGGCTACAGAAGACTCATGCTTGGGGAGTCCTCGTTCATTACACAAGACTGTGTCATGGAAATCATTTTATTTAGAGCAGAGGTCAGGATGCAAGGAAGTCACAACAGCTGGAATGGATACCATAGCTGGAGGGACACAGAAGCCACAAGAGTGTGTCTCCACCGGTATTTATCAGGCTATTTTAAGCCATGTTGATATCCCACCCTAACTTTGAGTTATTAGATGCCATATATATTTATTGCTACTTCAATATATAAGGACTTTCCTTTCAGGAACTGAGGGCCTCTGCAGAGTATTTTTGTTGTTGTTGTTAAGAAAAGCAGCAAGTTTGAGGTTGGAGAACTGCACTTTTTAAAACCTTTCCATAAATTGCTTTCAGATCTTGTCTCTGGATCTTGGCAGTATGAGGCCACATCATTTCAAACTGTAAACAGCAGAGGGAATGACCAGATTTATCCTGCAGTTTGTCCCATTTCACTGAAATACTTAGAAATTCTTATGCAAAGTAAGCTTATTTCTGCCTCTACCTTCCCTCTGCAGGACTTGGTGGACTGGGGGGACAGCTATTCTGCCATGCACTTTTAGACAGGAATCTTTGTGAAAACGAGCAGTTGTATATCCCTGGAATCCTTCCATCCACAGAGATGTCTGCAGTCATGGCTCAGTACTAAAATCGGTATGTTCCTAATAACTTAGCCTTAAAGGGCTATGCTCCTTGGGTGACATTTAAGCTCTCCTTTTCACTTCTCCTTTTTATTCAGATAGTGTTATCCTCAGCAGTCCCAAAGCTTCTAGGTCTCAATCAGGCCTTAAAAGAAGGAAAATTCTTCAAACAGGTCTTGCTGTGACAAATGTGAGCATTATTTGCTACTGTTCTTTACTGTTCTCCTCAAATCTCAGTTTCCCTAATTACACATTACTTCTCTGAAAACTATGAATTATATAATGAGTCTAACCAGGACGTATGCTGCACGTACTGCTTCAGTTATCCAGCAAAGACAGGAAAATAAAGCTAATCACAGGGAAGCCATTTTCAATTAATCTGCCTCACTGTGTCCATTTACAAGGCATTAATTTATGTTGGTTACTTTTAATTCTAACAATAAATGAACTTTTATTGTTAATGTAGAAACAGATCCCTGAGTAAGTAACAATATGCAGGGCAAATAAACAGTCAATTAAGGATGTATTTATATGAAAAATAAGAGAGAAATAAATTGTAAACCTTAAAGACAGCCATGAATACAAATTTATTTAGATCACTCACTAAAAGTGAATTCACCTCTCCAAGGGTCATGATCTGCCTTTTTTTGTATTAACAATACACGAGTTTTCAATCAAAATTGGTACCAAGTGATAAACCTTCTTCACAGAGCAGGAAGAAGTAGAGATTCACCTTTCTGACAACCTTCTTTCCTGTCTTCTATATATCCTCATAAAATATTTACTCTGCTTCTGAATGACCACTCTGATTATCCTTAGACTCCTTTTCAGATTCCCTGATGATGTCATGGAAATGTTAAACCCATTATGCTAAGCTAGGACCTCCATCTACTGTGACCTCTTGGCACTAGCTTCTGAGGACAGCATGACACTTTTACATAAAAGTTAGTCTTCCTTCGGGTCATCAATAGATGGACTTGTAACACATCAGCACTTCAATCAACACCAGTAAAATTTAACCAAGGCCATGTAAAAAGTCCAAATCCATTCTGTGCTTACAATAAAGTGATTAAAATGTCTATTAAAAGGTACAGTTATTTTCCACGGGAAAATAAGCATTTATATTATTTCATGGGTCCACCCCACAGGTAATGCATGGCATTCCTTTTCATTAAGCTATTAAGGAAGTGATTAGTGACTAGCACCCTTCTCTAATTATCTTTAGTGTAGTGTTTCAAATTGATCATGCATAATGCAATTAGAAATCATAATTAAATTAATTTATATTGATTTAAGCCTTTATAAGTTGTTAATAACCGTGACCCATTGCATTAATTCCTACCAGCCAACATTAATATTTCCAATATGCTGAAATATTTCCCTTTTCCCCCCTTGCTTGCATCGAGCACTCCTGCAGGAGCTCGCAGGGGGTGACTGCCGGGGGATGCTCCCGGGCAAGAGCCCCAGCAGCCAGCAGCTCCAGCAGCCAGCAGCTCCAGCCTGGCCCTTAGTGGTCCCGGCGCGAGTGGGTGCTGGGGAGCGAATCGATAGCTCCTTTAATGCGGGAATAATGACCGCTGCCCGGGCTGACAGACGCCCCTTGGATTTCCATGGAGACGGAAAGACCCCGGCAGCCGCCCAAGGGGAAAACTCGAGGGGTGGGAGCCAGAAAAGTGAGTCGGGGGGGGAGCTGTTTACTGGAGGAGACGAGCTGTCCCCCACCCCTCCCTAAAACCGGCTCAGAGCCGGAGCTCCCCGGAGGCCCCAGGGCGGTGGGACTCCCCTGGGTGGGGAGGCAGCAGGACCGTGTGGGAGAGGCAGGGCTGGGGGCTCCTGGGGCATGTGCCAATGGCTGCAGCCGGTCCCCCGCTTCCAAACCTCCCCTCTCCTGACGCTGATCTCCTTCCGTCCCATCCTTCCGCCCCCATCTCCTTCCCCCCAACGCAAAAGCTCTCTTGAAAAGTTATTTCCCCCCAATTCCAATGAAACTTGTGAAGCGCGTCCCCCTTTCCGGAAGAATTGTGCATAAAAACAGGCAGCAAATCATCCAGCTCGGGATGGCAAGGGTCAGGCAGCGCTCTCAAACGGGAGCACTTCCACCCCACCCTGTCTAACACCTTTCCATCACATGCGAACGCTCCAGGGTCAAAATAAGTTTCCCGGTGCGAAAGATGCTCGACTATAATAAAATCTTACAGCGAGGGGTGTCACAAATCATTTAAGAAAACAATTTTGCTTAAATAATATTTCCTTTAAAATAAATTCCGGGTTTGCAAATCACGGTTTGATTTGAAGAGGCATGAATTCTATTATATGTACAATTTAATCACGGGGTATTTAAAATAGACATTTCCATCTAAAATCCAATCAGAAATCAACACAGTACCTCGAGGCATTAAGATGATCATCTCCATTTTGCATTTGTAAACTGGTAGAAATAAATGTGGCTTGTGGATACCAAGAGGTCAAGTACGGCTGCTCAAATATTTTTCTTACAAAATGACGGATTTATTAGACAAATAAGTGGCCCGGCTGATGCAAAACCCCCAGTGATTGAATTTTGACGTTGAGTCAACAACAACTCGAACTACATCAGTGCTCCGAGATTTAGTTATGATGGCAGAGATTACTGAACAAATAGGAGGCAGAAATGAATACAGATTTCCTAGGATCTGCCCCTGACACCCTCTTCTTGACATTCCCCTCCATATGCTATCCCTATTCACAGTGTATTCTAATTAAAGGACTGGGCTATGTCTTCTAATTTTACAAGAACTTTTAAATAATTAGTCTGGTGTGTATTAAAAGGGGCAGCTTCAGACATAAGGGGATTTCAGTCCCTTTAGGGTCTCTCCTCGGCTTTGCAGTTATCATAGTCCTTTCCATGCGGAAGGGTGGAAAACGCCTCTGATTTGATTGCAGAAAGATGTGAACTCTGATCAAACTGCCGTATGCAAACACAGGCGTCCGCGGTTCGTTTCCAGCCCATTCAAAGAGAATGGCTGGGGAGGGGGTGGGGGGAAGGATTGTGTTAGGGATCTCGGTGTGAGATTGGGGTTTTTTTCCCCGTCCCAGTGGAAAAGATGTTGAGGGTCCAGCATTCCTGTGAAAATCTGTCCACGGGTCCCAATCGCCTGTGAAACCAGGTTGGGCTGTAGCCTGCACAGCCTCGACAGCGGAATTTTTACCACGCTGAATTTGCCCCCTCCCTCCTTTTCCCCTCCCTCTCTCCTTCCCCCCTCCCGCCGCCCCACCCTACAGGTGTGTGTATCTAAGCGAGTTCCCCGGTCTGAGCGCTGCCAGCCGGCAGGCAGCAAGCCGTGTGCTGGAAAGCCTGCATGAGCTGGGCGAAAGCGATGTTATTCTTGCTTCATTTCTTCAGTGCTTTGGAGCGTTACTTTTACTTGCTAATCACGAAGGGGCGCTTAAATAATTGAGAGTACGTTTAAGCATAAAGCAGTCAGTTTCTAATCTTTTCAGGGGAAAAGGGACTAATCTGCACCTGCTGTGAGAGCCCTTTTTTTATTTATTCTGTATATTACTTCCAGTCCAAGCTGGACCTGATGGCTCCAATTACAGTTGAGCCTTGCAGAATCCATACCCTCCCTTTCACAGACCTTTTCTCTTCTCTCCTCTTCTCTGCAGCAATAAACTTTTCCTTGGCAGACAAGAGGGAGCGTGATGATCTTAACAGACACCATTTAGCCGAGACTATAATTTATTTATTTTTTTAAGCGAAGCTCTTCAGAATTCCCAAATTCTCCAAATTTGCCTTCTTTCTATTGCCTCCACTGTTTTGTATGCATATTTGTAGAAAAGAGAAGCCCACATTGGCTGTCACGGTGATCTGGATTTTTTTTTTTTTAACGGGGGATAGTTCGAGAGGAGTGTTTTAAAGTAGATTTTCTCCTATTAAGCATTTGGGAAGCAATTGTTTAATAAGCCTTTCCTATACTACCTATTTTCCCTGCCGAGTTTTTGCATTGGGTAGAGGCTTCTCAGAGTATTGCCAAAGTTAATTCCAGGATTTTATCTCTCTAACCTACTTAGGATGCAAAAAAGGGGAAAAAAAATCCCGTCAAATTAAAGTGAGTCCTCCTGTCTTGCCTTCTCCCAGCAAATAACTTGCAGCACCTAATAAATCCAGATGGAGTTCCTCATATAGCCCGGTGCAGAAATAATTATTGTCCTGGCTTGTTTCATGTCAGAGGCCTCTTTGGCTCATCTGTCATGAAACCAATTTCACTTTATTTACATCCATTTGCTAGTTTAATTACTGTGCTGATGAATAGCCTGAAGGAATTAAGTTACGAGTCTTTGGAAACCTAAACCGACAGATATATGGGTTACCTTTTAAATAGAGGAAGAAAATGATGGGTGGTGTGTGCACAAAAATTTAAAGGTAATAAGACCCTCTTTGCTAGGTGGAAATGTGGAATCAACTGACACTTAGCCCGTGCATTTACCTCTGTCTTTACATAAAGTATTGCTTTGAAAGGCATTCATATTTTTGCAGTTTTAACGCAATCTGTGTTAAAACAAGGGTTCTGCAAGATGGGTGCCAGCTGTAGATCTAAGCACAGATGCACTCATTATTTTTCCAGCCACCAAAAGGGGAAAAATGTTAGAAAATAAGTCAAAAGTAAGTCTTAAAGACTGACTTCAACATAACCTATACTCTGTACCATATAATATATGTCAATAGGGTTACTATCCCGTGTTTGCAACAGCAGAAATATTCTCAAGCGCCTCTTCCCTCTAACTTGCCTCTCTGTGATGCCCTGTACCAACAAAGGGTATTTCAACCAGTTGGAGGCTCTTGTGCTTTTTATATAAATCTGGATAAAAACAGAGCTTATCCTTGTATTAGCTGTAGCCTGCGTCCTTTCCTCTTCTTCGGGTGTATTTCCGTCATTTGCATCCCACACATGCGTGTCACTCGACCTGGAGATCAGGGGTAGGGAACCTGCCCCATCCACCCGCATGGTCCCTGCTGCAGGATCCTGGCACGCTGAAATGATCCTGCCCTCCCCTCCTCCACCACTCAGTAACTTTCCTGAGCCGTTTTCCCGAGCTGCTGCTTTTAAAATAATCTAGAATTCCAAAACTTTATGCGGCAGGTACTGAAGGAAAGATCAGTCTCTTTAATGCTCCCTCTCGTTCATAGTGAAAAGAAAAAAAAAAAAAAAAACCAAACAAAAAAACCAACCAGAAATCCAGTGGTCTCGGAATTAGGTCGGGAGTGTAAATTGCCAGGGCTGTGCCCCAATGCGTCACCTACGGGCTGGCCAACGAGGCCCCGGAGGAGCCCGTTTGAGCACATTCGTTCTATATCTGAAGAAAATGTCCCCCCAAAACCCTGTCCTCCAAACAAAGAGTAGAAACCAGACCTGAGAGCCCGTGCATCTTCTCGGGCGCTGAGCCTGAAAGGTAGAAGTTTAGGTGGGCACGCTTTGAGGGCTGCATGAAAAATTCACGTACACAAGAGCTTTTACAACACTCTCCTACACAGACTGTTTCTTTTCCTTCTCCCGGTAATTTTGTGGATGCAGTACTTTTGTGGATCTCACGTGGGACAAAGCGTCCTTGAAGAAAAGATGTGAGGCAATAGGTAATAGGGCAGACGTAAAATTGGTGAGGATGGCCAGAGCTCTGGCTGCCTGCGGGGGAGATGATGCTTGATTCGCTAGAAAAAGCCTTCTCCTCGGACACACCCTCCTCAAGGAGAAGGCTGAGGGGGCTCACAGGGACCCCCCTTGCCACAGAAGTTGAGCAACACTTTAAAACCAAATCCTTTGCCGGGGGAAACGTGACACATTCCCCCTCCTGCCTCAAATATTGCTACCGACCGACCCGAGCTGGTTACACCGAGGGTGTAAAAGAGCAGATCAAAAGAGAATTACAGCTGCCTATTCGAGGTACTTCGGGTCTTTCTATCCGAGAGAAATGAAAGGAGAAAGTGTACAGCAACATAGGGTGGGGTATGAAAAGCTCCCTTCCCCCCTCTCCCTCTCTTCCCTCTTCACTCTCTCCCCCTTTGATTAATAGATCCATGTGGCTAACGGCCTGACATATGGTGTGCGAAGCAGCTTGAGATGGTACCTCGGGCATACCCTACGGCTATTAACATATTACAGGCTTCTGTGCAGCCACAGACGGACAGAGCGAGAGGCAGGCAGACAGACAGCCTTCCCTCGCCCCGCGCCGCCCGCCGCGGCCCGACAGAGCTCTCCGTGGTGCTGAAGCGCCGCCGCTCCTCTCCGCTCCGCTCCGCCTGCGCGCAGCCCGCCCGCGGCGCCTCCGCCGTGATAGAGTTCAAAAAGCAGGCGTGCACGCCCAGGCGGATTTGAAAGTCCTGAGCCGCTTTCAAACGAAGAGGTAGAAAGCAACATCGACATTACTCCTTGTACATAATCTGGGGATTTCTCTCCTTTTTTTTTTTTCAATTCTAGATGAAGAAAGATGTTGCTATGTATATAAATCCTTTACCACAGAGCACACAAAAGCTGCTTTCTGTGGAATCCGGTGGCATATACAATGCAGTGCCAACTTCCAGAACAGAAAAAACATTTCCGCGGATGATCCAAAAGTTAGGGAGCTGGCACATAACGCACCTGGCGGTGTGGGAGAGAGGTAATTCCCGTCAGTGGTGTTTGGAAGGAGGAATTATATTAGACAAAAAAGTGGCTTAGAATGCAGAGAAACCTGAGGTTTATTTAATCCATTTCAAGGGTTCTGACAGAAATATACATCACTCCCTGCACTTTGCCTTTTAGTCTCCTGTAGATAACTGCCCCTACTCTTTTTAACTTTGCTCTGGCCGTTTTGTTGGGAAATAAATGCTAACACCAGATTAAACGTTTCAGGTAGCTTCATCTTCTGATTTCAGGAAAATAGTGTTAATAAGAAGCTTTGATGTTGTTTTACTTTCAGACTGTATGCCTTAAGGCAGAAAAGCGCATAAAGGTACCTGGGAAAGTAAATTGCCAGAAGCGAAGAGCACCCCCCCCTTTCAAAATCCTGTAAGTACTCCTCTCTCTTACATCAAACCGACCCTATGCAGAGCAGCGCTAGCTGTTTGGAGATTTCCTGGCTTTCACAAATATCTCTTTCAATGCACACACGGCGACGTGTGCCCCTGTGTTTATGTGTGTGTACATTTCAGTATTAGCAGTTGCTAATGAAACTGGAGATATGGGGGAAAATACAAAAGGGTCATTGCCAGAGTTGCTTTTTTATTGGAATTATTTTCTTTTTCCCTAATAACAGTATAAAATCTCGTGGGGTAAAGCCTCCTAGAGATTTTCAGTGAGGAGTAAAGCCGATGCAACGTGAGTGGAGAACTGTAGACCTCCACTACGCTGAACCAGCCCAGAATAAAAGTTTCGTATCCTGTATGTACATTTGGGTGTTTCTTAGCTATTTCGCCAGTAGCCTCCTCTATTCTTTCGGGAGCCCAGCACATCAGCATCGCAGATTCCTCACACACAATCAATACATTTTGCATAACACGAGTCTCCCTCGCACGCTCTCTCCTTTTGCTCCCTCTCTCTTCGCCTCTCGTCGGTGGACAGGGTTTCTACACGGGGCTTTTTTTTCAAGAAATTAGCGCCAACGATAGAGATTCTCAAAAGCAAAACCTGCTTGCTCGCATCAGAAATTTCGCTGGAGCCCACCACAGCAACCTTTCAAGCATGCGGTTCGGTTTCAGACAGACACAGCTTGTCTCTCTCCAGTCTCTCCTCTCACCCCCTCCCCTCCTATTCCTCTTACAGCAGTGCTTTAATAAAGTCACATAAGTGATTGAAATTAACATAAATCATTATTAGTTATTAGGATTTGCTCTAAATTACTCTGTGAATATAACACCAAACCCCATCTGCCACTCCTGCTCTAGCAGCAATAGATTGCAGATAAAACAAATGTCCTTACCCCATTAGAATGTTCCTGTCTCTGTAGCCAAAAGCCAAACAAAAGCAATAAATACAGAGCTTTTTTTCTCTCCACTATTCAGCTGTGACTGTTTTCATCAGCTCTTCCTCTAGAAAAGCTCAATAGCTGCCTGAAAATATTGCATTTTATATCACCAAAGGGCGATTAATATTGCATTAACTGTATTTAACATTTTTTAAGCGCGAGTAATCTGAAATGAGTAAGTTTCTGTTACTAAATACAGGGGATGTCAGAGCTGGTGAAAACAGCTTAAAATATCTGTATAAACAGATTATTTGTTTCATACTTTGTATTTTTATAATGTTATGGTATAGTGTGCTCTGTTTGAAGTAGAAGAAGCCATGCTAATGGTCTGTTTAAAGTATTCTGACACTGTCTGGAGACATCCAAGTCTCTGCCTTCATTAAATGTTTATTGTCAACACTTCAGTGAAAAAAAAGTCTTGTGTAAGTGAATTTCCACTGCTGGATGCTGTCAACACTTTGTTTTATTCTGATCTGCGTGTACAAAAGTTTGTATACATTATGCTGAAGTGAAGAGAGGCAGAGATTTAGTGAGCTATAATTAGTTACCAAACAAACTTTTATTAGTAATTCAGTTTATATAATGACCATAATCAAGGGCTAAGCTATTTATATCGGCGCCTCATCTTTCCGCACAGTCCTTAAAAAGATGTGTTCATGTTGCCATGCTATCCTCTTATCAAGGAACACCTTTTTTTAAAATAAAGGTGTAAAAACAAATTTAAAAAACCAAACCAAAAGCATACACACAGATCTTACATCTTTCAGCTCTGCCTCACAATTTTAAATTGCTTTCTTCCACCCGGACAAGGGATGGAAAACCCTCTCCGCACGCCGGTGTCTGAGCATGAGCTGTCCGTCTGCTCCTGATGCCGGACCCGGGCTCGGGGAGGTTTGTCCCCCCACCCGGACCCGCCCCGTGCTCAGCCCGTGCGAGGGAGAGGGTCGGTCGGCATTTTCACCCAAGGAGGCACTTTGGAGTCTTTTATGAGTCGCTCGTGAAAATCAACGGGAAGTTACAATTTATCTTCAATGTACCAGGGCCGAGTATCTTTTCAAAAAAATACTAAATTAATTTTTATATAAGGCCTTTTAAATACTTCAGTCTTTAGAGTGATTAACTGATGTCTTACGATATCATTTTTTAAAGTAATTCCCCCTACCCCCGACTGCCTAATAAATTTTAATTTTATGTTTAAAAAAATAAGTGTGTTTAAGCACTTTCCCCCCAAAGAGTTAGAGGCGCTTTGGTACACTTAGGTAAGCAGGCTGAAGGAGTTAAAATGTAGTTCAAAGGAGGACGTCTGCTTTCCCAGAGGGGCTGTGACTCCAATTTGGGAAGCAGATTTTGCATGTGCAGCTGTCCCTGGACGACCAGCCACGGCGAGCTCCCGAGCGGGGCTTGGCTGGTGACACAGCCATAAATCCGCACTCGCGCCGGGCTCCCTGGCCCCCTCTGCCCGCGGAAACACCGCGCTGAGTCTGCTTCAAAGTTGCCTCTTAAACTAGCAGGCGGAAAGGGACTCGGCGGGGGAGGGCGAGCATCCCGAGGCGCCTCCGCCCCCCGCGGAGGCAGGATGCGCGGTGGGGGCCCCGCACCGCCTGCCGCTGCCATCGGTGGTGCGGAAGCCAAGACGGAAAGTGCGTGCCTGTGCCCGCGGGCGCTGCCTGCCCTGCCCTGCCCTGCCCTGCCCTGCCCGGCCCTGCCCGCCCCAGCCGCTGCCCGTCCGCCCGGCGGCGCGGCTCGGGCCCTCCGGTGCAGGCGCTCTCTCTGCTACTGCTGCTTCTTCAAAGATTTATATGTGACATCTTATTTTAAATTAACTTTTGAGCCCTGGGTTTCATTCATCCATCCACGCACCCACCCACCCGCCGCCTGCCTATCTATCTTGCTACAATGCGAAGAGACTCTCTTGCAGTTTTACCACCTCGGTCTCATCTCTGGGACCTATATATTCAGCTGACCTATATATTCATTCACTGCTTTTCTCCCAAACCGAGTCTCCTTCAGGTGCGAAGGGGTTGCAAAGGAGGAAAAAGAAAAAGCTTTCCAAAAACGGAAGGGGGAAGGAAGGGAAGGGGGGAGCCGGGGAGTGGGGGGGGGGGCGTCGTGCAGCACGCCTCCCATCAAGCTGTCTTGACAACAATTACTAAAGTTTTTAATTAGCCTCTTGTTATAATTCATTTTATTAATTTTCTAAATCTCAGCCCATGAATTATTAACGGCGGCCCCGTAATTGTGTTTGCAGCGGCGCACGTGATGGCGGCAGCCCCGCCGCGCCCGGCTCTCCCCGCGTGGGTCCCCTCCGCGCCCCGGCTGGGGAAGGGGCCCGGGCGGCGCTGGGCCCCGCTATTTTATCAACTCTTAAATAACATAATTACCGATAATCAGACCCTCGGCTGGCAGGTGGAAACAGGTTCCCAAGCGGATTAGAATTCTGCTGCTGATCTTTTAAAAATCAATTAGGCTTGCCTCCGCTTTGGAATCAGCAGGTAAATATAATAAAGCTTAAAAAAAAACAGCGCCGGCTGAAAAGCGAGATATAAATAACTGGAGGGATTTAAAATCGTTTGGGAAATGCCAGAATAACACAGGGCACCACCGGCGCTATCAAGCTTTATGCGCTCGAGTCCGTCAGAGTTAAAATAATTATCTTTCGACAAATCTATTTCTCTTCGGAGGAAAGGGGGAACACGGGGAGGCGGGGAGGGAGGCACATAAACCATAAAGTCAGTGCTGTAGGACACTTCATTCTCCTTCTGGGGAGCCTTTTTACTTGTTGAACCAGGACCGAATTAGTCTTAATATCACAGGAGAGTAAAAATCAATACGACCGTGGCAGTGGGTGTCTGTTACTCACTTATGATGGCCTAATCTAAGTTGAAAGCAAGCGCAGAGCAAGTGTTAGGCAGAAATTCCGCGAGCCAAACCGCGTCTAGCGGACTTAGGACTGGAAAATCACACTGGGAAAGTGGCGAGATTCTTTGGTTATGAAGAAAAAAGCCATTTAAGGGATGACAGCACGGAAACGTTCCCGGCAAGGGGCACAGGCTGGAGTGCAGGAGTCGTCAGAGGTGGCAGCCGCCACCCCGCAGCGGTCTCGGCCCCTGGCACATGGGGAGTGGGGGGCATATCTGTATATTTTTGGTCACAAATGGCTCTTCTGTATGCAAGAGGCTGCATACTGTTGGGGAATAAATGCGAACACATGTTCTGCCCCTTCGTCTTTTATCTTACTTTTTTTCCTCTGATGCAAAAGTTTTAAAAGTCCTTAGATTAAACTTTATAAACTCTTTTATTTTCCTTCCTGCCTGCCTTCCTTCCTTCCTTCCTTCCTTCCTTCCTTCCTTCCTTCCTTCCTTCCTTCCTTCCTTCCTTCCCTCTCTCTTCCTCTTTCTCTTTTTCACTCTCTCTCCCCCTCTATTTTCTTTCTTTCAATATTTTTAATGAGGCATTTATTAAAAAGGCCTCGCCAGCGTTTTGTGGTTTCATGAACTATTCAGATTCATCTGACCGAAAGCAGGACGTTTTGGTTTTGCACAGTTTCCTACCATAAAAAATAGGAAACTCTGCAAAGCTTTTATTTTCACCATCTGTTTTATTAACATATTTGGTTTTTTCTTTGTACTCGATAAGGATTGTACTTATTACAAACCAAACTTCTCAGCTTTTCAGTACATACATTGGTCATTGCTGAATGATACAAATGTGGTATCACTTTTAACCTTTCAATCGTTTGGGGCAGATGAAAAAGAGAACCCAATATTTGTAATTATTTTTATTTGTTCATTCCTGACTCTCAAAAAAAAAATGATATCCGGTAATACTTTTCTATAAAATAATATTTTTACAAATGCATTTATTAAAAATTCTGATGACATTTCAAGTTAATAACAACAGAAACAAGTCAATTTCCGGTGGACGAGATCTATGATTTTTTTTAAAAATACCTTTAGTGCTTATTTTTTAACATCAACAGTTGTTTAAAATCACAGCTTTTTTGAACGTATTATTCTTTTCTAAACATCACGTGTCTTGGTTCACAGATTTACCGGCAAAATTAAAAAGATTTGGCTAAAATATGTCTACAGAAGAAATAATCCCAGCTATTAAGTAACTTTTTACATTTGGCATCTGATCTAGTCACAGGTCATCAGAAAATAGAAAGAGGCTCTTTGATCACTTGAAGCAGTAGGTGGCATCCTATACGTTCCTAATGAACAATTGCATTCACAACATAAGGAGAGATCAGTTTAGGATTTTCATATTTATTAACCCAAAATAAAAATAAAGTATCTTGTTACATAATTAAGTGCAATTAGGCCAGTCAGAACAACATATAAACCTGAAACCACCCAAGCTTTTCTTCTTTATACATATTTTGTAGGTGCATAATCCTTTCCAGCACACTGAAAAGAAATACTTCAGAAGTCCTTCTTAAAATTTTACTTTGATTTATATTCTGCACTTATAGAATAAACTTCAAGAAACACACGCAGCTAATATATAGTTAATTTTATTCGGAGCACCGATTTTCACATAAGAGCTATCTCAAAGTAATGATTTCTGGATTTAGCAGAAAAATACATCTCTCACTATTTTCTTTTTGGTAGAATTAGTCTTATCGTCTAACGGCCATACCTTGAATTTACCAGCCATGTCTCGGAAATATTTTTCTTTTCTTTTTTTAAATGCACCCAATAATAATAATAACTATTCTGTTTTCACATTTGTTTTATTTGTAAGTATGCTGGGACACATCTCCCTGTTGTATTTTGGCGTACAGAAATATTTCTGATAGAAATTAAAGTAATAGAGTAAGGACACAACCAAGGAGAAAGCTCAGCAAACATACATGGACAGGTAGATTATTCAGTGAGACATTTCAGGATCCACACGTGGTTGCAGTTTGTAACCTTTTTTGTTGTTGTTGTTGTTGTTTTGTGCATTAAAGAAAATATTTACAATCGTCTTTCTTATCTTTTTTTTTCCTCTTTTTTTTTTTCTTTTTTTTTTCCTCTTTTAAATCTAAATACAAGAACGTGACAAGAACGTTTGTGTTTTCGGTGAAAACAGGCAGTTAAACTGTGAAATTACACCATCCACAAAAGATTCTACCAGAAGCTAGTCTATTTAGTGCTCAGTTTCAAAATGCATAGAATGTTTGCGCTGCAAACAATGATACACAAAATAATAATAATAATATTAATAATAAAATAAATAGATAAATAAATAGATAAATAATATCGAGACTTTATCACGGATCTTTCTATGCCTTTTCCCCCCCTCTTATCTTTTCTTTTCCTTTTCTTTTTTCCTTTTCTTTTTTTTTCTTTTTTTTTTATGTGTTCCCCAGGTCATGTCATGCATAATTTCTGTCTACTGTTTGTTTTGATTTAAACAGAATGGAATTTTCTTTTCAGAAATTCTTTTTCACTTGAAAGCCTCAGCAGTGTCTCGGCAAGAGCCAGAGTCAGAGATGGCTTCTGCACGTCGCTGCCCTTTTTACCTAACAAGCCCTGATAATTTTGTTTGTTTGTTTTCAATCCGCTAGACATGTAACGCACCTTGACGATTATTAGCAATACCAGAATCGTTATTACGAAATAACATCACCGCTTCCAATCCAGGAGACTGTGATAGTGCAAATTGAACCCCCCACATCCCTCCCAAAAGCCATCCTCTACACAACGTTTATTATTTACAATAAACGACTTTTAAGCCCAAGTGGTTTTCTGTCGTGTGTTTGTTCCCACCACGCACACCCCTCAGAAACAAATGTCATTTCAAACCCATCACCGGTGATTTCTTTTGCCTACCGGGTGCAATAACCTCCATCCCTAGGAGGAAACCAAGGGAGGACCTTAACCTAAATCCAGCAGATTTGGTGGGGATGCCGGGGGGCATAGGGTTGGGAGCAGCAGGGTGGGAGGGAGGAGAAAGAACATAGTTAACCACGAGCCCTAATGAGTCTGAGCATAATCTTTTGGAGAGCATCCCCGCTCTGGCAGGTTTGGCATCTGCCTCCAGATGCATCTCTGCAGAGAGGGACCTGTCTTTGGACACAGCTGGAAACGCAAACCACGCAGGCGAGGGAGGAGAAACAAAGGGGTTGAGGAGTAACTTTTTTTTTTTTTTTCCTTGAGCTAGCTAGGATTATTGAGGCAACAACGGAGAGGAAAGGGACTGCTCCCTAGCCTCGGGGGGACCGCTTCTCCCGTCCCGGCCCTTGCCCCTCTCGCACCGCTCCCCCGGCACAGACAAGACCCATCGCCAAAGCCTCGCACAAAACCGCGTTCGAAGTTCGAGGAAATCAAAAAAGACAACAGAAAAAAAAACCAAAACAAAACAAAAAACAAAACAAAAAAACCCATAAAGACCAAAACAAACAAATAAAAAGCCCAGACCCAAGCCAACCAAAGAAAAAGTTCCCCCGCATCAAACCACCGCTGTCCTCATTCACTACCCAGCCAGGGAAAAGAAAGAAAAGCAGAAAGTAATGAAAAGAGACCCAAACCAAACGTAGCATCATCATCACCGACAGTTTTGCCTTCCGGACTTGTTGGTCGGTTTTGTTTTCCTTCGGAAAGCTGTGACTTAGGTTTCTCGGTTTGTGGTTGTTGCTGTCACGGTATTTATTGGTGTGTGTCTGTGTGTGTTTACGCTTTAAGTTGCTCTTTCTCCCGCTTTCTGTCGGGGGGTGGGGGGCAGAGAGGGGATAGGGTCGGAGAAGTGACCCCCATGGGCTTCTAGAGCGTTTTTACCTCCTCTCTCCTCCTTCTTCTCGTTGGTGTCCCAGTGTCTTTTTTGTTTTAATAATTGATAGCGCACCCACCCCACACGCACGCCCCCCCCTCTCCCCGAGTAGTTCGCGTTTAATTTCTACATCGTCCCTTGGTCCCCAGGAGCCTCCCACGGCGTCTCAGGCGACGGTGGCGGTGCGTGGGCGTCCCCCGCGGCCCCGGCCCGGCCCCCCCGGTGCCCCCGGAGCCGGGGCCGCCCCTCCCGCCCGCCCCTAGTAGGTGGCGGAAAATTTCATCCGTTTCTGCTTCTGTCTCTGGTTGCAAAACCAAACCCGCACCACGTTCTTTTTGAGGTCCAATTTCTCGGCGATGGCGGCGATCTTCTCGGAGGAGGGCCGGGGCTGGACGGCGAAGTACGCCTCCAGCGAGCGCTTCTCCGGGGCGGCGATGGAAGTCCGCTTGCGCTTCTTCTCGCCCCCGTTGAAGAGCTCGGGCTTGTTCATTTTTCCCTCTGGGCTCCCTCGGCCTCCTCCAGCCAGGCCTGCAGGATGGGCTTGAGGGCGATCATGTTGTTGTGGGAGAGGGTGAGGGACTCGAAGCGGCAGATGGTGCTCTGGCTGAGGGAGCCTACCCCCGGGATCTTCAGGTTGGCCAGCGCCGAGCCCACGTCGGCCTGGGTGACCCCCAGCTTGATGCGGCGCTGCTTGAAGCGCTCGGCGAAGGCCTCCAGCTCTCGCGGGTCCGTGTCCGAGTCGCAGATGGAGGCCAGGCCGGCCGCCCCCACCACCGCCGCCGCCGAGGCCACCTGCCCCGCGGCGCCGTGGTGCGCGGCCACCAGCCCCGGGTGCGGCAGCCCCGACGGCATGTTCATGGCGGCCGGGTGCGAGAGGTGGCCCAGGCCGTGCATGTGCGAGTGCGGGTGGGCCGAGGTGGAGATGAGGCCGCCGCCGCCCCCGCCGCTGCCGCCGCCGCCCCCGCCGCCGCCGGCCCCGCCGCCGCCGCCGCCCGCCCCGTCGTGGCCGCCGCCGCCGCCGCCTCCTCCGCCTCCTCCGCCGGGCATGAGCGCGAGGGAGGGGGAGGTGATGTGGTCGAGGAGGTCGCCGGGCTCCAGCGCCTGGTGATGATGGTGGTGGTGATGGTGGTGGTGCGCCAGGGGCACGGTGGAGGTGGAGGTGCAGGGCACGCTGTTCATGGTGTGGTACGTGGCGTCGGGCTTGAACGGGTGGCTCTTGCCCTGCGAGACGGCGATGTCGACGGCGGCCAGAGCCTCGGCCCGCGCCAGCAGGGTCTCATCGAGGCTGGCGAAGATATTGCTCTGCAGCTGCAGGAGACACAAAACGGAGCGGGGTGCGGGGAGAGGAGGGCAAGGGGCAAAGTGCGGAGGGGGAAGGGGACGGGCGGGGGACAGCGTGGGGTTGCGGGAGCGCCGTGGAAAAGGAGAGGGGGAAAGTCGAGGGAGGGGAGAGAGAGGTGGGCAAAGTTGGGGTGACGGCCGGGGAGCAGGCAGTAGGATCGGCGTGTAAGGGAGTACGGGATCGGGGGGAAGAGCCAAGAGATCGGGGGAAGCGTGGTATAGCAGGCGACAACCCGGGGAAGTGAAGGGAAACAGGGGATGGGGTAGAATAATGGCGAGGGGGAGGGAGGGGGAAGAAGCGAGGAGAGGGAGCAAAACAGGAAAAGAAGGGAAGAGTAGAAAGGTAAGGAAGCAAGGGGGAATCGGAAAAGGAGAGAAGGAAGGAGTGAAGGGAACAAATAAATTAATAAATTAAAAGGGGGAGAATTGAACGAAAGGAAAAGAGAAAGGAGGAGAAGAAATGGATCTGTAACTCTCAGCTGGGGAATTGTGTCAAACACAAGAGCACATAAAACGCATTCCTTTTCAGAGGCCGAGTCATAAAAATTAATACAGAAAGTGGATGAAGTCGGAGACTCGTGTGAACACCGCTTTCAAAAAAGATCACAGGCGCTCAGATGATTGCAGAGGAAGACATGAAAAAAACATTAAGCGCCGCTTGTCAAAATGTGCCTCGCAGCGGTTTTTTTATTAATGCACATACACATACATGCAGTATACAGAAAAGAGAGAGAGAGAGAAAGAAAGAAAAGTGTGTGCTTGTGTGTAAGGGAGAGAAAGAAAGAAGAGAGCTGCAGCTGTCTGTCCCTTACCGGTGGAGTTGGTAGACATGCTCTTCTTATTGCTTCCGAGCTGGAGTGTAGAGAGGGGTATTTGTGCTCAGGTAGGGTGGGATGCATGGCAAAATGAGGCTGTTTGCTGTTCATGGACATCATCTTGAAGGCTTGGCATGTAAATCCACAAACACTCCTAAAGTCGGGGGAAAAGTGCTCTCCGGGCTCTCTCCTCCCGCCGGGGGAAGCCGCTGACAGCGGCGGGTGGCGGTGGCGGAGCCGGTGGTGGCGGCGGTGCCGCAGCGGACCCTGCCCCCGCCGCCGCCGCTGCCGCGGTGGCCGAGGCTGGGCTGGGTAGGCGAGCGGGCGGCAAGGCTCCCTCCGGCCCCCGCCGTCTCCCTGGCTCCCTCCCTCACTCAGTCCTCTGCCTGCCGCTGCCCGGCGCCGGGCGCGCTGCGCTGCGCTCTGCCCGCACCTGAGCCCCGCATCCCGTGGCTACCGCCGGGCGGGCTCTCGCGAGAGCGCGGCGGCTCCGGCTTTGACAGACATCAGCTGTCTCCCCCCTTCCTCCTCCTCCCCCTCCTCCTCCTCCTTTTCCTCCTCCTCCTCCTTTTCCTCCCGCCGCCCCCGGTCCTTGCCTCCCCGCGCCTTGTTGCATCTCCTGCAGCCCTCGCCCGTCTCGCCGGGACGGCGGCGGAGGGGCCACTCTTATAGCGAGCGGCACCGAGCACCGGGCGGCTGCGGCACCTGTGGCTGCCACACGTGCGCGCTGCGCGGTCGCCAGCGCGGCCCGGGGAGCCCCGATGGGGCGGGGATGGGCGGGGTGCGGGGCTGGGCGCCCCTTCCCTGCCCTCGGAGCGGCGGAGGGAACCGGCCCGGCCCTCGACACTGAAGCACAAAGGTGCGCTGACCCTCTGCGCCGCGGAGCCCCGCCACAGAAAAGGGGCATCCTCCGGCCGCTCCCCGGCCCTGTCGCGAATTACACACCGGCTCCTGGAGAAGACCTGCGGCAGCAGACATCTGTTTAAACCACTTAGAGGCTATTGTTTTCCCTGTAATTTAATTTTCCCCCACCCCGTGTAGTTTTATTGCACGTTTTGCTGTGCCAGGCGCCGCGGGTGACAGCCGCTGCGCCCACGCGGGGCGTGTGTATGCGTGTGCGCTCTGCACGGGCAGCGCCGCGGAGGTGAGACTGCATCTCCTCCTGCTGCCCAGCCCCAACTCCTGCTCCGTGGGAAAACCCAAGTTGCACTGGCGTGGCCTGAAGCAGAAAATAATCACAAAGAGAATTCTTTTTTCTCTTTCTTTCTTTCTCTCTTTCTCTCTTTCTTTCTCTCTCTCTTTCTCTCTCTTTCTCTCTCTCTCATTTTTTCTCTCTTTCTCTTTCTTTCTTTCTTTCTCTCTTTCTTTTTCTATCTCTCTCCCTTCCTTCCTTCCTTCCTTCCTTCCTTCCTTCCTTCCTTCCTTCCTTCCTTCCTTCCTTCCTTCCTTCCTTCCTTCCTTCCTTCCCTGTTTCTTACTCTTATTTCCCTACCTTTTCTGTGCTTTATCCTTAGAATACTCTTGCCTTTGAATCAAACAGTTAAGGAGTGACACTGTTGGTATTATGAGTGATTCGGGATTTCTGTCCCGTTTTAGAGTAGATTCTGTTTTTTCTTCTAGTTGCTTATGAAGTCAGAGGCAAAACTGTGGAAGGAGTGAATCTGCTACTGTGCCTGTGAGATTAGTACGAATCCTTAGCGAACGGCCAAGGTGAATCCTGTCCCCTGGGGCACTCTGGAGCCGTCCCTCGGTGACCGACCAGATGCTGCCTTGTTTGTTTCAGCAGGGCTGCAGGCAAGCAGGCAGCGGGGAGAGGCAGCGGGGTGTTTGGATCAGGGATGCGACAGCCTGGGAGTGCATCGGAATTGTTCTGTTTCTCCTGAACTCCTCTTATTTATGCGCACAAACACAGCCGAAAGGTCACGCAGGAAAACACGCACACACAGCACACACCACAACCCCAAGTGAAATCCACATTTGTCTTCATAAGCCTTTCTCTAGCTCTCCAGCCAGTCCAGGAGGAAGGAGGCGACGTCTGCCAATTACTTGTGCGAGAGAAAGCCAGATCTCCATCCATTACCGTGTCTCCTGGGGTGGCGGAATGCAACTTCATCTCTGAAGGGGGTGAACTTGAAACTGGGTTTGGGTTTTCCTTATTTATCGAAATCATTGTCTCAGAATCCACAATTTTATGTGTATTTATTGACTTTTTTTTTTTAAAGCCATGAGTTATTATAGCTACTTCTCAGCTACCATGGCTTGTAAAGAAAAACCCTCCTGAGGAAGGGATGGGGAGGACTAGGGAAGTGGGTGACAACACCGTTTTTCGCCAAAGTTGCTGAAAAGCGCCCAGCTCCAGGAGCAAGGCCGGAGCCGAGCAGGATGCTGTTCCCGACTATGGCGAGATCCAGCCCACAGCCGCGGTGCTCCTGGGCTGAGCCCGGCGGGGCAGGGAGACGGAGAACCAGGATCACCTCCTCGTCCGGTGCAGGAAGGCATGGGATGCTGCTCCGCCTGGGATGCATGGGTGCTTACCAGTGCGTCTCTGCGAGAATCCTGCTCTCCAGGATGCTGTCAAGCAAAGTTCATCAGGTTTCCCTAAGGAAAACGATGAGAGAAGGGAAAATTGTGCAGGCGGTGGCAAAGACGGCCGAGAGGAGGATTTCTAGGCTAAGCGGTGACCTGCCTTCCTGCCCACATACCACCGGACGCTTGTTTTGCCTCTGCGGCCGGGTCTTTAACCTCTGTGCTGGCAGGAGCTGAGTCGGGGCAGCCAGGGCAGGCAGTCACCAGAGGAATGGGAACACACGGCCATGGCAGGTGCTGCTGGGCGAGAGCTTCTCCTTGGCCAGAGGAACATCAACCCCCATTAGTACTTTTAAAAACACCCCTTCTGTCCACTGGCTTATTTTCCGAGGCCAGAAAGGCAGAGAATTCAGCCCTTCTTCCACCTTCGTCCCCAGCGCCAGCCGGAGGCTGAGGACGTTTAGAAGTTCTAAGGGTCCCAATCTCCAAGGAGCCTTCTGAACGCTGGGATGGGGGTGGGCATGCAGCTTGCCATATGCATCCTGCTGGATTCTCCTCGGGGGTGAAGCAGTCCCGCCCGGCTGGAGACACACCCCCTGCCGGGGACTCCTCGCTCCATCATTGAAACCGCCCGAGGGACAAGGGGTGACGGCGTGCGGGGGAGCAAAGCCTCCGGACCCCGGGGAGGAGACGAGCTACTGCCGGCTCCTGGGGCAGCGCTGCCAGCCCCCGCCCGCTCCCCACTGCTGCCCCGGAGGCAGAAGCCTCCGTAGGGAATTACAGCCAAGTCTTCCCTCTGTCTTTCAGGAGAGGGAAGAGAAGGACAAGAAGGTTTTTTTTTGAGCACCGTTAGGTCTGTCACTTATCAAGTCCCGGAGTAAAAACTTTTCTTCGCAGTCCTTGGGACTTTTTTTTTTTTAAGCAAAACCACTAACTTTACGCTAACTTTTAAAGCAACGCTAAAAATTACAGGCTGAGCATAACTCCCGCTCCTGCGGTGCTGCAGGCTGTCCCGGCGCCGCCACTGCCCTGCTGCTTCCCTTCGCCACACCGAGAGCAGGCTCTGCTGCCCGAGGGGATTCCCCGGGGCCAGCAGGGAAGCAGCACCCCTTGTCACCAGCCCCGGCGGCTCCCCTCTCCCCGCCGCACACTGCCAGCTCCCCGGGCAGTTGGCTTGAACCACGCTCAGGATCGCGCGGGCCTGGTAGTAGATTTTATCTTAATGTTCGCTGTTATTTCTACTCCTCGTAGGTACGTCCAGCCTCATGAATACTGATGGCAATAAACTCGCAGGCTTTGAGGAGCGAGTTCACTGGCGACACGACCATGCTGTAGCCCTACGTTTATGGCCCGAGATGCTCAATAAAGCAAGGGAGGCATACATACATACATACATACATATATAAACTTGTGTCCCGTAGTTTTCTCGGGCTTCAAGTGCAAGAAATAGGCAGAATTCCTTAATTGACTGAACTGCCTATCTCGAGAAGGCAATAAAGTAACCCCTTATTCCCACAGTGAAACGATTTATAAATTAATTACTGTAACCCATTGTATTTGATTTCTCTTTTTAGGATTCCCCAAAGATGAATATACTAAAGCTTATGATACTAACCATTAACGTCTGATCATAGTTTGCTATATATCCCGACTTAAAAAAAAAATTGCTAATGTGGATCTCACCGCTCACTCTAAACCTTCTGGATATTTTCATTTCAGCAAATGTTAGCTTTACATTTTGCAGTCGCGGTATTTGTCCTACCCTGAGTGTCACTGGGAGCAGTGAGAGAAAACCTACAGTACAAGTGTTGTTTGGTGAAGTTCAGGGAAATTCAATATCCCATTTAAAGTAAAAGCTATTTTCCTTTTAGATGATCAAAATTAACCTTCAGAAGAAAAAAAAAAACAACAAAACCCCCAACAAAACACAACCAACCCTTTGGGTGAATGCACAAAAAGTATTTCCTTGTCCTAATGAGGACTTTCTTTACATCAGCAAAGACCTGCTAATTACTGATGTACAAGCCGCAATAATTGCTTTTGCAGCCAAAGTGTAGAATGTTGTCATATTAAAAATTGAAATGCTTGATGGTGATTTAAGTCCCAAGGTAGTTCACAACGTCCCCTTTCGGGAAAGGATGGAGACCGGAGCAGCTAGACAGAGGTCCGGTGGAAAACACTGCAGCTCCTGTTGGTAGTAAAGTTTCTCGTTCTTTCTTTAAAGTGATGCAGAGGAATCAAAAGCACACCGAGGAGCCCCTCCAGCAAAACACCTCCCAGACCCTGCTCCCTTCCACCCCAGCTCCGCGGGCAAACGGGCTGCTGCCTTTCACCCGCGTCCACGACCGCCCGCGCTGCAAGGACGCCACGTTCCCATGGGGTAGCCGGAAAACGCAGCCTTCCTCCCCCCGAGAGAGGCAGAAGGAGGCTCCGAGGGGGCAGGGGTCGCTCGCCAGCCGCGTCTCACCGCGCTCCGGGGTCCGCTCGGCTGCCCAAACAGGGAGCGGAGCGCTCGGCTCCCCCGCCCCCCGCGCGAATCAAAGCACCTTCCGAGGGGCTGGGAAGTAGTTGCCTTGTCATGTAACACATTGCCCTGATTTATTATAAAATTTTAACGAAATCATGCATATTTTAACAGCCTTTAATCACTGCATGAAAATTTAATTCATGAACTGTAGCGCGTTTAAATAAATGAAGTGTTAATTCATTAGGATTAATTAATTTGTTAAAGGATTGTGTGCAAGGTTAAGGTGGAAGAAAAACTCTTTGTTAGTTTCGAGTCTTAATCACCGGGTTTTGTTAACTGTGAAGGTGGGGAAAAAAACCTCAATGAGGGTTTGTGTGGGGCGGGGGAGCCCCGGGAGGGCAGCACCGGGGGAGGAGCGAGCCCGCGGCCCACGGACAGGGGACACCCCGGCCTTTTTCCGAGCTGGGGACCGTAATCCTGGCCGAGCAGGTGGAGGTCGAGCCCCGGGCGGGAAGGGATGGAGTAGGCGCATCCCTACGACACTCTCCAAGGCTGCCAGGATAACAAAAAGCAACCCTGACACCGTTTTCTGTGAGATCCGGGTGGCCGCGGAGCCACTCAGCCCTACAGCTGGTCCCCACTGCTTTCCCAGGCATACACTCGGGAAAGGGACAGGGACTCTTATCCGTGCCCGGTCCTTGGGTTTCCCCAACACATTCTGCCCTTGAAATGGGCACCCCATGGCCCCATGAGCATCAGGTAGGAGAAGCTTGGTTATTTGTCTGCTAAGCTTCTCTGAAAACCAGCAGACAGCACCCACACAACCTGTAAGAGCTTTAGGGAGGAGATAATGCTTTCTACTGAGAAAAGCTGAAAAAGAATACTCAACTTCATTTGTCTTACAGCCCAGTTTCATACTCTGCTGCTTTCTCTCACTACATTCATGGCTATCAAAGCATACAAAAGCTTTCCCCTATGCCAGCTGTGCTTTTCCCTCCACCCTTCAGCTAATGAAGATGGCTTTTCCAGTTAGAGCTGAGGGACACTGAGGCAGTAACTCAACGTTGGGCCACAAAGGCAGGATAGACAAGCCACCCCTTTGAGCCAGAGCTGACAAGCAGGTGGCTTGTCACAGCAGTAAAGGACTGTTGCAAGGGATCAAGGCACAGGAAGGGCTGGACCTGGATTAGTAGCCAGAGGGGCAATCCTTGGAATAATGATGAACCCACATATTAAGTTACCTCAGAACTGCTTTTCCCCAGTCCAAACCTGGGAAGGAAGAAGTGTAGAAGCCTTAGTCCCTTTAGATGGGGATGGTCTTATGCCAAAAAATAGCAAGGAAGTGGCGTCCACAGTTTGCAGAACTTTAACCATAACCACAGCACAAAAGAGGTAAGGACTGTATTTCAAGCCTACAATTGCTGGGAGTCAGAGGCATGACTTGGATGCTGTGCAAGAATTAGGATCAGAATCAAGTACATTATTAGGTGAGGAAAACTGTTGTGAAACAAAGAAGACTGAAGGATGGGAGACCAAGTTAGCACATCTTGTATTACATATACAAGCTATGCGTTGTCCCCCTTGCACCCTTTTTAAAGATACTTCAAGAAGAAACAAGGCAGTATATTTAAAGCTAAGTACAGCCCCAGCCAGTACCTGGTGCTGATAGGCAGAGTTATTCTGGTAGCCCCTCACCTTCTTCACCTGAAGAAGTGATACCAACCAGAAATGAATTCTCACAAGGCCTTTAGGGAATGATGGATAAGCACTTGCCAGACTTCGTTTGGTAAAACTGGATACCTAAGTAAAAACCTAACTGTGGCCTAACCTAAGTAAAAACCTAACTCCTCCTCTTACATATAACCCAGATTTCACTAGCACTTAGGCTAGTGACTAAGGCTGGTAGCAAACTCCCTTTCTTGAGCTACTTACAGTCCCGGAGAGCATTCTCTTGTATTAAAATCTGCAAATTGCCTTGTATTTAGTACAGTAGGTATTATTAGATGAAGTCAAATTTTTATGAGCTATTAAATATCTTTATACATCATAGATCTCATCTGTACATCACTTTGAAATGTCTATTGCCTTAATAAAAATTCTAATAGTAAAGTTTTAGATCTTGTGTATTCCAGTTCTACATCACCACATAACTAGGTAAGCACCATCAAAAATTAACAGCAATGAGCTCTCCTTTAGGCCGTTTTATCAAGTGCAGGAAGTGATCAGGAAAGCACAGCATCAACAGAACACAGCCTGGAGAACTGAAATCCAACGTATGGCTGAGAAATTTATAGGTAAAGAAACCCCAACCATTACATATAGCTGCAACTTTTGAGTTGATATTGCACTGATCACACTACCAAGTCAAGCCTTTTCAGCCAAGAGGAATGCAACTTTTTTAACCTTAGGCTTGGCTCTTCTCTCCACTCAAATTGCAAGACACATACGGTCAAAACATCTGTCTTGAAAAACAAGCCTGTATGTTATGTTCCTGCTCAAAGGACAAGTAACATGAAAAAAAACTCCCATGTTTTCCTCTATTCTAGTTTGATTTCAGGCATGACACCAGTTGTATCCATGCTTCTGTAAATGGAAGCGAAACATGAAAAATCAGAGTGTAAAATGAAGTCCATAAATTTGCTCCCCCCTTCCCACAATGAAACAAGTCCACAACATACAACAAGCAGTTCCTGTGTTTGCGATTGCTCTACAACACAAGGATGTTTTCATAAAGTGTCTCTTCTCCCAAAGAGCTGTAGCAAGGCAGTGTTTTTTGACTTTTAGTAAAACTAGTCAAATCAAGTAACACATCAGTTCCGGATGGTTTGAAAGCTCTCTAATTTCTGAAAAACAAACTTGAACAACTAGATTTTTCTGTGAAAATTAAATCTCAGGTGGTATATTGTAAGTAGTTCATGAAAGCCCTATGCCATCCTGCCTGTAACCACAAAAGGGACTTTGCATGTATGGCTTAAATGACGATTTTTTGGTAAAGCTCAAAAAAGGGATGTCCCAGTTCGGGACAAACACATCAATTGCACAAATGCATGCTCACCCTTCCATGTTAAATGTAGTTCTTGCTCAAACAGCTCACAGAACTTAACTCTACAAAAGATGAGCCAGTCTATTGAAATTTTCCAAGTGGCTATCACTCCTTCCAAAGGAATAGACGGCAGCATATGGATTTTTCATATCATAGATATTGATGAAGCGAGGACGTCTGTTTCTAAGAAATGCCATCTGAGGCCTATATAGAAAGAAAAAGATCTGCATCTTGTAATTAAATATGGCCTTAAAAAACCTTAAAACACAATAATGCAAAGAAACCAATTTTGCTCTGCTGCTTAATTAGGTCTCCTGCCTGTAGCAGGCCATCACATTATGTTGACCTATGCAATACTTTATGGAAGAGTCACCTCCAGAGAGGCTGAAAACCATTTCCATCAACTGTATTGATGCTGATACTGGAGTGGTAGTATGTCTAACAAGGAGGAGGAAGGGAGATTTCTTTTGTGAATAAGCTCACGTTTATGCTTTACAAAACTTAGATATCTATTTTCCAAATTAGGAAAAAAAAGTTTCCCCTTCTTTTTTGTGCTAATTCAATATTTGAGGCAACACCAAGGATTACAGTGCTTATAACATGTTTTATTCAATTCACATAGAAAAGCATGCAGTATTAATGTAAAATGGTACAGTATTAATGTAAGATGTTCAGTGCACATTAGGTAAACAAATCATTAGCATACAAACCCATTTTTATGGTCTACACAGGCATACTAAACACATTTAGAATAACAATGATTTTTGGGAACTAAATTAAAAATTGTGCTTAACTTCCAAAAAGACAAGCCATAATTGCAGTGTTAAAGAAGTGATGTTTTCTAACAGAAGTGCTGTAACACTGAAAAGAAAGAGGCTGTTACCTTACACCCACTTAAAACAAGGGTTTCAGTACAGTACAGTGCTATGAAACAGTCCAAGCAGGAACATTTCCTCTGGGAGGCAAGTTTTATGGCAAAACTGAGATTGTTTTACAGCAATTTCATGAATCCACAGGATATACAGTCAGTAGCTGCCTTACATGCACAAAATGTAATCTTCAGGAATGGGAAATGTAACCTTTAATTCTTACATAAATGACTAATTTGACAAGACCACTTAGAACTGTCAAGGAGCCATTAGCTGTGCTCACAATTGGAAGACCATAAAATGTGAAAACTGAAAGAGCATTCAAAACTCCCAAGCCCCCAGGTAAATAAAATGCCCAGTCAAAGAAAAGAATCTGGAATGGCTCTTCCTTAGGAAAGAGCTTGCAATGGTCAAGGGAACATTTCAGTTTTCACATAGTTGAAAATGACAGATCAGATTGCATGGAAGTCATTAAAAGTTAAGTTCACCTGTAAATATTAAACATTTCCAGGTTTACAACTTTGAGTCACGTTTGATTTCCAAGAAGAATCAGTTTTTGGTGGTTTTTGATGGACTAGCACTGGAAAGGCTGTTTTGAATTTTCCTCTTGGTTGACTGACTGACATTTTTATTTTTCCTTTCAGCTGTAAAGGAAGACACCCAAGGAGGATTAATCTGACTTTGCAGATCAGATGACATCTTTAAAAAACAGGAACCAAACTTCTGTTCCTCAAACAACCTTTGTGAGTTACTGAACAGTACATTTGGGGAAAAGTCCCTTTGAAATAAAGAGTTTGGAGGTTTGGCATCATTAGCCACTGCATTTTGGCCTGTAAACAGTGGAAAGTGGTCATTCATATCTATCAGGTCAGACGGGGAGAGGCTGGAAAACATAGCAGGTTTCCAGCCAGTTCTGTCAGCTGCCAGATCGCTTGCTTCTGAACAGTTCATACTCTGCTCCTCATTCATCTCTTCCAGATTCTTCTCGGTTCCATTCACAAGCTTAGCACACTCAGATGACTTAGAAGTGTCAAGATCAGAGGACTTGAAATTATAGCATGGACTCTTGCTGTTGTCTGACTCAGACATCATTGAGTCCAACTCAGAAATTTTATCGAGGTAGGCAGCATCCATAGAGGCCTCACTGGAGGTTCTTGTGCGATTCATTTCGGAAGAGCAGAGACTATGTACCCTCTTAGGTAAGCAAGAACTTGTTTTATCACTGGACTTTGTTGTTGTCTCATCTGACTGATCAGCTACTGAATTTTGCTCTGATCCATCAAAATCTAAGTTCTCAGCAAAATTTGTTGGGCAGGTGCCCCAAACCCCTGATTTTCCTGTAGTAAAACAGTTTAGCTTCTTTTCACTATTACTGCTGCTTGTGCTGTGCTCAGAAGAATCTTTGCTGCCATCATCTGAAGTGTCACGAAACTCTTCAAATTTCAGTTTTCTCAGGAATGTTGATGGTTTTCTTGCATTTTCTTTTCCATCAGGAGTGTTCAACTGAAGGCGACTGAGAGACAGAAAAGGAGTGCATGGTGGTGGAAGATCATAAAGTTCTTCATCCTTATACGGAGTACATTCCTCAGTTTTATTCCACTGGTCTTCTAAGCAGGCATCCATACTTGTGCTATTTTCGTCCAGGAGAACCCTGTGACATCCTGGAAATAGTTCTTTCCTTGGGGCACACTGGGTATTTGAGCTATTCAAGCCATCTTGACTAGAAGAGCTTAAACAAGTTCCACTACTTGTCAGCTGATCAAGACTGGCAGGACTTTGACTGGTAGTCAAAGCCTTTTTCTCCTCAACTTGGGTTTTCAAACATGTATCTTCACTGCTCTCACCTCCTTCAGCATCTGTGGAAAGTACTCTCTCACTAACAGCACCCACTGCCTGGCTCCCTTTGCCTGCATTTTTCAGCTGTAAAAGCTGACACTCTATTTCTTCTATGTATTTATCACTTCTTTCCAGTGCCTTTTTCAGACGGTTCATTTCCCGTTCACTTTGTTCCACTTTGGATTGAAGAGCAGCAACTGTAAACCTACCAAACCTGCAATAAGTAAAAAAGAAAGAAAATATTAAGCTAGAAAAAGACATTCTTGTGAAGGTTTGCAAGCTCATTTCAAGACAGAACAAAGCTATTAAACATACTTTTAATGAGAAAATAAAAGTCAGAACTTTTCTCTGCTGATTATGAAACAAAATACTGAAATCATCACAAATAACATACATGAAAAGACAAAATTAAAGTATTAGTGGTAGCAAGGCAATAACAAGCAGATTACCCTTCCAGGGGCTGGTTCTATCGATTCAACTCAAATATGCATGAAGAATTATCCCCTAAAACAATGGCAAAGATTTATGATAACATTTGAACAGTGGTCCACATCTTGAAATATTTACATTCAATCATTTTCCTACAGTACAGCAGTGTTTTACAATACATTCCTTTCACAATGTCACCTTGTCAAAAACAAAATGCTGATATGAAAATGCCGAAATTGCAACAGTCCTTTGAGGTGGTTTAAATACTTATATATACCATTCCAATTATGTTCCTGTTAGATATACAGCTTTTCCTCACCCATCCTGTGGATGGTATATCCACTTACTTTGAGTTACTTGGTTTTTTTTGAGCTTTACTACCTGAACAATCTGATTTCTATCTCAAAACTTGCTGCTTGTGGTTTGTGATAGTTGTGTGCTTGCAGGGTTTCCGGCTTGAGCACATTTTCAGCTGCCAAGATAGGGACTTGCTTTCCCCTCATCCTCCACCAGCTTTCAAGACTGACCTTCCCCAGAGGGCAGGTGAAGGTTTCAGCTGTATGCCCTGACTAATTCTAACCTGGCACTGACAGGTGAGCACCAGGAATTCCCTGCTCCATCCAAGGCTTTCAATTTACTGAAAGAAAAAAACAATTAAAGTTCTGATATTATTAGAAAGGAGGAAAGGACCTGCAGCCATCCTGTAACTCTGACAAATAAGATTTTATATCACAAAGAGAGGACAATTCTGTATGTGGGCTTACACTGAATTTCCATTTTCCATCTTGCAACTCCATGTTACAGCACAGGTTTATATTTACTCTTTCAGCACAAACACTGCCTGAAATTTTTACCTTTTTTCTTTGTCTGTCTGCCTGTCCCTCCCTCAGAGTCACACTGAATTTACTCTTCATTTTGTCCATTCCATCACCTCTCCTCTTCACAAAATGCTTCCACTGCAACTCCTGGACCAGTGAAACCTGAAGGTGGTATATCTGTGGCCTGCAACCAGGCTGGCAAAATAGCCATGGATCCATGCATGCCTTTCCAGCAAACAATCAAACCATACTCTGCTTCTTCAAGTCATGAGCCCAAAGCAGCAGGAAGCTGCTGTATGCTGACAACTGCAATACAATTAACTGGACAGCTGGGGAAAGCAATAAGGGCTTTCATAAGCCCCAAACAAATCAGGCAGGAGTGACCAGATCTACTAATATATTTCACTATTCAACTGCTTCTGCATATTTAAAGAACTCTGAAGACTTTGGTGTAGATGGTTCAGCAATAGATAATATTCACACAACAGTCTAAGTCAGCTCTGTCACAGCTCTTAGACCACTTTTTAAATCAGGTCAGCTTCTCACAGTTTTGGCGTGTGCCGCTCACTTCCTTGTAGACAAGAAATGGCAAAGTAGAAGTTTTATATTTAGTAAGAATTCTTTTTTCCCCTAAAAGAAGCTGGCTGGATTGGAACTCAATTGAGGCAAGGACCCTCTCATCTCTCCAATACCTCTACCCAATTATCTCTGCCTTCATAAAAAAAGAAGACACCATTTTTCATTTACTTACTCTCTGGAAAACAAGTTTTCCCAATTGCTTACAGAAGTTGGTCCATTTCTAGCAGCACACAAAAGGGAAATGGGGGAAAAGGCACAGAAGACTTTCTCTCTCTATGAAACCAGGTAAAAGCAGAATCACAGCTCAAGAATGTTTCCATTATATTTTTAGGGGAAGGAGGCTACATGAAACAAGCATCCTAATATACAACAGATTCTGGCTTATTCCCTCCTTCAGTTAAAGGAACACAGATTTTGGTTTAAGATATGGAAGGAGTCACTGTAGCACAGCAGGGCCTGAGCAAGACCTTTCCTGCTTCCTAAGGTGATTCAAAAGTATTTATTTTGCTGTTCTCTAACCAACCTATTCACACAGTCTTACAGGAGCAAATCCTACACTGCTTAATAAATGATACAAAGATGATGCAAAAATACAATGTAGCTGAATAGCCAAGTGACAGAAATGACAGAAAGGGAAAAATGCTTCTGTAAAATAAGCAAGATATTCTGCAGTGTGCTGTAACAGACACTCTGACATAAAAATTAAAACATGTTTACATTTATATGCATACCTGGTAATTCCTTTTTAATGGAAGAATGGTGTAATATGTTTATTTAATGCAAATAACATTAGTGACAGCCTGAGATTTGCTTATGAGGAAGAAGCACTGTATTCTCAAGTGTAACTTTTATAACAAGTGTCCTCAGGTTAAAAAAATACAGTATGTTGTTCAAAGGCAAATAGCATCACTAATATGTTAATTGTTGCAGAGGGATGTGCTTGGGAATTTTGGTTTTCAGAAATGTAACATCTGACAAACTGCCTACAAGTTACTTCTGCAGTTAGGCATTAGAACAGTAGTTGCTTTCTGTTCCTGCTTTAAGACTTGCACACATTTATTTCCCAGATTTTCAAGGACACAATTATAAGACAGCCAATTACTCCAGATATAGGTGCTTTAGTGACTGACCTAGCAAGTCAGAAGAGAGTTTAAAAACATTCATATTTTTGTTAAAGAAGCCAGAACCCTCCCTGTCTCCCCAAACCAAACCACTCATAAGAGATTTCCTCTTTTCCCTTCAGATGTACACTGAGCTGTGCTATAGCCAAAAAAAAATGGTCCGATGATAGTAACAAAAGAATGCAATAGTTACATTAAAATAATTTAAGTTTCACCTGACAATCCAGATAAATTATATTTCCTGAAGTATTTGAATTATTTCACACTTGGTAACAAAGTATTTAGTATACATGTGGTAAGGAGCATTCATATACCAAAAGGAAAGCCATATCTTTACACATGGACAAAGACTGTGAAGAAAGGTAACTGTATCCCAGATAAAAGCAGGGTAGGAGTACTCAAACATAACTGAGAGAGCAGTTGTGGAATAATGCGAAGGAGGGTGACTCCAGTGATATTAATCTGTCTGGCTGAGCCCCTAAGTAAGATTAAAACCACACAGACTCATACAAACTCTTCTCTTTCTGGACAGCAAGCAGCTGCAACAAACAGTTTTCTTATAGAATCACTTTCTGAAGACTAGGGCTGCAAGGATGCTATGGAAATTGACTCTCCAGTTCTAATTACCTGAAGGCCCAGACTAGAGACCACCCTGCAGCTCAGGATGCATGAGTATGATCCATCCTCCAAAGGAAACAAAGGGTGAAAAGTGGAAAAGGGTAAGGTACATCAGGACTTATTACAGTTTAAAATAAGGGCAATACCAGAGTGCACAACCAACCCAGTCCCATAATTTAGATACACATTTTCCCATGGGTTCTGCAGCTGGATGGGAAGAAAGGCAGGAAATTCAAGAACAAACCAGCTGAAAGACCTACTAGTTTCTACAGTCCTTCAGTGATATCAGGTACCAGTAGCATGAGTTCTGCAATTCCCCTCTACATCACCTAAGAAAGGTGATCAGCAGACAGATCTTGGCAACATACCAGATTTTATATAACTGTATTGAAAGTAAGTCATATTTGCATAGACATCTGAACTACAAAACTGTTGCTGTCAGATGAGGGCCTTTTTCTAGCAAGTGAAAAAAAAAAAGTCAAGACATACCATCCATTGGATGACTAATGAACGGAACACACAAGTCAGGTACATTCTCTGAAATTAGCTTCCCCTTTTACTTAGGGAATTGGCTGAATTTAGACAAATATGCAAAGCCTCTCCAAGCATTTTAACATCTTTCAGTGAGCCACCACTGGTCTTCCATGTCAGAAAGGCAGATTATCACCAGGGTCAGGAAATAGCACGAGCTAGAAAAAATTACTTCATAATTACTAAAAAAACCGAAAAATCTACTGGAAAACCCATAAAACCAGAGTACTATCTGAATGTCCTTACCCATCTGCCCAATGTTTAGCTCTTCATGCCTGAAGTGGGCACCTTCTCAGGATTTAATGCTATGACACGAGAGCTCAGAGTTGTTTTGAAGGCGACTATATAATACTGTCCCCTACTTACTTTTAAGGCCACACTGCAGCCGGTCTTTGAAAATGGTCACTCCTCTGGACCAGCACACTTGCAGAGAGGTGAGACCATAGCCCAGTTTTCTATCAGGGAAGACAGCAACATTCTTACTCTCTGCAACCTGGACACAGGTTTTTAGAAGCCTGGTGGAATGGTAGGCCTGGTGAAATGCAGACTGAATTTAATAATCTGGTATGTGCAGAAATATTTGATTTAGGTAAGACTTGAATATTGTAAAGAATGACCTAGATTTAGATTTCAGTGTACCTGAAGTCATAAATCTAGACAAGATAAACAATAAAACTGAAGAAGGAGAACTGCTCCTCCCCTCTAAACTACAACAATAAAACAACTCACAAAACCAGAGAAAAGAGATAATGCAACAATTTTATGCATGTTACAGATAGTTTTTCAGACTGGGATTTCAACTGGCAGAAGGAATTAAATATTTAGGGAAAAGACTCCTAGGAAGCCTAGAAGTCTGGTTCAAGCCAATTTGAATCTAACCATTCATAAAATACACTATACCCTGGAGTAGATGGACTTGCTAGTTATTTTCCTTCAGGTAAAAAGCAAACATCCTTTTGCCAAAAACGCTTTTAGATCTACCGTGCCTTGCCAATAGACCTAACAGTTTTCTATTTCAAGAAGAGCTGGAAGTAATAGGGCTTTATCATCCTGCAAAACTTAAGTTTTAGAAGTTTTTCTGTTCTGCACTGGGAAAATAGTTGATGAAAATTCATCAGAAGAAAAGGTAAACAAAGAACAAACAACAACCACCAATCAGTCTCATTTGCCTGAGAAATGGAAGACTGATGCAGGTCTTTGGTCAGAATCAGAGCAAGAAATTTATCCTCATTTGCCTTTTAGATGAATGTGTCCCAACTATATGATGATATGGTACTCTGGTAAAGATCTACTCTCAAAAGTGTTTTGAGGGAAAAAAAAAGCTAATCAATCAATCAGCATCATCAGTTTAAAAAATGTGTAAAAATTCCTGACATGGCTGAATTATCAATTTTATTGACATACATTATATTTTTCAGCAGGTTTTAATGGATAAGAACAAAGAAAAAACAACTCAAGTGTATGATAAAAGGAAATTTTTTAATTGACCATTGAAGGAGGCTAATTATATTTTTCCCTGTGATGTAAGAGGTAGAGTCTGTGTTACAAAGGGATCATTCGCCTGCCATTAGAGTTTCCTCTTCTGTAAAGCAAAGTCCACTGACACAATTTATGTTGTGCTATTTAGCTCCACTGTCATCATACACAAAATTAACTACACTTGGGATATGGGGACTGAATACTGACAAAACTTTTACCAAATAATTTGATACCAGTTTTATTTAGTTACTTTAGTTAGTTGTTTAAGCATGAATCTATACCTGAGAATCTGAAGCTAAGGAATATATGACAAATGAAAAAATGGCAGTGACACTAAATTACAAAGACCCAATTCACTAGCTATTTTTAATTGCACTAGAGACCCATTCAGAAACTTTAAAAAAAAATTGTCTTCACTGGGGAGTTTACCTGATATCAGAAAAGTAAAAATCAATTTAGATTATCTGGTCTCTTCTAGCTCTTCTGTTCTAGGACTTATTTAGTTACATCTATTTCCTTTTTAAGTTTTCCATCCTTGCCAACTCACTCATGAGTCTTATGGGAAAAGATATTCCATACCATAAAAGCCATTGCCAAGACCTTAAACAGGGCTCTATCTTATTAGGGGACTTCAGCGCAGAATGTGCTTTTGTATCCATAGCGCAAGGATCATGCATCTTCTTTCCTGCTGTCTCAAATGACAAGCAGTCTGGAAAGTAAGCTCTTCTATAAGGATGAATTTCATCTTCCAGCAGGTGTGTTGCCAGAACTAGAACAAAATCCAGAGAGCTTTCTTCTCACATTACACAGGTGCCTCCCAACCCCCTTCCTCAAAAGCTCTGTATAAACCTTCCGCCAATATTATTACTAGCTTCTTAATATCTGAACAAATGACAAAAGAAAGGTAGAAAACCAATGCAAGAAAGGAAAATAACTTTAAAAAGATGAATATATTGATTCACAAAGTACTCCCAGGAAGAGGTACCTTAGAACACAGCTCTACTGAGTATGGCAAAGTTTCTGCTTTTTGATGGTATTGTCATTGGTGTTTTAACTGTTTAAGACAGTTTTAAACACAGATGTCAGTTCTAGGAATGATCTCATGCTGCAGAAGCTCAATTCTACATATGCTGCCCAAACACAAAGCTATTAGGAACTTTCCTTGAATGGGGAGCCCAAGTCCACAAAATAAACCTTGAAGGCAGCAAAAGGAAGAACAAAACAAACCCAAACACAAGCAACCAGAGCATTTGTACTTAGTAAGTGACCTTCTACTTTGACCATATACCAGATTTAGAAATTTCCCAATAACAACTTTATTGTAGAATTCAACTATGAATCCAGCACTTCAATACTGGCCATGTAACACAAGGAACAGCACTTGCAGTTAAGTCATATTCCTTCACTGTGGACTTGCTGCGATTCTCTAAGTCACATTCCTCACCCACTTGCTGCTATTCTCCAAGTTTCATTTTTCACATAAGTCCACGAGGATAAAAATTCCAAAGCCTACGTGAAGACACATATGCAACACCTTGTAGACCACCACAGTTTTAGGTTAAACAGTCCTACAATAGTTAAACAGTGTATAAATAAAATATAGCAGCTTTTAAAATATTCACATACTTTTGGGGTGATCTACTATCAACTTCAGCTTTTAGTCGCAAATTCTCTCTTAAAAGGCTATTGTTTTCCATGCTCAGTTTCTTATTTGCCTAAGGAAAAGAAAAGGAAAAAAAATAAGTATACAGTGAAACAGAAATGACTTCTAATATTTATAGGACAAGCTGTTTCTCCTTTTTAAAGAGACAGAACTAGAAATGTGCAGGCAGGAAACAGCCTTCAGATAGGGACACCACTTAAAAATCACCATGGGAAATGGTTTGCAAAACTGAATAGCGAACTGACATTTTTTATTTATATTCCCAAAATACATTGCAAGTGTCCTATCTAGGGAAATAAACACAGCTATGTTAGTTAGCACAGAAAGTCATTAAGGAGATGTACTAATGGCAATTCCATGTTTTTTTTTTCCACATGACTAAATACGTTAAGTACATTAACATTACAATGTGCAGGTATCAGCAAAACTAATGTTGAACAGCTTCCCCCATTCCAAATTAGAGCAAGATCACTTTGTGGGTTTTTGGCTTGTTTTTAAAGCATAGTTATCCTGTGGATGTAAATCCATTATGACAAGCTATTTGCAGTCTTTCTTCACTTTCTTCCAGGATATTGTGATTAAGATTCCTGATTCACAACCCTTCTTACTCCTTGAATTGAGGTCAATTCCTTCTTCTCAGTTCAGCAGACATTCTTGTTAACAAGACACTTCATATAAAGAGAAGTTTTCCTGCCACCATGTTTCAGAACAATGAATGCCACTATTCTAACAAGCACAATATACTCTTTGCACTTCATAGCCCCCTCAATCTCCCTACGCTAAAAAGAGCACCACCAGTCCAGGACTCGTAATTCATAGCCTCAATTAGATAACGCTTCCACTGCATAATATAAGTATGATCTAGAGCTAGGTCTGAAGAAAGAGCTGTGCAACCAGGCTCAGAAGTGAAACGTACTTTTTCAGAAGCATCAAACAGTACAAGAAGAGAGACAGAGAACTTTAAATGCTCATATAAATATCCCTAGAAACCTTTCCAGGTGAAGGACAGGGGAAATGGAGCAGAAAAAAATAAACAAACACCCACCACACCCACCACTCCCAACATCACAATATTCCTAAGGACAGAAAGAGTAACTAGAGACTTGCGGCAAAGAAGGGAAGGCTGAGCCCAGGGCTTGGGTACCTGGGTGTCAACTACTTGGTATTTCAAAAATAAAAGCACAAAAAACTATCCTGAAAGCAATGGATGAGAATTCAGGAAAGCTCAGTTCCAAAGCATCATCAAACCATTTGACAAGATGGCCAAGACCCTTCTCTCCTTCCAAAGACACACCTCCCCCAGCCGCATAATCAAGTAAAAAATTTCATTTACTTGCGCAGTGCTGTTAGGCAGGGTATCTGTGTGGCACGTGGCAAGGCAGGACTGAATCTCTTTGGTGTCCTTTTTCCAGAGAATGCTCTACCCTCCAAGTCAGTAATCTGCAAGGGATCCCCACTTGCAGCACAATGTCTAGATTAATGAGTTCATGCGACTGCATTTTAAATGAGTGTACTTAGTCCAGGCTTTCTCCTAGGGAGTTTGTTTTACTACTCCCATACTTTTTATGACTCCACTCAAAGTACTAATGCCTACTTCGGACATTCCTATATTTATCTGCTCTGGAACATGAAATAAGAAAGGTGGTTGCTATTTCCTGATTCAGTCTAGTGTTGAAAAAGAAAGGGGCGGCAACCACATTTGCTGAGGGATCTTGTCTCACTGGGAAGTGATCTCTGGTTGAAACTCCTGAGTCAAATACTTTCATGGATAAGAAGGTTTCTGGTTCCAGATTATGTGAGTGTGGGAAAGAAGTCTTGCTGTTCCGAATGGGGCAGTCAGTGCATGCTGACAAGTGAAACAAGGTCTGAAAGAGCCAACTGACTTTAGGTACTTATGGAATTGAGCAGCTGTTTAGCAGGGAACAGATAGGAGAAAAGTGTTGGACTCAGTGATCTTAAAGGTATTTTCTAACTTTAAGGATTCTATCACAACAGTTTAAGACTTCTTCCCTAAAACCTATCTAAACCTCTATTTTTCTCTAGCTCTTCACCAAATTCAGAGATTCCACACACTTACACCTCTTTTTTTTTGCCAAGGCTAAAGTTATACTGAAAAAATCCCCAAACAAACCCCTTCCTCACTTCCTGCTACATTCTTCTTTTTACTTATCTAAGGAAAAAGTTAAAAAATTTAGTCTTCACAAAAAAAAAGAGACAGTACAATAATTTAACTTCATGAGCAAAACACCCAAAATAATAGGAAGACAAGAACTTTTTGTTGAGAATCCTCTTTTGCTATCTAAAAGTGATTCTGAAGCTCCTGGCATCCTAGAAGCATCCCATTAACACAATGGCATGCGTGCGCCTCCAAGTCTATAGCACAGAAAAAGCACGAACACTATTAACGCTTAAAAAGTAACAAAAAAAAAAAAAAAATCCTGAACACATAACTTTTCAGCTTTGCAGGAAGTTACCAAGGATTGTTAATAGAAGAAATAAAGGCAGAATTTTGAACAAATACATGTCCAGTTTTTTCCACCTTGATTTCAAATAAGCCTGAAATTTCACTCGTCTTCAATATTTAAAGTGATCCTTCTTGCACCTGCAGGTATATTTTGCAAGGTACTTTTATTTAGATGTATTTTCACATGCCTATCTCCTGCATCCTTGCTTCTGCAGTATCAGATTTACTTTTATATTACATCAAGATGTACAAAAAGGCCGCCCGTTTCCAGTAAAGGATCTTCTGGTCATAAAATGCTGAAGCTTATCTATTTTCGGTCAAAGGGTCAAGTTACTCTGTCTCAGCAAATTGCACCAAAAATATCGGCTAGCAGAGAGGGCAATAGTGCAAAATCTGCTTCAGCCAACTCCACTGTGTTTGCTCACTGAATGTTGTAAAATAGATATATTATATAGATTATTGCAAGCCTGAAAAATCTGGTCATCAATACTGTCGACAAGTGCTACTATAATCTAATTATGCAGTCATAGAGTGACAGAGCAGTTGAAGAAGAGTCACATACAGGACTCACTAGAACAAGCAATAACATCTGACACTTGCAAGGGCTATATGGAAATACTATGATACACCAACAGTCACTGGAATTCAATTTTTTTCCTCTTTTTTCTAAATCTATGAAGAACCCAAAGGTCATGGTAGCTCTCACTCCCATTTAACTAATACGAAAAGTTACACTACAAAATAGCTGAAGAAATGTGTTGGTTACATTTATTACCTCCTTTAGCTTTTCCACATTATCCATCAGTTTTTCGCACATATCATTGGCAGCTTTCAGTGTTTTGGTCCATTGCTCTGGGGTTTTTGGGCCACTGGTACTTGCTTCATTTGCTGACTGGCTAGTTTCCTCACTTTGGCAAGACGAAGCTGATGCCGCAGGATCCAGAAGAGATTTCAGCTGTATCTGTAAACTGCCATTTTTACCTCTCAGATCTTCTACTTCTTTTTGCAGGGATTCTATTTCATCCTAAAGGTGTCAGAAATTCAGAGGAATTAAAATAATTTGTGAGATTAATTAAGTAATACTGGCAAGTTCCCACAGCACTTTAGAAACATGGGTTCTGGGAAGCCCAGATGCATGCCTTCACTTACACATATATCTAAGTATGCTTATGTATTGTGCTTTAGGCAGGATTTTAATCAACCTGCACACTCAAGCATACTGAAGGTTTTAGTGGAGGGAATCCCTTGACTACATAAAGGACCCTGAACAAACTGTCGGGTGGACCAAAAGCTTCAAAGCATTCAGCAACATGAATCTATTATTAGGGCACTCTGTGGGAGGATTTCCTGTATCAAGAGTGTTCTTAAGGTCGTCCTCTGCTGACTCATTTGCTGTTATTGAAGAGTGTTTCTCTCTTATCATTCTGAAACGTCACATGTTAAGATGCTGAAAGTCTCCAAATTCGAATGGACAGAACACTGCCTGGAAAAGGCTGTTCCAGCTACACCAAAGCAGCAACATCTTAGGAAAGACTCTCAAAATGTAAAGAACAAAGCTTTTAGCTGTATCAGTCTGAAGCCACAGGGAAGCAAAAACCTTCCAAAGCCTGTTGTTAAAGCGATAAAAGAAATAATTTATCTGGAAAACGTCTTCTACACCGTTCACCAACTCAAGTATTTTGAGTTGTTCATAGTCAGACCACTCAAGGAGACCACATACAACATTTACATAAATCCAAGGCATATTTTCACAAATAATCATGCCTGCCCCTGCCCACAACCATTTTAAATTTAGGGCTTTTTTTAAAGAGATTTATGTTCTCCTATGACTAACTGTGTGAATTTCAAGTTGATTCAACAAGAAGGCAGGAAGTCTTTTTCCTGACTCCTTCTCTCATAGAGGATAGAAGAACCTTAGCTATAGGCAAGCTTGTCATAAAAGACAGCTCTTACTTCCCCAGTGCTAAGGATATATAGAGTCCATTTCCTTTCCCTCATTTTCCTCCGCAAGACAGGTTTCCTTCAAAAGTATGGGATGCCTTCACACTGCTGCTGCTGAGGAAACAACAGCTGAGAAAACAAACTAAGCACATTCCTTATTAACAGCTTTTCATCTTCTTCCCAAGAGAGTATTTTTCTAGCAGGAGACTGGAGCATTCAAGCTCCACTTTCAAGCATTCACTCACTTTCAGAAAACAATAAAACAATAATGCTAAAAATTAACCTATGCCAGAAGGTTACAGTGGGCAATATTTTTTAAGAAGGAATTTAGTCTCCCTGAGCAACAGGGAATTACTTCAGAAAATGTTTGCATTCATACTGTAGACAAAACAAAAAGCTTCCTACACCTAATATGTATAAAGAAAATGCTGCCATACCACTTGGGGGTGGAATTCCCACAAAACTAAAGAATTGGCTGTATTTAGCTACTTGTAATCTAGAAAGAATATTAATGTGACTACAGTAGGAACACTTCAAGCACCAGCAAATGCTCTCTTGCAATCATAGTCAAAAGGTGGCATTTTAAAGCAACTGAGTTTCATGTAGATACAGTATACACCTTTACTCAAATTAAAAACAGTGGGACTCAAAGCAAAGGGACCATTCGTATGTAGAAATTTAACAGCTGCAGTTCACCTGGAAAGTCACCAAATTCCCCTTGTCCTTACCTCATACTCTTTGTGGAGTAATTCAAGCCTTGTTTTACGTAGGTGTTTTCTGACTGTCGGACTAAATATACGATCACTTTCAGTCGTTCCTCCTAAAGCAACATAGGATGAAAGAAGCACTAACATTGTTTCCTTTTCATTCAATTCAAAACTAGCAATCCACTTTACAGCACTTTTCATATTGTCAACTACAAATGCAGCTAATATTGGACCAATTGGCTACCATGGAAGATTTAACTACTTTTACTTCCAGAACAGGTTCAACTTGAGTATCTACTAGTGATGTTTAGAAGTCAAAATCTCGATTCACAGCAGAAAGAAAACTTTTAAATTTTTCAACTCTTTTTTTCCTTACAGAATCCTATGTTATTTAAGTCCATACTATTAAAACAAAGATGAAGGGAATGGACAGGGTATCAAGAGTACATTTAATTAGTACAAGTTGGTGTAAGTTTTTGAAATGTGATTGTTCAGATTTATTTTTCTCTCAGAATGATATAGAGTTGATATTTTATGTCAAGTAAAGACTCCAATATTTCCTAGCTCTGCAGAAGTTAAGATCCTCATTCAGGTGCTGTAGCTTTGTCTTACTTCTGTGCTAAGGGTAATTTTCTTAAAAATAAAAAAAAAAGAAAAAAGAAAGAGGACATGATGAACAAAACAAAGCAAGCAAAAATTTAAAAAAAAATACCACATAGTCGTTCAAGATTCTGGACTGAAGCACACTATTTCTCAGCTAAATGCTGTTCTCTTAGATCAATAGGTTGCAATACATAGGTGAGAATACTTTTTTTCAGTCAAAGGCACCGTCCAACCAAGATTTTTAAAACAATCATTAGAACCATGTGGTACTTATTGTGTTTGAACAATTTACCCATTAACATACACGATGTCTTTGGAACTTTAATCTTGTAGCTATTAGGTAAGTTACTGGAAAGATTTAGTTAATTCTTCCATAGATGCTGGTAAAAAACACACGGAGGAAAAGGTATCCAGACATCTCTGGTCTCAAAGGAATCTCTTCCAGCAGTTAGTACCAGAAAGTTATTTCAAAACCTAAAGTTGTCCTTACCTATAATTTCCTTGCAGGGATTTTCAGGCGTGATGGGAATCCTGCAAGCGGGGCACTGATTATTGTTCTTCAGCCACACTTCAATACAAATGGAACAGAAAACATGGTTGTTCACACAGATAACTGGGTGACGGACCTTTTAGCAGTAAAGGGGAAATAAAAAGAAAAAAAAAACAAACAGAGAGACACTATGAATACCTTAAAGCTCCTTCAAGTAACCGAATATGAAAATACACAACTCCATCTCTCAGTGCAAGCCTGGCCTAGTAGGAAAGCTACCCTGTTGTTTCACAGAGCTAGCTAGGAGCAAACTACTGACTCACAGCACCAAATTTCCCTATTATTGAAGGCAACAAAGCTATAACCATTTCTGCAGAACTAAGGTCCTTGTGTTTGAGAGCTCAGTAATGCACAGAGTGGCAGCAGCACCTGTCTTTCACCCCAGAACCTCCAAGAACTACAGCCAGCCACTCCAGTGAAATGCATTCACCAAGACAGAAGACCAAAGTATATGCATTTTCAAAAGTGAGGAAAGGAGGGATTTTTACTGGCAACATCAAACAGAAGAGGTATCATTGAAACATAAAGTGTTACAGATTAACTTCAGCCTGCGGATAATCAGCTTCATGGAAATCAGCTTTAGAAAGGATGGGGGCCAAAACCACAGAGCTGAAACATGAACCAGCAATCACTAATTCAAGTCTCCTGCTAGATATATGCATTGCTACTAAATAAGTCATTACCCAAGAATGGGGCAGCTAACTGGAGGATTAAATATTCCAATCAGACACAGATTCGTTCAAGAAGCTCTCCCTCCCTTTCCAAAACAGCAGGGTAAACAAACTTTTAGAAAATATTAATGACAATGCATTGTTCTCTCTTGTCATTTATCTATAAACCCTGTTTGAAAGTAAATGTGCATAGAGGGACCAAATATGATGCAGAAGAAAAAGACTTTATGCCTTACTGCAGCTTGTTACAGCTTATTGTAATACACAAATCTCTTACTTGTTAACTTGTATTTGTGTTTGGGATCTTAAAATAATTACTTGTTTTTCCTCCACTCCTGTCTTTTTCCAAGAAATATATTTTAAGACACAGAAGTGTCAGAATATATTACTTTAGATTCTACTGCACTGCACTTAAAACCCAAGTTCAAGAGAATATTTATAACTTTATATGAAGTCCTCATCATCCCCAAGATATTTCTCTTTCATTCTATTAGTAAGTAGTCAAACTAAAAAGGAAAAATGAAATGTTGGCAGTGAGAAGCAAACACCTGAAAAGGACAGTCAATAACCATCTGGGCCAACACATTAGATGTGTCCTGTAGTAAACATACCTATATGATCAGCTGTGCACAGGCTAAAACCCAAGCGTTTTACCACTGAAATATTCATGGATATGAATTAAGACCCAGATCTGTCAGCTTCCTCTCCAGTTCACTGTCTATACCTCTGCTACCTCACAGGATCCACAATATTTTTAAGACTTCCAATATGACAGTCCTGGGAGTCAAAGGCATTATCTATACTTAAACAGAAACTCAAATTACTGAAGGCGTGAATAGAGAGAGACTGAACTTTCACCTCAAATTAAGGAGGCTTTTTTCTGATTGCTGCAAGCACTAGCACACCAATGATTTGGAGACATTTAAATATTATAATTTCAATTATTTTTAATTTTAAAAATCTTGTTATGTATTGCTTTCTTTTACAAGAAAAAGAGCTTTCTCACCTGCAGCTATCAGGAGGAAAAAAAAAAGGACTTTTTCTCTAGCCATACTTCTTTCTTACTCTCAAGCAGCCTGAGAATAGTTATATGGATGGTGATTATAAGATACAGAGCAGAATAACATAAAATAATCCAAACAGGAAAAGACATTTCACAAGTGAAGGTTTTCCCCCTGGGGAGCAAGAGACCCTCAGTTACCCCAAACCTGACAAAGAAGCACACTTCTTGTATGTGAATGATTACTCCATAACTCTAGCAAAATAGTAAGTCACATTTATTATTCTCCAGGGTACAGTGCTTCTGATTTACACACCTTTACAAGTTTCATTTCAGGGCTGGGGTTTTATACTTTTGTTGGCTCACGATCCACACAAAGCAACCCAAGCCACAACAGCAGAAGCTGCTACAGAAATGTCACACAATGGCTGGGGGTGCCACTCCCCTTCCCACTGACTGTGACAAGCTCAGGGGGTGGGAGATCAGGACATACTACTAAAAAAGCATTTCACTTGAATTACAGTGCAGTCAGTTTCAGTTCCTTAATTGACCATAATGTCTAGAAAGACTAGTTTATTTGAGAAGGCTTCATCAGCCAGGTGATTTTTGAGCAATTTCCTAATTCTTCTCCTCCCACATAACGTGATTCCTATGCAGATCAAAATCCAATCCTGAACACATCTACATTACTTTGAAGGCACTTCTGGGCCTTCAAGCAGCACATGAAAGATCAGACACACTCACACCCGTGAACCAATCCCCAAACATCCTACATGGCTTCAACCAACACAAAACTGTGTCTTGAGCCCAAGCAATCTGTTTACACCAAAACCAACACGAGAAACCTTCAGACACCCTGGGACAAATAAATCAAACAGTCTGAAGCAGATGGCTTCTGATCTGCTCATTAATTAAAAAATACAGATGTGTTAGAAGACAGCCCAGACTGTGCTAAAAAAATATTCTGGTAACAAACATGAAATTGACCCAAGCAATTCCCTCATTTTAAATGGTTATTTGCACACCTTGCCAACATACTTTCTGACACTGTTCACATTAACAAAATGGACTAACATGTCTCTGCTGCCCAAGATTTCTGCTTCATTAAAAATAATGAGTGGTCAATTCACTGAATAAATTTCTCCACAATATCTCCTTCTATATCACCTTTCTATTAGGCACAGTGAGTAGTTTGTATTCTGTAGTCAGACCTTTGATAATTTGGCATATTATCAAAGGTCTGATAATATTATATGCAATTGGGATAGCAAGAGATACATTCTGATTGTAGGGCAGGCCTTCTATTTAATTTGAAGTCTACGCTACAAACCGCAGAAGTACCAGATTACCTCAATCCTCCATGATACTCCCTGGTTTCCCCTAAAAGACACTAAAAACTCTTAAGACCTCTGCCTTACTAAAAAACCTCCTTCCTCCAACCTCACTCCTGAGAAGAAGTTTGTCTGATAGTTTCTCAGTCAAGTTGCAAGCTAGAGACAAAGATACATATTAAAAAGAAAGGACAGTCAGGGTTGTCAGCTTTGGCAAAATTTAAACCACTTTACACACCTAAAAATGAAAGCTTTCAAATCTTTATTACATGTATCACCAATAGATTCACTTATATAATGGCAATTTATCATCTCAGTGCAACACAGCAGGAAAGAGTGTTGAAACCTCTTCCTGTACAAACTCAGGAACATCTAGAAAGGAAGTGGAAGTATGAAACAGTGGCTTGGAATAACCCAGTGGCTTTATAGCAAGATATGAATGAATACCTAACCAAAAGGTGAAGTGCTTAGATCAGAAAGAAACTAGGATAAGATTCAAATAGCAAGTATCTGTCAGTTTGATTTTGCTCTCCTCTCTTCCAAGGGTATCCACTCTGCAGTACAGGCACAGTACACTTGGGCTCTCCTCCATTTTCATTAAACAGATAAATAGGGAAAGTAACAGGACAACAGCCAGGAAATCTTGCTTGGCTTCCATGGAAAAGCCAAGAAATGAGTAAGCATGGTTGATAAAAGTAACACGCTGTCATAATTATGAGACTTGAGAAAAGGGAGATGTCTGACTACTTTCACTATCAGTGCTACACACCTACTTCACACATCGAATATCCTCTTTTGTTATCACTCCAACAGAGAAGGTCTGCGAGTCAAAGTCCAGGTGAGGTAGAAACAAACCAGACAATAAATGCCAGAGTACAAACATTAAAGGCCATTTTCACCTTTGTAATTATCGCTGTGCTTTAAAAAAATAAAACAAGGGAAAAAAAAAAAAAAAAAAAAGAGTGGTAAGGAATGAGCAAAGAATTTGAGAAGCAATTAGTGACAGCCATGAAATTAGCTTTGGGGCTTTTAGAGAAGAACAGACTAGCAAGAGCCCTCTGCTTCCCAAGGGAGACTAGAAACAGTCAGAGGGAGGAAACGGAAACTTTCTTTTCCAGACTGCTGCAGTTTTGCTGTACACTTTTAAAACCCACTTGGTTATACACCCCCTCTTTGTTTCATTTGTCCTCCGCGACGCATCACCACGCTCAAACACGAGCTCACCAAGCATTTTATACCGAAGTATCCTACTGGTAGAGGAAGAAAACCCCCAGACCTTAAAGCGTGCACCACGGAGGCTGGATACCCGCGCTTCAGCGACCCCCGGCCCGTCCAACAGCTCCCGGGACGCTCCCGCCGGGGCGGTGCGCGGCTCCCGGCACCCCAGCGGTGCCAGCAAAGCTCGGCCGCTGCCGGGAACGGCCCACCCCGCCAATTTCCTTCCCCGCACGGAGCCGCAGAGCCTTAGAAGACACAACCCCGGCGGGGGTCAGAGCGTCGAGCCGCGGCGGAGCCCCTGAGCTGCCGCCCCGGCCGGAACTCCCCGCTCCGCATACCCAGCCCCGGCCCGCTGGGCCGGGCAGCGGCGGCGTTACCTTGCCCAGGCAGATGTGGCAGGTGATGGGCAGCGTGAGGGACAGGGTGACGTTCGGGCCGTGCTGCGCCATGGCGGGGCCCCGAGCGGCGCGGCCCGGCGCCAGCAGCACGGAAGTCCCGCGGGCGGGCGGCCCCGGCCCCCCGCCAGCCCCGCTACGGCAGCCGGCGAGGCCAAGCCGCCGCCCGGCGGAGGGGAGCGCGGCGCGCTCTGCAGAGCTCCCCTGGAGGGCGGGCGGGAGCCGCGGCCCCTCACGGCTCTGCTCCGCCGCCGCTGCCCCGAGGAGGTGGCGCGGGGGACTATGGAGGTCTCAGCCTACGCGCGGCATTCCTGGGGGGAAGCGCAGCGCCGTGGGGAGCGCAGGCACAGTGCCCGTGCAGGAGGCCGACGCGGTAACAAGGGTCATCTCCTTTCCCTTGATAAACCTGCGCCCAGGTTTCATCATGCTGAATTAAATAAACGGCTGTTTTAATCGTTTTAATTGCCCTGAATCACAGAATCATAGAATTACAGAATTATAGAATCACAGAAAGGCTCGGGAACAGAAGGGAGATTAAGGATGATCTTGGTCCAGCCCCTGCTGCCATGGGCAGCGACAGCTTTCTCTAGACCAGGTTGCTCAGAGCTCCATCCAGCCTGGCTTTGAGCAAACAGCTCCAGGGATGTGGCATCCCCAGCTTCTCTGGACAACCTGTTCCATGCCTCACCACCCAATATCTAAACCTACCCTCTTTCAATTTGAATCCGTTCTTATCCTGTTGCTTCATGCCCTAGTAAATAGTCTTGCCCTGTCTTTCCTGTAAGTTCCCTTCAGGTGCTGGAAGGCCACAATTAGGTCACCCTGAAGCCTTTTCCAGCCTGAACAATCCCGATTCTCTTAGCCTTTCCTCATAGAAGTGCTCCATCCCTCTGATATACTTGGTGACCTTCTCTGGTCTCACTCGCACAAATCAGTGTTGTTTGGGACATGTTCTAGGAGAAACTCCCATGATATGAGCCCCTCCTCTGCATCAGTCCATCTGCAGCAGCACATACCCTGCCACAGTCAGCCTGGGATCAACGTTGGATTCCCACACTGCCCTCCCGCTGCCCAGGCAGCTCAGCCCCACCTTTCTTCCTGGCCCACAGCATTGCCTGTCAGCTCAGGTGGCATTTGCACAGCCCATGTGGCTCTGAGGGCAACAAGAAAATGAAGACTGGGATAAGCCCCCAAGCCCTGCAAGGTGCTTTGTGTGGTGAAGCTTGATGATGCCTGGTGGAAGAGTCTGATGCATGGAAACCAAGGGGCCAAATTCAAGGATGAAAATTTTACATCTGCCACCCAGCTTGTGCCAACGACTCTCCAAATCATTGTGCCTTTGTGTTGCACTTTCTGGGCTGCTGGAGAGCAGCTGGGAAGCAGTGCTAGTGGGATATGAGGCTCCTAGGAGTCTGCTTGCTTGACCTGAGTCCCAGGATTCCTGTCATCATTTCTTGTAAATGTGCCACAGCATGCTGAAAATTACAGACCTGAGTGATTTAACATTGCACCACAAGATAAATGCTTATAATGCTGAGCAGCTAATTCAAACAAGCGTAAAGTTGTGGATGCAATGATTAACAAGGAAAGTATCTTAGACTGACATAGCAGAGTTGCACGGATGCATTTCAATTTGATATAGGTAAGTCATTGCAAATAAAGCGAGGAAACTAATCCATGGTGACATTACAGCATATACAAGGCCTAGCGGATTTGGTGGTAACACAATGTTTGGTAGGAAAGGACAGGTTTGAATAAGGTACCCTTAATAAAAATTGAGTGCTTATATGTTACAGCACTCTTTAGTAAACTCCAGGAAAAATTACTTATTGTCAAAGAACCATTTGCCAACATAATAGACATGCCATTAATTAATATAGGCTGGAATGAGTGGACGTCCACTGCAAGGAGATTCTTTTAGTCCTGGCACCACTGGCATGCTGCTTAGGTAGAATGGTGCTCAGAGAATTTTTTTTAATAGAAATGTCAAATTTTTGAGGTTTTGGAGCTTTAAAGACAGGCACTGGAGCCTGAAATTCTTTGAGTGAGTTTACTGTGCAGCCAGCAAACTACACAGGAATGCAATGAATCCCTGTTATTTATCTTCCTTAGCTTTATTTTTACATTGACTTTTATTGAAAAAATGTGACTAGACAATACAGAGAGTAGAAAGGGTAAATGCATGAAAGAGAAATCAAAAGCAAGGAAATGCATCTTACATTTGACATGTGAAACTCTTTTAAATGAATCTGGGATAAAGCAGGAGCCCTTTCAAAGGCATGACTTCCATTGCTTCAAAAAAGTGTGTGTAACTGGAAACTGACCTGTTAGACAACAAGCTCTGTTGGGATGAATATATTTTCTCTCAACTAAAAATAACTTGTAAAGGAGTTTATTTTTCTGAATAAGCTGCTAAAAGGAACATGTTTTCTGTTAAGGAGGTTAAATGTATTTGTTTAGCGGATTTCTACTGAAGTTGTATGCCTAGTCAGTGAAGAAATACTTAAAAAATTATTTGTGATCTAGTAGCGCCTCAGGTTTTGTTGAAATTTATGGGTTGATGTTATCAACTCTTCAGGGGCATGGAAAATACTTAATTCTGTAGTGCTGAAAGAGAGAGACCTCAGAGAGCAAGGAGAAAGGAGCTGGAGGGGTAACAATCTGCTGCAGCTGAGGGGAGCTGAGAAATACCATGTAAATGCAGGAGGTAACAAATGTTTAACAGGTCCAGGCTACTGAACACCGTAGTCCATGTAGCATGAAGGATACTTTCACAGGAGGAGTGGAGCCAGGATGACAGATAAAAAAATTCCTGGAATGCCTGGCATGCCTCTGCTGAGGCACTGGGGCACAAGGATCAAATAGACAATTTCCCAACAATCTGGTCATCACTGCTGGTAAATCTGTAGAGAAAGTCAAGACTCTAACCATGAATGATCTCCTAGGATTAGGGCTTCATTTGTGAAATGCTTCAGCCACTTCACTAACTGCTCCTGAAATCTCAGAAACCTTGAGATGATTACTAGTGAAAATATGAAAATAGTATCTATCACAAAATGTGAAAAGTTCTTTGATGAGACCTTGAAAAGAACCAATGTAGGAGAAGAGAAACTGGTCAGAGTACTAAATGGAGACAATTAAGTATTTTCTGCTTGAGACATACATTGTTTGATTCATAAAGATAAATAGTTACCATATTTTTGGCTTAAAGTACATAACTTCCTATATCTTGGATCTGTGCATGTTTCCCAACAGTGTGCAGAGAGAGGAAGGAGCAGGCGAAGGTGTGAAATGCTTGTCTTCTTGGATGATTAGCCCAGTAATAAATAATGCAGTTTCATTGCTTCCAATAATTTGGATACATGTATCTTTGGATGTGGGGCTTTATGCCTTGAAAACCCAACTTAAAGGTCATTTTTGTACCTACACAAATAGATATAAACCACTGATAGCCAAACTATCCACCCTAAGTGGCCACTTCCACAACAGTGAAATCTGTTCAAGTTGGCCTTGAAGTGTTTCCTCTTCAAGAAAGAAGACTGGATGGAACTTCAGCTTTTATAAAATGGTTTCCCAGGCAGTTTTGCATGATTTAAGGGAATATAGAGTGAAATTTGCCTAAAACTGAGTAAAGAAGCATTGGCTTCTAGCTGTCTAAATTCAGACCTGTGGTCATTAAAAGGTGAAAACAGGTTTCCCCTGCTCAGGATTTTACTGTTGATGAACTTTGCAGAGTGGTGGCTTCACTGGCTTCTGTTCTTGGACATCATCTTGGGGATTCGCCAGCTGCCAGTCAGAGGCCATTCAGTGGAAATATGTAGCTCCCATATCTCGTATCTCATATCTCGTATCTTATATCTCACCCTTGTCTATGCTGCCTGAACACTGTAGGCTGCTCTTGCCACCTGCTCTTTGGGAGTTCCCATGTGGCTTTCATTTTAAAATGTAAGCAAATTTCAGATCTCTCTTTAAAACAGTGTTTCGGGTTGTGGCTGTGAAAAAAATTTGGTATTACCAGAAAGGAAATAAAATGAATGCTAGAGGCCAGAAGATTAAACTCTGGCTATTGGGTAAGTGAACTGAGACAAAGAAAGAGAATAACTTTGTTGATTTAATAATGTTTGAGATTAATAATGTTTGAGATTGGCAGTCTTGTGGAAGCTTGGTGCAGTTATTCTTCTGTACAAGAAATAGTAAAAGATGACAAATCACTTCTAAAGATAAAGTTTTCATTTTGAATTTAACCACTGTAACTTTATCTGCTCTTAAAGAATATACCTGCTCTCAGGTTCCATGACCCACAAAGGAATTCAAAGTGGCTAACTCAGATGTAGACATCTTGCTCCTAGGCATCCGAAGTTCAGTAGTAAAACCCCCATTCTTTATGATCTCTCATAGATTTTTTGATCTTGCACCTCTGATGTTTTCCATTTTTCTTGATGTGTCAGCAAGGAGCCAAACAAATAAATAGATGATACTGGGTTGTACCTGAAGTCTGTGCAGCTTTCATACTTAGGACATTACACTGTGCCTCTTTTTCTTTTTAAGGGTCATACAAGAGTTTGATTTCCCTTTAGACTCTTGTTCAGATATTTTATCTAAACGAACTGTATTATACTGGAAATTACATCTGAGGGCAGGAGGAAGCTCCACAAATTTTGTGCTGTGCAGGCATTCTCTACCCCACCCATATGTCTCAGCCTGAGGATGTCTCCATGGACTTTTCACTAGACAGGAGACTGTCTGTGTGAAGGCTGGTTGCAATGAGCCACAGATGTACCAGGCAAGGTCCTGACCATCAGGAGGTATGGATAAACAGACTGTGCTTTGTGTTCTGTGCTTATTTTATTTGCTAGTGTATACTATGCATAGAAGGTCTCTCTCTAAGCCATCTGCAGATGTAACTGACTTAGGAGACAGTGCTTCTGCAGGGAATATCTTCAAGTTTCAGCCATTACTTTGCAAGCTTTAGTTGCTACTGTGACATAACTCCAAGTGTTTGATGGTTTGATTTAAATTGTAACTGTGAAAGCCTTTCAGAACACCTTGTGGTACCTGCTGCCAGCAGAGGATCTGTCCCCTGGAATGTGGTAAAGGATGAGGCAAACACTGCAACACATCAGAAAAGTTTGATAAAGTTACAGAGATTACAGAGATTACAGAGATCGTTGTCTTCCCTTCCCTTCCCTTCCCTTCCCTTCCCTTCCCTTCCCTTCCCTTCCCTTCCCTTCCCTTCCCTTCCTTCCTTCCCTTCCCTTCCTTCCTTCCCTTCCCTTCCCTTCCCTTCCCTTCCCTTCCCTTCCCTTCCTTCCCTTCCCTTCCCTTCCCTTCCCTTCCCTTCCCTTCCCTTCCCTTCCCTTCCCTTCCTTCCCTTCCCTTTTCTGTTAAGCAAGGGGAGGCTAGAATTAACAGTGTAAAATCTTAATGAGTAGATTGTGCTGGGCAGTGCGGTTCACCGCCATTATTCTCCCAGTCTCAAATGTTTACCAGCCAATCAGAGTGTTCCTTAAAACCAGAGATTTATAGTGAAAAGTCAGCCCTAATTGAATTTCTTCATTAAGAACACCATCAAACAGATACAGAACACCTTACACCACCTTGTTTAAATTAGATTCATTTTTCTGATTAATTATTAAAGGGAAAGTTTAAAAAATCATAAAATCTTAAGTGCTATTAAAAATTGATTAGGAATGCATTTTTTCATTGACCCAGTTTGTATTTTTTTAAATTTTTTTTTTGTCAAAGCTAATACGTTTGAGTAGCTGCCTCAGACAGAAGTTTGTAATCATTTGGTCATCAGTCAATTAATCACAGCTTCATAAATATTGATCTCAGATTACATTTATTCTTCATTCTTGAAAGATAGTTTTTTATTAATTTAGGCTCACTCACATACATTGTGGTTTACGCTGAAATTATTTTTAAAAGTTCTATTAAAATTTAATTTGAGCAGCTAGCCAACAGTGCAGCCACTGCACATTGTGCCACCTTTCGGCAGGTTTGTCACCTCCTCCTGAAAGGTCCTGAGTGCCCATGGGTCATCCTGCAGGGCTTGCTGACTGGCATCTGTCACCCATAAACCTCTTCATGTGGAAGATACACAGCACTCATCCCAGTAGGAGTAATTTGTGAAGATGTGTGGATTTTTCTGAGGGGAGAAAAGTGCTCTGATGTTTCTCTTCCCACCCTCAGTGGCCGTGTCCTGATTCCTGGCAGTCCATCACAGATGGTGGTGTCTTCCTGATTTTTGTACAGCACTTGGCTGCCCCTTGGCCTCTGCCAGACATCTCACAAGCCATGTGAGGGGTGTGTTTGTGGGTACATGGGCTGAATGTCTCCAGCCCTGCTGCAATCCCTGTCATGGAGGTCATACATGACCTGCTGACTCATATTAGGATGGTGAGGGTACCTGGGAGTGCTCTTGCAGGGCTAGCTACTGCAATTCTACTACCTAGGAATAAATCCAGTACTTTTGCAGAAGTTGCATTTGTAAACAGAAATTCTAGGAATATTTGAAGGGAGATGCTGCAAGGAAGAGGAAAGGGACTTAGATCCCAAGCATTTGGAGGGAACATAGTCCTTCTTGTAGCATGTTCATCACACCTGAAGCAGTACTGAAGAAATGCATGCAATCTTTATTAACATTTCTGGTCCAGTTGCAGCTAGTAATCTCCATCCTGAAAATTAAAAATCTTTTTTTTTGTGCGTGTGTGTTCGTGGTTATGCTTGATCTTGTAGTTTAAGAAACAGAGGTATGGATGTACCAGGGGTATGAGCACACATGTGAAGAGTGACATGAAGCATTCACCACCCAAAATGCATCCTTTTCTACCCCATACTTGGTATTTTACTTTGAATGCTGTACTTCACGCTGAGAACAACAAATTTCTTTGTTGGCTTCTGCAGTACATTTGGTTCTTTGTCCTATGCTCCGGCAAATAAAGCATGTCAAAGTCAATGTTCCCTAAAATCTCACTCGACTGAGGAATTTGGAGTCATGGGATCATGTAGCTACTGTTATCTTTTACAACTCTGAAAAGTCCTGTGATTCATCTTTAATGTCTGAAATCAAAACTGGTTGCCCATTGTTGTCACTCTAAAACTCTTATTTATTCTGGCACAGCTCTTCTGAGAGGCTCTGAAATACAACTTCAAATCATGAGCAGCAGAGTGTCCTGGTGTGCTCTTCAGCATCAATATGGAGTCATGCGGACCCCTGTTAGTATTCCTTATTTTTGCTGACAGAGAATGGATCATTTTTGTGACTCTCTATTTATCTAAAATTGAAAAAAGCTGATGTAATTTCCAGAGTCCTATTCCCCAATCAAATATACTACTCATTTACCATAAAAAATGAAATCACACTGCAGTAAGTTCTCAGATCCCTTCCTTTAAATATCACTCACACACAGTGCTTTTCTGCACTTTCAGAAATGTGAACCTGCAAGGATCATGTCAGAAACATGTGCAGAGGACATTCAGATAACCCATTTGTTTTATGAATAGCTTTGGAGATTTAAGATATTTTCACCTCTGAGCTGTTTGCTACCTCTGTTCTTATCTGCTTGCTGCAAAGTCAGACTCATTTTTGCTTTCATTATCTGTGGGCTATCAACCTGCTGGACATAATTTGTTTGTTTTGTATTATGGCAAATCTAGAAGGGCATTGCCTGCTATGGCACAGTCATTTCCAGCAGAGAAATGCTAGCAAGGGTATGGGGGACATGTTAAATTGCTCCAGCTGTAATCCTAAAAAAATGCCTCTCTGTGTTGTGTAATCAGAAGTGGATTCTGAGTCCAGTTGCAGCTAATATCTCCAAACAGGAGGGATCCTAAGGAGATCCCTTAAATATATCACCCTCTGACCAGTTCTTTGCAATAGTGTGATGGCTGGAACCAGTTTATCCAGGTCATCCAGTTTACCCAGTGATTTGAGAGACACTGCTATGAATTTGAGCAGTGTTTTAAGTTGTACTGAGTTCGGTAATCCTGGACAATCTTTCCTGGCAGAAAAGAAGGAAAAGGAAAGCTTCAAAGCAATAGAGAGAGATGATTGTAACAGTGCCCCAACTCTTCTTGGCTTTTTGCTGCAGACACCTGCAAAATGGCCCAATTGGTGTTTTCCCACCGAAGTATTGTGTCTCTAATTCACTGCTCAACAACTTCAGCACTTCTGAGAGTGAATCTAGTAGTTGAATATAAGCTAGTAGTTTATGAAAATGCATTTTTTAAAAAATTCAATCTCTCCCTAAACATGCAGAGTTATTTTAGTCCAGAATATGCAAAGCTCCATATTTTAGTGAAATTGTTTGAACTTCAGAATAATGTAAGAGAAAGACAATGTACTTCCTGTGAATATATGCAGTAGATTCATCTGTTTCGTTCAATTTTGCATTAATTGGATTGAACTGATTAAATTCAGCTGATCTTTGAAAGCCTTTCTTGTTAAAAATGTAAAAAAGTGTAATTTTGCATTTTGTTAATATATGTATGGCTATCCTTGGCTCAAAATCAGAGACCTCTGGAGTGAAGTGCCAACCAGGGCATTGTGTATGGCTCCTTGCAGGACCAGGCATTTGCCAGAAGGATATAAAAGATGCTAAAGATCCAAATCAGTCTCAGGTCTTTCCTTCTTGACTTACCTCTGAAATCTGTAGTCCCAGTTACAAGGGAAGAAGGGAGGGAAGAATGTAGCAGATATCCAGGAACTTCTGGAGTTCTATGAGCTTTGTGTTATGGTTTTTGAAATCTATGGGGGGTGGTTTATGTTTGGAGGGAAATGGATGAACAGAAAAGAGAGAAGTAATAGGAATGGACAACCAATAAGCAGAGAGAGGGGGCAATGGGAAAACTACAGAGATACTGTGGTGGTGTTATCAATGGCCATCAATTCTGGCTTGAATGATGGATGCAGCTGTTCTTGCCAGCTTTGATCCTTGCGGCTCATCCCTGCATCTCCCCCACTCTCCTGTGCTCATGGGGGTGAAGGAGAAGGCATCCCGGTGGCTATGAGAGAGGGCTCTCCTGCTGTGTGTGCTCTTTTCAAGGAAACCATAAAGAGCCCTTTGAAGGGACTGCAGGGTGCACAACTTCCATCTTGGCTGTCTGAAAGTAAGAAATTTTTTTAGATTCCTCTTCACCCAACAAACAGGTGTAGGTATCTCCATATGAGCAGATCTCACCAACCACATCTGGGAGTCCCTGCCAAGAAACAGATCTTTCTAGGATATGATAGATCACATCTTCAGATAAACATCCAAAGTAAATTTGATGAATTGTGTTCTACAAATGCCTAGTTTTAATCCAGGGCCTATAAAGGGATGCTGGAGTGAGTTGGCTAGACATTGTAGATTTGTCTTAGGGCTGACATGGTGAATCCTACATTTTGTCATTAGAAAGCCAGGTGAAGAAACATCTGTTTCACTTTGATTGACAAAAAAAGGAAAGTCTGACTGGTAACTAAAGATCTTGATTTCAGTGGCATTTCTGTAATCATATCCTAAGAGCAGTAGATTTTAGATCCAGCTCTTTATTATTTGGGGGGACACTTAGACAGACTTGCGTAAAATTCTGTCTTCCTGGAAGCAACCAGAGTTTTGTTTACTGACAAATCTATAAATGAACCATTTTCCAAGATATACTGCACCAATAGATTTCTTTGTGAGTCTCACTTGCTACAAAACATCTTTTGAAAAGGATAGTACTCTGGCACTAAAATTTTTCTTTTGGAACATTTTTTGTACATAGTTTATTCACATTCTTTTTTCCATTTTATCAAGTGTTTTCTAGTATTCAGAGAAAGATTTTTGGTAACTTTAAAAAAGATAGTAAAGTTAGTTGATGAATACATGGGCTTGTTGAAAATGCTTGTAGGAAAGCTGGGCTGCTGTATCTGCACTGAAATACGTGGATAATTAATTTGCTAAATGCACGCAGGAAAAATCAAGGGCTATTTATGTCTGGCCTTGGTTTTGATTTACTTGTTAATGTTCATTGTCGTAAGTCAAGTAAGAGCTTTGATCTTACAATGTTCTCCTGGAAAAAAAAATTCCCCACTTTCACTGGAATTGAAGGCTGAGGAGGCAGCATCCAGTGTCTGTGCCTGAATACCTCTGTGCTCAGAGCTGCTACTGGCTTTAGTGGGAATTTTGCCTAAGTACAAAGAGATGAACAAGAACTTAGAGTAGGAACAGAAGCAATGTTGCAGTTTCACCTGAAAATTAAGCTTATAGGGGCTATAAAATCTTGTAGGTTTATTTTTGGTTGGTTGGTTGTGTTTTTATTTTGGTTTTTTTTAAGGTAATAGGCTACAGGTATTTTGTGTGCCTTTAAGCTGGCACACAAAATAACTTATTAAGTTATCTTAATAACTGATAACTTAATAGCACATCTAAATGTGTTTTAAAAGACTTCAATTTACCTATTAAGACCAAATAGACTGTCTGTTAATTTGACAGAATATCCATGTTCCCTGAACTTAGGGCTATAAAAATTGTTCATCTGCTCAGTCACAGGCCATTTAATTTTGGATGCATCATTGCCAGTCGGTTACAGTAATTAGCATTCTCTGTATTGTAGCAGCTTCCCTGAAGCTATGCTAAGTAGGGTTACACTTCTGTATGGAAACATAAGCAGCCTTGTGCAAATGAGCCTGGCCACCCATCTTAGAGACAGAAGCCCTAGCTACAGCTTCTTGGCTCAGGGTGCCCTATATGCCCACCTGCAGATCTTATTTACTGGTTATTAATGACATGAAGTGTAGGCAGCTGTGAAAGGCACAGCATGGCAGCTTAAAGCCTCTGCTCCAACTATTCTCTCAGCCTTGTCGTTTCTTTGAGTGACGCTTCTTTTCCCTTTCTTTTTTAAAATCTTCTCTTTTATACTTTCTTTTGATGAAGTTATTGGACAGAAATTAATTCTCTGTATGTAAATTTTATAAATATATATATGTATATAAACCTGTGAACTGAAGCATAGCATTTGCTAATACAGTTACTTGCCACTTAAAACATGGGTCCCCAGATAAAAATGTTTTGATTAGTCTTCTGTTATTATGAACATATGCTGCAGATGTGTTGGTTCGGTATGTTTTTCCATATCTCCTAATGCCTGAAGTAGTGGTTTTTTTGTATTTTTAATGGAGACACCAATTGCCAGCACCAGTTTATCAGTAATGCTGGAATTGTTCTTTTGGAAAGGTTAGAATAAACAGTAAAATAGCTAAAACCATGAATAAATTAAAAAGAAGTCAAGATTTTTTGCCAGTTGTTCTGTAGTCTATGTGCCTTTTGTTGTTCTGTGTGAAATGTCTATGCTTTCCTTTTGTTTCCTGGGAAACGAGGGGTGGTATGCACTGCAAGACGCACACTAAGAATAATTCTTCCCATTTAATCCACTCTGATTTTTACTTCTTAATATACTGGAAGGTAACTAATATTTAATACCATGAAATGTATCTGTGCATGTTTAATGATTCAATTAATCAGAGAGAAACCTTCTTTATAATTAAATATGGATAGGCTATAGTCTTTTCTTCTCATTGACTGATGCTACTGAGAATAAGGGATAAGAATAATTTTATACCATTATTCTGTGTGCCTTTTATTAGAACTCTGAACTGTTTGGGTGTAAAATCAACGATAGAAGTACTTTTTTTTTTAGAGTTATGCACTCTGCAGTTTCTGTATTCTGTAAAACTCTAACCATATAAATTTAGATACCAATACTACGAAGACTTAAACATGTGTTTAAGCACGAAAGAAGTTCAGCTGATGCTAATGTAATTACTCACATTAAGTTTAAAGACTGTGCTTGAACCTTTGTAGGACTGTCTCTTTCAATTTCTGGAAGTGGCCCAATGCAAGCTTGGAAAAGATTGTATATGCTTGTTCTGTAAGTCTTGATTTGATGGCGACTTGCAGCCATAACTCATTTCCATATAAGTAGCCATTTTATTAATCTGGTCATGGACCCCTCTTGACTTAATTACTTAAAGAAAGTTTAAAAACCATGCTGTAACTTATTCTTGTACAGTTCCTTACAAAATTCTGCAAATATAGGCTAAAAAAGCCAACTGCTACCAATACATTATGCAGATGGAGGGCATCTATTGGGAAGTTAATAAAATAATGATGTACATACAGGCAGATTTAAATATGGAAATGGAGATTTCCTTCTTCTTGATTTTGTATAAATTGTTGAATGTATTTGTTTAATGATTTATACAGAGCCTCAAGCCATAGCAACTAGGTGCTGTTTACAAAAGTTAAAGCAGAAGTTACATGCGCAGCCTACAATGGGCTTCATTAAATGACCGCTTATGCTGCCAAGGGTACCATATGTTAATAGCCATGCTGTGAGACCACTTTTCAAGTTTGTCACTGTTCACATCTCACGTAGTCATTTTTTCCAACATATGTACCTAACTGAACTCAGCACTGGTGAAGCCACAACTCAAATCCTGTGTTCAGTTCTGCACCCCTCGCTACAAATAAGACACTGAGACACTGGAGAGTGTCCAGAGAAGGGCAACGAAGCTGGTAAAGGGTCTGGAGCACAGGTCTGATGAGGAGCAGCTGAGGGAGCTGGAGCTGTTTAGCCTCGAGAAAAGGAGGCTCAGGGGAGACCTTATCACTCTCCACAACTACCTGAAAGGAGGTTGCAGCAAGGTGAGGGTTTGTCTCATCTCTGAGGTAGCAAGGGACAGCTCAAGAGGTAAGAGCCTCAAATTGTGCCAGGGAAGGTTTAGATTGGATATTTCTTCAATGAAAGGGTTGTCAAGCATGGGAACAGGCTGCCCAGGGAAGTGGTTGAGTCGCCTGAAGGTATTAAAAGATGTGTAGATGAGGCACTTAGGGACATGGCTTAGTGGTGCTCTCAGCAGTGCTGGTTTAATGGTTGGACTTGAAGACCTTAGAGGTCTTTGTGAACCCAAACGATTCTATGATTCTATGATTACAGTTTGGATCCAACTACATCCTGCCTGGGCAGCAGTCTGGGATTCCTTATATTGAACTCAAAGTAATAACAGCAGCATAAAAACGTATGAGACTGCTGCATGCAGTGGCCTAGTGCTCCCAGTGTGTAGCTGAGATACAGCCTGAACATGTCCCTGGACTTTAATAATGGACAATGCTATTATGGGTAGTGATTTCTTGCTGTAAGTTCTGGCTTAAGCAGTGTAAGGGCAAACAACCTGCCTGAGCATGCTTTTTTCTGTGGCTCCAACTCCCTTATGCTACTTGCTGTCTTTGCACACTGCTTTGTAAGGGTTTCTAAAGCATGGAAATTGAAATTGAAAACCCTTATGTTTTCTTGTGTACATCATGAATCCCAGTGACTCTCAGTTCTGGCATTTTCCCAATAGCAAAACTTCACACGTATTTTGAACTTGATGTTTCAGCCTTTGAATTTGGAACTTAGGGATTAATGATCTTTGTATAAAGGGTATTAATTCAGGGTTGGTTGTCACAGGATTGCCCAAGTCTCTTTCTGGATGTGACTCAGTAGCCATGGTTTCCTTACCTTTGTTCCACCACAGGAGCACTGTTCCATACACCAAAAGAAAAGCCCTGATTTGAATTTATGGATTCTGTAAACTTGTGTTTGGGATGCTGTAAATTCAGCTGTTTGGATCAGTGTTCTGTGCCACTACAAAATTATTTTTTAAAGACTTGCCTAGGACCTGCCACTGTTTTTGTTGTATCTCTCAGAGTAAAGTAGTAAATTGACCCCACATTTTTCCATTATCAAATCTGACATTTTTTCTTCTTTTTGAATTACTGTTGTATGAGTTGCATTCCTATGTATCCTGTCTGGAAACACTTATATTTCCATTCCTGTGGAATGTTAATAGTTTTGGCCTTCCAGTGAATGACATTTCCATCACTAGCATCTTCCCTGCCTTTGACTCTACAGAAGTAAATTAGACTTGCCCCCTAGAGCTTTCTGAGACAGAGGTAATCTTCTCGTGTATTTCAAAGTGAGGTTCTGGTATCTGATGGAAGGCTTTAGTTGTGACAGCAAAACAAATGGTGAATAAATATGCTTTTAGGATTTTAAATGGATGTCAAGGAAAACAACTAAGAAGCAAAATCACCTGTGATGGCACTGGCCCTTTCATTTTCACTGGGAGACGGGGAATCAGAGAAGGGAAGACTCAGGAAGCAAAAAAGAGAGCTGAACATGTGTAAAGATGTGCATCTGTGTTAACAGCTTGCCAAGGAAACTGATGCCTGTACATTAATCTGAATTATCACAGTCAGTTTTCGTTTTGTAACCAGCTCAATCACAGCATCACGATCTCATTCTTGAACTGAAGGTGAACTGAGCACAGCATGGTGACACCATTAGGAAATCTAGAGAATGAAATAATAAAATTTACTGATACTAGACAGTTTAGAAACAGAAAAGAGAGGGAGACTTGACACAGCTTTCTTTTCACCTAGGTAGTAACATTATAATCTGTGGCTAGCACAGGTTCTTCCTGTGGGAACATTTTGCTATATTTCATAAACAAGATAAAGTTTGGATGTTTTGCAAACAATTTCTCCGGATTGAGTGAGTTCGGGCTTGGCCAATTGGGCCTAGGGAGAGGTCTCGAGCTGACCAATCTGGGGCACTTCTGTAAACTCTATATATATGGAATTCAAAACAATAAAGTTTCTTTTCTCCTCTCTTCGCTTGTCTGAGAACTTGGGTCAGTCCTCAGCTAGCCGCTCAACAGCGACAATAATCCTTGTGTTCTTCAATTGTCTGAGTTTTGGTTTTTTCCAAACAAAAATCTGCATCTTTGGAGTGTCTCTGTTATGCCAGTTTTTCCTGGAAATTAATGTTCATTTTCCTCTTTATGTGAGGGATTCCTTTAAAATCCTATCATTAAATTTCTAACTTGTTAGTAGCAACTCACAAATCCCATTTTCCTAGTCATGTGTCCGAATGGTGTGTTGTGTTCAGCAAATATAATCCCTTGATGTGGGATAAGCATCATAACAGATATGTAGAGCATTTTCAGAATCATCCAAAAGTTTGTGAAAGGACAGGAGAATATTTGACCATGCAAATACTGAAGATATTAGTTGTATTTTGGATTTGTTTTTTCTTTTTAACCTCCCAATACCCAGTGATTGGTCCTGAGCTATATCCAAAATAATGAAGAGAACAAAGCTTTCATCCTTCCAGGATGAATATGTAGTTCTCTACTACTTTCTTTCTGAGTAAAAGTGGTAAGCTGGCTATCCCCAAAGTAGCAACTAGATTTGTTGGACAACTACATTGCATGGCTGAACTTAGGTGCTGAAGGCCCATTGCAGTGGGAAAAGTAACATCCCAGATTCTTTCTCAGTGCAGGGTAGAAATATTTATTCCCACTTTCAGAAAGGCTTGGGTTTTTTTGTCTTTCTGTTTGTGTGGATGTTCAGATCTCCTATTCTTTCCTTAGGCAGACACCTGGAAAAGTTCTAGAAATGAGCCCATGGAAACCTCATGAGGTTCAAGTACAAGTGCAAGGTGTTGCACCTGGCTCTGGGGCAATCTCCAGTACCAACACAGGCTGGGGGATGAGCAGATGGAGAAAAGTCCTGCCAAGAAGGTCTTGAGGGTACATGTAGGGGAGAGGCTGGACAGGACCCAGCAATAAGCACTTGCTGCCCAGAAAGTCAGACATGTCCTGGGCTGCATCCAGAGCAGTGTGGGCAGCAGGGCCAGGGAGGGGATTCTGCCCCTCTGCTCTGCTCTGGTGAGACCCACCTGCAGTGCTGCATCCAGATCTGGGGTTCTCAGCACAGGAAGGACATGGACCTGTTGGAGTGAGTTCAGAGGAGGGCACACCAGCATGATTACACGGATGGAACACCTTTCCTGTGAGGAAAGGCTGAGAAAACTGGGATTGTTGAGTCTGGAAAAGAAAAGTGTTTGTGGTGACTTAATTTCAGCCTTCCAGTACCTGAAAGTAGCCTACTAGAAAGATGGAGAGGGATGATTTGCAAGGGCAGGTAAGATAGGAAAAGGGGGAATGGATTCAAACTGAGAGTAGGTTAAATTAGATATTAGGAAGAAATTCTTTATTGTGAGGTGGTAAGACAGAAGAACAGGGTTTCCAAAGAAGTTATGGATGTCCTTTCTTTGGATGTGTTTGAGGGCAGGCTGCATGGAGCTCTGAGAACCTGATCTAATGAAAAGTGTCCCTGCCCATGGCAAGGAGGTTAGAATTAGATGATCTTTAAGGTCTCTTCCAACTCAGCATTCTATGATTAAATGACACTCAACCTAAAGTTTTTCAGCATAAGGTCTGTAGGCACTGTGGAGTACCCAATCCCATGTGCCAGGAAGGCTTGAGTGGTGTGTTCCCTTCATCACAGGGCTGTTGGGTAACTCTTGGTTGCATATGTACATGTTTTTCATTTGCTTTTGTTTTTTGTCAGTGTGCTATTGTGCCTTGTGACCTCCTCCTGCAGGGGCGAGCCAGCTTCTCAGCAGCATCTGCAGTTTGAACTGTTTGGGTTGGTGGCAAATATATTCTGCTGACATGAGCCAAAGGACTTTGATAAGCATGGAAAAGTACTTGCAAAAAAGTACTTGCAGACTGAGCTCATAACACAGGTGGTTGGGATTTTGCAGAGGTTTGGAGCTGGATTTTTAATGGCTCATCTTGGCACATCTCATGCCTAGAGAGATTTTCCAAATCAACTTGAAGTAACAGAAACAGGCCATTTGTTTTACCTTACTTTGGCTGTCTAATCAACTAGCTGACTAGACTTTGTCTGCAGAGACATATAAGGACTTAAAAAGAACAGTTTTGTGTCTCAAACACAGTTAAGGCCACAGAAGGAATTTGCCATGAGATAAGCACAAAAGAGAATGACAGGATGGTGCTAATTCCAGGCCTGGCAAAGGCGAGATCTGGTTAGCACATCCTGGGTACTGCATCCAGATGAAATTTCCCACTTTTTGGCAAACTATGTAAAGAAACAACTGCTCGTATGTACATCACCAGTCAAAGAAAGATCACCCCAAGTTATGGGACAGATGGCATCTGTGACCAACACCAACCACTGAACCGTCCCCGTGTCTCCCCACCCCTTCAAATATGCCTCTGTGGATACCTGGAACTTGGACTGTAAGATAAGATACCACAGATAAATAAAGGTGACACAATTGTCTGAGTGTTATCTCAGACCTAGGGGGAGGACAACAAAGCTTGGGGAGAAAAATGTATTGCTGATAATGGACACAAAGAATGCAGAATTTATGGATTCAACCACAAGGAAAGTTGACTCAGCAACTGTGCTGAAATCAGCTCAGAATGAGTAAAAGGTAGTTCCAGCAGGGGGAGGCCATGATCACCAATTCTCAACCCATTGACCCAAGAAACCCACCGACTCAAAAGAGAGAGAAAGACTGAACATGCAAACTGATTAGCATTAGCGTCAAGGAAATAATTTAACCAATAATGTGAGAGAACTATGTAGGCAATGAGCTTTAATTCCTTTGTTTGCTAAAATATACAAATAGTGGAAAGTTGTGAACAACCTTGGGACCCCCCACTACTGAGAAGCCCAGGGTGAAGAAGAAACAATGGGATGCTTCTGGATCCATGTGTAGCGGCTATCTTCTGCTTCATCTGTCTGTCTCTCCCTCTCTATCTCCTCTCTTTTCTCTTTCTTTCTATCTCTCTACCTCACATTCATGGTAAATTATAGCCATCCTATTGACTTTGGCCTATGGTCTTGTTTGCACCTTAATTTGGCAGAGGTGTCTCTCAATAATTGGATCTTCATAAGAGGCAACAACTTCCAGATTTCATTCCAAGCAAAAATATCTGCCTAAGGTAAATGGATTAGACCAGTCTCTCACATCCCACTGGGTGAAGAAAGTAAGAGAAAGTTAATTTGCAAAAAACCCACTTGTATTACTACTATCAAGACAAAATAATGGAATTATGGAATTGTGCAATTTGGAGATTATGGAAGGGCTAAACACAAAGACAGTGTTTTTTGTTGCTATTGACTCTGGCCTCCTGTCTTACTCCTATTGCTTATCAACCAAAATACTTACTGCTATGCCTAATATCAATGAATACTTCTAGCTGAAGGAGAATGCAAATACATGTAACTCCAAATTTTATGGCGTTTTGGGTTGGATTCAGTAAAACAGTTTCAGACATAAACCAAACACATTTTTTTAAAGCTAGGATATATTCAAGTTACATTTTGTGAAAACCCATTTTTTTCTTTTATTTCACAATGACATATTGTATCAAACTTTATTTATTTTTAGGTGATTGAACCAGCAAATAAAGCATGAATGTTTTGCAGAGATCTGTAACCCAGTTATAGACTACCTTTTTGAACTACTTGCAGTAGCTTTGCCGGATGATAACTGGTTTTAGTATGTTTATGGAGGTCTCACTAACCTGAAAAAAATCCATTACATTTATTTCAAGTGTGAACAAATTGTACTGATGAACAAATCGTACTACCTCTGTACTGGTAAATGGCGTTGGAAATTTTTCTGCCCCTGGTTCTGGCCTATGATGAGTTATGCTTTCTCAAACTGCTCCTGGGGATGGTGGGGGAGTTTATGAAGGGCACCACTGATTCCCAGCAGGCAGCTTGGATAAGAAGTCCATGTTGTTGCAGAGAATGGTAGAGTTTGGATTTAAACATTGTCATCTGGGCTGTGTGATGCAAGGGAATGCACCAGGGAGTATTTGATTTACTGATGGAGCTGTGCCTTTGGAGCAGTAAGTAGATAACACTAGCCAGGAAACAGAGAAGGAAAACTTCCTTAAAGTGATATTAATTCTTGTAAGAACAGAGATGAATCTGGTGTCAAGGCTATATACTTAACTCATCCACAGTGATGGTAACCAGCCTTGCAACTCATTCTGCGATAATAAGTGGGATTTATTTATTCATTTTTACTGCCATGTCATATTACAGGTGACAAAATGCAAAGAGACATTTTAGAAACTTAGATCGCAAGCTGCACTACATGAAAACTTCTCCCAAGGGTGAGTGCCTTGGCCTCTGAAAGCCCCTTCTTTCGGGAGCATCATGTTCTTCAGTTTCAGTGGTTTTGTGGGGGTACATTGTTCAAGTCTATCTAAATGCGCTTTGTCTGTGATTCATTCTTTCTCTTACATTCACGTGGAATATTCTCTACAAGTTTAATCTTGGCCCAGTAATTTCAATATATATTTGATATTGTTTTAATTTTCTCCTCATTTTAAATATTCCAGCATCTTCAGTTAAGCTCCACTTGGCTGGCAAACTTAAAGAATGATCTCATTCATGTGCCAGACAGACAAGGTCTCTCACAAGTCCACCCAGTCTAAGTAATAACTTCCACTTTCAGACAACAGTTGAACTCTTTAAGTTGCTACTGTACGTATCCTTCAAGAGCAGTTATTGAGCTAAACATGTTCTTGTTACTTCTGAGTGGCTTTAAGAAAGGAGGCAAAGGAGATGAAAACAGATTTTGTAAAATTAAATAACTCTCCCCAAATTTGCATAGACACATCTAGGTAGATAGGTGAAAAGTACTTTTAAATTACCAGGCTTGTTGTTGTTCACCACATAAAGAAAAGCTGTGTGGGTTAGTGGGGAGTAGGGAGGAAGGAGTGAGAGGGTGACTGCATTAAAAATTCTTCTGCTTGAAGCAACTTCTGTCTCTGAGTGTCTCCCACGCCTGTGTCCTGTGAGCCTGGAGCAGCTCTCTTCTGATCTGTTCACTTGCCACAGTCATTTTCACTTTGCTTACATAATGATTTATGGTTACACAAATCTGCTCTGTCCAAAATATGATAGATTAAGAAACATATGACTCTCTTTGGTGGATGGTATATTCTGAACTCATTCAGACTGCCTGAATTCAGGCAGGAGGGATGACATTTTCAGTTTGAATACTGGTTTAGTACCAAAGATCTTCCATCCTGAGCACAACCTGTAAAATCCATGATCTTATTGTGAGATGAAATACCATGCATTTGAGTGGGAATATGCCCTCTAGTAGGAAAAGAAAATAAAAGGAAATCTTGTTTTGGTGTTAATTAGAATTAAAATGGTAAACAGCTCTTTGTCCTGCTTTGATAACTCTGTTTTGAAAATGCAACCTCTGACCCATGGTTGGTGCACACGGATCTTTTTCTGGTTTTAGAGAAGACTATTTAATTTTTTTTAGAAATCTATCACCAGCTGGGACTTGTTTTGAGCTCTGTGGTGCTGGTGTTCCTCTTAATTCTGTTTGAATAAATCAGAAGAAAGGCCTTGGGTTCTGTGGTACAAATTGAGTTTGAATCTGAAGAGCAAAAGCATACATTACGTTTTTGATCTTATACATGTGTCTTCCAGCCACCTTTTCCCTTTATTTCATTATTTGTTTTAAAGTCATGTTTTTTGGGTTTTTTTGGAAAGTTCGCTGAGCCAATTGCATGCCTTTCACAGTGATGGGCATTTACTTCGCAATTAGTGCCACTGAGCCAGCAGGACTATTTGCCCGAGAGCCCTCATCACCATGAAAAAACCCCAACCACCCAACACAAAACAATGAGATCACAATCTGGCCCTTTGCAATTAGCTCAACACTGTCAGGGTTTCACTTTCCTGCTTAAATCCTGTAATGAGCAGCCATCAGAAATGGAGGTAAATAAAGCTGTCATGCATATTGACAGTAATACAATATCACTGCTCATTTTTTCCCCCAAAGTTAGAATTGCAGTTAGTGTGGCATATGATGTTCTCCCCTCTCCAGCAAAACACATACCAGCTGCAGTCTTTTAAAGTCTCCTATCATTTTGTTAGCACAACGACTGCCTACGTGAGCAAAAAAACATGGAAACTGCATCCTACCACAGTTGACAAGATTTTTTATTTTCATGATTACTTCTCTGCCTTTTTTTATTTTGCCTGCAGGCAAAGGTTGGCATACATGTCAAGAGAACATTCTCCAGCTGGGGCCTGCAGTATAGAGAATTGTATACTCCAGAGGGCTCATGGGACCTTAGGCAGATTATTATGGTAATATTGGAGACTGCTGTCCTTTCCCTCCCACAGCTGGGCCGCCTCTCTCATTGTAAGTATTGAAGCAATATGTTTTGCAAATTATACATTGGGAACAACAGGGACCTGGGAAAGTGAGGGAGAAAGAGAAACATGGCAAAATGTTGCCTTTAATATGATATTTTTCTTGTTCATCAAGCAAAAAATAAATTAGAGCTTTAATTTTTTTAAATTAAATGAGGATCATATATTGGGAAAACCCAGCTATAATAGTAAAAAGTTAATATTGATTTTATTGAGTGAGAGTTTTAAGAAAATATTGTTTATTATAGGGAAATTTCACACAGTAACCTGATGCAAGAGAACTGGAGTAAGATTACATAATAGCTTTTATTACAGATTTCAGAAATCCTTTTGAGTCCAATGAAGCTGGATTAACAAAAACTGCACCAAAAAAATATCATTTTAATTAGTGCTAATGTGATCTCGTCATGGTCCAGCTGTTTCGCACAGGATGAAAATCTGTGTTGCTTTATTAGCAATTCACCCTCCAAAATAATGTCACTTCTGATTTTTAACATTTCTTATTGATGTATATTTTAATAAAATAGCCAAATGATTTGGTGACTACTGTCATAGGGAAACTGAGGGGTTCTTGACTTACTTGTTTTTAAATAAAAAAGAGTTTAAAGCATTACTGGTAGATAAAGAAATATTTCATTTTTTGACCTTGTTCAGAAGCATTAATATAAAAATCAGATTAAAGTTTTTATGGTTGCATTTTAAAGGTGATTTTATATTTATAAGATTATTAAGAAAAGTCAATATTGCTTACTTGGTAACAAGTTGAAACTATGTCTTACATGGGCCAGATGCTTTTTCTTAAAGTCTTGGTTTTGTCTCTATTTAAGTATGATCTGCAAATCACAGTCTTTAACCAATATTCCACTATTCTGTAAGTCAATAGTAACTTTAAATTTAGATCTCCGTTCATTTTTCACAGGACTATTGCACAGCTCAATTCCATTTGGAGATAACTTCAATTTTAATCTAAATAATTTTCAAGTTACTGAAACTTACCGCTTCATTTATATATGAAGATGTAGTGTATTGCCTTATATACCTGCCTGAATTCTACATTAAAAATAATCAAATGTAGAAAACCTTAGTACTCACAGCTCAATTTTATTCTCCATTATTTTTATATGCTTTAATACAGTGGAGACCCTTGAATATACCATTGTTGAAAAAGTAATTTATATTTTAATAACTTTATTCCTTTTCCCTATGTTACTTAAAATATTTCTTTATGCACTGTTAGTGATAATATATTTATCAGCTCTCTAATTTACCTTAGACTTTGCTAATGTATACCAGGATCATGACCAGCTCTTGTATTTTTTCTTAAGCATTGTACAATTTCTTTTCTTATTCTTAGATAGTGATTTTATATTAAACACTTTGCCCATGGAAACACAAGGTTGCAATGTGGTGGCAATTGTTTTAAATTAAAGTGGGATTAATCTATGCCAGTGGTGAATTTTTAACTATACTTTTAAATTATTATAATAATAGAAGAGGTTACTAAAGAAAATAGCACAAGGACTGTGTTGCATGGTATTGGTTGCTTGCCTTGCAGAATCTTAGAAAGCCCCTGATGATACCATGACAGTATTTCTGTCTCTCTCCTCTGTAGTCTGAAACAGCATTAGCAAAGCCACCCTTTGCAAAGAAAGGAAGAGCCCCCAAATAACAATGAATCAGTTTCATGTGTCTCTGGGAACCAGACACTACTCCTGAGCTTATGCAAAGACTTGTATTTCACAGTCAGAAATATTGTCACTTGTATTTCTGAAAGTCAGAGGACTCCCAAACCTGAGCTACCTTCCACATTTCCTTCTTCTTCCTTCCCTGAAGTCCTCTTTCCAGGTACCACATATTGATGCCCACTTTTCTGGAATATGGTAACTCAGCGTTCGAGGTAGATTGCTCCTGAAAGTTGCAGCCTTCACCATTTTCATCATTATATTTGTGTCAGGTAGTTTTGCTGAATATACTTGAGGTTTCTCATCTGTTTTCAACAGCTGTTCTCACTTTCAACATTGTTAATGATGGACTACATTTTGCAACCCAGTGTGCAGTTTGCCTATCACCTTCCTAACACCTTCCTAACACAGAATTTTTCTGCATTTGTCACATGTGATTAAAGTGTGACATTTAAAAAGACAATCAACCTATCTGGCTCATTCCTATCTTGTCTGTAATGAAAAATCCCAGTGGAAAGAAGAATGGAAGAAATTCTGCTTTTCTCCATTGCAACTAGTATCTAAGGCTAAATCTACACTGCCTGTGCACACTTATTGGATAGAATACAAGGGATTTTGATATTGTCAAGGGTTGGTCTAAAAAGGCAAAGTGGAAATAATTGCTTTAAGGGTAATACTAAACTGCGTTGGGGAGTGAAGGAAATTCTGTATATTTCAGCAGTTCCCGTTATTTAAACATATTGATAAATGAATTGGTGTGTAACTCTTCTTTTTGTCAAAGTGTCGAGACTTAACCAATATAAAATGAGAAATCCCAAAGTCCTGATTTGTATTTTCATCCAGGATTTAAATGGTGAAATCCTGACTCTCTTCAGGTGAACAGGATTTTGCTTTCATGTATTTGTGCCTCAAAGACAAGTCTTGGTGAATCCTCTAGAGAAGTTCACTAGGCAGTGATGGGTGCACATGTTTTTCTGATAGTGCTACCCAATGCATGTTCATATTTGTTGCAACTACCTTCTCCCTTGAATTTCCTTGTCTTTAGTGGCAACCAAGCCCTGGCCAGCAAGATATGATAGGGAAGCCTCATCATAATACGCTGTAGCTTGCCCATATAGTGAAGGGTGGTGTTACAACAAGTGTGTCAGACACTGTCCTAAAAATGTGAGACATGAATGTCAAGAAGTTTTACTGTTGCTGTTATATGTTTGAGCTCCAGTCTTGCACACATGAATGCAGATAAGTCTTCTTTCAATAGTCTTTTTTTACAATGGAAGGGTGGTTTAGCCTCTGTTCCTCTCTTTTCTTCTATGAGTTTAAATAACATGCTGGTATTGGTTTTGTACTGTACTTGCTTCCTTATGTTCTCCAGATTTTAGTGGGGAATACATGTGTTTATTTTACTGTGATATTTTTGTTCTTATATAGCTAAAGAACCCCAGAACAACTCTGTGTCTCCAATCTTTTGATCTCTTATGAAATTAAAGTTATCTAACTTATTTGTAGTAATGCAATATTCAGATCTCCATGTGCTCCCTTTGTTTCCCCACTCAGTGTACCATTGGTTCATTTTAAAATATGCTCTGCTGTACCTCAAAACCTATTGGTGTGTAACCCTCCTGCCAATCTTCCCTTTGTCCTCCTGGGACTGGCTCAGAGAGAGCCAGCCCCTGCCCCCTCTCCTTCCCTTTAAAAGGCAGAGCCTGGATCAGCTCGACGTCTTCTCTATGGGCTGGCAGCCCTTACCCTGTCCCAGCCTTTCCTCCCCCCTTCTCCTTCCCTGCACCCCTTTTCCCCGTTACCCCAAATAAACCTCCCTGCCAGAACAGAGATGGAGTCCAGTTCTTCCTTTGTCTCACTATATTCCTGCTTGAATTGACATGGTTTGGAGACTGACGCCATGCTGCAGAACCTTGGGGGCCGCCCGCCCCAGATCCGGTGGGATTTACACGAACCAGGGACCCCGGTCCGGAGGGGGAGCCAGCCTGTGCAGCCCTTCCGGACCGTGATACATCACTTATTGGCATGTGAGAATCTGGAGGTACACAAAAGCTTTGACAGCAGATGTTGAGATGTCATCATCATCATCATCATCATCCAAATGTGAAGGGACACTGTCTCTAATTCTTGTGAGCTCTTATGTATTGCATTCATCAGTTCATGAAGAACACACAGGAGCCAATGTATAATGGACTGTTAGGGTGGAACCATTTGTTCTGGAATAGGACTATCTTTCCTGTCCACATCAGCTTTGTGATAAATTTATTTTTATTTCCATTTCAAAATTCTCATCCACTCAAAGAAAGACTTGAAAGCCTCTCTCCCACAGATAGTTTTTAACAGGAGGTTAGTAAGCTTTTACAGTAAGAAACTCATTCCATTGTCATGTGCACTTTTACTCTGAAATCTTTAGTTCTCAAGCTTTGTGAAGGTCATTCTACGAAAACTTTGGTCACTATCTTTTGTTAAGATTCATAGCCTTACTAATTTAGAATAATGATATTCAGTTGGAATTTCTTGTATTTGAAGGCAAGTTATTGGGATAATCCAAAGTCTGTTATGTGATTAAATTTATTAGCAGAATTTCTTATATATTTAGGGATATTGTGTAGAGATTTTCAGCTATTTTTGCATACTTTTTTTTTAGACAGAAAGTGTGGTAAGGTCTGATTATAGGGGTGAGGGAAAACAACATAAAAATCTTATTCAGAGTTTTAAGAAATCTTAATTTAGAAAAAAAGAAAACTAAAAAGTGACTTGAACCCATTTAATGGGTATTGCTTCTGGTAGAATGTGGCTTCAATTTTATTGACTTCCAGTTCCTGATAAAAGGGTTGATCATATTTCTATTTCCTTCTGCTGGTTACTTGGTTAATTATATTTAAAATGTAGGTCTGAAAGCTATTGTTACCCTTTTATGTTTTGAAAGTGGATACTGGTAGCCTATCTTCTTCAACCAGTAGCCTGTATTAAGGAGTTCATCAACAAATATGAAGACCTACTAAATTAAACATGAAAATGCTGCTGTAGGTAATTTGCTTATTTTTTTTTTATGTATAGATTGGAGCCTCCGATGGAATACATATGAGGGATTTTCAGTATGGTAAAAAGTCTGCAAACTGCTGCTGTAGAAAACGACATTCTCTAGATATTAATCTTTAAACTAAAGACAGGCCCATCTGTGTGCACCACTAAATTGGAATTGGGAGATATAACTCAAGGGTAAGCCTCATGATACTCCTCCAAAGTGTAAATTTCACTTGTTTCCACATTGTGAAAACAACATTTTGAACATTAAAGGGAAAAAGGGCTTTGTTCTGTTGAAAGTCAAGAACTTTACTAGGTACTAAATAAAATAGAAGTCAAAGTACTGAGTTTGAAGAGCTTAATAACTTTAACATTCCAACTTTAGTATTTTAAATAATATTTAGGATGAAATACATGATAAGTCTAATACATTTGTCTGTATGACAATACTTAAAATTACGCTTGTAGACAAATAGTCGCTTTAGTGAGTAATTTTATTTATAGTAAGTGAATAGTCATTTATGAGAAATCTTGCATTTCTGGACAAAGGATATACAATTTTCCGAAGACAGTTCATCTCAGTCACCTTTGATGTTTAGTAAGGAATGAATATCTTTTGAAGGTGCTTCACTCCACTGACAGCAGACCAGAGCCTGAGAAAGCAGCTTAGACTAAATGACGTTTTAGGTGAGATTAATTCTAGTCTATTGCCCTGGATCAAGTTGGTCATCTGTACATAGGTGCCTTTGCCCATTTTAAGTGCCCTAAAGTATCACAACCAGGTGATACTTTAGTCTTTAGTCTTTATCTCACTCCATAAGGCTGCCAGATGTGACACAGGAGTTATGGGAGACTAGTGACCCTCTGTAGTAGTAGCAGAGGTGCAGGTAGAATGCCTTAGGGCATCTCAAATATCTTCAGGTGCCTATGGAAGATAACTGAATCCAACTAAAGGGATCATCTCAATTTTAATAATGTAAGCTGGCCATTCCCTGAAGTCCTGAACAAAGGGAGGTACATTCTGAAATTCTGAGAGTGCCAGTAGTGTTGCTCACTGGTTCTTCAAGTTGCTCTTTCCTGGCATGCAATTAATCAGATTATATATTTAGAGTCCCTATAAGTAATTCTAAATGTGATAAGAAGTGCTACCCCATATTCCCTATCATACCAAGCTTGTGCCAGCAGCAATGACTCCAAGGTCTGCATGCAATTTGATGGGCAATGTCTCTTACCTGACAATTGGCAACCTAACCAGCACAACAGTATGGTATACCAACACTACAGCACCTCTGTAAGGCTGTGGAGCATGTTTGAGTAAGCACTTGTTAAAAACCCAAAATCTATCTTGCTGAAGATTGTTACATGACCTTTAACATTATTTAACTGATGCTGCATCTGAGTTAATGATGCTTCATAAGCAATGCTGACTGATAACTTGTTCTGGAAAAATCTGAAACTGCTTCATATCAGTCTATCTTGTAATTGCAGAAGAAAGTGATTTCTTGTTTGCTGCTTCTGAGGCTTGGAGGACTTGGAGGCAAGCTGGAACGCATCTTTCACAGTGGATCTGCCAGCAATATTCCAGAAATCACAGAGACATAAGATCCTTATCATGGGTAATGAGGAAATCTTCATGCTGTATAGAGTCAAGTTCTTTTTACTGCTAGCTAACGGATTGTTTTGCCGGACCTTATGTAAGTGTCAGAAATAGTGGACATATTCAGCTTTGCTCACCTATCATTACTGTAAGAACACATTTAAACATCTCAGTGTTTAAATCTGCAGCTTTAATGTTACATTCATGTTGCATTTCATTATGGATGCAGCAAATACTGAGGAAACAGAAAGGAAACTGTGAAGAGGCCACGCTTCTTGGTAGCAGCCTAGGAATTAAGATGACAGCATTAATTATTTACACTGTAAAACATCTTCATTGGCAGGTGGTGGTGTGAGGAAAGGGGGGAGATCAAAAAACACATCTTATGTTCTTATGGTGAAAAAGCAGAAGAAATAAGAAGCAAGCAGTTAACCATTGTGTGTATTTGAAATAAAGGAATGGAGTTGCAAATTGGTTACTGCAGTTTGCCTGTCCCATGCATGAAAAGGTACTGTGATCCTAAATCTAAAATGATTGTGTTCAAGGAAAACTTTTAAGACAAAAGAAAAATGCCTAATGACCTCCAGGGAACAGCTTAGTTTATAATACATAGAAAAGATAGGACATTACTGGAGGTGGCTGGACTTACACAGACTGCTTTTGTCCTTTGAACACAGACTGCCATAATCTTTCAAGCAAGATGGAACAATGCCATGAAGATGGATGCTTCAAAGTGTCCTGTGAAATAATGGTGAAAATACATACTGATAATACACTCCATCTGTTATTACAGCTTTTGTTTCTTTGTTTGGGGGGGAGCCTCTGCTTTGTGTGACTTTAAAATAAGACAATGAAAATATATTTTTAAGATATTTGAATACATCCTCAGTAGATAAATAGAAAATGTTATATAGACAGAGACAATAAAAATGTAAGCTGTCAATGCTGGTGCAAACATTTCAGGGGAAGAATTACAATGTTATAAATAGTTTGGTAATAATATCTAATTTAAGGAATAACCATGAAGAATAGAAATACTTTAGAATACTATTATTTGCTCTTTGTATTGCAATAGCGTCTGGTGGTTCCACCTGGAAGACACCATATTATACCAGATGTTGAATAATACAGACAAAAGATAATCTATTCCCAGAAAACTTAGATTTCAAGCAGACAGGCTAGAAACTGGTGGGAGGACAAGCTGCAAATTTTCAGGGGTCACACAGCAGCAATTCCTTCATTGTTGGTCTCATCAAGCATTCATAAAATTACATTGCCAACGAGTTGAACATATCTGATCTGTCCCAGTCTCAGCATTTTGTGCAATGACCTGTAAACAGTTTTTGTCCTGAAAAAGTGCTGTTCTTTTCCTTAATGACAGAGTAGCTGACTGTTGAATTATCTAATAGTAGTTATTTTCATAGAGTCATAGAATGGCTTGGGTTGAAAGGGACATTTAAGGATCATCTAGTCCAAACTCCCTGTCACTCTCATCCTTGTCCCCTGGCAGGGATGTTTTTCACTTGATCAGGTTGCTCAAAAGTGTCCTCCAACCTGGCCTTGAATACTTCCAATAATGGGCCGTGTACAACTTTTCTGGACAATCTGTTCCAGGGTCTCACCACTATCATCCTAAAAAATTTCTTCTACCTTCTTTCAATTTAAAACTGTTATTGCTTGTTCTGTTACAACAGACATTGGTAAAAAATCTTTCTGTATCTTTTACAAGCCCTTTTAAGTTTTGAAAGGCCCCAATAAGGTCTTCCTGGTGCCTTCTTTTCTCTAGGGTGAAGAGCCCCAACTGTCTCAGATTGTCTTCATAGGAGAGGTGCTCTAGCCCTTTGATGATTTTGTGGCCCTCTTCCAGACCTGCTCAAATAGGTTCATGTCTTTCTTGTGCTGGAAACCCCACAGCTGAATGCAGCTCTCCAAGTGAGGTCTGACAAGAGTGGAGAAGAGTGGCAGAATCACCTCCCTTGACCCACTGGCTACACTGCTTTTGATGATAGTACACTGCCCAGGATGTAGTTGCCTTTCTGGGCTGCAAGCGCACATTGCTGGCTCATTTCAAGCTTCTACCTCTTCAGAGGATGATCCATAGTGCTCTAAGCCAGGTCTTTGAGTTGAGTGTCCACAGCAAGGTGCTGGAAGTGGGGGTGGCTGTAGTGGTGTTTTTTCCTGAGAATACACCACAAGTTGCCTCCAGTGTCAGACAGAGTCATTTCCAGCTGGCATCAAGGGAGATGTGTTGCTGGCCAAAGTTGAGCTGATCATTGATGGTGCCTATGTGATAACATATTTAAGAAGGGGTAACAAAATGCTGCACAACAGCAACTGTGAGAGAAGAGTGAGAAAATGTGAAACAACTCCGCAGACACCAAGGTCATTGAAGAATTAGGGGAAGGAAGTGCTTCCTGGTGGACCAGACACCAAACTGCAGCATATGAAGGCCCTGGGCCAGAGCAATCTCTTGGCAGGAACTGCACCTAATGGAGAGGAGCCCAGGCAGGAACAGGTTTTCTGGCAGGACCTCTGCCCTGTTGGGGGGACCCACAGTGGAGCAGCATGTTCTTGAAGCATCTTATGGAAAGGACTCATGCAGTCCTTAAAGTACTGTAGCCCGAAGGAAAGACCCAAGTTGGAGCAGGGGAACAGGGTGAGGAAGGGGCAGAAAAGAGAAACTTTTATGGACCAAGCACAACCTCGCTTCCTCATCATCTGTACTACTTGGAGTGGGTGGAGTGGAGGAGTTGGGAATGAAGGAAGAAACCTTAAGCCTGGGAAGAAGATTTAAGTGATGGGTGAAGGAGCAGGGTGGTTTTTTTTTTTTAATCATCCAACTCAATTTTTATTTTAATTTTCCCATAATTGAGTCTGTAATGTCCATTATGGTGATTTGTAACTGATTAGCCTGTCTTTATCTCACTCCATAAGGTTCTCATTCTGTTTTTTCCCCCATTCTGTTGATGAGGGGTATGCAGAGAGCCTGAATGGATGCTTCTCAGCTGACCAAGGTAAAATTACTACAGTGTTGAAGATACTAGTGCAGTTAGAACAGGAAATTAAATCTCCTTTTTATGATATCCGTCTCTCCATCCACTGTAGTCCTAAGGTATTCTCAGGTGGTATGTAAAATCTAGTTTTAAAAGGTGGTTCTCATTTATTAATGAACTCACCTGAGACATAAAAATAGTTTAATAAATTTCTTTTAAAAATATTTTGAAAACTCTTCCCCTGTGTGCACAATTGGAAATGTATGTGTTCCTTCACATGTATATATGAATTTAACCTATGTCCTTATCTATGTCAGCTGTGAATGTGCATCCTCATCTGCAGACACACCTACAAAGTCTTCCCAGTTCACATAGAAGTTAACAGTCATGCAGAGTTAACCAGAAGAAGTGATGCATTGTCTTGCTTAGAACAGAAGCTCAGCTCATGAGGATTCTGGGTGTTTACTCACTCCTGAGTCATATTGGCCTCTTGTCCATTTGGATAGGCTTCCATACCATAGAAACTACTGCTGGCATGTCAAACTATACAGTTTACTTTTAGAGATCCTTTAACAACTTCTAAATGCATTGTTTGCTAAGAAGTAGCCTTACTCAATTGCTATTTTTTCCAGTTGTACTGTTTGTGCACAATTACCTATATAGAGGACATTTCAAAATAATTTGTCCATAACATAAGGCAGTTTCTAGCTGGCAAAGTAATAAATAATTTTCAAATTTTATCATCCCTGTAAAAAATTGTATCATATTGTCTCATTTTGCAAATGAGAATTAATGGCCCATTACTCACAGTCATTCTTACAGTCACACGCTGCCTATCTTTAGAGATGAGTGAGCTCTAAGGAGAAAAGTTTTACATCTTATTCACTCCCCTGGGAGCTGGAAGGCTACTTTTACCCTTTCTGTGGCAGGGGATCCTCAAATAGTTCCAGCTGTGCTTCTCTTCCATTCCAGTGATGTTGTGCAGATTGAGGTGCTTGCACTCTTAGTTTTATCAGGTCAAAAACATCTTCACCAGTAAACTGAGCAGGACCAAACTACAGGCTCCAAGACTGGCATGCACTGAGCCCTGCAATTAGTCATTGATTGATACATGTAATTTTGAAGCTGTGCAAACTAGCTCTCTGCAAACTAGCCCTCCGCCAGATGATGGCTGAGTGTTGTTCAAGAGACAGATTTAGACAGAAACGGCTCCTAGTAGGTGTTTTGTAAGGAAGAAAAAAGTGAGTTTTAGAATACAGGTACCCACTCTGCTTTACCATTTCAGTCATGGCCTTAATTTTCTACTCTCCAGTAGACAGCCAATTCTACTCCCCAGTGATAGACTGAAGTTATCATTGATATATTCCAACTCTTCTGATGACATGCCTCAAAAAGAAAAGATGGACAACACTGTGTCAGTCTTCTTCTTGGGAATGAGGCAATCTAATTATATCAAGATATTGACTGTACATTTAAAATATTTTGGATGAAGGGTTCTATGAAAGTTTTGTTAAGGAGGGGCTGTAGCATAAAACCAAGGAAACAGAAGAGACTCCAGAACACATAGTGCTCAGTGAATTCAATAATTTTCCAAGCCTGATTTGCCTTGCCATCCAAGTCAGGGTGCGAAGGAAATTCGTCATTCAACAAGTATTTGAGATGATATTTTGTATAAAGAGGATTGAGTTACTTACCTCAGGAGATGTTTTTGCAACAGTTGGAAGCTATCTATCTACACCCTGGCTGAATCATGCTAGAGATTGTGAAAATGTTAGGTACCTTTAAAAGCATCTTCAAACAAAGGTACATTTCTTCTGCCATCTGTGCCCAATCTATATGTTTTAGAGTTTTCTATCACAAAACAATTTTTTCTTCCTCAAGGAGATGACAATAAGAGGTGAGACCTTATTTTTTTTTTAACCTGATCTTCCTAATGAAATACATGTCATAGAATGTTAACAGACTCACATTGCAATATTTTGTAGATCTGCCATTCATATTAGCCACAGGACAATTTACTATCTGGAATAAGAAAGTGACATCTTCAAAACACATGTATGACTAGATTGATAAACTATGGAAAATTAATTTTAAAGCCCTTAACTATGTCAAGTTTCAGTAGAAAGGAAGTGTGGAAGAGCAAGCTTCTGAACAATTTTGTATGTTGTGTGTCAGGTGCCTGTCTAAATAACAAGACAGAATCAGGTAGAATAACTGTATTCCAAAAATCGTGATGATAAATAAACAGAAATGAGTGTTGAAGTGTGGCAGAAAGACTGGAATTAGAGTAGGAGAAATTAAACAGGATAGAACTTACACAAATATGTTGAGACAAGAGGGGAAAAGGAAGAAAATTAATCACGAGATTCATAAGGTAAGTAGGGTAGAAGCAAGAAAATACACAGTAGCAATTTACTTAATAATAAAAACCAAACCTGTAAATTATTATGTTAATTGATTTGGAAGATGACTAATGTCATGGAATCGTGGAATGGTGTGGGTTGAAGGGGAGGAACTTTAAAGATTATCTTACTCTAAACCCTTGATGTGGGCAGGGACACTTCCACTGGAGAAGAGACAGAATGGTTTTAGATTGGAGAGCAGAAAAGAAAGAGGGAAGTTATGAGAGTAAGGAATGTGAGGTAAAAGAATTTAGAGGGATTGTCCTCAAGAAGGAAAAAGATAGGTACATTAAGGAGATGTAATTTTAGTGACACAGACCTGCTGAACTTGTGAAAGAGTCAACATCTTAGTCAGAAATTATTCTAGGAAATGTAATTCTCTATACATTGTAACTGCAATCTGTGTATGAAGTGTGAAGCTGGCTAAGAAATCTCAACCTAGGGTATTTTCTTCAGTCATTTTGGATGATGTAGCTGCTGCACCACTGGTACAGTTACCAGTTTCTATTCTGCAGTGCACTGCTAATCATTCTGTGCTCTGTTGGCAGACTGAACGAACCAGCTGCCAAAGAGACATCTTTTCACTCCCTGTGCTTCCTGAGCAATGGTAGAGAGGGGAGTTTCTCCAGTGCAGGAGCTATTTAACCCAAGCACTCTCAGTTCTGCTAAACTTTGGATAAAACAAATTGAGAGCTAGGAATTAGAAGCTAAGGTTGTTAAATATGCTGGCAGTTGTGTTAAGAGCCATTTCCTCAGCTGGTTTTTAAACATTTTTAAAGGAAGGCATAAAAAAGAGCTTGTTTTTACTGCCATCAGGTGTGCAAGAATGCTAATATAGGCTGTTCTCACCTGCAGCCTAGCAAAGTCAATGGCAAGATCCCCTTTGCTCCTAGGGCAGCTTGGCCAAGGTCCATTGACTTACCTGGTATGTTTGTCCATGTATTATATGGCTTGCCTTCTCCTCAGGAAACCCTACAGAAATAGGTGGGCAAAGCAGAATAATCCTAGTAAATACTTATTAGATCCCATACGTTCTGTATAACTGAGAGATGTGTTTCCATTTTCCTTCCCATGCTCTAGTAGTCCATAGGTGAATTGAGTTTTAATGGCAAAAATTTAAATAGTGGGATGACCACACATTTAGGAGATTCATTTGTTCCAATGGTGCTGAATTTTCTGGGTGATACTGACAAAGTAATGTCTCAGAAAGAAAATGGTACAGGTATAGCTTTGTAAAGGGGTGTGAAATCAAGCACAGGACTAAGTGCACTTCTTCCAGTGTAAGATGTCCAACTTTGAGGAATGTCTTGTGTTCCTAAGCTTCCAAAAGCTCAGGGTGGTGGCATCCCTTACATTTGATGCTATGTTTGCATGTGTTTCACTGTATTAGCTGTGCCAGTAATACTAAGATTGCTGAACTTCCCTAAATAACATAAGAGAGCAGCAATATTAATGTAGGTGAGGCTTCTCTTTTGCGTGTTTCCAGTGACGCACAATAAAAAAGCTTGATAAATTGGAAGCTTTTGTGAACTAACCATAAAAAATGCTGATCCCTATGTATTCATTAAAAGATCTAAATATACTTGAGCAGATTGTTTTTGTCAGAATAATATTTGACAAACAATTCTATTCTGGGTAGATGATGGAGTAAGAATAATTGTTTCTATAAACTAAATAAATCTGTTCTTTTGCCAAAGCTATAGAAGACAAATCTTTATTCAAATATGTAGGGAAGTAATAAACCTGTTTAAGAGATAAATTTAATGATTTTTTTTTAGACTATATATTTTCAATAATTGTTTATATTTTTATTTTAGTAGCAGTTTTACAAAAAGAAGCTTGTTCCTTAAAAAATCTCGTTAATTCCAGCAATGGAGTAAAGAATTACAGTAGCATTCCTTGTGGAACTGTTCTTCATAGATTTGTTTTTGTTTCAGAATCAAGAACAAAATAGTGTGAAATTATGCAGCAAGGACCATAAGCAGCAAAAGAGGGAAGAACCGTTTAATTTGGTCCAGGCATAAATTTCTAGAAATAATGGTAAAAGTCATCCCATTTGCTGGCATTTGCAAAAAGAGAACCAGGGCTATCCTGTTATGTTATCTTTGTACTGCATTGAACATAATAACAGCTTGATTAATAGCTGGCTCTTGTAGGCGCAGTCACAATGCAATTAAGCATGAAGCATCTTATTATTAACTTTCAAAAATAATTAGCCACCTCGGTCCCAGTTTGAAAAAATTACTTTGGTGGTTGGACAGTAAAACATTAATTCTGTAACTTGTGTTCTCTGAACCACCACACACTCAGTGTGTGAAAAATGATCACAGTCTGTTAATTCTGGGTGCTCAGAATCCTATCTGGTTGGATGTTTTTTGGTGCCTAAAGTAGATTGTTCTGGACTCACAACTGCATTCCTTCAGGAGCCTTGCTGGACATCTAGGGTAGAAGCATCATTCTTTGCTCCCTCTGCATATAGTAGGAAAGAGCAGGAGCCAACAGCAGCCAGGCTTTAGATTATGAAGTGTGTGCATCGTCATTTGAAGATAAATATTAATATGTTCTGCCTGTATCTGATACAAAACTGAAATTTGCTAATCAAAAGCATCTGCCAGCAGATGACCTCTCTTCTTCTACAGCAAGCACATATCAAAACATGTTATAAATCAGTGAACTTACGGATTTTTATCTCATCACCAAACCTGGCACTAAATGTCATATGTATTGGTGTATTTGAGCATTGTCAGTATCCAAGCTTTCTATCTTGAATTATGGTGAGGTAGTGAAGTGATGTCAAACCCCTTCAAGCAGCTACAGTTATATAGCAGTTTTTATGACAGTGTAGCTTATGGTACAGTAAAAAATCCCAATACTCTGTACTCAAAAGGGTCTCCCAACAGGTATAACTCAGCTATACTTCTGTTTCACCAGCTTAGTGAAACCAATCTTCTTTTTATTTTATTTTTTAAAAATTTTTTAATATTGCTTTATACATTAAAAAAAATCTTAGTGAAACGAATCTTTTATTAAAAAAAAAAATATTGCTTTATACATTAAAAAAAAATCTTAAAAAATATAAACTTACATTTTACACCTCTGTATCTGAGCAATCACTATGAGAAAAAAGGAAAAGTGCTTCCATGGAGCAGTTTGATTAACCAAATGTATGTATCTGTTTCAGGATAAGATGAACACAGAATAACAATGCCTATTTCTCTCTGTTGACCAAACAAACACTTCAGCAAGTGTATTTGCTGTCAGATGCCTGTATTGTACCTGAGGAGTAACATGTTAGTTATGTAAAAATTGGATAAACCATCATCTAGGCTGTTCACAATGAAGAGAGACAGTCACCTCCAAATGCAGTGCTCATCTTCTGCATGTCAAAGAAAAGCAGAGAGAATTAAAAGAAAGAGAAAACAAGAGAGAAAAAGAGAGACTGAGGAAGAGAGAGGAGGGAAGGAAGGAAGGAAGGAAGGAAGGAAGGAAGGAAGGAAGGCAGGCTGACTATGAGTTTCGTCAAACATTATTCCCCTCTAATAAATCTATGCTGATTAAACCAAATCATCCTCCAATCCTTCATGGTTTTGGAACTAGTTCCAGATAAATCCATTGTATCATTTTTAACAGGAAGGATTTGTGTCTTGTCAGCCTGAGGTTCCCTCAATCCTCCTTCCAGAGGTTAGGAAAAACATTGCCTTTCTCCTAGTTGACAAGAATCTCCTGTGACTGCCATGATCTTCCTAAGAGGTTGATCAGCTACTTCAGTACTCCTGAGTGTATCCCATCAGATTTGATGGAGTTGTGTGTCCATCTTGTTTAAATGTTCTCTAATCTGATCGTCCAGTGTTGGTAAGTCTTTTTTCTCCAGATTTTTCCACTGGCCTCATGGACCTAGAACTGGTAAAGGCAAGTAAAGAGGGAAGAAAAGAAGGTATTGTGTCTTGTGGAAAAGGCTGACCTTTTCCACATCTCCTGCCCCAGTCTACAGTGGGCCCTCATTTTTCCTGGTCTTACTTTAGCAACTAATATACCTGAAGAATCCCTTCTGGCTGCCTTTCATATCACTGCCAGATTCAGTTTCAGGTAGGCTTTTGCTTTCCTTGTTCCACTCACCCTTGCCACCCTGGCCTGCCATACCTAGAGAACTTCTTTCCATCCACTGCAGCACTGCAGCTGTGTGTGCTCTCCCACCATATCAGTATTTCAATAAGATTGTTACTCTACAACTGCACACATATCTCTTCTTCCTCTGGTTTGTTCCCCATGCTATGCACACTGTGTGCACATACTGCAGGAAATCTATTGTACTGATTTCCCAGACAAGGCATGAGAACTTCTCTCATGATGCTGCCCTGTAGCAATTCCTGTATTTATGTACATGTGGTTGAAGTGGTCACCCTAAAGCCTTGTTTTGATGACAGGTTTCTTCTGCCCACCCTTTGCTTGCCATCCCCCTCACTTGATTGTTAACTGTCATCTCCCATCCTAGTTTAAAGATCTCACCAGGCTGGCCAGCATACTGGCAAAAGATGCTTTTGCCCTGCTTGTTCAGGTGGATTCCCTCCCTTATTAGAAATCTGCAGACTGTATTCCTTGGTCACTAGAGAAGGTCTTGTGGCTTTAAAGCAGAATGTCCTGTTGTGAATATCAGCTGTGCAAAAAGTTCTTCATTAGCTGTTGTAATAGTCCAAGGTTCAGATGAGCCTTAGAGTTTTCTCCGCAATGTCCCAGATCTCGAGCTTCCTGGAATTTAGAGACTGCTGTAGTTATCCTCAAGGGGCAGAAATAGCAACCTGACACTCCCTGAAGAGTTCCCAGGAATCCCCCAATGATCCCAAAAGGTTTCTGGAAGATCTAGAAGATTTCAAAACAGAACCAGAAGCTGCTGCCTCTCTTGGTGGTGCTCTTGGTTCTCAGTTCCAGACCAGCTCCTTTATTTTGAGAATAATTCAAAAGTCCTTGTCAGATTAGTCTTGCTTTTATAAAAGAAAAGTTTCATGTGAAATATTGATTTATTTTTATTTGTCCAAATATTTTCATATTTTCTCTTCATTTGGCAATGAATCAAAAAAATCATTCCAACAGCATCAGAAGAGAAAAAGAAAATATAAACCCTGCAGTTGCCTATATGGCATTTTCTGGAAATGATTGTTTGGTGACTCTCTTTCCCCTGTCTCCCTTTCCTCACCATTGCCATCCTTTCCTTCTGTTTTGTGCCTTGCCCCCTTTCGTTTTTGTGTTCCTCCTTTAACATATCTGAGCTTTTTCTATGATTATTAGAACCAATATTTATCTGAGCAATATGCAGTCTGAAATGGTTTTTTTATTTGGTTTGGGGTTTTTTTTGGTTAGAGTGGAGGTTTTTTTGTTTTGTTTTGTTTAATTTTTTAAAATTTTTTGTGCTGGAGTGGAAATTATCAAAATAATGCTTCCCTGGCTAACATGGAAAGGGACTTGAGACAATCATGCTAATATATATGAGGGAAACAAAACAACATCATTAGGAACTGAAATGTGCAGGGCTCCAACAAACTTGCAGTTTTCCAAATATTTAGTGCAGGAAGCTTCTTCCACGTCAATTGGTGCTCCATAGGAAAGGAAGCAAAAGGCTGTTCCTTGAAATTACAAATGCAGTTGATTAATGCCATTGATTTTTGATTTAAACTGATTCAGTAACTTGTGAGAAAAATGAATTGCTTCCTTGGTGTTACTTTCATGCATAAAGCTGTAGATAGCACGGTATCTGAGTAATAGGCACCAGAAACAGATATCACTGATGGCATAATTATGCATTTACTGTAGTTTCAGATTTATCAGCCCATAAAGTACATGGATTACTGCGTGTTCCACAGTGTTAACACAGTTAGGGCAATTTGATTTCATCTAAACATATTAAAATCAATGCTTAGTGTTTGGTTTAATTTCAAACATAAATACTACCCAGGGTTCTCAAGATGTGGAGAGCAGTTTCTTAGTGAAATGCATATTTCATAGCGTGTGCCACTTATCCATTATTTGGCTGCAAAGAGATGTATCAATTGAGAAAGCTGGTAACGAACCACAAGTCACTCAATGAAGCATCAAATAACAGTAAATGAGAATTTTTTGCTGTCAATTCAAATTCAATCAAAAGCAGCTCACTTTATTATTTTGTACAAAGTTATGAAACAGCATTTGGAATTTATTCTCTTTCCTATGACCTTTTGTGTTATTTTTTTCTTTTAAAATGTAAATTACTGTAACTGCAGCTTCCAGTTTCAGGAGTATTTAACTGAATTCTAACTATTCTAGCTACATCAGAAGATTTTTTTTTAATGCAAATGCTTAATATCTTCCATGATTATGGCTTTTAGAGCAACTCCTATCTATTGCAGATCTTTTCTGTTCTGATTTCTGCTATTTCCACAACAACTACATTTTTCTCTCCCTAGTGTTTCTAATTACCCTTCTGGTAATCTCCATGCCTTTCTTCTATTTTTATCTTCAGCTCTTATGTGTTGTTGACCAGTCTTACCTTCTCTCTTCTGTGTCACTATCAATGAACGTACTCACCCATCTGCTCTTTGAAACAGTTGCAATGACATACATTCTTGCCTGCTTAAATATTTCGTGTGCATAAAAAGCATTTTATAAATTCCTCAGCTGTTACATCCTTCTGGCTCATGTGTGTGTGACTTACATGCATCTTTTTTACATTATTTCACATCTATATATGATGAGTATGAGTAGATTTCCAGTGTATGTAACATGAAGAAGCAAAGTGCATGATGTTCCTACTGTTACTAGAACCAGAGGTAGTTCTGATCTCTAAAAAGAGTTGAAACTAGGAGAAGAAACAAAGAAAAGGTGGAGGTTAGACTGCAGATGTTTGGGATTAGGTCAAATATTTATGATATTTAATCCTTTATAAAATAATTGTTGTATAAAGAGGATCTTCTTCAAAATATTTTCACTTTTACAAGCCTTCGGTGACTATGGCTGTTACAACTTGGAAATCACTGATCATTTTTGGTATTAAAAGTACTTTAAGCAAATGACATTTGAGTAGGTCAGAGCAAGTAGAATAGAATTATTGTATATGGCAGTTTAATGTCTTACATTGTAATAGTTGGGTTAACATTCATTAAGATGTCTGCTTAGACAGAAAAGAAATTTTACAGTTGTTTTGAAGCTTTGATGCAATTAACGTTGTTCTCTAAATGAAGTTTAAAGTGATTAATGAAAAAATGGCAGTGGTAGGAGTTGCTTGGACAGAAGTACTGTAAGGAACTGATTACACTAATTCACCCATCATCTCTCAAGTTTAGAATATGATAAACCTGGGACTGTACAGGTCATGGTTTGAGCACTTTCTGAATGTACTATAATTTTTTGTCTTGAATATGTAATGATATTCTTCAACTCCTTTCTGTTCACAGAATAGCAGAATAACCCAGGTTGGAGGGGGTGGTCTGGCCCCCCTCAAAACAGTTTAGCTACATCAGGCTGCTTGGAGCTGTGTTCACTCCGTCTGAGCAAACTGTCTCAGCCTCCTCTTTGTATTGTCATCCCCAACGCTTCAGCTACGCTGGTCCCTCAATGGACTTGGGCCAACATGTCAGTGTCTTTCTTTTATTGGGGAGTCCAAAGCTGAGCATTACTCCAGGTGCAGCCAGAGAGGCGTCTGATGGTGAGGAATAATCATGTCTTTTGACTTGCTGCCTATAATTTTATCAATACAGCTCAGTATGCATTTGGTCCACATCTCTGCAAGAGCATGGTGCTTGACAAATGCTCAACATATTGTCTTCCAGAATCTAGGTTATCTCTTGCAAAGCTGCCTTCTAGCTTGCCAGCACTCTATACAGATCCATGGAGTTGTTCTGACACAGGAATGGCACTTAGCAGATTTCTGTATTGAATTTTGTGGTATTTCCTTAAGCTCCTCTCTCTGGGCTGCTGAGATCCCTCTGAATGGCTGCCCTCCAGCACAATGACTGTGCTTCCAGTCTTGAGGTCATTCATGAACTTGCTGAGGATGTTTTCCTCTTCATTGTCTGGGATGACACTCAGGATGTTATTTGGCCTAGCATGAGGCCTTAAGGAATGCTACTTGTAACCAGACACTCCTTGGATCTTGCACTTCTGGTCACTTCCCCTTGAGTTTGGCCATGATTTAATATCCAGTCATATTTTCATGACCAAGGTGAGTACCATATCCACTATACTTCATACTTCTAATTTGAAAACATAGCATATAGCATTAGGAATTCATAGGCTTTAGGCTGAGATTCTTCAAAGCTCTCACATGATAACAACAACAACAAAAAAAGCATATATAAATAGCAGCCCCAAATCAGAATAAGGCAAATTCACTCTGTGGTGCTGGAAATGTGGTGTAATTCCAATGAATGACCATGCTGCGGGGGAATTAGAGAGGAAAAAGTATTTTGTTTGCACTTCTGCCATAATATGCTATACATCACAGAAGTCATTTTCTGCACATTAGCAGTGATAAAGTTGTCACTGCTTTTATTACTCTGAAAATTAGTGCCTGATTTTTCTTTATTTGTGTAAAGGTTTTCTGAAAATGGTGTTAATGTTAGCAGAATCATTCTGTAACACTCTATAATGTTGAGCTCTTTTCTGCACAGCAGCTGTTTACAGCATTTAAGCCTTTTTCCTTATTTTTGGTGTAGTAAGCAGCAATATTTATAGTGTTTGTATCAGTGATGGATTATTTTTTATTTTGCAGTTTGACCATGTACATATTCTGTAGTGTTTCAGTCTGCATGGGTTTAACTCAGATTTGTTAAAATCAGACACAAAAGAAATTGCTACAAGACAAGGAACTAAGGGACTTATACATCAGTGTCGGGCTGAGCACCAAGATAGCTGTTTGAGCTCTCAAACCATGTGTGCAGCACATTCATGCACTGAATCTGAGGGCAAGGTGCTGAAGGCTCAGGTGCAGAGCACAGGGGATGCTCTTCTCTATGCAACCTCATCAGCCTGGGAAAGGGTAAAGCACAAGTGGCTGCTTTTATGTCTGCTCTGTCATTGCTGTGCTTGAGAGTCCCTATGGATGGCCCTATAGCAAAGGTCCACAGGAAAAGCTCGAAATTGCAGTGGCTTCAGAGTTGTTCCTCGCAGATGGTAGAGATTGTCTTGTACTTTAATATGCAGTGTATAGAAAAGAAAGTGATATCTTTTCAGTTTCTGAGCTCCATTTTCTGTGGTTTTTTTTATTTTTCAATGTGCAACTGTTCACACCCTGCCAGGGATGTGTTGGCTAAGTATTTTATTTAAAACCAGTTTTGTGGAGATCTTTCCTTTCACGTTAATGAGGGAAACAACAGGGAAATCCAGATTCTACTATTTTTAAAGCACTATTACTTAGAAGAGACAGTACAACTGTGGTGTATTATTTATTAAATTATATTTTATGATTCTTTTGTGTGAACAAATCAAAATTGACTGTTTTGCCAATATTAATTCCCCACTGGTGCATCTCACAGTGCAGTCTCTTCCAGGGACAGGCCCAGTTCCTCAGGGAAGTAAATAACTCCATGATTTAGTGATAAAGCCACCCAGTACATATATCACCTATGTCTCATACATCACTGTCACAGGCAACAGCTTGCCTTGCTAAGTGATTCTGTGTTGCTCTTTTTGGACTTCTTTCCCATGTAATCAAGTCATTCCACAAACCCTATGTAATTTAGCTCATGCTTGTATGAGTGGATTTAGTTTTAAAGTGCAATTCTAGAAAGTTGGCTATAATGGTTGCTATGAATTTATAGATGACTTATCTGTGGAAAGAATGTTGATAACTATCAGTAACTGTGGCATGGATTCTTCTCATGAATTTCAGGATGGTTCTCTGAATCACTTAGAATATTTTAAGGTTTTTGCTCTGATGAAACAGTTTTAAATTCAAGTATTTACATCTTAAAAATTAGTAATAGAGCATGGATGACTTAAAACTATATATGAATTACTAGATTAAAAAAGGTCAGATATTTCAAACAAATGAACAACTTCAGTTTTGAGACTACTCTTGAAAAACTCCGTGGACCAGCCAAAGATGCTTAGCATCTTATCAATAGCTCTTGCAGTAAAAGTTATAATCAAGTTCAGAGAGATTTCCACATTATTTATAGTTCAGACTTGCTTCAAAGAAATGTTGCCCTAAATTTGAGAGGGATTACAATTGCTGAGCTCAGCAAAAAAGCTTGGATTCATAACACCTGAAGGCATTACACTGACCTACAAGAACAACCAAATCAAAATCCAGGATCTGAACCTACTTATCTTGAATTCTACCCTCTGAAAACAGCAAGGATGAAGGGGGAGTGTTTTCTTCTTAATTGAATGCATTCGGTATTCTTAATTCATTGCATCTAGGAATGGTATCCCGCCTAACTCCAGGTATTCCCTTAAGATGCCTCAATTGAGAGTGTAGTCAGAGGCTTTTTACACAGTGAGTGGGGAGATGAGTGCCCAGGAGGCAATTCAGATAATCTGGTTTATGGCTATGGCTGTAAAGAGTCAGGAGCATTGGGGTAAAGGCCTCTTCAAGGCTTGCACACTCTTGCCTCCACTGGGAATGAAAGTACCTGGATTGCCTAAATCACTTTGGATTTGTTTTTACAGTGCCAAGGAACAGTACTGGTAATCTGGGAGGAACACTACAAAAGGTGTAGTTCAGGGCTTGTCTTTTCAGTTAAACATACCAAACATCCTAAATAATCTGTGTTTACCTGATTTCACCTCTTGTTATCCTCATATATCATTGCTTGCGACTTGAAGAGGGAAAGTTTTACTTTTACACTATAGTAGATCCTTTTTGCTGCCTTCTCCATCCCTTGAGAAACCCTCTAGAGAACCAAACCAAAACTGCTTGACAGTTTTCCTGAGCTGCTTTAGTTCTAGGGTTGCTCTAGGTGTTTAATACCAGACTTTTTGTCACCTCTTTGGATACCAGAGGCATAAAAGATAAATGAAGCCTGGGAGACCATGCTAAGTGTGGTGCCCACCTCATCTACCCTGCTGAACTGCTGGTATGTTCCATAGCTGTATTTTGGGCTCCTTGGGTGCAGTGTCCCCACTCACCTCTGTTCCAAGGCTCTGTCTGTGAGCAGTATGGGCTGCAGTCTGTTGGTGTCATTTGACCTTGGACCAAGGATTGCTCCTCGGCCTCTTTGTTCAGCAGTAACAGTCATATGTGTGTGGCTGTTTATGACCCCAAAATATTACACATACATGAAATTCAGGCTACTTGCCTTCACTAGCCCTGGTAAGTATCCTCATTATGGAAACTCTTTATCTGTATATGCATCAATGTTCTTTCTTTACAGGGGAACATGTAGCACCCAGGTGATCTGTCACATGCTGTGCTTGCTCAGAGCCACCTCTGGGGCTCATTGAACCACACAGACCTTTGGTGGAGAAATATCCCCATGAAGCTGGTGACAATGGAATGGAAAATGAGAACATTTGGTGGGGAATCTATTTGTCCCCAAGTTGACATTTAACCTGTTTTTAAGGAGGAAATGCCTGTTTTTATTATTTTTAAAAGATAATCAGCTAAAACGCAGTGATTCTTTTCGGGTGGTAGACATTTCCTGAGTGTAGCTTGTATTTTAAAGTAATTTATTAAACTGTTTGTGACTCATTTATGGTGCTTCCTCTTGCACAGGGACACATTCGCCATGGATGGTTTCACTGATGTCAGAATGAAATAAGGTGCAAGTGAGAGCAAATAACACAGCAATATTTGTTCCTGGTCAGAAACTCACTTCTACAGACTGCTGTCTAAAATCAATGATACCTCTAAATCAACAACAACAACAAAAAAGGGAGCAAAACTGATTTGTTGCTTTGTTGAAGATTACACAGAGCAAGTAGTAAATCCTAAAGGGATGCTTCCCATTTGACTGATGTTTCAGTCTTCATGAAAAAGAAACAAAATAAAAATTAAAAAAACCCACCACCACAAAAAAAAAAAAAAAAAAAAAAAAAGACAATGTAAAAAGCCCCAGACAGTTTCAACTGAGTGCATGAGAATAGCTTGGTGTCAGATGTAAGCTGATGCTGGAAATGTGTTTGGAAGGACAAACAGAAGGGCATATCTCTCCAAACAGGAAAAGGAGCTGAAGTTGGGTTTTTCTTCAAAACATATTTTTTTAAAAGACCAGATATCTAGAGATGCTTAAAGAATATATTTGTACTTTGAGTTCATGTGAAATCCATTCTTAAATAAGTCTGAAAATATATATTTTTTTTCCTGGGTACGTATCTTTCAGACAGGAATTCTATTTGCAGCATATTTTTCTTGAAAGGGTTTTTCATTTCTGCATAAAAAGCTTATTAATTATTTGTAACTGCTTGCCATCGTATTCTGATAACAGAGGCCTGGTTATGGATAATAACTACCACATACCTATTTTGGGTCATATAGATTTTATATATATATATATGCATGTATATATACATATATACATATATACATATACAATTCCTGGTGCAATATTACCCAAAGCATCTCCTTTCTCCCTGTACACAGGACCAAAAGTGCAGGCACATCATTTATTGATAAGACAAAAAGAATGTAATGAAATTATCAATGTTCTTGAATTAATTATGAACATGATTAAGAAAGCTAAAATCTCAGGAGCCAGGATCTCATTACCCATTCAGTCTTAGGGATTGCTTTCATTCAGCAAGGCAAAAAGGCTTTGAGCAGTCCCACAATTGCCTTAGTCTCATTTATTTGTGGTAGTATTAAGGTTTATTTGTTTTCTGGTTTGCACTTCTTGTGAAATTATTTCTCTTAGTTTATTCATTTAACAAAATGCTCCTTCCTGTGCCACAGAAGAAAGTGCCTATAAGGCCTACATAGGTTCTTCAGTCTGCAAACCTCCCTTTGAGAACATTTCTTTCAACTCACATTGCTGGAGCTCCTAAATATCTTTCAAGGTAAGTCTGAGAATGTAGCCAAAAAAGTTCTTTCAGATTTATGTCTGCAGCTGTACTATGGTACTGTCTGATTCCCATTCAGCTCGGAGCCTTAATGACATCATTATTACGCTGTCTGAACCAGATTTAACTTGGAGCCTGCACTGTATTGTTACTTATCTTCCTTCCTATGTGGGAGATTCAGTATTACTTTCTTTAAAAAAATAATAATGAGCAGGCGATGGTGTCGCAGTGTTTCAGACACCAAACTTTCAAAAACTGGGGAGACCGAATCATTGTTGGATACATGCAAGCATGTCTATTTGAAATTAATTTCTGAGTCTAAACAATTACAGTCAGGTAATGCTTTTCTTGCACAATTGTCTGAATGAGAAATGTGATGTGCAGCTGCCTTATTTAGAGAGTTATAATGTATTGTATTACTTAGCAATTTTGTCTTTTTCTCTTTACAAGGCCCTTCTGAATTTCTTGTTATTGCAGGTTTTGCCCCCAAACAAATGTCTGAATGATGTGGCATGGTGATTAAATTCTGGAAGTAGCCCTGAAAAAGTAATGCACTTAGGATTTTTGAAAATGGAAATAAAATCTAGTTGGCTAAGAAGCAGAGATGTAACAGACTACAGGGTTTTAGTGGGGATTTTTGTTGTTGTTGTCCTTCTATTATTAGAAGTTTGATATGTCTTTTTTTTTACTGTTTCTGGTTTGGTTTTTTTTTTTTAATGTTCAAAAAGAGGAGAGAAATCTGTAGCCCTATATTTGGTACAAGCTATTATCTACCAGAATAGACCAAGGACAGCAAAGAACATATTCTAGATTTAAATAAGTGCTGTCTGTGACAAACAAAAAAGATTGATTCTGGTTGTTTTCTCCATAATGCTTTGATATAGTGTTTTACTGCCTTTCCTAATCTCGTTAATAAATATAAGTAAAATTCAAAGCAATTAATTTTCTCAGAGTATGTACATCACCTAAATGGGACAGTCAGACTGAAAAAACAATGATAATGCCTTCCTCCCTCTTGGTAGCCTTGAAATGCAGGATTACATTTACAGCCTGGAACAAAAAGCCTGTACAAATACTACTGTTCTTCTGTTCCTGTAGGTCTGCAGAGCTACCAAATGACAGTGTGTTTAAAGAAATAAATGTAGAGGAACTTCTGTTAAAACTGACATCTGAAAGTCATTCGTACTACTGACATATGCATTCTGTGGCAATTAGAAAACAATATTCCTGTGGTTTTTTAAGGCTCAGGGATGTGAGTTCTTTAAATTTATGTCTAAGTGAAAGATTTTGCCCTCAATACAATTCTTTTCTGTCTGCTTCAAGATTACATATTTTATTTTAAAAATGGCCATTGAAGATAATTTGACACTCAAAAAGTATGCTCCCTTGCTCTGGGCCTGGTTTTAGCTTTCATTTTGAAAATGTTAAAGCAATATATGATATAAAGAGCATAAATTTTATTCCTGAATCAGATAGAAGAAAAAAAGGATTTTTCTCCTTTTTAAGATTTTTTAAAAGCTACTGAAGGTAGAGCTTTTTAATTTCATCTCTTTCTGAAGAACTGAAAAGATCTCAGCCTGTTTGATATATCTCTCCCATACCAGCCTTAAAAAACAATATTCTGTAGGTGCAAGGAATTTATCAAGTTACAGAACAGCTTCCAGTATTATCAAGAGAGAGAACTTCAGCAGCGCATTTTTAGGTACCATCTCTCCCTTTAGCACTTGGATATTTTCTGATGCTCAAGCAAAATAGTTTGGAGGATCAAATTTATTATCTGATAAGAAATATACAGCTACCAGTAAAGGCAGGAGTAAATAAATAGTTTGTCACCTGTATGGTATGACTCTTGAAAATAAACCTATTTTTTTAAACTATATTATCATAAGAAAATACACTGTTTTGTTTTATTAATGTTGCAATATATTTCTAATACAAAATTCATGCTGATTTTGTTATCTCAAAGAGTTCACGTTTGCATAAAGTACTGCAAAAGCACTTACTGAACTAAAATTACACAGTTTAATAGGAAATGTTTAAATCAAAGAATCAGTAAGAGTGTAACCTTTTGCATTTGTGGAGAATACTAAATTACACTAATTAAAATAGTTTATATGTGTAAGGGTTTTCATTTGGTCTGTGAACCTTTGTAATGCAGACAGAAACGGAAATGCTTACTTTTTGCATGTGTTTACCCTATCCAAGATTTTTTTTTTATTTCTGGTAGGGAGTGGATTTAGACTAAGAGTAGGAAAGTATGTCACCAGGGAAGGGTTATGGGAGGATTACAAGGTCAGACTCTAAACAAGGTCTGAGAAAATTTGGATGAGAAACAAGCGGCTTGTTTGCTAGAATCCAGATCTCTTTTTCTTTCTTATTGTTATTCAGAGGGATAGTTCAGAAATAAAGGCAACCTCTCCAAAATAAGTCACGAGGGAATCCAAGAAGTTCGAGCTCCTCAAATTACGCATGCTGATTATATGTCACTTCGATCCCATTAACTCCTAAGACACAAGGGACTGACTGTTGCAATCAATAATTTAGCTCAGACTGACTTTGGGAAGAGCAGGATCAGGCCCAGGATAATTGTGAAGGTGACTATTTAGTATGTACAACTGCTTGAGCTGAAGTCAGTAGTGAGAGGGTGTCGCAATGTATATTGTTTATGTGCTCTCCTAATCTCTGGAAGAGCCGTGTTTGTCTGGTGGGTCTCGCCTGGCTGGGAGTGGACTGACATTTCCCAGCTGTGTCAAACTGAGTGCAGTGGGTTTTTTTGTCTTTCTAAACACTAATCAAAAAGTAATGCTCAGAGACCTCTGTTATCTAATTACTGGCCAAATTAGCAAATCATAATTTAAATGAATTACATTTGGAATGTTTAAAAACTTTATTTAACCCCCTTACTTCTGATGGCATGTGAAAAAGTATAAGCTGTGCTTTTAAAGATTTTTAATTGAAATTTAGGAGGGAATCCCATTGATATAAAGTGAAAACACTACAAATTGAAATAACTGTGACTTGCTAAACACAACTGATTACAATATTTTCCTTTTCCTTTTGGAAATTCAAAAAAAATTACAATTACATTTTCCATTGCAAAGAATAAAAATATCTTTACAGGAAAATAGAATAGAGAGACTTCCTTCCAATAAGTGTTTTGCCAGAAAATTTTGGTGAACAGTATCTAATACTGACTTTTATAAAAAAATAGATTTTCAGACAAATTGACAGCAAGATGATTTTAGACAGTCTCAGTTAAATTAATTCCTTCTGCATATCGTATCCTAGTGTAGTTCAAATCAGAATTTTCAGGAGTATTACGTTTTACTACTGCAAATTATTATATCTTTGCAGAGTGACAAGATTTTCATAGAAGGATTTTTTTTTTTAGTGTCTTATGGCATTGTGGTGTTTTCTCCACACTTCTGCTGCTGCTGCTACTTAGATTCAGTGCATGTCACATCTGGTAGCGTGGAAACAGTTTGCAGTACTTTCCTGAGAAATAATCTTGCAAGGAGGTCAGCTTTGTTCTGAATGGGTTAATCAGAACTACCTGCTTTAGATTGATTTAAATCAGTAATGGATCTGCTCATAAAGCTGCTGTTACTAGATATTACACTGCTATCTTAGTCTTTTGATAGCCCTGATAAGAAGTGCTTACCACAGAGGATGCTCCTAAAGGACAGATATTGTTTCCTGTACCTCAGGGAGTAAAACGCCATACTGCTGGATCAGGAACTTTTCCTAACAGCAAGTAAATTCAGGCCTTATCAAATTACAGCACAAACTGCACTCATGTTTTATTATTCTCATTAGAGATTTAAGGACTAATTCCAGTTGTTAGCTCTTAGCAGTTTAATGTTTTCCATAGATAAGAATCAAGATTCTTCTGGGGAATTTTTTTTTGTTTGCTAAACCTTGCAAAATATAAAGCAGTGATGCACTTTGAGGTAATACAACTGGATTTCCTAACACTTTTAAAAGACAGGGTTTAAAATATTTAAATCTAATAAATGAATTTTTCAACTCTAAAATACATTCCTTTTCAATCAAATAGGGGTCCAGAGAGCTAAAAAAGGGCAGATTTTGCTTTGAAAAAAATACGCTACCAATATTGTTAGCACTTCAGGTTTTCTATGCGTTACTAACTGATGCAGATTAACAAAGTTAAGAATTTCAGTGTGCAGAAAATTATTAGTTGAACCAGCTTATTACAATCCCAAATTCACAAGCAATGAAGTTGTTTTATTTTTGAGTCAGGAAATGAGGAAGTATGGGTTAACTAGGTTCCTACTGAAATGACATGTTCAAAAAGATAGTAAATCTTAAATTTTCCATCCATTAATTTCTCAAGAGATTAATGAAGACATGGAATTGAATTATAGGAAACAAATAGTGATATATTTGCATTAGGTCCATGAAGGTAATGACGTCAGAGGGATGAATCTGTGTTTTTGCCTGTTAAGGTGAGACTTGAAACTGGAGCTGGAGCTTCATTACCTCAGCTTTCTAAGTTTAATTTAGTTTGAGAAACTAAGATTTGGAATCTTGCAGGGACATTTCAGAGCTATGCAGTGCCACTAATCATAGCCATAGTAATGGCAAACACTTTTTACTCAAAAAACTCTGATGCCTCTGGTCAGTTTTTGGAAATTAAACATTGGCTCCACCATGACTTGTCAGTCTGCATTTCTTCCAGTCATTCTCTCAGATTACAGATATTGCAAGTACTGCAGGCTTAGTTAGAATGATCTGGCATCTTAGGAAGTTTGGTTTGGGTAATTGAATTTACTTATCTGAGTAATTAATATAATTTACTATAATCCTCCTGGAACCAATAATTATAATTTCTAGTTCTCACATTTTATGAAATTTTGGTGTGTGTTCTTACATTTGTTGTATTCTTTCTGGGCATGTTTCTGTTTGGTTCCTCTTTAAATTTTCTCTCTAACTCATTGGACACATCCTATTTGAAATGTTTTCCTTGGGTGATATTACCTCATAAAGACAGGCCCTGTAAGAGCATCACAGCTAATCAATAATAACTGGTGTTAGTAATTGATTAGCTATGACATTGCATTTGGAAGACATTTTTCATGGAGTAGCAATACCAGGAATAATAGGATAAATCCCATTGACTCGGAGACATGTTTCTAGAAAAGCTTATAAATAGGGGTATTTCAGTATTGCTTTCAACTGGGCTATACAAAAGCTAATTTCTCGAATAGTTTATTTTCTATAATGAAGTGAATCTTGCTCTTGGTACACTTCAATGCCATGAAAATTGTTTTCCTCTGGTAGTTTCCTTTTGAAGTTTAAGGCTGTACTTCTTGCAGTCATGTTATTGGGTGTTATCCTTCCCCATATAAAAAATAAATTTATTATGAGGATTTCCCACTAGATGTCTTGGAAAACTTACATATAGCTGTTCTGTGTCCAAAATGCTATTCAGTAGATTTTCCAAAGCACCCAGGTAACAGCTGGCGCAGGCCATGTGCCAGCCTTGACAGCCCATATGCTCTCTTTAGTGCTGTAATTATCTCAACACAAAACTCTGATAACCCAGTCTACAGGGTCCAGTTTCACTAGGTTAAATTGACTCGGTGGCTTTGTTAGTAAGTTCCTTTGGCACAGTAAGAACTTCATCAAGATTTTAAGTATTGTGGCAGGCTTGGAAAACCAATATGACTGCTAGTTTCAAGACAGGTGTCTTATTAACCCTAGGAGACTGCAGCTTTCAGTTCATTATAGCGGCACCCAGCAGCACTGCTACAGTTAAAGGTCTGTTGTCGTTTCCATTATATGCCCTCCTTTTCCAGAAGACTTTCTGATTCCTTTGGTTTAACCTGCTTTGGGCTATACTTTGGCATATGACTCCTCAGCCTAAAGGCATTTTTCTTTTTCAACAAAATTTGATAAAATTTTCTTTATTTGTGGGGCTAATTTTTTGTTTTCTGTTTTAATTAGGGTAAGAGGAAAAAAGAACACTTTGCTAGTTTTTATACTTCAAACTTGAAAAGAATATGAATATTTCTCTTTCTAAAATAAACACTCTGAGTGTCATGATTTTGTGCTAATTTCTTAGGCCAAAAAAGACCATAAATGAAATAAATTAGGAGCTACGGTATTCCACATTGTATGCAGCAGGGAGAAAACTGAGCCAAGGTCAACTCATCAACAGTTTTTCTCTTCAATTATTCTGTATGGACCAGAGGACAATAAGTTCAGTTTCATGAATTTATCTAAAGTTTCTTCCAATACTTTTGCAATGCCTAAGCCAAAGTGCATGAAGGGACAATAACAGACATATGATTTATGTCTGACTTGTGTGCTACCTGTACTGGTTCAGTTCCTTGTGGACAGGTACTAATGTCACTACTGGATCTTGTAGTGGTTGATACATGTAGGTCTCATCCAAAGCCAAAAGAAGTCAATCAAATCTTTGCATTAGGCTTTTGGTTTGACATTTAGTGCAAGGACTTAACTAGGTGTGGTCTCTGTGATTCAAACAGATGAGGGGTAAGCATGAAGAAAGCTAAACTATTGCCTGCATAGTGCAAAGCTAGGTCAAAAGCTACTTGCCTTGTGTATTCAGAGCCCTTATTGATTCTCCCAGGGTGAAGAATCTTCTTCATCTTTACACGGGTGAGGTAAATTACAGCTCCTGCTTGGTAGATGATAGCTGTCTGCAGTCGTCTGCTTAGCAAGCTGACCTTTTTCATTAGTGCAGGAGTACAGAACAACTTTTAAAGCTCTGTGAATTGTTTGCTACCAGTTGCTGAAAGGAGGTTGTTGAAGTTAGGAAGTGAGCAGACTCCAGCTTCACTCTGCTGGAAAAGAAACACAAGGACTCTTGTTATCGAGCTGTCTTCCACAGGAAGTCAGGCAACTAAAGTCATCATTTTTCTGTTGTCAGGAGAACTTAGCAAATTTATTGACTTGCACATTATTCTCTGCAAATAAGTTCTAGCTGCTCTCTTCATATTATAATTAAAACGGCAAAGACTTTAATCATTTATGAAATTTTAAACTACATACTGAATATAAATGTATCATTCAATGTGATAGAATGAATTAAATTCATCATTGTCAAATAATGTATGAAAGCTGAAATATCTCTCATCCCACATCATTATCCAATGAAAAGGTCTGTTTTCCAAGGCTGTAGTATAGCATATGGTTTGTATCATCTTTAGTGAATTTCCAGCAAATGAGATTTTCAAAATACCTTTAAAAAGTAAATTTTTCAGGGTTTTTGTTTTTAATAACAGCTAGGTTATGCAAAGCCTTCAATTAAAATCTGACCAAATAAGGAAACACTTGTTCTTTATTAATACTGGGAGCAGTGTCAACCATCATGTGAGTTGGGTAGAGCCTTTTTTTTCATTATCTAATGGAGAGATTTCTGTCATTCCCATGTCTTTATGGGAAAAAAGAGATGGTCAGCCTTTTGCTCTGCTGTCCCGCTGAGCAGAAACTTTTTCTACTGCAGAAACTTTGAAGCAGTTGCAAGTAGAGGACAGGTTTGGTTTTAGGGGAAGCTCTAGCATCAGTGATGGAAAAGAGGACCCAGCACTGCAGCTCCCACACAGTCACGGTGCTGTGACACTAGGAAAAGAATATCTGTCTCTGAGGGAAGTTTCCTCTGCTTTCTGTTAATTTTGTGTGGTCATAGGATTTGGAAGTAACTGTAGAGATCATTCCATGAGGTCATGCTCTTGTTAGAAAGAATCAATCTGGGGAATAAAATATGACAAAATATCTCATTTGCCTCATTGAGCTGTCCCTGAAAAAAAACCCATCCATCTTCTATTTGCCCTTCCACATTTTCATAAAAACAGCTGAAGACCAAACATGGGAAAATTAAAGACTTGACTGATACCTATGGTTTTCGAAATTGTCATCCTTTCCTGGAACTTTTCCTTTCTTGACATGTTAAATTCGTAATTTTTCTTGGAATCAGTTTATTGTTTTGCATCTGAATCCCATAAACTCCTGGGAGTGCCTCCTGTCTTCTCTGTTTTCCCACTGACTACTTCAAATCATCTTGTCATTACAGACAATCAAGTGGTGAGGTTCAATCTTGCAAACTGAAGCAACAATTCTGGAATCTTGTGATATCGGTGAGCCCTCCCTACACCAGCATCCTTCAATGGATGGGCAGTTCCCTTGGGTAGATGGACTGTGACAGAGCCTTTTTTTTCCAGTCAATTACTTACAAATCTAAGCTTATGCATGCTGAACACCCATCTTTATGGAGGAGCTCGAGATGTAGATATCACTGAGCAATCATCAGATGTTGTATTTTGGACTCCTGCTTGAAACCCTAAATTGCCAAAATGATTCTGCAGAGGGGGCTGGATCCAGTCTCAGTTCATTACAGATGTAGATTGTATTCAAATCACTTACCTACAATTTATACTGAGTTGACAAATACTTAAATTAATGAAGCAATCACTGTCTTGAATAATGCCAACAATATTTTCTGAATTCATACTTAATATGCCAGTAGAAAGAAACTAAGAATGTATTTAATGTTTCTCATTTGTGTTAGAGACATCACCCTCCTTTTTCACAAGTAGCATGAATTAGATGCTTTTCATTGTATGTATTATTTGTATAGTATTTGGCCATATATCAGGATGAAATACAGTTCTCTAATTAGCTGCTTCCAAGTACTTACAGTTACCCTAGGCTGGTGATCACCCATATGAAGGCAAATGTGGCCCTGGCAATTGTTTGTACATGCAATTGTACAGCCATGGTAAAAATCTTTCTGAAGCCTTCTTGTGGCTCACAACCACAGTGTGAGCAGTAATTGTCAGAGACAATTCACAAGGATCAGGCAGTTTGCTTGTTTTGGTGAAGCACACATCATGAAAAAACACATTTGAGGTCTAATCCTATCTTTCTAATAGCTTTATGATGGGGTTCCCTTATATTGAGAGATTTTATTAGCTTGGAGATATAATTTTCATGAAGCCTCAAAAGAAAGGGTAGAAGTAAAGTACATTTTCTAAACCCTTTCAATCCTTTTTCTCTTGCTTCCTAGTATTGTTTCAAAGACTAGAAGGTGATGTTGTATTCCTTAGTGTGCTGTTTAAAGTCAGGAGCGGCAATATTTAGCACATGCTTGGGCAGCCGTGTTTGAAATCCGTGCTTCCTCTCTCTGGTGTTCTGATGTGCCTTTAGGGGATGCTTGCCTGTTTGTAGTTTGTTTTCTTTTGTTTAAGGTTTCAGCTACTGCATTGACTAATGATTATATAGCAGTAAACTCTCGTCCCTGCTAAATTCAGAGGTAATGCCTCAAAAGCATTTTTCCCCTGTGTGACATAAAACAATAAAAGAACTAGACAATCCCCTTTTGAAAAAGAATAATCCTTTGTTTAAAGAAAAAAAAAAAAAAAGAAACAAGCATCTTCTTGATGCCAGAGGGTGTAGAATTCAAATCAAAGATTAAGCTAATTGATAAAAATAAAACAAATGTCTCACAGTATAATCCTCTTTAGGCAAAACTAACATTTTTGTGCATTAACAAGTCTCCAATATCAATCACCTATGCTGTTTTAGTGTTATATTACACTTCGTTTTGAACTGTGCAATATCTATTTGATACAGAAATAACACAGAACATACTGAATCTGAATTTCATCTTACTTGTAACTCTAAAGTAAATTTCTGTCCTTCAGTAATGTCACCTCAGTAGAGAACTAATGGGACCTTAGAATTCAGAGAAAAAAAAATCAACTCATTGATCAACTCCTTGCTAATATAATTTACCTATTTATATTTTATATATTTAATATAATATATTAGAAATATATAATTTTAAGAGGATTTTGGAAAAAAAAATCTTAAATATTCTTACTGAGGCATTAATTTCTACGTTCTGGTAAGCTACTGAAGAATTTACAGAAAAGTTCTAATTGTTCTGATTAGCCAGTCACTTTAAGTGATGAAGAAAGAAAGAAAGAAAGAAAGAAAGAAAGAAAGAAAGAGAGAGAGAAAGAGAGAGAGAAAGAGAGAGAGAAAGAGAGAAAAAGAGAGGAAGGAAGGAAGGAAGGAAGGAAGGAAGGAAGGAAGGAAGGAAGGAAGGAAGGAAGGAAGGAAGGAAGGAAGGAAGGAAGGAAAGAAGGAAGTCAATGTGCTGTTTAATTATGTACTGCCAGGAGGTTCTGAGCCTTTCTATAAAGTGTAATTAATTCAGCACTGCCAATTGAGTTCAGTTGTTTGCCTAAAATACTAGCAGCCAACTATAAATGAAGAGTTAGTTCAATCTGGAAGAAAAGCTTATAGCTAAGAGAGGAAAGTGCAACGTGCTTAAGCTATGATTTCAGCCACAGTCTGCAATTGTTGAATACTTTTGTAATGGACATTTTCTCCATTAGTAAAAGTTTGAGGGCAATAATTATTCATAGCTTCATTTTTATCTGAGTAATACTAGAGCTTTCAGAGATAAGTTTTATATTTAGCTTTCAGTAGATTTTTTCTCTCTGTTTCTATTTTATTTTCCTTCTGCCTGCACTTCTGGGCTTGCAGTCAATTACTAGCATAAAACCGAAGGGGCAATTAGCCTCTGATGCAAATGATATTGCTGACATATCTAAATAAATACAGAGTAATTATAGACTAGCTATCCAGGACTGAAGTCTGTCACTCCTTTCTTATTCAGCTTGGTTTGTGGAAGTGGCATAACTGCCACAGTGGTAAATATGCACCCTAATAAAAACTAGAGAGTTTGTGTTTGCAGGCTGGAGCCTAGTCTGCTCTTTTGCAATTGATTATGTCCTGAGTTGACAGTGAACACAAATACAGTGGCTGGGTTGAGTCTCATGATAATCTGAGCCATTACATGAGCCTAATCCAAGAGAAAGACCAGACACCGGCCAAAAAAGGGCACCAAAATCAGATATTCCCAGTTTGGGCATCATGTTTAGCCTTGTTCGCAGTGAAACAAAATGAGCTGCTTCAGACACAGGTGCGAAATTACAGCACTGCTAAGGGCAAGAGCCGTGTGTGCAGCCTAAAACCATGGCTTCCCTGTCTGCTTTCAGCATATAAACCCTGCTCTCAATGGGAGCACCTGTGTCAGGACCAATGAGGAAGACGGATGCATGTTGCAAACACCGTCTGCTGTTTGTTGCTCACTATGAGAATCACCCGGGTTGACCCAAACATGCAAGAAGGACTGACTAGAAAGTTACTTCAGAAGAATTGCCTTGTGTCCATTAGCCTAATGTTTTGTGGGGAGACTGAAGTCTATAAAAATATTCATATTCATAGGAATTAAGCGTCAAAGCTGCCACTACAATTTCTCTGCAACGAGTTTTTAACATTTTGGAGGTTTACTCTTTTGCAAAACCACTTACTCCGCAAAGGTATAAAATATAGCACTTAACGGCAATAGTACATTTACTCAAGTGCATTAGACACTTCTTCCTTCTCCTTCTCTTCCTGCTTGATTGGCAGCCAGAGATCCTAGATGCAGCACTATAGGAGATATTGTTTATAGCCAAAGCAGCAGGATCTGGCACCAGAGAGGACTCCACAGGCATTTGTATTGATGGTGGCTTTGCAGTTGCCTCTAGGTCTTTCATGTGGCTGGGCTGATGAAAGCTATCTGGGCAGTTATATGCTCTTGGAAACCATTTCTTTTTCCACTGACATTTTAAATGGTTGTGGTGATTAACTGTTTGTATGCAGAGAATTTTAAAACCTTCACCACAGTAAGTCTCTGCAGAGGTCGCTGGCACATGGTGTAAGTCTATATTTCTCTTTTCTGCCTAAAATCCCTTCCCTGTTTTGGTGTGAACATTTGTATAGCTGCATTTGTGCATGTTGGCAGTGTAACAGTGGAAGGAAATCTAAGGCCCTAGGTACAGTGAGGTGGGAGGTTTCGGTCCTGGTTTCAGGACCCCTCCCCTGAAATAGCCTGGGGGCTCCATTCTGCACATCTCAAGATGAAAAAAAGTTTACTAGGAGAACAACCAGGAAGCCAGTTGCACATTTTGTAGCAGATAAGTAAAGCTGTGGATAGGCCCTGGGCTTTTTTCTGTGCTTGTATCTAGTTACACAGAGCGTGGAGTAAGGGGGAGAAAAGGGTCACGGACCCAAATGGTGTTCCATTGGGTAGCCTATCCAAAGGGCTGGAAACATGCTGCTTCATGGTGTTATCTGAGATTCTCTGCAGATTCAAGCATATGCATTGTCTTGGGAAAAATATAGGAGGCATTTCACATTTGGAAATTTAAAAAAAAACCTCAGACCCAGAGCTTTTATTACTCTTTAAAGTACCAGGAGTTCCAGCCTGTGTTGTACCTTTGATTGCAAGGAATGCATTTCTCTGCTTCCATGTTAACATATGCATGAGTTTGTGTAGAATTGAAGAGTATATCTGTTAAATGAAATGGTCAGCCAGTAAAATAATGTCATATAAAGCAAAAGTTTTGCTCTTCATTAGAAAAAAATTGTTTTATGTGTGATTGTATTTCAAAGGATGAATTCAGTAATTTACGTGTTCTGGGACTGTTACAGAAGTAATGACCAAATCTCTGCTCCACAGCTTTTTATTCAGATAAATATTTAGCTGATGTACATTGGATTTTACAATTATGTGAGCCGAACTTTAGAGCAGTTTTTAGCCACATTTTCTGGTTTTGCCCAAGTAGTATCAAAACTGTCAGAGACAAGTATTTAATCTTCAAGAGTGTGGAGAATTTCTTATGCAAATATAATTTTTGTTTTGAAACTATGTATTTTACATTTTAATGCTAACATGTATCACTAAAATTAAATTATGTTTAATGCTATTATTTATCATTGGTTTTGCTTTTTTAACAATTAAGAAGTATTTTTATAAACTGTAAAATATGTGAGATCTCAAATCCACAAATCAAACCAATGAAAATATATTTGCAGTTCACTGGTGTCTCTGAAACTTTGGAAGAACTCTATATAAATCTTGAAGCTGTGCTTTTGAAACTGAAGTCATACATGATATATACATTTTGGTTTCACTAGAATAATTGTTGTAGGCTTAATTCATATCTAAAATTTTCATAAAACATTCTGTACCTGTCAGTGATGAAGGTACTTTTAAAGTGGATAACCTGGAATTTTTTTTAAAGTTAAGTTCCTGTAACAAAACTGAGGAAAAGATTTAAAGAAAAAAGGAAAAAAAAAAAGAAAAAAAAAAAAAAAAGAGGAGACTTCCACATACTCGTGAACAACTGTTCCTCCATTAAAATCACCATGGGGTGTTCAAGACAAACGTTTCACTCTATGTTGCAGGCTTGCATTGACTCTGAATAATCCTGGAAAAAATCCTGGTTTGCTGTATGTGGTAGATGGTTTATGGCAAGTTTCTTGAATTCTTCCTGTGGACCTGCTGCTATCCTTCCATTTCAGTGGAAGGCTGCTTCATCTCCGTTACAGGGGATATAATGGAAGGAAAGGGAGAGCAAAACATTGTCAAGCAAATGCATTGAGAAGTAAATACAGGAAAATCACATCTAATTATATAAATATTTCTCCATACAGAATCACATTTTGCTGGGGCAGATCTCTTAACTTCTGCATGAGCAGACTTAAATGCAATTAAAATGCATGCTGTATACTGATCCACAAAAGGAAGGTTGGAGATTTGCAGAGGACAGATTTATTTTACAAATATAGTGGCCATTTACCTTGCTGACATTTTGCTAAGTTCCCTCACTGTTATTCTTTTTTAAAAGTGATTCCTTTCAAACTGAGCAACTTTTCCACCTCTCAGGTATTATGGTGACATTTAACAGCAACAAACCAACTAACAAATTTTTGTTAGGTTTTATTAGGACCCTTTTGCAAATTCCATTGAATCATTAAAACTTCTTTATGTTGGATCAGGCTTCTCACCTCAGTTTGAGCAGAACTCCTGCTAGCTTCATGGGGAAATATGACTGAAAAAAGTCTCACACTTTAGCTTACTAAAACTCAATCAATACCTGATAAATTATCCTGATATCAAAATATCAACAGTATGATTCTCATGAAAGAGTCGTAGGAGGGAATAACCTTGATGAAAAAGTCTGGATTCATCAAAGTGTTCTGTACATGTGTATTGGTTCCAGTGATATCTCGCTTTGAAAAAGAGTAGGAATTATTTAATTTTAAAAAATCAGCAAAGTCTATTTATGTTTTAGGTGAAATATAGTCTTTTTTTTCTTTCCACACTTTGTTTCAAAAGGTGTTGCCTTTTATATTTTACCATTTAATTCTATTGTGTTGTATTATGTGAAGGTTTATATATTTTATTTTTCTATTCCAATTACTCTTAAATAATATAAAGAATATAAAATTATGCTTTTCAAAACACAAGCTGCCAAAACTTGTACAATTTCGCACCTCTTACAGTGGAAATTCCTGGGAAAATCAAAGCGTTGAAGCTTTCTTTTTAAGCTGCTAATTTTAAGTTTAGTTTAGTTTAGTTTAGTTTAGTTTATGGTAAGTTTAGACTTTTAAATTTAAAATTCAGAGTTTCAATCAGGTATATTTTTCTCTGGGATATAATGTCAATCCACCTAGACAGTGTAATCCATCATGGAAGAGGAGAAACACAGAAAAAGCACTAAGACTTCTGAGCATTTCTTCCACTGTTCGAGATATAATAAAGAGCTCTTCTTATTGAGATACTTTTATGATTTTGCCTTAACTTTTCCTTTGGTGGTAATAGAGTCTAACTCCAAGCAAACTTCCACTATCCATCCAAGCTATGATTTCCTGATTTTAAGTGGATTTAAGGAAATTAAGGTGATCTTTAAATTTTCTTTACTACTGGATATTTTGTCTGTATAACTCCATTTAAACGTGATGGAGATCTGATTTTTTTTCTGTGTTTTACCAGTTTCTACTGAATTAAGTTCAAGAATTTCTCCTTGTTTGTGAATATGTGTCGGGAGCGGCTTTTCATACTTCATGCAGATTTGAGCATGTTTTTGAAGTTCTGTGTTCAAATACAGTGATACTGAAATTCATCTATATACACATTTATTCTATCCCCAGGAAGACAGTAATCTCTGAGAAGTTTGGATCCAGACAGGATAAAGATGTAGCTAAATAATTCTTTAATAGAACTCATATACTAACTTCTTTAGTATATACCTGATTTTTTTTAAATTAAAATTTTAACATCAGAAGTTCCAAACCTACCGAGACTTAGTCAAACTCTGCTTTTGTATAAGGCAGTGGAATGTGGTAAAAACTTGCATATAGTCTTATTTCAACTGCTTCCTACTGCCATGGAAACTACAACCATGTTACAAGATGTGTGGTATGTACTGGGCGAAATTCATATTGGGTATACAGACAAGTATGATAACCCTTTTCAGTAAAAAAACCACAGAATTCCACGATCAAATAATGGCTGAGTTTGGAAGGGACCTCCAAACTCCAAACTCAGGTCATGTTGTTCAAGCCCCCTGCTCAAGCCAGGTTTCCAGAACCACTTTGACTGTCCTTGAGTATCTCCAAGGATGGAGACGACTCCACAGACATTCTGAGGAACCTGTGCCAGTTCTCAGTCACCCTTACAGTAAAAAAGTGTTTCCTGATGTTTGGAGGGAACCTCTTGTGTTTTAGTTTGTGCCCATTGCCTCTGGCCTTGTCACTGGGCACCACTGAGAGGAGTCTGGCTTTGTCTTCTTTACAACCTCCCTTCAGGTATTTATACACATTAATAGAAATCCCCTTGAGCTTTTTCTTCTCCACACTGAACAGTCCTGGCTCCTTCAGCCTCTCCTTACATGAGAGATGTTCCAGTCTCTTAATCACCCCGTTGGTTCCCAACTGAACCCTCTCCAGTACGTCCATGTCTCTCCTCTTCTGAGGATGCCAGAGCTGAACACAGCTCTCAGGTATGGTCCCACCAGTGCTGAATAAAGGGGAAGGACCTGCTGGTAACACTTTGTCTAATGCAGTTAAAGACACCATTTACCTTTTCTTGCAGCAGGTGCATATTGCTGGCTCACGTTCAGCCTGGTGTCTATGAGGACCTCCAGGTGATTCTTTTGCCAATCAGCTTTCCAACAGCTGTGTCCAAAGTGGTACAGATGAACTGGTAATAACTCTTTTTTTGGTGGAAATACATTGTTACCAAAGACACACTGTGTCATAAAATGTTAGGCTTATGATTTGTTCTTAGTGAGTTTCTTACAACAATAAAGGACGTTCTAGTTTCTTTCACTTGAAGTTTTGAAAACGTTACTCAGTTGTGGTGCAGTTCAGTTTTCCTGCTCTTTCAAATGAGGGGGATAACATGAAAAAAGGGAGTAAGCTCCAAATCCTAAAAAGAAAGAAAAGCTAAACCGTCACACTCTAGAATACTATAGGAAGCTCAAGTATCACTACAGCTGACATGGTTAAACATGTTATCATTGGTCTGCAGATAACTAGGCTCCTGTTATGGACACATTATTTCAAAGCGGTCCAGTTGAAATGTACATGCAAGGCACTATCCAGATCTACTTTAGAAAGTTCATATTTTACTAGTTGTGACTAGTGAGCTATTCTAGGGACACAAAGTGCATTTCTGATCATGATTTCATTTATAGTTGATGAAAAAATGCACAAGCTCAATGTTAGAACCAAAAATAATCAGTCTCAGTGCAGTCCTTTTCACTGGTGTAATTTTGCTCATTAGAACTGGACTGCAGAACTGGGTAGATCCTTTTACACTCACAAACATTTTGGTCACAGGTAGTCACCAGGTGATTTAAATAGGGTGAAAACCAATATGAATTTATTGTATACTGATTTAAGGTGTTTATGATATATTCATTTAAAAAGACAGGGTGAGCTGACTGGATCTAACCACATAGTTCTGAACTTGTTTGCCTCATCTCTAAGCTGAGGTTCATATGCTTACCTAAATTAATCTACGTCTGACTAAAAAATGACCAAAGATATTATTGCAGGTTCACTCCATCTTTAGAGGGCTGGAACCTAACTCAGAAAAGCATACTAGTTGAACTTAATTAAGCTGTATAATATTTCAAAGTGTTCCCATCTAGATAATACTAAATTCAAATAAACTTGTGATTGTTGTTTTTAGATACCCCTACACAGTAGTTATTCTTCCACCATGCTTTCTCTCCTTTTAATGTTTTCTGACACTATCTCACAAGCATTTCTTGGATTTGCTGCAGTCAAACCAGAGTGACATGGAAAATTAGGAACTCAGTTTGTAGCTGTGGAACCAAATCTCACTAGGGAGAATGAAGGGGGAAGTCAACGTGTGAGACAAGGAGAAGACCAAGGCTGTGTTTCTAATCTGCACTTTTGACTCTGCATTGTCTGAACAGCTAAAAAGTCACAGAGGTAGGACTTATTTCGACTACTTTGAGCCATCTAAAATCTAAGGCTGATCTCATCATTCTGGGCTTTATGGATTACCAATAAGGAGAATCAACACCTCCAGAGAACAGTTAACCTCATCTTAAGTGGCAAACCTGAGCTGTCTGGGTGTGCTTTTGGAAGTCGATTAATTTTTCCCTGATGATTCTAAAGTACCATAGATCACTGCTTTGACTTAGATATCCAACTTGTAGACATTCTGCCTGAAAAGTTCATCAGAAATAGTTTTACTGTACATGACAAGCTCATAATGACATATATATTTATATGAACATATATATATATATATTCATATATATATACACCATATATATATATCTATTCAGAGTGACATATGATTCAATTTTGGATCCTTCACTACAAGAAAGACACAGAGGTGCTGGACAGAGTCCAAAGAAGGGAAACAGAGCTGGTGAAGGTCTGGAGCACAAGTCTGTTGAGGAGCAGCTGAGGGAGCTGGGGCTGTTTAGCCTGGAGAAAAGGAGGCTCAGGGCACACCTTATCACCAGGCTGGAGCTGTTCCCTGAATTGTGTTCAGGCATTGCATTGGCAGACTCATGCAATAGACATGCCATGAAGCACAGCAATATTTGTACAGTACCAGTGCTTGAACCAACGATTCAGACATCTACAGTTTTATGGTATATAGGCTGTGTTGTTTGCCAGATAGTCTCTATTGTATGTAGGTTCTGCTGTGTTTCCAGTAGCTTGAAATTTCCTGAAATTTTGAAGGTCTAAACATCTCAGACAAGGCAGATTTAAGCAGGAGTGTGCTTAATCTTCTTTCACAAGACTGAGGTTAGGCACTTCTTTTGGATTCTCCAGCTGCAGATAAAAGAGCTGTGAGTCCCCAGATCCTCAGCCAAGGTGTAGCTATTTTAGCTATGCTCATTCCTGATTCTCTAATGGGCTTTGATTTCTCAGACAAGAAGAGGAATAATTGATTGCACTCCTCAAAGTATAAACTGCTGAAACTCTCTCCTGATCTTTCAAACCATCAGTATTTCAGAGTGGCTGCTATGGCCCTTTCAGAGAGGAAGGGAACACTCTGTTTTGTGGTGACCCAGCAGTCCTTGCTGCTGTTCTCTTTTAGTATCATAGTGCTTTGGCTCTTCAAGCCTGTGCACAGTAGCCCAGCTGTCACAGCGTTCACTCAGAAGCTGTGTGATCACCTCCCTCACCCATCTTTTTTTTGCAAGCTCCTCTCTGTTCAAACAAATACTAATTTTCAATACCCAGAGCTCTCGTTTGACTCTGCTTATTTCCAGTTTCAAATTTATTTGTCTCCTTCTCTTTGTCTCTCACCTTCTCAAGGATGCTCTTATTTCCCCTGCCCTGAATATTTCTCCAAGTCTTGCTTCTCCTGATTTTATTCTGATGCAATATAATTTTTAATTTGGCTAATTTTATTCTAGGGTCACAAAGTATAAGGTTCCTTTCTCCTGTCTCTATTCTCATCCTACCTTTCCAGGGCTTTTGATGCTGTTGAATAATTAATATTTGCTAAAGTCCACATTGGTAATGCTGAAAAAAGGTTAAAATATGTTAATAAACCTAGGAAAAGAACAGAGGAAAGCATACTAAAATGAGCTGTGCTAAAATGCTATTCATATATCATGGAATACTCTCCTAAAGAAAGTAGATATAAATGGAGATAGATACATAAAACTGATTGTCAGTTTTATGCCTAAATATTCTGTGGTTGAAGCTCCTCATTCATTCCAGTTAAAAAATATCTATAAGTTTTCTTAGAAGATATAAAAAAGATTACAGATTATTTTTGAATGCTATTTTTATTAGATCTAATGATTTATAGTTAAGTGAATAAGATTATAGTCTTCTGTAGGAATAAAATTCTTACTCTGTATTCTGGTGATGCAGATGGTGATATAATCTACCAGTAATTTGATAATTAGGAGTTTTCCATTGTTAACCCAGGACTTTCTATTCTTAAAGATTTTTTTTTAAACTATTTCTTTCCATTTCCAGTTCAGGCACAGTTTGCTAAGGTACTGCCAGAATCTTTGATCTGTATGACTGATTAAATGTGCTTCCTAAATATAATTTAAGGCATTAATGATAAATGAGTCCTATTTCTATCTGCTCTTTCAGAAGTTTAAGTTGTTTTAAACAATTAAGGCATCTAAAAAGTCCACCTGGATCCTCCTAGAATCAAGATATTTAGAGAAAAGGCTCTAAATCGTCAAGTGAGTTTTTAATTTCTTACACTGCAAATATCCTATGACCTTTCCTGAGGTTTTTTTAATAATTTCTCTCTAAAAGACAGGCTCCTTCCCAGAACATTTCAATATGAATAGGCAGCTATCAAACAACACCTGTGCTTTATCAAAAGCTATGTCCCTTGTAATTTTTCAAGTGCTATGGTTTTTTAGGCAGTCCTTAATTTCAGATTCTCACCTGGATTAACAGGTACTATGGTGTGGATTTGGGATTGTGCTCGTCCCTTGTATAAAGTGAAATGAGAATAGTGAGAAATATGTTATTTTCTACAAAGATATGATTTAAGGAAATTGTTTGACATTTTCTGTGGTAAAACCCTTTAGCTTTTGCCTCTCGTTTACCAAAAGCATCTTCTCAGCCAGTAACAATTTGACTAACACCTACTTTTTAATTAAATGCTGCAGCATTTAGGAAGATGCATGCTAATCTGGGACCCAGATCTGCAGCCCTCAGCTTTACAAGATGCTGCTCCAGCAGGGGCCATAAAGCTCTCGATAAGAGGGGTAAGGAGCAAGGTGCAGGTCCCACAGCGATAACCTCCTGACTCCAACATTATAGGTCTTTCTGCTGGAATTGAGTTCTACATCTTCCTCGATTGGTTATTGTCACAAATGAGTAATGGATGCACCCTGCCTGCGTCCCCAGGTACACCAGCCAGTCCATCAGGCCATCGGGAAGCACAGCTGCTGGCCGTGGGGGCAGGCAGATAACAGGCAGACCCCCAGAGGGATGTTAAAGGCGCCACCACCATGGGGACAGCGGCCGGGTCCCTGCCCCTCCTCTGAGTGACCGCCCGCTTGCCACTGCCCCTGCCACCGCTCTGCATGGGCATTAATCACCCTGCTCCCTGGGATCGTGTAGGGAACCAGATAAAGTGGAGCAAACAAATCAAAAGCAGGGAAGCGGCTGGAAAATGTGCAGCGTTCAGGCCATGCTTAGTTAATTTTGGTCTATTATTCAGAGGGGGAGAATGTTCAGGATGCCTTGCTCATGCTGGGAATTACTGTTAAAAATATACCTACAGACATGCATATGTATATATATATATACACTAAAATATAACATACTTTTATCATACATTATAGTATTAGATTTCTTATTATACATTATAATATGAAAATATATAATATACACATATTATATATATATATATATATTAAAAATTAAGCCTTGCAAATTTGTCTAGCTACCTGCTGAGCTGCAAAATGCACTTGTCCTTTTTTTTTTTTTTTTTTTTTTTTTTTTGCTGTCAGTGATGATAGCAAAACAAGTAAGTGGTATTTTAGTAAACCTGTCAGGGAATCGACTCATGCTGACTGAGAAGTGGGTAAGTAGGTAAATAAGGCTTGTGTTTTAATTTATTAAGCATGTTGCTTTGAAAGTGGTGTGATTTGCATTACTATCGCTAGTATAAAGGCTTGACTGGAGTTTTCCTAGATCATATATGATAAAGAGGGATTTTGTTTAACATATTAGGTAAATTTGAAGGTCAGCTCAGTTTCTAAATGCATCTAACTTAGGCAAATGGTCCGTGTGTCCCTCCAGAGGAGGACATTTGTAGTATTACCCTGCCTAGTATAATAGTAACATTGTTTGTAATTCAGGAAATTCCATTTTATTATCATGTTAATTGTTGGAATAATAGTGATTTGTAATGCAAAACTCAAGAAATATCCTTTCAAAGTGTATGACTAGAATCCACACTGAGGACAGATTTCCTAAAGAACATAACTTCTGATTAATCAACTCAGCAAATATTGGTAAAGTTTACAAAACTAATTGGAAGAGGAAAGCAATAGGACCTGTGATGTACTGAGCTCCTTCAACATCTAGTCATAACTATTACTGTGACTATAAGTGTAACTGTATATGCAATTCTATATTTCTGTAGGACTTGATTCATCCCATTTGGCAATGCACAAATTTAACAGAAAGTCTTATACAACACTTTTTCACACAAGAAAACAGATACATTATATCACAGAGAACGCATCTGCTATTCCTCTGGATGAAAATGGCAAAAGAATTTTTGTAATACAAGGAGGAAAATCCCAAAGTGTCAAGGCTGTACACATCACAAATTTTGCAGTTATATATTCTGTGGGGGAGAAGGAATAATGAGAGAGAAGGTGGAACAACAACCAGAAGATAGTAAAAGTTCCATAGTACAAAAATATTGCTACTAGAAATTGCAGAGTTACAAAATAGTTTATTTATGTTTTTTTTCTTTCTGTGGTGGCTCAGAGTAATTCTGCACTTAAATATCTCCTTGAAGCATTTTTTCAGAATTTTGAAATGAAAAGAAAGTAATTTTCAAAGCTCCATAGCTCTTTCAAAGCTCTGTAATTCAGGGTGGAGCTCTCACGAACGTATACATCAAGTTCTGCGCTCTTTTCCCTTATGAGTGTCTTTGTTCAGCTGGTTTTAATTCAGCTGCTCTTTGACTATTTGGACTATAATTTTCTATGCCATATTTTTGCCTGAAACAAAATTGGTTTAGAAAAAAAAATCTGCAAAGATTGTTCAGCATTTTTAGAACTAAGTTTGATATTAAAAAAAATAGTATTTTGCTAGAAAAAGTATTTTTTCAACCTTTTATTTTAAAGGTCAAGCATCTCAGAAAAGAGAGATGCTGCTGAAATTACAGATAGTGCTTTTTCACCATGCCTATTAAAACCTCCCCAGTCTCAACCAAATTATAAATCCATGGCTTGCTTTATTTTCACTTGCTTAGTAGACATTGGTTGGGTCTCACAGAATTGCTGGGAAAAGGGATTGATGTTTGAAGTCAGCACTAATGGCTCTAGATCCTCCTCCTCCTCCCTCCTCACTATGAGGACCTGTAGAGGGCACAGAGAAGTTTGCCTCCACAGTGCTCCCTGAGCCTGCTAACAAAGCTTTCCCATTTTATCAGCCAAGAACACAGAGAAGCTTGCTCATGTTTTTTTGTTTCCATCCTTTTCCCTAGTGATGCCAAGATTGCAAGAAGGAGCAGTTTATCTGGGAACATGAGTGAGGAGGAGGAGATAGCAGTCCATACAGCCCGGTGGAATTTTAGAAGGGAGGCTGGATATAGGCTGTAGGAAGGCAGAAACACACAGGATGAATACACGGCAAGGGAAACTAACATAGCAAAGGCCATGTATGTAAACTCCCATTACCTTGAGTTTCCACCTAGGAGTGTCAAGTGCAACCCTTAATTCATACACAGAGGTGACATTAGGTATGGATTGCACTGGTTTAATGGACCATGCTACCTTTTAAATTTTCTTTTGTTAAGCACCTGAGTGCATCAAGCCTCAGGTACAATGACATGAGCAACCTGAAACAAGAATTGGCACTTAGTCTCAGAGGTGTCCATCTCCCCATCAGTTCACCTGCAGTGACCATGCTTCTTTTCAGGGTACTGACTGAAAAAGTAAGAATTCCAGAATAAAATATATTCTCAGATGTGATGGATATCTCCACGGCAGAAGTGGGGAGAGAGCCCAGTGTGCTACTCATCTGTACCTTAGGACTGTGACACCATGAATTCCTTCTCACCATAATTTGAGTAATTTCCTGCCTACGTCCCTTCCCACTTCTGCAGCAAGAGACACAGGATCTCTACAAATAGCACCTTCCTTCAGTGCACATTCATTTTTTGAGCACCAGCTGTTGCTGGGCATTGAAAAGTCTGGCTGGTCAGACCAGGCTTGGTAAAGTAGACTCAAATTTTGTATAACAAATTTAGCTCAACACAAATTTTAAGCTATTTACTCTTTTCAGAATGCTGCTGGGTATTCTTCATCCTGACCCTTGTCCCCAGTAAGTCACAACAGTGGGGAAAATAAGATCAATGCTGTTAAGGATGTAGACCTGGGACTTGATCCTGCTCCCAGTGGTGTCTACAGGAATATTACTTTAAAATTACTAGGCTGATAGTAAAAGTATAGAAGGAAAAAGACAGCATGGTAAATTATTTAGGAGGATGCCTACTATTTTGAAAGAGTAGTTAGGCACATAATAAGACAAAAGATGTTACAATAGACCATGGCCAAGAGAAATAAATACGGGGGAGAATGAATTGTGTCATGTGCAGCTAAATTTTCTAGAAACTGTATGATCATACTGAGATTGATCCAAAACTTTCTGAGGGTGTTTCCCTTAACACAGCTATTTTTTATATTGTTTTAAACAAACATAAAACCCCAAACCACCAAAACAAATCTAAAAATCAATCCAGTGAACTGAGCCTTGGAAAAGGAACCCCAGAAAACCAGCAGCAGGCCTTACAAAACTTGGAGCACTTTCCATCTTTTCCAAATAGTGGAAGCTGACCACTTACTGGACCTAAGAGTTTATTTGTGGCTAAGGCTTAGATTTGTTAAAAAATGTTACCTTTCAAACTTAAGGGAAAACAAGCACAAGGGAAAAACACAGAATAGACACTGTTTTGCAAGAATTTTTGCCCATCACACCGCCTTCCTCACTGGAAAACTATTACCAGCTCAAATGCTGCTTCCTGCAGAAGGCTGCAGAAATTATTTTTCTGAGCATATGGAATTTTTCTCTGTGTATTGTCTCTGCAAAGTGTGTTTGCTTTAATGTTTGACATATGCGAAATTCAGCTTTGGTGGTTATATTACAATCTTAAAATAATAATAATGTTTACCCCTACCATGAATTCACTTTTTAGAGTTTGTACTTGCCTGGGTACTAACCTCTCTGCTGTTCTTGAAGTGCAGCCCCAAAGAAAGTTCTTGTTAGAATTTAAGATGTGAAGATCCATTTCTGCCTAACAATCTCCTACTCCGGCATTCCCTGAAGTGTATCCCATCTGCTTTTGGGAGCTCTCATTGCAATATGCAGTGATTGCAGGATAAGCACACCATTTTCCTGTCAATACTTTCCTATTAGCCTCCTGGATCCATACATCATCGTCTTGCTGGCCTGCAGTTTGCTTATCTTTGTCTCTGAGGCTGCCTTTGATTTATCTAACACCCAGGTTAATGAGGCATGGAGCCCAGGGTGGCTCCAAGGATAATGCACTCCTGTATAAAAATGCTTAAGGAAGGATCAAGTGATAATCCATTCTAGACTAAAAGGCCTAGCTCTTCAACAAATGTTGTATTTCTTAATCACTAAGCTAAGACTGTAATAGCTCCCTGTTAAGCTACTGCCATCAGTAAAACTATATCCGCTAACTATATGAATTTACAGAAGAACTGAAAATTGGATTTTAATTTGTGTTCCAAAAAATACAAAAAAAATGTTCATTTCTTAGGAATAGTTATCACCATTATTTGACAGTGTTCTTATGCAAAAATAAGTTAGCTTTAATATTTAATTTACAGTAATAGTTTTATATTCCCTCACTGGGACCTATGTTTTTCTAAAGACAAAAATAACAGAAGCTAGAATGTTACTGTGGCAAGGATAAATCAAACTAGCTGTTTCAATAATGGAGGTAATTACAAAGTGTATATATCTGAGATGTACTGAGTGGTTAGGGGTTGTTTAATTAACATAAAAATTTCAATATCATCAGCAAGTGTGTTGGTATCACAAATCCGTTGTTAAAAATGCATCTTAAAATAGTTATGCCTTTCTCTCATCCTAGCTAGTACATAAGACTAATATACATTTACTTCCCATTTCTGCTAATTACCATCTTACACAGAAGCGTTTTAATGAAAGCAAGGTAAAGACCCAAGTAAGCTTTCAAAGGTTTATTTATTTGTTTATTTTAAAGCGCTCTACTGCATATCTCTTTGACGTCTGTTTTGGCTTCCTTTTTTGGTTGTTGTTTTGTTTTGTTATGCTTGGTTGACCTTCATATTATGATTCTGCTGCAGGCTCCTGAAATATGTGCAATGTATAACCATTTAGAAAATGACATAGCACCAAATAATGGGATCATTCCTGTGGGATGACATGCTCCTGTTTTGAAGTAAAAGCCACACACACGGAAGGCGTTCACCAATTGGCCCACCATAGCCCCCAAGGACTTGACCCAGGTAATAAGTCCTTTACTGGTCACTAACCTACATTATTGAGATTTAGTTTGGATTCTGATGATATGACATTGTTAAGGGTTGTTATTGAGATGTAAATGATCTTCCGTTGGGTTATTTAAGACACATGAAGGACCTAGTTTAGAATGAAAATTAGTTATTGATTATTCCAGCAATTAACAAAATAAATTTTAGCACTTATATTAACATTTCCGGAAGTCTTAAATTATTTTTTGCTCAAACTGGCCCAAGCGGCTAGATTGATTCCTTAGCAATCTTTAAGATGTTTTGAAACAGGAAAACAAAGGTAAACAAATATTGCTGTGCTGTTTGTGGTATTCTGTTTTAAGTCTAATTTTTTTTCTTATACCTACTAGAGGTCACAGCAGTATGTGATGCAAGTGTCTATACACTTATACAGTGTGGTCCATAGATTCTCTAGTGTTAAAACAAGTTTTGAGCACATACAAAAGCCTTCAACCTTTTTGTTCCATCTTCTTTTTTTGAAGCTTCTATCATTAACATAGTTTGTCTATTTCAGAGTCAATTTTCTCTACTTTTACTTCTTTCATTAGTACTTCACGTGTCCTGATGTAAAATATTCTGAGATAGGGGCTAGTCTTTTCAGATGCCTGTCGTTACTTATAAGCACCTTGTAATGGTATTGATAGCATAAATACCAACAAAATACATTTCTCAATCTCACTTAAAAGAGAAGAGCGTATTATTTTATCCCTAGATATTTTAACTGGAAAATGGGTTTCTTGCATTTTTCACATGGAATAGTGTTGAGGAAGCTTTAGAGGCTGTCACACCCACCCAAGAGGTCATAATGCATGTGCCACTATGTATTTGGTTTGGTGGCAAAAATCAGAGAATACATCATCTGAATATGTTTAATAACTCAGCATAGTCTTCTCTTTTTCTGTGCTGCAAGCTCCGGCTGATGAAGGGTATTAGGCACTAAAGAGAAACCCATGTTTTCTTGTTGTAATTTCACTGTTTGTGTCCCAGTGATACTTTTATATATAAAATATTTAGGTAGGGAAATGGCAGAAGCAGCTTGACTGGACTGCTAGAACTCATTACTTAATGTGCTGTCTGTAGATGGTACTACTGAACTCACTGAAACTAATACTGTGGTCGTGTGCTCTCTTTTGTGTTGCTCCATCGTCTCAGGATCCTCCACACCTCAGATAATATTACATGGAAAATTAGCTGCCTACCCACTGCAGTTTGAACAAGGCTTTCAGGAAACTCTTCCACACAGAGACACTTCAGTTTAAAAGTCCCTTTCAAAATTAGCAGCTAATAGCAGAGGGTCGGCATTTTCTAACATTGACTTTCCTTAAATAATTTCCTCTGTCTTATTAAATTTTTCCTGCTCTCTCAATTCTGCTGTTCGGATACATGCAAAGTACCCACTGATTAAAATGAGTTTTATATCCTCTTCTTATGGTCCTTGTCATCAGTTCAATGTCTGTATCATTAGAAATTATACTCAACTACTCTTTCAAGACATGACAGACTGCCTTACCTCTGATCATAGTGGAGGATTTAATGAATGGGTATTTACAACAGCTTTCACATCAGGCTCTACGCCCACTGAACATGTAATGCCAGCTTGGGCATTTTTGGTTTGTTTGGGTTTTTGTTTGCTGATCATTTGAATAAGAGATAAGCAGCAGCTCCTGACATATGAATATTTTTAGCTTTTCTAACATAGGGGTTTAATATTAGCTCCCAGTTTTAGTACTTTGATACACAGAGAAAATCTAATTGTGTCAATAGATGTTAAGACACAACAATAATCAAAATACAAGAATGAAAAATTTGCCCTTATTGGACTTGAAGAATATTTGTCTTTTGTATCTAAAAAGCAAGACATGTCCGTCAAAACATATTAACAGATATTCACCATTAAAAAAAAACTTTAAAGAATTAGATACAAAATACAGCTAAAACTCCTATGAATAACAAGGCAATAAAAAGAAAACAAATATTTTTGTTTTCTCTGTACATCACCCAGTAACTACTGATTTCATCAGATGTTCTCTTTCATGCAGAGTTCTAGTATATCTTCTGAACTGCAGCAGAGTTGGCTTTTTATTCACTTTCCATTCAACTACCTGTGAGTTTTTCATTGAACCACTTGGGTGAGAAGTAATCACCTGTATGGTGAGTGCAGAGAGACACGCAGCTTAAGAGGTGAATGATCCTCTGGAAGTGACTATTTTTATCCATTAATTTATAGGACTATGTACTCCTAGGTACTGATGTAAAGGTGAAGTTTCTGGGCTTTCAGCTGATCTTCCCAGCAAGCCCATTACTGCTTTACTTATAGAGGCCCCAGCTCAAATGCCCTTGCCAAGTGCAACTAGGGCAGAATCCTGAAGAAATTATACCCTCAAACTAAATGCAGTTAATCAAGAAAAGAACATAAAAGGTGTCCAAAACGATTCTCTACCACATCCAGCAAGACAGCAGCCATTAAAATTCACTGTCCTTGTTTCCATTATGTCACTGTAGCTCGGGCCACATTTCAAAAGTGTGGACCATTTTAAGGGCATTTTTGTTCTGTGGGAGTTTTCTCCTGTTTTAGGACTTAATATTTCTCTAGACAGGTTTTCTAAAGAGGTCAGCACTTCACTGTTCCACAGGCAGCACAGCATCCCAGCTCCACCAGGCTCCCTTTCTTTCCAGATGTGCTATACCAGCACCAGCAGTGCACATAGTCTTCAAAAGCACATTCCAGCACATTTTCTGACCTCTGATTGCAAGTAAGGATTATTCCCTGCAGATGCTCCCATTATGGGGATGTGTGTGATGTGCTTTTTGCATATAGAAAAGCATGAAGCTAGAAATAGGAATATGTCAGTGAACACACTTTCGTGGCACTGGAGGCAGGGTGCTGTGGAACAGTCTATAAATGAGCTCATATTAGGAAATATGGGTAAGTGTCCAGCTCCCTGTTGAAATACCAACCTGTGGACTGTGAGGGAAACATCATCTGTCTCCCTTTCTTGAAATAGCATGTGCTAAACAAAACAATTGCACCTGCAAATATCACCTGATACAACAGTTTTAAGAGAGATTGGTGTATCTTGCATTAATAATAAATGTGAAGCAAAGACTGATATTTTATTTTATAAAGATAAACCACATGACTGTATACTCAAGAAACATTCATAATAAATGTCAGTTTTAGTGAAAAAAAATCCCTAATATAGTTTAGAGTATTAAAGGAGTGTTTTGGTTTAGTAGCTGAAAAAAAATTTCAAACAACTTTTAATCCATGATGGCTCTTGTGGGCATTCTTAGCTTGAAATGTAGCAATTCTACAGAATTTACTCTATGCTTTACTATTTACTAATATGATTGATAGGATTTGGATAACTGGCTGTCATGACTGAAGAAATGCAGGAAACTCTCTAAGGAGAAAGGTGGTGGAATAGATCTGAGTGGCTCGGTGCCTAAGGCCACTTGGGTGCCTTCTCCTTGTGGTGCCAGAGAAGAGCTGGATGCAGAAACTCTGGCTTCTTGTGGGCAGTGACTCAGATGGCTACTTAGGCAGGTAATCAATATAACTGTAATATACACCTTTCGTATCTTTTCTGGCCTTAAGAAAGAGGTGCCATTGTCATTGCTTACATTGCTATGCTCTGTTGCATTTTGTGCACAGCACAGTCACAAAACCTCACCAGTTTTCAATTATAATTGTGCAGATTTATATAAAGTATTGTTAGTGAGTAATTGCACATTTGTGTATCCATTGCACACAGTGTGCAAGCAGATGAGATTCTTCATGCAAAGCAGTGAAATGCAGTGTGCAATCAAATATTTAATTAGAAGTTGGCCTAAATTAAATACACTGAGAATAACAGACTTAAATCCTTATGAGAAGAGAGACTATCTACTAGTAATCTAATACAACTTCTTGTAGCTCTTATTGCTCCATTTATAAAGTAGTTTGGAAGCAAGGGCACCACTTGGAAAGGGAGAAAGTAATTTAAGAAGTCCAGATCTTTAGTAGGCCATTTCAAAGAGAACGAGCTTGGTTCCCTAGGCAGTTCAAGTCCTGCTTTTAGGGAAAAGTGCTGAACTCCATTCTGCCAACTGTCACACATTGGGATTACCCTCTGATACTCTATTCCAGCAACCCACTGGCTTAGTGAGCTCCTAGGCAGACACAGTCAAATGCAAGATGTCAATCTTGCGGACATACAGGCTGAAGAATTTGTGCTTCCTTCACTAGCAAGTAAAGCCCATGGGATCATGGAAGAGGAACAGGAGAGCATCTGTGCACCATGGCTGTACTTGGGTTGCTATTTTTCTTGTCTGACAACACAGCAAGCAGTACTGTAGTGAGGAAAGAGTTAAGGACATACTTTTGTTAATGTGAATAAACACATTTTCCATCAATGCTGACATCTACAGCTGAGCTCTGCAAAGGGAAATGTGAGTCTAAATATTGGGATTTAGATTCGTAGTAGCATGACAATTTCTGAAGTGAGGATATGGGGTTTTGATAAATTCTTCCTTGGAAAACACAGTAACTTTCTGATATGTAACTGTTCTTTTCTCACCTTTTCTGTTTTCCACTTGTCTGGTTTAGCCCTTCTTTAGCCATAGTTATCTGCACCTGAAGGACAGAAGGGTGGGAGCCACTGTGTTAGAGCCCGAGTTCTCCACCTATACAGAAAGATACATAAATCTAAATTATTGAAAAATACACTTCAGCCAAGAATATAAGGTCACACAACAGATGAATTCCAGAAACATTTTTTCAGTCCTTCCTCAAAAAACAACCAGGATGCAAGTCATCAAGAGATTTCACTGAGGTATGACTTACATTTGGTGATCAAGGTTCTTTTGTTTGAGCAAGACAAGGGGGAAGAGAATAGTGGGAAAAGCTAGGTCACTTTTCTCATTCCTCTTCAATCAGTTAAAGCTGACACACAAACTGAACAGCCGAACAAAAAGAGTTCCAAATCTCTCTCATGGTAACACAAACAGCAGTTTTTCACAAACAGATAATGTTTGAACTTATTTTTATTTCTCTAGTTAAAACACAAAAAAGGAACATAGGCATGTTTGTTAAATGGAATTTATACACAGGTGCTTCAGGTGATTGGTCATAAAATACATAGTGTACTTCTACATAATTTTCTCTTTCTTGCTCTTTGACAAAATCAAAAGCAGGAAAGAGTGATGAGATTTCAGAGACGAGGATAGAATGAGAACAAAAAGCAAAAAATATTTTAAAGTTAGTTAGTCACAAAATCTTTGGCTGAAAGCAATTTGATTGCATCTTTTGTTCACTAACTGAAAGTTTTGCATGGTACGAGATGGAGTTCCTTCTCAAAAATCTTAAGACTAAAATGGAAAATATGTAGTCAAAGCACTAAGGAACTTTTTTTTTCCCTGCTGAATACCCTGTGCCCCTGTGTGCTAATGGTAGACCCAATGTATATGAAATAGGGTTTTCTAAGCCCTCAATAGCACATTGATGTGGCTTGCTGCTACTCTGGTTCTGAATCTTTCTCTTCACATACCAGGAAGCTTATAAGTCTTTCCTGTCTTCAGCTCTGCTGTAGTATGGAATTGTATTAACACAATTGCTGTAAGTCAGAGGACTAAACCTCTGTTGTGTAATCAGAATCTGTGGGCTCAAAGCCTGACTCTGCCATGGAATTATGCTGGGCAACTCTGTCAGCGCAGTGGCCAGGGGTCTAAACAGTCTAGTAAAAATACTGTTCTAGAAAACTTTGGGTTCAGCAGTTGTGTGTATTATGATGTCAAAGCAAAGCAATTTCTTGATTCTGTTGAATTTGATCTCTTCTTCATCAGTGTCAGAAGAAAAAAAATTCCATTTCCCCCCATTTTGAGAGTGCCTGGCTTCCTTGAAACCACTCCTGAACAGAGAATTTGATAAACACACATTTGAAAGTTGTTGAAATGCAGTGCTGCTAAACCCTTCTTTATTTTATTTCCCCTTTTCCCTTTTTAAATAGCAGAGCATCACTAAATGGGTGCTCTCTTCTTTTTTCCCTTCTTGTCCTTTTCTCTACTTTCTTTATACGACCTTAGAATAAGTATGATTTTAAAGGTGATAATAGTCTGGTTTTAATTATTAAAACCAACAAAAATTGGACATATCAAATTTATCTTTTTTTTTTTTAGATGCTTCTAACTGATTTATATATTATTTCTCTCAGCTAAAAGTAGATCTACATGGCAAAATTTTCACTCAGACAGAGCTGTTTTCTTTTTTTATTCTAGGAGCTATTTGGACTCAAAATGTTAAGATCCACAGTAGGCATAATTTGAAATAACAAAATCTGTGTCTAGATTAAATGGGCTGCATCCTGGCAAATTTTATAGTTTAGGAGCTGGAGCCATTATGCAGAAATACAAGGTAACATAATGCAATGGATGTTATCTGTAGCACGGTATTATCTTAATATTCCCACCAGTTAAGATATCCATCTGATTAGTCTGAAGATGCCACATTATCTAGTAATGCCAAATATACATTAAAATGGGGAAAGCTGTGGGCGTGATTGAACTGTGATAGCATATGGTTTGTACAGTCATTGGCCTCTTAAGAACTTACCTTCCAGCTGGGATCTGTGTAACATAAGAAACAAGGATATCACATTTCCCCCCTCTCTGCTTCTGGCAGGTGTGTGCTAGAGACTGACTGCTAAATACTTTGTAATTAGTATGCCTTGGAGCAGTCACTGTCATCTTACATCTGTAACTGGAGTGAGGGCACTGTTAGCATGACTGTGTTCATTTCTTTAGTGTCCCAAGCCTATAGACCTATACAAGGCAGCCTGAAGGATCAGTGTTTGATGCATGAACCATAGGCAGACCTCAGAAATGTATCTAATTATACCAGTATCTGACTGCACTATTGTAGCAAGATGTATTATTCATGGACAATGATGAACTGCTATTCAAGGATAGAAAAATCTTGTGTATTCTGCCAGTTCTAAAGTTCAATGTCTAATTGAAGATTAAATAGTTTGAGACAATCAATAGCTGTGTTTTAGATTTTCAAAACTATTCCTGCACAACATGAACTGTTGTCACATTTCCCAGTGTACATTAAATTGGTGGTATCATCTTTCAAAGTGGGTGAAAAAGAGACAGAGAGAGAAAGGCAAATTTGCAACTAAGGTATAAAGTTAAACAATTTTCTGGAAATGTGTAGGAGTACCTCTAACCTTTGCAATCTTTACTGGATCCCAGGCTTTTTTTTTTTTTTTTTTTTTTTGTGGGTGTTGATCATAATTTTTTAATGTATTAAATGAAAAGACAATTCTCCTTTGTGGTGGGAGGACGACTGAGAGCCACAATAACCGCTTTTGACAAACTGATAGGCTTTATTTTCTCTCAGTTTAATCCACTGTACCTATTTTAAAACCATCTGTACCAATCAGAAGTTATATGCCACAAATAATTATGAGCATTTAGACAGCAGCCATCCCTCACGCAAAATCCAGAGGAAAGTCCCCACTCACAACTGCAGGAGCTCTGATCAGTTCTATTTGGAGATCATGGTGACTACAGGTAGTTGCTTGTAAAAGAGAGGATTTAGTTTCCATTTCAGAGTCAGACACATAGAAAGAGGATCTCAGAAGCAAATGGCTCCAAGTGCTTCAAATACACCTTAAAATTGTACTCTCAAATTTATTGGTAGCACCAAAGAGATTCTATTGTGTGACAAGTTATCATCTTAGCAGGTGGATCACCACTTCCTTTGCTCTTCTTCATAAATGTTTTACATCCAGATGAAGATGCATCCTGTGTTATCTCCTAATCACTGCCAGACATGGATTTGCACCTTGTGTTTATTCCATCACACCTAATAGCTGAGTTTATGCCTTTTAGAGTCACTTCTAGACATAGAATGCAGTCCTCAGTTCTTTCTTCCAATGTCTAATGAAACTGTTAACTGTAGCTTTTATCCAGGATGTAATCCAACTAATACAAATAAATGTTTTTGGGGTAGATCTTGTCTACCTAATTTTTCCTTAAATTTTTTAGTATTTAAAAAAGCAGCCTTCTTAAATTAAATTCTTACACTGATACTAAAAAACCCAGCTCAAACCAAACCAAAACCACAGATGTTTCTCAGAATATTTGAAGGATTCTCCAAATGGTTCTTAAAGTGTAATCACTTTCTTTAGACTTGAAAACACCTCAATTTGATATCGAACTTAGATGGATAAGATTTTTTTTTTAAAGCAGGTAGGATAAGTTTCCATTAGGAGTATCAGTTTGCTAGATGTCTCAAATATGATCACTGGAATACTATATATGCAATTCCTGAACTTTAATTGGTTGAACAGACCAGATCCTATTTTTACTCCTGAACATACCTCTAGCTCTGAGAAACTGGTACGCTTTTGTTTACATACAAAGAACCTGCTATCAGAAGCCTCTTCCATATGCTTGCGCTTTTATACCTATCAAATAACTTCTTAAACGTCACCTTGACATACTAAATAAAAGGAGTATCTTTGGTCTCTAGGGCAGGTTTCCCAGGCCCTGGATGTCTGCTGCTAAGACAAGATGAGTGCTTTAACATTGGGAGATGGAAATTCTCACCATGTCTCAAGAGGCAGCCTTTATCAAAAAGATTCCTTTAATGTTCCTTAAATGTTTCAGATCTCAGAGTTCATTAACCTTCTTAAGAGGAGCTGGCATGTGTGCCTGTATATCTAAAGAATGCTTTGCATTAAAAAGTCAATATTTATGTAAATGTCTGAGACAATATCTGACAGCAACTTGACTGCTCTTAGGCAGGTAAAATTGAGATGGATGGCAGACTATTTTTGAAGTTGCAAAAGAAACATCTAGTAAACACAATAAATGAGAAAATAGTTCAAAGAAATCTCTGAATCTGGTGTGTAATAGCCTTCAAATAATTATGGATAGTGGCATATGGGATAGGGAAAAATAGAAGCAAACAGGATTTCAGCCACCACAGCTTTTACAGTACAGCTGCTTGAAGTTATTTTTGGAAGAGGAAAGACAGTGTCTCTCCTCTGGTCTGGACTGAACATGTTATGCAAAAGTCTGGCTTGGGGAAGTATTCCCACAAGCTTGTGGGAGAGGTGTAAAAGTTAAAGGAAGAGCCTGACCTAAGCTACTCTGCATTGCCCTGTCAGGAAACTTTGCTGTCTGCACTGGCTATAGAGATTAGCTGTGGAGATGGGTCTGCTCTGAATAAACATCGAAAAAGGATATTCTTTTTATTCATTATTGGATAGGCTGGTGATTGACCACTAGTCTATGAAAAGGACATTACAGAGTTGTACTGCCTGAGGCTACACTGTAAAAGACATTGCATCCAGTAGGCTGAGTCCCTCTCAGCTTTTTTTTTCCTCGCTACGTGATCAAGGTGCTGTTTCAGCCTGGATTCATCCCAGCTATTTTAGGGAGGAAGCTATGTTCCACTCCAATCATCCCTCTGTACTTCGTGGTAGGAGGCAGACATTGCTGGAGGGGACACAGAACTTGTGTCTGTCCCAGGAGAATGGGGCGACTTGATTCCAGTCTATCCTCCCCAGCTAAGTTAGGGTCCTGCTCTGAAACACCTTCTCAAGGTGTTGGCAAAGTAGCATCAAAAGAACTGATAGAACACAGAATAGCAAACACTGAAGGGCTACAATTTTCAGAGTCTTATTTCCATTCAAGTAGTGACACTTTCACTCTTTGCATATCTGATCGCCAAATCAACCCTATTATTTAGCTGGGGAAAAAATTGCTAGTGCATGAGATAAACAAATCCTTAAAGAAAAATATCTTATGTAGTAAGAAAGGTTTATTGCTGGTATCATGGATAGGCTCACCTAGTGACATTTTCATCTGAGAGATAAATGAAAATCCTTGGCAAGTTCATATTAGTTATTCTTTCATTTCTTCTTTCTCTAATTTCTTGCTATTATTTTATTTTTTCCTTGCTAGTAGCTCCTGTTTTTAAACTGTCTTTAATTCCTGACACTTTGTGCTCATGGGAGTCCCTGCACTTTGAGAATACTTGACATTCAGGAAAATACACTTTATATGTTAAAAATCAATGGTGACACAATATTTACAGCCCAAAGGCCAAACATTTGTGCTTCTTTGTAGAAAGTAAGTGCTTGGAGACCAGCTTTGTGCTGCTAAGCTATAGACATCAAAGAATAATAATACCACAGTTTTAAACTCAATGGCTTGAGTGGGTTCCAGCACAGTTAAGTGTGGGACTAGCTGATTTTATGGATTCCCTTAATACAGAGATGGATATAAGCATTATTATTTTTTCCCTGACCTGTGAACCAACTCTCTTTGTCTAAGAGAAGGTCATCTGTTCTCTGCTAAAATATTCATATAAAGTCTAAAATTATAGGACAATACTTGCTCCTTCTCATGAAAAAATGGATTCTCAAAAAAAGTATTTTTGTTGAAGTCGCAGCTAATTCCTTGCAAAAAATTTATTCCTCTTGCAAAAAAGAAGTCATAATGTGATAATGCTTCCACTCTTTCTCTCTATTTATCTAATAAATATGCAACATTTCTGAAACCTTGATTTTTGAGCTGAGAACTGAAATAAAGCTATTTTAGAGATTCAGCTTTTCTAGCAGAAGAGGTAGTTTGTAATTTTAGAACACTTTATGAGGATTTGTTTTATATTCCAGGCAAGATTTGCAATGTTTTCAATTGGCATCTTTTACTCTAATAGGCTTAATTTTGGTGCGTGAGGCATAAACACTGCAAGGCATTTATTACATCATTAGAATCTGCACCATGTACTGAGGGAACACAGTGTCATTTGGTTTGTACATTTGACCCCTGCTTGTTATTAGGTGCACTTTACTAAATCAGCAGAAGGAGATAGGTCACTAACGACTATTACCAAGTTAATAATAATTATAAGGGGAAAAAACTGTTATTGATGCTTCAGACATTGTTCCATATATGCTGTTCCTGAGACACTGATTTGTGATTTGCGTTATTAGGAATGAACTTTCTTTGACCTGTCATTTGACATAAATTAGATCAGTCTGATAGTTACATACTATCTTTTCTATTGATGAAATTATTGTATTTAATTGTTTTAATGGATTTTTGAATTCCTTTGATTTCATGGTAGCTCTAGAATAAATTAAAAAGAGAGGAGCTAAATTAGAAATAATGCATATAAAAAAAAAGTCTTGACAGGTAATAGGTAATAGAATTTAGACTGTATTTTGAACCATTGAAAAGTTATGTCAATCCTGAGCAATACACATCACAGGAGTTTATATATTATAGTCTCCTTCTCACTATGACCATATTCCATATGTGTAAGCATGTGAGGAAATGCAATGACATCAGAAGGGCTTGTGCTTAAGGTCAGATTCCCTGACCTGTGCAACTGGTGGCTGTTCTGCTGATTGTGACGGTCTCAATAAAACTGATTACCCTGAACTGTGTGAAAAGGAATAGGTTGGACAGGTTTACATGTTTGTACATACAAAATTGTTTCATTCTTCCTTGTGGTACTGTCAGGATAATGAAAGCTCATCTTTACTAAAAGGCCTTTGCAAAATTTTGTTGTTAGTTTTGCTACACCTGCAAAGACTTAAACTCTCAACCAGGGATCGGTCCTTCAGGTTCATGATATGCGACACAGGTGAAGCAGAGGATTACTGTTTGCCAGACAGAGCAATGTTCATTGTTATTTTCTCACTAGCAAATTGTAGGCTTAAAAAAGAGAAAAGTGGTGCTTTTTAGCTGTGGAGCTGAGCCGGTGAATGTTGTATATGTTTAAAACTGCGTTAAAAAAAAAATGGCACGAAAGAATGGAAGAAAAATCTACCTGGACCATCAGACATAACTCCATTCAGTAAGCCAATTGTGGCTGGGAGACTGGTCTGGAGAAGTTTTATCAGCTGTTGATCCTTTATAACATGGTTATACACTTCTTAGATCACCAGTACTGGCCACTTTTGGAGGAAAGATATTAGGCTAAGTGGGACTTCGATCCAGCAGATGCTGCAATTCTCCTGTTCTTATGATGATTTGTGTCAGGAAATAAAACTTTACAAAGCCATTTATTTCTATAAATTTTCAAATTTCCGTTGTGTTCATTTCTTTCTTCTGTCTTTCCCCACCTCCCCCCAGTTTCTTTAAAGGCACCTGTGCCTTTCGTTCTGGTGTGACACCACATGGAAGTGTATATTTCTGAATACATCACGCTGGTTTCTCACTGTTTGTCTTCTCTAGGAAAAAAGCAGACAAGCGGGGTTTTTTCTCCCATTTTTATAGTTGTGAAAGTCCAATGACAATGAATGAGATTTCAGAGAGCAGCAGTGTTTCTGTTGTCATACCAAGAAAAAAAGATGTATTCTCAGCATGTTAGTGAATATGTGGTAAAATCCTAGGGAGACAAAGGCAAATCTCAGCAGAATTGAAGTAAAAACTGTATTCCTGTTTAATACTTTACATGCTAGCACATTTTCAATCCAGAGATGACTGTGGATTTCACAACATATGATTCAATTCGCATATGATGAGAAGACAGGGGAATGCAGTCCCAGTATACAGATAAGGGGTCTCTGCAAAGCTGTGACTTGCCATGCTGGATATAAAAGATAATGTGGATAAAAAATCATAATGCAAAACACAGATTGATGGTGACTAGGGAATGGGAAAGAGAAATGCCAGAACTGACTGAAATTTCACTTCATTTACACAGCAAAACTCAACAGACAGGTATAATTTTTTGCTTGTTTTGTATCATCATCCTAGATTTGATATTGCTCTCCGTGACAGGTTGCATCATTATAGTGTACCTCTAAGGCTCACGTCAGAGGGAGTAAGTAGAAGTGAAGAGTGCTATCTGTGTTTCACATACACAGCAGATTTTCTTCCATTCTGATGTGTGAAAAATGCATCTTTCTGGTGAGAGGAGAGGAAAAAGGAAATATGAGTTGGTTTACCTAACATTCTCAATGTATTTTGTTTTCAGCAGAATAAGAGTTTTCTTGGAAAGAAAAGAGTTTGCAGGTTCAAAGGACATTGGACAAATACTTTGAAAAAGTAATGAACTGATGCTTACTAGAGACATGGAATCCCAGCCTATTTCAGGAAGGCCTATAGCTGAAAGCATTTGGAGATTAGGAGAGGACTAGGGAAAGGACCCTGTGTGTTCTTACACTTTGTCTTTACAATCTTTCTTAGTCTTCTATATCTGGAGTCCAAAAATGTGCTGTCTACAAGCTACAGGACATAGCCCCAGGATATAGGTCCTAGGTTGTTCCATTTGCGCCTTTCTTATGAGATTCTCTCCCCAGTATGGGAGACTTTAGGATTTGTGGAAGAGTTCAAGAAACATTTTAAATAATAGACTCATGAGGGGAAGAACAAAGCAGTTTTAAGAAGAGGTCACCTGCTTGGTGGTGCTCTGGGTGCAGGATTTGCAAGGCTGACTTGAGCAGATCAGCTCTGAATCCAGTGGATGGAGAAAGTGCTCAAGAAGATGTTGATGTGGACCCATTAGATCTGGGTCCACATCAGTCTTTCAAATCTGTGAAACTGGGATTTGAAACTTGACACAGGTACATGAAATTAAGTGACCAGGCAGGATGGGGAGTCCTCAAGGAGTTAATTGCAAGGCATCTTGTGAAACAGCTTCCAATTCCTCAGGGCATGGACCAACATATCATATCTGCTCAGTCTCAGGTGAACGTGCAGCCACCGAGCCCTGCATACACATCTGCTCGTTTTCCATCCACCCTCTTGCCATTTCCATGCAGTGACCTTCCCTCTCCCCCTCCCACGGTTCATTGAGAAGCAGAAAATATGCTCCCTGGAAATACACTGGCACTCAGGATTCCTCTGCAGTAGGCCAGTATAGGATTGCAGCCACCTGAAGCTGCACCCTGGGTGTTCTCTTTCTGGCAGACTTCTAACCACAAGGCTATTAAGCAAAACAGGTGCCATACCACAGTCATGATACTGTGGGAGTCAAAAATGGTTGATGCAAGCCTAGCAAGTGTGATTTCCCCAGAGGTGTGAGTGCTGCAGTGCCAACTTTGTGGTGCTAGAGGAGCTACAGGCAAGTAATAGGTAGACACCTTCCTTAGTCATCCTAGAGGAAAGGACACTACTCAGCATTTCAAGAAACTCAGGTGCCCAGGGTATCTCAGTGAAGCAAGAATTACACAAATGCATCTGCTCTGTTTAAATGTTATCAAATGATTAGTTGTTTGTTGCCAAGATCAATTAAGCTTGTTGCATAGAGTGTTTGCTCATTATTTCTTCTTTTCTTAAAACCTGCCCTTTCTTCTCCTTGCTGGAGCACACTGATGTTATCTCTCTTCTTTCACTTAATTTGGGGCCCAGTGGACTCATTCCTGAACCCCGTTTTCTCTTTCTTCCCCACAGCAACTGCAGGAGCTGGCTGGGGCCTCGAGTATGCCAGAACTGATACTTGGCTGATGTGCAATTAACTCTGGGAACCTGATTAAAATTCACAAGAGCCAGGGGCATAAAAGGCCAACTTTCCAGCTGACTCCAAACCTGCTTCTGAATTCACCCATTTTAACTTCATATTTACAAGGTGAAAAGGAATTTGTGTACAACGGGCAGACAGATGTAGCATTAAGAAAACTGTTACTGGGTATATAGTTAATATATTCCTTTACCAAAGTTGTTTTGCATATGGTTGATCACAGACTGATTGTGCTCTAGGTTATACATAAAACCTGCCTCCCAAACATGCACATGCCTTTGAGTATATATTTTGTAATAGAAAACTTAGTACTCTGCTTCTTAATGAGCGGTGCTGATGGGAAATGACCCCTGCTTTCCTAAACACACAGCAATCTAATTTGAACCTGTGTGCCAATTACTGGCCTCTGTGGAGCACTTTGCTGTGAAACAATCAAGTCACAATAGGATTAGAAAGCGTTGCAGGGAGACCACAAGGGAAAGCAAACACAGGCGTAACTGCAGGTTTATTCCTTTAAATTGTCTGTAAATAGCACTGATAGCTTCCTCAGTGCCACCTAGGTATTGTTTCTATAAATCCTCTGTAGGTACAATCTGAAATGAATATAGACAAGGAGTCTTTTATAGCATACTAACCATACTCACTGAGCTGCTCTGTCCTTTGGAAGATTGTGGGTGTTTACCTAAGCATCTTCAGAAGACAAAAGTAGACAAAGCAGAGAGACATTTTGGCTGCCTCAAATAATTAATTTTTTTTTTTAATTCGGACAATACATTTTAATGTTCTTGTTGCTAAATGATAACTGTCATTCCTGTGAGAGCAGCCATACTTCTTTCTAGATGTGTAAGCACATCTGCCAGATAGACAAGACATGTTCAGTTCACCTAAATTAATACCTTTTTTCCAATCATGAGCCAACAGTTTAATAAGTGGCCAATCCTGTGTAGCTCAGCAGAGGCAATACCCAGCCCAGTGTCATGAATGGGTTGACTTACCTTGCTAAAATGGGAGTGAAGCTACATCCTCTCTTTGGTGATGTACATGTGCTCCTTGGTGCTGCTTTTGTACAGTGGCCTCAAGCTTAGTATGTGTAGAGACCTTTTTCTCTAAAATTGTGCTAACAAACATGTGGGATATACCCACATGACATGACTTACAGCTGCTTCTAAATGGCCTCTGTAGGTGAGGCTACTTGACATGAAGCCATGAGGCTACCTAACTTAACCCTACACTGTTACCTCCCATTTTCAGGTGTCAGTCAGACAATATGATCAAGCTAACTGTAGTTGCTGATATTGCCAATGAATAATAATCACTGTGTAGGTGGCATGAGCTGTGGCTGTCTCTGTGGGGAGGTTTCTTCAGTCCAGATATGCATAACCAACTGTGTTAGACCATGTGGTGTTTGGAGTAACCATCCTTTCTGACTTGATATGTGCCAAAATAATGATAACGTGGCTCCAGAACTTATCTTTCCTCATCCTTCCACCACCGCACTTTAGGTCTTAGATTAAATCACTTTCTACTGTACATCCATGGCATCTACCTTTTGAGCTCTCATAGCTCTTCTGTGTTCAGTCAGGAGCACAGGCTGTAGCCCTGGTTGAATCCCATGATGAAACTTTCCAGTTCCAGGTGAGTCAGGGGAGGGAGCTCTGACAGATACAGCAACTAACTGTTGTCTGTTGACTTCCAAAACTTACAAGGATGCCATGAAGAAGACAGAGCAAAGCTCTTCATGGTGTTGCACAATAAAAGGACAAAATACAATGGGCATAAGCTGAAGAAAAAACTGCTCAGACTTCATATAAAGAAGTCCTTGCTTCCCATCAGGACAGTGGGGCAGCAGAGCAGATACCCCAGAGATGTCTTTGTCCTTGGAGGTTCTCAAGACCTAGACATAGCCCAGAGCAACCTGGTGTGAGCTTGGAGCAGCTCCTGCTTTGAGCAGGAGCTTGGAATAAAAGGCCTTGGAGGTCTATTCCAATATGAATGTGTCTATGATTCTGTGACTGGTACTTGTTATTCTGACTGACTGCAAAGTAGTGATTCCAGGTTATTCTGTGATTCCATATGGTTTATAATATGTACATATCCATACCAGACTGAACCTCAATTAACCTATCTGTTCAGAGTGGTGTGTACTAATTTCCTGTCTATCTTTGCAAATCATAATATTATTGAAATAAAGACAGTTCAGCTTGGAAAAAAATCAGCGCAAAATTGGTCATACACAAAAGTGGTCTTGCTGGGTTGAGTCTTCTAAAACTATGAATATTTGATCTCTTAATTGTAGCTGTGCCTTGAATGACACTTAAAAACCTCTGATTTTATTAAGTTTCATCTTAATAATTTAATTAGGTAAAACCAAGATAAGAGGTTTAGTAACATACATTTTGAAATTAATGAGCTGAGTGCCAGAGGATGAACTATATTACCCACTTCAAGTGCACATACAACATTAATTAATGTAGTCTAGCTTTGTTTTAAGAGCATTTGATAATCTGCTATGTGCAGTACTTACTGCTGGTTTAAAAAGATGAGCCAAAAAAAGAAATGAAGTCAAGTTCATCCAGTCAGTGTAGGAAAGTATTAAATATTTTTTCATAAACATTTCAAGAACAGAAGAAATATAATCCTCAGAAGTTTAGAAGCAATTTTAATTTTAACCAGAGAGGTAAGTTAAGATTAAGACATTCCTTTGGAATATCACTCTTCTTTGAGGGGATACTCAGTAGAAAAACAGGAGGAAAGGCTTTTTTGTGATAGATAAGAAAAAAAAAAAAATTTCAAACTGTTTAACAAAAAATAATAAAAGAGGGAGATTATAAAGGCAATTTAAATGTAGGAAAATGAAGTACTGAACATTTGGGTAACCTTTTTAGAAACACTAATGAGAATGTCTGCATTTCCTCAGCATTTTATACTGTAAACAATTAGTTACATCTTTATGACAGCTAATTTTTTTGCCTAAAAATATTTTTGGAAGCCTCTCTGGTACCAAATTTTCATCAAAATCTACCAAATGAAAATTTTTAGGTTTATTCCTGTTATCAGTAGTAGCTATGTCAGTAGGAATTGTTACAGTACTGTTCAAATGCAGTAGCACAGAGAGAGGATGATGGAAAGTGTAAGGCTTGTAATTCTGTCATGTCGTTCTGGAGATGTTGTGAGTATTGGGGATTGGAAAAAGGATTGTGGATTTACTGTAATGCTGAAATGGATGAAGAGCCTGTATAGGGAACCTTGCTTCTCTCTAATATATGGATCTTTTAAAAAAGCATTTATTCTTCATCCTTTTTATAAAGGACATATTTTTATACATATATGTACACACACACAAATACTTTGCTTAAGATTGTTTTACGGTCGATTTCCAGATCCTACAGATGTCATTGATTATATAGTGGCAACATCATTCTTAACTCGGCTAAGAAACTTGGCTGGAAGGAGTATAATTGGGATCTTTTCCTCAGAATTATGGTAACAATGTTAACAATAAGGCTCTGTTCAATTGAAATTAGGGTAATCTTTTCCACCAAAGTAAACAAGGAGTCAGGAAGCCAGAGTGAGGATTCGGTTAATGAGGAAGTTTGTGAACAATCACACAGAGCCTGTCTGAAACCTCCTTGCCTTTCTCACTTTGCATTCAGTAATGCAGGTTTTACTGCTCATCTCATAATCTTTTTCCCACAAATGAACAAAAAGACACCTTTCATAAGAGAACAAAAGCACCTGAATGCTCAAAATTAATGCCAGGATTATGTAAACTATGGCCTTTGTTCCTGTCCTTTTTTTGGTGTTATTGTAATCTGACCCGTCAATTAAAGCCATCTGTCAGCATGCCACCACCTTTCAGTGAGCTGACTCCAGAAGAGGAAGCAGCATCGATACATCTATGCAGTGAAGAGTCCAAGCTCATTAAGAGGTCACAGTTGCTTAGTCTAAGCTCCCAAATGTGTGGAAATGTGGCTACACAGCTTGCAGGCCCTGGCACATATCTGCAAGTGCCCACTGTATGCCTGAACATCTATCTATCTGGCTTGGCATTCCACTGTGTCATGTGTATACAGCCTTTGATTTTATGCTCCACAGAGTACAGATGCCTCTTTTTTGTGTTTTCAGTGAAGGACTAAAAATGCTTGTGGGTGCCTTGAAATCAATATTTATGATGGTAATATAGTATGAAGTCTACAAGTTTGAAAATTGAGCCCTGGATTGCATGAATAATACATCACTTCATAACAACACTACTGGAACTGGAGATGATAGAACAACCAAATGTTAAAAACCTGCAGATGGATATACTACATGATGCAAATGTTGGTAAACTGTGGCGTAAGAATGTGAAAACCAGAGGGAAGACATGAGATGTTCTGAAGTGCTATCTCACCCAGACATTATAGGTGTTCAGGAGTAGGGGAAGGGGAAATAAGAAATTGATCTGCATGGCATGAACCTTCTGACATCATGAAGAAGTATCTCGGCTTCTTATAGAAGAGTGTCATTGGAGGTCATATAGTGACAGTCCCTTTTTCCTCCCCACACTGCTTTGCCTTATGACCCAGAACACAAAGTGGTTCCTTAATTTGAATAGAATCATGGAATCATAGAATGGCCTGGGTTGGAAGGGACAGTAAAAATCCTCTTCAACAGGTCCATGTCCTTCCTGTGCTGGAGACCCCAGGATGCAGCACTGCAGGTGAGGTCTCACCAGAGCAGAGCAGAGCAGAGCAGAGCAGAGCAGAGCAGAGCAGAGGGGCAGAATCCCCTCCCTGGCCCTGCTGCCCACACTGCTTTGGATGCAGCCCAGGACACATTTGGCTTTCCGGGCAGTGCGTGCATGGGCCAACTTCTTGAATTTATCCAGGTCCCTCTGTATGCCATCCCATGCTTTAAGGGCGTCAACCACACCACTCAGATTGGTGTCATCTGCAAATTTGCTGAGGGTGCACTCAATCCCTTCATCTTTGTCATTAATGATGATATTAAATAGCACTGGTCCCAGTACAGAAACCTTGAGGGACACCACTTGTCACTGATGTCCATCAGGACTCTGAGCCATTGACCACTACCCTCTGATTATCCAGCCAATTCCTTATCCATTTAACAGTCCACCTATTGAACCCATGCCTCCAAATGGAAGAGAAGGGTGTTTTGTGGGACTGTGTCACAGACATTGCAGAAGTCCAGGTAGATGGCATCTGTAGCCCTTCCCTTGCCCACTAATGGAGGCACTCCATCACAAAAAGCCAATCAGTTGGTCAGGTGGGACTTGCCTTTGGTGCAGCCTTGCTGGCTGTCCCAAATCACCTTCCTGTTCTCCATGTGCCTTAGCAGAGCTTTAGGAGGAGCTGTTCTATGATCTTCCCAGGCACAGAGGTGAGGCTGACAAGTCAGCGGTTCCCCGAGTCCTCCTTTCTACCTTTTTTAAAGATAGGTACAATGTTTCCCTTTTTCCAGTCATCAGGAACTTCACCTGACTGCCATGACTCTTCAGACATCATGGAGATGGTCTTGGGAGCTATGCCAGCCAAATTCCTCAGGACCCTGGGATGCATCTCATCAGGTCCTGTAGACTTATGTACATTCAGGTTCCTCAGGTGGCCATGAACCTGATCTTTATGTACAGTGGGGGAGACTCTGCTTCCCCCATCCCCATCCTGCCATCCATCCACCCAAGAGCTGTGGGAAGAGAAGTTACCATTGAAGACCTCAGCAATCTCCTCATCTGTAGTTACAATTTTTCCAGCACTGTTTGTCGGCTGGGTGATACACCTATTTGCACCATTCCTAGCTGGATCTGAAAAATATATCAGACTTCTCATTCTTATGCGGACTTTTTCACAATAAAGTAATGCTCAGTAGTTAAGGACAGGCTGTAATTTGCTTACAAGCAGCTCCCATGGCATGAAATTCCAATAGTCAGTCTGTTTACTCTTTTATTGCTTTGCATACTTATGAGAGAAGCTTTTAATTGCACAATTTGGCACATATTCTTCAAACCCTCCAGTATATGATACATGAGCTCTTCTCTGTTTTTGACTTCCATGGGAAAAGGAAGATAAACTTGTATTTTCCCAACTGTCTAAACAATAGGAATACTCCTCAGTAATGTGAATTTCAAGATGAGGGGAAAACATCATGTAAAAAGTCGTTAATATAAAATTACTTGTTCATTGCTCCAAATTAGCAACATGATATAATTTTTCTGATTTGGTTTTGGATGGAAAAGATGGAACAAGCTATGAACAAACTTATGACTTAATTCAAATGTGAGGAATACCAGTTTTCAGCAGGACTGCAAAAACAACATTTGCTCCTCTGAAAGTAATGAGGTATTTAAAACACTAAAATCAACTTCTATAGAAATGTATAATAACAGTAATAATAATAATATCATTAACAACAATAACAAGAACAATAACAAGAGCAATAATAATGCATTGGAAAAAATAAAACATCATGATAATGACAAAAATAAGTTAAGCTGATAGAATGTATTTTATGTTTTATAAATTTTTACAACAATTTTGAAACCCCAAAAAGCTGGGCTTGTAATGGAAGTGCTGGCAAACCTGTAACTGTACTGGTGTGAATGGAGCTGCTGTAATGAGAGAAACTATTGCTTGGAACGAGGACAAGTATATTCTTCTCTGAGCTTCTACAGTCCCTACACCCCTGGAGTACCATTCGAGACAATGATGAACCGTGGTCTCAATTCCCTTATTAGCTGTAAGACCTAAAAATTATATGTGCAATTAAAAGGCAAAATGCTGATATTACTCATAAGAAGCACTTTGTACATTAGCAAGGTACAAAAGTCTGCTGACACTTTGCAACAGAGAGAGTCAGCAGGGCAGAAGATTAATAGAGCCTCATAAATTTGCAGGGTGAAAACAGTGGATGGGGCAGAATAAGCATGTTGTGTTAGAGATAAATAAAGGGCATGGTCATCATGACAAAACATTTAACAAGGAATACACTCCCGTCTTTTAGACAATTTGCTGGCTTAGCATTAGGCTGCTTTATGTAACTACATATAATTACCTCACAGCAGTTCCAGCTAGTATCACAAAGACCTTCTAGCATTTCAGGCAGCATAGTGTTGGGAAAAAGCTCTTTAAAATGAAATGCATTGCCTTGTTTCTTTATTTTCTTTTCTGCAAAACATTCCTGTCATCTTTTTCTGGTCACAGGCTTGTCCAAGGGAATGCCAGTTCTTCCAGATCTTTTTGACTGTTTGGAGCTAAAAATCTTCTCGACTTTGCATGTGAGAAATGAGAAAACAAGCAACTTCTATTAATTCATGTGTAGACTGTATCTCTCCTTGAGTCCAAGAAGGCCACTTTTATTTTGATAAAAAGTTGGACTGAGAAATCTGTGGCACCATTTTATCTCGAGCTATCCTGCTTTCATTCCCAGAAATGGAGGGAGAGTGTTCATTACAGAAAAATGTAAACATTCACAAAAGAGCACAATAGGAATTAAAAAACAAACTATGAACCAAATGCCACTAGTCAGCCAAATGTTTTTCTGTCAAAAATATGTTCTGTGTTTTGGTGGTAGCTCAACCTGAATATGTTCAAACTTATGTGAAATATCTGAAATACAATATTTCCAGTGCATTTTGCTTTCAGATTGACTGAACCACAGCGTTGAATATATGCATAGGAATGAGGAAACAACAAGGGAGAAGCATTAAACAAGTCAGATTAAATATAAAAACATAAGCAAACATAATAATAAATAAAGATTGTGTTGTAGTGACAGATACATCCCCAAAGCAATTGAGGAGTGGTGTTTGGAAGAGTAAAGGATGTGCAGCTGGTGTGGCTGTGAGTGTCAGTTTTTCTGCACCAATAATTCTAATGGGGAAAGAGAGTAAGTGCCCCTTGTGCTTCTGGTAGATTGTTGTAAGTGGGATAACTGATGGGAAGAGACTTTTTTCTTCCTCTTTCTTTTTTCTCTTTTTCTTTCTTTTTTTTTTTTTTAATAAACATGGATGTGGTTTGCCCATTCCTTATGTGTTGCTAGAAATCCAGACCAAAAATGGAAAATGCAAAATGAAAAAGAGGGATAGTCTGATTTTTGTCATATCTTCATATGTGTAGTTTGTATATTCTAACACACACAAACACATACTTTTTTTGTCTCATTCTGTCCAATACTACCCTTGACAGCAAGATGTTTCTCACCAAAACCTGATATCTATGCAGGTGCTATAGTTTTTATGGTATCATCTCTCAGCTTCCTTGTGAGGTACTGTGTTAGTAACAGTATGAGAAAAAGAAGGTCACACATAGGATAGGAAGTCATCCACAGGATTGTGTGAACACCAGCTGAATTCAGTTCCCTGCTTGTTCACATTTTTCAGGAAAAACTTCTTGATGAATTGTGTGGATAACCTCTGTTGATGAGTTATGATGGAGGGGGTGAGAGAAACATTGGAACTGCTTGGATTACATGTGAAATTTGAAGGAGTTGTGAAACTGAGTCCCATGGGCTCTGCAAAATGAAGAGCGGTCTAAAATTGGCAGCTTCCTCCTGGCAGAAGGGATCTTATCAGTAATTTTAAAATAAGTTTACCCCATTGATAATGGGGTAGATTTTGACCTCAGAAAAGTGCCTTGGCATTCTCAAGGGAATCTGCAGTCTCACAAATATGCAAAACCCTCCCATATAAGGATTAAAATAAGCACAGTTCATTATAGCAAAATGCCTATTTTGAAAAACTTAAAGAAGTGATAAGTGCTGTCCTGAAACAAGAGAATAGGGCACATTTTAATTGGATGACAGCTTTTGCTCCTTAGTGATGCTCTTTCTCAAGGTTTCGAGAAAGCAGCCAAAATATTCTATGACTCCTCTTTTAGGGGTTTTGTCTTGAGAGACGTTTAAAACCATGCATCCCCACTGCAATTACATAAGCAGTAGAGCATTGCGTGTAATCAACTATACTGAATTCACTATCAATTACACCTGCTGAATGCCTATGGAGAGGACAAGGTCTGTCTGCTCTTAGGCCTTTGATGTAATTTCTTTCAAAGAAGGAAAACAAGTAAAAAAATTTCAAGAAATTTTGAAATCACCAAAATGAAAAAACTCCCTTCTAACCAAGACAGAACAAACCATTCCTGTTTTCTAAATTTGCTCTCTACCTGTATTTACTATTATTTGTAAAGAGTAAACATTTTTTAAAGACTTTTTTTTAATTTAAGCGCTAAATAATGCACCCTTACTTGGGGAATTAATGCAGTGTAGATTTATTACAAGTAACATTAAAGAAAAACTATAACCATTTACATTTTAAATAAGGTTGTTATGCTAAATATAATTAGAGCATATGTTGATCTACTTTTTCTAAATACTCCCAGCAAAAAGCCTCCCTGAAAAGTAATACAATGTTCCATTTTAGACAACTGAGTGCTTTTCTTCCAGAGAGAGGATGCTATTCAGGCAAAAATTTCAGCACTAGGTCTCCTGAGATGCTTCAACTTCAATTGTTTTGATAAAACACTTGAATAAGCAGATGATGTTTGGTAGTATACAACTAGGGCTCTAGGAAACATCACCAGGAAACTTCCTATCCTGGCACAGCCCTCAGATTATTATCCATAACTGCTCTTCCATGTGGGTGGTGATGAAGACACAACACCCTGCACAAACTTGCAGTTGTTCAAGGAATTAGTCAATAGGTCCCCCAGGAATCTTCTCTCAGGGACAAGGGAGTAGAACAGAGCTGGTAGATCCTTAAGAATCATTTCAAGGGACTGCACAAGCTCTTGATCCCTGGATGTAGGAAATCAGAAAAGAGAGGCAAGAGACTAGAATGGCTGAGTTGAGACCTGCTGTCAAACTAAGAAAAAAGAAGGAAATGCACAGGAAGTGGAAGCAGGAACAGGTATCCTTGGAAGAATATAGGAATGCTGCCTGGTTGTGTAAGGATGGGGTCAAGGAGGCCAAGGCACACTGGAGCTGAACTTGGCAAGGGATGCAGAGAATAACTAGAAGGTGTGTCAGGCAGAAAAGGAAGGTCAGAGAAAGTCTACCTACCTACCTCCCCCATGAGCAAGGCTGGCAAACTGGTAACAGCAGACAAGGAGAAGGCTGAGATGAGATGCTCAACAACTATTTTTTGCCTCAGTCTTCAATGGCAACTTCTCTTTCCACAGCTCTTGGGTGGATGGACTGCAAGGCAGGGACTAGTGAAGTAAAGTTTCTCCCACTGCACATAAAGATCAGGTTCATGACCACCTGAGGAACCTGAATATATGTAAGTCTATAGGACCTGATGAGATGCATCCCAGCATCCTGAGGAAACCGGCTGGCATAGTTTCCAAGACCATCTCCATGATGTCTGAAAAGTCATGGCAGTCAGGTGAAATCCATGGCAGTCAGGCAAAGTTCCTGATGACTGGAAAAAGGGGAAATTTGCGCCATTTTAAAAAAGGGTGGAAAGGAGGATATGTCAGCCTCACCTCTGTGCCTGTTTAGATCATGGAACAGTTCCTCCTAAAACTCTGCTAAGGCACATGGAGAACAGGAAGGTGATTTGGGACAGCCAGCAAGGGTGCACCAAGGGCAAGACCTGCCTGACCAACTGTGATTGAAAAAAAACAGTGGGAGATTGGAAGTCAGGATTATAATTTTAATTGGAAAATTAAAAAATAAGTGCAATAATTCAAGAAAAACAAAAAACACTGACAGAGTCAGATACAATCTGACACTCTGTTAGGGTGGCGGCAGCAGTCCAAGTGAAGTAGTTAGGTTGAAGCGATGATCCTGTGGAAGGTCTGGTCTCCACCTGAAGGTTCAGCGGTAGCTCTTGTCCCCTGGGAACCCAGTAGACAGGGTTGACTTATGTAGGTCCAAAGCCAGGTTATATCCAGGTGGGAATGCTTGGCTCCTCCCTTCTGGGCAGAGCATCTCACAATAGGGTGAGATAAGTCCATGAGTCATATGGTGGGTCCTTGATGGCTCATTGTCTGTTATCAGGGGTGAGTCATTAACAGGAGATAACAGCTAATGGCCCACAGCTGGTGGTAATACTGAATACTGAATATATCTATATTGTAACCTAGGACACCAACCTATTGGCCTTCTGTGATGGGTTGAGAGCAGCCCTGCTGAGAAGGACTTAGGGGTGCTGGTGGGTGAGAGGCTGGACATGACCTAGCCATGTGCACTCACAGCCCAGAGAGCCAAACGTGTCCTGGGCTGCATCCAGAGCAGTGTGGGCAGCAGGGCCAGAGAGGGGATTCTACCCCTCTGCTCTGGTGAGACCTCACCTGCAGTGCTGCATCCAGATCTGGGGTCTCCAGCACAGGAAGGACATGGACCTGCTGGAGCAAGTCCAGAGAAGGGACACAAAACAGATCAGAGGAATGGAGCAGCTCTCCTATGGAGACAGGCTGAGAGAGTTGGGGTTGTTCAGCCTGGACAAGAGACGGCACCAGCAAGATCCAATAGCAGATTTTCAGTAATTGAAAGGGGACTATGAGAAAGCCAGGGACAGTCTATTTAACAGAACCTGTATTGTTAGGATAAGGAGTAATGTTTTTAAACTAAAAGAGGAGAGATTTAGACTAGATATAAGGAAGAAATTTTTTACAATGAGGGTAGTGACGCTCTGGCACAGGTTTCCCAGAGAAGTTGTGGAGGTCCCATCCCTGGAAGTTTTTAAGCTCAACCTAGTGGGAGGTGTCCCTGTCCATGCCAGGGGGTGCACTAAATGACCTCTAAAGGTTTCTTCTAACCCAAACTATTCTGTGATTCTAACTAAAGGTCAAAGTTAAGTGCCAACTTCACCCTGCTGGTTTTCAGCATTGTGGAGTTGAAGAACAGGTCAATGCTGGCTGTACTTGAGTTATCACAAAAAAGGAGGATTCTCAGATTTTCAAGTGTTTGGAAATGCTTTTAGTGTTCAAATGTCCCAAATTCCAAAGTATAGATAAAAAGAAATTTCAAAAAGTAGGGCAGTAACTCCTTTTAGATTTTCCTCTACTTTTTTTTACTTAGTCTCATCCTAACTATTATGAAAACACTTAGATTTTTTGACTCATATAAACAACACAATATAACCCATTTCTGAAGCAAGGGAAAGGCTTTTCCCTATAGATAATAAAATATTTGTTGTAAAAATGTAATTGATAAACACTTTCTCTTGAATGAATTATTTGTGAATATATTTTTCATTCAGCTATTACCAAATAACTGACTTTGGTAATTTCTTTTGCTACTTAACAAATACATTATTTAAATATATTTACTCTTTCTTGATCAGGTCTAACTGTAAGTATTTTGAGCCAACTCTCACTTATGAAAATTGGACTAATAATTTAAGTAAATAAGTCTCATTGCTAAAAGGACTATGAAGAAATAAAAACAGATAATTTTTCAGTCTAGCAGAGGACAAAAGTCTGTATCACACACTCAGCTCTGCAATAAGCATTCCCTCTGATGCTAGAGAGAATTAACTTTGCACTCTAATTACAGTTGTCTGAAGTGGCTGAAGTGGTATCAACTGAAGACACCAGACCTCTTTTGGGGAACCAGAAATTTAGATGAACTGAAATTTAATCACAGGAGGAAGCTGGACTTAAGAGGCAGGATTTCAGGATTTTCTCATTTTTCTCTTATATTTGGAAGAAAACCCAAACTATTTTCTGGGCCAATGTGTAAGTTTTGTCAGTGTTGGTGGATAGTAGCAGCAAGCATGAGAACAACCTTTGCTGGATGTGGCTTTCTGATCTTTTCTGCAGGCCAATTTTACATTTGAATGAAATTAACTGTAATTAATTGCAGTGGAAACTATTCCAGGTTAGGCCAGAGGTGTAACTTGATGCTCCACCATTTGGTAAAGTACTGGGACACAGTTTACTTTTCCAGTTTACACTTATTGCCATACCAACAGAAGTTATATTATTTGTATGCTCCTTTGACCGGCTGCCAACACCATTTGCATGATTGCTATATTTGCCACAGTGACCTCTAAACATTCTCTTCTGGGTCAGTTTTCATTTCTCTGCATTTACTGAACAATGCAAAAATAGTAGTTACCTTACTATTTATTTGCATATAGATTTATTCAGTGGTTTGCCAGAGGTAGCTGACAGGAGGCAATCTTACTGACAGGTTAATTGAATTAGTCCTCTGTAGCTCGACTATATAAACTTTCTGTTTGTATAGCAGGTGTTGCCACTTTAAGCAGTTAGGGGTTTTACTGCCTCTTCCCATATTTTGCAGATTTTTGGTATACCTGTATTTTATCCTTTGTTGCATGAACAAAGCTTTCACTGTATATCATCAAAGTATATAATATATATTTTGTTGAACATATATATAATAATTTATCCTTTGTCATTTACTTGTTAGCTTTTTCACCCAGTCAGTGTGAAAAATTTTCATACAGGAAAAAGAGAGCAGACATCAGACTATGGAAATGCACTTGGACACGATTCTTAAGGGATATGAGTCAGAAAAGTGCAGCAGTGTTTCATGAGACTACTGGCTTTGGAGAACGTAACAAAAATCAGCTAAGCCTGGTGACTGCTCAAGGATTTATTTGTCTTATTTCATCAAGGTGAATTGAGGCAGCAGATGAGTCAATATCACTTTTCAAAACCCAAATTTTGACACAACTTTTCATGACTGTATGTGCTGTTTAAGATGGCAACACTTTCATTCTTCCATAGGTTGCACGCCTTGTTCATCTAAAATATCCCTAGTTTTATTGTTTAACTGGCAGACAGAGAAGCACCCTTAAATTCTGGCAAAAGAAAGAGGGCCCCTGGCCAGCTGGGTACCCCTCCTCCTGCTCATTTCCCAAATCTTTGGGCCTGGTGGTACCAGCCAGATCTCACAATTGCTGGGTACTGCTTCCCATGGTGTCTGTGCATATGGTGGATACCAATGAAGCTGTAAGATAAACATGATAAAACCATAAAATATTCTTGTACATCCAAAAAGTCAGGATCAGATTAAAGGGAAGTCCACATTGTACAGCTTCTGATCCCCAATTATGATATTTAGGGCAGAGCATACAAACAGCATCAGGAAGTACCTACACTTTATACAGAATGTGCTCTAAGCCTTAAAAAAACTTCAGGTTGTTAATGAAAATGATACCTGAAAGTACTTTCTTTAATTTTTATTTTAATTTTTATTTTTTTGCAAGGTAACCCACTGACCTGATTACCTTGCTCTCTACCCAAGTTCAAGAGACTGTGTTTACTGCCAGATACTACACTGTCTGCTTAAACTAAGAGATATATGCTTTTTGGTGAAACTGGAGGTTCTCATTCAGGATTTATCAAAATTAGATTGCTGTGTGGAACACACTGGTGCATACTATGCAGAGTTAATCCCACAGAATTTGGAGATGTTGTTAGGACCATAACATTGGATGTGGTCATAGGCATTGCTGTCTCCACTCTCATGTTTTGAGAAACAGAGCCTATCTCATGTCGTTCAGCATCTTCTTTAGTTGACATCCGTGGGTGGGACCCAAAGCTCAATGAAGCGGATGGAAATAACGTAAAAACTTTATCTAGGTCTGGGTTAAATCTTTGAAGCTGATATTTGTTCATATTCGTGGCCTCTTTTCAAGATGGGAGACAGCTGTGATCATGTGTTTGAAGGCAGAGACAAATTCATTTGAACCTACTAGACATAGAAATTACTGGAAAGAACCAGAGGCAAAACCTAGAAATTCCTGAATTCACTCCAAAAATGAACAGCTCTCATAGTTTTTAAAAGAGATTTTAAAAAGCAGTAGATATCTGTTTGTAATGGCCCGATGAATTCTGAAAAAGAGCGAGCTATTTCTGTCGGCAGAAGTGGCCACAAGGTGTGTGATTTAGAATAGTTCAGAAGGAGTCAGAGCGCCACCCAACTTTGTAAAGAGGATGTGAATCCCACATCCCAAGGAATCCTCAACATCAGGATTTTGGCCCTTCTAAAGCAGGACTCACTAATCTCCTTGATAAAGTTTTTCTGCTCCATAAAATCAATGAATTGTTCACTAAACCAGAGGCTTCAATGCTGGTCTCCCATACCCCAAGTGAATTCTTCGAATGCTAGGTCCTATAGTCAATTTCTCCCACATGCTTTGGCTCAATTAACTCTTAAATATTTTTTGAACAAAACAAACCATTTTGCAACCAATGATCAAAATGACTCTTTGCAATACTTTCATAAATATTTTCATATTGTTCTAACTAATCCAAGAAGTCAGGTAGAGAACAAACAAGCTATAATTTTTGGTGGTTTTGTGGAGTATTCTATGCAAAGAAACTCAAGTTTTTAATAAGCTCCTTTTACAAGAGCATTTATACCTAGAGAAACACCACTAATAACATTTAGGCTTCAATCCTGCAAAGACCTGGCTCTTTTCCAAGTCCTGAGGACATGAAACAGGGGTTGTATGCAAGAAAGTCTGTCTGTTTTTTCCAATTACATCTGCAGTTCTAATGAAAGATAAGACTTCACATTACAAACTTTTCCTTGTTTAACTCTAGGCTTTGAAAGTAGTCTCCTTGGGTTTAATTACAGCATGTAAATTTGAGCACACATATTGCTCTTTACAGGATCAGGGCCTCGGCACTTTTCAGGGCAGGTCAGGTATTAAGAATTGTTGTAACTCCTTAGCACAGCTCTGAAAATGTATTGATGTGTTCTCTTGTATTTTCACGTGCAGGTATCAAACATCTTGCGAGGAAAGGAAGTATTTTTCTTAAACGGATTAATGGGGAGCAGGAAAATTAAGCCCAGGCTGACAGAGGTGGAGTACAGGTGCCAGTCTGAGCCCCACCCACAGTGGGTGGGTGCTGCCTTTTGAGACCCATCCTCTGCTCTTCCAGTCTTCCTTCAGAAACTCTGGCAGTCCTTAGACTCAGCCTTAAATGCAGGCTTTCAACAGCTGGCACTTCTCCAGCTTAGCACTCTTTTTCACACAACTCTTATTTTTAAGTATTGATGTGCAGAGTTAGCCTCTCTGGTGCCAGCTCAATTCCTACTCAATTCCTGCTATTGTATTTAAAGCTTTGATTATAGTCAAGTGCTATTGAGGGTTTCCAGTGAACCTGTAAAAATCCTCTTAATCAATCTGCTCTGGCTGTACATTGTTCACAGCTCTGATTAAATGCACTGCATGTGTACTGTTTGAGTATGTAGCTGCCAATCCATTTGTCTATCCATAAAGTACACATGTAAGCATATTTTTACGTGCATACACAGGCGTATGAAACACAAAAAGCATATGAAGGCACATTTATGACCCCAAGGAACATCACCTTATTGCAAAAGAAGTAAGAGTGTAGCTCATTCTGTTAAAACAGTCAAAACCACAGTGTTTGGTCATCAGAACTAACCTGATGGCTCCATTCTATTTCAGTTGGATAATTGTCTAATAATAGGATTCATCCAAACCATTTGTTAGGATACTGGCCCAATTCCAGTGCTCCTAGCAGCCCTTGTTCTGTGTTAGGACACATTTGAATTAGTTTGCAGACAGTCAATACTTACTTTATATGATTTTAAGTTGTCATAATTTCATTTTGGGCTCGCTTGCAGATCCTGGAGTACAGATCAATATATTTGACCATTATTTCTCATCAAAGCACTCTAATTCCTTTCTATCTTGGAGAGACTGAAATAAACAATTAGCAAAAGATTGTTCAGCTAGTATTATATATACTATTTTGAGGTTAGGATTTTTCAATATTGAAAAGTTCAGATGTTTTAGGCTAGGAAGACCACACAAAAATTGAAACTAGAACTTCAAATTTCTCAGTTGTTGCATCTCAGGAAAATACATTTCTACAAGTCTTCCTCTTATACTGTGAACTTTTCTTTCACAGAAAAGATAGGGACAACCTAATGTGTTTTCTAGTGGCACTTAGTAGAATAATGGGGCAGAATTTAAATGCCTTGAACCTACAGAAAAATAATTTCAGCTGGATTTCTTCACTGTGGCTGTCTCTGTTTTTGCTTCCATGTCTCCTTGTCTCAATACTCCAGGTGGGAATGGAGCACAGACTATTAGACTGGGACCTGACAAGGGAGATCAACAGTGAAAACTGCTATTGCTTTCAGCCATATGAGGCAGATTGTAGCAATACACTGTTAACACTGATAACATGAAGCTCTCTGATAATGTGATTTATGGGGTCTCTCTTGATTATTTCCAGACCATAACTTAACAATATGCAGAAAACCTCCAGGTTCAAAAATGCTTTTTGGTAACCAACTGAACTTCTTCTAGACAATAAATTTTAAAATTCTTTGCTGCTATAATTTTCATAGATATAAAAAATATTGTATTTATAGTTGATATTAAAAGATAAATACTATTTATATTCTTATCATATTACTATTGTGTTCAATATATAAACCACATAAATTAAAATACATATTGTTCATTTTACAGACAATGTGCTTCGACCAATATAGTATAATGAAGAATACTTTAAAAAGAGCCTATGGAACCCTTATTTGAGATTTCAAATCTTGTTGTTCACGTCCTAGTAAAAGACACTGAACTTTGCACAAGGCAGACATTTACTGAGAGTTGATAATTTCAAGATTTTAAGTATTTTCCTGTTATTGAGCCTTATTGTTAACTGGACTTAGAAGGATGTTCCCCTGAAAAAGGAGTATAGGATTGGGACTTCACTCTTACGATGTAGGTATACAACCCACAGGATGTGTCCACAGAAAATCTGCACTTAAAACCCAACTATGTAAAATGTCGTGTTTTGAGGGCATAGTTGTGCACATGTGTGGGAAAACATCATCTTCTGCTGAGGAGTTTGCAGTTCATTATTTGTATGATCATTTTAGAGTGATACAAAGTATCTCAATTTCACATTAAGCCACTTTATTGAACCATTTTTTGGCATGATGTTAATAGCTTCCATTTTCTTAATAGCTTTTAGCAATCCAGTAAGCTCTTAGCAGCAATATTTTGTCCTTCAATTTGCAGCCTTATGGTTTTTGCTGTCATCATGTAAAAACATAAAAGATTCTTGCTCTTCTGAATGCCTGTTTCTTCCCTCCAGCTTACAGATGGGTGTGCTCAGTACATCAGGGCAACCCAGCACAATGGGGACAGCACTGGTGCTTGCAGTGCTGGGGACAACTCAAAAATCTTGCACCATCTTCACACCACAGGTCCCTCTGTAGCCAGTGGCAGACTGGATTATGTGATTTAATAGTCACATAAATCATTTCTTGGAAGAATTTACACCACTGTGCTGGCTAGGATGACAGGTTTGACTTTGACCCAGATTAAGGGCTGTTAATGCTTTTCAACTTCACTGGAATAACCACTGGAATACGACACAGCTCCTCTTCAACAGTGTTTTTAAATCAAGGCTAGCATGGTGAAAATTCCACAGATATTGTCAAGACGAGGTAGTTAGGTCTGATAAAATATTTTAATGATCATTTCTATCCTAAAATTTAGAGTAAATCCAATTATGAAATCAGACATTTCCTGTCAAATGGCAATTTTTCTTCTGACTCTCACTCTGAAATCAGGGATATGTCCCTCTGCAGATGTTAGTGGTGCACCAGAGAGAAAGTTTTCATCAGGTTTGAAGAGGAGCCAGTTATGCAGAAAAAAACCCCAGTTTTGTTCCATTATCATTGGTGTATTTCAAGTTCTCTATCTAAATGTACTTTCATCTAACACCTGTGATTCATGCAGGATATGTGCAGTAAATGGCATTTGTATCTTGACAAAGTAAGATTTTTTTTATATGATGTTTAAGATTTAGTTCCATAATATTTTTTTTAACTATTACCAGAATTCATATTCTGGGTAGAAAAAAAAAAAAGGAATTTAATGTAATAGAATTGAAGACTCAAAAATGTGGCAACTTTCAATTTAGTTAATTAATTTAGGGAGGAAAATGTTAGTTACATGGGAATACAGGACTTAATTTGACAGGGAAGATCTAATCAGTTTGTGAGGCTGTGTGTTTGTTTTTTATTTTCCTATATTTAACAAATCTTAAAGCAGAAGCAGAGTCTTAGGCACAGAACACCCTCAGGTGGATTTCAAATGTTTGAGGCATAGTGAGAATATTAAGATTTTTCAATGTTTGTTACAGTTCTTGAAATTTCCTTCATAGGCATAGTATTTTCTCGGTAGAGTGTTGAAATCTGGGTAGTCTCTTAGATGTATTGGTTTAATTCACTGAATAAAAACAGTTTAAACAGCTTTCCTCTCTCCTTATTAGCAATTCAGATTCAAAATCCCAAGTATCACAGTTTAACTTGGAGGTTCCAGATGAAATGTACATTTGGTTGTCATAAAATCTTCTCTTTACTTTCAGAAGAAACAAAATTTATCTTTCTATGATCACCAGAAATTAGTGGTCACTATCTCTTTTAATTTACCTTTCAAGTAATCACAGATACAGTTGTAGGATATGATCTTCAGTCTAATAGTCTAGTTGCAGTTATTTTTATTGCTAGGATTAACTATTATTGTCCTCAGAAGTTAAAATATGTTCTTATTTTGACTTTGCTTTCAGCTTAAAGATCACACTGGTTGATACTGGAGTTCTTTGGGTTTCTGCAGTTGGGCTTCTGTAGCTGGAGAAGGATATCTAGCAGAGCATAAATTTCTTCTAAAATTAAGAAATTTTTCTTATCCTCCACAGTTGTAGTGCTGATTATTTTTCTGTTTTTCTTTTCAATCAAAATATTGGTGGAGTGGAATTTCAGAAGTCCTACAGTGGAGGTGCATGTTGCTCTTATTTGACCTTTCTACTTGGGCTAAAAAAAAGGTAGTAATTTTAGAAAATTGTGGCTAGAAGGATTATCTTATTTCTTTTGCAAAGGATAATTCCTGTACAATGACTTCCCTGCTAGACATCTCAGAGCTTATTCAGTTGAACTTCTGCAGACCATCAAAATCCAGTATGTAAAGTCAAAGGGCTGTGCTCATCACTGTCATTTTTGAAGACAGTTGTACCCTATGGCTTACAGCAACTTGCCATAGATAGCTTTTTATCTCCTTAGCACTCGTGTGTAGGAGAAAAGTGAAATATTGTCATAAGAACAATTCTTATGTCTATGCAGACTAAGCAAGGATAAGGCTATTCTCTCTCACTTTGTGAAAATATGAAAGAGTCAGCAGGAGTGTCTGTCCACACAAAGACTCCCTCTCCTCTGCTGCATCTTGAAGTTCAATGACAAAATTGCCACAGAACCGAATGAAGAAAACCAAGCTAAAATGACATAAGAAAAGACTGGACAATTTGAATATTTTAAGGTGTTTCCTTAGAGATATTGTCAGTTGATGAAATATCTGTATCCACAAATGGGAAAAGTCACTTTGCAATGTTCACACTGCACACAAAACTCAATGTGGCTATGAGATTGGACTTCATATGTGCAGAGGATATGACTTTCATAATGTGTTGTGGATTTTTTCTAGTTTAAAATGTTGTTTGAATGGTTCAAATTGTTAAAAAATTCTGTGTCTTGAAGATGTTTCTGCAGGTGTCAAGTACAATAATTCATAACCTCAGAGATATAGAGCCCTCTCTAATATAGTGAGCCTGCTACGTGCTATGCTTGCCCTTCTGAAGACTAATGTTTATATTCACACTTTTGTTTCTCATTTGCAAAATTTGTGATGCTCTGACTGCAAGTGTTTCACATGTGAACCACAGTAAGAAATTTCTATTGCACTGCTTGGCACATTGGGATTGTCTACAAACTTCTGTGCAAGGGTCTAGTGGTTTCCATTTTTAGTTTTCAGTTCCAAATACAATTAAAAAGAAGCCCTTTCTTTCCAAAATAAGTACACACAGTCTAGCATATTTACCTATGAATGTGACATATCCTTGTATTCCATCTTCAAAATAAGAGTAGATGTCTAAGCTGCAGCTTAGCTTGCTGAGTTTCCTGAAGGAATCACTGTGTTGTGCAAGAGGTCACGTTAGATGATTACAATAGTCCCTTGTGTAGTTTAAAATCTAAGAATCTAAAAATATACAAATATAAATAATATATACACATATGTATGTAAATAATTTGCAAAATCTTTTCCACTGAGGAAAGGAACGAGGAAATAATTACACATAAGAGAAATACTTGTGATGTTGTGTAACAGATCACCGAGGTACCATAAGCCACAGCGAGGTTTGTGGCATGTGCTCTAAGCATGACAGAGTATTAAATGACTATTGCAATCAAAAAACAGACCAATTGAAGAGGACAAATCAAGAGGTCTTCAAAATAAATGGCACTTCTTGCTCATGTCCAAAGGCAATTTTTTTCTGAGGAAACCATAATGATTTTTTTTTTAAGTTAACCAGAGTTGTGTAATGAACTTAGTGGCTGTTATGAAAACCTTTGTTTCTTGTAAAACATCACCATGGGAAAACTACAGGATATAACACACCTGTGGACCAATTTAGAATTGCAAATCCTGGGTTCCTGAAGAGGAAAAAAATGCCACTTATTTTAACAGGAAACCAAAAACTAGTCAGAAATAGACCTTGAAATTAAGTTTCTCATAACCATTTATGGGTACTTGAGAATCTGATTCTTCAACATATTCACAGGAGGTGTGTTAGTAACAAAAAATTATCTTCTGCATTAGTTTTTGCTTCAAGATTTTCATGCCTGAACACATTCTAGCAAACAAAAAGACCATTCTTCTAAAAGCAGTTAATTTAGTACATTTACATTATCCATGGTATTAATGGAACACAAGTTACTGATTTCCACCCAAGTATTTCTGAGTAAGATTTTTCCTTATAAATTCCAGAGGCACAAAGTTGCTATTATTAGTGTGTGGTGACCTTGTGCAGCAGTGGCTCTTTTTTTGTAGAGTGCAATAGATTTTCCTAATTGTGGCATACAGACCTCTGGTATGTGCCCCCTGACACATCTTCTGCTAACTTGACACTGTGCAGAGGCACTGGGTATTGATGAAACTGCAGCAACATCAGGACCATCGGAGTGAGCCAGCTGCAGCATGCAGAGGCGATGGTTTGTCCTATGAAACAAAATGTTTCTTCACTATTCACAGGTGTGGCTGGATTGTGAGACTCAAACCAGAGGAAGAGTCTGGGTGTAAAATCTTCAGAAATCCCCTTTTTTTCCCCCCTTTAATTGGAAGGTTTCCAATGTCTTTTGTATAGCTGAAATCAGACATTAATATTACTATGTCCATCTCCATTATATTTGTTGATACTGCTGTTGTTATTGTTATTACCAGAAAGGGTGTTCTGTTTCAAACAAATAATTTTATCCTCTAATTAAACTTCTCAAAATAAGCACCACAGGCAAAAATGAACTCTAAAAATAATCTTTTGGAAGAAATTTATTATTACAGTCAGGGGGATTTCTAAAACTGAAGTCATAATTTTTTTCAAATGTTCCTCAGTGGCTTATGACCTTGGATGGTACCTACAACCATGAGTTAGGAGGTGTGGGTCCTACACTTGAAGGTGCTCAGAAGCTTAAAGCATTTGATGGGATTCAGCCAGTTAATTATGGATTTGACACTGTGGGCATGCACCACCATCCTCAGGCTGCATTATGATCTCTGTTTTGGTTTTAGTCAGTTCTTTTAAACAATCTAAAACACTCATTCACAACACAGACAAAACCAGCTATATTTGAATCTTACACTTGTTATCTCCTCAAATCTTTCAACTAAATAGCTAGGAAGTTTTTTTTTGCAAATGATTGAATCTTTCTCTCTCCCACACTCTCATGGAAGCAGACACAGTTCAGCCTAAAATTGATGACTTCTGGAAGGCTTAATTCTGGTCAAGGTGAATACTACCCTGCCAGCATCTGCCCCAATCACTTAAACACTTTCAAACAAGCATGTATAGCTCCCAGTGACTCACCAGGAGCAACTAATGCTTGCCCACAGAACAACCTGTCCTTGATGTACCAAGTAGCTCTCATTCTTGGTCTTAAGAGAAACCTCTGAAGTTTTCTCCTTAATAGATCTATGTCTCACTTTGAGGCCCCCAGATCCTGCAGAGCTGTAATTTTAATCACCTGATGATTTTTCTCACTAAGAGAAGTTCCCTCTGACTTTCGAGTTGTTAACATTTATTTTTTGCATCTATATTCACACTTACTGAACTCTCTGAGTGCCTAATTTATAAATTTGTCTTCTCAAAGTGGCTCACCATTTTCCAAGTCTCTCTTTCTTGGCCATTTGAAGAGTCTGCTGTTTTAGCTCATTTTTCTTTGTTTCATTTCAAGCTATTTTGCTTCATTAAAGGGAAGGTTGGATTTTTCAAAAGCACCGGCATGGACCATAATTACCATTCCTATTTCAAATAAAGTATTAGATCAAAGATTGCCGTTCATCTTGTCCATCTTGTCTGTCCCCAAGTTACTCATGAAGGTCTGTACTAATTGGACACACTCCTCTTATAGCCATTGAAGAGAGATATGCACTTCTAGACAATCTAAAGATAGGAAAAATGAATCATAAAACATTAAATGCTATCTGTCTTAAACACCTATTTTGGGCTGTAAAGACTAAGAAATCTCTCTCCATTGGTTATAGAAGCAGCCTAGAAAACCATCTAGGATAACATGAATAGGTTTTAAATGGCTAAAGTTAGATGAGGTTAATCATACAAGATAGTTGTGATTTATTTGGAGATATACTAAGAAAATATCTGAACCAAAACCAGACATTTTTTCCTGAATAACTTCATTTTCAGCCATTCCCCTTCTTAATCTAGTTCTTCAAACCCTGGGTCTTTGTACATATTCTGTTACATTAAGAATGTATGCAGGTCAGCTCATCTCCGACAGAGTTAATGAACAAAAGATTGCCTCTGGAACTTTCTAGAGGTTTCTCATGCAGATTTTTTCTTATGATTTAGAAAGCAGACATCTGAAGAAATAAAGAAGACAAACAATGTTCCAAATGGTAAAAAACATGGCTGCACATTGTACTTGAGTTTAGAGGGTGGAATTCTAAATTATGACTTGAGGGGTAAAAAGAGTTGATTATTTTTTCTTTATGATGCCAGCATCTGAGTACCTAGAAAGCATTAGGCTTTAGATCAGATGAGCTCATCAGAGACCCCACTAATTTCCTAATTAAATGTGGATTTTAACGCCTATCCTGAAACACACAGGTTAAAAATGTTGCACTTAAGTTTCAGAGTTCTTCAGTTCAACGGAGCAAAACAGAGTGATTCACGGGGGGACTGATAAGAAGAGCTTCAACTACAAGCTGTGAGTTCACCACATGGGAGAGACTGAGAATAAAGATCCGTGTGCTGCTGACTGATCGCTCAATGCCTGCGAGCCACCAGCTGGCCCTCCCGGAGACAAAGCCAAGCAAGGATGTGGCAGAGATATTCCCCACAGGGAAAAAGAACTGTTGGGTCATCTATGCAAGGTACTTGGGAGAGAAGTGAAATATCACATGCAATTCTGGTTCCCCTGGTATAAGAAAGAATTCAACCAGTTAGAGGTGCAAGTAAGTCTGTTAGTGCAATCAGGGGAATAAATAAAGGAAATATGAGCAAAAATTGGGAAGATGAAAGAGGAAAATATTGTTCTGGATATATCAGGAAGGCTGGAAATGGAGACCTGTTGGATTCAAAGGACAGTATTTTCTAAAGGAACTGAGCACTGAGAATTGCTCAGACTGAACTTAAGTTAGAAATCAGAGAAAGTTCACACATTAAAACAGCACACTGGCACAGATTTCAGCAAAAATACTGGTAGGGAAAGCCTCAGTAGTTATAGAACAGAAACTTGATCCACTTATCAAAAGGCTCATAACACAAGTGTCTGTGCTGACCCAGGAGGTCGATTCCTCTCCTACTTATTTTTTATCCTTCTACATTGGGCTTACATATGTGTCAGCTCTTTACTCTCCTGGCATTTTATGGTTGGTTTCCGTGCTTTCCTTACCTGTTTTTTTTTTTTAAATTCAAGAATTTTACATTCGGAATACAAATCCTGTCCTATTGGGAAATATAGATGAATCTGAATTATGAAGGGGTTTCTGAATTTTTGAAGTAGTTTCAGTTTTATTAATTTCCTTGTAATTTCTTTGCCTTGTAATTAGAGCAGTATTTTAATTAAAAAAAGCTTAACAGTTTTAAATGAAAGTTTAAAAATGCCAAGAAACACTCTCCATTCCAGAGAAAAGGCTAAACTGAAGCTTATGAAGAAGTCCGAATAGTGGGCTGTAGACAGAAAACTATAGAAACTACTTTAGCTATGAGCTATTAAAAATCTTTATCAAATGAGCACATCCTTGTAGTTGGAAATTACTACATCCTGTTCTAACAAAACAAACAGTATTTTTTAAGAATTCACACGAGGTATCCAATAACATGTGTTACATGACTGCCACCTCTAATTCAAATTAGTATAATTTTAGTGGTAATTAAACTGTGATAAATTAATGTAACTTGAAGAACTGAATTAGCTCTCTAGAAAATAGCTAATTTGTCTGTATTGAAAGATTGTCATTGCTTTAGCAATAATGGCTAAGCCTCAAGGGGTGTCAAAGCTCTAGGGACAAACACTACTTTTAGATCAGTGTATGTTTCTCAGCAAAACCTTTTCTCTCACCAAGATAAAAATGCTGTATCACTGCATCTCTCTCTCTGTCTGACATAATTTTTTGAAAATGTGAATAATATCAAATGGATGTATTAAATACTCTTTGGCAGACTACCAGCAGGCTGCTTGTTAACCTTTCACCTCATATTGATTTATTCTTCAGTCATTTTTCTTGGTGATTTCTACTTTTTCTTCATGCCTTTCAGTTAGGAATAGGGAATCTCTGCCATTCCTGCTGAAAAGCACACTATTTGTACTCAACAGTAAAGAAATATCACGTGAGATATTTTGTTCCCTTTCAGGACTTTGTTGGTTCAGTATTCTCCCATGGAATAGAAAGTTTTGTCTGTTCCCCACAGACACATATACTCCTTAGTTCCTGCTTCTTCTGATAGATAAGTTCCTAGGAGGATATCTTTAACCTAAAGAAACACAAAAATATGTTCCCAAGATGTTAAACATGCCAGAAACCTTCTCGAATTGATAGCAAGGATTTCCCCATCTAGTCACCTCAAAGGGCTCAGCATAAAAAGAAACATCTTACCATATTATCTAAATATCTTAATAGGATTTGTACTTAGATGGGTCTCTGGAGAGGACAGGTTCCTGATGCATGAGAGCAGTGATGATGGGAGATCCCTGCCTCCAGGGCTGATGTGCAGCCTCATGCAGTGGTGATGTGCCCAGCGTGCCCCAGGGTGATGGAGGTTCTCCCATTTCCACTAGGATGTCACAGAGTGGCCCCTGTCATGGGCTATTCCTGAGGGATTTGAACCTATTTCTTGCCTGTTCATAGCCCCAGACATTTTGCAAGAAAGAATTCAAAGTTGTCTTTACTGTTAAATAAACAGCATCTATGGTTCCCTTCTTACAGCAGTAAGCTTTATGAAATAGCTACAAAGAACAGAAATAATGATAAAAACTTCCCCCACGATTGCCTACAAAAGTCCTTTGAAAAGGTGCATTAGTTGTCTGCCTTTCTGATATGATCCCAAATTTGCTTTTTAACTGTCAGTATGTACCAATGAAAGGGGACTTGTCTTTTAATCATCATCATCACCACAGGATCATCATAAAATAGTTTGGGCTAGAAGAGACCTTAAAGACCATCTGGTTCCAACCCCCCTGATGTGGGTAGGGACACCTTCCATTGGATCAGGTCGCTAGCACTAGTGTTCTAGTGGCACTCCAGGCAAATACATGCTAACCAGATCAAACCAATGTTTAATTTAATGACACCAGGAAACCTTGCATCCCTCACATGTCTGCTTATGCACCTAACTGCTATCTATCTCTGCTTTATTCTGCAAAAAACAGTTTCCTGTCTCACATAAATGGTCTGTTTACATGGTCAGGGGTGTGCTAAAAAGGTTTTACAGTACTTCTGAAGGAAGCATTATATGTCATCAATCAGGGACAAAAATAAAACCGGAAGAGAGGTGATAAAATTTAAATATGATTTTATGTGACTATCACAGATCTAAGGTGTACAAAGAAATTCAAATTGCAGTCCACTTTTATTTGAATTGTAGATATTCAGACCCGAAGTGATTTAATTTTTTAAAGCTTTCATAGTTGGGTTTGTTTGACAAACCCAAACAAATTAGGGTTTCTAGAACTTGAGAAATTTGGACAAATACATTTCCAAAGGCCTTCATTTAATAGAAAGGAGGAACACTGAAAGGCCACAGAGCGAATTACTCTACCTTGCTGGCCGTGCTTTCTTTTCAAATTGCTAAAGGTCTAAAAGCCTGTATCATTTTACAAAATTGTGCCAAACAAACCGATTTAATAACAGTGTATGAGCACTTAGCAAATGCCCATCTGAGAGAGTGATTCCAAGTGGCTATTTCTAGATTCATACTGGTATAATCAGAGTGCAGCAGAATCTATGAACAAGCCCTAGGGGGTTTGTTGAGCTGATGCTACAGCTGATATCTTGGGCCATTTTTTAATTAAGCCTGCTAATTATGCAGAGTAATGATCTTTCCTTCCCATCCTTTTTTTCATAATGCAAACTACATGAGTCCAGTCTGAGACTGTTGTTTCATGACCTATCATAGATTGTGTCTCAGAGCCTGCTAAGTGTATAGAAATCATTACTTTCAAATTAGTGTTATAGTAATTGCATTATTATTTCTTCAAAAACCAAAACAAGAACAAGAGAAAGAAAAATGATAAAGCAAGCGAAGGATGGTAAATTGTGAAGATAATTACTCAAGTCGGCTATGTCAAGTGGTGCAGGGCACATTATTTATTTTATTTTGCTTGCCAACTGATTTGCATCTAATTCATCTAAACATGGAAAATACTGTTTTTGTTTAAGCCTTCTGTGGTGCTGGACTAAGGCTGTCCTACCGCCCTTCTCTGCTGGAAGACAAAAACCTCTGATTAAGAATGACAGACACTTTCAGTGAAACAGTTTTTTTAAAATAGCTCTCTTCCCTCAGCCAGGGCTGGTATAATTTCAGGGTATTTTATTTCCCCATTCACAGAGTCACTAAGAACAGGAAGAAATATCAAGTTACACAGCAGCCAAAGGGACAGATCTGTTTACTTGACAAAGCTAATTGATTATGCTGAGTTCACTCCAATACAGGGTCATTGAATAGTCCTCTTATTGATGAAATGATACTGTCTACTGAGGATATTAACCTCTTTAGCTTTCTGCATTAGCATTGCTGTAAGGTCTGGCTTCAATGTAATATAAATTCCTTACGCTAAAGAGGAAAGCAACCAAAAGATTTAATTATCATATATGTACCTAGACCTTCATACATGATTACTGATGCACATGTGTATGTACTCCTACATTTTTATATCCAGAAAATGCTTTTGAACTGAGGGGCTGAGTTACTTAGACCGAAAGACTTAATGTAGCTTATAAAGAGAATATTTGAGTTGTCTTAAATTTTCCACATTTTCCATATTTTTTTCAGTCTTTTGGGATTTTTTTTTATTCCTTAACTGGTCTTTGGACATAACAATTAGGTGAGCATATATTATACTTTCACTATGAGAGTACTAATAAACCCTCCCAGTGCTACGTAAACTTATCAACTATCTAATTTTCAAAATCTCATATGAAGAACTCTTTCTTTTTATGGTACCAGTTTTAAACATTGCCAAGAATCTACCTCATAAATGTCCAATATGTTCGAGAGTTTATAAAGCCTGTCTAAACATTCAGTGCAAGGAAATTATTTAGGTGTCTATATTTGCTGCTATTTAGTTAGATATAAGTAAGAGCAGACCATTAATTTTGTAAAAAATTCCTGCATTTAAAAACACTGAAATTCAGTTAAAAATTATATTCCATTTCAGTATCACATATTGTAAAAATTAAAAAAACAATTAAGTACAGTAGTCTAAAGAAGGTTCTAAATAGTTTTTGGAGAATCTCATGTAAAAGCTGAGGTTAATCTTCTTCAAAACAGTTTAATTGCCTTTAATTTTGAAATTGGAAAGGAATTAGCTTTAAAATAAAAATACATGGGATAAATTCAAAACTGGAACAGGAACAAAATAGCCCATCTTGGTTGAAATAAAGTATTTCCATTCATGCCCATTGAATCACTGGGATGAAATGTTCTTATCTAACTTCAGATTTTAACAATTCCAGTTTATTTTAGTCACTGAAATATTCTTCTGTAGGGACAGAGAAAAGTGGGTAGTTCCAAAAGCAATTCCAGATAATATGTGGACTGAATTGCCCTCTGACGCCTGCAGAAGGAAATTCATTTCTGCTACTATGTCAGGTGCAATAAACGTCCCTCAGAAGATGCTGCTGTCTCTCAATTTTCTAAAGAATTGCAGATAATTTAGCACTGAGACCCATGGGGTGGATATGCTCACAATGAGGATTTGTGCAGTATAATCTCAATTCACACCCTCCTGTACTGAGCTTTTTCCTCCTGCTGAGATGTTTTGGGTCTGACACAGAGCTATAAACAGACACTCAGGCAGTGGGAATTCTATGCTTAACTGGAAATACAGATTCAGGATGTTTGGTTTGGTAGTGAAAACCAGAACTGTGTAGGAATTAAGAAAAACACCTTGTATTTTTTATTTCTGATGTTTGTTACTTGTTTCAGTTTTGATGTGAGAAAGAACTTCTTCACTGTGAGGATGACCATGTACTGGAACAGGTTGCCCAGAGTGGTTGTGGAGTATGCCTCACTGGAGATATTCAAGAACCATGTGGACACAATCCTGTGCAATGTGCTCTGGGATGACCCTGCTTGCGCAGGGAGGTTGGACCAGATGACCCCCTGTGGTCCCTTCCCACCTTATCCATTCTGTGATTCTGTAATTATGCCTGAAATCTGCCCCACAAATTGTCTGTGATTTGGGAAGTCCTTCCCAGACTCCTGCAAAATTTATTCAGGGCATTAGTTTTGCTTTTCAGCTGTCATTAACTGGACAGTTATATAATTCTATTTCAGTAATTATAAATTTGAAATATATATATTTTTAAATATATCTATTTCTGTGGGGTTTTTTTCTGATTTTGCTTTCAGGTCTTTCACCTTGTCTCATCTATATTAAAGCTGTAATACAGAGGAAAGCTAGAGTAAAGTGTGTGCATTTCCAGCCAGAATTTCTGTCTGATATTCTCAGTGATCTAGTTTTATTGTTAGGACCAGGATAAAAAAAAAAAAAAAAAAAAAAGAGGAAAAATATGAAAGAGTGAATGCAATGATATTTTCTGGCATGCTTAGCTTTGACCTCCCAGTATGGGGCCCATTTGAAACCCAGGACCATTCTCATGCCACAGGAGATAGTACCTCAGTATCACATTCTAACTGGCACTGCCCCATGTCACACACACTGCATTGTGATAACTCTCCTTCTTGCAGACAGAGCTACTCACCACAGTGTGTTTGCCCTTTGTCATCATGCCACACCATGCATATTTAACTGGACACACTTCCATCCTTTGTGGTTGCACGCCATGTCCTTGACAAAGCACGTTTTTCCCCCTATCTGCATTGGCAATTATGTGAGATTTGGGGACAAATTCCCTGGGGAGGACGAGCGTTAGCAGCCCTGTACTCTCCCCTAGAGACTCTAGCCATGTGACAAGGAGAGTTCTCAGATGTGAGTGAATAGGAAGAGCTGATTTCAGTTGCTTAATCTCCTCAGCCCCGGGCAAGTTTCTCATTGAGAATATGCCTTGGAGTTACTTTTGGCTAGTCTGTAAGCAGCTGCTTATGTGTGGACAGGAACTTTCTTCTTGGCCCAAGGGGACCCATGCTGGAGCAATTGGTAGAGGTGTGAGCTGCACAAGCCAGGCAAGGAGGCTAAAACACTGAAGAGAAATGATGTCTGTTGTCCCTGTACAGATTTTCTGTCCCCTTTTTCTCTTCTTGCAACCTAGACAGTTAGGGTCTTCACTTTGCCTGATGTCATACATGGGAAAGGCCATAATCCAAATTCTTGAGAATGAGGCAGAAGATGGCACTTGACAAAACTGTCCTCAAGAAAATTTGCCCATAGCTTGTAGAGGTCAGTGCTATTAATGTACTATAAACTGTTATTCCATTTACAAATTAATGGCTGAGCAGAGCTAAATTGAATCAGTATCTCAATTTAGAACTATCAGAAATATTTTGTGGCAAAACCAGTCACTACAAAGCACTTTCTAGCTAAACTCTTCCTAAAGAGTGACTAATACACAGTAAATATTTCGACATATTGTATCTATCAGAGCAGTCAAGTCCTAGGATTTTTTGGTATGTGGCAAGTTAGTTCTGTCTGGCATTGAGTTGTTTAAATACAAAACTCTGTAACCCCTAGACTTTTGATTGTGTAGGGGAGGGGCAGCTCCTTGAAATGGACTCGTGAGGACAAAATTCTAATGCAGTTGAATAACCTGGTGCATAGGAAAATCAGTGTATTGTGTTGCAATAAGGTGCTGTCCTCATTTAAATCTAACCAGAAGTACTCATTGGTTGGCTGTCATGTAACTGTCTCCTGGAACACAGCATTAGTGAAATGTCACTTTGTGTTAAGCTCATCAGTGGCCTTTGCTGTGTACATTCTTCCATGTTTCTGCACAAAGATAGTGAAGCACACCCGAGTCTCAGCTCTAGAGATTGATTTCTCTTCATGTCTGGTATTAACTTACATCGCCAGGGCCAGGGTGGGTGTGAAGGAGGTGGGCAGAAATGGTGTTTATTCACTGAACCTTGAGGTAGAACTTTAGCAAATGGCTGAGCTGCTTTGAGTTGCTGAAATGACTGCAGTTTTGGTACCTTTTTAGGGTTTGCAATGATAAGAGCAGATCTCTAAGGAGTTGAATGTCTGAGTGATCTAAAACCAGGGCAGTCAAGCTGAAGAGGATGTGTGCACTAACCTGTTTGCACTGAATAGTCTCCATAAATAATTTACAGCTATGACTGCTAGCTATTATTACAAAAATACTGGATTGCATTTTGACACATGCAGCCAGCTTGTAAGTCAATAGATACATTTCACCTAGTGTATGCAGACCACAGTTTCAGCCATCTATCCATGTGTGTTTTATAACAATGCAATCCACCATTCCAAAACAAGGCTGTGAAGACCTTTTGAAATACTTTTAATAAAATCAGAACAGCGATCTGACTGTTTTATCTTTTATTATATTGGTCCTTTGTACATTTCTGTCCCCTCCCTGCACAAAACTTTCAGTTTTAAATGACTGTGATGTTTTATTTAAGGGTCCTACTCTGTGGGCAGTGCTGCAGTCACTTTGGATCTAGTGCAAGGTATCAGGAAACAACAAATTAAAGGATGCATGACTGAAATTTCCTTTACTGTCTTTTCCTTTAATACTTATTTGAGTCACCGAGGAAGCATTTCATTATATCTTGATTTAACCAGAATGAGAAATAGTGGCTTTTGCTTCAGTCTTCCAGATTAGTAGAGCAGGAAAAATAGTGGAAAAGTCCTGCTTCCTATTGTGTCATAATTAATCTCAGCAAAGTAGGGACCAGGAAAGACTTCTTTTTCTGTAATCTAACAAAAATCTCCAATGTGTTAGGTGTTATACGTCTTAACATGTACTTGCCTGTGTAAAGAGAATTGTCTTCCCTAGACCTTATTTCTTTCACAGAGGAAGAAACTCTATTTACTGTACATTTTTTCTTATTTAGCAATGACAAAGTTTAGTCTGTGTCTTCAAAACCTACTTTTGTATGAAATCAAAGATCACATGTACATATACTAGAAAAAGTATTTTCATTCTAGATGGAGCTCTGACAGACCTGGTCTAGTAGAAGGTGTCCCTGTCCACACTAGGAGGCTGGAACTAAATGATCTTTAGGATCCCTTCCAGCCCAAGCTATTCTATGATTCTATGATTCCATGATTACGGAAACCCAAGATAGAAACAAGAATAAGTGCAACAACAGCTAAAATACAAGTATTGACTGTAACTATATTGCACTAGAAAATACATTTTTCTATGCAGAAGTCTAGAAAATAACTGAAGAGCTGACTTAGACAGTTGAAGTCATGTATTTATTAGTACCTGTGTGAGAACAGTGATCAACCAAGGATTCGATCTGATTAGCTGACTACTCTTTGATATCAGTCATGAATTTATGAGTTTACAATCCAGCTCTCACATACTCTTGCATTGAAGAAAACCTTTTTCTTTCTTCCTTATTAGCTCTTTACACCTATTTCTTTCTTCCTTCCTCTTTACACCTATTGTGTAGTTATACAGTGAAACAGAGCAGAGGGAGCCTGGGAGGATGGGACAGAAGAGATAATAGTTGAGGGGAGAGAAAGCTAGAAGACAAAACGTCCCCATTTTATTTTGTCCATGAAGAACATATCCAATGTGGATACAGCATGAAGCAGGGGTTACTCACACAAGGAGTAACCGCAACAAACCAGATAGACCATTACCTAACCAGCATCTGCATCAGGTAGATTTTAGGCATCAGGTCACAATTTCATTGATTCAAAGTTCATGCCCACTCCTCTCATTTCAAGCATTTAACACATCCAGCATGGGTTCACTCTGCCTTTTGGGTAGACAGCCTTTGCTTCACTGCTGATCACTTTACTGGCCTTTGTTTAAAGAGTTAAAGGAATTGTTGGAAGGGCAGGATCCAGCTCAGATTAAGTCACCTAAGGTCTGTAATGCAGGTGTCTGTGTATCTGACTGCCTAGGTGTCTAAGCTCCCACTGTTCTCAATGGCAATTTAGTCAATGCTGTCAATGGAGTTAAAGAAGCTTTTCAAGTCACCCAAAATACACTTAGGTAAAGTCAGTAGATCAGCCCACTAATGGCTATTAAATTGCCAAAATATGTGTGTCTACTGCTTTACAGCGGCTCTATAGTGTGTCTCTTGGCCACCAGCTGACTTTCCAGGCTATATTTTTCTCCTCTAAGTCCTGTTCAACATCTGCCAACTTCATGTAATTGTTTCAGATACTCAGGTATAGATACTCATCTGAAATAGTAATGCTGTATCTGTGTTTGTGCAGCTGAATTGAAATCTCTGAACACATCCATACCTAGATGTGAGCATTTTTATTTTGACTCTAATTTTGTAAGGTACATTCAACCTTGTGTATCCTTTTTCCAAAATGCACTTCACCGACTTCTGGAAATAGCTCTTTCATTGTTTCACAGCCTGCAAACAGTAAACAGCTGGTATTTTAAGGAACCTATTATTAATCTGGAAAAAAGTTATTACATTGTCTGGATTCAACCTTCTCGAATTCATAAGATATGTGAGAAACCAGCGGGCTTTATCAACCTATATCTTGACAGTATACTTCTGTGTGACAGCCCTTTGCTTCATGGTGTGTCCCCTCTACTCAGCTGCCCAGCCTTAGAGAAATCTGAGCCTTGCTACTGCTGCCAAAGTGATTAAAAACTGGCGCAAAATTATCAAAGCCAGAGATAGGACAGATGCAGGCACACAGTATGTGCACACGAGTTTTGTTGCCTTAGGAACACAACAGATTTTGTGCTAGTTTAGCTCAATAGGAAAACTTCCTTCCTAATTCATAATGGAATGCCAGTCAGATCCATGGCACGATGCAAGATAGTGTTCCTTGGAACAACTTGTTGTGGGCAAGAGGTGTCTGAAAACCCTGTTCTGGACACCCCAGCATCCACACTGGCTGAAAATTGAGAAATTATTTCACTGCTGTTTACTTTCCACTTCTTTCTCCAGACTTTTGGTACTATCTTGATTTTTTCTACCCTTTTCTGCAAAGACATCTAGATTCCACCTCATATGACATCCCAAATCAGGCACTTAACCATTTGGGGTGTGCTTTTCACTTTTGCCTAAATCCCTCTGCACAGTCAAGGTAATGTAAATGACAATCAAATCTATGGTAAAGAAAAGTGTCAACTTATTGGAAGAAAGGCAACAAATTCAATCATGCTTTTATGACAAATTCACCATAGGACCAATAAAAAACCTGAAGTCCTTAACCTTGCTCATTAACTCCTTCTTAGTATATTCTGCTTCTAAACATCTGTCTTTTCTTGGGATGAACAACTATATTTGACACATATTTGCTAAATGACTGCAAATAATAATGCATAAGGAGCAGTAAACTGAGGCAACCAAGGGAACAAAAAACTTTCTGTGTCTTAAAATTCTACTATTACTAATCATTAACTGTCCAGGGACTTATCAGTATTTTAAATTTGAGTTTCATGCATCCTAAGAGTATTGGCTTGCAAGGCTGACAAAAGAACTTTTCTTCTATAAAGTTTCGGGAAAAGGTGCTTTTATAGTATGACTCTTTGCTTCTTTAAAGGTGGTTTCCTGAACCAGCTCTGCAGCCTGTGTTCCAAATCAAAACAATATTGCTTGGCTCTCAGTAAAATTGTACAGTTCTGTAAAGAACAGATCCTACAATATCTCATTTGCTCTTGGCTTCTGGGTTGTCTTTTTCAAATACAGCCTTCAGCATGAGTAGATTGGAAGGGCTTCAATAATCTATAATAATCAGCTAGTCATTCAGGTTCTTTGATTCTCTCTGAGTGGCAAAACAAGACTCTGTAGCTGGCAGAGATACAAAGTTAATTGGGATAAGAACAGATCAGAGACAAGGCTGTGAGAGGCATACCGGATGGATAACCACTAGTGCAGCATTTTCAGTTATTAACCTTTAGTGGGAAAAGACTGTGATAGCTGGAGAACATGTCTTGCTTCAGCAAAAAATAACCACATGGTAAGGAAGGAGAGAATGGTTCAATTTCTAAACAGAGAGTTTTTTTCTGATTTCGGATTACCTCTATCTTAATCTTAAGCTCAGTCCACCATATGAGTTATAAAATGAACAAAACTGTAAAGAATCATTTTATGGAAATAGTATGTGAGGAGGAAAAAAACACCATCCCATTTACTACAAAAGATACATGGCAAAGAGAACTTAATGATAACCTTTAACCCTGTTTCAGAAAGACTATCTCAGATATTATTAGAGTTTTTAAAGAAACACTTTAATGAAAGACATTTCTGATTATTTTTATCTATGGTCCTCATTATTACTTCATTTTGTATGATTACTTTTACTGAAACACAAAGTTGTTTTTTTTTTTTCTAAAGAGGGTTTTTGAACCCCTTCCATCTGTCAAAAAATACTGCCTGACTGACACATAGTCTGTGGTTGACTTCGGAGACACAAAGTAGGCATGTCATATTCCAGTGCTTTACTAGCGAGGAGTGACTACTTATAAGGAAAATGTTCATATTTTTAAATAGATGTATTCTAACACACTATTTTGTTCACTCTTGCAGAATCAAAACTTATACAAGACCTAGTTTTGGATAAAAAAAAAAAGTGAGAATAGATACTTTGCTGGTTTAGGACAGTCATTCAACTAATTTTCACTCCTTTCAAACACTGATGACTTAAGTGGTTTTCCTTTATTAGATCATCATTAAAACTATTATTCATCAGTGAACTTACAACATCTTTTGGGAGATGTTCTAGGATACTTGTCAAGAAGTGTCAGGAGATGAAGATAATTTTCATGTTATTTCTGTCATGACTGAGAAAAACACATAATAGAAAAGGGCAGCTAGAGAGATTTTTGTTCAGGTTAGGGTCAGAGTTGTTTTTACCCTGCCACTACAAAAGGTTAAGGGCAAGGAATAGTAAAATCTCACACAGATGTTATTGCATTTTTAACATTAGAATGCCTTTCTAAACCAGGTGTCCATGACTCCTCAGTCAAATGTAGTTGTTTTTTTAACTTAGACATACAGGGACAAGTTCCTTCATTACTCCTAAGAGCAAATAAATTATGTAAACTCTTTAGAATTTATATGGAACAGACATGATTTTATAGAATTTCCAGAGCTGAAAAATACAGTTTGCAACAGTTGACCTGATTCTTATTTGTGCAGTGGCTTCTATTATAAACTAAATTAATATCCACATGATATTATGTTGTAACATGAACACATTCATGATGCCACAAAACTGTGAGTATATTCCTGAATGTCTGTGATTATTTTCCACATGTGAGAGATCCTGAAAACCTTCAGAGCATTCTGTTCAGCTCATATCCAGTGTCCAGTTAGAGCAGGATTTGACCAGACAGTTTAAATTATTAAATTTTTTGAGCATTTTTTGACAGATGGAAGGGGTTCAAAAGCCCTCTTTCTGCTAAGAAAGGAAAGTCTGCTTTGTCCCATCCTCCATCATCAGCCATAGTCTCTTCTCTTCCTTTCTTTGGTGGCAGGTTTAGTAAACATGTGGCAGTGGTGTGTCAGTTCAGGAGGCTGACCCACTGAGATAGTCTTTAAGTGAAAATACTTAATATCTTCAGCATAAACGAGACAAGAAATCCTTGTCTATGCTTTGACCATAAAAGGGGTACAAGGTAAGGAGATGAAGTGATGAGCTTGGATATAACTTCTGCAATATATGCTCAAAGATGAATGGTTTGAATACTGCCCTGTTGTGACCAACTGGAGAATTACTGCAAACTATTTTGATTACATAGATATCTCACCAAATTTCTGCTCTTCTTTACTGTAGTGACTATAGTTTAAAAAGTCAAAGAGACTACTGATATGTCCTGGTAACCTGCAAATTGTTAGTGGTATCAACAGTTATGGAGGAGGCTTGGAAAATAATGTTTTCTTGCCAAACCTAAAGTAAAGTTATGCTGAGACACTTAAAAGGAGGAGAAAGTTCTGCTTGCAGATGGATGTGGCCTGTTAAAGACAAACCAAAAAGTGAAATAGAACTGCGACCTGAGACAGTAAATGGTTTTGTCCACAGCCACTCAGCAGTGTGGGAGCAGGAAGGCAGGAGTTTTCCTTATGGAATTGAAAACATTTCCATTGGTTTCTTGAAACAGACTGTAGAATTTAATAGAAAACTATATTCCTGCTACAGCATTTTCCTGGATGTTTCATATGGTCCATAAAAGCTTATTATTTGCTATTAGTGTACTTTCTATGTAAGAGTCTCTGTAGAATTCATGCAGTTTAATCCTAAATTTCATAGGATTTTTCCTTGAAAGATTACTAAAATGTCTTCAGTAAAGAGACACATGCAAACATCGCATTTACTGCTCTCCTGCCCTCAGGTGAGCAACTCTTTCTGGTCTGTTACATGAAATAATACTTTGTGTGTTTCTTATTTGTAATGTTTACTGCCTGATCTGTTACCTGCTTTCATGAAAGGTAGCCTGGTTGCATGAACTTGCCAAATGCCAGCTGAAACAAAAATACATAACATTATTTACTCCATTCATGGATTTAAAACTGAGGAGTCAGGGGTGTAATAAAATAAATGACAGAAAGAAATGTATCCTATTTAATGTAAAAATTGACAACCAATTGCTTCTTAGGCATTTTTGTCAGAATAACAATTCTTTTTTTCTCCACTCCTCTAAATAGACAGTGTCACTGATACATAATAAGACGTGAGTGGGGTTTATTCTGTTGACTTTTTAAAACAATTCTTAATATTGCTTATAAAATTCTGCCAGAAAGTACTCATTTTAATCATCAGTCAGCATTTTTATTATATTATAATCCTTAATTGATTGACGTTTAATCACAGTCTTTGTATTTTACTATCCCTTGTCTCATAAGAGGCAATTTTCTCTTTACTGTAGTTTAACAGCTGATGAAAAAGATTTAAGGAAACCTATAAACTTAAGATTGGTTAATGGTCCCTTATAAAAGAATATTACACTTCTAGGATCCATTGCACAGATGTGATACTCAATTGTAGAAATGTGCATGGGGTTTATTAAATTACAGCACAAATCTTCAGTCTTCTGAATTATTGTTCATGTTGGTATTGTTAGGCAAATGGGGAGACACATTATTGCTTCCAGTTGTTCGCATTACTGTGGTGTAATACAGTCAGAGACAGCTGGCACATTGCTCTAGGCACATGCAGAGCTACAGCAGCTGCACAGTTCTGGGCCCCCAGTGAAGGTCCAGCACCGCTGAGTCAGTACTGGGTGGCTCATCAAAAGATGGCCAGAAATTAAAAGAAAAGTTGCTTTTTCTCAGAGCTAGTGTGCTGAATTTTGCACAGCTAATTAACAAGGCCTTTTCCTGTATGGAAGCCAGTGGGCATGTGAAAGCAATAGTAAAAGCATTTGTCTTAGTTTTGCACAGGGTGGACTGCAGACGTCAGTTGCTTTACTTGTGAAAGCATGGGAGAAGATGAGTTCTCAGCTGTGGCATGAAGAGTCAGTGTTTTCACAAGTGTTGAGTTCTACTGGCTGACACTTAAAAAGGAATACACAAGTGTAGGTTACATCTGGCCATGTGACAATGTTGTGTAAAATCAGAGCTTTCATGAATTAGGTCATAGACATGAAATTGTTAGATAATATATCCCCATTCTTCATGGGTTTAAAGATCACAATAAATCATTTAAATAGCTAAAATAATCTACTTTAAATTCTTTCATGTCTCAGCCTGCTGTATTTTATTCAGCACATCCAAATTCCATTGATTAAACCTGTCTTCCAGGAAGGCAATGCAGACTTCCATTGCTTCACAATTTCACAAGTCTCTTAGTAATTTGTTGAAATAGTTGCTACTAAAAATATTAATCTTTTCTACTTTGAATTGCTGTTTACCCAAACCTTAGTGTTACTTTGTGGAATGGCAAGAGCTATGAGGAACTCTGAGAGTTTTGTTCCTTTTTAGGCAACTAACTGGAGTGTGTTTGTATTCTGGGTGGAATCTGAAACTTCAGCCTTAAAGTAACAATCTGGAACTACTCTGCATTAAAGACAAGGAGGAAGCTGCCATCAGAGACATTCAGGATGCTGGGCCAGAGGTAGCACCTTCCAGACTTCATTTCCAATCTGAAATTCCTTCTGCTGGACCATATATTAGAGTTCAAACAAGCCTAAGCTCTTACATGCACTTCCAAAACCGGTAAGGACATTGCTTAATTAATGGAGCGTATGCTCCAATTTTAACCCAGATCTGTTCTCATAAAGTTGTTATTGCTAAAAGACCATATAAATGTGCATGTTCTTAATTTTAAGCTGGTGCCTATCTCATAAGGCACTTGGATATTTTGCTCTACTCCATAATTTTTTTTAGAAAAACATGATATTTGGCTGCTTTTCTTCCCAATTTGGATTATGTGAACAAACATCTAGAATGGTGGCTTGGAAAAAAAAGGAACTACCACCAAATTCTTGCCAAATCAGATAAGATGTAAATAATGATGGTGCACTCAAAAAGGGGCAAGGAGCAATTAGAATCTTTACAAGAACTTGGTGTGCCTTTGCTTCCATTATGAATCTAAATTTAAATGGTTGGTTGGAGCCCTCACCAGTTTTTGAAAATCATTGTGTATAGAAAATTTGCCAATCCTTCTTGTCAGCCGTGCCTAGCTAAGAGATTGCAACTTTTACTGATACTCTGGAGATTATCCTCTGAGCTTTGGATGCTCTGAGAGCTTTTGCTACTGTCTGGTTTACACCGTCTTACACTAAACTTGCATGAAGGCTAGATTTAAGGCAGCTTTGGAGACAAAATGTAGCAGCTAGATTTCAGGGTAGAACTTCTCACTAAAAATATTGTATCAGCACCCTGGAATTGCACAGTCCTCCACAGACCTCTGTAGCTTAACATGTTAAAAATTGCCGAGCCTTTGGAAATGGAAACTACCTAGAATAGGAATTTTATCTTCTTTTTTTCTGTGTGGGCTAGGGTTGCTACCTCTGGTCAACAGTTGATACTCAAATTGAATTCTTACTTATTCCACCATGGAGGGGTAATTGCATACTTTCAAGGGGTCCCCGAGACTCTAGTCCTTCAGCCCCCTTTTTGGCACTAAGTAACTCCATACAATTATCACCAAATGACACCTGTTTAATAGCAGTCTTTAACAGGGCTGAAGGTATATCTCCCACAATGATAAAAGGTTGGAAAGTAGTCTCTGTAGGATGCTGCTTGGCCGAGTTCCTGTTGGTATGATTATTTTCATTCTTCTGGGATTTTATTGTAGTATTAATGATATGTGAGGGAGTTTAGATCCTTAGACAGGCATATCTTTAATTATTTTAATCTAAATAAATTAATTGTGGCTACCCTTAGAAAACCATGTCAACTCACTCCAACCTAACATGTTGGAAAAAGCCTATTTTCAGTTCTCATTTAAATTCTTTCCAAACTTTGCATTCTTCTGCAGTGACAACAAGAAATCCAGAATCATAAGAATAAAATAAGATAGGCTAGGGTGTCTGCCGGGCCCTTTCTTCTCTATATTTCAAGCCATAAAGTGAAGGCAGGAACTGTCTTTTTTGGTGTCTTTTAGGTCAATAGGTCAGATTATCACCACTTGGGATATTGAGGCATTGCCTGGTTGTTAGTATAAGTTTTATATACTCAGGTCATGCTCTCGGTGAATATCCATATCATTTGCTGCAGAGCAAATGCGAGCAGCTCCGAAACATTGCTGAATCAAATCTGCAGATTTTGTTCTCACAAATGTTCTCAAAAACCCCTTGCTCCTATGCTTTGCTCCCTACCCTGCAACAAAACATTCAACTCTGTGAACAAAGACAAAGAGCCAGAGCAGTGGGGTCGGTATTTGGCATGCAGGCTATTCAGCAGGTGCGTGCTAAATTGCATTAGACTTAACACCAGGAATCAGATCACTAATTGGGCACCAATGTGAAGAATTTTTCTCATTTGGGACCTGAATTGCAACACTTATATCCCTTTAGGCAAGACATCACAACCTTCCTATCCCAAAGCAACAGCGCTACCGCTTGAGCTAAAGCAGAATCTCCATTAGCTAACAGTAGCAGCACTTACTGTATATCCTGTTTCTAGGCTGCAAGCCACAATAGGGGGAAATCATTTTAATCCTCTAGTGATTTATAATCATCGGGATTTTAGGGCTCTGGTTTCTTCTAACTTTCCATTTATTTTTAGTTCTATGTGAGATCGTTTGGAAGAAATAAGCAAAGATGGCACTGGTTCTCAAAATTCAGACAAAAGAGATTTTCACTGTTCAAGGAGGCTGGAGAAATTAAGAATGTTCTGCATTTTTTGTCTTTTCTCATTGCTTAGCTCCCCATTCCTACTGTTTCAGAACCGTGAAATCTTTTCTCACCATTCCTTTACTACAAGACACTAAAAGTTGTGAAAAGAACCTAATGTTACATTTAACAAAAACTGCAAAATGACAGTTTCCCCCTCATGAATAACAGTGCCTCAGGGATGCAGCTCTTTCTCAAGCTTTTCTGTGCTGGGTCATAGGCATAGTACCTAGGTCCAAGTAAAAGTATTGAGCTCCTTATGAAATCAAACCACCCATTTCTCCAGTTCTGAGAGACTGCCTGACATGAAGCACACGCAGCTGAAGGATTTCATCTGTTGCACGCCAGCTGTGAGCAGTAGATGGTTATGGATTCCTCCTCTCTGCTGAGATTTAAGAGTCCTGAGCCTCAAATCACACATCCTCCTCAAGTACTTAATGATCTGTGCATAATGATACAATGAGATTATATACAATTCATAATATTAAAATCACCCATATTTCTATTAAAATCACAGTGCTAGACACATTTCCCTTTTCACACAGGCTGTTGATATCATTGTGGAAACTTCCATATAGTGTTCAGATTTTAATTTCTAAAGGCAACTTGTAATGTGGGACTGTTTCCATAGCCCTATATTTTTCTCTAAAATTGCTTCATTCCTATTAGTTTTTGTTTTGCTGCTAGCTGTTTTCTTGCCTTAGATATTTCTACAAAAGGAATGCTATGATACATATGTGTTTATGCTACCCAGAACATAAAACACTTCAGATAGGAGGAACTTTATTTAGTTAAAGTATTGTATATAATCTTAATTTAAAATGATCCAAGAGGATCCCCAGCATGAATTGAAGTGCTCTGTTGAAACAAGATCATAAAAAGCAGCAGAGAAAAATAATTTTTGATGATTATTTCTTCATCAATTAAAAATATATATTCCAAATAAATGTTTTTTAGATCTTTTCCTCACTAGAAATACATCTTGCTCCTAAAACACTTTCTTATCTAATTCCTATGAAGTCCTGCCAGTGATTAGTAATAGCTGAAATTACAGAATTATCCTGTAAGGAATTTATTATATTTCATTTCCCTTCTCTTTCTAATTCAAATGAAAAGATGGAATTTAAATAATTTCCTAGGAAATCAGACACTCAGGAAAATGCAGTCTGAAATTCTATGGAAACGTATAATTTGAAAGTCAAAATTATAGAGATCAAAATGAAGTGATTTTACTCTGCCGAAGCAAGTGCTTTAATTAGCTTACTTCCAGGAAAGGTTTTGGGGGTTGGAAGGGATGGTTGAGGGTTTTCTTGCCTCAACCAACAAGTTCTTTATGATAGAAAACTCTTCTAACAGGGATGATTTTTTTCTTATTTGCAGTTCTAACTATATTGGCTAGGACAAGAGAAGTAATAAATGCACAGAACAGAACATAAGTGTCTTTCAAAGCTAAACACATTTTCACCTACCCCAGGGAACACTCCTATGCTGCTCCAATTCTATAGTTTCAGATGATTTCTATGGAGTTTATTTGTCACTCACTGGCAGCCAAAATTTGACACAATCAGGAGCGATTCTGTTAAAAAAATGAGCAGGATGGTACTATTCCCTCCTGGTGACCGCAAAGTCCTTCACAGAAACTTCCCTAGCTCTGAATGCTCTTTATAACACATTCATCATCAAACACTGTTGCATAAACAGAGCATAGAAGACATTCTCTGAATACATCATTTCACACACTTATTATTGATGAGTTAAAGGTTATCAATAACTCAAGGAAATACCATAAATCACCTGCCTTTTGTCAGACTGTTAGATATCATATGCAGGTCCTGTAGTTGCAACTAATTTCTGAGACTTGCTTGCTGTGATCTTTACTTTTGTTATAACATTGTTACATACTGTGCATTGAAAAGAAAGACTACAAACAGCTCAACTTCAGTCATGTAATTTCATAAAAACAGCTAAGCCCACAATGACGTTTGATTTAAAAGCAGTAATTCTGAATTCTCATTTTTGCCAGGTTGATAAGATAGGGTTACTGAATACATTTAATGTAAAGATGCCAATAGTGTATGCCTACATATAAGCACATCTATGGGAGGAATACACATTCCCAAACTGCAGTTCATGTGTGTTGCAGTGTATGTTTGCATTAGGAAGAATTGCTTCACTGAAAGAGTGGTTAAGCATTGGAATGGGCTGCTTGGGGAAGTGGTGGAGTCACCATCCCTTGAAGAGTTCAAGGAACAACTGGAAGAAGCACTTAGAGATATGGTTTAGCTGATATGGCAGCAAAAGGTTGGACTTGATGATCTTGAAGGCCTTTTCCAACCTTAACAATTCTGTGATTCAGAGGAGAGGAGCCACATGTCAGACCCACCCTGTGCTCTGCAGGCTTACCCCTAGGACATTGTCCTGGGACATGTGGCTTGAGGCAGCCCATGTCTGGTGAGATAGATTCCAGATGTAGTCAGGGCAAGCAGTAGGTGGAAAGAATCTCCCCTTTCAGAGCACACGTCTTTCAGTTAATATAACTTCTGCTATATCACATTCATCGAACAAAATAAAACCTGACATGCAATTTGAAAAGCTGCTCAGTGTTTCTCTTCTGTTGTCCCTTTCCTGTGATATTATGTGGAATAAGATCTTCCCAGAGACACTCATTTCTTGTTCACAGAATGATTTCTAGTTATTGTATGTATCATTCTTATCAGATCTCTCCATCCCCTTCTTTGGTACTTTCTTTGATATCAGAAGGGGATGGTAATGAGGTTTTATAACAGCCTATGTTCATTACAGTATGAAAAGCCTGGACACATCTAACACATGCATTGTCTGCTGATGATAATTGTGCTCCACTGAAGCCTTTGAGAGGCTGCTTAAGTGCTAACATAGAAATAATCCCAATGCATGGTGACCCTGCATGCTTTGCCCAGCACATCTGTCCCAGTGGTTTGCTGAACTGGGGCCACAGCATGTACTTTCAGCTGCCCACATTCTGAGCTGAGATTGCTAACCACCTTAGACTTTTTTCCTGTGCCTCTTAACAGAGAAGAAAAGAAGCATTTAAATCAAGGAATAGGAGCATGCAGTAAGGAAGTGCATGTATTACAGAGGGGGAACTGAGACAGAGTAAAATCCCGCTGTGCTTGTCCTTTTTGTGGTACACGTGGAGAAGCAATGTTAAATCAGAAGAGTGAGGAATAATTAATGCTAGTTTGTAGGGGATAACTAAAGCAACATCACTGCATTCTCAAATTGCACAGAAAACCAGCTGTGTAGTTGGGAGGTAAATAAATGTCTTCCTGTGCTCTTCTCAAAGAATAGAGCAGTTTTGACAACTTGTCTTCTCTTTCAAATGTCACTAATTATTTAGGTGGAGGGAATGTTTGTTTTTTGTGGACCAGGAAAAGCTGTTTTGCAAGTCTTGGATGCTGGAAGCATTGTAAAAATGTGAATCCCACTTTATAATACATCAAAACATCCCTTCCAAAACATCACTTCTCATATTTGTGAGGGGTCTGCATCCCATACATAATAACAGTGCTTTCTGAATTTATCAGGTGGAATTGTACATCAAAATTTCTGTTCCCAAAATTAATTTATATGTCTGTTTGTTGTATATGTTTGAACACTTACCTTCCACAGCAAAGACAGTTTTGTCTGATGAGTATCTTCTTATATTTTGTCTCAGTCAAAGCCTTTCCTCTTAAAACCAACTGTGAACCGTCAAAAATGTTAATGTGGAAGTCAGCAGTATTACACAAAAGTCATTGTTTCATAAGAGAAAAGAGAGATTAACTTTAATAATTTAAGACAGTCTCTAAATTAACAAAGAGGAAGTGGACAGTGTAGCCATGCTGTACCTTGATGGATGCCTTTTTTCCTTTTTTTCTTTCCTTCCAGATTCATAGTGGTGTCACTCAAGTTTCGAAATCCAGCATTACCAATTGCCATCATTACATACAGCCTCATATGCCCAGAGCAAGACACTAAGGCTCATAGCTGCAGCTTTGAGGATGAAGAGCTTTTGTGTCAGACTACACTAGATAATTGGACCCCTGTACAACTCAGATCAAACCCTGACTTTTGGAAACTAATACTGTTTTAACCAGGAGTCTTGGGGTTGGGGAGGGATGCAGGTGATTACTAAGCACCAAATCTGAATATGGGTTTATCATCCTAATGAGACAAGGTAATAAAGAGCATTGTCAGATGACAATTTTTTGTGCATGAATCTGTTATTAACCCATCAACTTGCACAGCTCTGTCCATACATCCAGACCTTCTCCAGTCTGGGCAGCAAAATACCATGACAGGGATCTTAGAATGATCCTGAATTCTTATTTTTTTTGTCAATCAATTATTCTATGAAGAAGCAGCAACGTGGGAAATTACAGTCAACATGTTGCCTCAGTACTAAAAGAAGCTTTTAATTTGTTGTGTAAAAACACATTCTGAAAACAGACACTTTCTTTTTAGTTGAAAAACACATTTGGGCTATTGATTATAAGGTGCATATATAGGTCAAAATTAATACTCCTTACAAATAAGATTGTTGTTGTACTGACAATAAGTTGGCATTCCTGGCTGATTGACAAGATGCTGTGACATCACATTATAGTTCCTTTACCTAAGGGAAGCACAGGCTGCCTAGGGCCAGCTTGGAATATTTTGCCAAGAGATCAAGTTATACAGACACAATTAGAATGGCTTAAGAGAAAAAAATATTTTGCCTTGTTCAAAAACATTATGGACCAGAGACTTTTTCTTGGGGAGGAAGATATTTTGGGGAGCCAGCCATATCCCCACTTTCTGAAAGAGAGTCTCAGTGGTGTCTGCTGTCTGCATCAAGAAGACAAAGTTAGGAAAACAAGCAGGCAGGATGGCAGCCTCCCTTGATAGTTTTCTGCTCTTCAAGGACACGTACTTGGAAACTCTGAGGCAGTGAGCCAGTTTTCCATTTCAGCTTTATGTGCTGCTCAATCAGTGCACATACAGTTTTTAAATGCAGGTCTCCACCTTGTCTGAAGGGCAGTAATTAAGTGGGGTTTTGGTTGCCCCAGGCAGCCAGATAATAGGAACTTTCCTATCTTGATGAGCAGTCCCAGAGGATCTGTGCTTTTGGTACCTCCTGACTTGACTGCTGCAATGCACTCTGTATGGGGCAACCTTGAAAAGTGCTCAGAAACACCAGTCTGTGGCAGGTGGTGGTCTGCTCACTAAGCTGTGTGCCTCATGCAGGAGATTTCTAGCTGACTTTGGGCTGAGTTATTCAACTGACTTCCTGCATCCTTTGTCCCAACAGCAGCAACTGGCTAAGGATGCTCCTAACAGTTGTCAGGTTTGGCTTTAGAGGCAGTAAGTGGAAGAGAAAACACATCTCTGTTGAGAGCTTGTTTGGGGCTGGGCCAGAGAGAAGAAACTTCCCCTGCTGTATGGGGATCATTGCTTCAGTGGCTCAGCACAGCTCAATAATTTCATCATTAGCATAATGTTTTAACTCCAGATTTCTAAAAGCAAGTTGTTTAGCAACTGTACATTTACAAGGGACAATTATTTTCTGTATTGATTGTTCTTATTTTTAAATAAGTTAAATGGTGTTAATTCACCTGGAGATTATGAGATTACACTAATTGCACAGTGCATTGTTACAATCGAAATAAAAGTTCTAGTCTGAAAACTAATGGAGAACACAGCTGGAAAAAATGGCCAGCCAGTTTTGGGGAGGCACTGTCATAAAGAGGATTTGCAGATCTGTAAGGCTTATATTAGTTTAACTTTGTAATGCATAGGGATCTTGCCTATTCAGCTTAAGTTAAAAAGAAATGGTAAACTAGTATTTTTAAAAATTAATTCTTCCTTGACATACTTAATCCAGCATCTGATGTTAAACAAAACTTCATCTGCTATTAAGGTCTTCATTCCTCTCATGCTAGTGGTCTGACACAAACGGTAGGGTAATGAGAAGAAAGAGACATGTCAATAATGTTTAGTATCTTATTAAGTTAAAAATCCAGTTCATTGTCCAAGAATAAAACTGAAAAAACATCTAGGTGGTCAGGACTTTGTCAGGGGTTCCAGAGTTACACTTCTGCACTGATGATACTTACATGTTTTCAGCAGGGATTGTAGTGACTTTGGAAATGCTACCATGAGACATTGTCAGTCCTGACATTTATTCATGGTGACGTTTTAAAGAACCTGTTTCACTGAAGCCTACATATTTCACAGAAATTCTAGTCCAATAATTTCAGTGAACAGTTTGAATTTTGTATTAAAACAAAAGGAAGGAACCTGAATTCTCCAAGAGACAGAGACAGGAAAGACAGTTCTGTTCATTACCCAGCTTAATTTAGTTAATCTGGTATTTTATCTAGAGGTTTTTTCACTCTTTTTTAAATAAAAAATGTCCAATTGCTTTCACTTCACAGTATGAACCCTCAAGATTTATTCACAAAGCACAAGAGATGTTTTCCACGTGGAGTTGCTTGAGGGATTATAGGGGAAAAAAATGGTACTTTACTCCAATTAAGCCAAGCAGAGCTGAAGATAAAGGACTTCTGAATATCTGACTTAGTGCCTCATAATTTTAAACAGTTCTTCTCAACAGGCTGTAGAGAGAAACTTTTGCATGGCATAAATGTAAGACTTTCTAAAACAGTGAAACAGATCTGAAAATGCATAACTCACTTGGGCTTTTACATGATGTAGAAACTCATGTGTCTTCTTTTTTTTCCTAAAGAGCTCATATGGCAGGCATTACAATTTCAAAACAAAAATTTCAGACTGTTTATTGCATATTTACAATTGACTTTTATTTACCTTTTTTCTTTCTTAGGTCTCTAATAGATCCCGTAGTTATGAAAATAATTGTGTACAACAATTTTGCAAGACAATTTTGTAATAGCTTAGGTCATTGTATCATGGAGTCATAGAATCATTTACATTTGAAAATACCTTTAGGATGAGTCCAACTGTTAACCCAGCACTGCCAAGTCTGCTACTAAACCATGTCCCCAAGTGCCACACATACATCCTTAAATACCACCAGGGATGGTGACTTCCCAGGTCAAGCTATTCCAATCTTTGACAGGCCTTTCAGTGAAATATTTTTCCTAATATCCAATCTAAACCTACCCTGATCCAGCTTGAGCCCATTTCCTCTTGTCCTATCACTTGTTACCTGGGAGAAGAGACTGATCCCCACCTGGCCACAACCTCCTTTCAGGTAGCTGCAGAAAGTGAAAAGGGCATGCCAGAGTGTCCTTTTTTTCCAGGCTAATCAACCCCAGCTCCCTCAGCTCCTGCTCATCAGACCTGTGCTCCAGACCCTTCACCATCTCTGTTGCCCTTCTCTGGACTCATTCCAGCAGCTCAATGTCTTTCTTGCAGTGAAGGGCCCAAAACTCAACACAGAATTTAAAGTGTGGCTTCAGCAGTGCAGAGTACAGGGAGAAAATCCCTGCCCTGGTCCTGCTGGTCACATTGTTGCTGATACAGGCCAGCATGCCATTGGTCTTCTTGGCCACCTGGGCACACTGCTGATTTACTATCTAAGGTAAATCACCTGTGTTTTAACCTGTTTTTTCTTTCCAAAGTTAAATTTTGCATTTGAAGAATAGAAGTAATTTTTTACTGTTTTTCAGCATTCTATTAGCAGAAATGGTCAAAATACAGCATATATGTACCTGCCAGCTTTTTTTGATGGTTGTTACCTAAAATTTCAACATTTAAATTTAAAATTAAGCCATGTACTTTTAGTTCAGCAGAAAGAAAAAAAACCCTGAAAAAATCACTAATTCATTTACTTCTCTTTCCCTCTTTTGACAAATAACTGCAGGAAAGAAAGTCAATATTAGAAATTCTTGGAAACATCTATTAAATAGTTTGGGGGGGGTGGGCAGATTTAAGATGGACTTCTATCTCCCATGTTTCTAAACAAAACTGAAAGATTCAGGACAGTTCAAGAGCTAGTGAAACGTGATTTGGATTTCCAGTGTAAACCCTTTCAAGTACTCTCTGCTTGGTTAATGTCTGTGACAGCAGAGTGCCAGGTCTGCGTCCAGTCTGTACAGATAACAAATGGCAGTACTGGTGACCTGCTAACTAGGTGGAGAAAAAACAAGGAAGATAGTCCTACAAAACTCTTGGATAATTTTCTCCCATTGCTATGAATACTGATAATAAATTACATTTTTTTCCTACATTTAAAGGCCTTTCATTGTCAGACTTGGCTCTGTGCTGAACTTGGTGAAGGGGAGCCCTCCAGCAGCACCTGTGCAGGTCTTATTAAAGCCAAGGAGCTCACAGAGAAATACTGAGGCCCTGAGCTTCCTCTGTGTCTGCTGTCCCCCTTGTGCTGCCTTTGCCCTGTTCCCACAGGTGTGAGACCTCCTGCCCACTTTCAGGCAGCCCTGGGCTATGCCAGCAGCTGGGGTGGAAAGTGTCAGTGAAAGGCACAGAAGCTTCTCTTGTTGAAAATGGTGACACTGGAAGAGCCGTTTCTCTAAATCTTCTAATGGATTAAAAAAAAAAAAAAAAAAAAAAGAAAAGAAAAAAAGAAGAAGAAAAATCTAGAGGAATGATCCAAAGTCCCCTTGTTGTAGATTAACTCTGTAAATGCATTCTCATGTTGCATTTTCTTTCCTTTTAGATGGCTGTGCTAAAGCATACAGGCTCATCAAATTACAAAAGTGCAGTCAAAGAAATCAAATTCAAAGACAAAATGAAGTAGCCATTCCCAACACTAAATTATTCTTACATAAAAATAATATTTTATTGGAAGGCAATTTAAAAGTAAATTAAAAGATCCCTATTTCTATAGGAAATAGACTGGGCCATTGAACAGTCAGCTTGATTTGTTTTTAAACAGCACACTTCATGTAAAACTTCCAAAGATAAGAAAAGAGAGAACTACAAATGCTATTTACATCCCAGTCACTGCAGGAAGAGATCAGGGAAAAATGTGAATGCAACTGATGACAAGTTTTAGGAATCAGTCTTTAAATTTTCTGGGGATACCTGAGACTGGGAAAAGATAACAGCCTTGTTACCCCAAAATGAGGCCTCTTAGTTTAACAGCATAACATAATCTGTGTATTGCAGATAGCTTGGCAGCTCCCTCACAAAATACTCCCATATTTGAAGGGTCCTGAGTGGAACAAATTAATAACAAGTGCCTCTAAGACTGCATGTAACCACTTCATTACAGCTGTGCAAAATTCCTAATGACTCCAGAGGTCCAGGATCAGGTCCATAATGACCAAAAGGCAGCATGGCTCAATTAACAACGAAAGACAATGCTGATTATTTTCCTCTGTGACGAAAAACAAAAAATTACTAACCTCCGTACTGGGAAGTAAGGAAAGAAATAGCACGATATATTCGAGGAGTGATACTAAACCCTAAGTAGATGGCATTGCTGAAGTTGCCGAGAGCAAACAAGAGCCTGAAACAAGGTGTTACAAGGCACCAGCAGGAAGGGCAGCCCGTCAGGGGTACCCCGAGTGCTCCGGCAGCATCTCCGCCGAGCATCCATTCCACCCAGCATCCATCCCGCCGAGCATCCATTCCACCCAGCATCCTTCCCTGCCGAGCATCCATCCCCGCGCCCGCGGCAGGGACAGCGCTCAATCCGCGCAGGGACCGCGCCACCTCCTGGCAGCTCCGCTGGCGGCACCGGCCCGGCGGCAGGCAGCACCTGATGCTGGACCTCCTTTCCGGGCCTCAAAAGTGTCCTTTCTCCTTCTCGTAAATGTCCTTTAGCGACTGCTTCCGACTGACGTGGAGGATAGTACAGTACGGCATTTTATCTCGGGCGAGGGACACAGAAATGGGATTTTTTTTCTCGGCTGGGGAAGTTTGCTGAGCTGAACGTTCGCCCAACATCTGTTTCTTGTATTCGGGTCATCTAAACTGGAAGAACTTGCTATGACTCAGAATAATGTGACAATCCTGCTCCACTAATCCTCTTAATTTAAAATTAACAAATGTTGAATATACATTTCTCCCCAAATTCCAAGTTGGGTAAATTCCATTTGAGCTTCCTCTCCTCAGGTTCCAAGTTGGACGAATTCCATTTTAGCTGCCGAATTATCCATAGCTATTCTCTAATAATAAGTTTTGTTTTGTAGAAACAGCAGGGAAGAACAGATGCTGTGGGTTTTTTTCCTAGAAATAAATGCATTTTTTTTCTTGCAGAGGCAAATTACTTTAAAAAATCACATCAGCTTCAATTATTTGTTCTGGTAAGTAACCCTAAGATGCAGTAGAATTTAGTGGTACAAATTTTGTTCCCAAAGCTGAAATTCTAAGCCTGAATTATTTGGAAAATGTCTTAGGGACAAATGCTCTTTTTTCTGATTTCAGTCAGGAGATTACATGGCAAGAGAGATACTTCATGCATCATTTCAAATAGGAGCCAGACCAGACCTAACCTTTCTTTCTCTTGAGTTCCTTTTGTTTTCACACTGCCAGGCTCCTCAAATTCTACTTATGCTTATATCAACCAGTCAGTTTAAAAAAGTTCTTCTGTCGGTCTTGATCACCTTTCTCTGCTCTCATTGCTGTATTTTGAGATGTTAGGAACCCCTGGGGAAACACAGTACCTGTGCATGTTACCACTAATTGACTTCCACATTGCTGTCTAGTGGTGCTGCCTACCCTTCTGTGTAAGGACTGCATGAATGGATTGTTATTAACTCTCCTCCTAGCCAATATAGGCAGGAGATCTAAATAAAACTCAAATATTTAAATCCACTTGGGTAATTTGGATTGCAAACTCTCAACGTAAGTTCCCAAAACACATCTTTGTAATACTTATTTCCCGTTTATTTACCATCCTTCTTCTTCAGACCTTAATGATGTAAGACAAACCATTGATCTGATTTGTACAGTCCTAAAACATAGCCATTGTTTTCAATTATTTTTCACGTTTTAGTCTCTGATCATTTATTTTTTATGCTTAGTTACGCTAATTAGGTTAAAAACCTCTAGTTGTAAGCAGTATTTTTCTTTCACAGTTTGACATTTATTTTGTGTAGGCTGTGATGATCCGTATGTTTATAAATTAATGGGACATAATATTCTAAATGGTATAGCCAGCAGAGAATAAAACAATAATGGTAGGTATTTTTTGAATTTTGTTTCAGTGGGAAAAAAGATCCTGTAAGTACAGAATGGAATTTGCATAAATAGCAATTAATGAATTGAGTGGAGTAGCAAACTAAATACTGAAAAGATGTTTAAAGAACACATTTATCTCTTTCATTAGACTTTCAAAATTGTTTTCACTGAGTCACATAGACATGAATGACTCTTTCAGCTATTGTTCCAAAAAATATATAAATGAATCTAGTTCTTATCAAAGTTTCAGTGATATTTGCATACAAAAAGATATTTCCTGCTCAGGAAGATGTTGAATCCAGTGGTGAACACACTGAATTGTAAATAGTTTGATAACAAAGACAATTACATATGAATAATGGTAACCTAGTAGTATGCATTTTTGGTGTGTCCTTAGCCAAGGTAGAGAGGTTTGCTGAGGTAACTGGATTGCTGCATAGTGTATGGAATTCTAAGTTGTATTGAGAGCTCAGCCTTGCATTAATACAAAGGCAGGTCACTTAAAGATCCACCTAGAATTTGCTTGAAACAAGAGTGAATCACCAAGGCCCTTTAAGATGAAGAATCATAACAAAAGTCAGAACTTTCTAGCAAATTCACCTCTTTTATAATTTTGAATACAGAATGGGGCTTTGCAGAGTTGCCCTGAAATGCTTTGTTTCCAGTTACCTGAGATCCAACAAAAGTTTGAGGTGTCTAGTTATCCAAAACTTACCAGTGTCATGAATCATAATGCATTCATTTTTAAGACACACACCCAGGGTGAAATCCAAAGAATAAAAGATAAACACAGGGAGAAAATGTGTCAATTCTGCTCACACAGTAAATAATTAGGCCAAATGTGTTCATTTAACCTCACATTCTTTGATCTGCATCTTAAAACTAGCAGTGAAGGTTTAGTCTCTCTAAAAGAAAAGAGGGAAATAAATTGAATTTTTGAAATTATTTAGTTTCTACTGTCCCCAGATTTTGGAATCTCAGACATTGTGTTCCCCTCCACGTGGTGCTGGTGGCTACAGCTTCCACTTCCATCCATACATCTCTCCTACTACATGGGATTGGCTTTTTTCTCTATACACACTTGGAAGTCCAAGAGGCCCTGAATGAAACTTCAAAGCCTTACTGTGCCAAGTGAGTTAGGCTGGGCTGCACATTTGCTGGAACTGATGGAAGAGTGCCCAGTGATGTTCATGGTGCTGGGAGAAGGCCTTCAGCAATCTGCCTAAAGAAAAGCTGCAGGATGCATCTTCAAACATTGTGGGACTTCTCTTAAGGTAAAGGGCAAAGTTTTTCAGGAGGAAAAGTAGAAATCAGCTCATGAAGCTTGGGTCTTTGAGGATGCCGCTGGAGGTGACAAAAGAGCTCCATTCTCCCCATTTATCTGTCTTCTAATTGTTAAATACACAGTGGAAAACAAATATAAAATCCTCAGCATAAGAAAATACTTTGTTATGGTTTTCCCATCACAGCACTGTGAAATATTATACAAAGCTTAAACATTCTTACATGGATTATCTTTGTTTTATCTCTTTTTTTCCCTTAAAACTGAAAAAAATTCACTTTATTTTTCTTTTTCCCCACATTAAAGGGAAAAACCAACTCTGTCATGACTGTTAGATTTCCAGGTGATCCATGATATTTGACAGAGCACCGTAAGGAAAGGCCAGAAAGCAGGCAGGGATTAATGACACTTTTGCCAAGTGATGAATTCTGCAGTCCTGTAAACCTGGCATTTTGCATTCTGTCAAGATCAGAGCCATTTTTAAGCTGTTTAAGTTGTGATTATTTTCTCACATCTGTTTCCATGAAAACTAATTGTAGATCTGAAGTTGCTTTTTTTAAATAATTCATAAAAACATAAATCCAAAGGAGAGTGGCAAAGGTATACAGAAACCCAGTGAAGTACAAAGAAAAGGGTCAAGTCAGCTGTAGTTATCTGAGCAGTTCTCCGACTCCTGAAGTACTTAATTAGGCCTGTCTGACTGTTTGGCCCTGGGTTGATTTTTTCTTTCAAGAGAGCTGTTGACCTGATGGTATATTAAAACACACTCAGCTGTAGCTTCAAAATGGTTACAGAAAACATTTGTAAATGCTGCTGTTTTGGCAATAGAAAAAAAAAATGTAGGCTAGCTAGTGAAACTCATGCATTTATAATTTTTTTTCATGTTACTGAATAGCCTTTTAGCTCTACCAATTACACAGATCAGCTAGACAACATCGTTTAATGTAGGCAACAAAATGCCCAGAAGATCCTTATCTATGAAAACAAGAGCTTCCCCAAGTTTTGGAGGGTCTCCCAACCAGGCAATTAATTGAACTAATTCAAACAAGCCTGTATAAAGTTTATAGCTTCTGGAATTATTGCTGAGCTTACAGAAGCATTTTAAAGATTACATCCTCAAAACTTTTAGATCAATTATTTTACAGTAGGAGTAGATCTCTTGTTTTAAAATGCCTCTTTGTGCTGATCCATCATTTTTCCTAATATAGGCTATTTTTGCAGAACTAATTAGTAACTTATGCCCTGGAGAAAATTCTGTCTGTTGGTTTGTCCTCCTCTTAGAAAAGAGAATTTTTATACTTTTATTCATTGGAAGAAAATCCTCTCCTGTGAAGACAGAAGGAAGGAAGATATTAGAAAGAAGCACTAAAAAGAGAAAAAAACCCCAAGCCCCAAATCTAGAAAACAGTCCAGACTCAACAGAGCTGTAGCCACAGCTGTTTTGAGAGGGAAAAGGGTTTTATCTTTTGCTTGTTTGCCAGTCCAAGGCTTTCCCACTAAAAGCTGTTCAAATGAGCAATCCTGTGATTACTAGCACCCTCCTCTTAATAATTTGGATGTGACTTCTCCCTTCTTTCCCTCAGCATGGTACCAAGCAGGCTCCCGTTTTACATTTTGTTGTTGAAAGGGAGGCTGTCAGGGTTGACATTCTGAAATATCCATCTGGCTCCTTAAATGCTATCATGTCTCTTTTGTTTTCCCAAGTCTCCGATGAGAAGATGTTTGTCACTTAATTGCTGCTGAGGATCACAGATGATGGTTTATAGGTTTAGGCAAATTGCAGGCAGCACTTTGTTAACAAACGGTAGAGCACAATGGTACTTCATAATTATCCTATAGAGCTCAATTGGCCCTTAACGGCACCTGCATGTACAGCATCAGGGAGCCTTGTTTCAACACAAAAGCTCCTTCTTGTTAATTAACCTGTGTGCACTTGTTACAAATGAAACCTATTTGTTTCCACTTAATATATTTGCAGCTAGTTTAAATATTCATTTATTATTATGCTTGTTAAGTGAGGAGTGGAGAAAAATAGTTTGGATCACTTTCATTAGTATGCATTGAGCTTAAAAGAGGTAGCAAATAGACCAATATGTCAAGTGTGTTCCTTTGTGCTTTCCTTCTTCCTGCTTTGTAGGTCCCCAAATTAGGCGAACAAAGATGTATATCCATTGCTGATTGAAATAATACAAAAGGAATGAGAAGTATAGGAGCCTCCGTGAAAAAATCAACAATTTCTCTGAAAGGGGCTTTGTACCAAATGACAAATTTTTCATTCTAGCTGAAGAATGTCTTTTATTGCACATTTAAAATTTGTATGTACACATACAGTTTTTATTTGTGTGTAAAAAGCTGTGAAATAAAACTGGATCCAGGGTATTTAACTGTTATGCTTTTTTTCATGCAGTTCTAACACACATGCCCTTTAATCTTTAACCAAAGAGGTTACTTCTATATTATCCTTACAAGCAAAGCAACATTTCCTTTTTAACTGATAAAAATTAGAGAGAAACTGAAAGAAATTGTTGTGTGTTTATTAGAGTCTATAGGTACATATAAAAGACCATTAATTCAAGTGCATAAAGAGATCAATATAGAGTGATTATTGTTGTTGTTACCTTGTATTTTTATAAAGAATATGTCAAATGCTTTTATTCCTGTTACTGACAAAACAAAATCCCTTTCTTACACTGATTTTGATTATTTGTTTTTGGTTTTGAGTATCTTTGTGGTCTGAAGGTTTTCAATTATTTTTTTTAAGGTGAATAGTCACACAAGTAGTAGAGATTGCAGAGCAGATGCAGCTGAGCAGTCAGTAAAAGCTTAAGTTTCCTCCTTTTTGCTTGACTTTTTGAAGTTATTTCTAAAGGATATGACTGCAAGGGAATCTTATCCAATACAATGAAAGGAAGCACAAAGGACAGTCATTTCTTGAATGGCCAGAGTGAATCCTGAATAATGCCATTTCCTTCTGAGTAGTTTCCACTAGCAGCACTAATCAAGTCCAGAGAATTTGCCACTTTGCATGCCAGTATCAACAGATAAACATATTAAAGCTAGGTGGAGGAGGGAGGAGCAAAATTTTGGCTGCAGATGAGCTCTTGTAACAGCACAATGAATAATATCAAAAATACACTTATGTATTGATGTGAGATGCATTCCAACAGCTACTGATTTATTGCTGTGATACTTCTGTTTAAAACTGGTCAAATAATGCATTTTAGAATAGGTTAGTGCTGCCTCTTACCTAGAGTAATATATCTCATTTCTATCAATTCATCATGATTATATATTCTAGCCATTTCATTTAAAATTTCAACTTGCCAAGGGGAATTAATAACACAGAGAGAATTATAAGTTACTTGTATTCTGCACATTTAGTGGAGATAGGAGTCAATACGGCTCAATAATTCAACAATTAAATAGGGAAAAGAAAATTGTTCATTAGGTTGTGTGTGTGTGTGTGTGTGCATGTATTTGTGCATAGTCATTTTATATGTATGTTTATATTTTAATTTATTTAGAGTGGAGTACAGTGTTTATATGACATGTTGAGGATCAAAATGGTATAAATATTCTCTAATCACAGGATAAGTGTGATGGATTTTTTAGCAGAAGGAGCTTCAGCTTCTCAGACTCTGAAGCACATTGCCTTTTCCCATAGTGAGAATATATTTAAAAATCAAATGTCACTGTTCTCTTCTTTTAATCATGGTTTCAGTGCTGAGGCTTCCAATATGTAAGCACAGAAAAGGCCCCTGTGATGCAAATGTATCTTCTAGGCTATAGATGGCACTAAATCAGCAGCCACTTTTGGTTAGTACTGATTTGCAGTGGATTTCAATAGTTGTTTAGAAGTGAAGGTGCTTATCAGGTCAATGAGTGTTCAAAGCCCTAATGAACTCTCACTAAAACATCTTTCATCTTCTAGGGCCCTAAAATCATTGCATGTCTCCAGCATGAGTTCTTCAGTGATTTCCAAAGCAGCTGGGAAACCAAGGCATCATTTTTGCCTCTTCTGTGTTTTTGTGATACTCTCATGCCTCCTGGCAATTTGTACAGTTACAAAAGCATGGAAGAAGTAGCTACTACCAGCTTATAAGGCATCTGTTTCTCTCAGGTCCACAACAGAATCTGAGAGAAGCAAAACAACAAAACTTTCAGCAGTTAAAAGTATGTCTACTGCTATTACAGAGAGCTGTATTTAGATCCTTTTCATCTCTCCCAAATGCATCCAGCTAGTGAGAGCTTTCTCGGCCCCTTTTTAGATATACTTTTGCACAGTCCCTAGACTAGATCACTGGGCTACAACTCTCTGTTTATCACCTGTGAAAATGAAGCAAATCCAGCCATACTTGGCACCTGCAAGGTTGCTTTTTCAAAACAGGGCATTATTTATTCATTGCAGAGTACACAGCATTCTGAGAAGGGAGATAAAACAGTGGAAGGCCTATTTCTGAATCTTGCTTATTCCTGTGAGTTTTGTTAACTTTTTTTTTTTCATACTGGACACCTCTTCCCTAGCCTAGGAGATACAGGCAGTTGCAGTATCCCTTACTTTCACTTCCCCCCTGCAGCATTTTCTTATAACTAAACACTCCCCAAGACGCCCTTCTTTAGCCAGGGATTTATTTCTTTTCTAAACAATTTGTTTTTCTTTTTCTCTGAGGTTTTGGTCAGGGAAAACACACCTGTTAGCCTGGCTGGAGACAAGCAGGTGCCTATCTTGCAGTTAATAGCTCCCTGCCTTCTTGTTGCTTGGCTGTTCTCTGGAGATAGCTCATCTCTGTCGTTGTTTTGTTTCTAGCTTGGTTTTAGCCTAGAAACCTCTTTGATTTAATTCTCAGTAGTCAGGTGGAATAACACCGAGTTAGAAAATGTAGGTACCTACTGCATTCAGAGAAAATAATACTTCTGTATGCCTCATTAATCTCAGAGGAGTTTATGACTCAGAAGGTAAAAGAAGTAGAAAGCACTAATGACAAATACTGTGTTCCAGAAGGGATTGTAAGGCAGAATTTTGCTAAGATGATGACCTACTATCCCTTACATAGCTCACTAGTATGTGTTCCACTTCTGATGGGGCTTGTGAGTCTTATTTTTTATCTCTCTCTTGCTTCAGATTCTGCACTCCTAGCCCCTCCTCAAATATCCATACCAAGTTGTTTTCTACAGTGGTGAGTAGTATTTTGCTCACCTTGTTGTTTTCTTTTCATACCTCCAGCATGTGAAGATGTTTGCATCATGTTCACTGCTTTAATCAGTGATAAAACCTTTCTTGGTGTCTACTCTGCCATGGCCAATCCCAACATGTCCACAGCCTCATCTGTGTGCTTCCTCTGTCCACCAACCTTGCTTTCACATTAGGAATGATGTATACTGTGTCTGAACACAAACACAATCCTATTATTAAAATTGACATCTCTCTCTGCTCCAGGTGGATCTCTGAAGAGAAATACTTTACTCCAATAGAGACCTTGCCTCTTAAAATCTACACGTGTTCTGGTGGTATGGGGCTGCCCATATACACACAATATGTAGATATAAAAGTGAGTAGTTTCACAGCTGAATTCACTGTTGGTGAGCTAGTATAGAATTAATTTTGGAAATGTAAAATTCAGATATCTAAGAGCTTGAAGTGAAATTCACAGAGCCATGTTCTGGATTTAAACCCCTCCAAAGCGCCTGAACAGTGTTAGATATTTCATGTCAACGGTGTGATCAGAACAAAAACTACCAGAGCCAGTTTACAGGGGTTCACACTGCCCTGGCTGGCTAAACTGAAACATGTAGGAGAGGAAAGTGTTTTATATCCCAGGATCTCAGGGCCCTGCTCAATGAAGAGCCAACACCAGCCTGAAATTAGAACTTTGAAATGATGTTTCCAGATTCAGATAACTGCATTACATCCCTTTCAAAAATCAGTCTTTCTTGCAAAATGTCTTCACAGTGCAGGTTTCCTATTCAGGAGCTGGAAGACCCACTTTAAAGAAGATGTGGATTTAACTCCCCTTTCATTGGCAGAGGTTCAAACCCACTGTTCCCGCCTCTCAAGGGATGCCCTAATCAATGAGCAACCATCTGTTCAGGGTAAGGGGGGAGGGCTTCCTCCACTTCCTTCCTGGTGTCCTCCCACTACATTGGAAGAAGATGTCATGACTAATTGGGCTCAGGAGCTAAATCACCCACCTGAGAATGGGGTAGATTCTAGTTCCTACTCCTGGTTCAAAAGCTGCTTCCTCAGTAAGATGCACTTCGTGTGGATCAGTTTCCACATCTGTAAGTACATCAAGAGCTGTGAGCACAGTGAGCTCTGAGTGAACATCCACAGATCCACATTAGTGCACGCAAAGGACATGTGTGTGTTTATATATGTATAGACATGAAATTAGCACCCTTGGATCCTTTTACATATAGTAAATATGACAATAAAACCACCAGACTATAATCCTATTAAAAATCCCTGTAAAAATATTTGTGACAAAAATAATTTGTGGGTTTTTTTTTTTTAAGAAGTCACTTTTGCTCAGAACAAAAAAGAAAATGTCAGGTTTTGATTACTGAAAACTGGAACAGGATCTTGTTTCTCAGTTGGCATGACAAAAAAAATGACTGAAATATTTTGGAAAAATTAAATAAAAGTATATTTTTAGAGAAAAGTGTGTGTGGGTAAGGACTATATTTGGATTAGAAATGACATTATTTATTGAAAAATAATATCAGGAAATTAACCATGGTGTATCTTAGGAGAACATAGGAAATCTGACATGCTAAAAGCTGGGACATGCTTTTCTCTGCAAGAGACCACTGTTGAGTTGTTTTGTTTTTAAAGTCCCATAGATAAAGCACTGGGAGTTGGACAGAATAGGCTTTAAGCCATGATATGTGACTCACTATTGTGTAATTTGGTAATTTCCCCCCCAAAAAACACTAGAGGTAAAATGCTTTTGAAAGAATTATACATATTACAAATGTAGGAAATAATTCTAACTTTTCTAGTATCTCTTGGTGATCACATACCTCATTTCTGTGCATTAACCTATCATAATGAGGTTTTGTTAACCCTTTGTACAGCTGAGTACCATGACTTTTCTCATATCAGCTCGGACTGTCACATGGTTGACTTAGCACCAGTGAACACTTCACAACCACAGATTCATTTTCCTCAATTTGTTAAGTGGCTAATTATAAAGGTTCACAAAAGAATTGACACAAGGGAAGGAGACAGCCACACTTCTGTCAGCAGCCCCATGTGGCCTGTACAAGTGTCACTCATAAAACAGAGCACAAATTAAACAATGGCTATAATAAGATCTAGGGGCTGGTGGATAATGAAAGAAAACTTCCTGTGTAGATGCAAAACAGACACTAAATGGGTTGTTTTTATGTTTGACAACAGGGCCCTTATGTAACTCTTCATGAATTCTGAGTCTGCCGTTAAGGTAATGTTCTTGGACTAGACTAGATGGTAACAAGCTAAATAAAATGACTACTATTTATTTTGTGCCTGTGACTGTGATTTCCAATTTAATTTCCATACTGTAGTATATCAATAAGATTTTTTAAAGCAGAGTACAGTCCATGCACTCTTTCCCAAATAAGCAGATATTTTGGAATTTGCTAGCAGATATAACTGCAAAATGAACAGTGTTGTATTTTAAGAACAAATGCAATCAATGTGTTAAGAAATCATTCACTCTATCTGCAGTCATCAGCTGCTTATTACAAATAGCTGAATTTAAGCTAAAGAATAAATTTAAGCAGAAGCCTTTTCCTCAACTGCAAGATTTCTATACACCAAATTGGACTTTATTTTGTTGGTTTAAGTATTTAATGAAATGGAATGAAAGTATTTTTTTGTGCATGTGCTGTTTTTCCCTTTCACTATAATACTGCTACTCGCTATGCATAGTGTTTGCATCATTATGTAAGACATTTGCAAATATGGTATGGTGTGTTTGCCTATGGGAAAACCCTCTCTTCTAATGTATTCATGAAAGATAAATTAACAGTGCTTTAGGTATGATAGAGAGATTCATAGTATAGTCTATTATAATGCTGATATTAAAAAGCAAGCTCATCATTTAATAAGAAAAATGTTAATCTTTTACAATCATGGCAATATGTGTTATTTCTGAGTAAGTCTTCCCTCCACCACTGTCTTTTTGTTAGTTATAATTTTAGTTTACTATTTGTATTAGGCTGATATCTAGATAATAGTCAGGACACCATTGTGCTGACACTGTACAATGACAGCAACCCTACCAGAAATATCTTTGTTTCTATTTTCTTTTTTCTTCCGTTTCTTTCTTCCCTTGATCTTCCCCTATTTTTCACAGTATAGACTCCAAGCATATCTCCTGTGGGATGCTGATATGATACTTTTGCCAGTCTCAATTAAAAAAAAAAAACCCAAACAAATACAAACCCACAACAACAGGTATGAAGCAATTTTCTGCAGGATTATGCAGTTCCTGATTTTCTGCAGATATCTGATTTTCAAAATTTAGATGTTTTCTGGACACCTGGTCAGAAATGCTAGAAACCTGCCTGCAGGAAGCGATGTTTCACAGCTACATTCTGCATTTATGCTTCTCTGGCAGATGCACTGATTTCTTTGGCTTTGTCTATGCTTTTGTATCAGCTGAGGTCTCAAAGTTGCACTGTAGCCCAAACTATCCAGCTGCCACCACCATGTTGATTCCTGTGCCCACCAAAGTCCAGAGCAGACCAGCTGCCCTCCCCAGGAAGGATGCCCAGACACAAGATCCCAAATCTTACGTTCAAACACACTGACATGGGCAACCCAGAAGCCATTAGTTTCAGCTACTTCACTCTGAAGAGTAGAAACCCAAAGCAGCAGAGCTACCAAACTACAACTTTTGTGCTTCATGGTAATGTACAGTGCAGGGACAAGGGAAAAAGGACTATACAGGAGGACTATATTGGGCAAGAATAAACAGAAATCCAAGAAACCAAAACCTTTGTCTGTCCTTAGACACATAGGGTTCTTATCTATTTATCTTTTTTTTCCATGTTCATCTCACTGTCATCTTCATTATGCTTGCTTGTACTCTATATCCATTCTGTCTTATACCAGCACTCCAAATTTCTCATTCACTTATTTTTAATCTCATGTAATCTGCACCAATTTCCTGCACATAATCCCTCAGGTAATGTACAACAGTCAGCGAGAACATCCTGTGTGGAAGTACCCTGCAGTTAAATACATTTTCCTACTGAAACAGAAGGATTTAGTAGAAACTGTTGGTATCCATGACATCTTCGTCATTAGTAGATTTGGGCTCTCAATCTGTAGCTGAGGAGAGAACCAGATTCAGGACCCTGGACAGCTGTAATCAAATTAAAATATTTCCTCCCACATGCTTTTGAGGCAGCCTATGGAAGGACCCAAGGGCACTAGTGGTTTATTATACATCCTGGCCTGGGAACTGCACTAACAGACTTTCTCAATTCACAAATTCACAAATTGTGAAGAAATGTGAAGAACTTCAATTTTTTTTGACTGAGATCCTGAGCACTTTTGTGTTTTCTTCCTACATTTTCCTTATGACTGTTGTTTCAGAAAAGGAAGTGCATCCTGCTTCACAAGCACATTGGCAGCAAACATAATGGTGAAAGAAAACACAGAAAGACATAGCAGAGAGTCATTCTACATTGATATTCTCATCTTCTACTGTACCTGTTCCTCCGTGTCTTCTGCTGATTCCTGTTTCTTAACTGTCTGAGTTACATCATTCTCTTGTCAATACCAATCCTGAATAATAAAGATAGAAAATCCTTAGAGTTTGCCTTTGAGTTCCACATCCTGTCATCATTTCTGATGTCATACTGATATTCTTTTAGACTTGTTTGGTAGACCTTCCTCACTTGCCAAAAAGGATACAGTGGCAAAAATCAGAGCAACCTAATGAGTGAGTCCAGTTTCTGAGGATGCAAGTCATCTTAACTCCTGCTAGAGCATGCTTTAAGGGAAGGTCATCTTTCCCTTAGAAGTCAAGGTCAACACAGTATCCCAGCCTGGGCTTAGATATAGCTAACAAAGTCTTAAATCTTTGGGTACACGGAAAGTTTTTCACCTGATACTTTGTCAAATATTGAAAGAGAGCTTTTTAAATAATGGAATTATTGCCATAACCTAGTGTGGCAATTTTTCTTTTTATGCTAGGGCAAAAAGGGCTTAAGGAGAGTAAGATGATAGCAAGCCTTGATTAAAATCCTACACTAAAAATATTCCCAGATTTATTCTGCAAATTAAAGTAACGATCAATGTATGTTTTGCAAAAAAAAAGGCATCAACCCTGAGCTTTCTATTCTTCAAGACAGATTAATAATAACTGAAATTTTTAATGAAATATATAGTTGAATAGGTGTAGGCTGCACGTAGATATTTAGGCCTGATTCATCCAATTAAGATGCTTGTCAGAGGAAAGACAATTTTTTTTTCATATAGAAAAACCTATATGATAAATTTCACATCTGCCTTAAAAAAATTATTTAAATATGATTTGGCATATAAGCAGAACTCCAGTGGGACTGGAGGGTCACTGCACAGAAATGCATGTGGAAACACCTAGCATGCCACAGCTATCAAAGGAAGTCATTCAGAACTTCATAGACAACCTCACTCTCATAGCTTCATAAGCTTCATACATACCTGATATGTAAAATCAGTTTGATTAAAAGCCTAACCATTTATAAGTGCAGTTGCTTGCATGATCATCAACATGCATGATCATTCTAAATGGATGCACAAATAATTACACAACCAATTCTGCACATTGTCATGAACCTTTATAACAGTAGCAATCAGAACTATGAGGTTCTTGTCTGAATATTCATTGCCCTAAGTTACATGGATTCATTTCATCTTTGTATATACATTCAAAATAAATGAATTTGCATTTTTAAAAGGTAAGATATTAACCATCCAAATTAATAATACTTTCATTAAAAATATATTCTAAATATTCTCTGGGTAGCATTTGAATTTGAAACCATCATTAGTGGATTTTGTTTCAGCTTGAAGTCTTTTTTTTTTTTTTTTGTAATGTCTATCCTATTCATTTTAAATTTTGAGCATAACAGTGTTTCTCCCACTGTTTGAACCAAGCTATTATTAAGGGATTGAAGTTTTCTGGTGAATGAAGAAGTCCAACTGCTTTTCATGACAAAGTTGGTAATTAGAAGGCCAATTTAATGGTGAATCAGGCAGAAATATTCAAACCATGACAAATTACTTTAATAATACAGCTTGCAATGCTTGAACAGAAATAAATTTCACTTCTGAAACTCTCGCCTTTTTCTGCCTGCCTGGAAGATAAAACTGTCCAGGAGGTATTTTGTACCCTTTATTCAGTAAAGCTTTTACTAGAACTTAAGCAGGCCAAATAGCTTGCAAATGCAAAAACATTATTCATGTTCTTATGATTTTTTTTTACCTGAAGGTAGGCTGTGTTGAGAATTCTGTATAAGTCAAAGATTTATTTTTTTTTACCTCCTGCTTAAACACTGCAATAGTGTTTTATTGTTTTATCTCTGACTTGAAGCATTAGCAATAGTCTACATTGGCTTCAAAACTGAAAGCTAATTTCAGTGTTTGTCATAAGTTTGTTAAGGCCACATGCATTCCACAGTTTGAAAAATTTCATTATTCTGTCCATGCTGGGGCTTCGTAATTGGATAGTAAGGATGTTCAAAGACTAATTTAGTGAATTGCACAATATTTTAAATGGAATTATGCAGGTTTATGGGGCCTCAGGGGATTGAGCTAGGAGCCTCTTGAGAAAATCTGTTTATCAGTAAATGATATTAGCAGCTTTCACCTAGCTTTTGTCTTCATTAAATTGCTGCTCTTCCAATTGAGGGTCACATCTGAGGACTGCTTTGATAATTTGTCATTATTGTCTTGTTTATTGGAGCATAAAGTTGATACCGCAAAGGTTGTGCAGTTTATATACAATGTGCAAAGAAGTTTTACCTACCAGCCCTGCCAATCTTTTATCATAGCAAAACATGTCAGGACACAAGAAATTGTAACTTGTCCAGTATTCTAGTATTTTCTAAATCATCATGCCCCCTGTATTTAATTTCCTAATATTTTCTAATTGAATGCAACATTTTATACTCCAGGTTATATCAGATTGTGTTTTCTTTCCTTCTATCATTTTTAACAGATGGTCAAAAATATTTCTCTTTTTAAAATTAAGCATTTTTTTTTCTGTTTGAGTGCCCCTTTTCCAATGCTCTGGATTTACCCTGGTGTAAATGTGACCAGTATTTGTCCCACCTATTGAATTTAATTTCCCATGAAATCACACATGCAGCAGACTTGGTCTATATTTTGAAGCACCAAGGCCACATTTAAATTATTGTTTACCCTCTAGAATTTCAGTGAAAAGCCATTTCAGTGCTTCTACTTATGGGAAGAAGAGTTGTAGACATGGGCTGGCTGTATCATCCTATTATTTGTTTCCTTTCATGTTACCAGCACCACAGAAAAATCATAATTTCTCTAACAGCAACCATAGGTGAGATGCATCAATGCTGTAGTCTATATAGATTGAGAGACTATCGCCCAGCCTTAGACATGTGTCTTCAGGCCTCGTGTCAGTGAATTATGTACCCTTTCAGATTTTATTTATGTGTAGGGATCATATACTTTTTATAACATGTACGAATTAGGCTTATTTAAACCACTTGAAAAGGCTTGGCAGTATCGCTACATTTTTTATGATTAAATTATCCTGCAGCCTAATGTGGAAGTGAAAGAGCACTCTTTTTGTTATATATTATACTAGTTTCCCAAGAAAAACTGAAACTTCTGAACTGAATATTATGCAAGCTTCAACCTAAAGCATTTAAATATGGGATAATTTGGGCTTTTTGTTTGTTTCTAAGAACCGGTCATAAAAAACCTCCAACAAATACATACTTTTATGTCTTTTGATTAAAAAGAAAATACATTCTTGACAAGCACTAATCTGTAGTTGCCTACAACCCCACCAAATGAAACCCTTCTTACTAAAAAATTTTTCTTAGGAAACTGTGCCCGGAATGTGATTTCAATATCAAAATGATTTCAATATCAAAACAGATTTGATTGTTTTATGAGATTTCAGTGTTCCAAGCAAAAGGCTTCAACCTCATTTTTGTGAAGAGGATTCAGATGTCAAACTCAGGGCAAAACCTTATTCCCGAATCATGATCCAAGTAGATCCTTCAGCCTGAAAGGTTAAGCTCGACTGGTCTGGAGACATCATGGCAAAACATCCTATGAAATTCCTAGACAGAGCATCCCAAACTACCACACCAGTCTGTAGGTCACATTTTGTTATCATACACACATGCTCTGTACACCCTGGCCACAAGCCATCGGCTCATCTTTTCATCCTTTCTCTTTTTCTCTTCTTATTCCATGCACTGTTTTCCTTCCCTGCAGGATTGCTGTTCCTTGAGACATTTTATACCCCCATTTACCCTCTCAAATTAACTCAATGTGTTTTCCCAGCTTAATTTATTTTACCTCCCAACCCTCTGTTATCTTTGCCATATGAGTTCCCTTTCCCTACCTACTATGGATATTGCCCAGAAAACCCAACAACTTCCATGGAGTCAATGCGCAAATTTTAATACAGCCATGAAGGTGAAGATTGCAGCTAAATGGTTGGACTCAATGGCCTTAGAGGCCTTTTCCAATCCTAATGGTTCTTTTAAAGCTCTGCTGCCTTTATCATATAGGTAATTCAATTAATATTTTTAGTTGGTTTAGATGCTCCTATGCACAATTTTATGTCTTTAAGCATTTGCTGATTTTGGCTCCTTGCTTGGCATTTCTTTGTCCTATTCTTGTGCTACTGCAGAACCTGTCTGAGCAACTGAGGGAGCTGTTTAAACTCAGCTACAAGGTATATCTTACTTATTTTGAGTGGAAAACCTCTTGTTATTGACAAACTGTAAATAGCAACACTATTGTGTATGTGAGATACTGAAGATGTAATCTGGTACAGATTCAATAAAAAAAAACTTACGGAAAAATGCAGTGGTTCCATTATTCCTTTATTTGGAGGAGAGTAAAACCAGTTCAGACAGGTCACACTTTTGTGTTTTCAAAGAGAACTGTCTCTCTCCAGTGACTACAAGAGGAACTGCATTGCATGTACTTTCAATAAGTAGCATCTATAAAGCCTTTAGTAAGGGGTTAGCTGGTCCAGATCCTGTTTATTGTTTCTGCAGCTTCTCCTTTCTTCTGGGTCCAGAAGAGCTATTTCTCTATTTTTCTGTCTTGGTGAGGTACCAGCTTCAGAAAGTGGGAAAACAAAAGGTGGTATGCAGCAAGAGTTGTTACATAAATGACTTCAGGCATGGCAACCTAGAGAAAGGTAATCTTCTCCTTCCACTTTGGTTTTGCTATCACTGGCAACAAGTTTCTCCTGCCTTACATCTCAGTTCTGATTGTCATCAACTTTAAATGTTTCTGAATTTTGCACCCTTGATTAGACTGAGCAACGCCTTCCATAAGAGCTAAGTCCTGGTTAGCAGCTGAGGAGGTCACAGAACGTGTTTGGTGTGAGTTCCCCAGCCATCACAATTTGAAAGTTCCTCCAGTTTGCTCTTAGAAGAAAAAAGACAGCCAGCTATTGCTCCCTCAAGGGACTTATGGAATTCAGGGTAAGTAGTAAGACAGTGGTCTCAGATAGCCTCAGTTGCTTCTTGGTGTAAATGCCTAACTCCAGGAAAGGGGAGGAGTTCAAATATTTCTCTCCCTTTCGTGCTTCCCATTGGCTATTTCAGGTGTTGAACACTTCCACCTTTTCCACTTACCAATATGTTGCTCTTGTGCATCCTAATTAGACATTAAGCATTTCCCACCCCATTGTGAAAAAAACTTTGGAGCATAACTGGATTTGTGAGTATTATGCAGGGAGCCAACGTGTAAAAAGTAAGGAATCACTGAGCATCATGGCTTTGCCATCCTTTTCCAGATCTGCTCCTCACTGAACATATGGCATGGCAGTGAGTCCTACAGATTCAGAAACTATGAGTCAAATCTTTGTCGCCACAAGGGATATTTGTCATTTACAACCCTTTCAATGACACTTAAGGCATTTATCCCTCAAAAAAAGTCACACCTAAAGTTACTGTAGGAACTCCCTGGGTTGGCCTTGAGACAGCTGGGTTGTGTGCCAGGAGTCAAGTAATTATGGCAAAAGGAGTCCAAATCTACCTTGGGCAAATTCCTAACATGCAGGTTGTGCTGAGCTCTGTGCTGCTGCAGACATCAATGCAAGCTTGTCCACCTTGCCTGCAACTTTTATGAGAGGATGCTCATGCAATTTTGATGAAGCATATGCATGTACATCTTGTAATGGTCAGAAACACATATGTGGGGCTTCAGTGCAAATGATTTTTTATTACAACTAAACTAAAGTATACATTATGTTTGTTTTGCATGTGCAAAGACCATTTTGCTATGCGGAATAAATATTTTTACTAAAAAGGAAATGTTATTAGACTATCTGCATATATTCTGAGCACCTGAATGTGAGGTGTTGTAGTCATATATTAGGAAAAAAAACCTTCAACAACTGGTTTGAAAGAAAATTAAAATATTAAAGAATTTAAATACAAAAGTGAGATTAGCATGAGGGACAATGAAAAAGTATAAACTTATGGCTCCCAACTGCAGTGAGGGCAGCTAAGCCATTGTGAATACAAGGACACACACTCATTCTCTGTGTTAATCTGCTCTGTGTTTACATACGTGTTTTTCAATTCTCGGGGGACATCAAAATGGTAATGATTTCCTATTTTTGTAAACAAATGGAAATGCAGCCTTTCATGACAGCTGTTACTTCACAAATGATCTAAAATATTTATGCAAATTACAGATTTAGAAATCTTTTCACTGAAGGTGTTTTCCATTCTTGAGAAAGATTCTGACAATTAAAAATAAAAACAAAAAAACATCAGAACCATGCCTGTTATTGTTTAGTCCATAACAAAGACAGCTGTACATACCCTTACTGTGAGTCGCTTTTATCTGAGCAACCTTGCTTAGTAAAATTGGACAATTTATCACCCCAGTGCCTGCAGCAGTGCACACTGCATGCAAGTGATTAGTTTGCCACTCCAGCTACCAGCTTTGATACACCTCTGAGAAACTTGCAGTCTGCATGAAAAGGTCAGCATGGAGCTTAAACTAACTCTCAGGCACCAGGTGGCCCAGGGGGACAAATAGTGGGCTGTGCTGTCTTCTGCCTATCTCAGCAGGACTGGAGGCCTGGGACATCTGAAAGTTGCTCTGCCCAGCAGCCCAGAGAAGGGGTTCTGGTGCACTCTGACATAGAAGGTAGAAGATATGAAGTTAGGCACCTATGTGTGATGTCCAAGTGCCTCACATGGTCTGCTGACCTCCTGCATTTGCCTGTCTTCCCCTCCTGTAACTATAAACTAATGCCATGTGTCTAACTTAGAGCCATGTCTCTAAGTTAGACACTTAACACTGGAAAGAATGAATACCAGCTGCTGGTTGTTGTTTCTGCACTCAGTCTCACAAACCCTGGGAATTTGGTGGACCTGAGGACCACAGTCTCTTTTGAGTCTTGCCCACTGCTCAGGCTCACTGGGCAAACTTGCACTTCCAACACTTGCTGTGTGAATATGTGAGCAAAAGATTTCAATCTTCAAGGCTTTCACACACACCCAATTCAATTATGGAATGCAAAACAATGTTTAACAGTAATTTTTAGGATGCAGCCAGCCTTATCTGAGCCAAATAAATTCTTCACAAGTCATTGTACTTTTATAAGCCCAAGACAAAAGTTCAAGGAAGACTTTGCTCTGCCTGAATATGAAAAAATACCTGGAATAATAGTTCTGGTTGCCTTTGAGGGGTAACAGTGGAAGGTCTCCTTGAATCTGACAGCACCAGCAGTGAGACTGTACATAGCTGGAAAGAAAAGAAGGAAAAAGGGAGCATTTTTATCTCTAGTTTCTAAATAAACAGAAATGAAAACCAGTATTTCCTCTATTGACTCACTGGTGTAATTTAGCCAGTGAGTCAATAGAGGAAAAGGGGAACCTCACTTTATCTGAAACTTCAATAGGTATAGAGTTAATAATCATTTAATCTCCTTTTTAAAAGTCCAGCAAAAGAGAAAATCTTTGACTGTAGCTTGAATGCTTATCCAACATGGAGTATGCACACCCTTATTTCACTGGCAACGTAGGAAACTTGAACTTAGATCTTCAGATGATTCTGCTGGGCTCCTAAGTTCTAGGCACTGCTCAGATGTCTGCTTGGCTGCATCCTGTGCCAGCTTCCTGCCTGCTCACCAGTGAGTGCTTTCAGTTTCACAGCACCTTTCTTACAGACAGTTTCAGTGAGGGGATTTCCCAGATGCTCATTGCAAGGTGTTTTGCAGCTTAGATTTCTGTTTGCAAGCATACTCCTTTCTCATTTGGTGTGTGCAAATGTTACTTAATTTGATTTCTTTCCCTAATAACTGTGTGGATAATTTTGGGGTAGTAAGCTAACATTGCAGGTTTGAACTAAGCCAGAACATTGTGATACTGAAAGCTTTTTTTTTTAGCTTTTTTTTTGCTTTTTTTTTGTCATCCTAAACAATAAATCTTAAAACAAATTTCCTTAGATACAAAGTTTCTTTGTGAGATGTTGTATGCAAAATACTCAATTCTGTTACAGATCTTTAATGCTTCCACACTTTAGTTTCATTACAGCAGGAAATATCTTTCGAATTCTGCTCTTTAGAAAAAGGAAGTTTTAGCCCCTTGAAGACCCAATAAATTACTAAAACAGGGCAATTTATGATCTTCATGCATCTCTGCAAAGAAAATTCTCCCTCCAGGTAGACTCAGTCTGTCTAAGATTCAAAGATATTAGAGGCAATTTTATGAAAGGGATCATTAATTATAAGACATGAAATTTTAATAGGAGGCTTCTTTTTCCTGATATCTTGCATGAGCCAAGATCAAAGTAACTCCCGTATGTTGACCTAGTAAGCATGATAACTGAGCAGATCAGCTTCTCTGTCTGTCCTTTTTAACCTCAGAAAAATCACAGAAGTGATGTGTTGTAGGACAAAGTGCACTTCAGTGTCATATATGTAATAATAGGAGATGGAAAAATGCTGCTACTTGTTCCTGACAGGAGAGAACTGTGTCCCCCCAGTGATGTTCAGGCACACTCACCATGTGAGTGCTCTGGGTACCTCATGAAAGATGACCAAGGCTGGCATGTTGCATGGTCAGCTTGACAAGATGCTCAGCTGTACCTACTCCTTTATAACACGGTCATGTGAACTGTTTTCCTTCCATATAACACCAGATAAAAACCATTCTCCAGTCATCAATTAACCCTATTGTGATGATCCAAACTTAGCTGCTTTTTCTGCATGCTTGTGCTCAAACACACACAGTTTTCTTGCATTAAGGCTGGGACCAGAAGGGATTCATATCACTCTGCATCAGTGATCTTTTCTCTTCATTATTGGCTTCTCTCTCCATCTTTTTGTCTTCTGAAAACTTTATTAGTGATGATTTAATGTTTTATTCCAGGTCATTGATAAAAATGTTGAGTAGAAATAAACCCACTGGAACTTAGCTAAAAATGCACCTGGTCAACAATGATTAGTCATTTACAATTACATCTGGAGAGCTATCAATTAGCCTGGTTTTAATCTATTTAATTGGTGCCATATAACATATTGTTCTAATTTCTTAATCAAAATGTCACAAGTCACCAAGTCAAATGTCTCACAGGAGTTTTAGTGAATTATATTCACACAATTACCTTTAGTAGCTAAACTTCTAATCACATTACAAATCAAGACCAAATTTCCAAGAGCCCATATTGATTTGCATTAATCATATTATTGTGCTCTAATTCTTTGTTAATGAAGTTGAATATAACCTGTTATTTTGCACAGAACAATAAGGCTTCTATTATCTAAGCCCTTTAGTTTTTTTCTATGAATTTTGGTCTTCAAACCAAAATAGTTTAAGAACTATTGAAAAGACAGCACCTATGGCTCAGGGAGATGCTCTTTTAGAAATATTCTGTTTCTTGCATGCCAGTCACCTGTTGATTTATTGTTGATTAATTCTGATATCTGTGTTTCAACTGAGTTGCTTTAGCACTCGAAGGTGTTTCATAATCCTCTAAAGAGATTATCATCTGTTTTTTTCTCATCTATAAAAAAACTAGTTTGTTGAATGTTTCTGCCTTTTCTGTGTTACTACTCACATTGTATAGCACTAATCAAGGACTTTTGTTAGGATTTCTTTTGTTGGTTCACTTCAAAAATGGCTTTCTGTTATCTTTCATTTTACTTGTGACAGTTTCTCGTTGTGTCCTTTTACTTTCCCTACCAAGTTCCTTCAGTTTCCAAATTTTCATGTTCATTCAGCTCATATCAAATTCCTTTTACTTGTGTTATACAGAGATAATCTGTACTTTGAAGTTAGTATATCTCACAAGCACCTAATCCTTTGATGCTAGTAAACAAACATATGTTCATGGAGAAACACTAACTTATCTATATTTAAAATTGCAATTCGTTTCCAGCATGGATGTGTGATTTTGGTCCTCATCTTCAAATGTAAAATAAATATATATTTTATATATATATATATGCTTCATCGTGCCGTATGCAGTCTGCATCTGAGGTAGAATTTCCTATCAGAATTTAAGAAAAATAAACATATGGTTAATAAATTATGAGATCTTAAATATCTATGCCTTCTTCAGAATAATAATAAAAAATCTAAGATTTGCTTTTGCTGAGCAAAAAAAAGTTGGGAAAGAGAGAGAGAGAGACAATGTAGGATTCATCCATAGGATATCATGTCTGGTACTCCTCTGAGGAAATATTGACTTTCCTCACTATATGTTGCCAATTCCCCAGGACACAGAAGTCCTCACTTGGTGAGGTCTGCACAAGGTGAAGGAAACTAAAGCACTAAAGGCAGCACTTCAGGAGTCTATTTATTTTGGAATGAGTATCTGGATTGGCACCCTGGAGATGAGAGTGGGCAGGCTGAGATGCAGCTCAGGGAGGCCTTGCAGGGATGAAGGAGCCCAGCACTGGAGACTGAGGAACACTTTGCTTCTGCATCACAGTCCAGCTGTACTCCACTGCAGGTCAGGACAGCTGCTGTCATTCATGGGATACCTTATTCCAGGAGGCAACAGGGGGCAAGACAAAGGCAAGGACCTTTAGATCTACTTTATTTATTTACCTCTGAAAGTGATTAATTTCTTCAACAACAGTGATCTCTCAAATACAAATATTTAGTAAGAATATCAAGATAAACCCAGAAACAGGCTCATAGACAAGAAGTTACTTATGTCAGAACTACCTCAGTTTGCCCAGCCTGATAACTGTCTCTTGCTTAGCCTAATTGGGATAAAGGCTCCTAGGAAGTGCATCCTCCAGGAGGATGAAATAATGCCAGGAAGAATGCTCAGGCAATAGCATCACGTTCTCACAATTTGGTTTCTTTCTCTTCTCCCTTTGTTACTTTTCTACAATACACTGAATACTTTCCTGCAGAGCACTAAAGGTTCCACACTGCATCAGAAGGCAGCCAGTGGTCTCCCTTCCCATGTAGGTCTCACACATACAGGGTGTGAGGTTGCACATCATAAAGCCAAACAGGTTAAATCATGATCTCCCAGTTTTTGAACTAGTACTGTAAGGATTAGTTGAAGGGATAAATGTCCCTTTCATGAAAGACAGTGGTTGTGACTCTGGATTTCTGCAACAGATCAGATCTGATCCAGCATCTAACATGTCAGGGTTAGCATGGGACTTAAGCAGAGGAAGCTCAGCTGGTGAAACTTCAATGGCTTTCTGATGCCTGGAGGTGCAGCCATGTCCAGGCGACAGGCTTTAGTCACTCAAATAAATTTTATAGCCAAACCAGAAGATACTTAGTGTCTCAGGTACTTCTGTTGTGTCTGCAGGCTTCTGTACATCACGCTCCACTTCTGCGACCAGGCACCCAAGACTTTTACTGAATTTGTCTTCCAGTGCTGATAATACTGTATCCAGTGTATCCCCAGCCACACTCAGCACAGGCTCTGAGAGAAAATCTGCCAGCATTTGCTCAGCAGATGAGTTTGCTGAGTTTGCTGTAACTGGGTCCTCCAGAGTATTGTACAGCTTTTTCCAAGAGTAATAATTAGGATTCTTTGGACCAGTAGGACAAGCTGATTGCCATTAGCAGTGCCTTTTTCTCCCTACTACCACATGTGCACTAGTGTTTGTTTTTGTTATTGTAAAAGTAAATTATGACTGCATTTTCCTCTTTTTCTTTTGATCCTAATGCTCAGTTTGCCCCTGAACTTGTCATATCCCCCCTCCATTTCACAGTGTTTGATCTAGCTATCTAAAATCAGGGAACAGATAGGATCTCAACATCCAGAGCTCCATGTTAAGAAATTAAATTGGAGAGCAAAGACTTCCCCTTTGCTTCAGTTTTATCATTTCAGCAGAAAGACAAGTGAGTTCATAGTGAAGGACGTGATTCAAACTGTAGCACATCTTAGTTCCCATAAATCCCTTATGGTCCTTTTCTGTGTGCTGGCCAAGACTTGTGCTGAATTTCCATCCCTTGGAAACAAAGGTGCAAGCAAAGATGCTGTAGATCCTTAGGCTTCCTCTCGAAATACACAGCCAGGTGTAGAGCAAGAATCCTCAGGAACCAATTCCTACAGCCTTTACCATAGATGTAACCTCACCTGAGCTTTAGATACCTCATACTTTCATGAGATCTATATTCATGCATAAATCACGCAGGAACTAGAACAGAAGGTTACTCTGTAATCTTTTCATCTAACTGGCAGTGTGGTGTACAATTCATCAGCACAACATCCTCCTCCTGTTGCCCCATTCTGTGTTTAGAAAGTGCTGGAAGGACTTTCATGTCTAGGTGATTTAATATGATATTGATTTCTGATTTTTCATAGAGTTCACGAAACTTCTTGTTGTTTTCCTTTGTCAATGTTATTAGCAACAACAAGGGAATGTGTTACCTGCTGGTTACCATCAATCAGAGAAAATAAGCTGTTCACACCTACTTCTTGTTAAGCATGACACATTTATAATACTTTTCAAAAGTTTCTTTTATTTCTGGTTTTGTTTCTGTTCTCTATTTCCCAGAACATCCATCCTTCTCCCTTCCCTATCCTTTATGTTGTGTCCTTCTCATGTTTATTTTTTTTACAGCAAATTAATTTCTTTATAATTAGAAGAATTTGCATCAAATTTAAGATAAACTGCTATTAACTTTTTATTCAAATAAAACCTCTGAAATCAACACTACACTAATCAAAAGAGGTGCAGGTAAACAGCCAATTTTGTTAGCTGGTCAAAAAGATATTTATTAGTAAGTACTAGGGAAAGAAAAATTAGAGATCTCTCTAGACATCTTTGAAAAGAGCTAAATGAAGATATTTCTTCACATATTGAAAATAATTTTTTAAAAAAGGATGGATTTAAAAAGATGCTAGTAAGTGCAAGTAGGAACAACATCATATAAACTGTAAATGATGACAAAGCCAATTACTTCATTACCAAAGATATGGTCGTCACCATACTGATACTTTTCTTATATGAATATGTCTCAAAGAGCAACAAGATTAACAATGAAGAATTTTTGTCTCGTGGGTGTTGAATTCAAGGGTGATTCCTCAGTTCATCCTCAGTGGTGAACTGAGGAAAAGGTTTAAATACAATATAAGGAGAGTCAGAGCCTTTCTTCTGACTTTGTCTGGGTAGAAAATGGACTGGGGCAGCCTAAACACAGTTTACAGGGAATTCACATAACTTGAACTGCTGCAAATACATACCTACACTGGAACTTGTTGTCTGACCTCCTTTTCTGTTCCTAGAAAGGAAGAGGTTGTTTCTAGGGAGAGAATGATTCATACCATCACAAAGTAGGCCATGGAGATAGATGAGAGAAATCACATCCCAAAACAAGTCTGTTTCCATTAACTACAAGAGCCCACCATGACTAAACTGGATATAGATGTTTCTGCTGCAGACTTACAGAGTCAGCAGGCCATCATACCCCTCTTGTTTAGGGGAAGGTGACACTGATCATTTCTGAAGGAGAGAATGTGGAAGTCCATGCGTGTTCCTTTGACTGTATATCTCTGACTCATAGGTAACTTCTGACACCGTTTCTATGCTTCCACACTTCTTCCACGTTTTCTGTTCTGACCAATTTCCATGCTCATCCATTGCTCTTATTCTCATTTGGATATTTCTCTGACCTTTCTGAAGACATCCACTCCTCTGCTTTTCAGTGGCCAGCTTATGCTTCCACAGTTCATATTACAGAATTCATCCCACAAAATTACACGAGTGTCTATTTTACTCACTATTTTTTAAAAAAACTCCTGGTTTTCCCCTTAACTCTTGATATTTTACGTAGATGAGTAGCAACATGAAGGAAAACTGAACGGTGAAGTAAAGAGAAAAATGAGGAGACACGTAGTAATATTTTTAAACTACATAAAGATGTTGAAAGAGGTCAGGATTAATGGGCTTAAATAATGAGATTCCAGTTAAACATCTGGGAAACATTTCTAGAACTGAAGTGGTAGATTAAGTTGCTTAGGGAGGCCACAAGAACTCCATCGATGGAAGTTTTTAAGAACAGGTTGAGCAAACCTCAGCCGAGATTGGTGCTCTTATAACTGAACCTGCCCTGAGGAGTCTATTAAATTTGCATGAATTATGGTCACCACTCACAAGAGTTACATTAATACCATAAGAGTGTCATGATGCAAAAGACATACAGCAGAAGGCAACTGAGGCTTAGCATGAGGTGATACTACTGCACTGCTGAAGTTACGCTTTGCTTTCTCCTCCTTGCCTTCCACCTTCCTTCTCTTTTTTCCCAACAAATTATGAGAATGCAGTGCAAGCCCTGAGAGTGTGGGATTGGAGAGGAGGGATGTGTGCTGTCCACAGAGAATAGGGGACAATACTCCTTGGTGTGTTACCCATTGCTGACTTCTTTCTTCCCATTGTTCAGCCTGGCCATATTCCAGTCATGAGGCTTGGGAAACTACTTGTTTCCAGATACAGATGCATGCTCCTGCCAAATCCTTTATTCACTGTCAGGATGAGAACTTTTCCATCTCTGCCCCACGAAACCTGAGTTTAAGGTTTACAAGAAAGACTGAGTCTCTGTGAGCGTAAATGGTACCAGGACCTCAGTACCCTTCAGTAGATTCCTTACTCTTGTTCCCTCCTCCTTCCCATCTGATTTGCACTCCTTCAGGTGTTTTCTTGATTCACTTCTCCCTCTCCTTCCTCTTGATTACCTCCTCATTTGCCAGTTTTACTTTTTCTTGACCCATTTTCCCTCTCTTTGAATATCTCTTCTTACATCCAAAGCCAGTTTGTTTCTAGTTATATGTTTCCTCTTTCAGAATTAAATTCATTCCAAATTAGACTAGTCTAGGATAATTGAGTTAAAGTAAGATCTGTGTAAATATAGAGAACTGTATAGGTTTATGTCACTGTTGGACTGCTAGAGGAGTGAAGAGGCGAGACCTTTCGAGTGCTAGAAAAGACTGACTTTATTAATTAATTAGCAATTTATATAGACATCAGAGGGCCATTTGGATTGGACCAATAATCATCTGCCCCCAGAAATTGATTGGCCCAGGCATTTGACCGCCTGTATCCAAAAGGCCATTTCAATAACATGAAACTTTTATCTTTATTTATAAAACATAGAAGAGAGAAATTCCCGTGGGAAAGGATCTGTGCTGCCACAGGTTTATTGCTATTTGTAACAATAATTAGGGGGGGGGAAAAGGGGTCTTAGGATGAATTAAATAAATTTCACTGCCTGGATCCTCCTTCTCCTCTACCTGGATCCTCCTTCTCCTCTACCATATTACCCTGTGACAAAAATTAACATATTTTATGGTTGCTTATGCTAATTTTGAGGCTCAAAAACTGTCCTAGCTTTTTCCTAGGAAAACTTTTTCACTCAAAGTATGCAAAATATTTAGTCCAATATCTGCCACCTCTTATATGGAAAAGTTATTTTATAATCAGAACATGCATATCTAAGCCAAAATCTTAATTCTGTAAATATATTCCTTGGTAGAAAATATCTAGCCCTATTGCACTGTAAATTATTTTACAGAATAGGAAAGCAATGTCACCCAGGTAAACAAATACATACATATACATTTGAATAATCTTTTTAATAAATGTATCTGTATCTTGATGATTAATTAATCATCAAGAAGAGATGGAAAAAATAAAGGTAAACACATATTAAGAGAAAATACTGCAAAGTGGTCAGCTATCACTGGAACTGTAAAATTGAGAGAAGGGGTAAATTAAATAGTGTGGAACCTGGGGATACTTATTAGGCCATCAGCAGGGAGCAAGATGATGATGTCACACCTAGCAGAAGGAGGAAGACTCATGTAAAGTTGGATGAGATCCAGTTTGTGCTGTAGATTTATGCAGTTAATTTTGTCCCTTGGCTGCATTCTGATGAGCATTTCTCCTCGATATACACCAAGAAAATTGCTTGATTATAGCTGTGTTAATGGTAATCAGCATGCTAATGAGCACCAGAAGGTCGTTACAGAAAAGAGAGGTTCAAAGATGTATAACCTAGAGGAGAAGATGAAGTAAATCTTCAGGGAATGCAAGTGTCTTGTTTGTAGGTCATAGATTATTTGTTTTGGTCATTGTAGAGCACAGGGAGTTTAATTTAAGGACAGAAAAAGATTAAGCTTTTTGAATTTTAGGAGCAGCATAACTTAATTAAATATATGCCTATGAAGTAGACAGCAAACAGTGCTGGATTATTTTTGTTCTATTCTAATGTGTTCCTTGACAGAGATTATACAAGTGTAGTTCATGTCTTTTGTGACGTAAAATCTAACATTTATTCATGCTTAATATAAAAATTGGAATAGCACTTACAGCATTTTGTATTTTGCTAATGACACAGAGTAAAAGAGGAAAGGTTTTGCAGAAAGAAATTCAGAGCAAGCACATCAAAATATAAAGTGAACATTAAAAGGTAGTGAAATCAGAGGAAAATGAAAATCTATCAATGTGTAAGAGATGCCAGTGAGATAAAAGAAACCATGCAAAATAGTAGTTATAAAATTAGTAAAAAAGGTTGAATATCAGTTACATAAATATCATAGAGAGCACATAAAATGCTATGCTGGTAAATATCTTCCTATTTAATTCAAGTTTCTAGTTCTGTTTCAAAAGGTTAATGTGCTCCCTGTTAGAAAAGAGCATGTATATGCATTTGGATTGTTTTCCCAGAGACAAAACGACACTGAATTAGGATTACACATGTTTTAGGGGAAGCTTTGAGGAAGAGGGACATCTTACAGAAATACACTGAAAGAACAGGTTTAGGAGGTTTAACACCTCCTAAACTCTATACAGGTCATATTTAGATGGAGATATTAAAAAAAAAAACCAAAAGAAAACCCCCAGAAAACAGCTACCCCCCCATATTAGCAAGTAGTTGAAGTTCAAAGGAGAACTGCGCTTCTCAACTCCATCAGGAAAAATAGGAACAAAGGTTTTGAAAATACATTTGCTTGTAGGTGGCTGTACAGGACACACTAAGCTTTTCTGGATCTCTAGAAGCTAGGAAATTAGAGAACATTAGGGAAGAAAACACCAACCCAAGTAAGCACTCCCACCCCACCCTTTCTTGTTTTTATTTGTCTTTGGGGTTTTTTTGTGTGTCCCTTTTTTTATGGGTCTCAGAGGGGAAAAAATAGTTATATGTTGAATCACAAACCAATCCTGTCTTGATCTGTGGGGAAAAATTCACTTGATCACCAGAGGAATTGGTAAGCTGTATTTGACAGCTAGAAACTGACCTCTTCAGAGAATCTGCCTCTCTAACACCCACTGCTTAAAGCTCAGATGCTACAACAAAAATGCTTTAATCCTTTCTAAGAGTCACGTGTGGTTTAAAGGCCCTAAAATAATCTAATCCTTATTCTAAAAAGTATGCCTGCCTTGAAGTCTGATGCTTGTCTGTGCCACGAGTTAAAAGCTCATATCAGCCCTATTAGATATTACCATTTCAAAGACTTGATGTGATTATTTATGCCTCCTTATAGTAAATAGAGAGGAATGGGTACTTCCAGGGGATGGACTCATCCTAAACTAGACACAGATGATGCAACAATTTTACCAACACACACAATCTGTGATTGAAATGCTTTCCAGCACTGAGTCACCTGCACCAGGTTATTAAAATAGGAGCTTAGTGAAGCACCAGTCCTTTTGAAATGCTACCTGGATGCCTGGTGAGCACCCCTGGGCATCTGATTTTCACATGGGCAACTGAACTGAGGTGCAGCTGCTCAAGACAGGCTGTCTTCTAGGAGTACCTATCTCCAGCTTTCAGTTGTAGGAGGTGTCTTGTCTTGCAATAGCTGCTTACCTCTTAGGCTGTTTAAAATAAAAGGGAAAATACTTGAAGTGCATGTTGTTTTAAAAAATTCTTCTCCAGAGTACTTTGGGCCCTGCTTCTGCAAGTACTTCTGAAAACTGTGAGAATGTTGAGCTTCCTATGTATTTTCTTAAGATGCTATGCAGTAGTCACTTTCTGTTCTTCCCTTCTGCTCAGACCAGAACAAAAACGGTGCAATGAGCAAATGCTCAAAAAACACTGAGCAATATTGACTGTGCCACTTCTATGACCAGGCAGATGAAAAAGCAATGCCATTGACAGCAAAATCTTCGAAGAATCAATTGTAATGGCAAAATAATGCAAGAAATTATGGAAGCAAAGCCATAGAACAGACATCAGGTGGGGGTGATGGATATGGTATGTGGTGAGATCCCAGCACTCTTCTCAGAGAAAGGGACAAACAAAAAATGTGAATCAACATAGTGTGCCAAACAAGCAGAAAGCTGCATAGAGTCAGGATGACTGATTGCAGTAATTGTTGGAGAATGCTCACATTACCTCGGGGGAAATGCTTTGTGTCAAAGAGCTTACTGAGGACGGGTACAGACTCAACACAGAGGTCGATTCAGGTGCATAAACTTGATCTGCTGTTGGTATTTTAGTTCCCTTAGGGTATTTATGCCACTGCACCTACATAGCTGACAGATATGGCATGAAACCTGTGGCAAAGCTAAATCTGACTGAGGTTGAAGTTATGATACATGACTGTATTTCAGCTATTGTACCTTATCTTATAGAATAAAGAATACGCTTGAGAAGATGGAAGTCTGACACAGCAAACAGCTAAGGCCTAGGAGGAACTAAAACCAAACAGCATCTTATGAAGTTGAATCACAAATGTAAAAAAGTGGATTAGTTAAATTAGTTGCACAGGTTGCATATACACAGACTGCACAGAAAAACCCAGGTATCACCACACCCAACCTAGGTGTTTCAGTGAAGTTTCTACATTTATATATTTTTTAAAATTGTTCTGAACAAAGCCAAACAAAAAAAAAAAAAAAAAAAAAAGAGAAAAAACTAAGGGATTGAATTATTTCTTTTACAACTTTCTTAGATATTTTTGCTTTTTTACCCGCAGTATTGCCCCAAAGGAAAGCATTTAGTTGAAATGAAGTTTGAAGTTGAAATGTTGCAGCTTCCCCGTGAAGAGGGAAAAGTGACTGAGTTATAGTTGTTAAGGTTTACTTTCTTTGGGAAATTGGGCATGCTGGTAGGATTTGGCAATTTTCCACAGACATAGGAAATACTACTGCTACCTTTTTACAGCTGCTTTTTGGAATATAAGCTAATCAGCACCTGAAGTATTCCATCATACACTGAAAGCCTTATTAAGACTCCTTATTAAGGAGTCTTCCAGAAGGGAAAATAGTCAAAGGTAGAGAATTTGCAACAGGCAAAGTACTATTCTCTGATTGATCATGGTGAATACCACACAGTTACATTAGTTTGAAAACAAACTAGTGGGAGATTGCAAGTCAGGATTATAATTTAATAGAAAAATTAAAAATAAGTGCAAGAATACAAGAAAAAACACTGACAGAATCAGATACAACCTGACACTCTATTAGTCAGGGTGGTGGCAGCAGTCCAACTGAAGTAGTCCAGTTGAAGCGGTGATCCTGTGAAGGTCTAGTCTCCAGCTGCGGATCCAGTGGTAGCTCTTGTCCTCTGAGAACCCAGTAGACAGGGCTAGCTCAGGCAGTTCCAAGGCCAGGTTATATCCAGGTGGGAACACCTGGCTCCTCCCTCCTGGGTGGAGCATCTCACAATAGGATGAGATTAGTCCATGAGTCAGACGGTGGGTCCTTGATGGCTCATTGTCTGTTATCAGGGGTGGGTCAAAGCAGGAGATAACAGCTAATGCCCCACAGCCGGTGGTAATAGAGTAAAAAATACATCTATATTGCAACCTAGGACAACAGTAAAAATAGGAGTCTGAAAGAAAATAGAGTGAAAAATTAAAGAAAACTTTATAGGACTCTCTAATTCAGAATGGATAACAAATTAAAAATGTTAATACATTTTTTATTATTAATAATTCTGAAATAAAAACGTCAGAATTCAGGTATTTTCTCATTAATCCCTAAAGAATAAAATAATAACTTTGAGGTAAGAACCAAATATTATTATTATTATTTAAACTGAAATGATATCGCTAAGAGAAGCAGTTTGCAAAAAAATCCCAAACTTGCCAAATTTAAAGTTCAAGTCCAGTCAAAACACCTGAAGGATACACTGCATTTTGAAAGACACGAATATTGAATCACTAAGAAGTTATGAATCTAAATGGACTGTTAAAATATTTCCCAGAAGAAATATTTCCTTCCAGATTAGGCATATCAAAGCCATAATTATTTCTTACAATAAATAAGGATAGAAATAGAAACCAAAACCTTCAAGGTTAAGCTGCCACTGGACACTGAAATAACATTAATAATAGAATGAAATACCTGTGAACAAATGTGTGTACAAATTGTTCACCTAGACAGCACAAGCTGAGTATTATGACCCACTGTTTAAAGTAATCATTCAGTCATTCCATGTTTCCTACGAAAACACCCTGACATTACCCACTGTGATCTTCACTATATTTTGATCAATATCTCATAAAGATTGTATGGTCACAGTTTCTGGAATTTATATTCATGAAGAGAAGGAAGCAGAACATTAATATTTTCGATGACAAAAAAATTAGCAGAATTCTATGCTGAGGAGAAAAGCACATTGGAAGGAAATTAAATTAAATTATATTGAATTTAAATGCTCAGAATTTACCTGATTTTAAATTAGGGTATAGGATTCTGGGCTCAATTTAGTTGTCAATACACTGACATTCAATGATGTTTGAGAGACTCAGTGTTTTCCACCTCACCTCAAGCTGCTGCTCCAGAGGAGGACTCATCTACTGCAAAGATTATGTCACATCTGCCAGCACTATGCAGAGGTGTGAGATGTTTTTATGTCATCCAAAATATAGATGGGTAGGTTCCTATGTGATGACAACTGCTTTTAACCTCTCTATTTCAGGTTCAGTAATTTCAACAAGGACATTTTTTGTCATTTGAGATGCCTCTATGTAACCTATCCAACCTCCCAGTTCCTGCATGGGTGTTCCACATATCCTTGGTCAAATCTGTCAGTCCTGCATAGACAGGAAGCTTCTGGCAGCAACACAAGGTAGGACCTTAGAAAAGGTTTGGAAAAGCACCTTTTAATGATAGAAACTTGGGGGGGGAAAAGGTGTATATAGGTAAAGTATTGTTTAGAAAAATTTAGATTATATATTAAAAGTCAATAAAGTAAGGAAAGGTGGAGAGAAAAAATGTGTTACATATTTATTTGCCTAATGTCATAATACAAGCGACAGAGGATGGTCAAAGGCATTAATAGGGACATCCCAATACCTGACAGGAGGAGGTGTACTTGTAGAAACACTGCCCAGAAAAGAACACTGCTCAGAAGGGGGCTGGATATCAAAAATATCTGGACTGTGCACAGTAAAAATAGAAAAACACCCTTAACATGATGCGAATTCTGGACATTCAGGTATTGTCCTCCACTAGTCAAATATGAGTTTGTAAATTAATTTCTTATTTTTCTCTTCCTTCAGACATACTGCCCATGCTCCTTCACAGGAGTGCCAAATGGCAGTCTAAAGTCAGTAGTTACCTCTTTTATCACATTCTTCAGGGAGGGTCATCTGGCATCTTTTAAATGCTCACTTTAGATTAAGTAAATCCATTGCTAGGTTTTTGTTCATTAGTTTTAAAGGCATCCTAAAACATCTAACCCATATGTAGACCTCTTCTGAGCAAATAAATCTTGAGGGTCTATCACATGCTGCTGTTTGTGCCTTAAACCTACAGGCCAGTAAGATAGGGACAATTTTACAACTAGTAGTAGTGAGAGTGGGAGTTTATATTACAAGTAGCTTAATCTGCATTTGGCACGCAGCCACTCGCATTTCTTCCTTTATTGGGTGTTCTTACAGGCATTAAGTACGGGAATAGGTGAACATTTAGCCTCATAGAGTGTAGAACTGACTGTAGTAAGCTGTTTGTCTTTGATATAATGTTTAGAAGTATTATGTTTTTGTCATTATAAACCACTGTATATTGGTGTGTTATTAAATGTACTAAATGCTATATAAATATACTACATTGCCTAGTAACAATGTTATTATTGACCAAGCATCTAACTTCAGCCGAAATGTTGGTCTGTGCTGCAGGTTGTGCAGTGAAACATTTGTTTGCCTGCTCTTGGGCATCAATAGTTTCCATGTGAGTTTAACAGCCTTTTGTTAGCAAGCCCCAAGTGTTGCATGTACAGTGTTACTGAATTCCATTTCCAAGTTTCCTAGAAACTTAGCAGCAAACACATTCTCTGGTAGGATTTATGTGTGGCATGGGAAAAACTGCCCTTGCTTCCAGTAAATACGACCTTTAATTTTACTTTTGTGGACTACTTTTACACATTGTGGAAGTATGAACTTAAAGAAGAAAAGAAAATTTGACCCAGTTTCTGAAATTTTAACCTCCATTTGCTACTTGTTTCCTATCTTTCAATGAAAATAATTCACTTCATCAGTGAGTCCCAATTCAGAAAAGCACATGCAAGCCCGCTCCTGCTTCTGGTAAATACCTAACCTAAGAATTGAGAAGTCACTATGAAATGTGGCTCATTGGAATTGGAATATAAGCTTTCACCATCTAGCAAGTGGTGCCAGGTTTTCTCTCTTGTTTTTGTTCCAGCCTTTCACTTTGAAAATACAATTTACCCTTTTTTTTAATCAAACCTCCCCAAGAATTCCAGGGACATCACAGACTTTATTTCTACATGACTACAAAAAGCATAAGGTTCTAGTTTACTGCAAATTCAAGAAAATAAAGTATAACCAGGAGCACTTTTCTCCATTCTTATTCTTTCATTGTGTGCAATGCCCTTAGGTTTTTTATCACTATGTATGTAGATGTGGAAAGAAAATCAGCTACTTTTGCATAGGTTCAGAGACCAGTTAAATTAAAATGGTTAAAGGTAATTTGTTGATCTTTTTTACATAGTGTTTATATACTAGAAGCATCACCTCAGATCAGCTATTTTAACATAATGTAATTCTACAAAATATTGGTTTAGTCACAAAAAATTCTATAGAAGGAAGCATATTGGATAAAGTATTGCTCACGGTGTAATTTTAATTCTGAAATACTTTGCTAAGAGGGCTTATTTAAATAGGTTCTCTCTGAGATGAATATTTAGAAAAAATTCCTACAGGATGATTTATAGAAAAATTATATGAACAGAATGAAGGACAGAAGAATTTTATTAGAAAAGAGACTCATTTCCACAAAATATAAATTATACCTTTTAGAAACTATATTGAATTTTTATTAATATTCTGCAGACAGCCTGCAGTGTTAATCTCCACCCCTACCTATAAGATTTTCATTATGAGGTACAAGGTGTATTTACCCTTTAACCAAATAATTTTTGAGTACTTCAATGCAGCCTTCATTGCAGTTTACATATCTTACAAAATATTTTCCTTTTGGAGGCACAGCTTATTTTATGGCATTATTCTACATAAAATCTTTGGTGAAACATTTACATGTATATGAATATATATATATACTGTTGTACATATGCATATGCATCTTTGTCGATATATCGCTTATACATATTGGTATTCAATTTACACATATCTCATATTTCCAACAGAGGTATAAACTTTAGTGTTTGTGCATTGTACATAGGATCTCTAGTGCATGTGCACACATTTTCTGACCCAAATTATTTAACCAGGCTGCCTGACACTGAATTCCTTTCTGCCTATTTGGGACTCAATATATAAAGAAACATACTAACAAATCATTAAGTAGAATGATTTGGATAATCAATAATTTGTTTGCAATTATTAACTAATTTTTTTCCCACAGAACTCCTCCTTCCTTTGAAGCTCAAGAAATTAATTATAATTGGTTTTTTTGGTGAATAAGGCTAACCTCTGCATCCATCATTCCAGAAATACGAAGATGTGCTGTTTGCAAGTAAAAAAAAAAAAAGTGATAGGGAGTTCAAATTTTGTGTTCTGGGAGATTTCTAGAAACAGTGATCTACAACAGTAATCATGTGAAAGAAGAAGATGGTTCCAACTCCACAAAAGCCTGAAACTTTATATTTTTGTATAGGTAATACATCATCTCTGTTAAAACTAAATACTTAGAACTCATTCACAAATATCTGAATTCAATCGGAACTAAGTTTTCAAAACTCCTGAGCAAAACAAAACATAATTAATGGTGTGTGAAAATTGACTCAAACACAAAATGAATTAGAAATTATTTTGTCTATGTAATAAATTTGTCTGTTACTAATAAAATCTCTCTCTGGAAAAATATAACATAAATATAGCTGCTAGATATATCTCCTCAATGAAATACATAAATTATTTCCCTTCCCTCTTCAACATATACATTTCATTATAACATACATAATCAGCCCATTGTATCAACACATATACATTGATTTTCTGTACATTATAACTGGCTTCTAGCTCTGCTTTATCCTATTATGTTGAAGGAATTTGTTCAGTTTTGTATGCTATGAGCCATAAATATATGACTAACAGCATTAATCCTGAAAAGAGAATCCTTGCAATAAACCATGAATCATTTAATAGCCCTGTTTGTTGTACAATGGGGATCTGATTCTGGCCTCAATGCCAAGCTTGAGTAAATCAGATTTGCTCAAGGGAGTTCTGCAGACAGCAGAGCACTACAGAATTGTCCTCTCCTGGACCATGACCTCCTTGGAGGTCTCAATTAGTCCTTAGAACAAAAAGAGTTTCTGTGGTTGTTGACCTACATGCTTCATGTGGCTCGTTTTGATGTTCATCCTCTCCAAACAGCCAGCAATGTCAAACACAGTGTAAGGGATTTTATGCCAGTCCCTCTGGAAGTTATCTCTGCAATACACAAAAGCACAATTTGCCCTTTGCCATGTTGTCCCTGTATTGCAGTCCCATGGCCGCTGAGACTGTTCACAGCTAGGGATGTGAATGCAGTGTTTTTCTGCACTAAAATCAACCAGATTATATTGTCCTCATATTTTCTTGTTCTCCTTGAGATCTCAGTCCAACAGTTCCTCCATCAAATCCAATTGCAGTTGAAAAAAATGATTGCTCTAAGTCCCTTTCAGACTAATATTTCTATTCTAAACTATTGTATATTCCCACTCTAAACTCACAGACTTCATTTTTCCAATTTTTAATCCCTAAGCTGGGGTGTCTAACAGTGATTGTAGTAAGGGACCATCTACCTGTCTTGCATGGGAGACAGGAGCTTTATGAATTTTTGCAGTTTGATAGAGTTTAAGATAGCTAGTTCCCCAAGACTTAGTCCCGTTTGCAAGATTCTTTGATATCTGGCCGATTTGTCTAAAAATACCATTTATTTGACACAGAACATAACAAACATACAAACATAGAACAGATTGACACACATAAACACACAATGAATACATAATTGCAACACTATAATAGTTAAAAATGCAATTGTGAGGTAAAACCTTGCATGAACTATAAAAATAGTTAAAAATGCAATAAATGCTTGCTTGAGCTAGCTGAAATGCAAGTTAAGAAAGGTACCTATAAGTTAGCCGGAATAATACAATTTAGGAAACTCAAATGATCTTACCAAATCCAATTTGGAGCTGGAATACATTAAAATTTGCTCACTCAATCCCTCGGGAAGTAACCACAGAGCTTGCATCCAAACTCAGGGGAGAGAGCCTTTCTTCACACTCCAATGTCCATGTAGAAAAGCTTCTACTTTTGCTGAGATTTTCGTGGTGTTTTATAGGGAAAAAAATGTGTGTATTTGTGGTCACTTGAAAATTATTCACATTCTCTCAGTGTCTCACTCTGAGTTCCAGACGCCAGCATTGATAGTCCGGACTAAGCTATTGACTTAATCTGAGCCATCGATCTCGGCCAGCAATCAGGGAGAGAGAGAAGGGGGGGGGTGTGTGTGTTTGTCCTGCCACACTACCCTAAAATGGGAAAGTTGCTCCATGTTTCTTGGAGCAAAGGTCCATTAATTTTTAGCATAAAATTTGCCAGTGTTTCACTGTTCACTCACTGTTTAGCCTAACGTGTTGGTAAGGAGCGAATGTATTCAGACTGAGCCCAGAGCTGTGTTGGTTTTTGGCTGGCTGGTTGCTTTTTTCTGCTGAAGGCTTTAAGAGTTTCTAAAAGCACAGCTAGGAAAGTTACATTTTTTTAGGCAATGTTAATGAACTTTTGGTTGTCTTTGTGAGCATCTATTCCCATCTGGGCATTTCATAAACTTTTGGAAAGCTGCAGTGAAAATTCCCAGCTCAGACCTTTTCAGAGTTTGTTTGAGGATCTCCTACCAGTGCAGCAAGCTCTGCTAACATACACCAAACAAAGGAAGCAGAAGATATAAAGAGTTGCTTTACAAATTTACCCATTAGCTGGATGACTGGAGGCTGTTCAGGCAAAACATCTAGAATATTTACAGGAAACCAAAATGTCAGAACAAAGGGAGGTGGGTAACCAGGTTGGCTGAGAACTGGAGGCAGGAAGACGAGGCTGAGAGCTGAAGGCAGGTGAAAGCTGATGAAATGGGGGAAATGAATGGAACAAATGGAGTGTGGGAGTGCATCTGAGAAGGAGCCAGCCAGACTCGACCAGGGAAAGTCACAGGCAAAGAAACTCAGGAAAGGGAGAACAGGATGCAAAGTTTGGGTGAAAATCTGAAGAGGGCAATAAAGATTCTGGAGCAAGGAAAGGAGAAAAGAAAATTTATATGTACAATATCTGATTATTCACAGATACACAGATATGTGCTTTTAAAGATAAGAAAAAATAAGATATGTGCTTATAAAATACAGCAAGGTAAAAGGCTAAATGTTTAAAACATCAGATCCAATGCATCTCAGATTACCAGAAAATTTATTAGGTCTCTTTTGGTAAAATATCTCTCAATTTTGATAAATATTGAAAATACAAATTAAAAAAAATTAAAAGTGTATTACCATGTGTTGATAAGTGACATAAGAAAGCCCACAAGAAAATTTGGAATTTTTTCTTCTGAGCTCTGGATGTGGCAAAAGGAGAAGGAAAAGTACCAACCAGATCGTCCTTAATGGACTACAGTCACACTATGAACAGGATGAGTCTAGGCTTCTTGGAAAACACAGTAACTGATCACATCCTTAAGCCTAACTTCTTTAAAAGTATGCACAATCAAATTAAATGACATTGTGTAGGCCAATAACTCTCAGGTGTTTATTAACTCTATCAAGTTTTATATTGTGATCTTCATAATAAGAAAGATTTTCCACATAATCACACTTTATTTTAACCTGAAAGAGCCCTACTCTTGACTTCCAAATCCCAACATACCAGACAGGGGGTATGTGGAAGATAGAGAGAGATTTTCCCCTCCCCAACAAACTTATTTTATGCTTAGCACAGCAAAAAATGAGATTGTTATACAAAGGGAAAACACATAACTTACCTGTCATAAATTAAAAGGATGAATTTCACTCTACATCACATTTGGATCTGCATGTACCAAAGAGGTGTTACCAGCCAAAAAGGAGATGAAGAATGAGACAAAAAGTAAAATTGAAAAAATAGAACAAATACTGATTCATGAAAGAAAGCAATAGAATTGTTTTGGAAATTTGAATGCTCAAGATAGACAACCCCCCAGGCAGAGCTGACTTGCATAATGGAATCTTACTGATTTGGCAGATACAGAAAATAAGTGTGACAGTCCTACACGACAGAGTTTTACCAGTTTGAATCATTCTTCAGCAGTCACTCTGGTGTACTGAACTAGGCACAAACAAGTGTTCCCCCAGCCTCCAGTGAGCATGTTTCTCTCATTAGGCAGCATTTCTGTCTCTCAGGCATGGAAATGAATGTTACTGATTTTGGCAAGTGAGGATGATCCTCTGTGGGTTTCTTTCACATACTCTCAAAAGTATGTGTTGGCATTATCAGCAGATCAAAGGAAGACAAGATTTATCTTGTCAAAGACAGTCCTTTAGTGCAATCTAATTTGAAGAATTTCTTTACTTTAGAACTGACAGTTTTTCATCATGTCATGAATATTTTTATTCTGTGATTGAAAACAGTTGAGTGCATCTTCATTACTTGTGTCCACGTGGTCTAAATTACTTTCGAGCTCTTTCCCTCTTTTATTATTGTATTTAATAGCATTTTTTATTTAGCTACTTTTTGCAAAGAAATTTAAGACCTAAGTGATGATTTTATTCTATTAATGTCTTAAACAAAGGGAGTTATTAGCTCAAAAGTGGATTGTAATTTTAAATCATATGATCTGTAGCTTGTTAGATTAAATCTGTGATAAAGATAGACCAATTAGACAGATACTTGTTCTTCAATTAGCTGATCTAAAAGTCTCATGATAATTGTCAAAGTTCTCAGAATTTTTGTGACACTGCATCTGAGAAAGAAAAAGCTATACCATGCATTAATGCTGATTATTGAGTAAACTTTCTGAAGGCTTGGCATGTCCCATACTGATAGCAGATTCTTTATCTGGGAACAAACTACACAGAGGAGGTCAGGGAGCTCCTCTGAAGAAATAAGCTGACCTTCTCACTAAATATATTTTCCCGTCAGGTATGTAATTTTCACATTTATTTGCAAACTAAATCCCTTGATGGAGAACTTCAGAATAGCCTTAGTATACCTGTATTTTGATTATCATTATAGCATTAAGGGAATCATGACACTGTCAAGGCCTAACCTGACAAATATCTTGGCAATTTCAGAGTGACTTCACTAACTTTAGAGCAGTTTATACTGCACATGGTTCTGCTATCTAGGTTAAGAACATTTCAAGCCTATTTATAATACATAGTTTATGCCTCTTACTGCCCTACTAACAGTAGTGTTTTGTGTTTTTTAAATTCTAATGAGTTTTGACATGTTGATTTCATTCTTATGCCCAAGTTCCAGATACTCTTATACACATAACACATGCAATCAAAACTTTCAGTAAACCTCTACCAAACTTCTGTTTGTATATGGCATTGCAAAATGCCACAGTATAAATAACAAATATCCCAATATAATCAGCAACCCTATTTTTCCTACTTCTCCCTGGTGTCTCTCACATTTAACAAACAACTGGAGCTGTCAAATGCTAATCCTGACATTTTGCTTTTCCCTTTTCACCCTGGTGGATTTTAAAGATCAATAGTGATGTTCTGAACTCTGGCCCCAGGGCACCATCCACTACTACATGCAGAAACCCCAAAGCATTAAGTTCTGGCAGAGACTCTTTGTGCTAAGCCGTTTATAAGGTGGGATAAAAGCAGCAGAGCAGATTTTGTGCCTACTATGGAGATTCGACCAGTTACTTATCTTTTGTACTACATGAGTACATGAATGGCATAATGAAGCACCTTTTTGAAAGAAGCAATTTAAAGCTCTTTAGAGAAGATGATGGATTTTGTTTTGTTTTGTTTTACAGACAAAACACAAAGCCTGCAGTGTTCTCTGACACTGTGTATCATTTAAGCCATGAGCTATAAAGAAAACATTCAACATTGACATCTCTCAGAAACGTTTCATTTTAATGGCAATGATGTAAAAAAACCAAACCAAAGTAGAATATTGAAAATATTTGAAGATTTTACGAGTCCTTATTTTTATTGTTTCCCCTGACATTCAGGTTAAACTCTCTTCAGAGTTTTTTTCACACTTTCCTCTCAAATACATACCAAGAAACACTTAGGGATTGGTTTAATTGTCCAAATACAGAAACTTTTTGACACTTTGCAGAAACTCTTTGCCAGTTTCCACATCCTGAGATACGAAACTTTGAGTCACTTGCAGTGAGGTAGTAAACCTGACACAGAACGTGTGGCAGACCTTGGAACTTGCCACGTGGAATTTGACCAAATAGGTTATCCCAGGGCAACTTGTATAATTGAGGAAACAGGATACCTAGCAGGTCTGAATGATGTTGTTTCCATTTCCAGAAACCACCGCTCAGAACTCACACAGGGGCTGGGAGTTACCATTGCTCTCAGTCTGCAGAGGAAAGAAGAATGAGTGCTTGCTCTGCTTCAAAAAAATTGTCTACAACAAGGTTTCAGGGTCAAACTCATCTTTTTCTCCTTTCCCATTGTTATCTTATGCACCAAAAAAAAAAATAGAATCGCAGAATATCCTGAATTGGGAGAGACCTCACAAAGGATCATCAAAGTGCAACGTCTGTCCCTGTACAGGACAATCTATTTTCAGTAATGTAGTATTGAAAATACATGTAATGCAAATAATTAAAATTATTTCAAAATATGTAAACCACAAAACTCAGCTAGAGTTAACCTTTTTATTAGATGGAAACAGCTGAGGAGAAGGGACTTGCTGAAGAAGAGCTTATGTCTGGAGAGCTGTCCTCAAACAAGTATAAAATCTTCAAATAAAGTACATAAAATTCAACCAACTCTTTTTTTAATTTCTTTTTTCATTTTTAAAAAATATTTACCAATCAAAGCTAGCATAAAATTAAATTGTATATTTTTTTTAATACTGGTGATTTTCTTTAATCCCAGATACTGACAACAACCCTGTCTGGCTCAATGTCTCACTCATTTTAAGTGATGCTTAAAAATATGTATATATAGAGTCTATTTTAAAACAAATACTGAAGAAATGGATCTGGATGAGGACTCTTGGATCAATGAGTCCCATTACTAGGTGTCCAGGACATCAAAAAATCTTTTTTTACAGCTTCTATCCAATATTCTTTTTCAGCTAATTTTGTTTCTTCATGAATGTGGTGGGGTTTTTTTTCTATCTCTATAAAATGTTTTAGGAATACAAATTCAGGACAAGCTATTTGACATAATGGTGATAATGAGGATGAGCTCTGGAAGACAAGAGAGGGAGTTCAGCATAGGAGAGGTTAAGATTCCCTGGCTGGGAGGTAATATGATTCATGAAGCAAGGAATGTTGTTTCTCTTATCATATGAGGCAACCAAAGTGACAGCTGGACCTGGCAGTAAGGTGAAAGAATTGGCATTACCTCCATTCAAGCAGTGGATGTTCCCCCCAGCCATGGCTAGCATTCTTAGCTTCCTTCTCATCCACTTTTTCTTTGCTGAAATTAGGATGATGATGTTTTTGGGGAAATGTTATGCTTCCATTTAAGAAGTGTTTTCTAACCTCTGATGAACCTCAAAATTAATACAAAGTAGATTCCCCATCCATCTGCCATAGCTGCCCTTTGTTACACCTCTTCTAGTTTGAACTTACTCTTTCCAGAAAATCAATAATGAAAGCAGCCCAAGTTACTGCAGAGAAAATTTTACTTACTTTTTGTGCAAAGGCATTGATTCCTTTTATCTGCATGGAGGAATACCACAGCAGACATACCTAAGGACTGCACTTTTCCATGACCACCTCACCTTTGCAGCTCGTAGTTCCCTCAGACAAAATTAATTTCATACAGATATATTTAAGTAGGCAACATAGGGTTCCTTTATGGTCAATTTACAGAAAAAAGCACTCAGGGATCACTAATCTTGCCAAATTTCTATTTTAGGGTGAAACGGACTATGCCATAAAAGTCCTGCCTATTTCTCTCAGTTGATTGTAATGGCACACATCTGTCTTTGGTCAAATGAGTTTCTTTTCTTGCAGTCAGTGATTAGGTCCTTCCTATCTCTGTCACACCTAGTGAATAAGCTCTAGGAGAAATTCTCCTTATGTATCTTGAGTCTGTGTTATTAAATTTAATCTGATTTTTTTCCCTTCAGTTCTCAATGTCACCTCATTCTCCCTTTACGATATCCCAGTTCAAACTCTTTGAACTAAATCTTTCCTCTGTGTGTTTGTTCGTTTTTGTCAGGTTACTGTCCACTAATAAAGGTGGAAGTCAGTATTCCCCAACAGAAATTTAGGCCAAAGTCCTGGCCTAAATTTCCAACATATCTGTGGATCAACATTTGAAAATTAAAAGGTGTATTCAAGTCAAATGCCTAAACAAATTTGAACATCCTCAGCTGAAGCCTTTCAGTCAGTGTCAAAAAATTATTCTGACATTGACTGAAAATTCTCTTTCAAAATGTGTAACTTTTAAACAAAATTACTTTTTGTACCTTTTTTTTTGGAAAATGATGTTTTGGATCATTTTTCCCCTCCATCTCCTCTGATGTACTTCTTCAGTTTTCAAAACTGCTAATGTACTGTGCATCATTGATTACACAGGCATCCACCACAGCCCCCAAACAATTAAAAAAGAAATATAACATACCCAAAGAATAATTCTTATTTTTATGAGAGTTGTTTCTATCTTGGCAGCGATCTTAGAAATAAATGTTGCACTTACCAAAAATGATATTTCAGGACTCCGCAGGACAATATTTTAGGAAATTTAAACTTTTATGGAGAAGAAAATTCTACTGAAAAGATCATCCATATAGGAATAAAAGTAAATAAATAAAGTAAGTCAACTGAAAAATCCAGTTTTGCACCATTTTTTTTTCCTATGTATAAAATAGTATAAAACCTAACACTTGGGACATTATATGTAGGTATCTTTGGGAAGTATAGTTGTAGGTTATATCCTTACACATCTGTTGACAGTAAACTAAGAAATTGTTTATTTATGCCAGGTTTAATGAAGTGTCCCTTAATCAGTAAAACACCTAAATTTGTACCCACCTACCTTTTAAGAAGAGATTATTTCCAAAATCTTGAATACATGTATTAGTTTCTTGCTGTGTCAGGAACAGCATGCTCAGTGTTTTGCAAAACTGAACACTGAATGAATTACAAAATCTCTCTATGACAATTCATTTTTTTCTTGAATTTATTTTACAAATAAAACCCAGGATAAATATTACTTAACCTAAGTTTTTTTTTTTTTTTTTTACAACACCCAAAAATCATAGGAAGAAGTTACACAGATAATATGTAGCAAACCTTTTCATTATATACTGAAAAGTAGATGAAGTTGTGAGACCTGTTCTCATTTTATATTAGTTGTATTTCTTACATCTGAAAATTATAAAGGTTAGCCATAAACTAGAATGCATTTCAAAACCAAAATTTAAACTTTTCTTGCTGCCTTTTTTTTTTTATAATGGAAGAAGTACTCTATAGAAAAAAATGGGCAAATATCTCAAAAATAAAAAGTCTAAATATCCTTGCTATATAAGTCCAAAGGCACAGACTGAGATCAGCCATTTCAACTGGTCTGAATGACGTTCATGAGTTCCACTGATTTATCCTTCCATTGGCCCTTCTAGGAAAGTATCTTTTTTCCTTTTACCCCTGTCTTCTATATTTCATTTCATGTGTCTATCGAGGCTATGAAAGATAAAGCTATCTGCTTTCTCCTGTAGTAAAGAACTATATGGAATCAGTTCACCTGTCTGTCACCCTCATTAAATTCTTACCCTCTTCATTCACATTCTGATCTTTGCAAATGAACATTTGCTTAATAAATGTTCCCAAGACTAACAGTGCAGAGTGAAAATCCCACACAGCAGTAAATTATTAACTCAGTCACAGGGGGAGTGCCATATATGACTTTTCAGAATGAGTTATTATGTGGATCATCATGTAATTATGAATTTTTCAAGCCATGATAGAGGAAAATTGAATATTTAATATTTTATGGACATATTCTGCACTGAGGACATCTTTCAAAATTTTATGATAATTTTTGGAGTGAGCAAAGAGCAGAACAAAAGTTACAAAATAATTACAAAGTGGAATATTTAATCACCGTGGACATTGGTGATTTTTCAAATTGCATAATATAATCAAGGTCATGAACTTTTAATCACGATGTATTCAAACGGAAAAAATATATGCATTAAATTTGATCTACAAGTATGTTTTGATTGTTTAAGAAACGAGAATATGAGGCGTCATGCTTTATTGTACAATAGGTAGACGATGTAAATATTCATGACAATTCAAAAGCTCCTGAACATTGATGGCTTGCCCCTACATGGGGCATTTAGAAATACAGAAATATGAATAAAAAACCTGTGCTGGTTGCTCCAGGAATGCTTGTAGAGAGTGGGGAGCACAACGAGGAGCAGCACAGGTACCCCAGCAGTCATTCCTTACAGTTTGAATAATCCTGGAGTGTTCACAGCATCCACCCGAGCCTGACACAGAAGACACAAGATCTGTGGGAGACCAGAGCCCTCCTGAAGCTGCAGCTGGATGTCAGGCAGGATATCCTAAGGCATCTAAATGGTATTAGGCACCTATGTTTAGGCTTTTGAATCATTCCCTAGGAAGCTGAAACCAAGTGTGTTTTAAGTGGCACTAAATACCCACATATGTGCAACAGACTCAGGCTGTGAATTGGGAGTGCAGGAATCACTAAGGAGAGGAAAATATTTACTTTGTGTTCTGATAAGTAAGAATTTGAACAAAAAAGACATGTTTCGAAGGCAATGTTTCCACAGGAAGAATAAAAGTTTATCAGCACTTGATAGCAAGCTAAATCAGATAGTGTTTTGAGACTTTGATAACCATTCAACTTAGTGGAAATCTACCTCAAAACCCACAAATAAATAGTGCTCTTTTCCTTAAGAGTCATTCAGAAAACCTTCCCAGAAAACCTGATGAAAACCAAGGCAAGGGAAGTTTAAAGGACTGAGGAACCACAGAGCGAAACAAAGTATATACAGTAAGTACACATTAGTCTGGAACTCTGATATGATATTACAAATATCTTAATAGACACAAATTTCTTAATTCTATTTAATTTATTAATTTAAATAGGTTACTGTATGTTCATTACTGAAAAGTACCTTTATGCCACACATAAAATAATTCAGAGTTAAAATATAATTTCTGTCCACCACTCCAGATGCCACGGCATCAGCCTGATGTCATTTTCCCAGAGGAGGAAATGATGGTAATTAAATGGTTTGGACCAGAATGACCCTGCATAGCTCAAGTCTTAGTCACGAAAGGCGTAAAAAACATCAGAGAAGGGGACCAGTAGGCACCATCCACATGCAGAGAGGGTCCAAACCACCCAATACTGAGAAGAAATATTCTGCTTCCTTTTACAGAGGAATGTCAAGCTGCTTTTATTCTGACTGCCTGCTTCAAGACAAAACTGCTTCATGTCCTTGCAAAGTGGATGAAGGCAGGTCTTGCAAAGTGGTGAGCTGAGAAAAGCTACTCAAATAATTTAGTGTAACATATCTTACTTTAATAACATTGTACATATCTCTTTTGGGTTGTATGTGGACCTGTAATACATTTATATACACTGTAAAATATAATTTTCAATATGATATACTATTGAACTTCTGCCTGGCCATTGCTGTGTTCCTTACTCCAAGAACATCTTGCAATGCCCTTCAGAATCAGACATTTATAAAATTTGAATCATCTTTTGATTTTGGAAACAAAGTTAAGTGTATGTGTATCTAGGTAATAAGAAAACATGTTTCTGTTAAGGTACAAATAAATCTAAACTTTATAAAATGCTAGGACCCAAGTACTGAATGTCACGTGCATGATTATACCATACGGTAAGAAGGATTTCTTCTTTTGTTTGCAGGAACATCATTGATAAATGACCTGGCTCAAATCTTATGATGATATCAATAATGAATAACAATTTCTGTCCAGGTAATTATAATTTTTCTACATGTGGTTACACTGGCAGTTTCAAATATGGGTGATCCCTTTTGTTGTTTCCAGTTTCAATTACGTGTTTGGCTTACTACATGAAGTAATTGCTCTGCCCAAAAGTGACAGACTATCAGACACAAGCTAAATGCATGAAGGACTTGGGAAGGAATGATGTGTGGAAGTGTGATTTCTATTAACATTTTGAAATAATGTGTATTTGCTTAATGTTTACCAAAGAAAGTTTTTCATATCTTTGCTCACAAAATAAAGTAACCAGTATTAGGGTCAGAAAAGCATGGTTTTTGTTTACTAGCCAGAGCAGGATTTTTGTGCCTGTTCCAGAGATATTACTTAGACATTTCTATCTTCATGTTGATCTACAGCATAAGTGTCTTGGCATTCACCTCTGCAATTTCTCTTCAGATGTTCAAGTCAGTTTCTCACTGTCAGTAATCGCTCACCCTGACAGTCCAGGTGTGGACATTTGGTAAGTCACATTGACACCCTGCCCTGCCATGCATGAATGTCACAGAACCATCTCTGTCACTTCAGTAGCACTTCAGAATTTCTAACTATAATAGCAGAACAGCAATCACTGACAAATGCCCAGGTGGATTTCCTTGCTTGCCTAGGCATCTCCCTTCATGATTTTATGTAGCAAACCATGATGTACTTTTCAGGATGCCTCTGGTGATAAATCTTCTGCAGTCTGCTCAGGAATGAAGATTCCATGAGCCTACAAAGTGTGAAGCAGCTCCTACTGAGATCAAAGCAAAAACATTTACTGGAGATGTAAAACACCAGCACTAGGTCCCAAGCCAGCCTCAGATCACCAAAGAATATGGTCTGTACTAGATTAAAGAGCATCGTAGAGTACCACATAAAATACTATAGAAAAAGGATAACCTGAATAAGTGGTATCTGACTGGGAGTCACATACTAACAAAGAAAAATAGATGTCCTAATTTTGCAAATGCACAAACCCCAAAAGCATTATTTTTAGTGTTAAAACCCACTGCTCCCAGTCACAGTGTATGTAACAAAGTTCTGACTGACAAGGGACATCCACAATACCCCTCACTACATCAGTGTTTTCTATGAATAGTAAACAAAAGCCATATTTAGCACTTCCATAGCACTTTATATACTCAAAGGACTTCACTAGCCATTACTGGCATATCTAGATGCTTCTTATATGCAAATGAATGCAAATTTGAGAGTAGGCATTAGGAGGCAGGATATTAGAATACATTAGGAAATGGACAATAGAAAACAGCTGGTTTGACTGACTGTGGAGATGTGAGTAGGGAATAGCAGATAGCTCAATTCACTGCTCAGAATTAAGGAAAGAATTGTGCTGATTGCCGTCATGGCTTAGAAACTCATCACTTAATTAACAATATAAATATTTTAAAAATTAACATTTCATAAAACCACAATAAGAGGTTCCATTGTGAGAATGGGGAAGGATTAATTCACAGTTGGCTGGACCGATGGCACCCAGCCTTCATTCTCTTGGCTTACGACAACACACTCGGCGAGAATTAATACAACACAATTCATGCCCTGTCATGTCTTATTACTTAATTATGAAATGTCTGCAGTACTTTGGACATTACTGAGCCTGTTTGATTGGCTGTGACTGATGTCATACCCACTTTAATACTAGCCAGTACATGCATGGATAGGCCTGTCCCCCTCCTCACCATTTTCCTTCTTTCTATTCATGAATTCTATTTCATAACAGTAATAATATACTCCAGGCAGTGCATTTCCAGGGAATTATTGCATTTCTCAAGTGGGTAAAGTCATTTGGCCTTTCAGCCTTATGCCTTGCAACCCCTTCCTAGGCATGTTATAATTGCCCAGAAATACTCTATACCTTGTGTACTAAAATTCTTACATGCCACTCCTGCTTTTTCACTTGACTAGCCCAAATAGAATCCAATAGGAAAAGAGTTGTCAGGTGCATTTTTTTTCAAATGAGTCTCTCACATAGATTTGCAAGGCTTTGAGTGTCTCATGCACATATAATTTAAATGCATTAATTTACAAATATTAATCATTTAGCATCCTGTATAAAATATAATGGCCACATTCTCATGTCCCTTGACAATTCCAGAGCACTGCCTCCTGTGTCTCTAAGGTGGCAGGAGCACAAGATGACACACTTGATTTAATAAGAGCACAGAGCTGCATGCAGTGATATAATAGAATGCTTAGATATTTTTAAGTGAGATGCTACAGTAAATGTTTATGAAAGCTTAAAAGGAATCATTCTTGTAGGGCAATCTTTGAGTCTAATGATTGAAGAAAGTACAAGGCATTCTTCTCAGTTTATGGTAAACTACTGAAGTAAAAACTTACTTTAAGTAGGAAGGGAAGATAATTTAGACATCAAAAAAATCCTCAGATTTAAACAGGAAAAATACAAGACATTTCTAGTCCCTCCAACACAGAAGCTTGACACATACGCTTATCGATCAGTAGAACTGGGCTGAAATCTGAGTCACCTTTATCTCCTCTTGTGGCTAGCACAGGTTCTTCCCGTGGGAACATTTTGCTATATTTCATAAACAAGATAAAGTTTGGATGTTTTGCAAACAGTTTCTCCGGATTGGGTCAGTTCGGGCTTGGCCAATTGGGCCTAGGGGGAGGTCTCGGGCTGACCAATCTGGGGCACTTCTGTAAACTCTATATATATGGAATTCAAAACAATATAGTTCCTCTTCTCCTCTCTTTCCTTGTCTGAGAACTTGGGTCAGTCCTCAGCTAGCCGCTCAACAGCGACATCCTCTGAGGTACTAAGGCTCACTTCTGAAGTTGTGATTCAGCCTGCCATGAATGCTTTTTAGTCCTGAAGTAATTTTCAACCAAATACCTCTAATAACTCGATGAGCTTTGATGAATCAAGCCTTCTGGCAAAGTCCAAAAGGAAGGTCAATTTAGTAGAAACTAAATTATGGCAGTTTGCAGTGTTAGCACTTTTTATAACTGCAATTATATAATGGGAAACCTCATTCCTACCAGAGTCAAATATTCTTCCAGTAGTTCCATCATTACCTTACTTTTTGCTTCTTCTGGAGATGACACCTCCCTTTGCCTGAGCTAGGGTTGCCCTAGACTTAACCACAGCAGATGTGAGGGTGGTGAGGCACTGGAACAAGTTGCCCAGAAAAGCTGTGGGTGCCCCATCCCTGGCAGTGTTCAAGACCAGGTTAGGTGGGGCACAGACCAACCTGGTCTGGTGACAGCTGTCCTTGCCTGTGGCAGGAGGTTGGAACTGGATGATAAAGCTTTAAAGTCCCTTCCAAACCAAAACTTTCTATGATTTTGTACATGTAGGATTGGAGGATGACTGAGCAGTTGTGCCCCATCCTGGCCTGGACTTCCCATGTCTGTTACAGCCACACTTCAGATGTGAAACAGTCCTGCACACTGTGCCTTCCCTGAAACTCAGCCAACTAGAGATGGTGACTTTCTCCTTACTAGAATGAGGTGATAAATTAAATGAAGGCCAAAAATGAACTTATTTCAGCAGCTAGAAAGTGCACACATTTGTGCTATCTATGGCAAAGGGCTGCTAAAACTCTGAAGACTGTTCTCAAAATAACTGGGGCAAGAACAAGTTGGAGATTTTAATTTTGCACGATGTATAATGTCAAGTTTATAATTAAATAACAAATGGGAGTTTCCCATGGTTCCCCTCTTCAGTTTCAGTGTACCTGCTGTAGGCCAACATGGTCATGGAGAAAAAAAGGTCAAAGGCTAACCAAGTTTACAGCCCTTTTTTTGTGGGAAATAAAGCAAGGGGAAGTAACCTAGAACAGATAACTGGGATGTATTATACGAGAATTTTCCTTCAGTCTGTATATTTAAGGCCTATTAAAAAGGGCAGTGGGTTGAAGGTAGGGATGAAGATGGGTCCAAACCACATTGTCAAATCCAATGTGCCTCTTAAAAGAGGAAAAATAGAAAAAGGTCAGCATTAAATTCCAGAATAATTGTGGATTTAGGAAGACCGACTTTTCCATCACTCATGATCTCTAACCTAGCAGCTTCTTCCGTAGATAATGATTTCAACACCATTTTTCTGAAAAACAGAAAGTCTTAGTCCATGGTGGTGCCTTTTCTCCTCTTATAGGTATTATATTTGGCTCAGATACTTGAAAGACTTGATATCCTTTGAGACCAGCTCATGAGTGATTGGAACATTAACAGCACTGCATTAAGATGCCTCACTCTCTGCCTGAGGGACAGTAATCCATGCCTCCCACCTGCATGAAGAATGCCTTCACCAGCAAACAACAGTATTCTGGAGCTGGAAGCTCTCAGTCTTCTTGTTAAGCTGTTTCCTTTTGTATAAAACAAGCACTCCTTCAGCAAAGAGAAGGAGTGAGTACTGCCTTCTACCTGAGTTTCCTAACCACTTGTCTCTACATCCATCTTCATCTGCTTTCTGAAAAAACAGAATTCTCTGCAACAGGACAGCCTGCATCCTACAAGATTTTGGTGAAGCTAGGAGAGAAAAATGTAGAAGAAATTCTTTCTCCTGTGTGTGGATGTGGCAGGGGCAGAGGCTTAGCTGGCTATTCAAGCACTTCATGTAAGGAAACTCTTCTTTTATGTCTCCCAGAAGGGCCTAATTAAGAGGGTGAAAAAATGGGACCAATACAGCATATATATCCAGAGACAGAATATTCAGGTTTCTTTGCTATTAGGATGAGACCCGAGTGTCATTGTTGCCAGTGTTTTTGCACATTGGATTTAAACTCTTGAAATGGCATGTGAGTGCCCCATTTTACCTCAAGAATCTGAACTTTAATGCACAGTGTATTAAACTGTAAAGCAGCTTGGAAAGTATTGGGATTGATTCCAGGTAGGTAACAAATACTAGCAAACCATCTGATGTAGCACAGATCCCTGGATTTCAACAGGTAGCTGGCACCACTCATGCTCAGTCACTACAAGTGTGCAGTACTGGCCATTTTACCATTTTTCCTAAATATAAAAAACAGGCTTTGAAAAAGTTGATGAACATCTGGTTTCAAATAGAGAGATTGTCTAACAATTGCTATCAATTAAACCCTGGAAACATGTCAAGTGTCAATAACTCAGAAAATAAAAAATCAGGAATCAGGTCATAGTAGATTATTTTGTTGGTAGTGAAGAAACATCTGATAAGTTAAGGTAACTATTTTAAATATCCAAAAACATCTGTAACCTTGCTATCCTTCCTTTATGATAAAAATTCCTTCTCTCTCTTCAGAAGAATTATATTTACCACTTTTTGCTCTTGTTTATTATCTAAGTCTCTCACCTGAGGAAAAAACAGTGTGTTATTAGTGACTGTTCTCACAGCAGTATGAATAAATAAGGAGTGACATAATCATAGGTGAATGTATTTTGTGAAATACCGATGAAATAACAACTGGTTTAGAGAAATGGTTAAAGATTCATTACTAGTGACAAATACTTTTGTAAAATTACAAACTGCTTTAAAACCTGTTGTGTGAAAAGGCAATTTCCAACATATTTTATCAAATTAATTTTACAACGAAGAATGTGTTAATAATTATAAAAATTCATAAGAACCTGGAACTCATGGAGTGACAAAGTGCATTGAAATGCTATTGGTGCTACTAAAGGCAAGGGAAAAAGTTAACAGGCTAATAGAATAAGAATGCAACATATATTTTATTTTGTATCACATATCATATTTTAAATTATGGATTATCTCCATAATTTATTTTTCAGGATGAGCTCATTCCATTTTTTCAGCAGGGAGGAAAAGTTTCAATAGTTTATGAGTTTGAAGATATTGTCATCTTAATCGTGACATCACTTTTTGAAAAGACTGGAGTGACATTAAACAATTACACAAATAAGAAATACTGCCATGTAAGTATTAAAATGTGATACGTATTTTTTCCCTGTGATGATAACAGGGCCATGAGCGATACGGATTTGTAGAGGATACAATCTATTTCTAATGAAGACATCTACTTTCACTGTTGGTACATACATTTGCAGTAGCAACATCGTTTGTGTTTACCAGAAGAGCTGTCATTTAACTGACAGATGGCTCCAGTGGCTGGACGCAAAGCAACTTACTGAAATTGTTCAGTGATTCCCAAACTACTTTAACAGTGTATTCCAAATTCCCATCATTTTATGCGAAAGTATAATTTATTTATTGGTGTCACTTCTTTTACAGCCCCTATCACTCCAGCCTGAGTACCTCCCAGTATTATAAAACATATATAGAAGATATATTATTTCTCCCTCTCCCTCTTCTTTCCAGCCAGCTAACATTTCAGAAGTATTTTATTTTACCATATATCTATATCTCTGTCTATTTGTGAAGGAAGAACAAATCTCACTTCTCTATCATGACTTTTACCATATGTGTGCACACATACACATATATATAAAAATATAAATATACCTATTATATATACATAGATCATATTTATACCACATACACACATAAATGGTAGAAGTTGTGATGGTGAAGTGGGATTTGTTCTTTCTTCACAAATAGATAGATTTCATTTCCTGGGAAGGCTTAATTTGCTTTTCTAGCCCCATTTCTGTCAATGTTTTCTTCCAGAGAAACCACTCTGGGAGAGAGGTTTTGGGGTGCCTGTCTGTCCTCTGTGCCTTCATGCTTTCTATGTTTCACCTTCAATCAGCTTGTCTGATCATACACAGAGAAGAGAAGAAAAAACAAAGAAACCCTTGCTCAGATGGCACTGCTCCATGCAAAGAAATGTCACCTTCCAGCCTGGGAAATGGACCTTCCCAGCTCAGCAGTTGAGCTGTATGAGCCTGTGCCAGTTTTCTACCAAAATATTTCAGTAATCAATGGCTGACAGACCCAGGAGATGAATAAATTATGTTCATATTTTGGGACATGGACTATTCTCACAGGACAACTGACAGTCCTGAGGTAATCCACAAGTGTCCATGTAGTGTTTCTTTCATGTTCACAAATCGGAACTAATCAGAGTTCTGAAGCCACTGGCAGATATCATGGCTGGACCCCTCTCAATCATCTACCAGAGCTCTTTGGAGCCTGGGGAGGTCCCCACTGACTGGAAACTGGCCAGCATAATTCCCATCCACAAAAGGGTCTGAGGAATGACAGATCTGTTAGTCTAACCTCAGTTTCTGGAAAAATTATGTATAAAATTATACTGAGTACTACTGAAAAACATTTTAAAAATAGTGTAATCATCAGGGACAATCAGCATGGGCTCACAAAGGGAAAGTCCTGCTTAAGTAACTGGATATCCTTCTATAAGAGAAGGAATCTTGATATATTGGAGCACCGGGCTATGATTAAAAGGATTAAATTGCACAAGTCCAAATACTGGATTCTGCACCTGGGATGAAGCAAGAATAATGGGATCGAGCACAAGAATAATTTGGGAGAATGGCTGGAGAGCAAGCTGCAGAAAAGGGTGTGGGGGTGCTGTTGATAGCAGCCTCAATGAGAGTCAGCTGTGTGCCCTGGCAGCCAAGACACTGCATCCTGGGGTGCATCAAACAGCATCACCAGCCAGTCAAAACAGGTGATTACCCCAGTGTATTCATCATTGGTGCAGCCTCACCTGGAGTTCTGTGCGCAGTTCTGGGCCCCACAATTTAAGAAGGATATGGAGGTCCTGGAATCCATCCAGAGAAGGCCAAGAAGTAGGTGAGCAGGCCACAAGGAATGTCTCATGAGGAAGAGCTAAGGATTTTGGGCTAGTCTTAACTGGAAAAAATCAGGTTGAGGGATGAACCTCGTTGCCCTCTGCACCTTCCTGAGGAGAGGAAGAGAGAGGTGCTCATCTTGTCTCCCAGGTATCCAACAGCAGGATGCATGGGAATAGTTCAAAGTTGTGCCAGGGGAGATTTAGAGTGGATATTAGGAAGCATTCCTTTACCAGGAGGGTGGTCAAACCCTGAAACAGACTTCCTAGAGAGGTGGTTGATGCCCTAAGCCTGTCAGTGTTTGAGAGGCATTTGGACAATGAATTTAACAACATGCTTTATCTTTTGGTCAGCACTGGACTGGTCAGTCAGTTGTATTTGATGATCCTTTTATGTCCTTTCCAACTGAAATTCTCCTTTTTTATTCTGGGTTATGTAGAATGACACATCAATATAACCACTCAATATTATATAACCACTCAATATAACCACTCAAGTATTATTTAGTGCTGTTTGGAGCACATGATAACCAAGCAAGAATCATGTTCCTGCTAGTCACCAGACACATGACTTTGGGTAAGCCAGCTTCTGTGGCTTCCCTACACCCACAGAGGCTATGATTTATGACAGAGGCTACTCTTAGATCAAAATAGTGTCACGAAAATAAATCACTATTTCAAAGTCCTATGGGGCAATGAAACAAGAGATATTATATAAATGAAATTAAAGTATTAATTTTTTTTTTCTTAAGTAGGAAACATACCCTTTTATCAATTTAATTTATTAATTTAAATTTATGTAGGTTGAAGTGAGGGAATACTGCTGGACTGCTTCCATACTACAAAGAGGAATTGACTCTCCCTGCACCTTATATTTACATTAGAGACACAAGTGCTAAACAGCTGCAATCCATTTTTCTTTTATTCTTAGATCAACACAAATGGCAACAAATTTGGTTCCCACTGACCATTTGTTTAAGAGAGATGCTTTTACTGATGTTGCAAGTGCTACCATTCATGGCAATTCTTGAATTATTCAAGCCCACTTTGCTTAAAAACAATTTATGAAGCTCCATAAATGTATGGAGACATTAGCAACATATTGTAATACAGCTTGTCTGACTTTAAGACCTAACCCCATTAGATGAGATAATTAATGGCAAAATCAAGTATATAAATATGGCCTTAATTTTTTCAGACATGTAAACTTACTTTCATGCTTTCTGAATATGGGTATTTTCCCAAAAAAGGAATTCTCTCAACAGCAGACTGGGTGGGAAGATTTTTCTCTTCACAAAAATTCTATAACAAGGGACAGGACTAAACACTAAAATGTATTAATTTTTTGACAAGAAAATTAACTCATTAAAAAAATAAAAAACCTTCTTGGTTGGAAAATTTCTTCAATTTTTTGCAGTCTGTAAAACTGTTTTAAAGATTCCTATGTGTGTATGTGTTTGTATTGCAAGCACAAACTTTTTGAGTTACTGAAAAACTGTTTTATAGCAAGAAAGAAATAATCAACAGTATATCTCATGGACATTGAGATGTACACAGAAGTTTGTTACTGGATGAGTGAGCATGAGCAACATCTAACAATGGGACCTTTACTCTTTCCTGTAGAAGCAAGTGGAAAGTCAAAAAAGATGTTATCAGGGAAGAGTTTGGAGAAATCAAAAAAGCTGTGCAGAATGTAGAGCCATATCTAGTGAAGATAGGGAGGCACTGCTTAAAGTTAGCATAAAACCATTGCCTTTTGCAGTTGTAAAGATAAGGTGAATCTTTTTGTCTTTTACATTACATCCTAAATAATTATTCTGCTTTTCCACCTTAATTATCTAACTTTATTTTCCACAAGGTTTCTCACTTGGTCTGTGTGCAAACCTTTGTCTTTGAGGCACAGTTGTACAGCACAAATCTTCTCTCTGTTTAACAAGAACTACAGGAACAGGTTTGTAGGGTGAATCACTGAAACCTTGATATCCACACTACACATTTCAGGGGTTACCTCAGACACCAGGCAAAACTTCAGCTTGTTTCATCCAAGAAGAACCCAGTTCATATGCTCCAAGATTTTCCTGTGAAGTGAACCAAAGCATGGTATGTAGAAATGACTGGAAAATTTGCTTCAGTTCATTTGTAATCCAGCCAAAAACTATAATACAAACATACTTTTCAGGGGTCAGAGGATGGGTAGCCAATTCCTCACCTTTGGTTTGGACAGCATTGTTTGTAAAGAGGAGTCCTTAACTAATAAGAAAATAAGCCACGTGATTTCTCATATGGATCACAGACAGGAAGGAAAAAGGAAATTCTGGAAATGAACTTGTTTTAGGAAAAAAGTAATCAGATACTTGCAAACCTTGTTATTCCACAGTACCTCAAAAATTACTTAATATAGAATAGTAATGTAAACATTTTTAGCACCAAAAGAAAGGTAAAACTTCTTTCTCAATTAATTTTCTGGTCTCCGAGTAATCCCTGCTGCTTACAGGATTCTTTGATTTGGTGACATAACAGCATCTTTGAAAACAAAGAATCATTCAGGAATGAATATGTGACTGGTGGGGCATGAGGATGTCCATCACTGGGAGAACATTAACTAAGGCATATTTCGAAGCTCTGAACAAAACAAGGTCAGTGTTTGCAAAAGAGCACTTACAAATTTTTTACAACTATACATTGATGTCACCAAATTAAATTCTGAAAGACCAACTAACTGCCATATATAAATATTGGCCCCCAACACATCTCCAAGTAGGACTAAGTTCACAGGGTGGTAGTGAAAAGAGAGTTGAGCAGTCAGAATGGAGAAGTAGGAATTGAAAACTTTTTGTTCCTGCTTCTCTAATGACAGGAGTTTCTCACTGATGAGAGCTGAAATAGAAACTGCAGAATTGGTCTTCACCTTAAAATCACCCTCATCAGAAAACTAAACAGCCTGTCTTCTATCTTTTTAGGGAATTTTATCCATAGTCATTGACAGAACTGAAAGCCAGAAGCTTTATTAGACCTACAGACTGAAAAATTGGCTTATTTTAATTTGTCTTTGAGCCCAGAGCTGTCAGCAAGTAACCTTACTGTCTGAAGAGGTAGCCTTAGGACATCTTTTGTCTGGGCAGCTAGTAGGATGTGCATGTATCAGGAAGAAGGTGTGTGCACCTAAGGAGTGCACAGTAAACTTATCTTCAATTATATAAATCCTCTTGTTTAAGATGATATGAGAACTATATGAAATCTGAATCCCTCCAGGAGGCAAATTTTCCCTTTCATAAACTTGCAATAGAAATGTGGGAAGCTGGGAAGACAATAAAATTACTAGGCTTTATGTGGAGAAAAAGCAAATAAGTATAATTTAAAGAAAGTCTCTACCAGGCTCTTTAAATTATAATTTGGGGGGGGGGGGGGCGGTGTTCCAGATAACATTTAGAGATTGCTAGTTCACTACTATCTCTAAACCTCTTGAGCTTTTTTTCAGATTGCAAAGCACAGCCATTCCCTGAAGTTTCTTTTCTTTCCAGTTTTCAAGTTATCTGACACAAAGTTCTCTACAATTTTCCTTTTCTGACAGCCTTTGTTTAGAAGAGGGGTGGGAGTGATAGATTTCTTTCAGCTCAGTTTTGAAAGATCTATAGGCAGGATGGTCCTCATTCTGCTGAAACTTAAAGGTTGAAGAACCATCTGACTTCTGTCATATTTGAAGCTTATCCTATGCTGATAAGGAATAAATCCGGTCAGAATTACTAGCAATGAGCAGACATGAATCTCCACCAATTTCAGAAATCTTGCTTTTGTGACAGGATGCACATTGACTAGTAGAAACATCTAATGTAGATTACACATAGCCTGGAAATTCAGAGCACCTAAGCAAAGTGCCTCCATTCCTGGGAAGTTGAATAGACTAGGAGAGGTGTTTGTGGAAATTGTCCAAAAGACATTCCTTTTTGTTTCTTTTTGTCTCATTCTATATATAGTTCTGCACTCTGACACAGTTTGGACTGTATTCAAACTCCTGTTCCCCTCCAGAAATAGAACAGTTAATTCTGGATCTTTTATTTGCACAATACTCAGCAAACTGAATTATACTCAGAGTGCTGCTTCTTTCTCCATGATGGAAGATGATGACAGAACTTACTCAGGAGAAGGTTCAAAGCTGCAGATCACATCTTGGTGTGGGGCCTGAGTGACATGAACAGCTCAAGGACAGGACAGGTCACTTGTGGGATCTGCTGGGACCTCTACCCATGGAAGCTGAGATCCTGTGCAGCAGTGAAGTGCTGTTGTCATAAGGCCACAGAATTTTGATATGTTCACTTCTGACACAGCTTTTTCCTGTATTCATACCCTTCTGCTGGGTAATTTCATTGGTACCCTATGTAGTATGACTGACTGTAAAATCTATGCATTCAATTTTCCCCACCTGTATTTTAATGCTAATCCATCACAGAAAGTGAGGCATTTGCAAAAATATTTTGCAATGTATAATGAAGAGATTGGACAGACATATGTATAGCCAGAGACTTGAAAAAGCATTTAGGGTTTTATGTTCTTCATCTTGGAAAAAATGTGTTTTACCCAAAACTAATTAAAAATCTTCACTGCATGAAGTGACATATTTCATCACCATTCAACTGCAACTCTAGCCTTTGCTTTTAAACTTACACTGGCAGCTGCTTCCTAGAGAATTTTTAAGAAAATTCTGTGGTATCCTGCAAATTTTCAAAGGACCTAACATCCACTCCAACTTCATAGAAATAATAATAGAGGTCTATGCAATAGTTCCTTTTTCTCCTTTTTCTCCCTTTTTTTTTTTTTTTTTTTTTTTTTTTTTTAGTGCAGAATGTATTCAGATATACCCATTAATATCCTGAAAATACAAGCTGATTCATGATTCATGCTTTCAAAATATTTAGGACACCTAACTACATTCAAAGTGCTAGTCCATTGTAAAATGGTGTATCTTTCCTGCCAACAGCATGTCTTAGGTTAAGTATAGTTCTGAAATAACATTAGCTCGCATTGCAGAAGGAATCACATCATACCTGAGACTGCCAACATGGAAAAACTCTAATAGTTGTGGAGTTGTGGCTCAGGAGAGAGAGTTCTTTCTTAGTTTCTAATATGATGTCACATCTCTTGACTCTGACAGATTTCAAAACAGAGTCATCCTTCAGCAGCATTAATTGGTAGGAAATATACCCTAGACAACAACTGAACTCCTGTTTCCTTACATTCCAGTCACACTTCTACTCAGCTAGTAACTCAATTTCGAGACGATTTAACAGAAACAACTACCCTGATTTTGTGTGTGTGTGTGTGTGTGTCTGTGTGTCTGTGTGTCTGTCTGTGTGTCTGTGTGTCTGTGCGTATACATCAATATGAACTATAAAAAGAAACTATTATAAAATTACTTATTGCCATCAATTGTGATATTTCCCATGCCTGTATTCTTTCAACAATGAAAAAATTTTCTAGCACCTCAACCTCCAGGGAAAAAGATTATCTCACTTTTAAAAAAGCTGAGACCAGCAGACTTCATCCAACACATCCCAACAACCCTTTTTGAGAGATTTCTTGATGACATAATTTTTCATCCATTGCTTTATATCTATTTTTCTGTAGAGAAAAAACTCGGTTTTAGTTTCTTGGCTCTCCATTACACCATTGAGGAGAATAATACCAGATACATGATGAGTATCCAGGATACAAAGACACTGTAGGTAAAATCACAGGTTATTTTAGTTCTGTTTACGTGTAGTTCTTGAGGTATCCTCCCATTTTTGAGGAATTTCTTGAATTTCCTCATCCAGCCCTTTTTTGTTTGTTTGTTTGTTTTCCAATCAAAAGAAAATAGCAGAATATTACAGGGTTCTCCTATCAAAATATGCACCTTTGATAAGACTCATGTATTTGTCTCAACAGGATAGCATATATGGGACAAGGAGAAAAGTTAATTTGAATAGAGAACTTTGACTTTGAGATTTTTATTGGAGTGAAATTCAGATGCAAGACAAAATTAAACCCCTAGTAGAAGCTGCTTCAGGAGAGAAAAAATAATCTGATTAGACAGGAATAGAAAAACAGACGACTGTTGTTAGTTTGTTCCTATTTGGAAATACCCAAATGTTTGTGGGGAGACTGAATATTTCTCGTGCCTTTGACCAAAGTCCATATAGTGTATTTATATATGGAGAAATTATTTCCTTCTTGTACTGATCTCTCTATCTGTCTATTTATCTATATTCCATGGTACCCTGAAAATATCATACAAAATGAAAATGGTTTATAAAGCAGAGACCATCAGCAGGTTTTGTTCACACAGCCTGTAGGATGCAGGAGAGACTGACTGTATGAATCCATAAAAAGCTGTAGTCTGAGAATGGACAGATTAAGAAGAGAGGATTTCTCCTTCTGAGCAGGGTCCATGCAAATGTGGTTTTCCTTTCCAACAACTCTGTATCTAGAGTTTGGAGGCTGAGGCTGAAGCCTGCAACAAACTTGAAACATTACAAAGTGAAATAAATGGATCTCTTCCAAATGAATCCCAGATGATGCCAAGTGGAGGAAGATTTATGTATATGTTGTATAAATATTTAATGATATGGCCAAAAAACTACTGCCACTTAGCAAAAAGACATTTATCATTCCTGTGAAATATGACTTTTTAGCCAATGAGACTAAAGTATGTTAATGACCTCAAGTGAATTGTGTTGTTATTCATTAAACATTTTCTGACTTCTGATTTGCTGAGTTACCTCTGAGATCATAGTCCCATCATCAGCCATAAGTTATTCTGTAACAGCCAAGAAATAGGTCTGAAATAATTTTTTGATGTATAAAATTTACTATAGGCATGAAACAGAGCAAAGGTCTATCTAGCATGTGAATATCAGAAGAGCTATTTTCTTGAAGTTTTTGATGACAGCAAAAGAGTGTTTCATCTAGCTGTGTGGGAACTTAACAGAAAACTTCACAAGCACTCTGAGACTAAAGTTTGAAGAAAATTCCAGTTTACTTTCAGTTTAAAAAGTCAGCTTTTTCTGAACTGACCATAGCCTTATAACATGTTAAGCTGTTGATAAATGTTCTTTCTATAAAGTGTTTGATTTCAATGCCTTCCCAGGTCCACTGAAATCTGTGAATAATGTATAAGCCTCTAAATGAGAAAAAAATACAACCATTCAGTTAAGTCCATGCAGTTAGACTGGACAGACTGGGGACTCTAAATTGCAACTTAGAGCTGAAATTATTTCTAGTAATTCAGCTGGTTCCTCAAATGCTAAATTATGCAAAGTCCCATACCTGTACTGACTTTGTTTTATTGGGGTGTATGTTCAAGACATGGTAAAGCAGAGGAAAGGAGTCTCTCATTTCCCATTCTCTGAAAGAGCAGTGCAGACACATCAACCTCAGCATGGCAATGCCCCACTGGACAGATCCTGGTGATTACATGCATTTCTTGTATGCTGTGTGCTGCTGAGTCCATCAGAGCTGCTGACCCAGCTTGCTGCACTCGGGGCAGATCCCCTCATCTTGTTCAGGATGCTGCATTCTCCTCCTGGACTATTTCCACATCCTACATGACAGGCAGCAGCAGAAAATTTGTCCCAGGAACAACCCAGTAATTACTAGAGTACTACTGGAATTTCTCAGGTTTAGGTCTTCTCAGTCCTGAGCAGCACCGTTTGCTAATTTATTTCTAAAATACAGACGTTTGTCAAAGGAGGTACTAATTGTAGGGGACACCTTAATATGCCATGTGATTTTGTGGTGCCCTTCAGAAAGGTCTACTTTCTGCTGTTAACTTTCCAGCTCATTGCCATTCAGACAATAGATTGGCTTGTAAGTTGTCTCAAACACTCGGGACATTAACAAATTCTAATTGGCTATGTAATAGGAGCAGACAGCATGTACAACGTTAAACCACTTCTGAACCACCTATTTTCTGTATGCAAATCAGACAGAAACAAATGTTTGGCCCCAGCTGGGTGAAATGTCCCATTTAGAATTCTTTTCCTCTTCTTTGTTCTTTGATGTTCTGCAAATGAGCTTTAGAACTCCGCTCTTCACACAATTCAATTTTACAGGCCCATTATCTGAGATATAATGTGGAGGTTAAATATATCAGGGCAGCCATTATGTGAAAATAATTAACAGTAATGAATAATGCACTAATTCCACTGATGAGAGATGGTTATATGTGTAATGAAGTGTTGGGGCAGCCCTGACAAATGAAATTAAAATATTTAAACACTGTTTTATGATATTACTTTGCTCATATAATTTCCTTTACCTACAATGAGCCACTTCGATTATCGTCATTATCTTGACAGCTCTGAAGGATGAAATAGTGCAGGTTAATGTGACAGCGATTAGTCAGAGAGAAAATCCATCACATAAAGCAGAGCAGAGTGAGGGAGAAAGGTCTCTATACTTTCCCATTTCAAACATGAGAAGAATGATACTATCAACATCACTTCAATATTAAATGGATAGAATTATCTTGTCATTCATTTACAGCCTCTGAAGAACTACCTATTTGTACCTGCAAAGGAAAGGTCAGCCTTTCTTAATCATCCATAAAAATATGTTGATGGATTCCTTATATCAATAATAGTGACAGAACCAGAGGCTGGAAACAAGCTAGGAAATTTAAAAGGAAAGCACTCTAGGTTCTGCATTAAAATATTTTAATGATTCTGTATTTTTAAGTTTTGCTTCCCACACTGGTTTGATCTTCAAAAAAAGCATAGTATGAAATAAAATGAGACCACTGACATAGATTTTGTAGAAGTAGATTCAAATGCTGTTTAATAGGCCTGCCTATTGCACAGCTACTCCTCATAGTTCTGCTTTTTTTTTTTTTAATGAATGCAAAGCCTAAAAATATTCATATCTAGATGCCAAAAATTTGGCTAAAGTCAGATTCAATGTTAGAGTCACCTTATTTACAAAATTACTGAGCACACATTTCCTCCAGATACATTTACAGAGTAACAGACAAGTCAGTCAGAAATAAGTTTACTTTTATGCACCATCCAGCCAGGTGGGCAGTTAGGGACTCAGATCAAGGATCCTCAGAAGAAAAAGAAGCAGAAAGATCTCCAATCCAACCTGGAAGAAGTGCAAAGTAGAATGTGGAGATCAGTAACTTCATCAGTGACTGACAGCTCAGAGGTATGTATGTCCAGAGCACCAAAACACCTGAACAAACATCTGTTTTTCCTTTCCCATATCAGTAAGAGGTTTGTGACTCCAATGGTTAACACACTCAGTTGGGATGATGTTTCACAGTCCTTGTTGAAATTGAAAATATCAGAGATTTGAATCCCTTATTCTCAAATGAAACCTGAGATTTAATTTTTCATATGATCCTTTGTAGCAGTGCAGAGAAACAACCAGCTGTCACTAGTACTGGCATTTCCCTCAGGTGCAACCTGCTCAGATTCAATTTCTATCTGTAAAACACTTGGGCATCAATTTTCTGTTTGAGGGGAATTACACTGACTTGGGAGCCAGGTGAACAAAGATGTAGCAAGATACTCAGAGGACTCCCACTTTTGAAGTGCCACACAAAGGTCTCAGACACCAGACCAAAAAAACATTTAAACTGTTAAAGGCATCTGTGACCACTGCAAAAAGTGAGTAGTTATAGTGTCTGAATAACTGGTAATGTGAATGTTGACATGATATTTTTATTTGGGTGTCTAAATACAGCTTTTACAAGACTAACTTTTGCCATCTGCCTTGAGAAATGTAAAATCAACTTACAAATAAAGAAAAATGTGCGAATTTAGAAAAGGGATGCCTTTTTTATTCATGCTAATCAATATAACTGCTGCTATCCTTACTATGATATTATTTTTTGTTGTTATTAATAATAATATTATATCATGGTAGTGCTCACACAATGAATTGAAAGATGTGCCTTCACTTTTCATGTCCAGCGTTTTAAACACTGCACAGATTAGCAGATAACCCACATGCTAAAGAGCTTGCAATTTAAATAAACAAGGAAGATAAAAGCTATGTGTACACCAATTTTGTGTACACCAATTTTACTATGTGATATGAGTGATATGGTGGCAGCAAATGTCATATGTTACTCCCACGATGCAGTCATGGCAGTGGGAGGGAGGTGATCCCGTTGTCCATCCTGCAGGGGTGCAATCACCTCTTGAAGGCAGAGCTCTTCACTGAGACAGCACAGAGTGGCAGCGCCTCAGAAGAAACTCTCAAAAATGTACTTTGCTTGGTATAGCATAGTGTGGCCTCACTTTCTGTGCACAAAAAAGGCCTGAAAATTGAAGTGCAGGCAACATAACAAATCCTTTTGTTTTAATATAAATGCAATGGAAACTTATGTTACATTCAGCTAAAAATCTGACTGTAAAATGCACTGAGAGGCAGAGGTGATAATTTGTAATTTAGGATGGTTTGCAGCATCTTTACACAGAGCAATTGAACCACTACAGAAAGCAGATCTAAAAGGTGAGCAAGTCACAAATCCTACTCCCAGCTGCAGCTGGTTAAAACAGAGTAAGCAAGAGGTTTGAAAACTGAGGGAGACATCCAATAAAAGGAGAAATAAATCAACAAATTAAAAGGCTGATTTTCAACATCTTTCTTTGTACTGAGTGTCAGTCCCATTGAACTGGATGAATTCACACACTACAAGCTGGAGTGAGCAGGGAGGGCACAATCCCTCACTGGGTCACCACAGCACCCAGGTCTGCTTCTGTGTGGGTCAGGCTTATGCTTTTGGGAGCCACAAAAATCCAGAATAAAATCTCTTCTGTGCAAACGGGGCTCTATATGAGAGAGGCATAAGGGACCTTTTGAACTAATACGCTTATAAAAAACTCATTCAAATTTCAGTGGTGCTTTAATTTTGCTACTTTTAAAACACAATTTACTTCATTTATTGGACAATGAAGTGCCTCTGTAATAAATCTAACATTAAAAAATCATTTCCAGCAAATTACTCCAATAAAATCAATGACAGTCAGGCTCAGCTGTAAAAACAAATAAATTACCTGCTATTGATAGGGTAGGCAGAGTTAATTGTCATTTAGAAAGGCTAAAAGGGATAAAGAAATCTAATAGACGGAACACATTTATACAGCAAAAATGAGAAAACTGTGAAAGTTTTACCCTGACAGCTCCCATCCATAGGATTGACTTGGTCCCTGAGCAGCAGAGGCAGTTGTTTTAAGTCTCAGTAGGACACTGGTATGTGCTTTGGATCTGTCAATATTTACCTGCTTCAGTGTCGCCTCGTGATCTTTTTACCTTTCATATATTGAAACCCCCAAACAGGATTTCTGGTAATAGGAAATGAAGAATTGATAGAATTGAACAATCCCATCTTTGGATTTTTTCAGCCAGGTTAAAAGCACTCTGACCCAATTCAGGCTTTTCAGTAGTTCCAACTATTAAAGAAATATACAGCTGGGCATTTGCTAGTGGAATTTGTCATTCTTTGATAACACAGCGATGATTTTAAAGTTAAGATCCTCTTCCTAAAGCAATTTTTTATTTATTTATTTTTAAAGCTGTCCAGCCATTTCTGTGAGGACCCTAAAAATGACATTAACCTGATGTATTTCCATTACAGCAGTGTACTCCTTCTGTTTTCAGCACTTTTCTTGGAAAAACATTTTTTTATAATTCTTATTTGTGTTTATGCCTCCTAGTGGGGGTAAACAAAGGAAGATCAAAATGTTGGAATGTCCATATGCCCTGAACTCTTATGGGAGGAAAGTTAATTTAATCTTCTTGAATTCATAAATTGTGCTCTGGATGGCTGAGTAGTGTTAAATCCAGTGGCATAACTGGAAAAAAGGGCTTACTCACCAGAGAAGGCTTTAAATTCCCCTGTGATTAATGCAAAATCCTCTGGGAATGAGCCATTTCCAAGATTTTGCAGAACTGAACTCTTACTCTTTTGGTTTGGACGCTTCTTCAGTGACCTGAAGAAAGCAGATGACCTTATTTTCATCAATTGTGCATATCAACACTTCTAACAGGACAGGAATTTCTACCATGTTACTCTATTAACAAACAAACAAAAATGTGCAAAGCAAACTGAATTTTGAGTAATCCCTAGCTACAATGGAGAATGAAAAACCAACAAACATCAGACACAATCAAATACAACAAAAAGTTCAGGATTCTTTGACTGAAGGTGTTTGATCCAGAGAGGAGTGCAGTAACAGCTGCTGCAAGGTTTGCAATAAGAAATAGATTTAAACCTGCATAAATTGGCAGATAACAGGGCTGGACACATCTTTGTAATAATTTTCTCCTAGAAACACTGCAACTTGTGGCCACATGAAGAACAGGCAGTCCAGAAGCTGTGGCAAAAGGAATCTCTGGATCCAGGAAGCACAGGCGTATCCTTAGGAAGGAGGCACACCTGTTGTACTGCATCAACAAAGTAACCTGTTAAAGCCACATGCGAATGAAACACATGGCCAGGCTCTGGATGGAAACCTAAGGCCTTGGAACTATCACTCTTTCTCTCATTTTGGAGTGGATGGCCCAAGTTTGGAAGTGTTCAAGGCCAGGTTGGATGGTCTTTGAGCATCCTGATCTAGTGAAAGGTGTCCCTGCCAATGTTGGGGGGTTGGAACAAAATGATTTTTAAGGTCCCTTCCAACCCAAACCATTCTGTGATCCTAGGATTCTCTCCCACTTAGGTGATTGCACATATGTTTTTCTTCAACACCACATGAATTCAATGACAATGTGAATTTCTTTGTCTCAGGGAATTCCGTTCATGCCTTCTCATCCTTTTCAGCAGCAAATTCTAAAACTTTGAGCCAATAATAAAGAGATACCTTCTGCTTTTTTGCATTTCCTGTAAAAGAAATCATCAGATTACAATCCTTTTATTTCCTTTTAGCCCCCAAATTAATTAACATAAGATCTCCTAACATAATACATGTTAGCCTAACACAAGTTTACTGTGATGGTGGTCAAACACTAGCACAAATTCCCCAGAAATATGGTGAAATCTCCACCAGAGGAGATACACGATCCTGAGCAACCTGGTCTTGTGAATCTGCTTCAGCAGTGGGTTTTACTTACATTTTCTCATGAACTCCCTTCCTACTTAAATGCTTGTGTGATTCTGTGATTATGCTTCTCAGAAGTGATTTCAAGGTGAGAGATGGTACGTGGCCAGTATTAGTCAGAAAATTTGGCTGAAGTTTCTTCCTAAGGATTCTCCTGCATTGCCTGCCACAAAGAAAATTTAGACTCTTATCTTGTGACTCAGGCTCAGTTTAGGTTGCCTATGCAAGAATTGAAGACAGTCAAGATTGAATTAATGCCATCTAAATTTGCAAGTGACTTTTAGGGGCACTTCAGAGTCAGTAGTATGAAAAAAGGTACCTCCAGACTTCTGTACATCAGATAAATTTTATTGCTGGAATTAGAATAAAGTTAGTTACACCAATTTCTTTACACATGTGGGAAGCCTACAGTCACTATCTCATATTTATGCATCTGTGGGGCAGGTATCTACTTCTGCTGAGATGAATCTCATTATGAGCATGTTTGACTTCATAATGCTTCCATAACCCCACAAACAAAGTGGAGTACAGCCCTAATGACTACTCCTTGAAATTGCTGTACTCAGTGTCTTAAGGATAACCACAGAATGGTCTGTCAGCCCATGGAAAACTGTTCCTCTTGAGTCACTGGCTGGGAAGGGACAGGTAGAGAATGGCTATGCAGAAGAGAATAGTAACAAAAGATGAAAGGACATCCCACAGAATTCTGTCTCAGTGCCCTGCCTATTTTCCCAGAATGCTCTGCTATATGTTAATCTAAAATTTGTCCTTCAACTGGCCTCTGACATTTGAATCTAAGTCCAAATATGTAAAAACATGTAAATAATATGCTGGTTTTCACACAGGGGAAAAAAAAAGGTCGAAAAAATGGAGGAATTCACCCACAAAGGAGCAGGGAAAGCCACATGTACTTTGGTTTTTGGTCAGTGAAAAAGCATGAATGTACAACGCAGACAAACAGCTGAGGGAGGAATCTTCTCTGCCAGCAGGACTTATGAGACCATTCACAGAGAGTTTTGGTAAGAGGGTTGGGCACAGTGAGGAACTGAGGTTCCTCTAGAGCTGTCATCTTAAGAGGGACAGATAAGGTATTATGGACAGAGTGTCACCTGGATGGGAGATTATTGCAGTAGAAAGGTATGAAGTATACAGAAAACAACCCAATGGAAAATAAACCCATTAGTTCCACTATTTATGGAACAATTTGTTTTTTTCTATGTGGGAATATTTGGAGTGGACATTCTTTGATTTAACCAGAAATATGTTCTATTAGACCAGAATGTTGTTCCCACTATGGATTAGTTCTAAACCACTTTTAAACCACTCCCAGAGGCTGAAAACACCAGCAGTGCAATAAAATTTGCTGTGCAAGGAGAAGCAGTGTGTGTATTGATTTGTGTATTCACTGCCAATACCTGTGTGTGATTGGTGACAGTGGACACCTCTTCAGCAATGTGCCAATGCCTTCCTCTTACTGAGCATGAACAGCCAATTCCACCTGAGTCCTGTAACCTTCAGCACAGCCCCTCTGGCCAGCTGCTCCATGGTGGAGCCTGCCCTCTAAGCAGTGAACGTTTAAAGAGAAATGAGCTACAAAGACTAGTGCACAAAATCCAAAACACAGGAGACATCCACTCCTCCTTTGTGAAAGGGTGGACATTTCTCAGTCCCAGCAAAGTTTTTCTCTGCAGCTGCTCTCATATTTTCAGATGTGAATGGTTGTGGTGAGAAACAGTCTGGTTTTCCCTTTTTCAAAGTAAAAAAAAAAAAAGCAAAAATATTGAATAAAATGAAGATGTTACCATCCTGTATGAAGAGAAGGGAGGATATTGTTTCCATCTGGCTCTTTGTGTCAATTATATAAGTGTCTACAAAGAAGTGTCTGAATAAGTTATTCTGGGGCATTGCTCATCCAACCTAAGCTAGATGTCTATTTAAAAACAAAATGCAATTTACTCTGGAAGTGGTTTTTTCCTTTCTCTCTTCTCACTGGATCTAGAAATGAATAACAGGGTGTAGACATCTATGGTCAGGGGAGGAATCCCAACTTCTTTTGCCAGATTTTACTTGCTGTCTGTCTGCCTGCCTGTCCAGCTGCTGCTCACCTCCTAGTTCAGCTATTAGCAGATATTAAATCTAAACACTATTTGGAGAAGGAGTAGTCAGTATTCACCACATATTTCAGTGTGATTTTAGTATTTTGAGCTATTCTTTGCTGTGCTGGTTCTTAATTACAATTTCCCATGCAGTAGGTTAAAGAGTGTAGAAAAGAAATTAAAAATCAAACATTTTTTTTCTTTAGAATAGTACTGGAGGAATATAAATGGGAAAACGGCAAGAATTAAACAGATCTGCTAATCTGACAGTCATATTATAGGTGAAATACATTGTGTGCATAGCTATACTTAGAATATTGCACATTTTAAAAGTTCATTTTTTCTGCCTAATTTTCCAGATAATGGAATGATGAATTTTACAGATAAATACGATCTGATCCTTCACATGTCATACTTGTGTAGAAAAACAGAACCGTGGCAATAAGTTCTATTGTAAAATATGAGTTCTGAGATAAAGGAATTTTCAAAATCTGTAAATATATCAGCAGGCAAAGTCAATTCCTGAAGTCATAAATAGTAGTTTTAATTGATTATTCTGCCTTACTCATATTCACTAAAATAACATTGTGTTTTCAGTTCTGCTGCTGGGGAAATATCTTGATGTAAGAGATCAAAGTCTTACATATATTTCACAATGAAATCACGAACTGTAGAGACACCTGAAGTAGGATATGTCTTCCAAACCAAGAGAAAGAAAAATCTTTGATTACAATGGCACACTTTATTTCTGATATCGTGGATTTCTTTCTCACTCCTTTACATTTGGTAGGAAAATAACATTTTTACTGCTTTGGAAAAAGGTCTGAAGTTTCTACACTAACTTAAACAATGATAAATCAGGCATAAAGTAGGCTTGGATTCTTTACAGAACACATATAATTAATTGAACTTTTTTTTTGTTTGCTTGTTTAACCAATGTCCTCAAGTATAGAAGAAATATTTGCAAATTGTTCCAATTTTGGGTTTATGCATTGCTACTAAAACAGTACTGTGATTTTTTGTGGGTGATTTGTGAATGAGGAATACGTTATTTCTGTTCTCTAAACAAGTCCATATTAAAGACTGTTTTTTGCAATAAGCAAAAATAAACCAGATTTGCTTCGCAAACTTCATGAAAAAGAATTCTAAAATTAATGTCTATGAAATATTTATTTTAAAATTTCCCAAAAGGTGTTAGGCATGTGATTTTAATTTTTACCATCCTTTGACACATTAGATGTGTAAATTCTCCTGAATTTAGAATAAAAATGTTAGTATATATATTTAAGAATATTGTGACATTTAGTTAGTGGGTATGGTATTTAAGCAGTGTATTATGCAAATGTAACAAATTGTGTGTTACTTTAAATGAGTCAGTTGACAAAACATGTAAGTGGTTTATATTTTTTTACAAAATATGGTAACATTAATATACTAGTGTAGTGTACACAGTTATAAATATACTATATATATATATAACATATATATAAGTGTATATATATATATACACTTCTGATTATGATTACTTTTCACCACAGTTTCAAATTTCCAAGACTGTGTCTTGCTTTTTGACTGCGTGACTCCCTGCAGCAAAGAATATTTGCCACTAACAAATCAAATCAGTTACTCTGGAATATGTTTTCTTTGGGGTGATTGTAATTCTATAATATTTTATCCATATAGAGAGTGTATGCTCTCCTTTCATTTATGAAAATAAATGCTTGACCAGAGATCCACCAGTCATGCCAGCACTGCTATTCTTAAAATGTTATTGTCATTCTCATGACAGTATTTCTTAAAGCTCCTGTTTTGGAAGTCAGTAGATAGTAGTCTTGATTTTCCCTTTCTAATGTAAAGGTTCGCTTAATTATATATTTGTATAGAAAAGTTTGAATATGAGACTCTCGAAGCTTCAAAAACATGTAGGCCAACAAAAACATATTTGTCATGTTGTTCTGGTTTGTACTAAGTGGCTATTTCAGCAAAATTTGTGCTTTTAATAAAAAGGTATGAGTCAAGATTTTTTAAATTAATTTTATTTATACTAGTATATGGTTTGGTTTTTTTTTTTTTTTTTGGTATATCCTATGTTTTCAAATAAGTCTTTAAATGGTCAGAGTAAAGAAAATACTTGCGAAAATCAGCAACATATTAATATGAAAAATATAAAGTGTACTTTCTATATGCAGTTATAAGAAAGAAATTTTTTACAATGCGGGCAGCAAAACACTGGAGCAGGTTACCCAGAGAAGTGGTGGATGCCCCATTGCTGGAAACATTCAAGGGCAAATTAGATGTGGCTTTGAGAAAACTGATCTAGTAGAATGTCTCTGCTCATTGCAGGGGAAAAAGATGCTCTTTAAAGGACCCTTCCAACCCAAACCATTCAGTGCTTCTAGAACTGTGTGGAGAAGGCACACTTTAGAATACAAACGATTTTTTTGTACTTGAATTTCAAATTTGTTTTTGCTGCCAATATTTACTTTTGTTTTCCCAATAATGTTAACATTCGAGCTAAATTGAGATAAAATTGGAATCTTCTGTCCTGTAGTTTTCATGAGTTTTCTGGAGGCTGGTTTCATGACAGAGCTGTTGTTTCCTCTCTGAAGACCTCACAGAATTCCCTGTATTTTTTCTCATTTGTCAAAGTGTTATGTACACTTGTAATGTCCAGGAAACTTCCTGGTGTGCAGCAATTTCAGTAATATGTGATGAAATTATATACCATGGATTCCAACAGACCTGTGCAGAATACAATGATCCTTCACATCCAAAAAAGAATAAATTGGATGTAAAATATATAAATTCTTCCCTTTATTCCCTTAATCGCTGCTTCCTCTCTGACTGCCAAATTTACATAAGACTTTCATATCTGCAATTTTTTATCACAACTGAGTGATATGTTAAATTACATTTTACCCCCTTCTTAGGGAAGATATCCTCTCAAACTCCCACTAGCCACACTTCCATTAGGATTATAATATAACTTGAAAGTTAAAAATTAAAAATTAAAACCTTTCTTAAAATTAATTAATAAGCTTGTTGCAGCCAAAAGCTCCCTTAGACACAAAGAGGCACAGTTATGCAGAATTAAATGGTAAGCAGGATAAGGTGATTATGAGAGTGTTATTGATCCTTTACCAACAGGTATGCACAACTGAGTACCACAGCTATCAGTGTATCTGCATGCAAGACATTAGGGGAGATCCAGGGAAATTTACCAGGAAATGGAAGACAAATTCACTGAACAGGGCACTGTGACATCTACGGCTTCACAATGGTCGGAATAAAACAATAACCTGACACTTATTTAGTGAAGATGAATATAATAGACTACAGTCTGTGCAACAAGCAGAGTTTTCTAAATAGGTACATTTTATAGAATTTTGCTGTTTTGTAGGATTCCCTCTACAGCAAAAATCTGAAGCAAATTTCATAACTAAATGTGACTTTGTCTTGGAAAAGTCTTAAATCTCTTTTCAGTAACTTGAACATCATGAAGCCACAAGCAGTACAAACCTTATCCTAGTACTACCTTGATTAAGGCACAAAACATTAAAAGCAAATTACTATGAAAGTATCAAACAATTTGCCCTTAATGTTTCAGTCATATCTGTAAAAAATATGACTTAAATCTAGTTTTATTAATAATACATATTTTAATTAAACGGCTAGAGGTGCATCTAGCAGGAAAAATTGAATCTTCACTGGATTTCACATACTTGTATGATTCATGGGCAGTAAATATGCAAAGCTTTATGCCCATAAGGCAATCACGCTGCAAAGCTGATATGCATGTTTTTGTCTGAAAGAATGAAGTCTAGTAAGCCTTAGAAATAAAAATAATAACAATAAAAATAATAACAACAATAAATGCTCTTAAAATTAATCTATTTTTGTAGATCTAATGTTTTTCTAGATACAATGCTCATTTTTTGCCAGCTGCATGATGTTGAAAACATATTTATTGTTGTTTTCATTAATCTCATTACACAGATTTTGCCTGTATGGGTATGTATAAACGCACACACACTATCACAGCTTCAGCAATAAAACCATAGGATAAAAATTATCATGCTACAGTAGCATAGCATGAAATGTTTTCACTGCGAACTGGGGATTGAACAGTTCTGCAGTCTGCTGATCTACTAACAAAGCCTCTCCTCATTTACATCCAGATTGTTTTTAAAAGTCTGACTCTGCATGCCTAGTTTGCTTTATCTTTTGTTCACTTCATCAAACATTCAGCTTGATTACATTTAATGACAACTATGCCATGCACACCACCAACACCTCTCACCTGGTGGTGTCAAAACACAAAAGCAAATATGAAGTAATTACAATCTACAATGCTTCTCTGAGGTAACTCTATGGTGCCAAATTGCCACCTCTTGTTGAGTGGAGCACAGCAACTGCTCATAACACCCTGCAATAGCAGGGCACAGTAAATGCACGCATGTTAAGGATATCAAACTTTGCTGAAAGTACTAGCAGGGTGAAACTGAGCTTAAAAACTTGCTTTTCAAATTTCAAACACTTGTCTAAAGACAGAACTATCATTGTCATTAGATTTTCCATCACTGAAGGGATCAAATGTTAGTGAATGACATCTCACAATGTCCTTATAAGGAAGAAGACCACAGTCATGCTCCCGTTTCAGACACAGAAAGCTGAACCAAAAAAGTTTAGGTCCAAATTTCTCCTGATTTAGAAGGTCCAGTCAGAGATGCACAAGTAATGGTTTAGAGTTTGGGTTGTTGTTTTGTTGTTTTTTTTCTTTTTTTGAGGAGGGATTGGTTATTTTGATGTTGGATAAGCCCAAAGCAGAGCTCCTCTTGTTGTAGAAGTAACTGGAGTTTCCAGTCTCTCTACAACCAGTTGCATAGTGGGTGAGACAGCACATTCATTTAAAAAAATTAAATCATTTATAACTCCATCTGAAATCTCTTGTTTAGCTACCGCTTAGAAAAAGTTTGATCATCAGAGAGATGGGTGAGGTTTTTTTCTTCTGGACAGAGATTCCTCCTAGAAGTCTTGAGATTTTCCTAGACAGCATTTTGTCTGCTAACAGTTTTCTTGAATCTCTACATCTGAAAGACAGTGATGCAGGGACTAACTTGAACATGTAGGCACCTATTGGCATTTCCACCAGTTGATATTTGCAGCACAGACTTGGGTCATTCTGCTCTACATACAGAATTTAAGGGGAAATATGAAGAAGGTTGTTGTATGAAAAAGGGGGAGGACTAAAATAGTCACGAACTACTGAAGAGAAGGATGCATCAGGCCTGAAAAATTTATGCCTAATTCTAAGGTGAAGAGAGAGATCTATTTCTATCTCTTATTCATAATCCTGAGCTCTCAATTTGGCTGAGGCATAAAATCAGTCATTTTTAGAAGTAAACTGAGGTGAAATGCTACTATCCTATTCAGTAGTTCAGGGACAATCAAGTCCATATTCTTCCTCCAATCTGAAGCACCGATTTTAGTCCAAATGCCTTCTTCTTTCCAAGGGAGCACTCTATGCATTGCTATGGCATATTTTTGGATACTTTCTCCTAATTTCAACTCTTCAAATTGTCCTACCTTATGTTATATGTACAAATATACTACATATATATATACACACACATATATACATATATATATATATGTATGTATGTATAAATTCACTGAACTAGAGAGTAGACCACAGATCCTGATGTTGAACATTTGAACCAGTAATTAAATTTACAAAAATAAAAACATGAACTTCCTGCATGAAGGCTGCATTTTAAAACAGTATCTGGCTGAACTGGACACGGAGGCAGAACCAACTAAAAATGAATCTTCAACCAGCATCCTTGGCACATCAGGTGTTTTCACCTTTCTTTGACTTTCATGTGTGCATCTCAGGGCTTGTTCTTGAGGCACAGTGAAGCCCTACAGCCCATGAATTCTCTCAAATATGTTCATCTTCATTTGAAGAAGGGGAAGTGTTGCTTAATTCTACTTGAGAGAAACTCTGCCACAGCCTATATAATTTTCTTCTTAGTCCTAAAGACCCCAGTGACTCCATCCAAGTCTCTGTTCTCACCTGGGACAAGGCAATGCTGTCTCCCTGCTCAAGTTAACCTTTCCATCTGTCACAATGACTTTAAGATAAATAGAAGGGAGTTTGACTTTGGGTCTTTCAGCTCATGTCTTGCAAAATCACTGAAAAATTTTTGTGTTGTGACAGATGTCAGATGTCAGCACATTACAGAAGGTTGAGTCCTGGGACCACATTGAGCCTGAAGTGGGCACACCACCCCCAACCCACCAAAGACCTTCTGGTACTTCTTCTGCTTTGATTTCACCATCCAGACAGGTTCAGCTCTGGTGAGCTATTCACAATACGTTGACTAATGTATTAAGATTAAGTGATTAATCCAAATGCTTTTCGGTTAAATTGCAGCAGCTATAACCTCCACAACAAATACAATATCTGAAATTAAACAGCTTAACCATGGGCTGCTACGAGGATGAAGAGGAGAAAACTTTTGTTATTTTAGTCTCATTCTACAATTTGACCAACAGACAGCAGCACAGAGCACTCATCTACACAATTTCCCTGGCAGTTTAACTCTGGCTGTATTTGGGCTGTTCTTATTGACTCTGATGAGACCAATACAACAAACATAAAGGCTATAACTTAACATTTTCTTCGGGAGTAAGAAATGTGAATGTACCTGAAATACATTTAGCTATCTATCTGTTAACACAAAAAGTAACACTGCTCTCATCCACTATTATTTTAGTCACTAACGTGACTAGTGCAGTATTACTGTGCTTTTGTTTACATCAGAAAAAAATGAATGCTGCATGTGAACTGGCTTTTAGTAAGATGTTACAAGACAAGCAAATGAGTTTTGCAAGAATAGTATTTTAGTGTATCAAGAATTGTTCTTCAATAGTTGATTCATTATGATTGTATACTGGTTTGATTTACAAATAGAGCAGTAGTAAGCACTCCGTATTATGAGGTTCCTTATATTAAAATATACATATTTATACACTCAGAAAAGTGACAAAATAAACAAATGGCAAGATGTAATATTATGAGACAGTACAGATTTCAAGAAATACAGAAATCAATTATAAATCGAAGTAGTGATAAAATAACACAGACATCATTATTTTTTGAATTATTTTGTTATAATATTTCATGGACATGGTATGTCTTCCCAATGGAAAAAGGACAGCTGTTATGAAAATCAAGTTCATGAAGAAGGAGTGGATGAACTGAAACATGTAGGGTATGGATTTCTAAAGCACTGAACTTTGATTTGAGCTCTCTTTCAAGTGAAGTCAACTGTGAAACTGTTATCGACTTCCACAGGAGCAGAGCCATGCCCCCATCCATGCAGCCAGTAATTCCACCTATGAATCCTGAAATACATTTAGGTCTCAATGAGACATATCCAGTAGATCTGACATGAGTGAAAGACAATGAGAGAAACGCTTTGGGATTCTTGCAAACAAGAACCAGAAAAAACCAGAAGGAAAACAGAAAGAAAACAGAACTAGCATCTGTGATTAGGAAGTGATTCCCAGTACACAGCACACTAAAAATCTATTGATCTGTGACTGAATTGCTGATTTTTGATACAATGAACATAATTAGTCTTCTCCAATGTTAGCTAGGAATGACTAAACCTTTTCCAGTCATGCACAGGAGGTAGGAGAAGATGAAGGAGGAACACAAGGAGGTCTGAGTTCCTTGTCTGAATTGCCTTCAAAGAGATCTGTTGCTTTGCATGGATTGCAGAATGGAGGAGAGGTTTGGCTTCTTTCTCCCCCTATAGCCCTTCAGCATTACTCTGACAAATTTTGCAATCCTAGACATCTCACATGATATTACATCCCACACAGTCACAGGACATGTAGTTTCACACTCCTCCTGAAACTGAACACCTTCTCACCTGCAAAAAAACCAAACCCCACCTCATGTAAGTGCAATCACATGGACACTACAGAATTCCAGAGGAGATTCAGGGAAAAACACTATGTGATGCAGATGTTCATATTAATTCCAGAGGTAGCTGGCTCTCAGCACTGTAACACAAATCAGTCTCTGTTACTCATGCTTTGGGCAAGGGTACAGTAATATAAATCTACCAACACTGTCTGCTACACTTTCTGCATAAGCAGAATAACAAAATTGCTTTCATACATCCAAAAAGCTCTACTTTATTTTTCAATCTCTTTCACAAATATGATGTTAACTCCCTAAGTCAAGCTTTAGGTTACCCAGGCTGCAATTTATTTTCTATTAATAAGAGACAGGTTTTAGAATGAACTCCAACATAGTGAGTCAATGCATTTATAGATCCACAGATGTGACTGAAGGCAGGACTGAATGAATTTTACTCAATCCCTCCTGACAGTCATTCGTCCAGACAGCTTTTAAAAATGCCAGAAACGAAGATTTCAGAAATTCCCCAAATAGTATATGCCAGTTAACAACTACTCTGGTCCTTCCATACTTCCTAGTGATATCATCACCATCAAAATCAACTAGATGTATGACGCTATTGTGTGACCTTGAAGGTACCCCTTAAAGTCTTACTGGTTTTATAGGACATAGCAGGACACAAACACTGTGCAACTATGAAGTACCCTGCTTGCACAAGTCATCCTGAAGTAGTTTAACTTGCCAAACATCTGTTTTCAAAGACCACTTCAGCTGATATCTCAGCAACTTTCTTTAGGGAAGAAAATAATTTGCTTTCTCAAGAGTTATTCAATATTATACAGCACTTGCACAAAGCCAGAGTATTTAGTTCCATCACTAAAAAAAAGAGGTACACCAGGTTCTAGCTGCCCTCCAAAGATGATAATTCATCTCTCTTTGACAGGAATTATTTAAGGACTTTGGGTTGATTAGAAACACAAGCACTTCATCTGATTGCCTCAAGTTTGTTATAATGAATGTAGAGGTATATGTAGCAGAATACATGTTTTTTGTTCTCTCATTGGAGTCCTGGTGCCTAGACTTGTTCAAAGCATCTGACACTGTCCTGCATAACATTCTTGTCTCCAGATGGGAGAGACATGGATTTGATGGAGGAAATACTGCATAAGGTATTGGTTGGAGGTCACACTCAAAGAACTGCAGCCAATGACTTTGTGTCCAGGTGGAGACCAGAGACTAGTGGCATTCCTCAGGGATAAGTGTTGGGACCTTCACTGTTTAACATCTTTGCCAGTAACGTGGACAGTGGGATTGAGTTAACCGCCAGAAAATTTTCCAACAGCTTTGCCAAATTGTGTGCTCTGGCTGACAGGCTGGAGGGAAGGGATGACACCCAGCAAGACCTTAGCAGGCCTGACACAGTCCCTTCCAACCCAAACCAGATCACAAAGTATGGCAATGCAAGTAAATAATGGACTGAAATAACAGAGCATGAGGCTTTTATCTCCAAAAAAAAAAAAAAAAAAAATCCAACCCCACAACACATTTGCTTTCAGTGTGTTTCTCAAATGTGTCATGTGCCTCAAATGTGTCATGTCCTATTATATCCAGTCACGGTAACCTAATGTGACCAACTGACTCTAAACAGGATGGAGAAAAAGCCTGATCTTAAGCCAGATGCAAAATAAAAAGATGATGCATGAGGAAGACTGTATGTCGTACAGCTAACTGGTGGAGTTCTAGAAAAGAAATCTTCACTCCCAGAAATATGATACATACTTAGCAAAAAAAGTTCAGAGTAAAAGTAAGAATTTTCCCTAGCACACATCTAAAAAAAATTATTGAAGCACCTTGGAATTGCACAAATCTGATTTATAGATAAGTATTACATCTTACAAAATGTATGCTCTTCAAAATAAATTCAATTTTAAAATAGTATGGAGAGGCAAGAACATGTTTGTGCACAAGAACTGATGTGCACAATGATCTCTGAGGCAGTGCAGTGGAAGTAGGAATAACTATGCCTGTCGTGAAGGTTTCTACACTTCCCTGTAGTATAAGATTCATCTCCCTATTTAAAATCCATTTATTGACTTCTAAGTTAATCAAAAGATTCTGTCCAAGAAGGAAAATGAGCACCTCTGGGGTTTAGCTTATGCCACCCATGTTAGAAACCTTAAGTTAGCTGATGTTAATTTCACCACACAAATTAGTTCTATGCCATTACAACAACTTTTGCTTTTTAGTAAATGTGGATTCAGATCTCTCTGAGCTGACAGCAGCACTCAAAACTGGGATATATGCCCACTACTGTTCTGTGGCTAGCACAGGTTCTTCCCGTGGGAACATTTTGCTATATTTCATAAACAAGATAAAGTTTGGATGTTTTGCAAACAGTTTCTCCAGATTGAGTGAGTTCAAGCCTGGCCAATTGGGCCCAGGGGGAGGTCTCGGGCTGACCAATCTGGAGCACTTCTGTAAACTCTATATATATGAAATTCAAAAACAATAAAGTTCCTTTTCTCCTCTCTTCACTTGTCTGAGAACTTGGGTCAGTCCTCAGCTAGCCGCTCAACAGCGACACTGTTCCTCATAACAATTTCATTTTCTCTTTGCAATTTCCTGCAGAAAAAGGAAAGTACAAAATCGTGTGAATATGGAGAGCCCTTATTCTTGTTCTAAGACCCTGGTCTTCAATCTGGCAATAAATAAATGGATAAAATACCACTTTTAAAACATTCTTCAGACATTGGTTTTCTGTGAAAGTATTAGGAAGGTTGTAAAAAAACCCCACCTTTTTCATTAGAAAGATTCCATGGTATGTGATTAACATGGTATGTGAATTTCATTCAAAGTGGGTTTGAAGAACTTCATGGTAGAATTTAGCAAACCCATCTATTTTACCATGTTTTACATCAGATCAACAATGTATTGCTGGAGTGAACTCCCTGGTCATCCTCACCTGCTGTTCTTGGTTCACACTGTGGAGTGACTGTTGGGAGCCACATCGTTTGCAGAAGGAGCTGTTCTTCAGGAACCACCTTACATCCTTTGACAGCTGAGGTGGGCAACCTTCAGGATGAGAACAGAACCATTCCAAAATCAACTCCCACCCCGAAAAGGTCAGTGTGGATGCCTCTGCAGGTTGGTCACTCACAGCCATTTTCCCTGTGGGTCTGCTCCTATTGCTCCACACCTCTTCTAAAGCAGGTGTAGTCCCAAAGAATCCAAAAAGGACATAGTGCTGGTTTTATCAAAATAAATTAAGATGACTGATTTATAGAGGAATGCAGAAGGTTACAAGTATGATTTTATGATTCTGAATTTTCAGCAGACTTTATCTCTACTTGATTTCTCTACAGCAGAAATTAGAATATCATATTGGTAATTAACCCTGTTTTAACTTGTGGATTAGGGCAAATTTTAGTTGTTCTCTTCCATTTGCCTTGGGGGTTCAGCCGAAACCCCCAAAGGAGAGAAGATTCAATGCCCACAACAGCAGAATCATGCATGTCTGCTGCTGGAGAGCAGAAGTGCTGAGCTGCTGACAGCTCTAAGTGAATGGGATCATTTAAAAGATTACACGTACTCTGTACATTTCTGCTCTTTATCGTCCTTATCTCACCACGAGCAGAGATAGTTACACTGATTCATGGTTGGTGGCACAATGCCACAAACTGACATCTCACAGAAGTAAAAACAAATCAATAATCCTTCTGTAGGAACTAGAAGAGCACTGCCCACGATCAAATTTACTCCAAGTTTACAGATAGCTTATTAACTACCCAAATCAAGTGCATATTTTAAATAATGCATAGCAATGTGATCAAGATGAGAAGGTTGGTGAAATGATGCCATTTGTTTGCTTCATACAAAAATTGGGTTCTATCAACTTAATGCCTTTTTTCCTCCATCTAAATTTAATATGTTTAATTTCAGAGTGAGTTTTGATCAATGTGTCCAAATGACTTTTAAATGCTTAGATAAGGTTTTATCAGTCTTCATTTTTCTCACTGGAGCCTGGGTAATATGCTCAGTGTTATAAAAAATCAGTAGCTCATTCCTGGTTTTAAAAGAAAGAAAAAAAAAGAGAGAGAGAGAGAATGAGTGGAACAAAAAGAAAGGTTTTGTTTAAATTATCTGCTGTTTACAGATTTAAAACGTACCCTAAATATAACACAGCATAAACATTCTTTCCTTATTTTACTTATGACTACTTCCTCGATTAATTCTTTACCCACCAGGGTAAAGGTACCATCTCTCCCAGTTTATTATGCATCTTTCTTATTGAATAGTCCTTTGTTTCTCAACAGATTGTTTAGATTTTTAATATTGTTAGTGTTGAGAGATAAACGTTTTGGTACATATTGGAGAGTAATAAATTGTGTTGAACATTGATAAACTAATGCAATTACTAGCAAGGTCACAGAGTCAGCTAATTTAGAAATATCAGTACTCGGATTTTGAGTTGTCCCCTGGAGAACTGCAGACACTTTATTAAAGCAGGAGGGTGAGGAGAAAATGGTACATTAGGATTGATCTTTTGATCTAATTGTGGACCTCTGCCATTCCTTGTTTGACCAAAAGTGCTTAGCAAGCAAGAGGAAACACAGTTCAACTAATTGAGGAACATCCCTTAAAAGCCAAAGGGATTGTGGGAAAAAGAAACAAATTGCAATTTGTACAGTTTTATGGTGTTAGTTATCAATGAAAAGGTGTAAATACTGTAGAATTAATCTTTGCTTTTCACATGGGAATTTTTGAGGTTTGCAGACATATCACAATCATACTTCCAAGGTGTTCAAAAACCTAAATTTCTTATACTGCTGAAGTCCAAATTAGGCCATATTGAAAAGAAGTAGTATTTTCTATGTTATGACTTATTCTTAAAAAATTCCTACAAGACCCCTGCAATAGCACTCAGTCACTAGACAACAGGCAGTACTGTTAGGCAACATCAGAAATGCCATGGAATATTCCTATTGCGTGAGAAAAGTGAAAAAAGTCCATCTGCTCCAGAGAGTTAAACTAAGGAACATGTTCAAACCTAAATGCATTTTCATCTATGAAAGATGATTTCATTTGCCTTTTTTGATCTCTCTGTAACTGATGTGTATCTGTTTATTTTCCTATACTGGAATCACTACTATGATGCTGTGGTGTTGCATTATCTCCTCCACCCCCCCAGGCTGCACTATGACCCTAAAACACTCATTTGTAACAAACAGAGCTTTAAAAGGTATGTATTAATTAGTCGGCTGGCATTCTAGAACTAAGGGTAATGATAATGGGAGATGTACCATTATCTGTAGAACTGTTTTCATTTGATTCTAGGCAGTAACAACTGGGAATAATCACTTTCTGAAAGTCAGTTGGCTGCCTAACTCAAATAAACAGAGAAAATAATTTATTAAAGAATATACAGAAACTACACTAAAACAATATACCATTATAGATTGTGCATAATCATCATACATGCTGGAAACATTGTGTTGACACTCTCTTTCTGCCTTTGTTTCTTTCCTTCTTTCTTTCCTCACTCCCTCCCTCTCTCTGTCCCACTCACCCCCTCTTTTTTCCAAAGTTGTTTCAGCATAAACAGATGCAGGAACAAAGCACTCATACTGATGCTAAAAACTGCAGGGGGAAAATGTTTCAGACCTGTTTCAGTTTGGAGATTTTGGGCTTTATCTCTTTTTCATGTTGACATTATTTCATGGACAGTCAGAGACATTAGGACACAGCTGCAGATCTTGACATCCACATTTAGACACATCTAGACACTACAAGGCCTGTGCTCCAGCAGAGATGGATATCTAAGCTCTTACTGTAGTCAGCTGGGAGCAAGTCACAGTCAGAGGGCTCTGGAAAGCTGTTCAGCAGAACATATGAAGATGAGCATGGACTGTATTGACTACTCCACTGCCTGTATGAGGATGCCTAGTGCAGTCTGAAAGTGCCTAATGCCATGGCAGTGTGGAGATACACATAATTTACCTGCCATAATTTACCTGCCATAATTTCAGCCATGTAATGCATGCCTTTGCAGGCTGTTGATTCAATTCTTCTGTCTGTGTTAGAATGAAACAGGGTAACCACTGACTCAGTATTACTGAAATATCATGAATGACTTTAAGTATAATTGAATAGAAAAAGAAATGAAAATATATTAAACACCAAGTAAAATTTGGGGGCTCTGTCATGCACCAGGTTCTAAATCACTTTGGATTTATTAGGATTTGCTGTTTGTGTGATCCTGATGTGGAATGAAATCAGATCTTAGAAGTTTAATTCCTTGATTATTTCTTTTTACTTCCATAGTTGATCACTGGCTTCAGTAAAGAAGCGGTGGTCAGTCACCCTTACATACCAGAATTCAGTTTCTCATCTTTGGAAAACATAACCCTTAGTTTAAAACGTTCCTATTTAAAAATGTAATGCTTTGTATTAGAGATCTTAAGAAAATCTCTATGGCTCAGGTGTTAATATGACCCTGTCATAGACAGTCCCTCTTACTGCCACAGGCTTGTGCAGAGGTGTGAGCCACCAGGGTTTAATATGCATTCAGACGGAAACACATCTCCTTCCAGTTCCCATGAGAAACACTTTTGTCCTTATGAAATCTACAAAAAAATCCCAATTTACATTTGTTAATTAGAAAGCTTTATTTTAAATAGACTAATTAATTACAGCCACATTTACATTTTAAATTTAAGTGATTATTTTAGAGGATTTTGTAGACTCCTAATTACAAGTGTTGTTGCTCTCATTAGGATTTCAAGTGCTGTCCCAAATGAAAATGGCAATTGATCTACTAAGCCCCGCAGAGTCATCCAGTTTAACTAGTTCTGTGCAATGCCTAATGCAAACACACAGATGCTGCTGTGTGACCCAGTGCATTCCAGAGCCAAGTAACTGTGGAAAAAAACCTCTTTCTGACAGAATGCAAAGCAGTCACCCAAGTTCCTGTGGCGCATGAGTGAAGTATGAGTTGTCCAAGAGGAAAAAGAACTTAATGGTCATGCTGCTCATCTTGGATGGGAGTACAGACGTCGCAACAAAAAAAAGGACTTTTGGTTGAAGACCAGATATATTAAAAGTATATAAGGCTATTCAGAGTCTTCTATAGAAGTTATGGCTTACATAAACAAGCTGCCAACATGAGCACAGCAAGTACTGATAGTTCTTTCATAAAGAATTGGCAAAAGAAGTTCGAAAAATAGGGAAAAATTGTACAGCAGTATTTAAGCTCATTGGAAAGCTTTTGACTTTATACTATTCTTCAGGTGCTTATTCCTGAAATGGAATTCAGTTATTCAGTTGACATAATATAAACAATAATAATAATAATTACATTAATAGTAGTAGTATAGTAAAAATCATCATCATCATCAACTAAAGCAGTGAAGTGGAAGTTAAAATTATTTCTTTTTATAGTTTAGGGAACCTGCTTCCCATGTACTGGTTGAGGAATGTAAAAATATGATTCACATCCTTTTGAAATGATAAGTCAAAACCCAGCAAAAAAGTTTTGCAGAGGGAGTATGTACTCATCCTGTATCCAATAGTTTGACTGAGAGATGCAAAAAAATGAGAATGAACCTGTCAAACTAATTCTTGGGGTGCCTGTGAGGAATGCTGGGTGCCTCAGTCCCTCCCTGGTGAATGAATAATTAGCCATCAGAACAGAACTGCCTCTGCAGGAAAAACTCTTTTCCCCCCATCACAGTATTTTACAACTTGGCTAATGAGGCCAGGTCACCAGAAACCCGTTGGGAATCTCATCCCCTGCTGACAGAACTGTTTCTGTCCAAGAAGCAGCTGAGAGTGAAGAGCTTCCTTAAAATTACCCAGTCTCTTTATTTAGAGATGCATGGACTATTTTAGTTTGAAGAAAACTACTGCAGAGGGCTTCCTCTGGCCACAAAAATTGGAGTACAGTACAGACCCAAAAATATATTTTAAATTCCTCCTTTGCTTCTGTCAAGATCAAGAAACAAAGTCTCATGCAGCTCTAACTGCATTGCAGCTGCTCCAGATACTGTGCTTTCCTGCAGCCTTTTGCCTGATGCCATGCCTTTGAACACGTTGGTTCATACCAAGGGAGAGACATTCATAAAATAAAGCTGAAAATGCAGAAATACCTTACTTTCCTTGGGCCAGAGGGAACAGACAGAGAACAGATGAGGAGATTTCACTCTGGAGTCAAGGACATGAGAATGAATAGTCTCCTCCTGAAAAGAACACAGCACAGGCCAGTTGTGTTGTGTTTTCACAGCAGGATTAACTCCAGTCTTCCTTTCTCCTGGTAGCCATTCACTATGAACCTGTGCAGTCTGGCTATCAACTAACATTGCAACTAACCTCCCATGGTTCTGGACAGCTCAGGTGGACTTTGAAATGAAGCTATACACAGGGGGTCTCCTCTTTGCATTCAGACTTCAGTGAGGGAGCTGATCTCACTGTCCAGAAGAGCTCCTTTTGTTCCAAGCCAGATGGAGCTTTGTACATTAACATTGTATATTAACATTGTACAAGATTGCATTGGAGGTGAATCTTTACTTTTCTCACTTTACACAGGACCCACAAGACTAATGTGCAGATGTCAAGGAACATACCCTACCCTGTGTACATAGTATGTCATTGAACACTTATATTTAGGCAACTAAATCCCATTTTGATACTCATGAATTCCTGTCATGATCAGGACTTAATTTGTATTGTGCATAAAGATATTCTGTGATGTGTTGCAAACAAAGATGGTAAGCACTGAAGGAAAAAGAATCATAATATTATTATTTGAAAAACTGTCCAAAGATGTAAAATGAAGTTCTAATGACCTCAAACCCCATCAATATTCACATCCAGAAAAAATATTAGAGAGAAAGGAAAAAAAAAGCCAAATCCAAAAAATAATCATTAAGCCATTCCTTCAAAACATTAATTTGCACCAAGAAACTAATTATCAGCATCCATCCTAGAGGTTTTGTCTTCATCCTGGGTTTTATTTACTGTTTAATGAAGTTGGTTTTCTGTTTTCTTTCATGAGGCAAATGATGAGGTACAGCAAATGACACCAGAAAATTACAAACTAATCCCTTCAAGATATATAAGGAGACAGAGAATCCATTCCACATGATCAGAAAGTACAAAGTGATAATAATAGCAGGTTTGATGGAGGTTATGTCTCACAGTTCTTTAGGTCAGATAATAATGTGCTATGTCATTAAGCTGCAGTATCACTTTCCTGACTATTGTAATTGATGGTTCATGATATGGATATACTATAAAGCAAGTACTATGTTTTGAAATCCCCATCTATAAAATTGAGATGTGTTTTCTGTAAGCTCTGCATTTCTCTTTGCTCTTCCTTAGGCTATTTCTTTGCCTTTCCGAGTCATGAATAATAAACACAAGCACCTTATTTGACAGTTCAAAGTAATCTAGCAAATTACACACGTGTGCATGAAGATATATCAAGACTTACATACACAGTAGCATGCACATGGATAGTATTCCTTCCAAATCCAACACAGTAATATATATGTACACACACACTATCATGTATGTATGTTTAATGAGAGGAAGAGAGTGAAAGAAAGTGAGGAGAATTGTTTATTTTGTTTTGGAAACCTTCACTACTGTGCTGATAAGCTTTGCCAGTACAGCTAAATAAAAGAGGCCTCAGCAATAGAGGGATAGGGGCACTCTGCTCTAGCTGACCACACTGCTTCAGTGTCATCTCCCAGTCATTGTCTAGTTTGCCTTCCTCCCAGACACATTTTCAGCTACTCAAACTACTTCTCTTCCAACCACAGTTTGGGAAATAGGTTATCTAGAAATCAAGACATAAATAAAATATTCTCGTTTATGGCCCAAGGGGCATCATGTAAAGCCAAGGGAAAACACAGGTAGGTATAATGTGGACATAGCCAGTCTGCTCTACAGGGTGCTATCTGTGAGCCATGTGAGCGACATTCAGTTCTAATATCTAGCTCTCAGCATTATGAGTGATGTCCAGCTCATGCCACTTGGCTCTAGGGCCAGGGAGAGGTGTCCTTTTTGGTTTTTGGCTTTTTTTCAGCAGTGTAGACAAATCACAGATGGATATTTAGACTACTTTTTACTGAATGTGCACCAAAAGAGCCCAGTTAATGGCACGGCACTAGCACTGTACTCAGTGAAAATGCAGTAGATTTGAAACATTTGGATCTGGCTTTCTGTAAACTTATTGCATATGCCTTAGAACCATTTTTGCTAGTTTCAATCCCCCTGAGCTGACCAGCATCCCAACAATATGTCTAACATAATTATGGGAAGAGGTGTGTGTGCCTTACGTTTTCTAACAAGGCCACAGGATTTCATCTTGGATGGACCATCAAGATCTGAGAGTGGCTACGTGTTTTGGATCCTTTTCATGTCTTGGTTCTGGATACATTTTTGCAATGGTCTTATCTATGACCCACAAAATTAATACACTGCTTGGCCTCAGGGATTCAGACAAAGACTACAGAGTTTCTGGTGCGGATTTCAGTAAGAGATGACTGAATGCTGTATGACTTAGTTTGGTACCTTAGCCCAAGTCTGTGTTACTTTAGCAGTGTGCAGTACCAGGATCTCTAGCTGGGAACAGTTGGCCTGTGAATGTTATTTATACCACTGAAACCAGCTTAACAGCACTTTACAGTCTCACATTAAGAAAGTGAACTACATCAAACTGGAATAAGTGCAGTTGTGCTGCTACTGCTACCCTAGAGGTCTTTGCCAGCAGAACTGTGCCAGTCTCAGTGCACAATGCCCCAAGGCTGCATCTTTCATGGGTTCTGGAAAGAAATTCCACTTCTTTGTCGTTCCTTAGCTTACCAGCTAAAGACTACTGTGAGTGTATTACAATGAGAATGTTAGAAAGAAAAACACTTGTTTTTTCAGATAAAGTTGTAACTTCAACCTGTGGACTATCTTGATCAACATATCTGAATTATTTTCTTAGTGATTTTGAAGGTATTTCTCAACTCACGGGATCTCAAGCTGAGATTCTTACGTAGATGGAGAAGTTGGGATTTTTCATCTTCATGAAGTGTTACTAAAATTCCAGAAGGCCAGCATCTCTTCTGTATATTTATGCACAACTTGAACAAAAATCCTAAATTTTAAGAATGATTGATCTAGACAAAATTTATAGACAATCATATATTACATGTATGTGTGTGTTTATGTATAAGTATTATTTATCCTATTAAATGTTTCCAGTGGTATTTTTAAGCCAGTTATTAGACATTTAAAAGTAAAAGTATAAATTTTAAAACTATTCACTTTAATAATTACGGTGAATATAAGAGGCTACAGTAATTGTACAGAACTGTTGCATTTCAAAGAGGAGAAATTATAAGTGACAGTAACCCTTTATCAATTCATTCCAAGTCAGTTAATTAAACCTGGAATTATTTAAATAAGGTGACAGTCAAAGGAAAAGGTCAGTGTTCCCAACATTTCAATAGGTCTTCCTCATCTCTGGAGTTTAATTAACTCATTTAAAACAGAATGGTCAAAAGTATGCTAAAACTCATAATTCCTTCTCTGTTTTTTAAATGCAAAATCCCATTCTCCTTAGGTCTGCATGGTGGCTTTTTGAACCAAAAGCAAGTGAAGGAAATTCTGTCCTCCCTCACTAAACCCACAGACTCATACAGCTGGAATCCAAAGCAGCTGGAGTGGTTCCTCACTGGTCCATGGCTAACACCTGCTGCTGCTGCAGAGTCCCCACGGCAGTGGCTCTGCTTGCCTTTAGGTCAGGAGAATATCTGCACATCAGTCTGGGGCTAAAGGAGCTGCTGGCCTCACCCCAGCATTCTGGGGTCATGAAGACCCATCTTCCTTGAGCATAGCTGCTAGAGACAGATTCATGTCACTGATTATTTCCCTCTCTCTCTCTCTCACATGCCCACACTCCATTTCACCAGCTCTGCTCAAGGATTCAATCTCTTGATGTGGGAAATTTTGTTGGGACTCATATTTTGAAACACACATTAAAAGCTTGATTCAGGGCATGAAACAGAGCATGGGTACAGAGAGAATGGGGAGAAACCCTTGGAGAAAAGAGCTACAGAATATAGTTTTTCGAGGCTGTTAACCAAAATAAATTTAAACTTATGAGCTGGGGCTTACTGTTTCTTTCCACTTCAAAAATTGAATGGAAAGAATTGCACTAAAGAGAAACAAGGCTCTAAGGTCAAGGTAAGAACATTAAATGCAAAAAAAAACCAAAAAAAAAAAAAAAAAAGATGCCTGAATCTTGCTATCTACTGCTGCTTTCTCTGAGGAAGAGCTGTTGGTCTAGACAGAAAGGAATTGGAGAGCTCAGTTACTACATTAAGGCTATACAGAAGGACATGATGAGGAATTAGTATTCAAGGTACCATGTCACTCATTATTGCTGTGATTTTCAGAGAATAAGGAATTTTATGCCAACAAAATATTTTTCCTAATTTTCAGACCATGGACAATTGATCTTAAGCACTTAATATAGACTTGAAAGAAGCTGCAAAGCATTTTACAAAAAAACCCAAAAAAATCTGACACCTTATACCACTGTATCTTTTAATTATTTTGTTGTGAAATGCAATGTAAAATTGTACAATCATGGTGACCAAAGAATGCCAGTGTGATTTTCCCAAATGAAAAGCAAATTTACAAATGGGGTCTTATTTAATTATATCTGTGTAGTTTTACATAAGATCCTTGTTCTTGTTCCACCCTGGAATCCAACAGTATCATGAGAGGTAATTATCACAGGGAGCAGTCTATCTTTTGGTTTAAGGAAAAATATTTTTTATTTTGAGAAAAATTTTGAATGATGAAAGCTGATTCCACTCTATAAAGTGTTAACTTGTTAGAAAAAATTACCTGATCCCATTATTTTCTTTTGTCTGATAACTTACACCTTATCTTTTTCCTTTGAATTTTTATGCTTTTTCCTTTGTTTTCCCTTTAAAACATGCTCTTACTCGTTTATTACTCCTTTTTTTTTTAATTCATGCACAAAGTCTGTCTCCAGACAACTTTGTTTTTCCTTGTGCTTCTTGCCTCTTTATGTCTTAGCAAACTGTGAGCAGTTTCATTAGTAAGCCAAACCTTATGCTTCACTGCAGTTTACAATAAAAATTGCAGCTGCAGTTTTCTATAGACTCTCAGAAAAATGCAGCCACATCTACAAAGCTACGAAGCACACTCTGTCAGAGAGCAATTTAAGTGAACAAATGGGGGGTAAGAATTAGGCTGGTGAAACTAAACCACTTTTAATTTCTAGAAACATGAAAAAAATTGCTCAGTTGCTTATTCATTGCCACTTTTATATTGTCAGCCTTACAACACTTTATCATGACCTGAGGGCAAACAAAACAAGTTGGCTGATTATTTTCCATCATAGAGTTTGAACAACAAAAATTGTTTATTGTTTCTAGTAAAAATGCTAAAATTCTTCGTGTCAATTTGTGTTCAGTGTTATCATAAATGTCATTTGAAAAACCAAGTTGGCTTCAGAGGATATATAAAGAAAAACATCTCCTCAGTTTATTATTTCTTACCTTGTCCTATCTGGAAAATCTCAAAAACTGTGCTAACAACTAAACATCTGATCCAGAATTATGATCACAGTGCTCTTCTAGACACACACACTGGTAAGACACTGTGCCATCATGGTGATAAGCACAATGTGAATGATTACACAGAAACCATGAACAGCTGTAAGATTTAAGAGCACCTGATTCAATTTCAGCTTATTTGTGAATCCAGCAGCATTCAAGCATTCAAGTTTCCTACATGGCATGGGATCAGCAGAAGTGAAATATTAGAAGCACAGTCCTATAAACTGTATTCAAATTTCTATACCTATTTCTATGCCCCAATGTGACAGAAATGTTATATCAGAGCCTCTTCAGCCACGTATAAAGTACAGATAGCAGAGGACTAAAGGGGGTGAGATGCATAGATTCCTTGTAGACTGACCATATTTGCCCACAGAAAAGGCACAGCTCAGTGAAGGGCTATGAGAAAACAGACTTTATCTCAGTTGGTAACTTTATCTTCTCAGCTAGTGCAAGTTAATTCATCCATCCCCAACAGCTCAAAGTGAGCTGAAACAGGAGAACTAAAAACTTTATTATTTTTCCTGTTTCTTAAAAAAACAGAGCCCTTAGCTTCACACTGATCTAGTTATGCTACAGAAAAAATAAAGTTAACAGTCACCACCCTACCCCAGCTTTTCTCTGCGCACAGGAGGGCCAAGAGCTCAGATGGGCATTACATAGCCTTGGTGAAGACACTTAGTAATGTGGATAAGAGGTGGATTAGGGGACACATCTGAGTTTGGATCCAAGCTCAAAAATTAAATTCTTAGCCTCATTGCATGCTCCCTGCAAAACAACTTTCTGTTGTATTTTCCGGTAAATGAAGATTGCTCTGTGAAAATGCAGATATGAGAAAAAACAGCATGGGAGAAATATAACATTTACTGGCTACCAGCTACTTTCCTTCAAATGCAAAAGCCTCATAAAATAAAAGAGAGCTTCTCCTGCTAGGTTTTGTATGAGCTGGCATGTCCTTGTCTTACTGTGTATTTTATCTCATAGGAGACAAATGTTTAGATCATTGCTGAAGTAAAAAGGCTGGATAGAGCTGAGCTCTGGGTCACTTTGATGTGCATTATTCTAGTTTAACACTATTTGCAAGTAACAGAAAAACTAGTTGCAAAAATAATCTGTGCACATTCATTTGATCATTTCCTTCATGTTACTCCTCTTTGCACCATTTGTATGAGAGGGATTCAAAATTACTAAAGCAGAATCAATTGTTATAGGAAAAAAATATTAGATTTACATTAGGGGAGAATTTTTTCTAATCATTTATTACACTGAAAATGCAGGTCTACCATTTCATAAAGGTTAAAAGGCAAACAGATTAAATGTTCAAATTCTATTACATTTCTTGTATTTTTTCACTTGTATAAAATTACTGCTAAACTAGATCCTCTTGAGAGTCTTGCAAGAGTTGTCTCTGGGTACTTCTGCTGAAATCAATCTAAAAATATTTAACATTGTGTAAATCCTGTAATAGGAGCATGCATCTTTGTTAGATCTTGCCAATATGAAAGAGATTTACAAAAATCCAATGTGTTTGGTGTAGTACATTCTTCCCACTATTATGAAGATTATTAAATTATTTGCAGATCAGAAAACTAATCTATCCATCAAATAAAATGATGCAGTTTTTAACAAATATCTATGATTGCAGCTGGATTTCTAAGGGTACATTTAAAAGTATCATTGTTTAGAAGGCTGTGCATTTGTTTGTATGTGTTTATGTTTATATTTATATGTATATAAATATATTTAAAAACTGAAACTAAATTGCTTTCTTCCCCTCAAAAAAAGCTCTCTTTTTAGATATTTCAGAAATGGTTGCTTTAACACATTTCCAATGCATTTTCATTAATATTTTATTCCACCATCTTATGAACCCACTTCAAGTCACAAACAATAACAAGCACAGTTAGAATGCCTACAAATGTAGCCTCTTTTCAGTGACTTCCAAATACATGGGGATTTAGTTCAATAAGGCAATGCACCTGAATGACAAAGGAACTCAAGTGAACCAAAGTGAAAAGCACAACAGCTGTAGGCTTCTGAGCAGACAGTGTGCCTGTGTATTCTGGCACTGGGCTGTACTAGACCAAAAGCAACACTTTGCATTCAACTTTTCTTTCACAAAAGTAGGACGCTGAACTTTTCTTGATTGCATATTTTATCTGAGATTTAACAAGCATTAGTTCTAACTGGCCTGACCGTCTCTCTGACTCATTTTCACTCCTTACTATTTTATGGTGCATGCCTTTTCATCTCTTGCATCTTTTCCTCTTACCATTGCTACTCCTCAACTAATTTGGGCTCCACATATGAGCCTCACTCCTGTTCTTATTCAGGAATGTCAGGTATTTTGGCTTCTAACAGAATATCCTATCATTTTTCAAAGAGATAATTTTTACTACAACACACGACATACTTGATTTTGGCCAGTAAATTATAACTGGTGAAAAGGGCATCAAGTACCCTGACTTGCAGTGCACAAAAGTTTAGGGGCTCTTTTGCAAACAAGCACTCTTTTCATTTTAGTCTATAGTTGTAGTCTGTGTATAGTCTATAGTGTGAGGCTGTGGGTGCTTATTAGATCTAAGACAGTCATGAAAAAGAAACACGATAACATTTGAGTTATTTAAACTGAGTTTTCCCTTTTCAAATCTGCCCCAGCATAAACAAACACTAAGACAAAATTTACTCCAAAGTCTATGTGTATGACTAGGTAAGCATATATCAAGGGGCATTCACAAGTACATATATATATATATATGTACACGCAAAAAAAAGGGTATTTTTCTTTCTTTTACAATGTTTAAGTTCACACAGATAGCCATGAGCCTTGTTCATTAGTGTGTGTCTGGACGCACTGCCTAGAATGGGGTTCAGAACTCATGATGACTGCCATGCCAAGGGAAGCCCATTAGACACCAGAGAAAAATCCTACCTTTCAAAATCTGTGTATGTGATAACTATGTAGCAGATTCAGTGAGATTTTTGGTTGTGAAACTGAGCTCCAAACCCTGGTCTCCTCCACCTTGACAGCAAAATGGTCCTTTCTTGTAACAGCCCAAAGTCTGAGCAGTCACTCAGAATGGGATGACCAAAGTCCTTCTATTTCGGAGGTCTTTAGTCCCATAAATCACCTCTGCTTCCAAAAATATACTCTAATCACAAACCTAGAGAGGAGGAAGATAGAAACTGAAGTACAGTTGCTGGTTAGGAATGTAATATTCATGGGCACAATATGGAAGAGAAAAAAATTATGATGCAATATTTTTTGGTTGTAGCATCAATTGTTTGAGAGTCTGTGAAGGAGTTCAAACTTAAAACAGAATGAATATGCTTCATCTCTAAGAAACTGGGAAGCACCAATGCTTTTTGCTGCAATATTCCACATCTTGAAAAGTGGACATCAATAAAACTGGAAGATATCAAACTGTTGACAATTGTTTTATTTCTGGTTTAGGACAGTTCAAGGTACTCTGCATGAGTCACTTTGGTTTGGAAGATACTGAAGATCAAGAATTGTTATTCTTATCTGGAAGTAAAATTTGCAATACTAATGTTGAAGATGGTATGGCAGAGTGGTGCTGAACAGCTCTAGACTTGTCTCCAGACTGAGGAATTCATTGGAGAGGATATCTAATTTCTTCAAGAGTCACCTATTTCCCTTTAATCAAAGGTTTAGCAAATGCAGTCTAGTATTTAGAAATAAAGATGGGAAAGGTAGATGTGTGATATGCTGCTTTATGGCCAAGGTAATTAACTTTGCTTTCCACATGTTAGCAATTGCAGTCTGGAGGAGTCTGGGGATCAAACCTGAAGTCAGCAGTTCTCAATATGGGTAGAAGCTGCACTCAACCTATAGCCTAAAACAAGGGAAAAGGAAACTACATCTGTTTGTGCATTTCAAAGTTTGGAGATGTTTCTTTCTTGATTTGTGTAAGATGAGACAGGGCAGTGTGAGAGACTTTGGAAGGGGATCTAATCAGAAATGCTCTTGCAGTCTGTAGGACTGTAACAATAAAACACAGCAACTTTATGAATTGAAAATATTTTTGAAGGTAGGAGGGATTTGCATTCATGCTGACAGCTTCTGTATCAAGTTTAGCCCAGTGGGAATTGAAACCGCTGAGATATTAAACCTTGAAAAGAGGGATTTATAATGGAAAGGCTGACAGAACTTTAATTATAGCCAGTAGCACTTTAAGCATACTTAAATGTATTATGTTTTTATAAGGACATTATAAAAACCAAAGGGATAGAGGTCACAGATTAGATTGTGCTGGAGTAACCACTGGAACATCTAAGCCTTTAGGCCACTTTTGGCTCATGTTGACTGACTGAGAGATAAAAAGTCAAGTACCTAAGAATCTAGGCAATATTAGACAACAAGATCTCTTGTTTTTAAAATTATTTCACTAACAGTATTCACATATATGTGGGGTTTTTTTCCTCAGGAATGTATAACTGGTAGTCTTTTGCCTTATACAAATAGATGAAAAAATCAAAATAAGGGTAAAGAATCCTTTCCTTATTCACAGTTTTATGCCCAACCCACCTAGTACATTATAACACTAGCCGGAATATACAATGTCACCAAGAATTTGCTATACCCTTGTGATTTGTTTGTTCTCACAGCTCACATATTTTGGGGCTTTCAGTGTTAAACACCATGCTGTACTAAAAAACAAACTACTTATAAACATCTGATTTTTAAAGAAAAAACCTAACACTAGAGAAAGGAGTGAGACTGACACCCTGGTAAAAAAACTTGATCGGTTTTGTATGGAGCAGCACCATAGCAAACATCTCAGTCATAGCAGTGAGTTTAGGACACAGACCTAAAATCTGAAGCCAGTACATTTTTCTCCTGAAGAGGTCACAGTGATCAAAGGTTCATTAGAAATCATTAATTTCAAATCTCAAATGACTGAGTTACCTTCTGGTCATGCAGGAACAAAAGGACTGTAAAAATTAGTTTGCATTTATCAGTATATGTCAACAAATCCATGTTTCCCAAGTATGCACCGACAGTGAGTCTTATAAATAAACATTTATATTATAAAGGTCAAAATAATGTAATACAAGTGATGATTGTTGATAGGTTCAGCTCTTCCACTTTAGCAAAGAATATCACAGGACAGCTGTTGACTGGGACCATGTAGCCTTTAAGCAATTAGTTTATGGGAAGCTGCTGTGTGACAGAAGAAGAATCTGTTCAGGCTTCACTCTGGGCTTTCTCAAGACCAAGGTTAGAAAAATAGTCATCAATAATACCAAGATTTAGCATGCCCAGTATAACACAAGAAGACTTACTAGGAAACACAAGTAAGCTCTTTCACAGTCTTGGCTTCTATTTCCAGTCAGGACAAAACCAAGAGTGACTTCCCAGCTGCCTCATTTGTAAAACAAAGGGAAGACAACTGAGTAGTTCATAAAAAGGCTTAGTTATAAAAGTAGTGTAGTTAACAAAAAGAATTTTTATAAAAAGAGGATGTTCAGGCTGTTTGATAATCTAATCTCCTGTTATAAATATCTTCAATAAGTTAAAATGCATATTAGAGAGGAGAATATGCTCCATTTTTTCACAGTGTCTATGGTGGCTCTTTCTTGAGACACTTTCCAGATAAAGCTAACAGGAAAACAAAGGCTGAATTTTGTGAAGTATTTCTAAAATTAAATGTTTTAAAAATTTATACAGAATGAAAACTAGATCTGTTCACAAGCATTTGTGAAAAGCACGTGAGACAAAGGGTCCTCTGTAATTCATGCCAAACCAAGACATGCAAAATCACCATGTACATCCCTGCCTTGACAAATGCAGATTAAGGATCTCCTGTGATCTAGATAAACAATTTACCACTGTCATGAGTTGTGATTGATAGTTAGTAGTGAGTTATAGCTCATATCATTAATATTTCCTAGCCTACAATTGCTAAGCTACTGTAGAGTCTCAAGCTCCACCTTGGTACCTTTCCAACAAAAGTCATGTCACAATCACAGTTCATAAGAATATTTTTGATTTCAGAAAAATACCCACATAAAAATCAGTGCTTATAAATTAAAAATATTCCATGCTAAGGAGTTTTAATGTCTCAGATTCAAAAGGCAGGAATGTTAATTTACAACATCAAGGTATTCATCATTTCAGTCTGTACCCAGGTTATGTCTACTGTTGTTTCTAACTGTTTAGAGATGCCAACTAGATAACACAAAAAAACATAGAAATAGAGTCAGGAGACAAGGGATCTAATCAAAAATGCATCAAGGACCAATTCTTATTTCTTTATTAATTTGTTTATCCATTATTATTACCTTGGGATGGTTGAAATACAGTCATTCATCAACTCTCCTTATTGCCAGTCAAATTTGAGGTATTCACAGTTTGTTCACTGTTAGAAGCACAGAGAATAGAAAATGGAGGTTCTTTAATTTTGACTGCAACAGCATTTCCAACACTACCTAACCTGTCTCTTTCATTGTGCATTGCTAGTCAGGCTGATACACACTCCTGCTCTTCATTTGCCATACCAGAAGGACACATACATGGATTTATGGTGTTTTGGAAAGAATGTGAGATGGAAGAAGCAGGATTTTATGCAGGGCTGTGTTACAAGGATAGGGGAAATGCAATCATGCTAATCACTTGTGCAAGACTGCAAAAGAGAAGAGGGGGAGCACAGTCATGGTCCAGCTCTATCTGTGGCACCAGAGATTAATAGGAGCACACCACATACAAAAGCTGCAATGGAATGTGTAGATGTTTCATTGCAGGTGTACCTAAAGGAATCACACTGTTTAACCTTCACAGACAGCTGAAGTTGGCCCTGTCTCTTAGGGTAGCAGCCTGTCACTGACCATATCTGTAGGAGCATGACAGAGCAGAGATTTACTGGGTGCTCCTGCTGCACTGCTACAGCAGAGCATATTCTCCAACCCAGTATCATCTGAAAACAACACTGCTTTTAAAATAGTAAAAATAGTATTTTAAAAACTTTCTTTTAAAAATACCCGTTAACTCACTTTGCATATATCACATAACTGTGGCACACTGTTGTGCTGATGTAGATAGAGGAAAAGCAGTAAGTGTAATGTATAGTCCATGTAGAGTGATTTATTGAACTGGTTGGTTGGTGAAAAACTGAGCAAGGGGCTAATCTGATTTATGGTTCTAATTTTGTTTGGTCACCGTATTACTTGCCTTTTTTGTAGTATGAGAAGATTACTATGAATGATAAACTTCAAAGAATCCTTACCTGTGGCATTTGTAAGTGTGCTCAAATTGAGTACTTAATTACAAAATCTCAAATGCATGTTTTCTACAACTTTTACCTTATTAGGGAAGAGCTGTTTGAATATCTGCCTCATAGAAATGAGCACAATATTCTAAGGCAGCAAGCAAAAATGCAAAATCAACTTGTTCTTTAAAAAATAATTAAAATTATTTGTTAAACACTTTTAACCTTGCAAGATGTGATGATTCTAGACCACAAACAAACTTGTATCCTGCTCACAACACAAAACTCATTGAGAGCTCACTTATATGAGGTAAAAATTAATTTCTTTTTCTGCAAAATTCAGTGATATCTACTGATGCCATCAAAATCTATTAAGATTTTTTGGTTTCAAAACATCTATAATACAAGTACTCTGAGGGAGGGACAGAGACAAAACCCACAACAAATACAGATCTTAAGATTCAATTATATGAGTGACTGAAATTGCAAGGAAGAAGCAATGGATTTCATATTTTAATTGGTATTCATTTTGTATTTAAAATATATTGGTTATATCTCTGTGCGTAACTCTCATTAAACTGGATTAGACCTGTTATACTAAGCTTCTTGCAGCAAATAGGTTCTAAGAAAATTTCTGTCTCTCTGTAGGCCATTTTTGCAGAGTAAACATCAACTCAATTTCTTATTTCTTTTTACTTTCCATAATTTTGTATCACAATAAACAAGATTGCCAGGTGTGAGATTAATATTTTTCACCCACAGATTTAAAATACCTGTGTTTGCAACAAGTAATCAAACACTGCAATGCTACCCCACTGTATCTGAAATTGTATTTATACAGAGAGCAGACAGACCGTGGAGCAAAGGTTTGTCCTCTGCCATAACCAATCCTACACCTTTTGAAAGATTCCAGCTGCCTCCAGTGGACTTAGATCTAGGCATAAAGTGGTCTTCAGAGAAACTTTGTTTTCCTGCCCACAGATCTCTGGGGAGCTCTGTCTGTCTAAAACCAGTGGATATTTCACTGATTTGCATCCTTAGAAATTGGTTTACATATAACAATAAATGCCATTCTTTAAAAAAAAAAGTCTGTCACATTTAAGATATGAGTAGGGTTTTCAACTGTCAAAGAAAAATATCCTGGTGGAAAAAGAAGTTTCAGTCTCCTTTGCCCGTTCAGCCTTGCCTACAGGAAAACATTTTGCTTGCTTTTTCCCTGCTCCAGCCTCACATAGTTGGCCAAAGACTGTAAAGTAGAGGGCCTCAAATTCAATAAGGAGAGACAGTATGTTTATCAAAAGCAGATGAGAGAATAAGGAGAAGGGCAGATAAGAGTAGAGGCTGAAGGATTAAGCAGGAGTGGAGCAGAAAACTTTGTGAGTATTCATGAGAGGCTGGAACCAGCAAGCAGCTGCCAAGATCTGTTGGCATTAGGCCTAGAATACTGCAAGTGTCAAATAATATTGGATGAATGTGCAAGTCACCAATGCTGTACAAGTCACCAATGCTGATAAATCAGGTTGGAATCCTCCCCCCATCTTTTGGAAGGCTTGTAAAACATGGGATCACTGCAGTGACCAATTTTAGGTGGTAACTGCACAAGCAGCTGAACAAATATTGCTGCATAGGCAACAACTCATGGCAAGTGAGGAAGAAACTAATAGATTTGTTCTGGAAACTCTGTGCCTACCAGAGAAATTGGGAAGCAGAACTGCACCTTCAGTGATTTCCTGGTAAGAAAGCTGAAATTTTTGGCAAACATATTAACTGAGAAGCAGAATTATCAATCTTATCTACAAGTCAACACATCAATTACACTGAAAATGAAGAAGTACTAGTGCTAGAGTTTCTATATTTTCTAGAAAGAAAAAGGGGTGAAGTTGCCTTCTAGACATTGCATTTCTAATTTCCTGCATTGGTGCATTTCAAAACAACTTTTAGTTTTTACTGAAGTACAAGGATAGCAGTTTCAAACACAGCCCATGTGACTTTTGATGCCATGTTTTACTTATTGCTGGCTACCCTGCAGAGGGCTAGTGTGGGAGGCTGACAGGACATTCTCCTGCTTTTGGTAAGGAAATGCATCTTGCAGGTATCATATGTTGCAGGCCTGTTTCACATCATTCATGTTCTGTTTCACATGTGCCACCACGAAGTGAGGAACTGACTTATCGCAGAACCACAGAATAAGTAAAATTGGAAGGGACAACAGTGGGACATCTGGTCCAACCTTCCTGCTCAAGCAGAGACACAGGATTGTGTCTAGAATGTTCTTGGATATCTCCAGTGAGGGAGACTCCACAACCTCTCTGGGCAACCTGTTCCAGTGCAGGTTCACCTGCGCAATAAAGAACTCCCTCCTCACATCCAGGTGGAAACTCCTGTGTTCCAGTTTCTCCCTGTTGTCTCTTGTCCTATTGCTTGGCACCACTGAGAAGAGCCTGGCTCCATCCTCTTGACACCTGCCCTTCAGATAATTGTATAAACTGATGAGGTCCATCTTAGTCATCCCTTCTTGAGGCTGAACAGGCCCAGTTCCCTCAGCCTTTACCATTAAAAGAGGTGCTCCTGTCCCTTGACCAAGTTTGTAGCTCCACTGGAGCTCCATGTCTCTCTTATGAGTCTTCCAAAGTTACTATTTTAAAGGTTAACTACAAGTCCTGCAATAAATGGTACGTGAGTTATAGGTTTGTGTGATCATGCAGCAGATTAAATCAAACACAGCTTTTGATGTGCTATTGATTGTCCTTCCTCAGTGTTTTGAGGAAGATGAAAGTATTCTGTACCATTGATCAAAACAGTTGGGCTGGTCTTTTCATTTTCATAGAATCATAGACTTATTAAAGTTGGAAAAGACCTTTAAGATGATAGGATCCAACCATTAGCCTAATACCGACAGATCCACCACTAAACCATGTCTCTATGTGGTACATCCACACACCTCTTGAAAACTTCCAGGGATTGTGATGACTTCTCTGGCCAGCCTGTTCCAACGCTTGACCACCATTTCAGTGAAGAATTGCTTCCCAATATCCAATCTAAATATCCTCTGGTGCAACATGGGGCCATTTCTTCTTCTATCAGTTGTTACCTGGAAGAAAAGACCTGATAAAAACAAAATTTTGCTGATAAAAACAAAACTCATTATACTTCTTGCTCATGGCATGAGCCATTCTCTCCCTTATGCTGTATGTATTAACAACCTTCTTTACAACTGCTCATTAAAATGGAAACTACTTTCCCATTCTTAAAGGCAGGGCACTAAAATAAATTATGACTATCTCAACTAGTATTTTACTCATGTGTTATAAGTTACCCTGGCCAAAAGAAAGTCTTACCTAAAAAATGTGTCTAGATTTTTTCCCCTGAACAGAAGCATGTTGTTTGACTTAGAGGATTGCTCTCTGGAAACTTGTGAACAAGTAGGCTATGTTTAGAGCTACTGTCCTTCCCCTTTAGAAGTCCTCTATGGAGCTTGAATGCTAAAGGCTTCTTTAACATGATGTACATTTTCTCATTTTTTAAAATTTAAATATGCAATTTACAATTCTGTTTCTATGTTCCAATATATATCATAAAATTAATTATTCCACAATCCTTTTTGAATTCTTCTAGTTTGCATATCAAGTGTTCCTCATACTGAAAAAAAAATCCTTGAATTTTGTTCCAATAAATAAAAAGAATCCTTAATATTGACTGCTCATACCTTCACACGTTTCAAAGTAGCACCTTCCTTTGCAGTGCCTGAACAGCCTTCCTTTAGGATTTTGCTTTTTAAAATGTTAATGACTTCCTCCTCCTAGGAGATGACTGTTTCTGGGCAAGTTTGTCAATCAGCATTGTATTTGTATAGATACAGTATTAAACATTATACATTTACATGGCAAATACAAACCATATCAATCAGTCAGTCTAGAGACTTCTCAGCAATCTGTGTCTGTACTTTTCATGGCCCAAGGGAATAATATAAAAGAGATCTGCGAATATTCATTCAAATGCAAATCTGAATTCCACATCTCCCTTTCTCATGACCCATTTGTTTTTGCTTTCCTTGAACGTTAAAGCACTCAAGCAAATACATGTGAATTTGTATCCACCAAAAAACCAGACAGAGCCACGACTGACCCAATCCAGCATTGACCATATTCCCATTTCAAGCAAGGAGATGGCCCAGATCATCTTCCAGCTAGCATTTGTATGGCTTCACGATTCTGTGGTTCTGAAGCTGATTTCCACACAAACAAGTATGCAAATCCACATCCACAAAACCCAACACCAGTCTCTATGTTATATTCTAGTCAATGATCAAAGCCCACAGCAAGGGAATATGCATAACTAAGTTTCTCAGAACTGCACATTTAGTTTGACCACCAGCAAGTCACTCTGAGCTGACAAGATACCTAAATAAGCTGTGCCATCAGAACAATATTTTTCCATGAATTTGTCAATTAAAGAATTTGCCATGCTTGAAAGAGAAGCAAAACAAATTCTTGCATCTTAAGAGGCAGAAATATTGTTGAGTAGCTAATTCTTTTTGTAATATATCCATTACTAGAGGAAAAATTGATGAAAGAGCAAGTTTTCACAGACAACAAAAAAATATTTGATAAAATACTGACAACTCAAGGATTGTGCTAAAAGGACTTTTATTGGAGTAGAAGGGGGTTCTTTCTAGGCCTTCCCAAAAGTCTGAGACCAAATTTATTTAACATTTTAATGCCTGAGCTAGGCAAGAAATATAACTACGTTGATAAGACATTTGCAGGTGACATGAACACATGAAGTTGCGTTACACATTAATAAAAACCAATGTTGAAATATTTTATAGAAACTGGTAAATTTTATTAAAGATTTTAATAAATAAAATTATTTTAAAATTAATTTTATGAAGTGCAAAGTGATGCACTGAGAGAAGAATGCCAAGAACTGGTCTAACACTTATAAATTTTCTAGCTAGAAATGGCAGAAGAGAGACACCTGTATGCAGCAATAGCCCACATTGTGACTATCACTCTGCTACCTACAAATATCAAATGTACTATTTTAAATTCATCTCAGTTTATTTTTTAATGAAGTTTTAGAATTTCAGTTCACATGACAAAAGAATGACTGACTGCATGAGATTAGGTAAGCAGCCAAAAGTATATTTTAGAAACTGAAAATATTCATGACAAAACAGGTTTTTCTGACAACAAATGCATTTATCATAAACTGCAATATTCCCATATTGAAAATGAATAAAATAAAATTTGAAATTGAATAAAGAGATTAATATTAACTGCATTGGAAAAGTTTTAATATAGATCTCTAGTTTTAGTTTCCCTCAAGAAGGTGATCTCATCCTCCTAAGGAAATACTCTGCCCAATCTATGGACAAAAATACAACCAGGAGATGATATTTATATTCTAGGATGGGAGTATGGGATGTGCCTAGCTCTCCCTTGCATAGAGGAGTTCTAAAGTCACACAATATTGAGAAATTTACTTTTTCTTAACATACGTTTGGGTCTTGATGGGAACTCGACTGTTGGAAAAGGCACAGAAAGAAAAGGACCTAAAGGAAGTAGTTAGATATTTTGTTGTGAATACCTTCCCCAGAACATTTCACTTTCTCACTATTTCCACCTGGCAATGCATAGTCACTACCCTTCCCAAAAAGAGGAAAATTTTGGATGATAGGGAAGTGTCGCTGTTGAGCGGCTAGCTGAGGAATGACCCAAGTTCTCAGACAAGGAAAGAGAGGAGAAGAGAACTTTATTGTTTTGAATTCCATATATATAGAGTTTACAGAGGTGCCCCAGATTGGTCAGCCTGAGACCTCCCCCCTAGGCTCAATTGGCCAAGCCCGAACTGACCTAATCCAGAGAAGTTGTTTGCAAAACATCCAAACTTTATCTTGTTTATGAAATATAGCAAAATGTTCCCACGGGAAGAACCTGTGCTAGCCACAGGGAAGAGGGAAGTGACAGAACATATGACAAAATATATTATCCTTGTCTGCACAGTGTGCTGCTCTGTCTGAGACCATTGCCAAACACAGGTATCTTGGCTCATTTCAGCCCTTTAGGGTATCTCGCCTTGGTGTACAGCTGCAGAAGGCTCCCATAAATCCTGTGTTAGAATGACCAGCCCTGTGCAGATGGGTTTTATTCCTTGAGGTATCTCCTACAGCAACAAGTGCAACCAGACTCTGTCACACATCTGCTTTCAGATGAACTAAAAGGCTCTCTAGGCTCCAGTGACTCTATTTAGTCAAGGTGGGATTCAGCATCTTCAGTTAATGTCTGCTATGTGTGATATCTATACCACACAGACTAGCTGACAGGACAGGTGTCCGGGAGACTAGGTAGGTGCTCAGGATGTCCAAAAATGGCACTATATTTAGGTCATCTATTTCCACTGATATTAGTGGAATATGAACAACAAGTTTACAAATATACGCATGCCTATGTTTATACTAGCATAAGATCTTGGACTCTCGCTAGCAGCTGGAGCAGACAAGGTGCATGTCTGGAGTACATCTTTCAGACATGTTTCAGTCTGAAAACAAATCTAATTCATGCACATTTATTTCTGTGATTACATTTTCCTTTTTGTGATGGAAACAAAAGTATATAAAGTAGGGGACTGCAGCAAGATTTGATTTGGTAGGATGCTCCTGCTCCCAACTAAAATGCTTTTGCAGACACTCCTGTGATCTGCCTCAAGTCCCAAAAAAGATTTAGTTGCAGTAGCCAAAGGCTTTCTGTCTTCTAATTTGTCCCTTTCCTCCAGAGGTAAAAAGGGTGAAAATGAAAAGAAAGATCTTGCCCTTACTGTGTTGAATTTTAAAAAATGAAGGTTTTCATTAAAAGAATGCATTGTCAGTGCAACCTTATTTTTCTAGGGGGAAAACAGATCTTCAACCAGTTTTAGCTATTTGCTATATTGCCCTTCTCTGCAGCATTGGAACTGAATTGTTCCCAGTAGCACAGCACTGAACTTCCATAGGGCAATAGTCCAATCCTCTCTGATAAATGTTCTTCTCCACTGTGGTATATAGCTAAATTCTCCCTGCTCTTAATTAGCTGCACATATCTCATTAATGAGCTTTAAATCAAAGCCAGTCAGAAAGTGGCTACTATCTCCACTTGCAGGAGGGAATATTTCCTCCCTGTTACCCTTAGAGAATCACTAAACAATCAGCAAAGGAGATTTCAGAATAATGTGTCTCCTTGTCCCCTAAAGCTATGCAAATGATCTTTTTTATAACACTTTTCAATCTAATTGACACTTGTAATAAAATTCTGCCTGTACTGATCAATCTTACCTTAGAGTCATCCCACACCATCCCTTTAAGTAGTGCCCTTCAATTAAAACTTCCACAAGGCTGTGAAGACTGTAATAATCCACTTGTAGGGAGAGGGAGTTACTTGTTGATCTGAGGATTTCATTAAAGATGTTTAAGACTACACATTTTAGGGCAATGGCTTTGTGAAGGGAGCTTTGTGAGCTTATGAATTCCACATGTTCTTTAATTATGTCCAGGAGTCCATTGTGTGAACTCAATGAAAACCATCCCATGGTTTCAGCAGAATACAGCATTTTTTCCTGTTGACTCTAACAGGCAGCTTTGGCTATATTTATTTGGAGCATTCTGCCACTACAAATCAAAATAATGACAGAAAGCACACACTGTCAATAAGTGAAAGACTGTTTTAACCAAATAATCCCAATCACATCATTCTAGATTGATCATCACTTGAAAATGCCAATTAATTATTCTGTGCATGATGAATCACCACCAGCCACATATGTTTTAAAAAAACCTGGTGAAGTACTTAATAGAGCATTAGAAAGCCCTTCAGATAGCCAAAATAAACTCTGCAAGAGAGATAAATAATTTGTTTTTAGAAAGAAGCTACAGAAGTTCTCCAGAACTGTGGCACAGTTTTCTATATCATAAAACATTTTGTGTATCAAATGAGCAGTCCTACACACTGCCAGACTCGACCTACACAGTGTTTTCCCACAGGGAAACTAGGGCAGGTTCAAGCTGTAGCCACTTTTACTAGTGCTGAGGGCAGAACTGGAAGAAAAATTAACAACCTCATGCACCATATATTTAAGATAGTTTTACGAGTTTTTACATTTTGTTGAAAAAGTTTGTTATGCATGCTCAGTAATGCCTGCAGCCTGGGAGAGGGGAACTTCACCTTACAGGAGGGTTTGATTCATTCAGTGTAATCAGATTCTGTGTAAATTAATGAAATAGCATTGTGTCAATCTCAGAAAGCATAGTCAGTGGTATGGTTCATTTTTCAGCCCTATCCATGGGATTTTTTCAGACCTTGTCTCTGCATACCAGGAACATACCTCACTCACCAAGTTGCACATGACTGCAGGACAAGAAGAATTTCACCTTAGATAGATGTGTCCTTATTGTTCCCCCTGATTCTGATGTGTGGAAAGGCATATAGGGTTTACAAAGGTAGATGAGAAGACCAAAATCAGAGAGACTACAGCTTGATAACCAAGTGACTTCTTCAAAGAGTGCTGAGGGGGTCACTTCTTCTAGAATCACAAACTGAAGCAGGAGACACAAGCCTATTTTCTGTGAATAAATTTTATGTGGAGGAAGGAACCACTTCTTCCACTTTGAGAGGCCTCTTCCCTCAATTTTTTACACCCCTGCAGGTGGGCTGTGAGATCCATCCAGCTTGTCCTTGGATCTGCTCATGCCTGAATGTTACCTCCAGGCTGTTCCCAGCTCAGTCTCCTGACACTGAGTCCCTCTACAGAGGTGCTTTACAACCCTCTCTCTGTGGTTGATGCAAAGGAGTAGAGTTCTGGCTTGCTGTCCCTCAACTGGTTTTCAGAAACTTTAGCTCCCTCTCTTAACCTTGTGAGCTACCTAGACTTTCCATTCAGGAGGTCTTAATCAGTAAAGAGAGCAGAAACTAACTCTTTATTTTTGTAATGTGGTGCATTCTACATAGGCCACTGAAGAGAGCCCTCTGCCTCAAAGCCAAGGCCTTGTTTGAGTTTTTTAAATATTCAGCACTAATTAGGCATAACTATCCTAATTGACATGAGTAGTAAACAAGTTAGAATGATCACAGCTTACTGCTATTTTATAAATAGCAAAAGGCAGTAGAAAATGAAGCTCCAAGTCTGTACATTTCCATAGACCTCAGCTTTTGGTAAGCCTCGCGTATTTTAGACAAAAGTTGCATACAGGAGTAAACTGCTCCCCTTAGAAGATCCTGTTCTTCATTTCCTAATGAGAAGACAGCACAGTCAGGAAGTTTCAGAGATGTTTAGTGGCTGAATATCCCAAAGAAGACACTGAATGTTGCACTCATTTATTTCAGCCTAAGTTTGGCTCAGAACTAGCTGAGATGTTGCAGTCCTGAACAGTTCCTTGCCATTTTTGCCACCTACATTAGTGACATTTCCCAAAAGCATCTCATTGCTAGCTACCCCCAGTTCGGGTCCCCTGGGGCTAGCAATAATTTAAAATATATTTATCTGCTTAGGAAAAGACAGATCAAAGAGCAGCTGGGTAAGAGGCGGGGGGAAAGCATCAGCCAAGACTTGAGGGGATTCTTAGGTTTCAAAATAGAAAAGGTTGCTTTTATACTTTTTTTGGTTTTATATTATACATTTTTCTAACATCTCCACAAATATGCTGATAGAACAAATGAATGCATTCTGTATGAAAAAAAATCTGTGACAGTTTGAAGGGCATAGGATTCTTCTGTTCCAAGATCTCTCTGTGGACACTGCCCAGAAGTGATGGGAATTCCTAGACGCCAAATGCATACCACTTACATTAATTATTGAAATAAACTTCATATCAGGTTCAGCATTTTAAAATATATTTATTTGCACAGAAGAAGAAAGAAGTAGGATGCCTCCGATGCTTATGCCATCTGCTCCTTTGAAAAGAAGAGCTGTCACCTTGTCTCTTGGCATAGATAATTTCTTATTTACAGAGCTGGAAAAGCAGCTCCAAAAGCCTGTGTTAAGCTGAGACCTTTTGTATCCTAAAACAATGTCTCTCAGTTTTGTTTTCCATTTTACAGTCCGGAAATCCTCATTGAGTATGTTCATTCTTGAAGGTCTGTGTCACAAACAGCTTAAGCTAAAGCTGACATTGAAAACTCACCCTCCTTGTTTCCCTTCTCTGCTTACCTAACATTCTGTCAAAGGCAGCTGAGATCTCAAAGTGCCATATTTAAAACATAGCCATTAAATTAAAATCAAGTTAAAAGTTAAAACTCACTCATTCAGGTGTTCCAGGTCCTCCCCATCCACCACACCAGGCTTTCAAATTCCATATTTTTGCGCAGTGTTCTTTAGTATGTAGTTGTTATGCAGTTCACCTCTAAAGATAGTTATGTATTTGGGATTCTGGTGTCATTCCCACGAGCAGGATACTGATTCACTCCACACCTACAGATTTTTCTACCATGTTTAAATCACAGGCTAGCAACTTAAAAGCCAAAAGGAATGAAGGTCCAAAAATATATTCTTCCCATATGCTTGTAATCAAAACCATTTTGAAAGTATTGGGAGTTTCATTGTGTTCAGCAGTAAACCATTGCCAGTGAGCTACCACCTACCCAGCCCTCAACTCAAAACCAGAACACAGGAGCAGCTGACCTTTCTCTCAATAGTTGGTTGATTTTCCTCTAAAAACTCTAAGACATGAGAGATATGCCATCACCAGGGATATTTTCACTGTGGACCACCTACCAACCACCCCAAAACCAAAAAGAAAGAATGACATTTGCATGATGGTGGTTTGAAGGAGGTGCCAGGAGCTCTGTGAGGACCCTCACCTTGAATGCAAATGCCTACCAGGTAGTCACTTTACATGTCCTTTATACACATGCCAGGTTTTTTTGTTTGTACTTTGATTGCTAAAATTCAGTCTTACCAGGGTCTTCCATAATGCTCCTGTCCTCTCAAAGCCAATTTGGGACTTACATACTGAAGACTATGATGGTGTTTTTCCTTGATCTCAAAATCCCTTTTGATTCCCTTTCTTCTCATAGACGATTCAAATTCATTTCCTGCTCCTGCTACAAAGTCTGCATGGTTTTAGAGAGGTATCAATGAAACAGGACAATCCCCCCTCTGCAATTAAATTTGTATCATTTGCTCTGCCTGTCCTTGCTCTCTGTGGTCACTATGTGATTAGTATTCTGCCTCAACATTGACAGCACCGTGGCAATATCATAGGTCTGTTCAAAATGCTATAGTTTCTTTATTTGTTGTGTACTTCTCACCTGAAAACAGCAGTGATGCTGGTGAAGAACATGAATTGATTGTGAATCAACTTGGGAGTAACTGTGAACTAATTAGCACAGAGTATTTTAACATAAATTGGATGGATGAAAAAACCTATTCAATTAAACACCTGTTTGTTGAATGAGGTTTGTCCTAGTTGATTAATGAGCCTGCAAAGTTAAATAACCACCCAGGTAAATGCTTTCTTATCTACTGAACTCTTCATTGCTGTCTGTTCAGATTCAAATCAGATGTAGAAATTCAGACTTTTTAAGAAATTATTTTGCATTTAATAGAGGAAATAGTCATATGTGAAATGTTTGTCAATGCCTTTCTGGGATCACTTTCCTTTATTATTGAGTGATGGACAGACAGCTAAGGAGGGAAAGTTGTGGTCTGGATCCACCTTCTGATGCAGAGTGCACTGCTGGAGCTCTTTTGGGGAAACTGAGGCAAAATCAGCCTGACAGTAAAGATTGAAAGACCTTTCTTTGTTACTGAAAATTAAACTGCATACCTTTAAAACTGAAAAAGACTATTATAATCATGTAATGGGATTTGGATTAATACAGGCTTAAGTGCTTTACTCATTAAACTCTATAAAGAGTACATGACTCCTGTGGGGGATAATGCATCCCTTATGAAGACATCCAGCTCTGATTTTTAAAAGAGGAGAAAGATGCTAGAAGAAAATTCTCTGTCTTGCTGCTGACCTCTGCTTGGAAAGTGATCTTTGAAAATCTAAAGTAATGGTACATTTAATCAGGAGAATAAACAAAGGGCCTAGGGGGTTAATTGTGACAGGTATTCATGAACCAAAACAAGGGAAAAGACAACTGAAATCAAATACCTATTGTCAGCACAAAAGCAATATTAATAAAAGCAAACTGAACATTTAGTTTGAAATCAATTCTGCTGAACCAGGACTAACAACGGCTGTAGTGCAAGGATTCTCTAAAACAATGAATTTTAAGACTTGCATATATTTTGTTGATTTGATTTCTGAGGAATCCAAAAGTTGCTTTCTAAAGCCATGTGGCCATTGGTAATATTTTCTTCCAAAAAATAGCCTAAGTTGTTGTGATTCTTTTCCCCTGCAAAACAGTATTGTGAAAGATGCTTGATCAACAAAATATTTCTAAGATATAGTAATAACATGTTCTGAAATAATTCTGCCTTGGTTATTGCGGTGGGACCTCGCATGCTTGGGTAAAATTATGACCACTGGTGACACACTTCGCAGTGGAAAGGATGTAAAACTGTAAAGGATTTCTTTAAGAATTTAAAGATAAATAGATAAATCTGTGGGGGATCAGTGTGAAGTAAAAACCATAGTGGACTTGATCTGCTTGCTAAGCAGTTATTTCTGATACTTTATAACTTTGTTATAAAGTAGTTTTGCAGTTTTTTACTTTTAAAGTAATAATTTCCTTATCTCTCTCTTTTGCTTACAACCCTGAGTATTGTAAATTGAGGATAGAAATTTTTTTAACACTCTAAAATTATTGCCATATACAGCAGGACATATTTTAATCTTACTCATACCTAAAATCAGTTTACTTCTACAGCAGAAAATGCATAAAAAATTGCAAGAGACTTCCTGTAACATCAAAATTTTTAAAATTTCCCCAGAAATTAGGTCCTGGACCAGAAATGTGCTAGCAAGAGTTTGAGCTTTAGCTTTCAGGAAAAAAATTGAGGATGATAAGTACATCTGAATGAAGCCACACAAAACTCCTCTCCAGTATTGCAACAGAGGCAAAGCAAATTACTTTGTCTTTCTTTTAGTCTAATTAAGAAGTAGCATGTGAAATAATCAATGAAATTGTGCTGGCAGTCCAAGTTTTTCAAGAAAACAGATAAAACTGGAACACAAGCATACAGATTGTCAGGGTTTTCTTACCAAAAAAACAAACAAACAAACAAAAAAATTGGTGGTTTCGTTTCTTTCATGGTTTTTTAGCTTTCATCTTTAGTTCTTTAAACTTTTCTTTGCAAGCATAATCAGTGAATTAATTTTTAAATTTATTTTTAAGAAAAAATAATCATCTTTTCCATGGGGACTTCTTAAAAAGAAAACCAGGCTTACTACAGAATGGAGCAGTATGTTTGAATTCAGACATTTTGCTAAACAAACTTCATTTGAAAGTTTTCGCACTGTTGGCTGATCAGGACATCTCTCCTGTGTGGGGGGCCATGGGTATTCAGTAAGTCATAAGGTCAAGCTTGACTCTTCCTCTCAGGGTTAGTTTGGTTTGGAAATCCTTTGCAATGCACAAAGAAAAACTGATTTTGTCCTTGTGGAGTAAGGCTGTAAAGCCAATGGTTCCTCAGTGCATGTGATACAGCTGAGCAGTACGAGTGATTGGAGAGTGGGCATGAAGATGCTAAATATTGACAGTGTGAGGTTAGAAGCTCTGGGGTATAATCAAGGTTATGTCACTGTCTCAGTGAGAAATGTTAGACAACTAATCCATCTGCTCTTTCATGAATCACCTGACACAAGGAATGATGATTAGCTGCCTGAAAAGTATAACATAATGCATAAGTGGTGTTTGAACAGTGTTTTAATTGGCTTGTAAAGGCAAAAAGGGGAAAGAAATTTAATTTAGCTAGAATGCTAGACTGGGATTTCTGCTTAACAGGGGAAACAGACCTTGGAAGGCTGTCCTCAAATCAAAAGTACAATCTCCAGGTTTCCAGCACAGATGACATTTGGGTTGGCAGTCAGTCCTGGTAAGGTTTCCTGCTTTTCACTGTACTTGGCAGTGACAGGTTCCAAACTGTTATTTACATGCTGCAAGAGGCAAAGGATATGACCTGGTCTCCCTGGATAGACTGGGATACCTGATTTACATCTCAGTTGTCTATGCTCAGAGAAGCACTGCTTTGGAGATGGGGAGGTTCCCTATATAGTCCATGCAAGAATGCAAGTGAAAACCCCACAAGGAGAACTTACATTTAGTGCCCAAGCTAAATGCATATTTATCTAGAAGGCCCCAAATCACCTGCTTTTTTCTCTTGGTTGTATGAGACTTGAGACACTCTTTTGGGGAACAACGACACTGCATCTTAGCAGCACCTGATGTACAGATCATAGAATCACAGAATCATAGAATGGTTTGGTTTGGAAGTGACCTTAAAGATCATCTAGTTCCACCCCCTTTGCCATGGGCAGGGACACCTTTCACTAGACCAAGCTGCTCAGACCTCCACCCAGCCTGGCCTTGAACACCTCTGGGGATGGAGCATCCACAACTTCTCTGGACAACCTGTGCCACAGTAAAGAACTTACTCCTACTATCTAATCTAAACCCACTCTCTTTTAATTTGGATCCATTTCCCCTTTTCCTGTACAGGCTCTTGTACAAAGTGCTTCTCTGTCTTTCCTGTGGCTCTCTTCAGGTACTGCAAGGCGGCAATTAGGTCATCCTGAAGTCTTCTGTTTTCCAGGCTGAACGATCCTAATTCTCTCAGCCTTATGAGAGGTGCTCCATCCCTCTAATAGTCTTGGTGGCCATCCTTTGGACTTGCTCCAAGAGTTCCCTGTCTTTCCTGTGCTGAAGACCCCAGAGCTGGACAGAGTAAATGCAGTTTAGGCAACAAGTACTTCCCTGTAATAATGAGGAGAATCTTTCTATATCTGTCCCCTCAGTCTAACAGGCAGTACTCTACTTCCTCCTGTGGAGAGACTGATTTTAAACAGTCTTATCAAATCCCTGTACAGTTAAAACTCTAAACTCCCTTCTGAGAACCTGCAGTGAGGTTAAACAAGATGATTTTAACTTCTCAGGCTGAAAGAAGGTGTCTGCTTGTATAACATTTCATTAATGATTTCTTTTTGTGATTGCATTTGTAACACCAAAATCTTACCATGTTTTAAAAGTTTGGGGAAGAAACACATTTCTGAATAATTCCTCATTTCAAAGAGGCCAAAATTATTTTGGGGATGCACAGTTTCGGTTTTAATGAAACCATTAGCTTTTAATCTATAGACCCTATGGGCAAGGCAGGAATGGATGGTGGTGTAACAGGCTTCCTTTTGCTGCACAGCCTTCAAGAAGCTCTACAAAGAAGATTCTGGTTTGCCAGACCTTGTCAGAGAACAACTGTGAAAAGTTTGTAGCTCACAGACAACTCTACTTTTTTCTCCGTGTAAATCAATCATCTTTCCACAGGTCATTTCACTTAGCTAATAAAATTTCTTTGTATTATCACATCAATGACTACAAGAACCCACAACTGCACAAACTTTTATTAAGCAAATTAAACACTACATATTAACTTTAACTGCAGTAAACCCCCACTATGCACCCCAAGCAATTTTACATCTGGTAGTATCTGTATTGAAAGTACAACGCAGTATTTGCAGTTACTGAAATGGTTTTCTTTGCATCAGAGAGAGACAGGTTTCTTTTTCTCTTAAAAAGTCACATAACCATGCCAAATTAAATACAGTGTTTCAGCAAACATTAATTCTTACTGAAAGTGCCTTGTAGTGCCAGTTTTATGTGACGGAGATATGCTTTTTCTTCTAGATTTGTTTCCTAAAACTTTTTAAGGATAAGTACATATGAAGACTGTAAGTTTTAAAGTGGTGGGGTTTTATTGGCCATTACCACAATGAATGCTCATCCTATACTGCCCACTGACCTAAATATCACATGTGTATTTCTGTACTTTCCTTGCACATCCCATTGAAAGGCATTGAAAAAATTCCATTAGCATTTTCACTTACACAGTCTCAAGCTTCTGGAGTTTCTTTCAGGGTTGCCTGCAGAGAAATGTCTGTTTGTTGCTGTGGGAGCTCTAGTTTTCTCATCGTTCTTATGTGTAGCTTTCTGTCTCACACATCTGTTGGTTTGTCATTAAACTGAACAGTAAACTTTTCATAGCACCAATAGTTTTTGTGAGATGTTGCAGAGGATTTGTTAGATATTGTCATCACAACACGTCCTGTAATAAAGCTGAACACTTCTGAGGCATAAAATGTTGAGAAGCTGGTGAGTGACAAGGGGAGCTTACCTGAGTACAAGAGTGTTGTTATTTTAGCACATGCTTCACAAAAGGGCCCTCAGCCAAAACCCTGACACTGTCACCCACAAACCCTGCTAGAGGGTGAAAAAGCACAGGCTGTTCCTGCAGCACAGGACAGAGTGGAGAAGCCCTTAAAGCACATTTTGCTGCTTGGAGTGAAAGAAGGGCTCTCAGAGCCTGCTGGGGTGATAATGGACCTGTGCTGAGAGAGGGCAACCTCTCTGGCATAGCGCCTCAAGTTTGTGGTTTTAGCTTCTCCTGCCCATCCAGCCAAGGACCCTGCATTTCCTCCAGCAGTCAGTTGAAAGCTATTACATACAGGCTCATTTTTAAAATATGAGCTGAGCAAAATCATCTCGGTGTATTATCTTCCTGTTGCTCAGACCGTGTGCTGGTGCCTTGCGTGAGAGTTGCAGTCCCTGTGATTGAAATTCAACACAAAAGTCCTCCTCTGACACTTTGCTGTGCTAGAAACATGCTGAGACCTGATGTGGCTCTGCCTTAATATCTTTGCTGCCCACCCTGGGCCTGAAAATGCTGTGTGCTTTTGCTGGTGTGAGAATGGAGGAAGAGGCCAAAGGCTGTGGACCCTTTCATCCCCCACTTCAAACAAAAGGTGTGCTGACAGAAAGAACTCGGGAAATAACTCATGCTTGAGCTTGAGAAACATCTCTCGCCTTGCTGCACTAGTCATGTGAATCTCCCACAAAGGAAAAACCTTGGGAAAGTGTATGATTCTATAAGCAGAGGAGCAAAAAGGCGTCGTTGTCTTCCCAAGTGATCCTCTGCTCTGTGCAGAATATCACCCTTAACTAAGAATAATACATCTCCCCACACACCCTGCAGTGACAAAGCTCCTCATCTGACCCGTGTGTGCTGCCTTTTCCTCCATGCCTGTGTCATCCAAAAACACACCACTATTAGTGGAAAGGAAGACATAAGTGAAAGGATTCTGGAAATTTAGGATGTACCAAATAGTTTTCACCCAGTTACAGGACAATATGTTCCAATAGCCCCATATAGGAAAAGATCAGAACTGTGAAACCAGTGGCACAGTACTTTTCTGCAGACACTGAGGAATTTCTTTACAGATTTAAGGGATGGGTGAGGAAGTGGTGCAGGCCTTTCTCTTTCAAGCAACCTTTTTCGTGCCAATAATTTAAATTATAGGCTTTGGGTGCAAACTCCAAGTGCCTGAAAGCCTCACTCAGCATGAAACAGTCCTTTAATCTTGGGACAAAGACGATCCTTTGGTTGCCTCCAGCCATTAATCAGAAGTTTGGAAATTTTGCTTCTTACACATCTCTATCCCAAGAGCAAAATTAACTTACACCTCTTTCTGACGGAGATAAAACAGCAGAAAATGTAAAAGGCGAGTGATGCTGTGCTAGGGGAATAAGGCAAAGGAAATGTTAAAAACTGATAGCTTATTCCCAAAGAAACAGTATGAGCTCAGCCAAGCAGAAAAATGTGCAAATACTACTCTTAATTCACTCTAGACAATTTGTCATTTATAATATTTTCTTTAGAGCCTGTGAAATCACAAACTCATGGGTAAACTGCTGCTATTTCTCTTGTTTAGTTGTTTGCCTGGGGAGAAGAATGGGAACATGGGCAGGGGGTTGCAGAGAGCTATTTAAAAATGATCTGGAACCCTAAAAGTTAATATTGAGGTGCTTGTGGTAGCAGTTTCTTCTCATTTGTGTATTTAATTCCGTTTAAAGCCCACATATATGAGAGGTGAATCTCACCATTTCCTTCTAATTTCTCTTTTCCATAATGCTGTTTTAATATTAATTCATGTATAATAAATTCAGTATAGAGAAATTTGTACACACATGTATGTATAGGAGTAGAAGTTTAGAGGGCAATTTACTAAAATAATGGAGTGACACAGACTCTTTAAGTCTTATTGACTTTCAGGGGAACTATATTTTAAGCCAGTTTTTTCCAAGGAAATTGATGGATGAAGTTTTTTTTGGGAAGCAATGAAAGCTGTGCACATTAGAGTTAACAAATACATGGCCAGAAATTTAGGAATACGTTACCTTAATTTGTGGCTTTGCAAAACACCGACAAAAGATGTAGTTCAATAGACAGCATAGCTCCATGTGAATTTGACAAATAGCTGTGATGCAAATAAACAGAAAAATGAGGCAGTCAGTAAATAAATTATCAAGTGAGAAGTTTTCGGTTCAGTGTTTTTAGGATGAAATATTTTTGTTTCTTAATGTGAATCTTTTCAGTGAAAAATCTTTTCAAGTCTACCTGAAAGGAAATGTCTTGGTTTTATTTTTTAGCCTAAAGAAAAATAAAAGGTTTGTTATCTCATTGAATGTCTTTTTTTTCTCCCTCCCCACCTATTTGGCATACTAAAAATCTGCCATTCACACTTCTTCCATTAATTTTACTATGATTTTATTTTTTAAATCCCTTCTCTTTTTCCCAATAGTTGTACATCCAATGTTGAAACTATAATCACTGCAGCAACACAGTAATTCCAAGTAATTATGCATGTGTGTTTCCTCATGAAAAATGACCCCTCAAGCATGTAAAACTTAACTGTGGGCCCTTAAGTTTCATTATGTCCTTCTTGTCTTACTGTCAATTTGGAAGTAAAATTAAGAACTGAAACAGATCTCCTAAATCTTAACTACAATACCAAATTTCTTTCCATAAGCAAAACACTTGATCACCCCTCTGAGTCTTAATCAAGTAGATATAAAGTGCAGCCTGATGAGCTAATAAGAAGCTGAGACTATTTTTTAAATTATTGTTTCATTGCATTTGAAGATGAGAGTTTGACTCCTAAATCATGTAGGTATCTTGGCAAAAAGGTCCAATTACTGCAAAACAATCCAACATATTTTTGAAAATAATTTTTAACAGAAGAAAAAAGTCCACAAGAAAAAAAACTTGTTCCAAATCATACTTTTAATGGAATTACTTTAATGGAAGCTCCGATGTTCTTTCTATTTCAATGTTTTCAGTATTCCACTGAGATATTAACTGTCAAAAAAGAATTGTCCTTTAGGGAATTCCCAAAGGTTAATTAGTAAATCTTTTAGGCTTCTTTCAAAATATCCTTCTGTCTTGTTTTGATTCCTGTGTATTCCCAATATATTCCAGTTGCCACAGACAGTTGTGCACCTCTTTCCCATACCTACTCAATGCATGGTTTTAGCCCTAGTAATTCAGGATTGAGCTGTTTCTTTCCTTTCTGTCTTGGTCTGGAAGACATCCATGCATGGAATCCAGAAGCCAAGTGGCTGTGCAGAGATGGGCATCTGCCAGGAGAGCACTTTGCCATACAGGGCTTTTAGTGTCTTGGTTGCTTCAAGCTAGCTGCATGCTTTGTTTGAGGCTTTCTGGGTTTTAAAAAAAATAATAAATGAGTTCTTTTTTAGTGATCTGTTCTTCTCTCCATGTGCTACCTAACGTCTTACTGTTCCAATACATTTAAAAAACTTCCTTTGTTGGGGAAGCTTTTTATCCATCCAAAATTCCACTATAAGCTTTCTATCAGTAGACTTTTCCCAGTCACTTTTGACCTCTTCATGCACCCACTGGAAGTGGCACAATGTAATATTAAACCCTAACACCTAATTTTTACAGTCTGTCTGAAGGACTGTTATAATAAAAAGCAGATAGGAAAAAGTCCTGGAAACTTTATCTTGTCCATTGCATTGTTGCAGTACAGGATCAGCTCTGTTCACACCACTCCTGATCACTTTTTCTCTAATGTGCTCTCCAATGGGAAATGATCCACAATTGATGCACATAGACCATTCTGGTAGCTCAAAATCCCTTACCATTAAGAGCTTCTTCTGTTATGAATACAATGCATTCCTTCTTTTCCTGATCACATGAATGTAAAAAAAATTCTTTTTTTCTCCTTTGAAAATAAATATATGAGAATAAAATCCACGTTCTTGGAAAATCCTACCATGTTCCCACTTGAGTTGCTGTTCTTTAGACTAAAAAATCCCAATTATAAAAGTCAAAAAGCTCCCTAAAGCTCTTCTAGTTCTTGCAACTCACTGCACTTGTTGCTTTAGACCACATCTGCCTTGAAATGCAGTACCTGGAAGTAGACAAAGTTTACGGCAGAGGCTTTGTCAAGGCTGCCAAGACCAGAAGAATGTACTGATGTGTCTTGAAAGCTGTGCTCCTATTGATATATCACATTGTGAAATTTGTGTCTCTGAAAAAACAATGTTTTCAATCACGTTTAGTTTGTGGTCCAATACAAATCCTGGCTTATAACTAGTTTTCTACATCTCATGTAGAGTGTTGCTCTTATTCATCAAAATAATTCTAACTCCTTACTTATTTCTGAAAGTCCTTTTCTGCAATGGAGTCACACATGGGGTCTTATATACCAGGATGCAATTTTTAATGTCCCTTGACAAGTGCAATTGCAGCATGGGGAGTCCATGCAGTCACGTTAAACCTTCACAACACTGTCTTCTTGCTGCTCTAACTGCTGCCTTTGATGCGTGCATTGTGAGGAGCTCAGCTTGATGGCACATCAGTCTGCTTTCAGACATGTTTTCAAAGGGCCTGTTTCTGCTGTAGCATCCTGGAAGAGACTCTTCAGAGCTGTTGCAAAGGCTTCTTGTAAGTGTGGTCACTGTGAGAAAAGCAAGACTGTTGCCTGACGTTAGTCACGTTGAAAGAGAATGCTGGATGAGCAAGGCTGCTGCTGAGCTTGTCCCTGTTCTCTCTGGCTTTGATCTGATTAACAAGCATCAACTAAACCTCACTGGTAATCTGGAAAATAGTGAACATGCAGTTCACCCTGCTTCAGAGAGCAGCAAACAAGGAATGGCAGAGTCTGCCTGTGCTGCACTTCATACCAGCTGGATCAGTGATAATGTAGTTTCAGGGAGGCAGCTGCAGCATAGAAAACATATTAGTTTCCCCATGGCTTTCCTTTCAGTTTCATCTCTGCATCACAGAGGTGAAAAATGGCTTCTGGTAATACCAGGGAGAGAAAAATGAAATAAATCCAGATAAATACAGATTTGGGGTTCGACATAGTTTTAAAAACTACAATGCAGGACTTGCTTTAGGACAATATAAGAGAGAAGTATTGTATTCCCAGGTAGTCAAAAAGTTGAGAAAAATGTAAAGTTCAGTTATAAAACCAATGTTTCATTTCTGAACATTTTACAACTTTTTAAGTTAAAATAAAAGTCACTTTTAGGGAGAAGATTGTTTCAAGTGCACAGAACTGAACCATTTTGAGCTTTTAGAGACCAAGGAGGATTCCTCTCAAATTAAATAATTTGTTGAAAATGAGACGCACTGCAAACAATGTTAGCGTCTTCAAATTTTCCTTCATCTCCCTCACCCAAATTGCCTATCATAAAACTTCACTCGCATCTTACAAAGAAGATAGCAAGTATATGGAGTTAAACACAATAAAAAGAAAAAATCTTTAGCAAATGGAAAGGAGAGTGATGTTTCAACTTTTACTCCCCAAATAAGGAAGGATATAGAGTCCTTTGGGAAAATGACTAATGTAGAAGGAGCAAAAGACTCTCTTTCCTGGAATAACAAAAATACACATATATTTTAATCTCTCTTCTGGCTTTCATAATGCAACTACATGCTTTTGACTCTGTGGTGCTGTCAGCAAAAATTAATTTTAAAAGTAGTACACATGAGTGACTTCAGCCTTTGCCTTAATTTAGTTTTTCACTAAGGGCTGAGATAAGACACAGCCGCACAGAAGCAGGATGGACGGCCGTACACTATATTGTAGGAGACGATAGTGCTAAATTAATCATGTTCTATCTGGAATTTGCAATTCTTTCAGAGATGCTCAAGACAATATAAAAAATTTAGTGGTAGTAGTGAAAGTAGGCAGGAGGTTGTGAGGCAGAAAGCTTCAGAGGGCACTTTAAATGTGAAAGATGCATTACAGTTTCTCACACATGAACAAGATAGCATGCCTTACTAAAAATATAATAAATACGGAGTGTATTCTGCCAGATGCAGCTGTGAAGGGAGAGCTCTCCCAGTCAGATGTACCGAGTGTGATTGACACCCCCTTAGCTTTGCTGTGATATGACTAACTATGAAAACGAACAGCCTCGGAATGATGTTTGCATTAGGAACAACATAATATTCTGTTCCTCTCAGAAGCCCAGCAAATACATCAGAAGTTTTGGTACACATACTAAAGGAATCAGTCTGTTCCTCAATTCTGATTTCACTTTTCATTTGCTTTTCTGATTCTCCTCTGCTTTTCTTCTATTCTTCGTTTCATTTTCATTGCATTGTTTCAATGCTTTCTCCTGCTACAAACAGAGGAATGAAGGGAGATGTAAATTACCCCATTAGTGGCTCACTGCTGATCAACTGCTGTTAATTTGAATAAATCAGTGCATGCCTGGCTGCAGCAGCAACAGGAGGAAGAGACAGACATTCAGGTTCCCCCTGCTCTGGTAGCACTCCATCCTTGTGAGGCTTTCCAACTCAAACACAAGCCTGCACAGCTCACTACTGCAATAAGAGCCCTCACCCTGCAGAAAGTTAAACTCCTCCTAAAGTTTAGAAATAAAAAACTAGTGAATTTTCTTTTCCTTGCAAACCTATCCACTGCAGTCAGTGGATCACAACCAGATGTTGAAAGCTGCTGTGGGAGTTTCCACAGCAATCAAAAGCTCTTCATGGCAGCCCCAAAGTCACTCTCTTTCTGAGGGAAGAAAAGATTATTACTGACTTGATCAAAATTAGTAAACAAAGTTCCTCCTTTCCTATCTGAATGCAATATTTATGCTTTTGAGCCAGGGCATCTGCTGAGGCTCTGTATGTGCTTCTGAATGCAGGAAGGACCTTTCTATCACCACATTGGGGGATCAGAGAAGTGGGGAAAATGACAACTTTTCACGTGGGAAACCCTGCACATAACTTTTAATGTTGACTCTAAAGTGGACTGTGATTATCTAGGCGAATCTAAGAACTGTGGGGAAAGCAGCCAAAAATATATGTGAGGAAAACTTCTAGAGAATTTTTCCTGAACGTAGAGGATGAGTATACAGTTAACACAAAGGAGCACAGTGAGAGGAGCACAGTGAGATAGTGATGGTGACTGAGACACACCATACAGTGCAAGGAAGCAATTTCTGAAATCATTGCCTCATAATTTCAATTATTCTTGAATATTCAGCAGCATCTTTCTATTTCTGGTTGCAAGACCTCCCTTTGCAATTGAATTTTTCTGAGAAATCACAACAAAAATTATACCTCACACTTTAGATTGAGGGGCAGTGGTCTTGGAAACAAGCAGTGCCTTAAAGGATTCTTTTGGATCTCAAAATATCATCAACGAGCATCTGGAGTATATTGGCCAGTTAAAAAGCATCTGTGACACTGCATTGGTGCAAATCTGCCAAAAAGTAAGACTACCTCTAGGCTTCATTTTTCACTACACTGTATTTTCTGGGAGAAAACATTGCAAAACTAGTACTTTTAGAAATGGGAGGCTGAAAAGGCTCAAATTTTTTCACATTGACCCCTTTTGGCTCTTTCTCCTTTCACCCACCTGTGCTGTTTCCTGGGAAAAAAACAACCTGAGAGGCCACAGGTGCCCTAAATGTGTCTTTAATGCGCCAGTAGCACTGGAAGCAGATCATTTAAAGAGCAGAAAGAGGTGAGCAAATCAAACCACTGGGCAAACAAATTGAGCCTGTGCTGACTGAGTCTAGTAAAATACTTCTATCTATGCTAATTACAAGAGAAGACAATATTTTATTGTGTTACTGCTCATGTCTCAAAAGATTCACTTTTGAGTTACCTGAATCTGGTGACTGTAACCACTTAATACAGTGGGTATTAGTAACTGTTTCATTACAATTGACTCATAATTTTTCAAATTCAATTTATGTATGAAATTTCATTTAACTAATGGAATTCATTTAATTATAGATTACATGAGGCATATATGTTATTCTAAAAAATCTAATAATTTGTAACAAAGATTGATAAGACTCAAAAGATCTCACTGGATACATTTTCATTATAGTGTTCACAAAGTAACTAATAAATCATAAAAATTCTTTTAAATTCTTTCTTTTCTTGGAGTATGAACAGTGTTAAATGTTGTAAAGTCAATCTTGTCTGTAAGTTTTTTACCCATTCCAAAAGGGACCCATTTCTGTGGAAAATCAAGCATATCCTCAGCTTCTGAGCCATTATTTGTGTCTCAATAGCTTTGAACTCCTTTCAGTGTTTAAAAATATTAATCTGGTTTGGAGCATATTAGTATTACTTTATAAATTTTCAGTTTGTAATAGATAAAGTGGATCCCAACCTAGCAAATCCAAGACACAGACCAAGTGGTGGTAGTCTGTCAAAGTAAGTTGCTGAAGCAAGTTTTACTGCCTGTCTTAGCCTTATTTTAAATGTCCCACACATTATTATTTCCTGATTTCATTCTTTTATTACTAACTATATAACGTTGAGTTTGGGTTTTTTTTGTTTGTTTTGTTTTGTGGGGTTTTTGGCTCTCTAGATAATTCACCTTGACATGTGAGCTGATTACTTGGGTTACCATGAACTGCAGAAGCAATTTTTTAAACTAGATTCCTTAGGTCTCTCCTTGTGCAGTGAGCAAAGGTGTGATGGCAGTGGATTAGTGTGATGGCTGATCTGTGGATGTCTATATGAGAGAGCTATTTCAGGTTAAAATAATTGTAGAGTAAAAATATTCTGGTGCAAATCTTCTAGAGAACCATTTCAAAATAAAATGTTCTGACTCATGAGTATTTCAATATCCTTTGTAAGTTGCTAGAATTTTTTTAATGTAGGTAAATACCATTTTATAGGTGGTTCAATTTTTTTTCCAATCCAATATTTTCAGGTTCTTTCCCTATCAGTCAGCAGTTGAAACCTTCTTTAGCTGAACAATGAAGTAGCTCCTGGAGCTCCTTCTATAAATTAAGGTTTTCTTCCCACCATTAGAGTGAGAATATATTAAATTAAATGCTTCAAAGCATGTACACATCATCTGGGCTACAAAAGTATATCAGGTGAGCACATACAGCATGAAACAAGGTTTATTGTGGGTGGATACTAGTACATTTTCAAAAACAGAGAGTAAGCATTCCCATCAGTTGCTCTTAATACAATTTTACTTACTGAGTGGTACTAGCTCTCTTCTGTGACTAGGACAGAAACACCTCCAAGTGGGGAAACAAATTCTTAGTGCTCTTTCCTTCTGTGTGAAGCTGTGCAAATCCATGACAGGTCAACACAAGTTAAATTCTTTCCAATTCTAGGAGAATATATATTTCTACTTATAAAAAATATTATTTGTTTGGGATAAGATCTTAGCTTCTCTGTTCTTTAAGTACATTGAGATAAATCAGCCATATTTCAAAAGGGTTTTATCTGCTAGCCTGTGAAAATGGCAAACTCTCTTTTTGTCTTTATTAGGATTTTACATAATTCTTGTTACAATATGGTTACTAAGTAGAAATAAAAACCAGTTTTGTGTGTTGATGCACATGAAAACTGAGATTCTTCCTCTCTCCTTGCATGAGAGAAACTGTAAGGGCATATAAAGTTCCACTATATTTTCTGTCTTCCCACTGAAACATCTTTCTGAGCAAACAGTCAATACATGTGTCCCTAAAAAATTATGTGAGTGAAATTTGAGTGAAAAATATGTTAACTCTTCAGTTTGGCTGTTGTTCATGTATTATATCAACTTACATTGCAAATTAGACTTTATATAATTTGGAAGAGTTTACCAATTGTCAAAATATCTTCAGCTAAGGGTGAATACATATTAAGCCTTCAAAACCTAGGCTAGGGCAGAAAAAGACCCCAAATACCTTTCTTGATGATTTCTGTGTTGGAGAGATACAGGACTTCTACTACTGCATTGGACTGCGTGGCTACTGGGGACAGAGTGGGTGAGGAAGAAGCCACTCAGTCATTAAAGACATTGGCCAGAGTTTTTCCCAGAATAGGGAAAAGATTTCAACTGGTGCTGGAGTAGTCAAGTTGGGGAGAGTGTGAAAATTTGTTTCCTCTCCCTCACAAAGACAATAAACAGCTTAATGAGCTTTGAAACTGTGTTGGACTATCTGGCATCCTCCTCTCAACAGCTTATATCTCAAACAGCTAATTAGAGCTGATTCTCTAATGGTGGTTGTACAGTAAGAGTGATTTATATTAAATACATCTTCTTGTTGCCTTTCACCTGCTTTGGCTTTTCAAAAATTTCAGATTTTCTATAAAACTGGTATTCCACAATCCATGTTGTAATTACCACTTTGTCTTTGCAGAGGTTACTGTCCAGCAAAGATGGGTGATATACTCAAGGGCATACCTTGTGGGAAAATTCTCCGGCTGAATATGTGAAAACACAAAAGGGATGGAAGAACAAATAAAAAAATAACCCAGAGAGAATCACTAATCTAACAGTTATACATGCATTTACAAAATCTAACACAATAATGGCAAACCTAGTTGGGTGGCAGTTCTGGCTCTTTTACTGTTGCCCAGGGCTACTTGCACCTGTTTGATTTGTGGTAGACACTATTTGAACTTGATTTTGGCCTAAAGAGTAAATGTTCACTTTTTTATTAAAGTGGAACAGCCATGTTTACAGAAGGATATATTCCAGCCTGCTTCACCTGGGCGAGTTTACTTGAGAAGAGTATTCAACTGAGGCTGTTTGTAGAGCTCCTCAAAGGATGCCTCACTCTTGTGAGTGTGACAGCAACACTTCACCTGTCAGTTCCCATTATCCAAAGGCAGTGTAACATTTATCTTACTGTGAGTGGCAGAGATTACAAAACCTGTTCTTTTTAATTAGGAAATATCATACATGCAGACACAAGTCTGAGCAGGAGCTCTATTCATGGCTACTTCATTTTTTCTGCTGGCCCTCATTTCCCATTCTGTTTGCATCTACTCTTTAGTCTTGAGTTGACCCTGATTTGAGGTATGGGGGAAGGTGAGGTTCTTCGTGGTGGCAAGAATAAAAGTTTAGATTAAATTAAGTTAGGAGTTTAATTTAAGTTTTCCATTAAAGAAAAGGGTAAGAACTCGATTTTATGCTGATTACAATCAAATACTTTGATTTTAGAAGCTTAGGAGAAAAACAAGGACATGAAAAGATACATTTGCAGAGAAAGCGTCTTTGTCCTTTTTTGTGGTAACCTATTGATTAGGGCATGCATCCAGAGTGTGAGAGATCTGGACACCAGCTCCTTCTGCCATTAATATTTAATAATTATACAGAAGGAAAAAGCAGCTAAAGAGAAATTAAGAACCTGGTATGATTGCACTGGCAAGACAGCCCCTGGGGCAATGGGAGACTGACAGTCAAATATTGCCACACAGAAGAGTGAGTTGAACCCAAGACTCTTATATCCTGGCAGGTCCTAAATGTCAGGTTACTAAATAAAAGAGGAACACCTTTTCTACTGATATATCCTACCAAAGTTTACCAGCGCTCCTCTCTTTCTTCACCCTTGTTTACTTCAAGGTAACAGGTCAGGAGAATGCTTGAAGAATGAGACCTACACATCTGACAAATAATTAATGAAAAATAATATACAAAGGTTTATAATATTGCCTCTGCCCTTGCTCAGCACTGCTGGGGAGTGGTTTCAGAGGTGTGCAGACATATTACAACAAAAACAACACCATTGTGATTCAAATTAATACTGTATGTTTCATGGAAAATGAAATCAGGAAATTCAGTTGGAAAGCTCTTAGCTAATTTAAATAAATCCCCTTTAAAAAAAAACAACTAAAGAAAACATATACAAAATAACTAAAGGCATTATTAATTCAGCATTTAAGAATTATAAGAATTCATCCATTCTTTTCTCTTACATAGGTATATGTACCTCTTTGTATATATTTCTATGTATTTTATGGCATATACGTGTTTTCAGCTATGCTCGTTTTCCTTTTTCTGTTAAGTTTTTCACCAATAAAAAATATTTTTACTTAGAATGTCTTTCTCTTATATGCAGCATATTCTGTTCTGTATTATCAAGCAGAATTGTTAATGAACAACAAATTAATGTACATATTTAGACATGCAAACAAACAGATATGATGAATCAGTTTGAGTGTATCCACAGCAATCCTTTTGCTACTTTCTGCTTCCCTTAACTAAATTTGATTCCTTGGTCAGTGCCAGGCACAGGGCCTTCAAAAACAAGCAGGAGCAAACTGCTCAGCACCTAACTCAGATCCTGAGGCAGAAATCACCTCATCTTGATTTAACTGTAAGGTACAGAGAAAGCAGTTCCCCTAAGTTAGGTAGCTGTTCCCAGTCTGCTGGAGCAGTTAGATAGACTGTTTCCTCAATAGAAAGCAGTGGGTGTATTGCAAAGTCTCAAAATGCAGGAGATTATGTCCAAATTTTGGTACGTTTGAGGTTCTTTCCTTTGGGATCCTTTGAAAGCATCTCCACCCTGCCATTGACATTACTGAGAAATGAAGCCACAATGGCTGTAGAATTAATCCATTCATACTATGGTTTCAGGCAAAGTCAAGTGTCAGTGTTAAGCAGACTGTTTTTAATATTTTGTTTCTACAACTTCGGCAGGTAGAGTCTGGGATACAAATATACACAGTTTTACCACATAATTACTTTTGATTTTGTGGGCAGATAGCTGGAGTAAAAGCCATGTACATTTTGCTATCACAATACCTTTCAGAGGAGACTATAAATATGCATGAAGATGGAATGAAAACAATCTTCTTTAAGTCAAACATTCATCCAAATTATTTGATTTTGAAAAGTTTCCTGAGAAATCCACCATGCAAATCCACTTTTTGTTTATACATTAAGGACGTCTATGAAAAAGAAAATATATGTTCTGTGTATTTAAATTTTAGGGTTGATCTGCAGTTCTTTATGGGACTTTGAAACAGGGCATTTATAAACTGGCAGCCTCCCCTACCCCTTCAATGAGCAGACATTTAAAGAAAGTTTGGGCAAACAGCAATGAAAATGAAATTCCTCAGGAAGTACTGGTTTACCTGCAAGTACTGTTTTACCTGCAGCAAACCAATATACATGGAGAGGTTTATGATATCTATAGTTTGGATTTTGCCCAAATGTGGGCCAAGAGGAAGTGAACTGGAAAGCATCCCAAAAATTGGGAGCATGGAGTACAGGACATTACTCTTTCAGAAATATGTTCTTTATTTGGAACTACAGCTCAGAGGAGGGAACCCTCTCCGATGCTGGGTGCACTCCTAATTTATGAATCTGTAGAAATTTGGATCCTGCAAATACTTGTGCTCTTTCTTGCTTGATTTTAAGCACTACTGGCAGCACAGCTGAAATCAGCCCACCAGCACAGCTGGAGCTCAGGTTACAGAAGTTCTTTGCAGAGCTGGGCACACTTGCTGGCTGTGCCTTTTAGGTGAGCCAGTATATAATGGTGGTGTCAAAGGGGAGGATGTGGGACATTGGCAGCAGCAAAGGCTGCAAGTAATAAAAAGTGCTTTTCTAATTGGCTGCAATAATGTTTAAATTTTCTAATAAATAACATTCAAACAAGTCACAAATAAGCCCTAGGTGAATGTTCCAATGGAAGTATTTATCTGGAGTAGTGAACAGATTACGTTTACAGAGTTATACTGCACAGCAGGGAAATCACTCTACATGGAGTGACAGGGCAATGGTCTTATAGCAGTCTCCTTCATAGCAAAGCACTTAGGCATGCGAGGATCAATTTCAGTGGAGCAGCTCAAGCTTAGTATTATGCATGTCTATTGCTGAATTGGGTTGTGGAGAGGTGCAGAAAACGAGCAACCTTTAGGAAAATATTTATAGGATGCAGGTGGGATGTGATAAGCCCAAGTTCAAGTGAAAGAAGACTGATTGCTTGCTTCCGTGTTCTTAACATTACGCCCTTGCATTAAAGGTATAACTGCCAAAATAACAGAGTTTATTTTTCAAATGTTGTAAAAATTGCATTCTGCAGGAAAGAAAATGTGCTCTGTCAAGAGAAATACACTCACAACAATTAATTCATTTTTTAATTAAGAGATGTAATACTATTTTGTACCTTAAGCCAAGCAGCTGCTAGTGTTTACTGCATCTCCCTGTGTATGTGTGTTTGGCCCTTCCATCAAAATGTTCTCCTCTGAGTATTTCTTTTTTTCCTGTTCTGTGCCTGGATGCATGAGGGAACAAGATGAAACCTGACTAATATTGTTTGGTAATACGGTTGTTTGCAGTTTATTTGTTCTCTGGTGGATTTTATTATAGCTGCTGAATTTGTACTCATTAGTTTAATGGTGGTTATTTTGAAGATTTCTTTTATTCTGTATTTTTATTGAAACCTTATTCACAATACCACAGTGACTTGACTATGCTCTTCATGATGCAAAATTTAATTAGATACTAACTAAGTAAGTGGTCCATTAAAATATTATTCACATTGTTCAGGGAAATATTTTGGTAAACATTTTCTTTGGAAGTTGACTTTTTGGTAAGGGAAATGGAAACAGACAAATGAATGCTGTTGTTTATTTTGTCTCTCAGCATGCAAAGGGTGAGATTGTGTGCATCTGAATTACATCTCCATTTGCAGTGGGAGAAAGGACCTTGCCATTAGAGGAATCATAGCATCCATTTATTATGCAGTTCAGGTCTAGACTGCCTATACTGCAGTCCATCAAAAAGTATTTTAGGGGAAAGATGCTCATAATGAAGCAGGGAGCTCCACTGTTTGAATGATGATGATGATGATGCACTGCAGTTGCCAAAGCCACATAATACGCATTGCTGGAAAATGTCCCATAAAAAAATTTGAGCTGGAAATAAAGATATACATTGTGTGTATTTAAGTATGGTTCCGTTCACTAACAAGAGAGGCTTTAATTATACATGGGTTTTCACAAACAAGTTAGTTCAGAGAGTGTTCAATTCACAAAGGTCTCTTTCTCTATACTCTGGGCTCTCTGTTCTAAGCAGTTTTGCAGCTATTGAAACAGCTGCACAATTTTTGATTTGGTCATGGATACTTTTAATGTGCACATAAAATGAAGGGGAGAGGGAGGGAACATTTCTTTGCCAGCTCAATGCGAAGAGTGAGCCAGCTTGGTATCTGAAGAATATTGAACGGGTCTGTGCTGACCTAATGGAGCCAGAAATCAGACCTCCCTAAGTCACACACACAGCTTTGATGTCAAGCAGTTTGCCAAGTGGCAGTACATCCTTTGATGGCAAAAGGGAGGGAGAGAGACTTCTTGTTAAATAGGGAGGTGAATGGGAAGAGAAAAGGTCAATTGTTGGAAGGTGAGAACAGCTTGTGAAGTAAAGGGATTCACAGAAATGTCAGAAATACAAGAGACGAAAATTTCTCTCTCGACAGTGTGCTGAACCCTTTCAGACAGAGATCAACGCTGACCCTCATCCCCCAAATAAACTATTTATTTCAGTACCATGAAAATCTCCTTTCTGGTCTCAAGGACTCCCTGCTTTCTGCTGAGGTGTGGCCACAGGGAAATACAGTCAATGTTGTGGTGCTCATGCACACACACAGTATGGAAATATTGCTATCGAGCAAGCACATTTAAACCAGTGCTACAGATAAAGGAGAAACTGAAGTAGAAGGCAGAGCTCCAGCCTAGAACTCCACCAGGAGTTACTATTTTTGATGCTACCATTCGGCAAATTAACAACGCTGCTCTGCTAGAAGTTCATCTGGGAGCTGAACTGGAATAAAGGACAGAGTCTTAGGGGAATATGGAAGGAGTGAGCTCTTCAGCATTGCTAATGGGATTTTTTTTGTCCTATGTTAAAGGATGTGTTACCAGCTCTAAAAGGAAATCAAACCCAAGTGCCATTCAGGGTTCTGGGTGGGAAAGATGGCCATGTTCAGGAAAGACAAAATGGTCTCAAGATACCTTACAGCAGAGACTCTTCTCTCAAAGTAATCAATTGGTTTTCTGGTAGTTTCAAAAGCTGATAGATTTTCCACCAGCAGAGTAGATGATACTTCATTGGTTAAGAATTTACATCTTCAGGCTCAGCTCTTGTGTGAATTGCCTGTAGTGTCAGTACTTGCATTGCAGCCTTTCCTCCTCTGGGGCAAGAATAGAACTCCTGCGGATTTCTATAAGCACTTCATTCTACAACACTTATAAAAATGAAACAACTCATCAAACAGAGTTAAAATTGGGTAACATATTTGTAACTATTATCATGAGGAGTACAGATACATATGCATACATATGTGACAATCTGTATGTACACAAATGATCTCAGAGCACAGTCATGTGAGTTTCATATCCTTAGGAAACCAGATAAATTATAACATTTCATTCCAAAGAACATAATTATGTTTGTCTTTTTTTGATCTGAAAGGCTGAGAGTTCAACCTGTGTGAAAGGTATCTATAAGATTGTAATAAATGAAGAATTTTGGAAATTAACTAGATATTTTAATATTTTCAGACTTTTTTTGTCCCAAAGTATTTGCAAGACTACCTTAGTATTGCCAGTTTTGTATTCTCAGCCCATTCCAACCAGTGTAAAACTTAAATATAAATCTGAAGAAAACCACACCCCAAACTCTCCCTACCCAAAAAAAAAAAAAAAAAAAGATAAAGTGCCAAACAAAAGTGCACCTATGGGTGCAGGTTTCTAGACAGTATCTCCTCTTTCCCATCCCAAGCTGTAGCACTTAGAGTGTCTGGGGGACCAGGATGCCTTTCTGTCAGAGGTGGAATGCATGATGCAGTCTTTGGATGTCCTCTTAGTTAGGTGGACAAGACAGCATCATTTCTGGAGAGAAGAGTTTCCCCATTTCCCTTCCCCAAAGTGCTTGTGGAGACAAACAGCATCTGTGGGAATTTGTGCTTGATAGCTGTGGAAGTTGTTGAAACTGTTAGGGAGATCCTAGAATGCATTTTTCCTGTGAGAGCCAGATTGGACAGGGAAAGACAAAAAAGCATTGCAGGAGTTGAGGGTGGAAGAGGTGACTATTAAGCCCCTGTTATCCATGTCAGGGTCAGTCTCTCCCTCCCTCTCTCCTCCATGGAAGTGTTAAGTCAAGTGGCACTTTCATTTGCAAAGAGAGTGCATCAGTTTTCTCTTGCGTGAACTGTTTCAGGTTTCAGGAGTGCTTGGGTTGTGTTGCTTTCAAATGTTTACATTTTATTCACAAAGCTTAATTGGGAGTTTTTCCTATCTTACTGAAGCTATGGATAGGAAAATTCAAAAATACTAACAAATTGCCACTAGGAAGTAATTTTTAAAGCATGAGGCACCAGAAACTGTCTTTTGAGGATCAGCAGTCAAGGACCATAGTGAATGGACAGTGAAATTGTGTTTTTGTTGCACTCATCACAACAGTGTCAGAGACAAGGGATACCTGACCTCATCTCACTCTCTTTTGATGGAGTTAAATTAAGTAAAATCAATCCTTTTATGTTTTTTTTAAGAGTAATGGAGTAATTGATAACACCAGAGATGGCATCTATTGTAATGTGTTTTGGACAGGTCTACCCCAGCATTGATCTTTGTAAAGCATGTGTGTGATGCTGCTGGTGACATGCCTGACGCTCCTGCTCATGATTCATCAATGGCTCAGACAAAATTGTAGGATCCCAATTCCTTCCTTCTCCCTTCTGCTTCCCTCTTCCTTGCTGCCTGGCAAAATTCCTTGTTGAAGACAGTGTATCCACTGTTTCTGTTATCTAGTGCTGCAGATGAGCATTACTCTGTCAAATTTTCTTACCACGAACTGTATAACAAAAGTGCCTTTCTTTTGAGCCTCCAAAGAGGTTCATGAAAGGATGTAGCAATAATTATGAAATGAGAAATTGTGGAAAACTCAAGGATGTCTCAATTTGAACTGGGCTCCTTTGTTAATAGATCAGGTCAGGTGCCTTTCCAGAAAAAAAAAAGGTCCAAATTCATAGTGTGTGACTCAGCTTCTACCTATCCCTATACATTTCACCAGTGGCTGTGTGCTACGTTTTCTTCAGAGTCTGCAGGAGATGGTTTCTACCAGAAGTTGGCACAAGACTCTTTTGCAGAAGCCATTGCTACACAGATTATCTAGGCCCCTGCTGAGTCTGCCTGGCTCATCCTACCTGCGTAGCTTGGGATGTTATCATAAAATACGCTCCCAGTGAGGTTAGTATGGGTTACAGTTATTTCCAAGAAGTAACTTCAATGTTTCTGCTGTTTCAGCACTTCCCACTTACACCTCTTCCAGAATTTCCTGTGAGATATCAGCAACTGTTGGAATGCAGAAATCAAGGGGTTGATGTGAATACTATTTCAAAGCACAGGTCTGTATTAAAACTTTGACTGAGTAGCAGGGAAGGTCTTAGACAGAAAAAAAAGAAGCATGAATCCATTTGCAAAGTCACTGTGCTTCATAGCCAGTTTCTTCTAGCCACTTTTCATCTCAAGAGCTAGAGACATGGGAAACCTTTCCTTACATCAATAGGTCAGTATTTTTCTCTGCAGTCAGGGAAGGACGACTTTGGCATGTAGCCATTTTGGACTATGGGGCTTTGCAAGTGCACTCTTGTGGTGTGCCTTTGGATCTCCTTTAACACAGTGCTACTCAGTGATAGGGATGCAGCACGGCGACAGGAGAGGAACAGAGAATCCATGACATGGAAGAGATCTGCTATGAATCAGCTCATTTATTTTCACTCCACTGGGGGCAGGGGTAAAGGAATTTGTTTTGGTTTCAACTGGATTTGGTTTGGCTTTTTACACAGATAGTTTGTAAATAACTTTTTGCTTCCAGTCATCAGAGTTTAAAAGGGTATTACTGGTTGAAGTCAACATACTTCATAGGTTAAAGCCTTTCACTTGTATATTTACACATGATTTTCAATGTTCCAGACATCTCTCTCTCACACTTTGCCTGCAGCCTATTTTGTATTTGAAGTAGTCTTTGGACCTGAGATATAGCTTGTCTGAATCTGATCCAATAAAATGAAAACTAGCCTCAGAACTTTGGCACAAGAACTGAACTCCTAAATTTTGTCTTAATTGCATCTTGAGTCACAAGCTACATTCTCTGGATTTTACATTGTGTGAGCTTTCCAAGAGTATGAATATCCCTTGTATGTAGGAGGCACTGCTTGTGATTTCCCTTGCATTATATTCCCTGACTGTAGGTTTTATTTTCATTACAAAAATCTAGGACTCCAATTCAATACTACTGACTATGACTGCGTAGAACATATTGTCTCTGTCATGATTTTGACAAACTCTGCATTAAAACTGTTCCTTCAAGGGCTTTGTCCCATTTTTCATGTGGGGAAATTTTTTTATTGTTAGTGTAATCAATAGAAGAATGTATTGTAATCTCTCAAGTATATTTATTATGACAAAAACCTATTTTATGACACGGCTGAAGCCCTCGAAATTCCCCCATAAGTAGTCAGATAGGCTTCTAGAAGACAGTGTTGCCCTGTTTTGGTCCTTGCTTTACTGTCTTTAATTTCCATTCTAAAAGCAGGCTTAGACTCTCTAATTGTCTCTTATGATAGAAAAATTATATTATCACTTAGAAGAAGATTAATTTGGAAAGTTATCTAAGCTAATACTACAAGTTACATTTATGTTGTCTCACTGGTGAATATAATGAGATTGGCTATCAAGTTTTTGGGTAAGTTCTATCTTTTTTAATAGTTTTAGAAATTATAATAGTTAAAAGACCTGTTCTACTGGTGATTGCTTTCTACTTTCCCACCATTTGCAGTAATAATTGCAAAAGCAAGTAGTGGAATGTGAGGTTTTAACCCATATTTTATGGGTCACAAATGGGCTTTAAAAACACTGCAGTCTTGCAATTTCATCTAGAGATAATTATTAGATAATGCCAGTAGTAAATTATTTGCTGCTCATACTTCCTAATATTCACTACCCACAGGTAATTATTTCACCATTTTAAAGAGAAAGTGCATTTGAAACTATTAGCTATCACTTTTAGGAGCTGTACACAAAATGAGCAAGCCATTTTCCCATCATTGCAATCTAGAAGAGTCCTCACCTGTATGGCATTGCTTCCTCATCCCTGATGCATCTCATTACAGTTTCTCTGGGTTCACACAGGTGTAAGAGAGGCCAGAAGTTTTGTATCATGTCCTAAATGCACCTATGTCTCCATCAAATACCTGGGAGGTTTTTGGTTCAGAAAACCTGTTTTTGTGCAGCTGACTTCTTCAGATGACTCGTATCTGATAAGGTAAGAACTCACACAAGAGGAAATTTTCTGTCTTGAGGTAGAACTCAGGCTGAAAGACAGGTTGCACAGTTGATGGCATAAGCATAAAGAGTTTAAACTCCCTATTTTCTTAGAAAATATTTTAAAAATAAGAATTATTGTCAACTGTTTCTTTTTAGAAAACCTAACTCACTTGGTGATTGCTGATGTTAATAATTTTACTGGAGGATAATCAACAACACCATCAATTATAACTTACATGCCGAGTAGACTGCAATTTATTTCTGATCAAATCCCTGTGCTATTTGTTTGTCCACTCCAGAAATCTCAAACCCACTTTTCTCTTTTAAATTATAGTCAATTCAGGCAACTCAGATTGTTTCCATACTACCACAGATCTGACTGCCACCCACGGAACTGTTGGTCAAGCAACTAAAATGACAAATTTAACGGTAAATAAAATCAATCCAAAACACACTCTTTACCTCCATGAAAGCAAGACTGGAAAGAAAAATACCTTGACAGCAATTTCACTGTTAATGTATTATGTTGAAAGCTCTTCATAAGGTTGTTTTTGTCTCTGACAAAATCACTTAAAAGTAAACAATATCATTGCAAGGTAGCTTTGACTGAAGCATTCAATATCTCTGTGAGCAAAGGTCTTCTGCAAAATTATTTATAGTATCACATTTAATAACAGCATTCAAAGAAGGGCTACACAGATGGTGAAGGACCTAGAGGGGAAGCCATTCGAGGAGTGGCTGAGGTCACTTGGTCTGTTCAGCCAGGAAAAGATGAGACTGAGGGGAGACTTCATTGCAGTTACAACTTCCTAATGAGGGGAAGAGGAGGGGCAGACACTGATCTCCTCTCTGTAGTGACCTGTGAAATGTCCCAAGGGAATGGCCTGAAGTTGTGTTAAGAGTGGTTTAGGCTGGCTATCAGGAAAAGATTATTCACCCAGAGAATGGCTGGGTTCCTAGAAGAGCTTCCCAGGAAATGGTCACAGCACCAACCTGAAAGAGTTCCAGAAGTATTTGGACAATGTTTTCAGGCATATGGTATGAGTCTTGGGGTGGTCATTTGCAGGGCTGGGAGCTGGACCTGATGATCCTTGTAGATCCCTTTCTAATCAGGTTATCCTATGATTCTATGGTCCAGACACATCTTCTAGGCAAAATTCTTTTCTGTGGATACATCTTCTGCATGATCTGTGGATACATCTTCTGCATGATGCCTCTTATGTTTGTGCGTTAGGATCTGGAAGCCCTCAAAAATAAAACAAAAAAATCTTTAAAAAAAATCTGTGGCATTGTGTAAAACCTAAAAAAATACCCCAAACCCAACGAAACAACACCTGCTCCCGTTCTGATTACTGGTAATATTGGCTGAGTCACATTGATAAAACTATACTCATTCCTTAAAACTGAGGTTTAAGGAGCTGCCTTCTACTGAAACCACCAAAGTCAGTTCTATGTTAAGTGTGTAGGGAGTGCGCTTTCCATTGCTGGAGCCATGAAACAAGTCCCAAATTCAGGGGAACTCAGTATCACCTTTTGGGGTTTGAAATCCCCCCTTTTCAACAAGATTCACAGCTCAAGAAGGTACCCCTCACTAAAACTACTGCTGACAGATGGAGGGGACCTGTCAGAGCTCTGCCTGGAAGCTCACAAGGCACCCTGGCATGGTATCTGTGTTAGCATCTCTTTCATGAGTACTTAAATCATCCCAAATTTTTTAAAAGACTTGTCACTGTTTCTCAAGCAGATAAAAGCTTCATTACATTTCAGACTACCAATGCTGCCTTCTTCATGAGTTAGGGGATGTTAAACACCCCTAAAAATTGATAAAGAATCAAATGGCCGCCTAATTTACAAAATAACAGTCAACTGACACCACAGTAAAAGGCTGATCGGCCTTCAAAATTATTGCAGTGTGTTTATTTTTTAGATCATTTTTAGTCTTTGAAATGTCAAACATAGTGATCCGTCTGAGCTGCAAAGGTAGATGAACATACACAGGACTGTCATCCACTTGGAGAAGAGTTGAAAACAATTGCACATGGATTCATTACAGCACTTATACCTGTTCTGCATAAAATTCATGAAGAACAATGTAACCAGCCAGCCCCAGCTCTGCTACTCAATTGGTTTAACTTTTGAGAAGAATACACAATTTTTATCTAACATTCATTCAGGTGTGCAGTAAAGCCAGGGTCATGGCATCTGCCCCCTCCTGACCCTTTCGTTGCTGAAACTCTTGAGCATACAGCCCTTATCTCACATTTAGAATCATAGAATCATGAAAAGATTTGCATTGGAAGGGACTCTAAAGATCATCCAGTTCGATTGCATTGACATGGGCAGGGACACCTCCCACTAGACCAGATTGCTCCAAGCCCCACCCAACCTGGCCTTGAACATCTCCAGGGAGGGGGCATCCTCAGCTTCTTTGGACAACCTGTTCCAGTGCCTCACCACACTCACAGCAAAGAATTTCTTCCCAGTATCTAATTTAAACCTGCTATCTTTCGCTTTCTGGTCCCTCTTGTCCTGACCCTACATGGCCTTGTGAAAAGTCCCTCTCCAGCCTTCTTGTAAGCCACATTCAGCTACTGGAATGTGCTCTAAGGTCTCCGTGGACCCTTCTCTTCTCCAGGCTGAAAAGCCCCATATCTCTCAGCCTGTCCTCATAGGTGAGGTGCTCCAGCCCTCTGATCAACTTAGCAGCCTTTTCTGGACTAATTCCAGCAGGTCAATGTCGTGTGCTATGTTTCTAATGCAACTCTGAAGCTTTGCATTTTAAAGGAAGAGCCTAAACTGAGTTTCCTAGAGCCATGTTTGAGCTCCACAAAAAAACTGAGCTTCTTCAGCCAGAGGACCTTACAAATAAGGAATGCACTCTCATCAACTCTGTGTACAGAAGTGCTGGAAAACTAATGAACTCTGGAAATATGCAGCATAGTATATGAGCTCTGTAGAAACTGTTCATTTTAAATGGACTTTCTGGAATGACTCTGCTTGTTACTAGTTTTCTTGCCCAGGCTTATGCTGTACAGAACCTACGGCTCAGAGTTGCAAGAAGGAAGCAAGCTTGGTACACTTGAACCAGTGGTTCTTTGGATTTTGGATGCTCAGTTCTGAGAATCCTTTTCTTGCTACAGCTGCCCCAGCCATTACTTCCTTCCTGTAATGCTGATTTATGTCAGGAGCAATAGACATATAAAATGTTTAATGTTGTTGAACTAGAAAAAGGAAATTTTCTTGAATTGTGGACACAGAAGAGGGACTCACACAGAAGCCTCCACATAGCTCAGCTAAAAGTCAATCAACCATGTGACACAGCTCTATTGGAAACTAAGCTTCATTAGTTCTGGTGCTCATGGTACTACTTGTTTTTAATTAAATTACTAAATGAGGGATTACGTGCAGCGACTGCACTGATACTGTAATTGCTTCCAGTGATGAAAATCAAATTTCAGGCCGTGAGCTTCTGTAATACAAATGGATTCTTTATCTAGCCAGAATGTAGAGCTGCAGCCAGTTAAAAATAAGGCAGTATCTTTATTCATAGCAAAAGGGCTGTTCTGGCATTAGTGCCATGATTATTCTATGACCTTTTCAAATAAACATTCATTTAAACATGCACTCATATTAATGCATAAGTAATACAGAAACTAGAGCTAAACTTGTAAAGAAATAACATTCATCAGTTTTCTTCAGTTATTGAGTATGAGACATAGGTATCCATTTGAACAAATTTGGAGTTTGCAAAGCTAGTAAAGAGTGGCATGAGCATATCTATTCTGACCTCGGTATTAACACCAGCTGTAGAACTTCAGTCAGTAGTTTCTGTATCATGTATAGTAATTTATGGTTGAATTAGAAGACAGCACTTAGGAAAGAGTTGCAGGAAGAAGATGCATCCTGCCCTTCTATGTTCTCAATGCAAAATAGGCAGTGAGGCAGGTTGTTCCAAAGCTGCAGGCTCAGGAGCTGAAAATGCCTGTGTGCAAGAGAGAAGCATGGATAGAGACATTCCCTCAACAGAGAATTGGCTCAGCCTTGTTCTTAAGAAGACATCAAATTTTAATTTAAGACTGCCATATAACAGTGAATTATAGTCTCAATTATCCCTGTTAATATTTACCCACAGTTTGAAGAGCTTTCTGTTTATGTAGAATGCATTAAGTCACTGCCTCATCGTCTTTTTTTTAAAACAAAACTAAGAACTAGTTACATATATCCATTAGGATATATTCTTCAGTTTTATCTTTACTTTGGCAGTACATATATATAAATATATATATATATATAATGCCGTATCTACTATGGTGGAACTAAGCATCCACCAGCTGCTCACTCACTTGTCCTGCAGTGGGATGGGGGAGAGAATTGGGAAAGCAGAAACTAGAGGAAAACCATGAGTCAAAATGAAGACCATTTAATAAGTGAAAAAAACCCACAAAACAAGTGATGCAAGGGCAATCACCTTCCACCAGCAGATCCATGTTCAGCCAGCCTCTGAGCAACCTTGGACTACTCTCCCAGTTTTATTGCTAAGCATGACACAATGAAGTCTGTCAAATACCCCTCTGGTCTGTTGGGGTCAGCTGCTCTGGCTGTGTCCCCTCCCAACCTCTCACCCATTCCCAGCCTCCTCACTGGTGGAGGAGACAGTGAGAAACAGAGAAAGCCTTTGAAGCTGTTTAAGTACTTCTCAGCAACATCTAGAAAATCAGTGAGTTATGTACATTGTTTTGGCCACTAGACTAAACCACAGCACTACATGAGCTGCTGTGAAGAAAATTAACTCCCCCTGAAGAAAAGGAAGTTGGGATTTGATTTCTTTGGTTCACAGAACACCGATACCCTGATCCACGTATCTGTGGAGTAAGGCTACAAGCTGAAGTACCTACAGCTATATTGCAACTTAAATTGCAATGGATGATACTGAAGCTGAAGAATCACCTGCCTCTGAAGTATGACAATTATTTTTCTTCTGCCACAGAGAATAAAAAATAATGAAATACCACTAGTATTGGAGGAAGTGCATAAAGTCAAGAAAATATTACACCTCAGTAAAGGAAAATAGATATAAATCATTTTTCTGATTGCAACCATTTTAAGTTAAGCTGCTTAGACAATTTTGATTGTGTCTTTTTTTTTTGGGACACCATTTTTCCCGACATATCCTGACTCTATCTCTGCCTGCTTCCTCAAAGATGGCTGTTCACATTAATTAAGTATTTGGCTCATCAAGGTACTAGTCTGTACTAGGTTATGTGATAAAAATCTCATCTCCACGGGCACAAAATTGCACAAATGAGCAATGGTAACTGGGGTAACCCAACTAAAACCCTGCCTAGCAACCTCCAGCCCCATGAGTGGAGAGATGTTGGCCCATCACCACCAGTCAAGGGAAGCAGATCTCCAGAGCACCTGCTGGACTGAGGGAGTTCACTTCCTAGGGACATGGGGCATGTTATGGGATGCAAGGGAAGAGAGTGGTTTGGAATTTCACAGGACCTGTTGTAGGATGGTCAGGGTAGGAGCTAGCTGGTGAGTAGACAAAGTGTCCCATGAGCCAGGAGGTATCTAAGGATAAGACCATGGGAAAGCTGGCTACTGGAAGTACCATGAGAGTCTTATCCAACTGCTGGACAGATCTTGTGGTTTGGCTGAGAGACCAGTCTGTGGGTGTACATGAGACACCTGGAGGCAAGAGAATCCAGGGGCAATTCACTGGGCAGGCTAAGTGTCCAAGCCCAGCTACTGCAGAGACCCACATGACATATATATATATATCTGTATTTTTCCCACAAACAAGCCTTCATCTTGATCAGAGAGAACAGGATGAAGCCACGAGTGCCATTTGTGTTCATGTGTGTCTGCCTGCGTTGATCTATGTGGTAGGACAGGTGTGTTTATTTATACACATGTATTGTACACATGCATTGATGCATCTGCCTACTGGGAAAACAGCTTCAGCCTCATCACTAGTCAGAGCTGGGCATCTGCTCTGTGGCTCTTTGGGGACATCAGGTTTGGCAACCTCTATGAACGTGTACTGACATTTTGACACAGGTTTAACAAGTATTGAAGACTTCTGGATTAACCTTGATCTAAAGATTCTACACAGACAGAAGCATAGCAGCAGTGACTTTTGTCCATGTTGAAGAGTTCCTTTTCATTTATTCCTTTACTAATGCATGCCCTTCTGCCAAGTCTATGTATTGTAGTTTGAAAAGGTATGTGGCAACTTACTTTGTCGGAATAGAAGAATTTCCTTCTCTCCATTGGTGAAGCTCATCCAAGTCCATCAGTATCTTCTGTCAGACAGCTAAGAATTTCCGCTGCCACTTCTGGTGTCTGTCTCTTTATAGCATGGTGGTGGCACTGCATGTGGAAGGAAAGCTGTTGAAATCAGCTGTGTACAGCATACAGCAGATCCCACCTATTTTATTATTCATATTAACCTCAGTTCATTTTAATTTTATGTGAGCGTTTTGATTCAGGTATAAAGCAATTTTATATTATACAATATGTTGTATTATTATTCGTCCACCTTACACCCTGAAAGGTCCCAGAGGCCTCCATTTCTACTATTTGACTATTTGCACTGTTTCAAAGTAACCATGGGGTGCCTGTCCTTTTTAGCATCTAATTACACTTTGTAAGGGCTTGATTACCAAAATGCATTAAACAATAATTAGATAAGGATAATTTACATCCAAACAATAAGGTTGAAAAGAACAATATAACTGGTAATTGGCCTTGACCAAGGTAAATAATATCCTCTTTTTTTATTTACATTTAGTTTTCCCCATAAACTGCCTACTGGGTTGTACAGAAGTAAGAGGCTAGCAAAAATCTGAATCCCCATCCATCAGTATTAATCTCACACTTTACTGAGACCCCATCCATTTATCTTTCCGACACAAATTAGAAATTCAAGAGTTTTAACAAATGAGCCTGCAAATGTAAACTTATTAGGCCATATATTTTTACTACACACTGTGCTGTGCCCTCCACAAAGCTGTCCCTTCAGAGAGTGTTTTCCTATTTTGTGTTATTGATGGCAGCTAACTAATCACATTTTTAATGTTGTCTTTGGGGAGGGCTGTTTGAGTGAATGTGCAAACTAAACTACCCAGAATAAATCTACCTTATTAAATGCTTGAAATTATGTGTCTTTTACGATAAAGAAACTCTCGAGCATTGTTACATTTGCTAACCTTCTTTTTTGTAGAAATCAAAAGACTGGGATTAATTAAAATAATACATCAAAACAGGGGTTTGTACAGAATGTGTCTGTGTGTGAGAGAAAGGCCAAGAAAAATTGGTTAATTGGTCTCTTCATCCCTTCTCTCTTTCCCTCCATTGAAATATCTTTAAAAATGGCTTTTAAACTAACCTTTGTTAGCTAAATGTTGTCATTATCTGTGCTTTTGGAGGATTTACTAGTGAATAGAACAAAATGCAAACATTGAGACACAGCTCTTCTGCACTTATCGCAAGAGTTTTTCATAGCTCCTACATAGCAAGGAGACTCTCTGAACAAAACATTTCAGATTTTACAAAATCTTGTTATTTTACTAATATTTTACTGATTATTTTACTGAATTTCTGAAGATTTCTGTTAAGTGATACATTTAGTGATCTATCTGGTTTTCTAAGGCATATTTGTTTATACGTCTTTAAATTTGTATAATTTTAGAGAAGACTGGGAGAGGAAGGGACTGATCTGAATGGCATAGGCTTATCTAGAAGATAATGTTTAAAATCCTTTAATACACACAAATAAACATCTTTGACCAATAACATTCAAGCTGTTTTATCTCATCGTTCTTAGCATTTAACAAAATGATGTAATTACTTCAAGGACCTTTACTACTTTGCTAAAAGATTAGGTAAATAATTTTAACCAATGATCAGTAGAAATGTTAATTGCTCTTTCATTATTCCCTTCCCAGTAGCAAGTAAAAGTACAGGTAATATCTGGATTCTTATCCTTAAAAATCAGGTATATTTTCTGTTTCAAAGATTTGGCCAATGAATCTGGTTTGGTTTGATGGGGACCTCTAGGACTGCTCAATGTAGTACATTTCATTAGTAACTCCTACAGAAAGGTAGAGAACATTTTCTCACTTTTCAGATAGATAGGAAATGAAACTTGAGAGCTAATAGTGATAGTTTTACAAAGCAAGGTGGGGAATGAAGTTCAGTTTGCTTTACATGTGTAGCAGTGCAGTGCCTACTCCTGCCCTGCTCACCATTTAAAAGCAGATTCCATTTGTAACAGACATTTTATAGAAGTGGTTCCCTGAAAATGAAAATTATGCACCACAGTTCTTGATATCAGCCCAAAGAAAAAAACATCTTCAACACAGGACAGGAGAAACCTTGTGAAAAGTATACAGATTTAGGTTTAGTTTTCTCTATTTTTGCTAAATAGTCCAGTTGGTGAATTGGAGAAGTTGGTCATAATTTTTCTTTTCTTAATTAGACTTCAGATTCTACAGTACTTGGTAACTAATAAAATATTTGGATTCTTCTATATCAACTGTGTTTTTACATTAAAGATATGGTTTTGCAGCTGCTGTCACAAGCAATTTTCTTATTGGATGAAGTCACATTTTTTGCAAATTGTTTGAAATTTTGTTTGATTTGTTTTTGTTATTAATATGTACCAACAGAGAACTCTGTAGATAACACTACAGTAGTAAAATTATCCAGCAGAATTTCAGTGCAATGAATATTCTGCCATTTCAATACAATATATATCCTATAAATAGCACTCTAATGGATATGAAATTACAAATACTGTTATGTTGTCGAAACCCTATGGCTTGTGCTATAGAGGAGGTCAGGCAAGATGATCATAATGGTCCCATTTGGCCTTACGATCTATGAATTTCCAAGAGTTATAGGTCTAGTTTAAGTGCACCCTCAGCATGAGTTGCCTTATTATTTAGCAGAAAGGGGGAAAAAGTAGCCTTGTTCATGCTTATACTGTAATGCAGTAGGTCAACACACATTTTACCCATAGGGTAAATAAGTTTATTTTTTAATGTAAAAAGAATATGCAATTTAACATATGTCTTTCCTTGTATGTATCCCAGACCACAGAGACGTGTATGTATAACCTGCTAATCATGTCTGTGTGTGCTTATTTTTTTGCATTTAGCTATAGAGCTAAGCTTGTGGGAAGGAGGTCACCCTTGTATATTAAAATATATAGGGAAAGATGGAGCAGTTGTCTCTCTTACATGCTGATGAAGTTACTTGCAATCTAAAGCAAAACAAAAAGCAAGTTAATGGAAGTTTGTTTATTCTAACATCCAACCTAAGAGATGGAGCCAAGGAGAAACCTTTATTTACCCAGGCAGACCTGGGAAAATGAGAAAATCCCCATGAATTACATGAAGGTACTTACAGAAGCAGGGGAGACTGTTTTTAATCAAACACCAATAGATATCTAGTAGAAGGATAAATGAAAAGTGTACATTTTATTACAGCTGAGGGAATATGGCAAAACATTTTTCACTAGTACTTGTTCAAAATTTTAAACACATTTATTGTCCTCACTGTTTCATGTTTCTCCCACTTGCCTAGCAAAACATTTTATGGATAAAGATATTGAAGGATACAGAACTTCAAGAAATTCTGCAAATTCGTTTCTGAAATTATAAATCGGACATTTACACCAAGAACCAAGTTTGGAGATCTGCATTTTCCATTTATTTAGGAAGTGCTCACTTAATGAAGAAAGTTCAGACCCTAACTTCCCTTTTCAGAAACTGTCTTTAAGCCCTACTGTCACAGGTATTTTGACCACAAAACTCACCTTGAGAACTGATATTTTGTTTTCAGGCTGCTTAATTTTCTCCCTTCCATTCTCTGTTTCTCACACCACTTCAGAATAAATATAACAATATGCATAACTAAGTTCAGAGAAAGGCAAAAGAAGTAAAGCAAGGGATAAGGATTATTTTTTAATTAATGCAAGAATTCCAGGATTTAACAATAAAATTTCCATGCTTCTATAAGTTAAGTCAGAAACAAAGAAAGGCATATTTTGTATTGTTTTCTTGTTAAAATCTGAGAAAATAATCTTATCCACAAGCATAGTTTTTTCTAAGATCAATATGGTGTACAAGCCCAAATACTTAATTCAGTTCTACAAGTTTTAACATAACTCTGGGATTTTCAGATCAAATCATTGCATGGTAAGATAACAGTTTATCAACGTTAGCCCTGCTGTTGATAACAGGGTAACAGAATTTTTATTCTTCTCTTTATATGAAGAAAATGGATTTTGAAAACACTACCTATTTTCTTGAGTAGATAAATCTTCTTCTGCCTCTTTGGTTACAAAGATATCTCAGGACATTTCAGCTATTGGGATGTATTTTGTAAATGGGAGAAGCTGGGAGGGAATATTAGATTCACTCTGGAACATCTTGTTGCAGCTTACTCAGAAAAACCTCAAAGATGTAACATTTTGGAAATCCACGAGAGATCTTTTTGTTCTGGACCAGGAGGTGCTACTTCACTGCTTTTCAGAATCAAACCTGTTGGCAGTGTAGTTGCAGTTTTTCAAGTACAGAATGAATTTTTTTATTAATTAACCTATATTAATTTCTTGAGTTTTTGCTGCTTCTCAGTTTAATGCTGTGGGCTTGATATGTTAATGAATAGTCTCTTCCAAACATCTGTATCCCTCTTTTCCAAACATTTTATTTTGCAAATATGATTTGTGTATTTAGTGTAACTCATTGGCAAACTTGAGAAAGTGGGCAGGAAAGGAGGTCAACTTTGACAAGCTGTTAATGAGGAAGGAGATGAAGTAGTATGATGAGAAGGAAGGATGAGAAAAAGCAAACTGACAGTATTCTAGTGATCACAAGCCAAATGTAGGAGCACAGAGTACAGTACAAGCTATTTCTCCTGGTGCATTTTTAAGGACAGTAGTATTCAGTCTCAATAATGAGGAAAAGAGCAAAATTTAATGGAGAAGGGCAGTGGTTTCCAACATACCGTTTTGTGAATGTTACAATCTGATATTGCTGCAATTAAATACACCAGGCTTTGTCAAAGGCCTTTAAGGGTTCAGCCCATTTAGCCGTGTGAAATGAAGGCTGCAAAAATGTGACAGCTGTTGATGAACATACCAAGGAAGTAAATACCATGAAAGGATAAAATCCAGTTAAAACAAAGGTCAGCTAACCACAGATAACCTGGATCTAAGTCAGTTTAGGCTACAAATTATATAAATGAAAAGAATATGGGGGTGGGGGTGGTGCTTGTTTGGTTGTTTTGGGTTTTTTTTTTTTTTACAACCTTACCAGAGAAACAGTTGGAAATATCCTACAGTTTTCAGATACAACTTGATCAGTTTACAAGAGATTACATCCTACAACTACAACTGTTTTCAGTGAACTTCACTTAACATGAAAGTCACTTTAGGGACTTCTACTCCTTCACAGACACAATAAAATGAAATTTTAAAGGATTTTAAACAAAACAATTTCAATTATATTTTTTTCAACAATATTTCAGCCATAGCTGCTGATAACTTTTTCATTTGAAAACAATTATTTTGATATTTTAGAACTCCTAGAAAAATACAGATTTTTGGTATACATCTAAATACCAGCTTTTTTATCAGGTTGTTTTTAAAAGCCTTCAATGGTATTGATGGATTTATATCCACTATGCCCATGTTATCATCCACCTTCTTAAACGATGACAGCTATGGGCATTCAGAGTATAACCAAAGGGATGGATGATTTGGATTTGTTGACGATTCTATTTTTTTTTATAGATAATAGTCCTCTCCCCTCACAAAAAACCAATGTGATATTCAGCTGTTTTAATTGGTGATCTCTTGGTGTCAATCATAAGAAGTGATGTGTAAATTATACGGCTAAGTATGTGTTCTGAACTAGAAATCCGACAGCAGTTGTGGGTATATTTGGAAAGCAAAGTCACCCTAAATTTTGAAAAATCACAATAATTTGAACATATTTCATCCATGATCTTTCAATGCCAGTTCAAAAATGGGTCTTAATTTCAAATGAATACAGCATCTCTGTAGTAAGCTGCCAAAAAGTACCCATAAATAAGAATTTGTTTTTATTTACTATTTCCATTTCAGAAGAAAATATTCATTTTTCTATTGAAATAATATATCTCCCTCCTATATACAATCAAAAGCAAAGACATTTTCAGGGTTTACAGGAGGACGAGATAAAAATGGCAAAATGCAAAGGCATATACCAGTAATAGACTGCAAAATCAATTTAAGAAGTGCAACTGCAGTTGTCTTTCCCAGGTTTTTAATTATGTGTTTGTTTGCCATGGTGGCCTAATTTAGTCAAGTAGATGAGCCAACATTAAAAGCTGGTAGGAGAGGTAAGTAATCCCCGGGGTAGGCTGCTTGTGTAGAGAGTTTAAAAGCTACATGTACAGAAGCAGAAGCCAAGGCAAATTTGAGAAGGGGGTCCACATGATAAACAGTGAAAAGCCAGCAAATCAAATTTTTCACAATTAGTTGAACAACAACTGTGACAGGTTCAGCGCTTAGCATTTTCATTTGTGTGCTCAAATTTGGTTATCCGTCCTCTTTTATGCAAATGTGATGTGACAGGAGAAGCTGGGAGCACTCAAGCAGGCCGATCACTCACAACAGGAGCTAGGTCTGTACAGCTGAGAGGTCTGGATTAAATGGACTGAGTGCTGATGGATAAATGACATAACCCAGGCTGAAAGCCTCATGAAGTGATTTAGAACTTCCACAAGATGATGACCGGAATATAAATTGTATTTTATTCTCAACTGCAAAAATAGAGGGGAGAAAAACATCAGCTTCTGCTAGTAAATAACCATGCTTATAATCTAGCTAAATCCAACATGCTTGTTGCCTACTACAATAACGAACTTGGGAAAACTCTAATAGGTATCTCTAATAATTGCTTATACACCACCATGTAATGCTACAACTCACTGTGATGTTTTTGTGCCTGCATGGGAGACCTGGAAAGCTGATTAGGCAATTAAATCATTCAGTCTACTTTGACAGATGGGAGCATGGCTGATGAAATGCATGCACAGACACAGAAAATATTTTCACAATGTACTTGCAAGTAATTTGGCAGCAGAAATTATCAGGTCAGAGAACTCTATCCTACTGCAGATAGTATAATAATTAAGGTGATGTATTGTGCTAAAAACACACTTACACATGAAGGGCTAAAGGATTAATTATCTGTGTAGAGCTCCCCCTTTGTCAGTTTATGTGAAACTGAAATTCTAGAGGAAGGCGTGCCAGAAAAGTATTGCAGCTTGCCCCTTTGACTACACCACTGCGTTATTGCTAAGTTTCAAGACTGTTGGTAATACTCAGGGATAGTTCGAGAGACCTCCAAACCTTACTAATATCAGGAAAGTTTGAATAAAATCACCTATGTGCATTTCAACTTGAAGATAAATAATATTTTTCTTTAATATGATTTCCTGTAACTCGGTATCTCACAAGCCCATAATATATTTTACACTTCTCATTAAATCCAAGTTACTATGGTCTACAAAATTCAAATTGCTAATTGCCATTTATTTATCCATTAGCTAAAGTACTAGGATTTTTATTTTTTTAGTACCCATTCCCACTTTCAATGACATTTATCTCTAAAGAGCATGGATTCCTTGCAGAACATTGCTGACAATTGTCACTGCTTTTGAAAAGAACAGATTTTCCTTAAGGCCCCTTCATCTACCAGTGAAAACAAATTATATTACCTGCTGTTGGACAAAGCTTGGCAACTCAGACACATCTGAATTAGTGAAACAAACAGGTCCAGCATACATCACAGGCACTGGAACCCTATTGTGGACACTATTGTATTGTTGGGCCATAGCACCTCAGAGACCCAGATCAGCTATCCCAAGGTGGACCTTTTCCAGCAGAGGATGTGGATGTGGTTGTCCTGTTTTGAAGCCTAATAGTGTGTGTGAGAGTTGTTCCATGCCAGCTGGCCTCAGCGTCAGAGAACGGTCCCAGCCATGTTTAATTTAATAGTATTTATGAAGACCAGGGGGCTGAGCACCAACATTCCGACAGGGAACAAGACACTGAAATAACTTATGTCTCTGGTGAGTTCTACTAAAAGCAAAAGCTATGAAGACATGCTGAAATGTGATAGTGCTGGATAGGCAGCAGACTAAACCACAGCATTACTGCATGATATGAAATTATTTGGAAGCCACCACAGTCTACAACTTTGGAAGATCTTTAGGCAAGTTGCTACAGGGAGAAGTTGGTGTTGCAAGAACATTCATGGGCTTTTCTCACCATTCATTTGGTTGTTAGGGTAGAAGAAAAATTCAGAAGGGCCTAAGACACCCACATCAATCTAAAATACCTTTCAAAATTAATGCAGAGGGTTCCTAATGCACTGTTCCCATAACCACTGAACAATACTAAACAGAGTGGTTGGAGAAGACTATTCATTTTTTTTCAGACATTTGGAGGAAAACAAACAAATTGCTGAGTTCTTCAAAAGCCAATGCGTATTTTTTCAAGTAACTATATATGGATTTTGGGGATATTTTAGAGATTTGCATATGGATCCATGGAGATAAAAGTAGAAAATTACTTTACATTGTGATTTTTGGACTCCAAGAAAGACTCCATATTATAGTTTACCTTTCCTTCCACATAAATATTTTATTTTTGAATGTTTTTGATTATCTTGTTTTAGAAAGCAGTCATCAAAGCATACACAACCTCTCTCAGATAAGACAGTACTACGGATGGCTCCTAATGCTTTAAAAGTTCAGAACAGTTCTAAATCAGTTAAGAGAAAGAAGGTCATGAGACCATTGATTCTTTATACAGCTGGAGAGACATCTTAAAAAAGGTACTGAAATTCTTTGCACTGCAAATGTGTCCACTTCTGAAGGTTTAATTGACACAAGCTCCTGTTAATGTAACCATAAGAGTTTAGACCAGTACCTTACATTTTATTCTGCAGCCATGATAACTAAAGAGGATTTCCTTGTCCTCTATCATAACAATAACTCACCATCATGCAATTTCCCACCTGATATTATGATCTGCCCATTAAGTTGCTCATGTAACTGCTTCCTAACTTGTTCACTCAGGCAACAGGTTAAACAGTTTAAAAAACAGGAAAGTTCCATTACTTGACTTGTTGAAGTTATCCTAACTTGGATGAACAAGTTTGAACACACAAGCACCCACTGACTAGGAAATTAGTCTTTCAAAAGAGTAACTGGCTGTTGACACAACATACTCCACAGGGACTCATAACAAGGAACAGTGAATTCTAAAATCACTAAATTGTGCAGAAGCAATCACTAAAGTGAGACTTCTCTAAATTTCTAGGTATCTTGGATGATACTCTGAAGTTCCAGATGGAAGCCTCTGTGAAAGTACTGGGCAGAGAACCAGTATTTCCTGGCCCTGTTCTGTCGATTTAGCAGTATTTCCCAAATCTTTTATAGCATGCCTTGTCTGCAACAAACTGGGCTACCCACAGGTGTGGCACAGAGAGGGTAAATTGCAGGAAAGGAAACCCGCACATAAACAATTGTTTGGCCAAGAACTTGAAATCTCAGCTTCCATCTGCCTCAGCATCTCCTTCTAGAATTTTAATATGGGTAGCTACTTTTACCAACACCCAACAAAATTAAACAAGGCCAGCCTTTCTACCATCTAACCTAATTGCAAGTCCTATAGTGCATGGTACATCCCTACACTTAATCTGTTTTCTTCACACGTGCCGGGTTCCCTGAATTGCCTTTGTCCTCTGTCAATGGTTTAGCTTATCGACACAGATCCATTAGAGAAAATGATCTCTTCCTGCTCCAGCCTAGCCTCAGGGCTGTTTCACCCAGCTGGCAAAGCTGAGTTCTCCTAGGAAGTGCAAGTGCAAGCGCTGTGGCTCTGCTGCACAATGGTGAGTAGAGGAGGAAACACAGCTGCTGCTGCTGCATTAGCACTGCACTGACACACACAGCCTTTGACACAAAGCTACTATACTCACAATACGCTAAATGAAGGTCCTAAAGGCCTGACAAAAATCTTTCAAGTCTTCTCACACCTCCTTTGGAGGTGATCCTCAACTGATCCGAGACCGCCTTCCTCCCACCAGAACCACTGAGGGATATGTCAAAAGGAGCCAGAGCTCCTGCAGCAAAGTCCCTGTTTGTAAGCTATTAGGAATGCAAGTGGGTCCAGAGAGTCAGCTCAAATGCAGGGCCATGCAGCTTTCAATTTAGGGGTCACAGCTGAACCACAACATGTCCTGTGTTTATGATGAGCCCTGTGCAAGTGCAAGGCTTCCGTTCTCTACTGCTCTTCTGATCTTCTGTGGAAGCATTTCAGCTTTCACATTTTGTTCACTAAAGGTTTTAATAAATGTTTTGTCCTGGCTCCTGTAAATCAGTGGAAGAGAAGAGACAAACCAAGAGTCAAATATATTTAACCAAGAACAGCAGAGTGGTGTGGGTTTTCCAGTGAATGTAGCATGGGTTGAAATAGAGCAATGGGATGAAGAGATCTACTGATCCCAGCTCCTCACTCCTGCCCCAGCATCCCCCACCAGTAACATCTCAGTCATCTGGTGAAATAGATTAGGAAGGTAATTAATTTGTACTACACCATTTTTAAAGCATAGCTCAGTTCCTCAATTACTACATTATCACTCAAATACCTGCTGTGTCAAGCAGAGAGGATGGGCAGGAGTGACCAGCCAGGGTCTTCTCTGATGCTGGCATGGAACAAGACTATTTATGAGAACATTTTCCACAACTTAGTCATTGTCATCAAAGAGTTAATACTGCTTTATCTAGAGAATGAGCTCTTGAAAAACACTATAAAGTTCAACAGTGGGCAAAAATTATTTCACAGAAAGATTCAAACACTAAAAGATAGCTCAGTATTTGTTAATTCAGGGTGACTCCAGAGAGTAATTCATAAGCTTCTAAATTAATATTTTTAAGGAGGTCATAAAATGTGAACTTTAGTAACTGCTACAGCCAATCAAGGTGCCATCAATCTTGCCTTAGACTACTAACACGCTAGTAATTACCTACTCAAATTACTTTAAAAGTTTAACAAAAGCTTATCTACGGATAGTATTGTAGCATGATATACTGCCATCTTAAAAATGGTAGAGCACTGAATGCTTCTGGTTAATCTTTTAGTTATTTCAGATTCCAATTTCTATAACTTATTCTCTATTTCTTCTGCGTTTTCCTGGTAAGCTGTCATACATCAACACATAGTAGATTTGCAGAGAAGAGCCAGTAAAGGACAAAGACCTCAGTATTTTTAATAGACAAAGGATTACAGAAAACAAGGGTGGAAAAGAAATAGTACTTACCTTAAATTCTCTTGATGGGGTATTTGGAAATAGTTCAACACAGAAACTGAAGAAATAAATATATTTGAAATTATTTTAACATTAAAGTTATTAGAACATAAATTTAGTGAAGACATGCAAATAATATTGGGGGAGTTCACCAATACGAAACTACAAATACAGAGAGAATTATTAAAACTTAACAAGGTATAATATGACTTACATTCCTTAATTTTTCAGTATATATGGACAGCAAAAAGTGCTCTATATAATTCTGTACTGCCAATATCCTTACATAACTTCTAATAGAAAACTTATTTTGAAATTCAGGTCAGGCAGTAAGTCTGCTGACCAGCACTTTGCTCCTTCCACCATAAGGGCTACAGCTATTGCTTTTTGCTCTTTAATCTCACATTCTTCAGTAAGAGAATACTCTAACAGATAAATTTGGCTACATCACAATACACAGGATGTTGCTTATGGGAACAAAGAATTTCAAATCCTAAATCAGAAAAGGTAGTTTTGCAAAATAACTGAATAAATTTTACTACAGGAAAAAAAGCCCCAAAAACCAACAAATCCACAATCCCCCCACCCTCCAAAAAAACCCGAAACCAAACCAAAAAAACAACAATAAAAAACAAACAACCCAACATAACCAACCAACAAAACAAAATGAACACAAAAAACCCAAACAAAACCAAACCAAAACCAACCAAACAACAACAAAAAACAACAAAAAACCCAAAGAAAAACCCAACAGAAGTAGCTTGTCGGACCTTCAAATTTCTGAATATTGGAAGCAAATATTCATCAATTATTGACTTAGTATTTTAAAAGCACAGATTATCCCACAGATAATGAAAATGAACACAAAAAACCCAAACAAAACCAAACCAAAACCAACCAAACAACAACAAAAAACAACAAAAAACCCAAAGAAAAACCCAACAGAAGTAGCTTGTCGGACCTTCAAATTTCTGAATATTGGAAACAAATATTCATCAATTATTGACTTAATATTTTAAAAGCACAGATTATCCCACAGATAATGAATATGTACTCTTGGGTGTAGCAGCAAATTCAGATTTTTATTCTCTATAGAATGATTAACCCATTTAAAATGTGTTCAAGTACATAAGCAATTATGATTCCATATCCAGGCCCATTCCATTACTAGAAGAATCCATGGAAGCAAAGCTTTCAAGTATGAGCTGGTAACATTTACCTTCAGTGTAAAAACTTGCTTGAAATATGTTCAAGACTTAAATTACTTGGTTATAGAACCTCCATTTTTCTGAACAACTATATGAAATTCTGTGCTGCAGAAAAGTTTTCTAAACCTGCTCACTTGCTGTTTACAGGATATTTCTGGTTTTGTGGTCTTGATAAAACTTCTACTTAACCTTACACAACTTTTTTTTTTTTTTTGCCTAATATGTGAAGGATGTTACAATCTATAGCAGAGTTTTGAAAACAGCTCCAATAAATAAAATAAATAGTAGCCAAACACTCTTCTCTTTTTTATAAGGTAAAGTATTACCAGAGAAAGTAGATGGAAAAATACAATTTAAAATTGTATCAAAATACTCTCTGATTTCCTATTAAACTGGTATAAATATCACAAGGGGGATGTATCATTTTAAATATTACCTAATACCTCTCTGAAAGCAGCAGTGGCTAAATGTTAATAATCTACCAGATCTGAATGCAAAGAAATAATCATGATAAATAAAACCAAATAATTTTTACAAGAATCCCTCTTCTCACAATCACTTCTGGTAAGTAAGGTTTCCATCTTTAGGTGAATTCAAAGATACTGGCTTCTTGGAAGTCTTGCAGCATTTTATGATGTTTATCCACAGGTGCTGATACAGTGGCCCCCTTCAAGAAAGAAAGAAAACATATAATAATCTCCACATACCTGATTTTGTGAGTTAGGAGGAGTGTAATGAAATCAGTGGTGTCTCAGCACTTTCTGACATTGCACTAATGACCGAAAGGGGACAGAAAACAACACAGAATGAGTCACATACGTGTCCTGCATGTTGTTGGCCTACATTTGATTCATGTGCATTGGCATTCCACTCTCAAGATTCCAAGTGTTCCATTGCACACTCAGTGTTCCAATGCATTGGCTACCAGCAGCTTCCTGGTGCACTCAGCCAAGACAGTAAGAAAACAATATAGTGGGTGTTGTTGTAGGATGAGCAAGTATTCCACATCATAGTGGAAAAATTGTTTTGTGAAATTGCACTGCACCAGTTGGTGGAGCTACAGTAGTAATTATTTGATGTATTTAAGATGAGTCTACCATAAAGCAAATATAACTAGCTACAGTGGTGAAATTTACTCAGACTATGTTAGGCTGGTGATTTCTTTTGTAGTTTGTATGAAAATCCAATGTTGTGTGCCATTTCTGTCCCCCTCCATTTCCCAGCAATGTTTTAGCTTTCCATTTACAGCATATGCCCTATTTCAGAGCACAAACACATTTAAAAGATTAATTCTTATGAAAAGCTTTGACAAACAGGATGTAGCTATCCAAAGTTTTTCATAAGTTCAACTGTAATTTATCAAACCTAATTCAACTCCCAGAGCAGAAAAGGCAACAGATACGTGCCTCTTGCAACACAGAAACATTCTTCTGTTTTATTCAGATTTAAACACCTGGAGTCATGTTTTATCATTGGTACCTAAATCCAAAGAGAAATACTTTGTTTCAGTTCACACAAATAGAATTTCTGCTGACATAGTAGAGATGTATACAGGTTTTTGCAAGAAATGCAAATATTAGCATGAGAACTGAAACAGGAAAAATATCACAGAAGTGTTAAAATGGGACCACTTTCCTGCTTTTGTTTCACTTGTGTAGCCATAGTGCCCTCTAGCAGCCGGAAGAGAAAATACAAGGCTTCATCTCAAGGAAAAATAAGTACACAGAATCAGAAGTAGGGTTTTCTTAAGCAGAGAAAGGACAGTTTGCAAATGCGAGGAAGAACATTTCTTCATGTTAAAACAAGGTACTTTAATGGAAAGGACATTTCTCTTGGCTTTTATGCAGCAGAGCTCTGCAGATGAGAAGCTCCAAAAAATGAGGGTTTTTACCCTAAAGGCATTTCTGTGCTTCAGTAGGTCTCAACTACACCATACATGCATTAGCAACATGCACACGGTTTTAGCAAAGGGATATAGATTTTTACATGCACAGATCAACATACATTTTTGTGAAGTCTTTATTTTCTCTTTGGCTCCAACATCTATATTGCACAAAATTTTGTGCAAGACAAAGAATAAATTATGAACTTTAAAATCTAAGTAACTTTTCTCATTTCCCTAGAGAGTAAATTACTGGTTAGAGAGAAGAGTTCATATGCCTTAGAACCAGGCAGAAACCTTAGACCATTACAGAAACCTTTTTGATAAGCTAGTGTTTAGTTTCCTTTTGCATTTAAAAGAACACTTGGTTTAAGAAACAGAAGTCACTCTTCAGAAATGGGGAAATTAATATCTGCACTGTTGAAGTTTTGGGGCCTGTAAGCAACATTTCTGATTTCACATAATCTTCACAGTTTGTCAGAAGGACTTGTAATACATTTACTTTTCTCCCTTTTCTTTAAAAATAGGAGTATATGCTAGATGATATTAAAAGATTATTTTTTTAAGAAAATTTTCACCTGTCAAATTACTATAAAAAAATTTATGTGAATCTGCAACATAGAAAAATAAAATAGTGTAGAAGAGTAAAAAGACTATTCCGCCCTCTCTGTATCCTAGAGGTCAAAACAGGCCTACTGCAGATGTTTTACAGAAAAATTAATCTTGAAGAGTATGTGTCTCAAACTTTTTTCTTCTGTTTGCTTATACAGAAATACTAAAACCCAATTCATCAACTAGACCAGACGGATTTGCTAAATATGATATTCCAGTCTTTAGCAGAGAGAGCTGAGAAACTGAATTAGTCTGTCCTGCTAACAAAGCAGGAAGAATCTTGGAATTCAAGAATTAAAACTATAACATCAAAATTACTACAGTATACCACAGGGTCAGATGAGATGATTTTCAAAGACATCAACTGGTCTCAGGATTACAAGCTTACTGCAAAAAGAAGAAAAAAATGTTAACCTTCACTCACACGGACCAAGAACAAAGTATGATCATTCAGGTAAGTTTTAGCATTAACATATAGAAGGATCTTACAAATAATCAGCTATTAAGAAAAAAAGAAATTTCTTGTGTGGCATGTTCTCAAAATCCTTCTCATTAGAATTCCCATTAGATCTCAAGAGAATTCAAATAAATATTGAAATCACCGAAGTCTATTTTTGTATTTTTGATGTCCTTAGAGTTAAAATATGGTTCAGGAAAAAAACATGCAGAGGCATATTTAAATAAAAAAGAATTATAAAATTATAGTACTCAGGTAACTCTGTAAAAAGTACACTAGTGCATTTATAAAGGTCTATGTTGACCTCTTTACAGTGAGTAGGCAAAAACTAAGGGTTCACCTTCCCCAACTGTAAGTTTACAGCTATATTGGCTTATTTGAGAAAGATGAAGTTTTTTCTTTAATCTTAATCCAAAACTTTTACTTTGTCTGACAAGGTTCATTTGAAAGAAACCAAGTGCTATAACATCAATACAATAAGATACAGCTTCACTCAGAACACTATGGTGAAGAACAATAAAATTGTTTTGATTTTCATTTGTTTTCCAGAAACCGCTCAATGCTATTTGTTCCAGTTGCTGTAATCCTATTTTTTTTATTGTAACTTACTGTCCTAATTGCAATAAAAGATAAGTAATACAGGATTAAATCTGACTGTATTTGCAACATAAAAACATCAATGTTGAATGAGAGTAAATGAGGTGTTCCATGTAAGGTCTCTGCCCCTCTATATTACTTTGGGAATTTGTACAGTTGTAGTGTATGACTGGTCTTAAGAGAAGGAAAAACATAAACAGTACTGGCCAAAAGTGTTGCTTCAGCAATATTCTTGTTAATTTACTGTTTTGTAGAGATTGTAATATAGTCTGAAATACTGTGGTTTTAAACAATATTGCCACTGAATTGCATGTCAGCTCACATTTTACTCAAGCCCTTTAGCATCCAAGTGGAAAATAAAATACCTTCTCAAACGTTTACCTTTTCTCCATGGAAATTTTGAAAAGCTGTCTTGAGGAAAACCAAGCCAGCAGGATGTTTGATTTTTTGATTCAAACAAGCAAGGATGCTGCTCCAGGTGACAACAGATTTCACTGAAAGCTATGTTAATAAGGATCTGACTGAACTAAAGTGACAAGCATTGGCTAAGGTGGTAGCAAAAAAATGGAGGGGAAAGCAGAGCTAGACAAGGAAGACAGAGCAAGCCAACAAGAAATCAAATGAATAAAATAATTTGATAATGACAGAAATCTGTACAGACTCCATTCAGACTGCAACTGTGACGCTGTTTTCTTATGTTGAATGACATACAACCACAGATTGGTTTTGACTGAAACAAATATTTGGGGCTGGTTTTAAAGCAAGAATAAACCAAGCCATTCTGCTCCAGGTGTTTTTCAACCATTCAGAATGTCACAAGGTAACAGCAGGGAACAAAATACACACCAGTAGGAAGTTTGCAGACGGAAGGCAGTAAGAAGCATTTTAAAAGGTTTCATCCCCTTACAAGGAGACCAGGGTGCAAAGTTTTGATGAAAAGAATCTTGGATGGTTTCATTATCAGGCTGAATTCAAAACAAGTAGGCAAACTTGGAACACAAGTTTTAAAATTATGTGATTCAGCAATTTCAGATGATTTGTAAGATGCATCCATATAAAAAAACACATTCATAGTCATCATTAGCTTGTGTTGGGTGACTGCAGAGAAAAGGCAGATTTGAGCAGCAAAGCATGCCACACAAACACTTTATGGAGCACGGACTGTGTTTTCTTGTGCTGTCCCTGTTCTGTAAGGAAACACATAAAAAACTTCCACCTCCTGGCTGTCAATTTGGCATCCTTCAAACGTACTAAATTAATTAAAAAAGAAAAGTAGGAAAGCTTGTATTGAATTCAGTGAATTAGGACAGCTCATTCAGAGCACTGAATAAAAAGTTCTTAAAATATTTTATTTTGCCTGAAATTCAGCGTAAAAGGAAATCAATTTCCCAAATACAATTCCTTATGGCAAAATTTAGAACTTAGTGTAACAAGCATGGCAGTCAATTGTGACATTTCAATGTGAAACTAGGACTATACAAAAATTTAAGTGCATGTTTTGCAACAAGTTATGCATACGCATCAGGACAGAGGGGAAAACCAAACCAACCCAAACAAAAAAGCTCAACAAAAAAAATCCCCAAACCACAATCCAGTTCTTAAAATTCCTTCAAATAATTGAAAAGCACAAAAATTCTACAGCTGGAGCTCTTCTCTCTGGAATGCTACTACTTCTACTTTCCTCCATTTCTACTCTATAATTGAAAAAAAAGGACAGGGACATGACTTATACCATTTCTCCCCCTCTTCCCAGCAAAAGACAAAAACATGGACTAAAAAAAACACCCTGTTAACTGAAGTACTATCACAGAATCACAGAATCTTCTAAGCTGGAAGGGACCCAAAAGGATCATCGAGTCCCACTCTTAAGTGAATAGCAGTACAGGCTCATGTCCGTCTATCTAATAAGTAAGACAGTGGTTTTATGATGCACTCGTTAATGAATTAGTGGGGGGAAAGAAAATATTAAATCAAAACAACACTCCACCCACTCCCTTCAGACCAAAAATAAAACCCAAGACTTTAATACTTCATTAATGCGTTTTCTTTTGAAAACAGTCCAGAAAAACACCACTAAATGGAAATAACAAGTCTTTCTGAGAGGTCCTTTACTGCAAAGCAGTAGGCAATTCTTCCTAAGAAGCAGAGAAACTTCAGACCTCGCACACCAGAATGACCTGCTAGAAAGAGCCAATGAAGATTTTCTGCGGAGTACACTAACATTTCACATATTTTTGAATGGTGAATATGTGCTATAGTGTGAACTTAGTATTTTCCAAATGTTACTTTGGAAATAGGAAAATGTAATCACAGAAACACAGGAATATGAAAGATGGACTAGTTGTGTACTCAAATTATTAGAATATTATCTACCAAATATTCCAAATCTTCTCACATATTTTTCTAAATTATATTTCTCTAAATTATATTTCAGTATTGCATGTTATTTTTGTGGGATCAAATTTTCTTCTAGAGTTGCACAGTCCAGAGATATAAAAAAAATTCCTTTTGGCTGGACTGTTTTTCTATTTACCATTCGACTTTCATCACTTTAAATTCAGAACATCCATAATTTTTTATGCAGAGTACACCATGTGTTAACATAGGTAAAACACGATTGAGATTGGTTTTGCATCTTCAGTATTATTGTTGTATAAGTGATAGTGATTCAAGCTCCTTTTGTGAACATGGGGGTGGGGGTTGCCATTTGGAATGGTCTTTTCTCTTTTTTTCTTTTTTTTTTTTTTTTCCATCATGAAGGACCATTGCCTTTTTTGGTTATTGCTTTTTTTCTTTTTTCTTTTTTTTTAAGACCATTCCATTTCTTTATTTTTTAACATCTTAAAGTCATAAGGACTTATATGCAAAGCAGTCATACACTTTATCATTAAAACCCATAGGTAAAATACGTACACAAATCCAACAAAAGGCTAGTACATAGTAAAGCCTAAGCATACTACTATGCAATATTATGAATACATAACTTTTGAGACTTCAGTTTAGTACTGTTATCTATTCATTTCTGAAAACATTCACAAAGATTTAAATGCAAATTTTCATTCCGTATCTGGAATAGAACAAAAATTATCTATGTTATAACAACTTTTGGTCATTTGTGTTTGACCAATTCAGTAAATTACAAAGAACCCAAAGAATTCTTTAACTTTCTGTAGAACTATGTAATAAAAACATTGCATATGTTCCTAGTATGATGTCTTTAGCAATCATTTACTGAAATGTAACTCAAACATCAATCTCTCAAAATGTATAACTGACCAGCTGCTTTTTAATCTTTATCTGAATCCAACTTCATCACAAAACCCCTTTTAATACAAAGATGTGGAAGTACATTAGGTAATACTAATGCAACACAGGTGCAGTTCTAGCATTGCCATTGATCAGTTGAATCATCTTCTCCATGAACGAGATTCATTCTCCTCTTCCTCTTCATCATCATCTTGAAGCAGTGAGTCATCCACCAGGGATTCTTCCTGAAACTTCAAGAGAAAAATGTGATACTGTTACATCAGAAAACATTAAAAACCGAATGGAAAAAATACAAATCTCTGGTGCTTGCACTGTAATAAAGAAAAAAAAAATGGTGGTGAATAGGTAAACATTAATGCATCCAAAAAAGTACACTGGATGTGTATGTCTTACATACATATAATAGTAAATAGCAAATGAAATCCTTTTCTGTTCAACAGACTTCGAAATGATCATGACACATGCACCTCATCCTTAAACAGCTCTTCTGATTCTTCAGCATATCATTCATGCCCAAGCTGCTATGTTCCCATGAAACTTAATATGCTATACTGAAAACTAATATTTTTTTGCATGTTCACAGTATCTTTGTCTGTTTTCATCCAAGACCTTGAACTACCTGTCCCACAGTATCAAAAAGATTGAAGATATTTTGATTTTGACAGCTTAATCAACCCTGAAATCAATACAGAAATTTAAATGACTGAGGCAGGGAGACAGGTATTTAGAGAAATTCAGACAAACTGTATTTTTAATTCCTTTCTGTAACAACATAGTAACTTCACAGACTTCGAAGCCCTTGAATATAAGTTCCTTTAATTTGTATCTACATACAGACACAGGGGTGTATATAAACTATCCTATCTTGGAACTTTTTTGACATCACACCCAACACAGCAAACTCTAAACTAGATTGTAAAAAAGGACTAAAACACAAGGATGTCTTTCTCTAGCAAAATCGCCCAGCTGTTAGCAGCTGTGGTCTTTCTTGCTTACTCTTCGTGTCTCAGGAATTGTAGGTTTTTTTGCTGCAGTATTTCCAAAGTCAGCAAGAGGTGTGAAGGTTGATTTGCAAAATTATGAAGTCTTCTGAGAGACAAGAGGCTCTAGGCTGAAGGAAGCCTAGAACTAAGCCTTCTCTCTCCCTCTTGTACAAGAGGGAGAAACTATCTTCATTCCTCTTGCATACAGAAAGCACAGTTTCAAAAGGAGCTAGGCTGACACCTGACCTGTGTGTCAATGTACGCCTGCATAGTCTGACCCTGACTAAAACACAGAAGCCTTCTGGGGAGACTTAGATTCTTTCCTGGTACCTCCTACTGTTCAGTGAGCTAAAATATAACAGTCAAAGAGGAGTAGTCCTGGGCCGTGCAGAGTGCAGAACTCAGGCAGAGAACAAGGCTGAGTGGCAGCAGAGATGATCAAAGAGCCAGGTTTCCATATGGGGGAACAACTATAGGGAAAGGAAATAACTGAGGGGAAGTATGACAGTATCCCTGCATATTAAGTATTTTAAAGAAAGCGAAAAGAGAACATGCAGGTGGCAGATTCAATAGAACGATACTTTTTCTGGGTAGACATAATTAACAGCAGCATTCCCTGTTACAGGACTTTACAGATGTTATTCAGGTTCCAAAGAAACCTGACAAATTCATACAATAAACAATATCAAGGCCTTTCAACTATAAAGACACCAAATATCAGACTCAAGAGGTCCCTGAACTGCAAACCCCTGATGATTAAAAGCTTGTCTACTTAAAAATTTTACACTCTTCCTAGGGATCAGTTGTCGACTCAGCAGAGTCAACTCTTTTGTGAGGCACCCAGGTGTAGAACATAAGCCATCTAGGAAGACCAGATGCTTTCATAATTAGCTGGCTACTCACCAGGGATTTTCTGAAGCACTCAAAGTCCAAAAGACTTTCCTCTTATTTTCATAAATGGACTAGGAACCCCTGCTTCCTTATTAAGAATCTCACTCGGCTGAATTATATAGCTCCCTTTTATTTTTCTATTTTTGAGACATCAAGGTACTCAGTTTTATTCAAGTCTTAAGCCTATACCCTCTTTAGCATGGTACTCCTCAGCGGAACTAACATGGTAGTATAGACATGAAATAATGAGGAAAATCTTTTTCATGTGTTTACAATAGCTGCTATAAAATGAAGTTAAGTAAGCAGCAAGCAGACAAAACCAATGAACAGCTAAGTGTTTTGATCCAAGTTAAACTCCTAGGTATTTTCCACAGGAATAATTAGCTGAGGCAGTTAAAAGGAAGATCTCTCTGTAGTTCACCCACCAAAGAATCTGTACTTTCTTTATTCTGCTGAAATGCTTGCATACCCCTGCATGCCCTTCCTTCATTACACAGAAAGTCTAAGTGAAGTGGTTACTCAAGGAGACCTCTCAATAATGCAAACTTCTTGCATCAACAGATGCTGTTGATCTTCCCAGGAAATACCTCCCTTAAGGATATATGACAAAATACCTAAGATGCTCTGAAGATTTCATAATGTAGTCTCTTGTTCACTCACAGCTCATGACCATCTAACAATGCTTGACGTTTGTGTACATGAGGAAAATAGCACTGAGTAAACCAGAATGCACAAATGTCTAATATGAATACACAGAGGCAGAGGTACTTGTCTTCAACTGGCACAAAAAAACCAAATTAGCGTTCTTGGAGATAGGAAGCCAACAGACAAAATGGCTTTCTTCAGAAAAAAACAGAAAGTAAACTCTACCAAGTATAAAAAAACTAACCAAATTTGGTTATATCAAAGCAAACTTGTGAAGCTGCTTCTATGGTATATCTGCCAAAATGCTGCAGGAAAAAGATACAAAGCACTGTCATCAAGTAAGTCAAGGTGCACTTCCATTTCAGCTTTTTTATGCCAATTATGTGGATACAGTTAACTGACAGTAAATAAATTTGGGAAAAGATTGCTTGAGTTTATCCCCAGGTGGCATTTATTTTTCTGAATCCACAAAACATTGGTATTTTGAGTGTAATGAGTTAGATTGCATCACGACATATTGCCCCACTATTCTCACATTAATCAATAAGGGTTATTTGGACAAGTCTCATGCATCATGATGAAGACTGAACACTCAGCAAGGGTACTTTAGATGTCTGAATGAAATCAGAAAATGCTTTGAATGATTCCGTCACCTGTACCCTCCAAGCCATATCTCTCTATAAAGGACAGTAAGAGTCTGAAATATGATCCTCTAAGAAATTAAGTGCCAAAAGTAGATGGCACAAACCCATGTTTTGGACAAAATCCTCAATCTCTCCCATGCAAATTCAAACCATGCTTTCCATTTTCTAAGTATATCTTCTAGAGTTTTTTGTTGTACAAGAAATTAAATATTTCTGCAAGGAAAAGTAAAGTATCTAGACTTTCAACACCCTAAGCCCCAAGAAATGTAGACAAACCTACCACCTGATATCAAAATATGAGTTAGATTAAAAAATACCAGTATGATGGAATAGATAATTTTCTTTTTTGAAAAACCTATATTATTTAATCTTAAAAGAAGAAAAATTATAATTAAAAAAAAAGAAAAATCAAACTTACTTCTTCTTCATCAGGTTCAGCTTCTTCTGTTTCAACAGCTGACATACTAGCAACAGGCTTGTTCCATGCCAACTTTAGCTCTTGTCCTTTGAAACGAGATCCATGAATTGCAGCCTAAAACAAGTTTAATCATCTTAGTTACACATGATTTTACAGAAGAAAGTCTAACCTGTCATCTGTTCAAACTGAATTACTGTTAATAGGTTAAATGAAACAACTTCATTCACTGCACACGGGATTCATACATCCTTTGAGGAAAATGATGAAAATACATTCAGAAGAAAATATGCTTGCAAAACCATAAATCTTTGGGTGATGTGGGTAACATACTGAACAAATACCTTCCTGTTTTTTAGTATTCTTTTGTTGGGCTTCTCACCTTTCAAAGACAGACACAAAACTGTTAATGCAACTTACTGGAAGAAGTAAGACAGTCCACAAATTGTTTAATATATTTTTAAAAACCAAACAACTAAAAAAAAAGGCCCTTTGTGATTACAGTGGAATCTACTGGAAAACGTTACACTTCCTGTAAAGCTGTTGTAATTGAAATGTAAAAATTTTTAACTTATGGGATATTCATGTCTTTCTAAGTACCAGGTGCATTAAGTGGCTGCTTTGGAAATAGTATGTTCAAATTAAAGTAACATGAATGAGCATAAATCAGCGTTAGCAACAGTCCGAAATAACCGTCATAGTCACAAAAGATTTATAGTACAATCTGAAAGTACAGCATAATGTGAAATGTAGAAACAATTACATGTTCAATGACATCTGAACATGAATTGTGTGATATTAAAGTCCCCAGGTATAAATTTTAAATCTGTACATATAAATTTATGATAAATTTAAAAGATTCTGTGCTTATTAAAATGCAGCTCAGGAGCTTTTTGTCCATGGTCTCATCACAATGTCACACAACTAGAATTTTTAAAAGTACTTATATGTGACATTTAGGTGCAGAAATAACTTGTAATCTTTGGAAGAAATTACTACTACATAAAAATGCAATATTTTCCAATAGGGAATCTTCCTCTTCCTTCCAGGCTAGAACATATATGATCCTAAAGCCTAGGCCTATTTTCATTTAAGAAGGTAAAATATTAGCTGCATTTAATTCACAATTTGCCTCAGCAGAGCTTTTTAATGATTACCTTCTACAACTTCTCAAATTGCCAGCCTTCAAGTCTGCTTTAGTTGTAAACATAGACAACTAATGGAAATAGTTCCAGTAGTTCCAATGGAAATATATTTAATATGTAAAAATATCTTAAAGAAAATACAAATTTTCCTAGATTTGATTGAACGCAGTTTTCATAAAATTTTCATTTAAAAATGAAGGTGAAATTAGACACAAAGTTGTTTGACAACTGGAAGTTTTAATGCTCACTAGAACACTGACATCTCAAACATTGATCATGAATCCTGATCCATCTAAAGTATCCCCAGTGTCTGAAGCATAACTTGAACTTCACCTTGAAAACTCCACCTATTCTATTTGAGAGTGATTGAGGAAGAACATACTTCTTTTTAAATGCACTGAAACGCATTCACAAAAAAACAGTATTAAAAAAGAGACATACATAATGCTGACGTCAACTTTTCGATCAAACATATGCCTTTTCTCCCCCCTGCCCACATCTTTATTCTGTGTTACCTTCCTTTTCAGGTGCTTATTGTCTCTATACTTCTGTGTTTGGTTCAAAATACTACCATTCCCTGCTTTTTAGATATAGTAGATATAGAAATTTAGCAAGAGCAGAGAAAACATTCCATGCCAATTTTTAGGCAAAACATCTCTAAACATGTTATAATATGCATTTTGTTGATAAACAAGCATGTGTAGCCAGATACCGAAAAGATCCTTGCAGTGAATCATACTCCATCTGGGAGAAGCAAAGACTTTATTTGGATAGTCCATAAAAACAGGTTATTGTTCTAGGTGACCTATTTTTCTTTTCAGAGAAGCCGAAGTTTCTCTCTATAGTTAGAAGTCTTTCTTACGTAAACTACAACGTCGAAGAATATGAAGCTGCAAAAAGAAGTGCCCAATATCAGGAAGCACCAAAATTAAAATTCCAACCTTAATTCGTTTGTGAACATACTAATTACAACAGTAATTAGTTGTAAAACTTCAACTAAAAATTGTAATTGTAATCTTAAAATTGTAACAAAATTTGTAATTTGTAATTTGTAAAAGGTTTCATTTTATGTTTTGCAAAATTTCAAAATAAAATAAGATTAAATTAAAAATAGATAAAATTTTGCAAAATATAAACACAAAATAAAATCTTTCCATACAAGCATACTGTAAATGTGAATCCATTCTTTCTGGAGTCCCTACTATTTCAGGAATACTCGCTCCCAACAGCGATGCAAGGAATTTAGAAAAAATAAATTCATTTTCACAACTATGTTGATTATTTTGTTCAGGATCATATAATGCCTGTATCATGGACCAAGTAAGGCAGGAGTCCAGCTGACCCAAATGTATAAAGCACTAATAATCCATACGTAATGATACTGAATTACAATGTAAGTCAACTCGGGATTTTATTTTCTAAAAGTTACTTCTGCAATTCTGTGCTTCTGTTAATTTCATAAACTAAAAAAAACTTCATAAATTAAAAAAAAAATGCTAAAAAGGGGAAGAAAAAATAGAAATAAAAAAATAGAAAAATAGAAAAAATAGAAACTCCCATGGGTTTTCAGACAAAGATAAACTAAACTGATCCCAAAGTAAACATAGAGGTTTACTCTGCCAGATGTCGGCGAAATTTCAGGAAGACTGTGAGGGTACCAAGTCTTCAGGTGAAAAAAACCTGGCAATTAAATGAAAATAAACCAAGACATCAAACTATCAATTACTCAGAATTTCTCCTAATTTCCCTCTTACATCCTGCACTTCACTTTGCTATAAACGTCTATTTAATTTCCAAAATATTTCAGTACTATACAGTTCTGATATTTTTGTTTAATTTAAACTTTAGTGTCAGTGGTTTTTAAAATAGCTAGCAGTATTACATTTAATCAAACATAGAAGTGCAACATAACCAGCATGTAGTTGAATACTACACTGTATATTCAAGAAAAACTATACTCACAGCTTCAGCTTCTGCTCTTGTTTTAAAAGTAATCACCGCATGGAGAGAAGAGTCATCTATCTGGCAATCTTCAATTTCACCATATTGCTTTTGATAAAAAAAAAAAAAAAGTTTAGTAAAATAGTTCTCCACCTCTAAAAATGCAGTCCTGAATCAAACCTCAAAAATAAAGTAGAAAATTACAACAGAGTATATTTCACTGTCTTAATGCCAGAGTACTTGTCTTAGCCAAGAACACAGTTACTTGTACTTGCACTTCCAAAACACTGAAGTGCTCTCATCTCTGGAGTTCCTGATTCCTACAGGTATGAGGTAAAACTATGATAGAAAGGGTTGTTCTGCTTCAGTATTTCTCTTTTGATCAGAAAGAAGGGATCTTGAGATGATTACATTAGCCTATTACAAAACTCTTCCACAAAAATATTTCTTAGAGTCAGGAACTGCAGAAAAAGTTTCAAAACTTAATCGTATTTCAGCATCTTAGAAACATGACCCATCTATTCCAGCAATGGCCACCGTGGTTTTGCTACCTTTCATGCTGCCATCGCTGCAAGCTGCAAAGACCAACAATAAACCACATCTGTGCAAGTGAGACTGCACTGCTGATGTGCACAGAACTGTGGTATCATATCACTGAAACAGAATTACAGCTCAGAGTATTTCCAATGGAATTTGGAGCAAGTTTAAAACAGCAAAATCGCAACCTGCAAAACTAAATAATTCAATTTTTTCTCAGTGTTATCTAACAAACACTGTGAATGGAATTGTATTTGTGCATGTTACTAAGTTACTTTTTGATTAATATTTTGGCTTGTTAAAGATAGTAAGTTTCCTATAAAAGGAGAAACCGGTCCTTGTTGGTTCTTTTTTTTTAAAGCTTCTTGCATGACTGCCTGACAGGAAATAATTAAGTGGTCCTGGAGTATAATTAACTGACTGGAGTAGAATTTAGTGGACTTACTGGCTCCGAGACTTCTCCCTTCAGAGCGGACCACTGCATTAAACGTTGGGGGAAAAAGCCCCAAACAAACAAGGGGGAGGGTGGCACATATGGAGATTCACATGATATTCCTAGCATTCATTCCACCAAATAAACAAATTTGCTTTTATTATACTTTTTTTTTTTAATGGAGGATAAGGGTTTTTATACATTTATGTTGGTTTTTCACTTTATTATATTTGCAAAGAAAAATTTGCTAAAACTTGTGTATGTCAATTTATCATTTTTAGACTGAAAATGGAAAAAAATTATGTAGAAAAAGCTCTGACTTCTTAAGCTTAAGTACATGAATAGACAGAAGTGTTTGGACGCTTTTTCAAAATCTGCATAAAGTGCACAATTTTCATCCCGACTCTTAAATTCAGAAAGTTGGGCAAAAGCTGAACTGAAAACGTTCCAAAAAATTTTCATTAAGCACTTGTTAAGATACTTGAACAAAGATAAACACACTTCAAGTACTGAAAGTTTGGCAATGAATCAAAGCTCGTTCTCACCATCCCCATCCCTTATTTTATCCTTCTGTAACTAAAAATTTGTAAAAAATGTTCATACGTCCTAAGCAAATAAATACTACAAGCTGGTTTTCTTTAAGAAAAAGAACCCAGCCTTGTAAATGCTACGCGATTACAGCTGTAACTAGTTGATGCAGTAGTGTAATTTTCCTGGTTTATGTTTTCCTAATGAATCCTCTGCATATCATGCTAAAGATTTATTCCTACGTAATATTTCCAGATGAACTGAATCAAAAGAAAACAAGTCATTCAATAGAAGAATGTTATCCAAAGGAAAAAAAAAAAAAAAAAAAAAAGGTGAAATTGTGCCATACCGCAAAATGAGGCAGAAGATCTTCTCTGTCGCTTTCGGTGAATGCAGAGATTTCCAGCGCCCTGGGCCGATGATCCACCACTGCATGCACAGGAACTCCTCTGCCTCTACCGCGGCCGCGTATTCCTCTGCCTCTGCTGCGTGATGCACCCCGACCTCTGGCGTGAACCCCTCGACCACGAACTGAAGACAGAATCCCTCGCTTGGCAGCCTAAGATGTTTACATGTAACATATTGATAGATGAAAATTCACAATCTACGTGTTTAGATAGAATTAACAAACACATATTCTGATGTTTCCTAAAAACACACCCCCCACGGAAGGCCCAGAAAGAGCAGCTTTCAGGTCTTAAAATAACAAAAGGCAAACATTTAAGTAACATTCAAAAGGTAATTAATAAAAGCTACTTAGTAACAGACCAATACTAGGATGGAAACAGGTAACAAGAACCAGGTATCAAAAGAACCCTTATCTGTGAAGATTAATTCCTTGTAGAAAAAAGGAACTGCAGTACAACTGAGATTTCATTATCAAAATTTCTTCATATGGTGTCTAACTACTTAATTTGTCTCTTTATTATGCCTATCAATTTATCTCTGAAGTTCAGGCAAGACTTTTATTCTGACCAGAATTAATGCACTGTAAGAGCTTTCGTTCACAGAACCGTAGGATGTGAAACAAAGGCTTCTAAGGGGCACCTCCAAAATCAAAATATTCACTGAACACTTGGCTCTAGGCAGTCAATAATATCCATTCCCGCAGTACATGTGTATCCCTTCTAAAGAACTGGCATATACTCTTGAAGAACAATCGAAAGGCTGATGATAGTGACAGTCATTTAGAAAATAATTTGCAAAAATTACTTTAAGTTTTCAAAGACCACTTTCAGGTACCTAATTTCAATGTTTACAACAAGAAAAAAAAATCTTTTTAAACCCAAAGAGATCAGCCATAGGAATCAAATGTTAAATGAGACCACCATGTTTTTAATAAATCCTACAGTGTTTACAACTCAAACAATGATGGTACTACTTTAATGCATGTCAGTGATATCACCCATGAGGAGATCAATCTCTTAAGGCTTTATTAATTAAATTAATCAGATAATTTTACAATAGTATCTACTTTGCTTTTTATTTTTTTATAAACAGAATACTAAAGGGTTTGGTTTATTTTAGTTTTGTTTTTTGTTGGGGTTTTTTTAAACATTTTAAAATGTTTAAACGTCTAATTCAGGCCCTGCTGACTCAACAAACAAGCTGTAAACTAATTGGATTTTCTTTCAGTAAAGTCAGGGTCACCTGGAACAGAAAAACAGGTTATGAGTCAAGGAAGCAACACATAAAATATTGTGGGAGTCAAAGTCACAAGCACAATCTGCGAATAAAAAGATTTTTAAGAATACTGAAGAATCAAACATCAAGGGAAAGAAAAACATATCCCTCTTGTAATTTGTACAAGGGATATATTTCATACTGTTCCCTGAAACATGGCAAGTGTGCATCACTAATGACCCATCTAATTCTGTTGGTATTTGGTAAAGGCTTCAGAAAATTCATTTAAATATTACTGTCCTGAAAGAGCTCTTCTTTTTCCAACTCAAAATACAAACAGACTTAATGAGAGATGAAGTAGGATTAGTGCACTCAACTATGATGTAACTTCCTCTTGAATGTGCACCTACTTTTCTATTTCTATTTTGCATGTCATTCAATTCACATATTTTCTGAAATGGAGAATTTATAAATAAGCTTTCAGTACACTTATAAAGCATTACTCACCATCAGAAAATATATTGTTAACAAAAGCTTTTGTGTCACCTCTATTCAACTGGCTTGGTTTATTAGCAAAACTATTTTCACAATTACCAAAGCCGCATAACAACTTAGTTTTAAAGTAAGATTTTAATGCAACTTCGCCACATGTATATGCACTGTATTCATATGCAGTTATACGTAAGACATGACCAAACTTCATTAAGACAAGTGGGACTTAAGCAACGCAGCAGCCCTGCTTAACAGTAAAAAGAAATAAGGTTATCAGGTGATTCAAATAGGTATTATACAATCATATAGACAAGAAAGTGCAATATAACACAGAATACCACCCACAGCATTCATAATTTCTCAAAATGAAACACAGATAGGAAGAATTTCGCATAGCCATCTCAATTTTTTTTTAAGCAAATACTTGAAGGAAAAATTGTGTTTCTATACACTGAATACTTCTTGAAACACTGTATTTGCTTTTGTCAAGTTCTCCTCTTGAAACCAACACTGTCATAACATTAATTCTGGCACCTCAGGCTTTTTGATTAATCTCATTAAGAGGCTTCTAATACTTAAGAATAAAAGATCAGGCAGTGTTTTTCAACTCTTCTGTGTTAAACACAAAATTACCTACAGGCAACAATTTAAAAACACTCCTGGTTCTCAAGAAAGCATTACTACCACAAATCTATAAAATATCATGTCACCTAAATAGTTACAGAATTTAAACAAATTAGCAATCACAATTAAAGTCAATACTATTTCTGAATTGCACTGAAGCAGAGAAAGTGTTTTTTTTAAATATTATTGCTAGATGTCTCCATCTACGTGCAACTTACTGCTGCACTGTGGAGCAAGACAGTTTATGATACAATACACAAGCTACTAAACATAAAGGAAAACATTTGATTTAAAGTTAATTGCTACAAAAGAAGAGACAAACATACTTCCAGCTGTAGCTCTGTATACTTCCGTCTTAATTCAGTAACTTCCTCCCCAGCTTGCATCTTCTTGTATAAATCCAGTTCAGTATCTAGTAACTCCTTCTGCATCTAAGAAATTGTTATGGTAAATTATTAGTTACACAGTTTACATTCTCTACTAAGAAAACAATTGGTCAATAAAAAGCTGTAACTTCACAGGTATACTGCTCACTACACTGGGTTTCCACCTTCAAAAACAAACCAAGCACAAGCTTAGGAGCCTTCGTGGCAAGGTAAAACTTCAATATAATAGTATATTTCTGAGCTTTGTGATGTCAAAGCTTTTAGACTACCAAGCAAAGCCAAAGCCAATGGAATTTTTTCTAAAATAAAGATACATACCATAAAAATTCGAGATTATACAGTAATGATGATGAGATAAAAGGAATTTAAAAAAGGGCAGTACAACTATGAATGAACACAAAATCTATAATCAGTGCTGAGAAAAAGTATGTAAGTTTATTACAATATCATAATGCAAAAGCACAAATGGTAGCTCTGTTCAGACCAAGTGGAAAAAACATAGGAAGTAACAAGACCTTTGCTAACAAAAGATTGGTCTCAGATGCACCCTAAGCTACCTTCCAGGACACAGTATCTTGAAAAAATTACTGATGTTCAGAAAACATATATGAAACAGAAAGGTATCTCTGAACCCCAAATAAGTCATATTCACTGCAACCACTGAGGTGCAGAGCAAGATTTACGTGACCAGGAAAATTTAATTTGAAGTTCTGACCGAAGTGAAACCTTTGTTTTCTTTTTTTAATGGAAGAAGAAGCACCCAAACATTCCAGTGATGTCACAAATGAAGGCTAAAACTATAGAGGACTGTGAAACTGCTCATGTGTACACCCATTGATTCAAAAGAGCAGCATGGAATGTTTACAGAGGCTGCATGTCAAGAGATGAAGGTTTGACAATTGTGACAGTTGGAAACCAAGTATCACAACTGATAAAGAAAGGTGATTTTGTTTCTTTGTTTTTTCCTGGAAGCTTTAAAAGAATAAAACCTGGATTATTCAACTGGCAACTTCAACCTCAAGCCCATTCATCTGCACTTTCTGATTATCTACAGCAACCACAGGAAAAAATCCATTATCTCCTGCATAATGGTTTTCCAAATTTTCAAAATTGGAATCAGTGTTTCTCTCAAATCCCACTGTGCTGTAATACATCAATGACATGACAAAAAAGGCCCTTCTGAAGTTTAATAATGACCAGCAGTTAGCACTCACAGAGCAGCCAGTGACACTGGTGTAATAAAGAATTTTGAGGTTTATTATTAGTGATCTTAATGAAGACTTCTCTTTTACTGAGCTGTGCCAGGTCTGAAGAAGAAAATACCTCCCTTAAGACAGACCAAGAGCCAGCAGAGTTTTCTCACTTAAGGGGAAAAAGCCTTTTGTAATCTCAACAAACTGGAAGAAGCAAAAAGAGGTAAAGACAATGGCAAAGTCATGTGGGCCTCATCTTCCTTGTCTTCAGCACGTTCTTCAGATCTGTTGAGATTTTGAACAGTTAAAAACTGCAAGAGAACCAAGATCAAAGTACTTCAGAAAATTGTCAAAGTTGTAAATTTCAACCAAACGCTCTGTAAAATCCTCACTTCCACAGCAGTCAGATGGGGCTGATTCTTTCTGCTATTTTGAATATTAACAAAACTCCACACAGATAATGGATACTTTATCTGCTATGAAGTAGGTTTGCTTAAAATGTTTCTTCATTTTCCATATTACAAAGGAAATGGAAAAGCATCTTGAAAACTTCATTAAAACTTCAATTCAAAATTAATATATTGCATCACTTTTCCTAAGTAAAAACAACTATCATAAGGAAGTGGTGGACCAGGTTACCAAGCACAGGGTGATGTGGGCAGAAGAGATCTCCAGTTAAACAAAACCAGGTTGAAGAACCACCTCAAACACAAAATTACCAATCCATACAAATGAGGGAAGGCATACAGAACAGCATCACAGGGGCAACATCTTTCTTTTCTGGGAAATCAGTGCCTCTCTGCAGAGTCTATACACTAATACACAAAAGTCATGAAACAAAGAGAAGGCACGGGATGTCTGTGTGCAGCTACAGGGCTACAGTCTGCCTGGGACAACAGAAACTTCACAGAAAAATGGACATGAGTGAAGTGGTACAGTGGACAGAGTCTCTTAAGGAAGGAAAAGCCAGGCTGGCAAGGAATAGGAGTTGCTCTTCATTAGAGAGTGCAGTATGAATGCACAGAGCTCTACCTGAGCACAGATGATGAGACAGCTGAAAGTTTCTGAGTCAGGATTGAGATGGCAAATCTATGATGGTGATATTGCAGTGGATGTGAATTACACCCTATCTAGTCCTGTTAAAGTAGATGAGGCCTTCTTCAGACAATTGGAAAAAGCCTCCTGTTTGAATACCTTGGGTCTGATTATCTGCTAGAAAGGCAGGATGGTTTCCAAGAATTGCATCCTCCAAGTTCCAGAGCATGCAGGAAAAAAGCTGGCAGGATGTTTGCCTGGATGAAAAAGATGATTCAAACAAAATTTTAATCCAAAACCAAGGTGCACAAGAAGTTGCGCATGAAAGGAACACAGTGAAATTCTCTGAACATGGAGGTACTGGTTTGGAAAGCTGAAGCCCACCGAGAGTTGAAGAAGGGCTTCAACACATCAATCAGCAGTAAGAGGAACACTATGCTGTGAAAAATGTGGTCTGAGAGCTGAACATTAAACAGGACCTGGCAACAAAGGACATGAGAACAGTGGAGGTACTGAATACCTCCTATTTCTCTTTACTGGAAAGACTTGCCTTCATCAATCCCATATCCTGAGGCTGGAAAAGCCTGGAGCAAGAATCACAGAATCATCAAGGTTAGAAGAGAACTTTAAGATCATCAAGTCCAACTGTCAACCCAGAACTACCACTGTAACCCCTAAATCACTAAACCTATCACCCAGCACCTGATCCAGATGCCTCTTAAACACCACAGGGATGGTGACTCCAACACCTCTCTCAGCAACCTATTCCCTTACCAAACGATCTATGCCCATTTTCAGGATAAATACATGCTGCTTCAACTTTTTCCTGACGAACTATATGAGACGCTATAATTGAGTACACAGAAGTAGTTTCAGTATTTCTTTTTGGTATTTCTTTCCAAGGCTGTGATCAAAGCTGTTCAGGAACAAATATTTCTATAAAAAGCAAACAACTGCATTTTAAAAAGGTAATATAATAGCATCTTTAGGCACTTGGGAAACGGGTAACCGCCATGTATCAACAAGAATTGCAGCAGAGAAGAAAACTCTTCTCACAGGTAAAACCCAAATATGGGCACCTAGATCAAAGGAAAACTGAGCGGTATAATCTTCAGTCTTAAAAGGTTAATACATAGAGAAATTTCAGTGACATAAAAAGTCCCAGGAAATTACGTACCAGTACAGTTTGTTTTGTGTATTAAACCTGACCAGAAGGTTATTTGTGCTGCCTAACTATTATCTTTTTGTATAAGAAATACTATTTTCCTAACTTCTATTAAAATTTAAGACAGCAATAGACTATAAACAAAGTATTGGACAAAGTAAAAGATTTAGTTTTTTTGATCTTCCAGATGATGCAGTATATGTGTAACAGCAGATACAGCTTTTAGACAACAGCATGGTTCTAAAATTAACTATGTTCCTTTGAAAAGAAGGCAAAACCAATCTCACTTCAAACAGGACTTCAAAATTAAACCAGTTAAATTTCTGTACATTTTCATTCTTCTGAAACAAACATGTGAATTAATCTATTAAAAAGCTGATCAAAACATGAGTACCTGAGTCTTAGTTTTCATGCTTTTTAGAGGAGTCCCTCCTCCTGGTGATACACCTTTTAATTCATCCTTTAACTTGGTAATGCTGTTAGTCAAAATTTCCAGTGTTTTCATGATTTCTGCTTTGTCTTCTGACTTCATGGCTTTATTCTTCTCCAGCTTTGAAATCAGCATCTGTCCAATTCAGAAAAAAAAAGTGTTTTTACTCAGCAACTACTATTACATATCTGTTTTCCAGTCGTCATTATAACTAATGGAGAAACCAAATATTGAATTTCTTTCGCTGCGACCTACAAATCAGCACACTGGACTTTTAACAGCTACTATTAAATTAAAATCTTTGTCTGAATCTCTGATTTGTTTCCTAATGAACATTTGATATTTCCATTTCATCTGGACAGATTTGCTCAACACACTTAAATTATTTCAAAATTTTATTCAACTTATATGACATTTTGGTTTTTTCCTCTTCCTAAGCCTAAGTGTAGTCATTATAATTTTCTACACCATTCTCTCCTGCTCTTGTCAAACAGAACTTAGGCTTTCCCTTCTACCAAACATGTGCATGTTGTTTACAAATTAGGCAATATCTATTAAAATTGCCTACATAAATTGCATAAGCCTGTAGGTTTTCTTTCAAGTGAACTAACGGGACAAGTTAGATTAAAACTATAAACTTAAAATAATGTGATAATGTCGTTCTAAGAGAATGATTCTTTTATGGGATGTTTTGGATTTTTGTTCATCCTTACAAATCCTGAAATATTTTACAGTGAACTGATATTTTATAACTGAATTGGTAACGGTCTTTAATGCTGTTTTACCTTCTGTGTTTCAATGTGCTTCTCCAAAATTTCTTGCTTCTTTTTCCTCACATCTTGTTGAAGTCGTAATGCTTCCTAGAAGCATAAAAATATTACAGAAAGTTTCTAGACTTTGAAACATAATGCCAGAATAATATACTATAACTGGCTACTACACAGTAGTAACTTACAATAACAGGGAAATGCAAGGTACTAATATTTCCATCTATGTTTTGGAAAACAATGCACCACCAAATTAAAGACCTAATTATCTTTTTCAGTTAGATCTGTGATGGGAAGACTTTATTACTGCACACATACAAAGTGACACCTTACACAACTCGACTGAAAGCTGGAAGGTGACATATTACACTCCCTCAAGAGGTACAGCATGCAAGAATTTAAATGTGCAAGCACAATTATCTTGAAAGCAACTGTAAATCAAGTCCATCAATTAAAACACAGTCTTCAGAACTGTTACAAGTAAAAAGAAAACACATTTTCTTTTCTAAATTTCAAGTGTCACCCAAAGAAAAGCACCTCTTTTGTGTCTGAGCGCTGTAACTGGGAAGCGACAAACACAGCCACTCCATCAGCCAACAACAGAACCTTGACAGGCAATGGGCAAATCAAAATGAACTGAAACTGATCAGTAAGTGTCAACATTGCACTCAGAATGAGAAGCAGGAGGAGATGCCACCCCTGCTGTGCTCAGCGCCTACTAATGGTGCTTGTGAGAAAGCAGTTGCTTCGTGCTCTCAAATACAGAATGTAGAAGTCTTAGTAGAAAACCATTAAAAGCTTTGATATCAACATATTTAATGGATAGTAGAGGAGAGGCAGAAGATGATCAACTGGAATCAGATTGCAAGTGGAATATCTTATACAAAGACTGTAAATGCACAACAGCCATAGACAAAGAAATAGTAGTCAAGTTTCTGTATGTCTACTCAAATACTGCCAAATTCTGCTGCAATGAAATGTTAGTTTTTCAATACAGTGTGCAACCATTTTTCTGAAGGGAAAGGGAAGGTAAGGTAAGGGGATGAATGCGAAAAAAAAGCTAGGGAGACAGAAGGAAAAGAAGGGAGTGAGTCCCACAAAATCATGTTTTTCCACAAGTACTAGTATATTGTAACAGGAATCTCTGAAGGCAGGAAGGAGCACAAGATCACACAAAAAAAGAGCCAATCACTTAGGCACATCTTCAGCGTCTTCTCTCAAAAAAAGCCCTACAGCTGTTACGATAAGTTAACAATTTTATTGCAAGTTTTTTGCCATTTTACAGGCATTTAGCGTCATAAATTGAAAGGTAAAGGCTCAATTCTAAAAATCACGTTAGGGGAGAAATATAAAATGAAATTCCAAAATTAGAACTGCTTTCCTTAAAGTCTGGACCAACGGCAAAACTCACATGTAGCTACAAACTGCTAGTTCAAATTACATTAGACATAAATTACAGAAATTTACCAAAACCAAAATCTTTGACCAAAATCTTTGTTTAATAATTATACTGACTCCAACACTTATGTTTGGACCTAACTTAGTATTGTATTCATCATTTGTGGTTAAAAAACAGTAAGACAAATAACGTCATGTATTTAGTTTTTCTAAATGGTAAGAACAGACCTGGAAAAGAAGTTTTGCTGGGCTCTCTTGAAAATTCTAAGCAAGCTAAAGTATAACTGAGTGATCTACTAAGGCCAAATACATTTTTGCTGCATTTCCTTTCTAGCATAAATATAAAAGAGAGAGCCTAGTACTACGTAAAAATAAAAACGGGTGCAGAAGAACTATAGCTTGGAAACAACAAAATGAAGAGTCATAAAATTCTTAGTTCTCTCAAAGAAACCATTTTGGTCACAAGTACAAAATACACTGAGAATAGAGGCCAGTCCCAGAAAGGTTTAAGAGAGAAGAACAGTGACTATACTATACTCCCTTTCACTCACAATAGACAATTCATACCTCAACGTGTAGATTCTGATTCCAGGAAAAAGTGTTTCACATTTTGAATTTCTACAGTTTTAAACCTGCTTACACTGCCTGAACATACACTGAAAAATAACAAAACAATGCTGAATTTTCTTGTAATATGTGGGGAAAAAAACATTATAGTGAATTTAATCTTGCAACAAGTTTCATCTATGTTCTTGAGATGAATATACATAGTGCTCTATCTCTAGGTCATAAATTCCCAACCTAGGTCCATTTTATAAAGAAGCATATTTAATTTACCTGTTTTTTCTTCTGTGCTTCATTAGAGTCTAGCACGGAAGTGGAAACAACAGGCAAAGATTTCTGTGCTGCCTTCAAAGCAGCAGGGTTGTACACAGTTTTTGTCAAGCCAGTAGAAGTAGATAAAACCTATAGGAGGAAATCATTTTATTTTTTTGCCAGTGAATTTCAATGTTTTAAAAAACCCGCATGAGTGCTTAAAAATATATAAGCATCTTTTCTTTTGTCTCCTTTGATGATACGGAATGTAAAAAATTGGTGTAGCAATTATATTTGGAGTTGTTGAAGTTAAACAATTTCTGAAGAGGCAGCACAACATCAGATATGTAAGCTATAAATATCAGTTTATAAATCCTCTCCACTGAGATTTCATATGTACTTCCAAGTTTCAAATACATAAATATTTACGTATTGAGCATAACTAAGGAAACAGAAGATTGAGATTTTTGCAAGAATAACTGTTGTTTTCCTTTTGGGTTTTGAAGTCTAAAATACAGTATTTCACGGCTGCATGGCTTTTCCAAGCAAAAGTTCAACATAATTTTAGAGACTAAGATCCAAAGTAGAGACAACAGATTCCTTTCATATGCAGTTGGTGCAAAGTAGAGCTTGCACAATCAGCTAGAAGTAACTCGAGTACAAGGAAGTCTTCAACATCATACAGCAAAGGAAGAGATTCCTGAGTCTCCTTGTTCTCTTTCCTACATTTGTAATGTGGTATGAAATTTCTCCATGACTTACTGAGAACACAGATGACTGCTTTACAATCTCTTTAGAACATACTATGCATATCTGCACAATACCTGAAGATTTGAACTACTCTGTTTTCTTAGCACGTTCCTTAAAGAATATTTTGGGCATGATAGTATTGAAAAATACATAGCTAACTCCTAGAGATAATATAGGCATGATCTTGTCCACCTTGTTAGCAAACAGCAGGAATTATGCAATTGGTATGATTTCCAGGAGTTTAAAAATACTTTCTATATATGTGGAAAATTAAAAGATGCATGCAAATTCTATTGATCACCATGCACTCCATAGAATAGACACAATGCCCACCAACAGGAGAAAAAAATAGAGACAGACAAGAAACAGAAAGACAGAAAAGACTAAGAGATTAAAAGAATTTTCAACAGGAATGACTCATATAAACCCTTTTCACTTCAGTGTGATATTTATACTACTTCTTCCCATAATAATGTGTTTTCAAGAGTACACAGGGCATAGAAAAAAACAACAAAAAAAAAATCAACACATTATGAGATACAATAAAAGGTGGTACAAATTGCTATAAGCAGGCCATTACAAAGATGAAGGATTTTTGTAAATTTATTTTAAAAAATTGAAGTATGCATATCCAAATCATACAGTTTCTATTACAAAGTAGCTTTAGGACAGGCTACAAGACAAACAAACAGAGGATCAAGAAAAGACAAAAATATTGACACATTCCTTTTGCCCTGATCAGTCTTCAGGGCAGAGTGAACCACACCTCCTCATCTCTTTTATGTAAGGGATGTAAGGACAGACACCTCAGTAGATGTACCAGCACCAACACAGACAAGTCATAAGCAACACTAAGGTCTTATAAATCTCTTAATACAATTCAAGAGAAGGAATAGTGTGAGTAGGATGAATCTCTTGCCAATTCCACAAATTTTAAGTCCCTATACAGATCTTACATGGCCTCACAATGACTGTTTTATCACCTTTTCCTCCTGCTCTTTGGGAAGAACAGCTACCTCCTTTCTCATTCTGAAGTTCTTGTCAAACCCTGCGCTCCATCAGGCACAAAAAACCATCTAGGACATGACACCTGTTTTTTGATGGATGTCAATCATCTAATTTCTAATGGTTACAGAATATAATGACTGCAAAATAAGCAAGGTATTTCCTTGTAAAGAGACAGTGGTAGGTAAAAAAAAAGTCAAATCAAGTTTCAGAATCTTACTAAAAATGTTAAAGGAAAATGCTGTTTCACAACAAATCCAGTGAACAGCCCAGAAGCTCATCAACATCACATCTGTACTGTAAGACAATGCAACAGAAAAACATTCGAGCATGAATTTACTCTTCGTAGAGAAGTGTTTCAGGATAACTCAACTCTTACAGAATGAGGAAAAAAAGTATTTCCACTCAAACTGCAAGCTGAAGCAGACTTCCTATTTCTAAAGTAAGCATATATTATGCATGTAAAATGTAGTTCAGGAATACACAGCAAGGTATTTATCTGCAACTAATTTAAAGTGCCAAGAATGGAACTAATCAAACTAACAAAAAAAGTACATGCAGGAAGCCAAGATCAATGCATTTAAGCAGACTGCTTGGCACAAAATGAATCAAAGACACATTCTCTAAAATTACAATTAATATTATCAGATTCTAGTATTGTATCATGACCTTTGTATGCTAAGTATCTCTGAAGTGAATTTTACCTGTTAGAATCCACTTAATCCATCAACTGCCATACTGATCATACTGAAAAGGGGTGGGAGGGGTTGTGTGTGGGGGGAATACAGTGCATGCTTCATTTATTTCAGGTCAAGCCAACTCCCAATAGCAAAGATCTCTATCTAGACAGAGGAATCCTTGGATAGACAGGATAAAACTTGCTATCTTTCTACTACAAGTCTTCTCAAATGAATGTTATAAACATTGGGGAAGCCTGTCCTCTGAAGTGCTAAACAGACCTGGAAACATGCATTACAAAATTTCCTACTGTAGCAAACACATCAATGACTTTGTATTCTGAAAATTGGAACCACTGGAGCCAAAATACATGGCTCATAACCACAATACAGATGCATCTTTCCCACCTTACCTCTCTTTGTCTTTTCTACACTGATTACTTTTCACCTTTATCTTTTCACAAGTACTGCAAATTGTAAAACCAAATAAAAGGGTAAATGTTTACAGCATCACCTTTTACAGGGCAGAGAAGTCCAGAACATTTTTATAGAACTGCTTTCTATAGTTTCATATGTAATGTCAAAATTTATTTATTTTTAAAATTTATTTCTGTGTACTCCTAAACAACTCAGGATTATGGAACATATCTGTTATTTTTATGACTGAACAAAACGAACCTGCTATATTAAAATCCACAAAATAGCAGCTTTTTTCCTAGTATGTCTTATTCTTCTTATAATAATTTACCCATCTGTTGAGTTTTGATATACTTTCTAAAACTAATCTTAAAAAATTATTTTATTCAGTTATAAAACAATATTGACACAAGTGGTTTCATAAAAGAAATAATTCTACTGAAATTATATATGAGAGAAGAGAATATGAGACATTTTCTTACCTTTTCAGTTGTTGGAGTAACTGGCTTTGACACAAAACCAAGTCTGTCCTTCACAGATAATTTAGTCACATTCTAAGAAAACAAAACAATATTGTAATTCAAATGCACACTGCAGTATTAGCAATTTAGAAACAATATTTAACTAATAAAACAACAGATTTTTAGGCAACAATACAAGAAAAACATTCAAACAGTTGATAAAATTTGTTTTAGATATTTGATTTTGGGGTTAATATACATGTATAATATACATGTATATACATGGGTAAGACATATATGAAGCCAAATCTGGAATCAAAGATTATACTACATATTTTTTGCAAGAAGTCCAAGACATGCTAGCTGGCAGAGGATTATCTGCACAGGCCCTTTTAAATACACTGCAGCTCTTTTGTTTCATACTCTGCTATTTGCTGATTACATCTGCATCAAATGCAGAAAGCTGCTTGAAATTAAACTGCAAATGTGTTCTGATTTCTGCTGGTCCTCCTTTCCAGAAGTAAAACCAAAGCAGTGGCATAATGCTAATAATGAAATGTTGCAAATATAATAAAACATTAAAGACTATTTCTAATGGGTGTAACACACCAGATTCTGTCATTATTCATATTGGTACTATGGTTACACTCTTCCTCATATTAGGAGATTCTGAAAACACTTCTAGATACAGACCATTGTTCTCTAAGGGTTTTAGGTGTTTAACAGATAAAATATATATATACTTTTAAAAAATTCGCACTTAGTTTTTTGGATAGAAACTCACTTCATTTTGAAATCTGACACCACCAATATAACACAATACTGAAACAGTTTCAGAACCTTTCAGCTTTCCTTTTTAAACTATGTAAAAAGCTATGATACTTAAAAATTATGTACCATGCGCAGGTAAAAAAGCCAAATATCATTGCACTGAGGAAAACCTTAACATGAAAACACCACTAACAAAATAAACAGATGCACTTTGAAGTAGCAAATGTGTACTTGCACCATATAAGTAACAGTAACTGGTACCTTCATACACTATGCAACCTATTTCAGAAAGGAGAGGCAACTGAATTTCTCACTACAATACAAACCTGAGCAACTTCTGTGTTGGCACCCTGTGCTTCTGCAGGTTCAATGTTACTCGCAGGTACTGGGCCAAGGCGCTCCTTCACCGACTGCTTCACTACAGGCAAAGTGGGCTGCTGTACCAAGGGCTGGATCACCTGTAACATCACCCCAGCCCCCCAAACAGCACAGTGTAAAATCAACAACGAAAGGCTGCTACACATCTGTCATTCAGTTAGTACACAATGAAATTACTGCAATGGCATTTACATTTATTCTTCTTCCCTTCTACCATTCAATGGCTTTTCCACCTGATGGGAGAAATAACACTTCATGAGATTTATTATGTTATACTGAATATTTGTGTAGTGCAAATGGCAATAACATCCATTTTGCACTTGCAGCTTAAAGAAGTGACCAAACAACTCTGACTGATTTCTATTAATTACATATACTCAGCCTAACTTAAATTCTACCTATCAGAACCAAATACAACATAATAAAGAGGTCTTCTGGCTCCTCTCTCAACTCTTTCACCATCAACCATTTACTTATGGAAAGACATAATACAAACTTGTATCACAAAGATTCTGTTTAACTTGGACAAAATAGAAAAAAAAAAGGATATAAAAACATGCAGTCATGGGAATGAAGAAAAAAAAATGGAGCAGATAATCTTTGAACCTACCATGGATATACCCTGACACCTAACACCTTTCCTTTCTATTCTTTGACAAAATCATTCAACACTTAAGACTGAAAAATATGGTTCCAAGCAAGCTTATTGTCATATTTATAGCCCTCAGAAGGTCACCTAATCCATTTCTCCACTGCAGGGCAAAGACAGTTGTGCCATTACTGACAGTATCTATCTATCTCGTTCTTACAGATTTCCGATGAAACAATTCCTGTCACCTCTCTAGCGAAAAGTTTTTCAGCATGCTTTGGCATTAGAAAATGTTTTTTTATATTTAACCTAAATCTCTTTGTGCTGCCTTTTAAGCCCAGAACTTCCGATTTTAATGGAGAGCATATTATTTCCGCTTCCTGGCAGAACTCTTTTATTTGATGATTTATTACAGTTGACTCCCACCACCTTTACCTAAGTACTTCCACTTCTGTCAGAAATTATACAGTAAAAATTTTCCAAAGTAATCCTGCTGATGAAATAGCAATAGTTAAGCAATTGTGCCTGACCAGATAGTACTGAAGGGACAACTTAAAAGTCAACTGACTTTACACTGAAGAAAATTCAAAAGCCTGTCTCTTTGGTGCCTGACAGACAGAATCTGGTTGGAAGCCATTATAAATACAGGTGAAATTAATTAACTCATAAATAATTAACATAACAGAGATCTTGACAAAAATACAAATATTTAGAGTATATGAAGTATGTTTCCATACTACTCATAGATATGATACCAAATAGTAATTTCAATAAAAAGAGAAGTAAATATTCACGCTCCTGAAAGACTTATGAACAAAAAATACCTGTTAACTGACTCAACGATTTTTAACTGTTATATTTTGGGGTAAAAGAACACAGAAGCACTGCACTTAAAATTTTAATTTTCTGTTGGAAGTTTTTCTTGTTACTGTGTGCCTTCTGTCTCTGGTAACAGACTTCAAACTGCAGTCTGCTGACGTGTGCTGAATGACTGTTCTTGGTGGGGCAGGAACACTTAATACTGTCCCTGGTACTAAGGGGAATTCATTCTCAAGCCAGCATGGTTAACTTGCTAAAGGTATTATGGTAGAAAGCTGGTAACACCACTAAAAATTCTGAGACTACTTAAAATAACAAATACATAGATGATATGTTTGTTTGGAAATACAGAATTAATACTCCAATAATACTCTAAATAGCATAATCAGCAAATAAGCTGATAGTACAGTCCAAGCTATCTTTCGAGTAAGAGGGAATGTCTGTCGAAGGCAAATGACGTACTCCACTGCCCTCTTCTGGCGGAGATGAAAATAAGCTCAGAAAATACCACTGAGTAGCACAACTTTAGACTAAGCATCAAGGATATCTAAAAAATCTAAAGGATGGTAACAGGGAAGATAGTGAGATAGAGGTCATTACAACTGACTTTTTGTAGATAAAAATCAGGTGAGTTGTTAAAAAAGAAGGAGAGAAGACAAACTGTTAAAATGTTGTATGGCAGGATGGCCATGGAAAACTGCGTCACTGATTGTGAATGATGATGACGTACACTATCAAGAGAAAGTAGGAACTCTCAACTCACAGCAACAACCGAAAGAATCCTCTAACAAGTCATTCACACATTATATCAGCATATATAATTAAGTGACCATTTCTTCTACAGAGCCTGTCTTGTTTTTTTAAGGGCAGAATGTGTTGTTCCACTGATGGCAACTCCAATAAAGCAGGATACACAAATATTTTGAAGGACTTGCTACACCAGCCACTAACTGAGAAGACTCTACTCAATAACCCACACAGCCTGGAAGAACCCAAGGTTCCTCTTCTGTTTGAGTACAGCCACTTCAAATGCTGACAAGTCTGATTTGGCTTGACATAGGTTAAAAATCCACCCTTCACAACACTAATTGCTGTCTTAATTTTTTTAATGTTGCCAATGGTGCTACGAACATGAGCATTTTCAATAGGTGTTCCTCTGCAATTCAATCCAAAAATGCAGATGGGAGTATTTCGGTTGTAAAAGACCTGCAACTATCATCTAGTCCAACTGTCTAGTCACTTCAGGGTTGGCCAAAAGTTAAAGCATATTGACAAGGACACTGTCCAAATACCTCTTAAACAGTGACAGGCTTGGAATCATCAGCCACCTCTCTAGAAAACCTTTTTCACTGTCTGATGACTTTCTCAGTAAAGAAATACTTCATGTCCAGTCTGGACCTCTTGTGATACAGAACCAATCCATTCCCAGACATTCTGTCCCTGGATATAAGAGAGATTAGCAACTCCCTCCCTACTTAATAAAGTCCCTGATTCCGTCCTACAAAATTAGTCTCTCTAATGCAGCTCTCCTCTTCCAGTGTTGTTTGCAAGTCCTTAGATCTATGTGTGTATAGCTGTATATAAAGATATACATATACCTTCGTATAAAACAATTGATTCTGCTACTTGCTATACTAGTATGCATGCTCAACAGGAAAGGGAAGGGAAAGGGAAAGGGAAAGGGAAAGGGAAAGGGAAAGGGAAAGGGAAAGGGAAAGGGAAAGGGAAAGGGAAAAGAAATAGAAAAGAGGGAAAACCAGCAGCTTTTGGAAGAAAATGGAGATCATCTTTCAAGAAAAAAACCCACAACTCTACTGCCTTTCTTATACTCACCAGAAGAAATAAAAAAGCCTATACTAATTAAATCAAAATACATGTTATTCAGCAGACAGCTGCATCAACTCTTGCTTGAGATGACAACAGAGTGGAATTCTGTGACAAAAGTCACTGAAAGGCTTTCTTTAAATACCTTTGGTCTCATCTTGCTAATCAAAGAATTAGCAAGATGAGGTCAAAGAATTTACAACTGAAGAGTGACTTTTGGAAATTAATTACATGAAGGAGTCATTATTTCAAAAGGACTTTGTTTACTTGATATAAACTTTCTCTTTTATGTTTTGAAGATTCTGTTTTACATAATATGCTAGAATAGACTTAGATCCTCTACCTTCTGCGTAGTCGTCTGGATTTGTGGCACGCTGCCTTCTCGATGCCAATAAACTTTAATAAAACGATTATTTAATACTGCTTCTGTACTTGATATAGCTTTCTTTGCTTCCTCATGTGTGGCAAACTGAATAAGGGCACCTTCTGGATCACCTTGATATGCAACCTAAGATTTAAAATAGAAGAACAAAATTTACCACACAGATGATTTTCACTTGTGTCTAGATTATCATTAAATCATTAGCTTCTAGGCTTAGAAGCTTACAATTCACACCCAATATGCATCATTAGATAAATACTTCCCATTCATGAGTTTGTTTGAAAGACCTGGCATCACAATCAACCTTGAGTTTATGCTAATAAACTTTAAGAATAGTTAAAACACCTCAAACAGACAAAGTAAAGTAAAACCCCAGTCAACGAGTGCTTCTGTTTTCAAATATGAGTATTGTTTGAAAGACAAAAGGAAGCATCAGCAAAGTAAATTACTAAAAAAAATGCACAGGTCAGATAGTAAATGTCCTACCTAATATCAGAGCTGGACAGCAAAGTTCATTTTGATTTTCCTCCTTTGAGCACTAACACATTATTTTACCTTCAAAAGCCAAGATTATACCCTTTTCAAGAAGAGTATAGCTTTCAATCTCCATATGCTTATCTATCTGTCTCTCTACACACAACCACATTTTACTTGCCTTAATGAATAATACTCCCTCTTAATACACCCATAGTCTTAATTAAACTATAGAAAAGCTTAAGAAATATTTAATAGCAATTAAGAGAGATTTAAAATCCCTCCAGTGTTCAGACAGGCACAGAAGGTTTATTCTGTACTCTATCAGTACACACAAAAATATTGTGACGCCACCTCTTCATTCCAGCTCTCAGTGCAAACAACAGAGGGTATAGAAAAACGCAAGGTAGCATCTGAAACTTGTTGACAACGAAGCATGGTGAAAGGTCACATTGAGTAGCTTAGCACCGAATATGAAATACTGACATTACGCACGTAGCTTGCAATACATAACCAGCCTAAGAGAGGTTCTAGTTCTTTCATCGCTTTTCTGTCTTTCTTTAATTGCTTATTGGGTGACTCCAATAAACCACAAAGTAATCATAAGGAACTACCATGGGGCTAGAGACCAATTATATCACAGGGACTGCTTTCTGGATGAGAAATTCAGGTTTCCCGTACTTAAAATTTATCTCTGAAAATACAGAGTGTTTACAATAGCAGAGCCAAACTTGAGAAAATGGGTGAGACAAACTCACTTGCAATCAACTTTCAATGTTTTAAACAATGTTTCTTAAAAGTCTTATCTCTGAGGAACACATTTTTTCAAAATCTAAAAGATGACTAGAACATTTCATTTCTTCAACGGCATTGTCATTAAAAACAACAAGATCTTGTTTAAGAACCAAGTCAGGAAAATAATGAACAGTTTCAGAGAAGCAGGAAAAAACAACTGGCATTGTGCTTTTAGCAACTACTGCTATCTTTACATCAAAGCATACTGCTTTCTCTTTACTGACTCTTACCTGCAAGTTGACTAAGTTTCCAAACTTACTGAAGTGCTCGTTAAGTTTGCTGATATTGTTAAGTTCTGGGGGAACTTTCCTCAATTCAAGTTTTGTATTTTCATTTCCAAACTGCACCTTCTTCTGGAAACCTGGGCTATTTGTTCTGTTAAAATTTTGCCTGCAACAAATAAAAATCAAGCCAGAAATCCATAGCAAACTAGCAAACACAATGTTAAATTGTATATGCTTACACTGAAGCATGTGTGTATGAGACACAAAGATCTGCAGACTTAAAAAATAATGCAATTTTAGAAATGTGAAGAAGAGTACAGGACACACGCCCATACACCTGCCATCTTCCCCACTGATATTCGCAGCATACCCAAACATATGACAATTCACACTTATTTGCTCACGTCAGTAATTCCTGACTTCCAAATTGCTTCTCTCCAAAAACTATTTCTTAGCAATAACATGAAAATTCCCCACTACTGTTTCAAATAACTATTACTTCAAGGCTCTCCCCAGTCCCAGCAATCTCTTAAAATGCCTTCCAACCTTGCAAACTCTTTTTTTCTCAGTAATATACTTGGCAACTCAAATCAAAATAGCAGTGATAAAATTCACATTTCACAAGTAACATCAGTCATCTCTAACAACCATCACACTGCAGCTTTTCTACTTCTTAGATCATGCCAGCTTTCAAGGAACAGATTTTAGTATCATCCAAAGCAACTTCATCTATATACTGCCTTTGATAGAAGACAGTCAAATACAGATCACACTGTAGTGTGATTTTAGTACCATCAGTGCACTCACAGATTAATTGCTTGCAATTTACAGAGACACAGATATGTTTCAGATTGCAGTAAAGCAGTTCATGAAATTCCAACTATTAAGCCAACACTGTGTTAGCAATCACTCACTTGTCAAACCAAGTCTTCTTTGTAGGAACTCCACCATCCCCTGCACCAATTGTTCTTTTCCTGGATTCAGCATCTACCACTATTCTCATACTACTTTTATTAGGAGGTTTTTCTGTAAATAGATGAGAAGATTTTAATTTTTTAAAATTTATTTTCTGTGTATTTGATTGTAAAAAAGTATTCTGCTCACACTGAATTTGCACTGAAAACCACAATTGTTTATTTTGAAATTATTATGTTTCTTATTCTGACTGAATCAAACCTTGGTCACAGACTTCTATTCTTAACTATCAACAGATGCTGTGACAGATCAAAAACAGCTAATAGTACTCATTTTGTCACAGTAACATCACACATACAGAAAACAAAAAAGGTGTGACAAAAGGCATCTGCCTCGAGATGACTGCACTCTGATTCACAATGATTCACAATGTCCCATGCAATACTCTGAGGCTCACACCACTCCAGCTAACACCTCCATTCTACTATTAGATGGCACACACAAAAATGGTCATGATAGGAAATGCACAGTACTCCAGGGCACTAACACCTAGGAGCAAGATTTATGGATGGAGTGGGAAAGGAGTCACTTTTGCTGAAGAACAGGAATCACACTGGGGGACTCCTCACTGAAAATACACCAACAGAAACATAGTAAGATTAAATAGAAATACATACAAATGCAAATAAAAACCACATTAAAAATGGTTTTATCCCTCTTCCATTCTCATTTTGTGTGGTGCTGCTTCTTCTCAGGGCCACAGGAACTGTGAGGTTAAGATTACTCATGCATAAAACTGTCTGCTACCAGATAAAAATGACTCCCTCCTCTCTGCAGCAAAAATCATCCTAAGATTCCACTACAGAAAAATTAGCATTTTTCTGTACAAAAGATATACAAAGTGACCAGTTATTAGAGCTAAGTGTAAACTGTGCAATATTCTAGCAAAAAAAATTCATTTTACCTGTAAAAAATGCACACACAAAGCAATTACAGACATAGCTCCCTATTCAGTTAAATGTCTCTTAATTCCGGAAGATTTTAGAAAAATGCAGTGTTTTCCAGTATTACATTCTCTGAAAAGGTCCTCAACCTGCATTAATGTAAGAAAACCAGCTAAACTAAGTACAGCTTTGAGAGCATACCTCTGGGTGGTAGATCCATATCACCTGATGTGAGTCCTATCAAATTTGGTCTTTGGGCATGCACTCTATGTCTATACATAGGTCTTGAAGTATTTGTTATACTTGGAGCTTCTGGATTATAGCCATCTGTGTCATACGTTTCTGGTAACAAAGAAATTGTCTAATTAAAATAAATTGCAGTTAAAACCCCTAAGGTTTCAAATATAATATTCAATTTAATTACAAGATAGAGTTACAATAAAAGAGTTGTATAACTACTATCATAAAAAACCAATGTGCCAAGTTTTCTGCTTAAACACAATGAAAATATTACACTCCAGTCAAAATTCACACTTTATATACAAATTTTACTTCCATCTTGAACTAAGTCTGTAAAGAAGAATGTTAATTTACTGTCACAGTCTATACAGTACAAACTTATTCCCCCAAACTATGAAATTATAATCTCTATAAAGTACAGTATAATATGAATCAATGTTATTCTATTTAGCAAACCTTGTGGGCAAAGCCTCAGTACTACACCTGCTGTAAAAAGAGAGGGTGGAGCAGGAGGCGGCTGGTGATGAATACCCGTGGTAACAACGGTAGGAACTGAGCTGGTTGCTGAGTTTGGGGGGCATCCATGCCAGCAGGCTGTAATGGTGGTAGGGGAGGGGGTGGTCCTGTCAAAAACAAAGCAAAACACTTCATTCATTTATTATCCACTACACTTTCATTACACTTGACTCATAAGGAAACTGATCTGAAATGCTTTTAAGGCTATTTAAGAAAAAAGGGGCTGAGAGGGCAAGTCTGCAGACTCGATGCTGTACCATAAATTTAAATGAAACCACCCCCAACAGCAAATGACTCAGAACTTGGATTAAAGAGAAAGGCACTTGAATCATTTAACATTTCTCCAAACACCTTCTTTCTACAAGTAAAATTTAATTGCTAGCCCAGTATTCATTTTTACCAACAGAAGAATTTTAAAGCTTTATAAAAACTCGTCAAAGAAACAAATTCTATTTTTTATTATAACAAAAATATTCTATGATGACAATAACTCGACTGAAGCTATTTTTCCTACTACCCAAGAAGAAACCTTCAACTCTGATGGAACTCTTCTGAAAATTGAAGGGGTTTTTTGTTTGTTTGGTTTGACTTTTCTTACAACAGGTAATGTGACACTTTCAAAGCTAAGCAGTCAAGCCCGATCTTCAATTTAAACACTGACAAGAGCAGGTTTTGGAAAAGGTATAAAGTGATATATCTGGACTTGTCAAGAAAATCTGGAAATAGCATATAAGGTAGAACTGACCAACCCAGAGAAAGTTACACTCTATAGTGACTGAAATAAATACATTAATATCTTTCTTAAATATACTATCAACAGGAAATTAAAACAGTTTAAGAAACTTCTAAGCAATATCAAATAACAATTATTCCTAAATAATTTTACCAAGTGGGACACCTAAGTTAATAAAAAAAAAGAAAAAGGAATAATCACATAAAATTAATGTAACAGGTTTTAAACCACATGAGGAAACTGAGCACTAAACTGCTACTTTATAAATGACAGCCAGGCACACAAATCTTCTAATTTTTAGTGCTTCAGCTGAAGTACTTTCCAGTGAAACAGTAAACAAAGTGGAGAATTTTTCTTAGTTACCTTACACACTTAGTTTCAAAATTAATCTCAAATTATACTTTCAGGCATAAATTTGATGTGGTTATGAATTATCTTTACTTCTATTAATACAAATGAAACAGAAAGTATCTGTTGTTTCCAGGATGTTCCCTTCTTCTTTAACAGTAGTCAATTTTGGACAACTTCTCCTATAATACTCAAGAAATTGAATTTTTCCATGCCATACTTTTGCTTGAATACAATAAAAATACTATTCCATATTAAAGAGTCACATTCAGCATGCAACATTTTCCAACAACAAATTCTGCAACAACTATCATCAAAAAGAATAATTCTGAGGTAAGCTATGCCATAGGGCATAGTTCATCTCTCTAAAATACAGCTGAGATTCTTCCAAACAACTTTTTGCACTGCATAAAACCCAAGTAAGATCCAGGCTTTTCTACTAAAAAATGGAGTTTAAGCTTTTTAATTACCTGTTACAGGTGGAAGGCTAGGTGGTAAGGGGCCTGGTGGTGGTACTGGAGGTCTAAGGTTAACAGGAGGAGGACTCAGAATTGGTGGAGGGGGAGGAAGTCCAGGAGGAGGTGGTCCTTCGACAACAGGGGGTTGTGCTGGAAAAGGCAGAATGCCAGGAAGATTCACATCTTCTACCACTACTGGATCGCTTCCATGATCAAAAGGGCACATGTCTCCTCTCATACAGAAACCCTTCTCTGAAACATCAAAAAGAATTGCTGTTAGTATTCAACAGCTGTAGCTCAGTTCAGAGCAGACATGAGACATTCAATGTGTAATGCGGCAGTTTGAAAATTAAGAGCTCCACATACCAGCAGAAGCTTAGATTAGAAAATGAAATTGACCGTTTAACTTTATTCTTAACAGTCAGCACACAGGGAGATTGCAGAAACTTTCTAGCATGAAAGTGTCCCCTTTTTCTTGAAGCATTAATTCTGCACTGAATTATAACAAATGGTGAAACCAAACAAAGAAATCTAGATGTCATCACATTAACAAAATCAGATTGTTTCTAAGCAAAAAGTGCAGACACTAAGATTGAGAAACCCCTATAAAAAGTCAGAAGTTAGTATTGTGAAATTCCAACATGAGCAAATTCACTCTTTTTTTTCCTCTTTTGCAATTGTATCAGGAAGCATTATAAACTTTTGCCATAGTTTAATGTCATTACATAAGAGAAAAAGATTGTTATTTATGTATAACATATGCATTTGTAAATATTAATTATATATAAATAAAAATTAATATACATTCACTTCTTTTCTTTTACACACAAATAAAACATTCAAGTGGATCAGAGGAGGGCCATAAAAATTATCAGAAGCCTGAAGCACCTCTCTTATGAGGAAGGGTGAAGAGAGTTGGGGCTGTTCAGACTGGAGAAGAGAAGGCTCAGTGCAATGAGTTTAATCACTCATTGCAGCCTTTAAGTACTTAAAGGGGGCCTACAAGAAAGATGGGGTCAAACTTTTTGGTAGGACCTGAAGTGACAGGACAAGATGTTACAGTTTTAAACTAAAGGACAGTAGATTCAGATCAGATATAAGAAAAAGAAATTATTATAATGAGGGTGTTTCATGAAACAATGGAAGAGGTTGCCCAGGAAAGTGGTAGATACCCCATTCCTGGAAACATTAATGGTCATGTTGAACCAGGCTCTGAGCAACCAGATCTCATTGAAGATGTCTATGCTCACTGCAGGGATGCTACACTAGGTGACCTTTAAAGGGCCCTTCTAACCCAAACCCTTCCATGGTTATCTGTTTAGCAACAGCGCCCACAAAAACAAACAAAACTAAAATACCAGTCAATGCAATACAGGGAAAAGGTTGAAACACCTTCTGGCAAAATCGTAAGAAAGAGGAGTGCCCACTTCCTCAAAACATTATGTGGAGAAGAAGTATGTGTTATCTTCAGGAAGAGTTATAGAACACATTCAATTGAAATGTTACAGAAAAACCATAAATTCAGCACAGGGTAAAGCTGAAAATGTGAAAGTGCAGATAGGAAGAGCAGTACGATGGAACCACATGGTCACTGAAGAGAGAAAACTTCAAAACAAAATGACACATTCACAATTCCACTTGCTCCACAGAATTGCTGTGATATACACTGGCAAAGGTATTCTTCATAAGTACAACTCTGCCAACACTTGAAAGCTCAGTCTCCCATTTTCTTTACTTAAAAAAAAAATTCCAATTGGAGTTCTGAATGTAAAGTGTCCTAGAACTTAAAAGTCCTCACTGCAGTACACAACAATAACAACAACAAAATCCCTATGAAGCAACTTTTGAGATTTCAACTCTCCTGAGCTCACAGGTTGACAGGCTGAATTTAGTTGAGACACTGCCAGCTGCAGCAGCCTCTTGTGTGAATTTTGGCACAAGACATTTAAAATGAAAGCTTAAGACAGTGATAAGCAAAAACCTAGCCAGTTTTAAGAAACAGCTACGAAGAAAGAAATAATGGTCTAATATGAGCTTGGGAAGTATCAGCTCTAGACATTTCTAGTTAAAAAATTTCTCTTAGATAGGATGGAATGAAATAGGATGAGAGCACTAAGACGCTAACCATTGTCAAAACCATCAAATACAGTATTTGGTTGGAACATGACGTAAGACAGAAAACCTGGCTAAAATTCGATTTTTTTAATAACGTTTTATTATACTATTTTGCATTTATAGAAAATAGTTCTAGCACATAAAAAAAATACAAACACAAAAAGACCAAGCAGTCTAAAGTCAGTCAGAAGTGTTACAAAATTTGCATTCAAGAATTGTGCAATACAAAAAACCCACTATATTAGAGAAGGTCAGAAAAAGAAAGGTGAATCACCTCAATATTTTCAGAAAGGGTACAATCATAGCTGCAGGAAGCAGTAAAAACCACAGACTTACCATCATAATCTCTACAGCGTTTCTTTGGCAGTGGAGGTCTTCCATAGGAGTTGTGGTCCAGCTGCTCTTCGTGGAACTCTGACCAGCTTTCAGTAGTGTTATTTCCATGATGAGCAGGAGCAATAACAGTAATAGTACTGCTCAGTGTAGGGACAGGGTAGTGGCCAGATGAAATATTTGTCACAGCAGAAACTGGAGTATAATTGTTCTCTAATGGATCTGTTCTATCCATGTCATATTTTGGCTTTCCCAAATCCCTTTCTGTAACAAAACAAAACAAAACAAAAATATATTGGATAAGTCCTTATCCACCATTTCACAAGAAGCAGCCACTAACCTGCATAAGTACGTTTAGCTCACATCAACTGAAAACACATACATGATAATTGAAATGTTTTACAGGTTGCCCAAAGCACCTCTGGAGTCTCCACCCTTGGAGTTATTTATAAACCAGCTGGTTCTAAGCAAGCTGCTCCAGTTTATTTGCTTTGATAAAGGGTGTTGGGCTACATGAGCTTCAGAGGTGTCCTCTAACCTCAACTATTGCATGATTCTACATTACAAAGTTTTAATTTAAAAAAAAATTATCTGTGAAGTACATAGTCAGACCCTGGGGTATTTTAATAACGGCTATATCCACAGTAGAGCAGATACTCCATTTAACTTCAGTCAGAGTACATCTTCCTTAGCGATGCACATATTCTAAGAACTTCAGGTGGAAAGTTTTTTTGAATAAAGGGAAGCAATGGCAAGAAAAGGGTAACCATCACTTGAAAATACTATAAAAGTTACAAATCTTTAATGCTTCAAGACAGTGTTATTGTTGCATCATCATTTTGTTGATTTTCGTTTTATGTTGCACTGAAATGCATGTATTTATTGCATGTAAAACTTTGCCATAATAGGTGAAATAATAGTACTTGACAAGTGTGGAACACTCCTGGGCAGATAGAGCAAGTAAAACGACCTTTTATTCTGAATACATACAAACTGTACTCTTCATTTTCTAATATGACCACCAAATAAACAGTCAGTATCCCACTCAAGACAGAAGAGTTATGTCATTATATAAGTTAATAGACTTAAATAACTCCATATTAAAGGAACATTATGAAATATCTTAAATATGGCTCATCAGAGTGAGTAAAAGAGGCTTCATGATCTGAGAAAAAGAAACAAAACTTTCACTATAAAGTATTTTCGATAAGGTACTGTCATTTCAGTTTATGTAAATAAATTAAGACTTAATCATGTTGTAATCTTTTAGTTAAACAGCTGCATGTTATTTAAATTGCTTGTTAATAAGTTATTTGGAAAATACCTGCTCTCCTATTTTCAGAAACTCTGCACTCCTACTTTTTAAGGCCGGGTTACCAAGGCCTGTTATACAGAAAGAAAAATAATACACAGGAGAGTTCTAGCAGACTGTTTTCACCCTTACATTGTCTAAAACAGGACAAAGATATATAATTACTCTCACTGCTTTTCCAATTTACCATTAAAAAAGTATTGAGGGAAAAAGCATTCTCTTCAGCTGAAAAAGCAACTCCCTTTTTAGAGAAGTTTAATTCTACAAGCTACTGTATGGAAGCTTGAAGTCCTACAGATATGTGCACAAATGCAAACATTTACTGTAACAATTTCAGCCCTTCACCTATGACACTAAGGAGGGGACAAGACCAAAAGAACTGAGCTGTACTGCTCTGCTTGACAAGTCATTTGCTGCCAAACTGGCAATTTCTGCCAGTTCTACCTCCGTAGATGAGTATTAATTTTTGTATCTCCCTAAGTTTTGTAAAACTCAATGGAATGGATTTTTCTGCCTCCCTTGTAACAGTGCTCAAGAAAGGCCAACACGGCCACCTCAATACAAAGGTATTAAAGAAGAACAGAGGGAAAGAGAGGAAAACAAGCAGTGAGAACACAATCACAGAAGGCTCATTTCCATAGAAAACAAAGCTAAATCCGAATAAAAGAGTAAGAACAACAGAGGAAATTCTAGTACATCTCAAACATAATTTTCAAGTTTAGTTTCTAAATTTTGTAGAAAACATTCACCGTATTTTAGAGACCAACTGTTGGTACCTCTGCTTCGCGTTCTGCTCCGGCTTCTGCTCCGGTCTCGATCACGGTCCCGCAACCTCTCTTTGCTCCAACTCCTACTTCGACTCCTGCTGTAGCTCCGACTCCTTCCTCTTCGTCTGTTGTATCGATCTCTATAAGAATCTCTTCTGGGAGGGTTTCGGTCATAATCTCTCTTCCGAGAACGTTCATCTTTTTTCCTTTCATCGCGGCTTCTAAAAATGAAATATTAGAGATTAATTACAAGAATTATGAAGCCATAATCTGAAATCGTAACTACCATTAAAAAAACTTTAAGAAATGCCAATGGAAAAATTAGAGAAGAGCTACAAATTGTATCTAACTTATGGCTACTCCTTTCTTCTCAGAAGGATTTTAAAATTACTTTCGCTTATGATTTTTGCTTATTTTACCATACCTAAGATTTTAAAACATATATAAATTTCTGTTTCTGCCCAATACTGCCTATTTCCCCAGTTGGAAACACCAAGAGTTATAGAAGAGAAGGCTTCTAAATCAAAATTCAAACCCAATACCGAGCAGAATAAGTACTGTAATGTAAACCACAAATCTAACACCAAATTTATTCATAAAACTCAAAGGGTGGTAACTCAACAGACAGGTTACTCTGACACACACTTGCCATTTAACTACATATGCGTAAAAGCAATAGAAGTCTTCTTTTTAGTCTTATTAGATGACAACACAGAAACAAAATATTTAATTTAGTAACCCCAGAAAAAAATCCAAATCCATTGATATAATATTTGATATAATTGATATAATTGATATAATACAAGGGTCTAAGCAAAATTTATTACCTGGTGTCTCTGTAGCGAGAACTTGACTGAGGAGGGCTGTGATTTAATCTTCTTGAGAACTTTTTCTCTCGCTCTTCCTCTTTAACTATCTGAATTCAAAGCATATATTTTAGATCAAAACATGAGTACACTAAAATGCAGACTTTTGCACAACCAAATAAAACCAAAAGCTCTTCAACATTGAGCAGCCCGCAGTAACACTGAAATGAAACATTTTAGTCTCTAACATAATTAGAAAATCTTCATAATGTATTAATTTCTATCTCCAGGAAAATTCAAAAGACTGTTTGAGGGAAAATAAAATAATCTTTATAGTGCTGCACTGAAAATACAGCTGCTTTTACTGCAGGTAGACAAAAAACCATATTAAGACCTTGGGAAGATTTGAGAAGGCATGGATATTCAACAACTGACAGCAAAGTCTTTTCTTCATCAGCAGGTTATCTGGTTCAGTTCACACTTTAAACACTTTCATGCAGGCAAACCTAGGCTGCTGTTGAAAAGCACAAACCTACTCTTCTGGCCCAATGAACAACAAAAACATTTGTGACAAAAGGATGTCATCCGGATCAAGCAGCTGAAGGAATGAGAATTGCCATTTACAGCGGCAGCCTGGATTTATGGTGAATTAAAGTGCAGCATAACTATACAACAATCTTGACCAGAAAACTAATGCAGGCTGTAGTGCAGCTCCTATGCTACTCAGCAACTTCATTTACCTTTGCCTTGTCAAAACCACTTTGGTTTATCTTTGAAGCACCCACTTGTGTTAGAAAAACCATAGAGCAGTGCTCAACATGCCAGGCACAAATCTTAGGACTTATTTTAATGCTGTCATGTAATTATTAATAATATTATTAATAAACATAAATTATTACTGACATAAACAATAATAGACTATTAATAACTATTACTAATACACAAATAAACATTATGAAGTTAAACACATAAGCAAATTACCTGAATGAGGAAAAAGATGCACATTTAAATTAGTATCAATACCCACCTCTTCTTTTTTTGTCTCTTTTTCTTGGTGCTGAAAAAATTCTACTTTCAGGCTTCCTGATGATGGCTGTTCTGGTGGAGGTAGGTAGCTTTTTGTATTCACAGCATCAAACAGTTTTTCCACAAATATCTGAGTTTCTAAAAGTAAAGAGCATACAAATATCCATTATCCAGAACCATGATGAACATTTGGTTTAAGAATAAATAAATAAATAAACCCCAAAAACCCAGACAACCAACCAAAACCAGCCTTCAGCAAAAAATTAAAACAACGAAGAGTATTTCCTTTAAATACTGTTCCTGATTTTATATTTTAAAAGGACATTTACAGAGTCAAAAAACATCAATAATGAACGTTTCACAAAAGTTTTCAATTCTTGAATTATTTAATCTCTCTTAATAAAACATCTGGAAGAGTAGTTCTGGCATATATATATACAGAGCTTCAACACTTGCCCAGGGAAGTTGCGGATGCCCCAACCCTAGAAGCATTCAAGACCAAGACCAGATTAGACAAGATCCTGAGAAACCTGGTCTAGTGGGAGGTGTCCCTGCCCAGCACAGGAGCTGAACTAGAGGATCATTACGATCCCTTTCAACCCAAACCATTCTATGATTCTGTGACTCTAGGAATACTAACAAAACATATACCTAATATATGCATACTGAGCAATACACCTGGGCTTTTTAAAATTACTTCATGAAAATTGAATTACATTCTACAAAGTAACAAAGCTAATAAAGAGATCAATGCCCGATTCCATGGTAAATGATTGCTTGAATAAATCGAACAAGACAGAATTTTCACTCAATCTTAATTGTTTTGACAAAGCTCATACCTTTCTGAAGAAATACATCCAGCTGATCAACACACAATGCCTTCAGCTCCTTTTCACTTTTATCCTTCTTTACCAAAGCCAGAACATATTTAGCTAGGGCAGATGGATCCGCATCACATCTGCAAATAGATTAGAAAAAAAAAGTAATTTAATCACAGAAATTAATGTCTGAAACTGGCATAACCAATACATATATAGGGCAAGAACATTTCCCACCACAGCAACTGAAAAATACTCAGGTGTATTTTTCAAAACAGTCCAGATACATAACATTTCTAAATATCACTTTCCTTTTCAAGAGAACAATTGCCTAGAATATTTCCTAACAACACTGCACAGAGAACATCAGAGCAATCCACCACAAACTATTTAGTAAGAAACAGTCTCAACTGCCTAATAGTATTAAAAACAATTACAAAGACAACAAATACTTGTTTAATTCCCCAAAGATGGAATCAGTAATTCCGAATGTTATACTGAGTGACTGTTAACTGGGAAAAGTCAGCATATTCAATTGCAAATTAATACAGTGATACAGCAGATGTAAGTAATCTATGCTACCAAAAAAAAAAATCAGACCCTTGAGACTCTTTCTCTTAAATATACTTTTGAACAATCTTATTACTACTTACATATGAACACCACAAAAAGCAGATCAACCGAAAAGACTTGGTTTCAAAAGCCTAAATTTATATATTGTAGCAGACACCTCCATAAGAGGTACATTGAAAATGGAGGGAAATTTAGGGGATCATTATCCATTTGATCTCTGTATTCAACCTACAGTTAAGTACAGAGCACCTCAATGTAGAAGCTGATGGTCTTATGCACATCAACAAAGAAATTGGAATGAAGTAAGCCATACATCTATATTCAGTAGAACATTATTCAATATAACGGTCATATTTTTTTACTTTTTAATGTTTCACGAATAGGAATCTACAATGAGCCTTGCAGTGGTGTTGTAAAGCCTGCCAAAGTAAGTGAGACTACTGCAGAAAACTATTTCATGTTTCAAAAACAGTAACTAATGAAATGGTGAGACACTGGTCTTAAACAATTTAATCTCATTATTTAGCATATGCCAAAGGAAGACTTCAGGCCCCACAAAATAAGGCATGATTTAATGGATGCACATCAGTCATGTGATACAGACAGCTTATTTGGGTGGTAATCAAAGTTTGTACTAATGTTTTAAAAGAACTACAAGAAGAAAAAAGCTGCATTGATGCATCCTAACTGTACATGTTTTCTAGCAAAAAGAACCTATAAGAAAAATAAATGTGTGGTCAGGGAGTTGCTTCAAATATGAACATTACACAAATACTGCTCTAGCACAGAGGTCCAACAGTCACAATGAAGGAATAAAACAGAAGTTTCAAATCCCTTCCACAATAAGTAAGATTCAAATGCTGAAGCTTAATTATTAATCTGAATGCTGATCATTGAAATGACATTATTTTGGACACTGAGCAAAAGAAACCAAATCCCTCAACAAACATGTAACACTACCTAATTCCTCTCACCAGAGAAACTTATCTCCTGCACAGCAAGCAACATCTCCCATGCAATCACATCCACTAAGGAAAAGAAGCTGATCTGCCAGCATCACTTATGGATAGCCTGGGCCCAGCACACAGAGCCCTGAAGTCAAAGGTCAGAACTTCAAACGTAACCCAGCATCCTCTAGAATGCAGGCAATAGTAGAATTTCACACTGAAAAAGCAACTTGGGCTGCTAGCAGACGTAGCACAGTATTCCACATTAGTCTGCATTATTTATAGATACAGGAAATGGGAGTTCACAATCAATCTACATTCCAAAAGAGCCCACGCACACTAAATGAACAAAATGAAAATATATACTGTGAATCAAAAACCAGACTGCACACTGACTGAAAATCCTTCTGAAATTTTTCACATCTAGTTTGCCCCATTCAGGTTTAACAATTCCTTTTCCAGAAAAAAAATACTGTCCAAGCACCAAGTCAGTCATCTTGGAAGCAGGCACACAACCTCCTACAGTGAGAGCAGTAGGACTCTTTAACGAGACTCCTCAACGCTGCAAGCACCTGAGCACATCAGCCAAGCAGATTATATAAAGGCCCAGTGTTGAACAGTATTCACAGGCTGCAATGAGGGTTCTCTCTCAGCCTCCAGCAGGCTCTAAGACCAGCATTTCATAACTTCTCAATCCTTGAATTTGCAAAGTTATTAATTTACTTTACTGTTTCTTCATGCAACTTCAGTGGCACTTCAGGAGATTTTCAATACTTCCACAGTTTCAAGCTGAATCATGCCTTGGAAAATTAGCGTGCTGTTTTCATCACAACAGGCGGGGTACGCACAATTTTCACATTATTATCCTCAGTTTTCAATTTCGATTTCCACAAATTTGGTTCTCATTTGATAATATAAGTCACCTGTCACTATTCGAAATCTGCTACACCTTATTTAAATAATTACTTACTTACGTGCACTCAAACATTAATGGGAGGGGAAAAAAGGGGGAAAAGACAACCAAGTCAGTCTAGAAAGTAAAAACCTACTGCTCTTAGCAACTCCAATGTACTTTAATTTTCCAGCTCACAGCTCCTACAGAATTGACTATACAACAACCTCATATTCAGTTTAAAGCAATTCTCCTTTCATGAACAGAATAAACCCCAGAAAATTTTCTCAAGAAAGCCACCTTGACAGTAACAAAATAAACAAACCATAAACCACCCCCAAAAAACAAACAAAAAACCCCACAAAACCACACAAAACCAACAAACAAAACCCTAAAACCCAAACAAATAAAAGCTGTTTAAAAATAATGAACAGTTAATGCTTTCATCCTCCTTGCCATAATGACTTCAGAAATCTTTGCAATCCTGTCCACCCCAGGACTTGTATTCATCCACCCAACTCCAAGATATGCTTAGGAAAACATTCTCAATGAAAATGTACTTTTAATTTGCTAAAACACTTTCTGCTCTGGCACTCACGTACATGTCTCAGCATTTGTCACCCTACATCGCCACATATGAAAAATGTGAAACAAACATACTGAATTCTACTATTATTCAGTGTGTACAGGGGAATTTCTACAACAGTAAGAATTTGCATGCTTTCAATTTTGGCCACTTAACAAATACCATTTAAAAAATATGCTAACAGGCAAATTATTTCAAATTGATACTAATTAAGCAATAATGAATACAGTGAGTTTTGTGGTAGAGTGAGGTGAAGATGCTTTTGTAAATCGACAGTATGGTTTTATTTCCTTTTTTCTCAGTTTTTAAAATTAAACTGCAAATGATCTTTACACAGAAAGAGGCTGACAACCTTTTTTAGGTACTGACTTGAAACAGAAGTCTCCTCTTCTATATCTGTTCTTCAAAGCTTGAAAAAAAACACAAATTGATCAATTTTCTGCACACTACTATGAAGACTGCTTCTTTCTGTAGATAGTATCTTAAATAGATCTAACAAGGTTATAATCTGATCTTTCACTGCTTTTCACACTCTTATGAAATGCCTTTTTTTAGGATGATGCTAAAATTTAATTGCTAGCAACCTAAAGTGGTGGAAGAGAAGGTCAACTGGTCTCATGAAGCAAAAAAGAAATTCAACGTTTACAAAACTGTAAAAAACGGGGGTCTGCCTGAAAATTTCTTTATAGCTTTCAAGAGTTCTAGACATGACCTTTAATTTTTTTCTTTGGGGGAGAGCTTCTCTTTTAAAAAGCAATTCCTTTCTACTTCTTCATTCAAACTGAATTATGGAATGTTCTGTATAAATTCTCCATCTACTGGTTTAGTCAAAATCCACTGGTTTGGATTATGGGGCCTTGAGTTTTTCTGATTAACAAGTTCTTATGTTCTCTAGTTTAACACTATTTTCTTACAGAATAGCAGCCTTTGTGTGTGAATAATATGCAATATACTTGCTCTGTCTTTGTTGTGCAGACATGGATTTTTCACCCACTTTGAGCTAGCTTTATCAGTTTTTCTCAACCTCTTTTGTCTTGCATTTTATACTCTTATAATTGATATTGTTTTGTTTACAAGTAATATGAGAATAAAGAAATCAGGAAAGGCACCCATGCTGATGGCAGCATATATACTGTGTTGCACAAGGATTTATCATACAATATATGTATCATGCTGTATTCTTGCAGATTGAAAGACTATAGAAAAAGATCCTTAACTGACAACTCAGCAAAATGAGAATACCACCAATACATTTCAAATATTCTAAGTTGCACTAAAAATGAAAAATAAATTTATATTTTGATTCTACTGCTCACTGAATGATACACATTTTCCGTTGTTAAATAAGGGTTTGAACCCTTAGATAAACTTGAATGTGGCGTAGTACATCAGTCCTCACCATAAACATAATCCGTGCACTAAAAATGTGACAGAACTTTATACATAACTTCATTCTTATGACAAAGTCTGGCTACCAGAAAAATTGTCACAACCACCAAAACATGTAGAAAAACCTTTCTCAACTCTGACTCCTGTATCTCCATCCTCTCAACATTCTGTAGGCTCATGCTGCAAGCACTAATACACATCTGTAATCACACATTTCTCCTCCTGTTTTCACTTTCATGTTTTCTTTAACAAACAAACACCAGCTGGCACAAGTAATCTGAATTCATTTCCACTGCAGCAAATACATCCCAATGTGTGCTACAATTAAATACCATCGCATGTTTTCTTATACCCAATTTCTGAATATGTATCATGGTAACTAGCAATGTTAAATGTTTTTACTGCTAGTAATACTTTTTTGCAGTCTGTACTCTCTAAGTCAGAAAATACACAGTACCTACTCCTCTCTGTTGAACAAGGGACATTGCTCATGTAATCCTGCTTTAATGAACAGTATTGAATATACAGGCATAGATGGAAGAATGCTCTTGCTAGATCTCTAACTGTTCTTTAGAGAATTATATGGATACCTCCAACTGCTATGCAACAGATAAACGCTTCAGAAAGGAAAACAATTCCCAATCAAAGATATTGCTCAAACACAGAAGGAACAGCTCAATAAAGTTCACAGGAAAGTTTGAAACCCCACGTTTCTGAGCTCACATGGTTATGCAGTCATTATTTGAAATTACTCTTTCAAATAAAGATAAGCCAGAAAAGTTGAAGCTGCCAGAATAAATTTAAGCCTTAATTTTTTTTTTTGTTGTAAATAATATTTGAAAAAAGGAAAGTAATTTGGCTGACTCACCTCTCTGTACAGTCTTTTCTTATTTGAATACTTTGCAATTCATTAAACACCTTTTAACCTATCTGTTTCCAATAATTAGAGGGATTTTTTTAATATAGAATAGGTTCTGAGAACTCCCTTTGACTTTTTTAATCACCATGGAACTACAGACATTAGCTTTAACTGAGGAATGCAGTACACGTGGAATAGACATTAAAAATGTTTGCAAAAACACATCACTGGTGTAGCTGTATGTATGAAAGCCCTTATTAACACAGACCTCACACTGTATGCTCACACTATTTTTTTTAAGATGGTAAAGAAACCACGTGAAGGGGTTTTTTTCCCTTCAGTTTTAAAATTAATGTACAAACCAAAAAGATGCTGCAAATCCTGAAACTAGTTCCTTGACGAATTTTAACTATCACAATACACTGAAACGTCAAAAGCATGTCTGGAGTCCTCCAGGCAATAAATGGTGTTGCTGCAAAGGAAGTAACATGTAGGTGCATGCTATTTGTCATGCTCTGATCCTGAGAGTTAATAACCTAAATTTTAGAGTCTAGTTTTGTTGCCTGAAGACTGATTGCTAAAATACTGCTTACTTCTTGACATTAACCAAGGTGGACATGGCTGTCTTTGAAGGCTAAGAGAAATGCTTTGTACTTGTAGGGCTGAGTGGGTGCAGAAAGATGTACACTGCATCCTGGGCAGTGCAGCCAGCCCAATGCAGGCAGTTGCACCACTCTTGTTACTAAAAAAAAAAAAAAAAAAATTAAAAAATTCTGTAAAAAGCTATGACGCTCAGTAAGTAAAATGAAAGACAAACTCATTCAGCAAGATCCAACTTTTATCTTGAGACACTATTGTGGCTGAGAACGACCACTCTTACAATACCTACTATCACAATGCCCACTCTCATTAACTCTCTGACAGTACCTAATGCAATAGAAACAAACTGAGGAACACAGCAGCCTCCAATGCTGCTATTTAAGCTACTGATGTTGTTAGATCAGTTCTAAATTATGATACCCAGATCTGACATGTTCATACAGCTGCAACCAGTAACTGGCAGCCTAGAACACCACCCCTAGATTCAAGACAGCTCTCATGAGGCAGAGCAGCTATCAGCTTGCTGGCTGTCCAACACTCATTCAATGTAGAAAGCAAAACTCATCACAGTGTCTCTATGACTTGCAATGCAGTCAAAGGGGCTCCACTTTACTCCTGATGCTCACTGTAAGAAGAAATAAGGTTTCCTGTAACAGGAGTAACTTCCTCCCTTTTATTTTCTGCTTTCAACAATACCTAATAATTCCAATATTTTAATACTAACATAATATTTTTACACAGAAGCTTAGCAGTATCAGCACTCTAAGCTAGGAACATTGATTTCTCAAATACAGTACCTCTCTGTGAGTCAGGTGAACAGACAATCAACTTTCATACAGATGTAGAAAAACAACTAGTGTTAAAAGTGACATACCACTGATGAGTACTTGTGCTTTATTTATTTTAGTTATAAATAGCGTCATGCAAAGCGTTAAAGTAAGTGAAACGAAGAGAAACACCTATTGCTTCTGAATTTCTTTTGAAGTTTCATGGGAAATGAGAGAAATCTCATGGCAGGCCAATGAGTGTTAGTGGGAGGATGGTGTGCCGCATGTATGTGGAAAGGAATAACAAGGTTTTTCATTTTAACTTATTTCTATGCTTTCAATGTCCTGGCTTATTAGCATGTTCCTTATACCACTGTCAAACCTTTTTTATTCACTACCTTTCGTCAGTAACGTGTGAAGCCAAAAAATAAGGGTTGAAAAGCTTCACAAACAAAGAATAGTGAAGGCATAAATGAACACCAGAGGACACAGATCATTTGCCATAAAATATTTCAATGATGAATACACTCAAAATATTCCTTAAACAATTTTGGCTTTATTCCATCTGATGTAAGTCATTACAACACCATATTCATTTACAGAATTCACCAATGCAAAATACCTTTCCATTTCGATGAGGTGTAACTAAATACTGTGTAAATATTGTTGTAGGCATTTCATTTTTCTTGCAAGTTTGATTTAGTATGGGAACAAACGTTCACAAAAACATAAATACAGTGAAGTGGAAAAAATTAGATATGGAAGCCTTAATCACGTTAACAGTAAAATTCAGTGGGCCACAAAAAGATTTCAATTTTATTTATTTTGCACAAAGTATTTAAAATGAAAAAAATTTCCACTGTAGAGAATAAGGGCAAGGGGGAGAACATTACAATGTCTTAAAAGCAAAATTGTGAGCGCATTAGTACAAATAGCTAGTTTTTTTTTCAAAGGTAGAGATTCAAACAAATTCAAGAAAAAAATAAAGAAATCCCTACTTGGAATTTTGCCAAGCTAGATCCTGATATTCCAGCAAGGACTGTATACACAGTTTATACAGTATCTGGAATGGACTTGCAGAAAAGAAACACATCACAATTGATAGGCTCAGTGATGAGTACCCTGCTAGTACAGAAACCAGAAGTGACAGACATACGGTTATATTCCAAGTTTAACATTATTTTCCAACACTTGAGAGAAACCATGCCACAGACAAGAAGTGTGTAACACTAGCAACTTAGCTCATTGCTGTCTGCAAGTAACAAGAATGACTGGTAACAAATGCCTTTTTTACAGAGCTGACTGGAGTTGAATATGGAAGATAATTCTAGTCAAACAGAGAGTAGCCACAGCACAAAAAGCCCCTTGCCACTTTATTTATACTGGTGCTACATTTACACAGCTATGTCTGCAATGATTCTGTGTGTATATTTAGCAATTCTCTGTACACCAAAGAGACCTGCCCAAAGAGTTATTTCCAAAATCACAAAAGTAGCCTCTTCCTGAAGAGCTGCAGAAAGCTCCGAGACCAATTGTCCCTCCAGTGGAGCTGGACTGTGCAAATGCCCCAGCATGGCAGCATTTGCAGTTTCTGCCTCACTGCAACAAGACAAAACTCAGATAAGGCCTTTTTGTATGGATGACCACCAAGGTTTTGCCAAAGGCATTAGAGTAGTCCAAAACAAACAAACCAACCCAACAATGCACCACTAACAAAAAATTCCAAATCTTAAATCCCGCACCATCCCTCTCCTTCAAACATTCTTGTCTATGAACAGTGTTTCCCAGTGACTCTATGTGAAAGCAATCCAACAACCAAATCATGTCCAGTCTATATAATTATGTAACACACTTGTTTCATTATACTAAGAAGTTAGCAATTTTAGAATGGTTTAAAGATAAAATGAAACAATTTTTGTGGCTACTGCTATATTTCAATTCTGAAACATTATATTTCAATAGTACATGCATTATGGCCTTTGGAATAAGTTATATATCCTAATTAAAAAATGCTAGCTGATTGGAAAGGGCAACTTGGAAAGTGCAGCATGTTCGAGCTACTCAGCTCTAGGTAACTACTACATAAATATAGATTTATACATGTTTGCATTAAATTTATTTATGTTTCTTCCTAAATGCATTTCACCTCTTAAAACCACCACACCACCACCTCCACAATGACCTAATACAGTGGTATCTATCTTAGTGTAGTTAGGAGGTTAAGCCAGGTATCTTGCAGCTAAAGGCTTCTGAAAGAGCCACTAGATAAAAACACTTGGCACTTTCGTTTCATTAACAGGAAAAAACAAGCCAAAAATCACTTTTGGGCTACGGCAACACCTCCAGAGGATCAGCACTTAGCACCTCATTGTACTAGTACTGCAACAGTTACTTCTTTTGACTTAGCTGAACAGTGAAATTTTCATACAAGCAGAAGCTATGACTGTAGTCACACATTTCAGATAGCTGACACAAAAAGCACCTCCAACAGTATTTGACTGCTAGGAAAAGACAATATATCTCCACCAATTCCAACATTTACTCAACAGTGCAGTCACACAGGACACTGCAGAAAACTGAATGACAGTCCCTGCTGGTTTGTTTCCTCCCAAAGTGAAAAATTCAGAGACCTCAACAACCTCCAGACCAGCAATTCCCCAGCTCTCCACAGTTTTCCAGAATGACAACCACATTTGATCTGCTCACACACCACATTTAACTTAACAGCTACATGCTCGTCCTCTTAGTGAAAAAAAGCAGAAAATTGCACTGATCACGAAAGCTGAAAATCTCAATTTCACCCTTTAACTGCTGACTATTACTAGACCTCATGGTTTAATAGCCAAACAAAGAAACATGGACCAACCTGAGTCTGTTCCAAGCCTCTTAATTAGCACTCTAAAATACTGACATCAAACTGCTGATTGCTATTAACAAAATGTTCATACAAGAAAGTATCCAGAAATTAACAGTGAGCATTATTCAGCAGAGGACTGAGGGGCTCTGTTACCCCAGAACACAATGTGCTCTGTTATTTTAATATTGCATTATATTGACCCACGAGAAAGAGTAATTCACCTTATCCAAACTACAGCTTTACAAGATGATGCTCTTTTTTTCCCCCAAAATAAAAATCTTAACCGTCAAACCTTTTGCAACAGAGTCTAGTTTGCTACAGGCTCAATTCAAAGTCCACTGAAAGTAAATTCATGGTTCATCTATCTCAATGTGGTCTGGATTAGACCCTAAGGAAAAAAGGAACACCCCTACACCCCCCACCCCCGCCAAAAAAAAAAACCAAACAAACGAAACAAACAAAAGAACAACCCAAGTGAAGCTCTCCTAAACATGTCCCAGCATTTTATAACCTTTTCAAGTTATTTCGGTATAAGCCCTACAAACTGTACCTGCACAAATACACACCTAAATAATGGCTATGAAAGCCATAAAAGAAACTGTGACCCCCTGCATCTGAACTCGACAAGAGTAAAATCTACAGTGGGTAAATACTTCAGTGCAAAAGTTAACACCACACTGAATTTAGAAGTTCTAGTTCATTTTACTCAAATCAAACTCCAGTTTATTTCAGACATGCTAAAATAGTGAATCAGGATGTCAAAGAAAGGGTATGCTTTGATCTATAGACACCATACTTCCAGAAGATAAACCTTTAAAACTAAAGGTTTTTAAACACCTCAGTTCCACTAAAACACCAGAGAAGGAAGACGTATTTGCAGAAGAGCCCCACTTACTCACGTGAATGTTATGCTTAGAGGCCACACAGGTATTCACAAACAGGCAAATTATTCTCTGGGGCTCCTACTCCCAAGCCCTCTACTGATGCAATTTTTATTTGAGGGGAGGGAAACCAGAGAGCGTCAGATATCCAAAACAACCAAGAATGACGTGCGCCGAGTCTGTAGAAAATGCTACTGGGAAGATCCCAGGATCCCTCAAGACGTCCCAGCGGCAGCTGAGCCCTCTCGGAGAAGGTCCCTGGCCAGGGCGGCGGGCCGTGCTTAACGTGGCCTCTCCGGGAGCTGAGCGCGGGGCACCGCGAGCTGCACACGCACACAGCGTCTCCCGCTCTCCCCGGGCTACAAAGGGAACAGAAACGCGGTCGCTAGGGGGGAAGCTGCATCCTCCGGAGGGAGACGGTCCTACCTCCCGGCCGAGGACGGCGACGGGGGAGCGGGAGGGCGAAGGGAGAGCGGGAGAGCCACGCAGCCCCTCACAGAAGGCAAGGCGGCCGGAGAAGAAGGGCGCTGAAAGGGAATCTCCCGGGATGCGCTCCCGGGACTCTCCGGCACCGCGTTTCCCGCCCCTGCGGATTCCCATCTTCTGCAAGGGGAAGGTTTATTTCGAGGGGGCGAGAGGGCGAGGAAGGGTCGTGGTTACTCACATGGGCTCCAAGGTTTTGCTGAGCCAGGATTTCAGCGCCTCGAAGTTTTCTATGATCATTTTAACCACCATCCAGAGCGGCCCGGGCCCCCCGCCTCCCCGCCAGCAGCAACAGCAGCAGCAGCAGCAGCCCCGGCGGCGGGGTCCGCGCCGCCCCGCCGGCCGGCACCCCGGCTCCCGCCGCGCTTCCCCGCAGCCTCCGCCGCCTCCCGGTTCGGCAGAAGCCGCCTGGCAGGGGCCGGAGGCCCAGCGACACGGAGGGGGCGGAACCAGTCGAGCAGCAGCCGCTTCCCGCGGGCCCCGCTCTCGCCGCTCCTCGGCCAGGGAGCGCGTCCCGGGTGCTGCGCGGGTCCCCCCGCCGGCGGGCGGCGCGGCCGAGTGTGGCGGCGGCGCGGTCCCGGACGGGCTGCCCCCCCGCCGCCCTGAGCCGCAGCGCCCGACGGAGCGAGCGCCCGAGCGAGCGGCTAAGATGGCGGCGCCCCGCTGTCGCGAGAGCCGAGAGTCTCGCGAGGCCGGGCGGCGCGCGGGGTCTGCCGGGAGGCGGGGCCGGGCGGGAGGCGGCGGTGCGGGGGGCAGGGCTGGCAGGGCCGGCGCGCGGGGCAGGGATGGCCCGGGCTGTCCTCCGGGCTCAGCCCGCCCGGGGCGCTGGCGCTGGACGGAACGGTGCTGTAGGGGCAAAAGAAGCGCCACTGTGTATTCCCGACTGGTGTTTGAAATGCGCGTGTGCTTTTTTTGTTTCGTGGGAACGCTGATAGCCTTCCCTAATATGATCACGGAGTCGCAGAATGGGTGAGGTGGGAAGGGAGCACAGTAGGTGATCTGGCCCAACCACCCTGCTCAAGCACGGTCATCCTAGAGCACATTGCACAGGATGGCTTCCAGATCGTTCTTGAATAACTCCACTGACGGGCACAACCTCTCTGGACAATATTCTGGTGCATGGTCACCCACACAGTCAAGAAGTTCTTCCCCAGATTCAGGTGGAACTTCCTGTGTGTTAGTCTCTGCCCATTGTCTCTTGTTCTGTTGCTCATCATGACTGAGAACAACCTGGCTCCATCCTCTTGGCATGCTCCTTTCAGAAACTTACAGACGTTGATGAGGTCCCCTCACAGTCATCCCTTCTTGAGATTGAATAGGCTCAGCTCCCTCAGCCCTTCCTGATAAGAGAGATGCTCCAGTCTCTTAATCAGCTCCGAAGCATCTGCTGAACCTGCTCCAGGAGCTCCATGTACCTCTTGTTCTTGGGAGCCCAGAACTGGGCACAGCACTCCAGATGTGGCCTCACCAGGGCTGAGTAAATAACCAGGGCAGGATCATCTCCCACAACCTACTGGCAATGCTTTTCCTTATGCATTGTGGTACACCATTGGCCTTCTTGGCCTTCAGGACATACTGCTGGCTCATGGACAGCTTGCCGTCCACCAGGACTCCCAAGTCATCCTCAGCAGAGCTGCTTTCTACCAGGTCACCCTCAACCTGTACTGGTGCTCGGGTTTATTCCTTGTAATAAGCCTACAACTGGACACAGTTGCCACCCATCTCTGCCCTCCCAGCAGCAGAGAGCAGCCCCCCAAATCTCCTGGGTATTGCAACTCCCGGCGTTGCTGCAATAAGGAACAGCACGCTCGACGAGCAGGAAGTGAGGCACAGCCAGTACTCCCTCAACCTGGCAGCAAAGTTCCATGTCTTCCTGACACGGGAGTCCCAGCTCCTCAGGGTGCAAAGATCTGCATCACGCCTGAGCTCCCGAGCCAAGGTCTGCACAAGCAGTGCACAAAGGCAAGTGTTTCAAGGAAATCATTCACTCTGCCTTTCTCTGGGTGACTCGGGAGCTGCCTGCCTGGTGTTCTCTGAGGGAGAGGAGCTTCAGGTAATTCACTGTCACTGAAACTTCTAAATGAGAGCTGGAGGAGTCTAAGGCTGCCTGCACACAATTCTTTTGATTGTCATCCCTGAAAGCTTGTTGAAGACTGGAGGGTAGCAAGGCAACCGAGGTAGCTGCCAGCTTGGCAGGTACTTTGGTGAGGGCTTCCCATTTATAAGATATACTTTGGTTTCCCTGCATAGGGGACAATGAACAGTACATCCAGTCAATAGACAGAAAATCATCAGAGTCTGAAATTTTCTGGAGACTGTTCTATAAACATGTAAAAAGTCTTCCACTCTCAGTCACCAACTTGTAAGTTAACTCCCCGTAAACATGTAAAAAAGGTCACTAAGCTTGGGATTCTGATGGATCTCTGAAGGGACAGGCACATAGAAATTAGGCATTGTGATAAGAATCTTAATTTGGTTTTGGATCTGTCCCTTAATCCTTTGCAAAAGCCAGTGTATAGTGGAAATAATTCAGACAAGCACTGCATCAGTCCACTCTCATCTTTGTAACTACCTTTGATCCCTGGATATACAACAGCCAGCAAGAAAAAACAGCCTCTAAGGCTTCCCCACATAAATGTATGGATATAATCACAATAGCAACTTTTCTGTGTTTGATATTTCATTTTCTAAACTGCTTTATCAGCTATTTGGAAGCACAATGCTGTAAGGAAATGAAATTAGTAATCACAAAAGTTTTTCAAAATTTATGCACTGGATAAGGCTTGTCTGCATGTGTTAATTTTTGAACATTTCTGTGTTTATGGAAGTGGGCTGCTATCACACTTCTGTGGCAATATCCAGAGTAGCTGTAATAAATAAATAAATAAATGCTGCTGACATACCCAGTTCTAGAGTTTGCAGACTTGAAATCTTAAAAGCCTTATAAATATTTACATCCCACCCCCTCAGAAGTGACTGCAATGTTTTGTAGTATCTTTTGGGCAATGTTCATTTCATTTTGCAGCTGGAATTAGAGGAGTACAAAATAAAACTATTTATTAGGTCTGAGGAAATAATTTCCTCTGAAATGTAAAGTGGCTTCTATATATTAGGTGGTTTCTATTTAAGACACAATATCTTCAGATTCTTAATAGCAGCTTTTAAAGCACACACACAAAAAAGGAATAATTTTTACTTAACTCAAACTTCATTCACGTTTGAAATCAGTACTTTAACTGAAAAAAAAATCATGAAGATCATATTTCATGTAATGCAACATAATGGAGAATCTGTGCAAAGGGTCAAAGTAATAATTAACTTCTACAATGTCATAATTCTGTGAGGCAAACAAGCTTTTATTTCTCCTGTAGCCGCTCAATGTAAAATTCACAAACTGTCCAAGGGGAAAAAACCAGACCCTACCTGTACAAATTTCATCCCTACCTGTACAAAAGAGCTGTGAAGAAAGTAACAAGGAAAAAATGAATCTTTTAAAAGATTGGACAGCAACAAATGATCATTCTGAACAGCTGTTCTTAGGTTTCAACAATTCAACCCCTTCATTTAAAAGATCAGTGACAGCTGATATATGATAGTGATACTCTATACCATGTAAATGACCTATGGGTACCAAACATTTAATAGGAACTAAGTAACTAAATAATAAGAATTTCAAAACTAGGAAAATGGACATTTTTATTATTTGGATTAATGTAAATGTTACATTTTAACATCAAGAAACTGAAAATATCCATAAATTGTTATGCAAATAAAGTAATACAAATCAAATTCTCTTATTTATTCATGCCTCGCAAACTCCTAACAGCCCTTTTGGCTTATGAAACCTTTGTTAAATTCTTCTGAGTAGAATATATGTTTTCATATACAATAACTCTCTAAGTCCATAGATTTGGTGTGCACTTAATTTGCAGTAATCTTATCTAACTCAATGTAGTGACCTTTGTTGTCTAAAAACAATAGGTTGTATTTATTCACATTTTATTGGATCACCTGCTAACGTGTGAGCTGAATGTGGCCAGGGAAGTAAAGAGATATCGGTCCTTCCTGACATTTCTGGATATTTTATTTGTGATGACTTCTATCCAAAGCCATTGAACTTGTGCTCGTAAACAATCTTTGTCAATGTATAAAGCTGCAATTTTTAAGTGTTAAAGATTTTTCTTTGAAAGCTAACATTTTCTTAACTGTCCATAGATGTCTTTTTGACTCAGATTTGTTCCTTTATTTTTAAATACAAAAAGTAGCTGTAGAAGAGAATAACTTTTAGGCACATCATCCATCTTTTTGCCAAACCTTCGTTAGTCAGTGTTTCTGTCATACAGAAAAAAAAAGGATTAATTATTCTTTTTAATTTGTTTGTGTATGGTTTCGCTGGTTTGGGGGTTTTTTTGGTGGTGTTTTTGTTGTTGTTGTTGGTTTGGGTTTTCTTTTTTTCTTTTGGGGTTTTTTGTTTGGTGTTTTTTGTGGTTTTTTTGTTGTTGTTTGGTTGGTTTGGTTTTTTGGTTTTTTGTCTGTTCGGTTTTTTAAGTGAGTTTAGTTTTCTTTTCAAGCTGCCGGACTGGTCTATATCATTAAAAAATTCTTCAGTCAACGCTTCTAATGCTTCACCTTTCTATTTAGGAAAATGCAATTGCATTTGCAATTGTATTTAAACATTCATCTCTGGAAGTTTTCTTCTAATGTTAAATGCGATTCTGGTTTTGAATAGCAAATATAATGCACCATTTCCAGATTTTGGGCTCCTAGTGTCTCCCAGAAAAAGCATTTCAGCATAATAGATCTCAGATGTATCAGAGTGGATGATCTGGAGCTCAAGGGTTCCATGTCCCTGCAGCGTATCACACCCCTACCATTATTGCACAGTCTAAAAAAGCAGGGCTAATGGAACTGGATGGCATCAAGATGGATTGATGGAACTAAACCATTCTTGTATGTTGTTCAGATTTTTGGTTTGTACTTTAATTGAGTTTTGGGGTTTGCCATTGGTTGCTATCTAGACGTGTGTAGACAGGTATCTGTACATGTACTGCCTTTTCTCTGTGTAAAAGGGTCAAATTGTATTCTTCCTGATGCTCCTTGACTAGTCTATAGTGAGTTTCATTTCAGGACACACCAATATGAGTTTTGAGGATCAGGTCACAGAACTGACCCAGACCTGAAGACTCCCCCTTCCATTCTTCACAAATAGCAAATGTTTATCAATTCTTGAGCATCTGAAAGCTGAGGCACTTCTGCCTTTCCCCATGAGTACACCTACTAGTGCTTCCACAGGTATCACAAAGCAGGACAGCTTTATAATACTTTTACTTGACTGTGGTCCAAAACGATCAATGTTTATACTAATGTTTAGTCCTTTGCTTTTTTACTGTTGACTTCTGCATAGTGAATTTAACCAAGCAGAGCCATTGCCACTTAAAAAACCAGGCCTGTAAAAGCTCTCCGAGCAGATGGTCTGTAAGATGTAAATGTCTTCCTCTAACCTTGGAACCAAAAATTTAATTATTAAATAAGCTGTGGGCATTAGACAACTTCCTTGTCCATAGTCTTTCTGTACAACAGACCTAAACTTTGGGATTGTATATCTCCTGCTTTCTCTTGCTGCAGGAAGCGGATAGGTGACATAGCTGAAGAAAAGGGGTCTACATGGTCCTGCTGAGCAGGGGGGTTGGATCAGATGACCTCCAGAGGTCACTTCCAACCTCAACCACCCTACAATTCTATGAAAGGCTTTTTGCAGAGTGTCGCAAAGCCACAAGTGTTTGAAGTATTTGTAGCTGGTGCATGTAGCATTTAGCCTGAGATTGCACATCATAGAATTGAGCATTGCTTTTTTGAACTGACCTAACACTTGTTCAACAGGTTTTCTTGAAAGCCAAGGTTGTAACAAGTTGCTACCATCAGAAGTCAAACCTACAAACTGGTTTTAATTATTGTTTAAATATAGCAACCAGTAGTGGGATATTTAGTTGATATTTAGCAGAATACATCATGTTTCTGAAGTCACACTATGCTAATTCTGTATTGTGTATCTCCAAATGGCCTTGTGTTTTAAAAAGTGTTGCTTTCCTCAGTCAAGATGCTGGTGGTGTAGAGCCTCATTAGTTTGTACTAACGCAGGGATAGCTTGTTGTGGGATCGCTCATTAACTTGTACTAACACACAGGCAGGATTGCTCCACTTTGCCAGTGGCAGCAAAATTAAGCTTAGCCCCTGCTTGTGCCTGTGGTAAGGATGACTACAAAAAGGGCCAGGATGTAATTAATACCTCCTTCCTTTTCTTCCCAAATTGCAGAGTAGCAGGAAGGGAAGGACATAGCTCATAACTCTGCCCCTATGACACCAACCAGCAGAACTTCTTCTTCCAGAAATCTTCTCGATGGAGTCTCAAGCTACTGTGTCATTCTGGTTTGCACGAGCAAATGATTATGGAGCAGAGCCACACCTGAATTCATGCCTGTGTGTGAGGTAAGAGTCTGCCCACATTCCCCAATTCCTTCAGGCAAACTGCTGTTGAAGGAAGGGTGAGGCTGGAGGCAACTGTGACGCTGCTGATGGTGCTGCAGTCTCAGGTGTCATGGACAGCACATGCTGTGGGTGGGATTATCTGCTAGGGAAGAGAGGCTGCCTCCCTACTAATTAAGTTGGTCCATCCCAGATGTTATTTTCAAAGTCATGTCTACCATGTGTCTTAGACGGCAACTAATGCTCTGTCCCATTTTTGGCCATAAGCCTACAGTTTTGGGCCACACTACACAGAATGTGGATAGTTGATTCCTGGAGTGGCAGATTTTTGCTTAGTGTTGTCTAGGGTATTTTGCTTTGCAAATCTCATGCAAAAATAAAATAGTATGGTATCCTTTCCATTTCAATTGTTAATAATATAAAAATTGTAGGACAAAGCAAGCAGGATCTTGATTTTGTCCTTCCTGCTACCCCTTATGCCCAGCTCACCTTCCTATTAAATTGAACAAGAGTAGAGGAAAATTGTTTTTCCAAGTTTTTGTGTAGAGTACACCATGCTGGAGAGAAAGCATTCCTGAGTCACAGTATGAACCTCATTGCCTCTGAGATTGCTCAGCTATCTAAGATAATAAGCAAATTGTAGTAAATGAAAAAGTTAATCACAAGTGCCAGAATGCACTTTATCCATTTATCGTGAAACCACTCGTTTATTTTTAATTATAAATAAATATATTTTTTAGTTAAAACTGAAAAAAACAATCATTATTGAAGACTGCTGAGAAGCTACATAGCTAATCCAGCAAGGATGGCTTCATATTACAGGCGTTAAGAGCTCTGTGTTGAATGTAGTAGAACTCCTGCAAAGAATTTTAAAGGATACCTTCTGTCATATTTGAGGTTCAAGTTGTATTGTTCATACTACCTGTTCTTCATAGTAGACTATACATAATCACATATGGTGAAGCAACAAAATCTTTTTGTTTATGAGTTCTTCCTACAGAAATATACTAATAAATTGCTCCTGAGGGGATGAAGCTATCTACTTTTTATTTCTGGTACTGTTTGGTTTTGGGGAGCTACTGGGTTTACAATTACACAATTAAAAATAATCTAATTTTAGCTTTAAAAAGTTATTTAAATCTTCTTTGTGAACAATTTATTAGATAAACTATTATTTTAAAGATTTCAGATTGCCCACCATGGAGATCAGGATGTCTGTAACGGACTGTATTCTTAAAAATTACCTGCAGTATCATAAATATTGAAAAAAGGTTCTGTTGTCTCTTGTGCAAGGCATTTTTATATTTAACTGTCATCGTGGAAAAAAACTTTCAAGAAGCTTGAAAATGAAATTTTTCTTTACCGTTTAATTTCCATTTGAAGCAACTTTTATATTTTCTCATTGAGGAAGCTGAAGCAGTTCAGTGCTTTATATTTTTTTCCTCTCTGTTGGGCATAGGCCTCAGACCTGAGATCAGCTTGGTTAGGATTTGCCCAGGTCAATGTTTCTGCAGAGCCAGGAGAGGGAGCACAGACATTGCTGCTTCTTGGCCATGCTTTAGAGGCAGCTTGGATTTCCACAGGGAAACCACTAAACTTGTTTCTAGAGGAGGCATTGTGGAATCCTCTTTTTCTTCTCTTCTTTTTTTTTTTTTTTCCTCCCGAGTTTTTAAATAATATTTATTAGGGGAAATTTTAAACTGGATGTTTTCATCAATTCCTATAAAGCAAAAAAACCCCAAAACTCTTTGCCATTTTTTTAATGGTTGGTATAGTATTTTAACATTTTAAAGACTTTTAAGGAGTATTTTTGCATTTTCTTCTGCAGACACAGAGGAAGGTGAAGTTGACCAGAATCCAAACATAGTAGAAAAACTAGATTCACTGCACTCTTATATTAGAAAGTGTCTTTCAGTGTGTTTTTATAGTTTTAGTCTAACTTCAGATAATATTTTACTCAGTAATTTTCATGTATTAGAAACATTATTTTAAAGACACAAGGGGTACATAAATTCTCTCCAACTTTTCAATAACAATTGTTAGAACTTCCCATTTCTCACCTCTGTCATAATTTCTTAGATTTCTCTGTTATAATTTCTTGTACCACATAGATGTTCCTGACTTTAGAGAGAAAACCATCAGAAAGTGGCTTGTTTTATCCTGATAATAATTTCTATTACTTAATCAGTTGATATAGGAGAGTTGCACTGCTTTTCTGTCACAAGACTTGGGTGAAGCTGTTTTAAGAATACCCTGAATAAAATTAAAATTAATAATCTGTGTGATGGCCTTGTACTACTGAAAAAAGATTCACTCTTACGTCTTTGGTTTGATATCTGTGTCCAAAGAGCACTGACAGCATTACAAAGATGACAGCTCACAAATCAGGCGATGCCTGAGTGGAGGCTGCCAGTTGTCCTGCTGGCCAGCTCTGTTGTTTACAGCCACTGACTCTGTCCCAGGAGCTCAGGGAGCAGGAGGCTGGCTTCTCACTCAGACTGCCTGAGGCAACTTGTCAGGTCACTTCATAGCTCTCTGTGTCTCCCCATGGCTCCTTATATACTCAACAGATAAGATCTTACCACCTCCTATCTGTGTGTAGAGGACTCGTAGGAGAAGTGATGGTGGGTATGGTAATACAAATGATAATCACCTGGCCACACTGATCACAAAATAGCGGAGTTTAAAATTTTCAGTGTAATGAGAAAAAAGGTCAGTAGAGTCACTACCCTGGACTAGAAGAGAGCATACCTTAAGTTGCTAAGGGAGCTGGTTTCCAGTGCCCTGCCTTTTGAGGACTTAGGGCTGCCTATGAGAGCAGATCAATTTAGGAGAGCCACCTTCTACAAGCCCAGGAGCAGGCAATGCCGTGGTATTGTAAGTCAAGTAAGTGGGGCAGAAGGCCATTTTAGCTGAACTCCTTTTGCCACTTGGGTGAAAGAAGAAATTGTATGTTCTCTGGAAGCAAATCAGGCTTCACAGGAACATCATAGAGCTGTAGTTCACATGTGTAGGAAGAAAACATGAAAGGCCAAGAGTTGAAACTGGTCAGTGTTGTGTCAAGACAATAAAAAAAGGCTTTTTAAAGTATGTTCATGGCAAGAAGAGGTCTAAGGAAAATACTGGACCAATATCAGCTTAAGCTGGTCAACTGACAAATGGTGATGAAGAAAGGCAGAGGCATTTAATGCTTTTTTTGACACAGTCTTTAATATTACTGATAAGCCTTGGGGTGCCAAGTCACTGAGTCACAGGGCTGCGGGAACAGTGGTTCTCTATTTGTGGACACCCAAATTGTAAGGAACCAGTTGAATCCAGCAGAATGATCACAAATCCATGGGGCCTGATGGGGTTCATCCCAGAGTTCTGAAGGCGTGGGTGGATGTTGTGGCAGGACTTCTCTTGACCATCTACCAAAGGTCTTGGGTGTCTTGGGAGGTCTCTATGGACTGGAAATTGGCCAGTGTTATTCCCATCCACAAAAAGAGTGAGGTAAGACCTAGGAAATTAGAGACATTTTGTTCTACCCTCAGTTTCTGTAAAAATCATGTAGAAGGTTATACTGGGTACTACTGAAAGGCATTTAATCACAATCTACATGGGCTCACAAAGAGAAATTCCTATTTAACTATAATTTGATATTGTTCTACGATAAAGTCAGCCACCTTGTGGATGAATGGAATGCAATGATCTATGGATCATTGATCTATGGATCTATGGATTTTAGTAACACTTTGGATAGTAAGGCTTTCTGTCCCTCATGGCATCGTTCTGGACAAGTTGTCCAGTTGTGGGATGAGCAGTACGTGGTTCACTAGGTGAAGAGCTGGCTGAATGACAGGGCTCAAATGGTTGTGGTGAACGGCTGGTGTAGTAATACAAAGTAAATGAAAGCTTCCCATTTTTAACACTTTTCCCAGAGTATGTTTACATTTTCTTCTGCAGCCTTTAGGGAAGGTAAAGCTTATCAAAATGGATGAAGCTTATCAGAATTGATGAATCCCACTGGATGAAGGAAAGACAGTTGATACAGTTTTTCTGGTTTATAGTTAGGCTTATATGTTAAGTGCTGATACAACAAGAACACGGAATTTTCTCAGAAGCTAATCTGAAACTGGACTACTTCCTAGAATAATCAATAAGTATAGAAGGATTTTCAACCTGCTGTTTAAGCAGAGTTCTGAAGGATTTTGAGATATATGAGTAAATAAAACACGCAGGACATCTAATACAAGAAAACTGGTTTTGTTTGGGGTTTTCTGTTGGTTTTGGGTTTGTTTTTTTGTTTTTTTCCCTCTAGAAAAGGCAGAAGATGACAATCACCTTTTATACAGTTCCATAAAGCACTCTGACCTGGTCCACAATGATTTTTTTCCTGCATCTAACCTCTGATTGTTAGCAAAATGCCTTTTTTTCATTTCTCTTCCCGTATTGCAGCATCCACCCATCGTGTGTATCTGTCATCGGTGTGACGGAAGAACACGTCTTCCAAAAATTCTCCTCTTTTCCCACTAGAGGGAGGACTCTCCCAAAATACTCATGGGAGATAGTTCCACTGACAGACTCTTCGACTCTAAACAAACCATTTTGGGAATGTTTTCGGCTGAAATGAAATGAAATGAAATTAAATTCCTGTCAGGTTTGGGGGGAAAAAAAAGAACTGGATATTGGTATTTGTGCTTGTTCCATTTTTTTTTTTTTTTTTTGGTTATGTAGGTATGTATTTGCTGAAGTTTAATTAAAAAAACCCCAACCGAATGCACATTCTGAGGAGTGTAACTGACAGAATTTTCGATACATAATTCTTGGAAATGTAAAAATAAACAGACTTTGTTGACAAGTATTTGTATCTTCATTATCAGCCATATTAATATGTCCACAAAATTGTTGGCTCAATAGACTTTGACTGTGTTACAAATCTGAAGCCAAACACTTGCACCAGCAGTCAGTAAATATGTTGTTCAACTAAAAATAGAAATTACTGTCATTAGCAAAGGGTATCCATGAGGGAATGATATATCCTATAAATATACTAAGATACACGTGGATTAGTTTAATCTAATGAAGTGTATGTAAACAAACCAACAGCCAGAGCTTTGAATGCAGGAAGTAGGATGAAAAAGAGTTCAAGGGAAGTTAGTTAAACTTCTAGTTAAAATTCTTAATATTATGCCTTGATTAAAAACAAAAAAGCAATGAAAAAGTTTCTTGTTTGTTGAGCAACTGTTACATTAAGAACTTGTACAGTACTGTCCCCATATAAGTCAACCAATTTTAGGAAGAATTAGAACAGGAACAGGATTTTTTCTACATTTATCTTACATTTACAAATATCAGCCTGTGGTTTCAAGTATTTAAATTTCAATTTTCCATTTGAGATACTTGAAAAGGGACAGATATTCAGAGGGCGATTACTTAATGCTTTCTGATTGTAACTTTTTATCAAAACCAGGCACATTTATCTTCAGGTGAGGTTCCCAAAAACTCATTCTAAATAACTGATGGCAATTGAAAATTTAGACCATGGAGCTAGAGATATGAGAATGTTTTATAAAGAATAATTTATTTGTTTGATTTATCCTTTTTATGTTTCCATGTTGATCTGTAACCAGGAAATCATGGTTAGAAATTACTTTAATATTCATGTTGAGGAATACATTCAATGCCTGTAGCTCAGGGTGCAGCTGCAGTTTGAACTGAGGGTTGAGCTCTGGGTGTTGGAGCCCCAGGCACGAGCCTGTTAACTGCTGACCCTTTGCAGAACCAAGGGCACAGGAACCTGTGGCCCAGCCAGGTGACAGAACACTCAGAGACATAGCAGAAGACAAGGAAGCCCAGGGAGTCCTTTGTTCAAGGACTCTCCTTAGAGGCTCCAACTTGACCTGTTATTCTGTTATTGCACCATGATTAAATTATTTCAATGATCCAGGTGTCTGAGATTCTGTAATGAAAATCCTGGGGTTGAGCCAGTACAGAAACCTGGTCTGACTGTGTGAGAGTGAGGTGTGTAGGGTGTCAGGACGGGCAGCTGTCAGCTGCCTGGAGCCGCCTGCTGTGGAGGGACCTCGGTCCCAGCAATGACACTCTCAGGTGGTGGGACTGTGAATGCCAGAGTAACTCCTGCGTGGTCAGACAGGTTCCTTTATGTTCAAATAGCTTTGGCAAAACTCGTAAAAATTAAACCACAAGTTTTAAAAAGATTGATAATAATGCAGTCACAGGTTACAACAGGACTTCTACAGAAATAATTCCTTTAAATTTATTTGCAGTGAAAGCATAGACACAGACACACAGAAAGGAATCTCTTTCAGCTCCAAAATCTGTCAACATTTATTACAATCCTGTTGGTTTAAAAGACAGTGCTCCTCACTATTTATTCAAGAGGGTGTTGAAAGCCTGTGGATAGATACCATGTCAAATTAGGAAGAAGCAAGAGGAAGACCCAGCTCTGCTGAGTGGGGAAGTCTCAGCTAAGCCATGCGAGGAAAATACCAGCTGGCTTTGAAGTCCAGCCAGATGTAAGTGGGTTAAATTAATTCATGTATGGCCCCATTAAAGTCAATTTTTATATGGAGTCAGTGGGCAGTTTCAGCTAAGGGCATGAAATGACTTTGGAAGAGATAATCTAATTTTTCTTTGGAAAAAGTTATAAAGTTAATAAGCTATAACTTAAGTGGAGTGCAGTTAATCTCCCCACACACACACACACACACAAGCCATTTTAATAAGGGAAATTAAAGAAGTAACATCTTAGCATTAAAAAAAAACCCTGCAGACACTTTCTATTGATTTTTTTCAAGGTTATAGCCCAAGATTATTTGGGCTATATATAGCCCAATACCTATGTAGCCAAAATAATCCAATATATATTGGATAATTGTTCTACTAAAGGATAATGAACAGGAGAGAAGATAAAGGACATTCATATAGTTAGACAATAAAAAAGATTTTGGCTATATATACTGTCTACACTTGGGGTTTTTACACTGTAATTCTGGCATCTTCTAGTTGGTAGAGCTCATATTTCTCATTTATTGATCCTCAAGCGTGTGTTTGCGTTTGTGCAAATACATAGAAAGTGACCGTGTACATGCTTAAATATTATCCAAAACTGCTGATAGTTTCATGCTATAGTGGGGAGAGAGAGAGGGAGAGAGGGAGAGAGAATGAGAGAGAGAGAGAGAAAGAGAGAGAGCGTGCTATAAAAAAGAGTTGAACAAGGAAGAAGGGCTGTTTGGTTCATAATGTTACAAGCACTTCTGTAAATATCAGTAGTATAACCTATAATAAAATTACCCATCTGCATTCTGCATTTCCTGGTGCTCAATATACAGCTGTGTTTGCTGCCTGCTTTACAGCTAGGCTCTGTCAGAAAGCAGCAACCCTGGGATACTCTACAAGGGATACTCTATAAGGCCTGTAGAGCTGGCAGCTGGGAGTGATGGAGGGGCTGGCAGGGCAACAATTCCTATCACCCAAACAAGGGGAAAAGAGGAGGGGTGGTGGTGGTAACCAGGTCAGCCAGCAATCCGGGCAATTAGACATGTCTCTGGGGATGAGGCATGTCTGGGGCCAGGGGAAGTCAGATCAGTGTGTGGGGTTTGTGTCTGTGACAAGCTACCTAGGTCAGCCACGATCCAGTGATCTCCAGGCAAGCCTGTAATGGTGAGCCAAATCCAAGGTCATGTTCCTGGTATAATGGACAGATGGATTGGAAAAGGATTCATGCAACCATTCAAAATAATGATATATTGCAGGGTTGTTATTTTTGCTTTAGTCAGCATTTCAATTTGAGCGTTGAAACATGGTTGTTGCCAGCAGCATGGCCAAATGCTATGTTGCTGTTTTTCTACTTGACTGTTTCTATTTTTTGAAATACCTACAAATTACAGCTGACTCTGAGAAGTCAGAATGTCAATGCATAGCAAAAGATTGTAGTAGAAAAGTTTAAAAGATAAACAGAAAATACAAATATTAGCCCCATTTTCCAAGTGAGGAGCAGCACTTTACTGAATTTATACAAGACCTAAACTCTGTTTCACAATTTGTGTGCAAGACAAGTCTTCTACCCATCATTTGGCTGCTAAGTGGTCCAGGTTCCCTGGCTGTGACTAGCAGTTGCATATTCCTAGCTGGCAGTGGCTATGACACAGAACTGGTGTCAGTACTAGGGGATTTCTTTTCTCTGAGCAAACTGGGTGAACCATTTTCACTACTTGCGCAATGTGTGACCACAATAATATTGTTAGCATTATCAAACCCAGGAATATTTTCATATTTCTCAGGGAAAATGCACTGCTAGCTGCAAGACACAGGCAGATTGTGGCATCAATTTCTTACTCATTTGTAAGGGAAAGAAAGAGGCACTGAGACTAGACAAAAACCAGTGCCTCCATGTCTGTTCTGTCGGGGGTTCAAGACTGCACAGCATGACCCCAGCAGGTCAGGCTAGACATAGACACAAAGACTGACATGACTGTTTAGGTCTTATCCTAAACAGAAACACTTTTTGATTTGAGGCTTTTCCTGCCATCACTTAATCCTTAAGCTCCTTGTTTTTCCCCATGTTTAGCCCCTTTCTTCTGCACACACTGATTGATGGGCAGCACAGATAATTTATGATGCTCCATTCCTAGAAGTGTTCAAAGCCAGGCTTGATGGGGCTTTGAGCAACATGTTCTAGTGAAAGGTGTCCTTGCCCACTGCAGGAGAAATTGGTCCAGATGCTCTTTAAAGGCCTTGCAACCCAAAACATTCTATGGTAGTGAAAATACTACATTCAGTTTTGACTCCCCAGTACAGGAAGTTGAGGTGAGTTCAATGGAAAACAATCAGAGTGGTTGGGGCACCACCTGGCCTATGAGAAGATGCTGAGGACAAGAGCTTGTTCAGCCTGAAGAAGTCATGGATTCAGGGAGACCTAACAGAAGCCTTCAGGGCCTGTGGGGAGGTGAGCAAGAAGATGAAGCCTTGTTCTTCACAGTGGTGAATGGTGAGATGAGACAAGAGGCACAAACTGAGACTGGCTGGATATAAGTAAGAATTTTTTCCACATGAGGACAGTCAGGCAGGGAAGCAGGCTGTCCGGGGGGGGTTTTGCCATCTCTGGCCTTGGAGGTGGTCAAGACTTGACTGGACACAACACTGACCAACCTGATCTGACTTCACTGAGCAGGAGGTTGGGCTGGAGACTTATTGAGGCTCTTTGTAACATGAGTTATCCTGTGTGTTTATGACCCATGTCTCTGTTAGTCACCTTCATCTCCCTTTATAATTAACAGCATTTCTAGGAAGTGATTAGTTTGACCTATTTATTATGAGTATTTATTTTAACTGAGAGGAATGGTGCTATACAACTGTTTCTTCACTATGAAGATAGTCCAGACAGCTAACTCAGATCTAATTATCAAGATGCTAAGAGTCCAAAACTAGGTCAGGTGGATCCCATCTCAGTGTATGTGCTCCCTGAAGGGCCTAGTTAGATACCAGGGAGGGAAGGAAGAATTTATTTCTGCACAGCATTATAGCAGTTAAAATACTTTCTCCAAAAGAAAGATACCTAAAATCTGGACTGTATTCCTCAAATTCTTATATTTTGATCCAAGACCTCTTTGATACCAAACCAATAAATGTGTAGACTGTGGAATTTTCCATCTCTCTATTAATTCTGTCTGATATTTTGCCCTTTTCCGTCTCTGCCCCTTATACCTTGCACAAGGCTGTGCCCTCTGCCCTCTCTTCCATGACCCATGACTCCTTCCTGAACAATCCACAGGGCCAGCTCTCTCCGTTCCTCAGGGAATGGTATGGCTGCTACTAAACCTAGCTTCTGTTGGCACCAGCAAAATCATAAATAGCTCATTTAGGTGCTTCTGCTGGGACTTCGATTTGTAGCAAAGGGACACAGTCTGATTTTTAAACTGAAGAGTTTAAAAATACCTTTCTTAATGTAATTTGTAAATAGGCTAAAGAAATAACATTCATGCTAACACTGCATCTTGTCCTTTTTACCCATGTAATAGTAACTCAGCACAAACTGTGTAATACATTTTGTAGTTGCATAGATATAAAAGACACTGGCATGTTTATTTATGTTATTAATAATGTGTTGACAACAAACAATACAATTAAGTACATCAATAAATTATCATAGAGATAATACTGTTGATTTTTCCCCTGAATACTCTATTCAGGTTATTTGTATGAAAAAGGTCAGTAGTTTTCCATCCATTTCAATGTTTGAATCTCCTATATAGGAGAAAAATATCCCAAAGTTAAGCTTGCTAGAAGTACCCTTGCCATTTTTGCCTATTTTTATTACAGTCAACAAGAGTCAACAATTCCATGGAGTGTCAATACCACTCTTATTTCTAGGCTTCTCAAAACCATGCCTTTAGCTTAACTATAACCATATTTTTTCTTGCAATTTGAGTACTCCATGCTTTATGACCTTTGACTTTTCATGTATATTCATTATAACAAGGCACTTTATGTTGCTTTTCTTCTATGGCTTTGCACATTATTACCATTTTCCTTTGTGATTCAAGCAACATCATCTTTGCTTTTAATAATTCAAATCAAGAACGTGATACTGCATTTGAAAATGTGCATCTTCCTGACACAATTCCTCCTTCTATGTGGTATATTTTGTCTTCAAACATTAACACCCTGAGGCACATGTGTGACTGGACTCTGGGAATGTGTACTTCCTTTTGAAGTTTGTTTGCACTGCTAATTCACAACAGGGTGCAAGTCAGGATTCCTGAGTACAGAAGTAAGGACTGGCTACCATTCTTTTGTTTCGGCATCTCGTTCACAGACATGTATGTTTTGTTTCCATAATTATTGCAAACTGTAGATTTCACACATATTGATGGATTAATTTTGTACTAGATAATTATAGAAAACTCTAACTCAATCTAATCTTTTTTATTATTGCTACTTGACAACATTAATGCTGTTGCAAGGTCTTCACTGGAACATCTGCTGTATACAGGAATCTTTCTGTGCTAACATGCTTCAGTTATTTGCCTGAAGGCCACTGAAGAAGAGTCACATTTTCTCTGTAGGAACCATAGTTATCACTCAGTAAAATTAATTACCATCATATCACAAAAATTTTTCTTTCAAATATTGGCTCTTGACCATGAGTAGCCTAGGACAGATCTTGCTAGCCTAGGTTTACTTTTTTCGTACTATGATTATCCATTTAGGATTAAAAGATTTTCTTCCTCCTTTGTATTTTTCTTGTAACTGTGGTAGGTTAGATAACTCAATATATTACTAGTAGACATTCACAGAAAAAACTGTCAAGATTTACAGGTCAGTCTTCTGTCATCTTTATTCATGATTTTTACTGAACTCAGCACAATTATTTATTTTGAACAATCTCTAGATATGGAACTCTGCAGCTTCTCTTGCCATTAAATTGAACCAGTCAGTAATTTTTTGTGAATATACGCTGAACACTCACCTACTTGAATGGCAGAAATCAAAATAAGTGCTATTAAAATGTGCTTTCATACAAGCCTTCTATATTTTTCTTTAAAGGCCTGATTGTTAAAAATGATATCCATGTCCTTATTTATTAAAGAAGGTATTGCTCGAATGTGCAGGCAATTATGTCTATGCCTCACATGTAAAGAATATGCTATGATAAAATAGAAAACGACCCTTGATTAAGACACTGTAACTTGAAAGTCTGGGACTATTTGAGAGAGGAAAGATGCTTAGAAACACAGATTTCAGACTTGCTGAAGACTTGATAAACAGTAAGCTGGAGTGACTAGCCAGGTTTTTTTTGTGTGTCTATGAAGAATTAAAAAAACATACTTGACTCTTGCTTGTTTAATTTTTTAGAAAAACAAATGCTAGTGACAGTGTTTGCCACTTAATATTCCACTGCCACTTAATATTCCATTTCTTATATTCCATATAAGAATATATTCCATATATTCTTATATTCCATATAAGAAATCTCCTTAACTAAATTTTGATTTTAAATTATTGAATTCAGTTTGAATCAACTTTCAGATTATAGTTGTCAGCTATGGAATAATTAGTCGTGTCCTCATTGCCACTTTATGGACGTGGTAGACTTACATATAGGTAGACCCCTGTTCCCTTTCTCTGGCTTTCTAAATACTAAATTGAAGGAATTTTAGAACAATCTGAGGTCTGCAAGAATATTTTCTTAAAACATGTGATTAGACTCTAATACAACTCTTTAATGCCCACTGGACAATGGAATTTTTCTGTCCCTAGGTTTCCTTTCATATAATCCTGATGGCAGTTCCCTTCTGATTAGCCCTTCTGTCCTTTCATGACACAGTGCCCATTGGTACCTTTCATGCCACCCACTCATGATGGTCAGTGCTTGGAGGTATTTGATGAGCTAAGGACATATTTCTGCTTAACAGTGAAACAGAGCAATTCACAAAGGTAACTTCGAACGAGTTGTCTTTGAAAAGTTCATGATGTTTTGCCTTTCAAACCAAATAACTGTTTCCTTTTTCTTTTTTTTGCTAGAAGCTTAAACAAGCATGAAGAGATGCAAATACTCTGATCTTTCTTCCTTTTAAAATAACTTTGGTCTTACCATGAACACCTTTAATTTTTAACTTTTAAACCAGCATTGTGTTCTGTTTTTCCTTTTCTTTGTTGATTTAGTATGTTGTGGAAGCTCCAAGTTTCAACTGCTGTGTGACAGAGACCAAAAAAAAGTCATAAACCCATAGAAAATAAAGTGGGGACTGACTCCCAAGAATATATCTGTGTTTTTTACCATTGTTATTTATTTCCACCAGAAGTAATCACACTGATGCCAGTGTGCTACTCAGAGTAAGATATTTTTTAATGTAAGCAAGAGTATCATAGTCTGCCTGCCTAAAAAATACAGTGCAAGGAACAAGACTGAATTCACAAAGGACTGCACAATCAAAGTCTAACTTTCATGGGGTAATGTGTTAATACCATTTCTGAGAAACCAAAGTGCTGAAAAGCTGGGAAGAACATCCTAGTCTAGTGGAAAAGATATTATGGAAGGTCTTTTCTCACTGATATTAGTATAAATGAACAAAGTGGCTTAGGCTAATCTTTAGCAAACAGGAGCAGTGACATACTAAAAAAAAAAAAAACAAACAAGAGGGTCTATTTTTAGAAATCCTGAACATCTAGGAGTGCTTACTAGTCATGACTGTGCTAACAATTTAAAAATACTGGAGAGAATCCTCAGGCACTTTAATTCTTTGTGTCATTAATCTACAAGTACAATCCCTAGGAGAAGTCCAGGCTTTGCCCAGCCTTCTAACAGTTCCTAGGCATGGTTTGGGTAACAGCATGGGTAAGGGACCTTTCCCAACAGGCAATTTAGGTCAGGCCACCCTGTTCTGGACCTAGTCACATAGCTATGGGGGTGAGGGCTGCTCCATGCCACTTGCCTTTAGTGCCAGAGAACAGTCCTTGGGACATTTATTTTTTTAATATAGCCCAACCAGCTGATGTGGAAATTTCCAGGTGCCTGATAATTTAGAAAGTTCGATTGCTTAAGTTGAATGTATGGATTTAGGGCCTAATTATAGACCTGTTTTAAAAATTACATTGCCCTGAATAACTGAATTAGTACAGGGCAAAGAGTTCTTCCTTAATGCAGGAGGAAACTTGATGGCTAAGAGACAAGCCAGATGCCACTTGCCAGCTGGATCACTTCTGAGCACTGTATTGGCTTACCTCTCCTCTGGCTGCTCAGTAAATGCCCAGAAATGCTGCTACCATTACCCATTTGTATATAATTTAGGCACACAAAAAGATTTGAGTTATCATCAGAAAATAGCTGTGAATAAAACAGAAACACTAATGACTTGGTTTGCTTATCCTCCTTTACCATCTTTGCTATAACAATGCATTTTCAAACAAGTCATGTCTAAAAACTAATTGATTAACAACTTTCAGGCTGCAAATATGTAAAATATATCCTCATGTTAGTTGCTCAAAGTGGGAAAAAAAAGACACTGCACAGACTTCACTCTTTGAAGTGCACAGCTTCTTTTGGCTTCAATGAACCATGAAAATATCAAAGGCATAACTTACAGCTCAGTATTTTGATGATCATCAGTCCTCAGATTGCTTTAGTAAGAAAAACAGTGACATCAGTACAGTACATCATCGCATGACACACTTCAATTTTCTCTTTTCTGTTGGTATGACTGTCTCAAATTATTAGTTCTCTTAAAGAACGCACAGTCTTCGGTGGTCCTGGTAAGGTGATGATCCTTTAAAAACTCAAAGTGGAAAAATTTTCAAGGAAAGTGAAAAAATCAGCCTATTTCATATGAAGATGACACTTGGGTGTATCCTTCCTTTTGAACCTATTTATTCTTTCAAGGTGTTCTTGAAGAAGGGATGGAAAATGTAAAGGACAATTATGTTAATATAAATCTATGAAAAATGAAATTCCCTGAGCCAAATATAAATTGATACCTAATTTTATAATATGTTGAATTGTCTTCCTTACTCAAATGTTCCATCTGTAAAAACAACAAAAAAAAACCCCGTTAAGAGTCTTTTATATGAGAAAGTATTTCACAATTATTTTTTGGTGCTGAAATTATCTGAAGAATAATTATAAGCATTCCATCTTTGCACTTAGGCCTTGACTTATTCTGTCCCCAAATAATTCTCACTTAATACTTTTAGTAATTTCAATTGCTTTAACTTACTAATGTTTATGTTTACAGGCTGATGGCTAATACAGTTTGTCAGCTTACAATAATAAGTTTCTTCTTGTTGCTGTTGTTGGTCTCAAATTCTTTTGTCCAAGTCCAATAATTCCTTTTTTCCCACATCTTATGTATCTTATTTCATAACCAAATTATTAGCATATCTAAAAAGATGGTGGAACTCTTCTGTAGTTGTGATATTCTGAAAATTTTATCTTCTTATTAAACCATTTTTCAGTAGTCATTTTAAAGAAGCTACTGTATATCCCAGAGTACTCCTAAACTGATATACCAAAGAAATTTCCTTCTTTATCTATATAGTACATTTTTCAGCTTCCAGCACCTAATTTTATCATTTAAGTATTTTAAGATTCCTAACTTTTCATCAAAACCCGATGTTATTTTACAGAATGTCACAATGTGCCTTTTTCCTCCCTAGATTTTATAAAATCAATATATTTAATAGTATTTTTCATTATTTTCTTGAGTAGCTGACAAATATAAAATATTTGATCCCCTAGGAATAGCTTTATTTTAAATCCCATATTGATGTTGCCTTCTCATTTCCTTTGATTTTGGGATCATGTAATGAAGACGGCATTAATGAGAGAGATGCCATGATAATCTTCCAAATTAATCTCATCATGATTTCTCTGAAGTTGTTATGTCTGTTCATCTGTTCCACTGCGATATCTTCAGACTACTGAACCTAGTTTGTTAAGTCTTTTTGTTATCTTTAGCATTTTATAATTAATCAAGAGATTTACCAGTATGTCACTCTGCTGTTCCCAAGCAATCTGATTTCCTCTCGTTCATTTAAAAACATATTTCTGCCATATTGGTTTCCAGAAAAAGCTGTTTGCTTATGAAATAATTAAGAAGCTTACTCAAACATTCTCTCAATTTTTCTGTAACTGTTTTCTTTGAAATAAAAAGATAGCCATTTTCATTCTCTATCAGATATTCTCCGGTGCTAGTAAATTCCATATTTCCCTCTGCCCCATTCCATCTCCTCAAGAGCTGTATAGGCAGTGCTTCTACCACTGGGTCTTCACTGGTTTGGAGGTCAGAAAAAGAGAAGGCAGCAGTCTGCATAAGTAGGGTGAAAAGTGTGGAGAGAGATAATGGACTGCTGATTATCTTCTTGACAAAAAACAATAAGGGGTATCAAAAAAAGGTGGTGAGAGTCAGATTTTTAAAAAAAAAAGAAAAACAAAAAATAAACAGAAAAGGAAATAACCTCTTCACACCATGTAGAAGTTTTGGCCATGTGGCACCGGAATGTTAAAATGTCACAAGAGTTCAAAAAGCAAGGAACAAATGCATTGAAGGAAATTCTATGGGGAGTGTTAGATACAAAGATGGTGCATGTGCTTTGCAAGCTACAGGCTGGGCAATTATTCTATGATGCGTCACTATGTGCTTGTCTTGTTCTTACTCCCCTCTCTGAGCTTCTACTACTGACAGATTTTGGGAGTGAGATCCAGAGGGAGTAAACTTCCCTCATTAGTATTCTGACAGACAAAAGTTTAGTGTCCACCAGCTGACATAATTTTTCAAAGCATCTTCTGAACTCATAATTTTGAATATGTAAAGCACACCTATAAATTCTACATATCTAATATAGGAAAAAAGTCAATATGAGTAATGCAAGCTATGATATTTCTCAAATATTAAATGCTTTGGAGGTAGAGGCTATTAGACCAGTGTTTTTACTTCTCATCAATACTTAATTGCAACCCAGTCAGATTCCAGGAAGGAATACTATACAACCAAATGCAAGGGTATTATACACCAAGTGCAAGATGCTGCACCTGGGTCAGGGCAACCTCTGATATCAGCACAGGCTGGGGAATGAACAGATTGAGAGCAACCCTGATGAGAAGAACTTAGGGGTGCTGGTGGGTGAGAGGCTGGACATGACCCAACAATGAGCACTCACTGCCCAGAAAGCCAAATGTGTCCTGGGCTGCATCCAGAGCAGTGTGGGCAGCAGGGCCAGGCAGGGGATTCTGCCCCTCTGCTCTGCTCTGGTGAGACCTCACCTGCAGTGCTGCATCCAGATCTGGGGTCCCCAGCACAGGAAGGACATGGACCTGTTGGAGTGAGTCCAGAGGAGGGCAACCAGCATGATTAGAGTGATGGAGCAGCTCTCCTGTGAGGGGAGGCTGAGACAGTTGGGATTGCTCAGCCTGGAAAAGAGAAGGCTCTGGGGATACATTTTGGCAGCCTTCCAGAGCCTGAAGGGGGCCTACAAGAAGGCCGGAGAGGGTCTTATTTGAAGTAAAGAACAAGGGTGAATGGCTTCAAAATGAAAGAGGGGAGGTTTAGGTTAGGTATTTGGGAGAAATTGTTTACTATGAGGGTGGAGAGACACTGGAAGAGGTTGCCCAGCAAAGCTATGGACGCCCCATCCTTGGAAATGCTCAAGGCCAGATTGGATGGAGCCCTGAGCTATCTGGTCGAGTGGCAGGTGTCTTGGCCATGGCAAGGGAGTTGGAACTATATTATCTTTAGTGTCCCTTCAACCAAAACCATTCTATGTTTCTATGATACTTTATTATCCACAAAATTCCAGGAAAAAAACCAATTTTCCAACAGAGTCAGATAATAGCTAGAGAAGTCAAAAAGAGACTCTGACAGCTTAAGTCCTAGCTGTTCTCTTGGTCTCTTGCTCTGCCTTCTCTAGAGTTTACTGTTTGATTCTCAAACGATGGGGAAAGGGTGGGGGTGGGAGTGCTTGTTTGTTTGTTTGTCTGTTTTTAATCTAGCATTTCCAGTTGATTTGGTAACTTGTGTAGCACAACTAAGCAAAGGGAGACAATGAAAGGAAATAATTGCAGTCATCCAGCCTTACTTTCCCAGGAACTGGGGCAAATCCAATCACTGCCACAAGTTATTTTATGGCTATGCTTTTTTAAACTCCAGTAGTCTGTGTTCTGATTCATGGGACAGCTACTCTATTCCAGAAAATAATATTGAAAAAAAAAGTTTTGGAGCAAACTCAGGATGACACCTGAGTTTATTTTATTGGGATTTATGAATCCTGTTAATCCTGCTTCATGACTTTGAGCATATGAAGCAGTTAAGGACATACAAAGTATCTGGCTGTCACAGTTCAAAGATGTTTAGTTTAGCCTTGCTTATTTTAAACATAGGAAGTTCTACTATTGTGGTACTAGCTGTTAGTGCAAAAGGCACTATTATTTTACTCTAGACTTATTTAAAAACTAATTATATGACTCACTGAATCAATTATTCATACTTTGCTGAAGTGACAACATTTTATTGTGCTAAGATACAGGAAAATATAAAACTGTATTTGTTCCTTAGCTTTGGACACAATGGTATTTTTAAAAAATCAAATACTAATGTGTACTTTGGCACAGCATCTTCTGCATTTGCGTCTCCCTCTGATAAAGTGCAATGCGAGACCTTTCATCCAGCCTCTGTACAGACAAGGACACTGCTTCAGGGGAATGTCAGACAATGTAGTAGCTCTCTGAGGCAGCCAGGGAAAACATACTTTCCCTTAGAATTAGCTGTTAGACTAACCTTGTTTTTATCTGCCTTCCTTTTTAAGTACCCAGTTCTGCTCTCATTCAGGTGAATGAGTGTTTTTGCAAGAAATCTGCTTTTGTTCCATAGAAATTTACAGAAAGGAAGTGGTCTTTCAGGAAGAGTTCATTCCTGTGCATTTATAAATTTTCTATAGCAAGGTTCACAGCAACAGCGATTTCACTGCATTTACCTGCAATTCAGAAATAACCTTAAATTCTCATTGCTGTCAGCTACATGTGTTTATTTGTCTTTAAATCATGACAGACATTTAAGATCCTCCTGTGGCCTTAATAAACTAACTCTATGTGTTTTCATAAACACCAAACAACTTGTATTTATGTCTTTTTGCATCCATTGCCACGCTCTTGAGGAGATAACTGGTGCTGAGGGGCTGCACATCAGATGCTGCTTCCTTTTTGCTCCCAATGGGAAATCAGTTAGTTTGTATCATTGACTATGTGTTACTGTGAAAGAAAATTAGATTGCACCTTGCAGTTTGAAGTAAAAAGAAGAGAAAATCGTGGCAGATTTTAGAGTCTACTAGAGATATTGAATCATAAAGGGACTATTCAAAAATCTCAAGCAATCATTACGCTCACTCTTGCATGCTTCATTTTGTGAAAACAGCAGAGAGTTGTTTGAGATCTGCAGCTTTTCCTGGTTATTGTGGACATAAATCAGTTACAGATTTGGAGGCAGGTACTCCAAACCTTGAACTCTGCATGACATTCAATACAAAGTCAACATATAGTTGTTTATTTTTCTGAAGAACCAAGCTGGAGCACTTGTCTATGAATATTCCAGCTGTGCACATAATTAAGACATATTCTATTTAGTAATGTCCGTGGGGATTGTGTTTGTATCCTGAATATTGCCAGACTTCTGCACTGAAAATACAAAGAATGAAAGAAGCCTAGTCACCACATAGTGGTTTGGTTTTTTTCCTACTCATGCTGCTGGGAAATAAGCCAGTCACTAACTGCTGGGGCCATCGATGTACTGACTCATTGCCATTTTTGCTTTAGTAATTCATTTTTGTGTAGGCAGTATTTTTTTTCCTGATAGAGGTCTTTAATCTAAGTCTCTCAAATTTAAGAGCTCTTATAGCCCAGGCTGTGAGATGATGATCACATAAACCAATTCTAATGGGGTTTACAAATAGAGGCACTAAATATAATTACATGCTTTTAGCGGCAGCAGTACTACTAGTGAAATGAATTAGCAATTTGATCTATTGGATATATTAATTTGCCAGCAACACTTGGACAAAATAGCCTCTTCATCTTGAAAAATAGAGGATATTGGCACTGATTTCCTGAATTACTTCACTATTAGTCTCTGTGACATATGAATCACTACACTTTTCAGTAATATATGCCAGGTATAATGTTTAGAAACAGCAGAATAACAAGTTACAGCAAAGATCCATACTGCTTTGTTCTTTGTTAAATCTGAACTTTGTACCCTGGTGATAAGCAGCCTTCTCAGAACTAGTAGAGGTTAATTCTGTGACAGATCCCTAAACTCCCATGACAAAAATATTTACTAATTAAGCAGTACCTTTCTTACAGGAAAAAAAAGAAAAAAGCCTGAAAAGCTGTATTTTTTCCCCTCTTAGCTCTGGTATTATGGACATCTGGTTCAGATGGAGTTAAGGGTCTTCTAGTTCATTCAGACATCTGGTGCTAAAAATATTCATGCCTTGGTATGATTCCAATTTTTTTGTGTCCATTGGCTTCTTTTGCTAAGAAATATATGAGGAGCTTATATGAGAGGAACTTCTCTCCGAGTGCTTGCTCATAATATGACTGTATCTCCAAAAATTGCTGAAGGAGGAAGAAAACTGAGGTTGCATAAAAGCATTATAACTAGACTGAGTCAGACAAAAAAAGCCCCTCAAACATTTAGACCAGTCTCCTCTCCATGACAATTACACATTCAACAGTGATTTTACACTGACTTTCTCAGTGTTTCACTAATCCTTGTCTAAAGTTAGCAGGGAAGACCTTCTTATAGACAACAGAGAGAACAGAGTTAATGTTCTCTAGCTGAAACAGATTCTCCATCCTGAGAGATACGCAAAATTTGGCTGGGCAAGGCCTGAGCAACCTGACCTTATTGGGTCTGCTTTGAGCAGAATTGGCTTAATTGACCTTCACGTCTCATATAAGCTTCATGGTTCTGTGACTGACTGTTGTATTTAGCATCCATGAATTGAGTGCTAGTACCTGGCTTCTCTTCAGTTATGCAATGAGAATGTCAAAACACTCATTCAGAATCTTTTTGAAAGCACGCATGGCATAGCTAGATGCCTGTATATGAGTTTGACACCCCACCTCCTGTTACAGTCCATGGAAATCAAATCAATACAGTTGGCAGTTGCATCAAGTTTTAAGAATCTAGGCCCACAAACTAGGTTCTCCACAAACTTAATACTAATTTTTTGCTTTTAAATTGCAGCTTAGGTCACCTCTGCCTGTTTGGTGTGATACAACTTATAGAGTTTATGTGGGCCACATACATTTTATGTAGAACTGGAAATTACTACTAGTCTAATTAAAGTCTTGATAGTCTAATCAAAGAATTTTTATTAGTCTGAACACAATGATACTATCAATTATAATTCCATTTATCCAAACATTATGGCTCATCCCTATACTTATACTGTGAAAATAAAAATACTCAAACTTTATAGTAATTGTCCCTTTCTCTGGTACTATGCTTCTCTTTCCACCATCCCTCTGGTGACACAGAGATCCTGTCCTAAGGTTGATGGCTTCTGTCCAGGGAGGGGCATGTCATGGCAAGATATCCATGGAAGAGTTATGATGTGGGAGGCTTCTTACTTCTCTTTACTGAAAATATGATGTTGATATCGATGGTTTCCTCCTCCTCATTCTTGGGTCTTCTTAGTGTCATTATTATGTACTTCCTACACAATTTGCTTGCTCTTTATTCATTGGTTCACAATTCATATTACATCAAAATCTACTATCTACAGTATATTTTACATATAACAAAGACCTGACTTTTCCTCTTTTTGTTATCCCTAAATTGTTTTACCCATCTGCCAAGGCTGTATTCCTTTGGCAGCCAGTAACTGGCAGCTCCCAAATTGTTTACAACCAGGGACCTCTGTTATCATCCTGTGTCTCTACTGTTAAGGCTCCAGTTATCGTCCTATGCCTGTACTTCTCAACCATGTATTTTTATTCTAGCATCATACATAGATCACTAAAGAAAGAAAAACTGCATGTTGTATCTACTACTTATAAAAATATATATTGCAATAAGCCATTCAACTATAAAAAGTTAAGCAGAGGCTGAAACAAATCAGGTAACAGCCACCTGATTATCAGACAACTGCTGTTACAGCTAAACAAACTAACCTCAACCTTCAGGCACGTCAAGACAAGTCCAGATGAATCCTGATATGTCTTAATAATTGTGTTGTCAGCTTAAAACACACAGACCCTGCAGTCTGATACTCATGTTGGTTCTGTATGTGCTGGGCTGTGTGCTGAAGAATCTGGACAGATAAATCAGCTCACCCTGTAACAGATGCCTCCACTTGAGGCACCCAGTCCTGCCTCTAGTGTCCTGAAAATGTTTTCAGTCCTGGTGATGCATTCCTTGATCTTCAAGGAGAGTGAATTATTAACATTTACTTTACCTAGTTCTGATAGTGCTAAGATCAAATAATGTTTCTAACAGTCATCCTGAAGGGCACATACTTGGCAAGACTGTTTTGAAATGCAGATACTGTGGTCTTATCTCACATGCTTTACCTCAGCAAGAGCTCATACATCAGAACAACTGGTATATTCCACATTTGGAATCAGGTTTTCTATCACTCATAAGTCTAATGTCCCAATGAGCCCAACAAATGCCACACTTTCTTCGTGACTGAAACATCTGTCACAGAGTGTAAGTAGTTGAGACCAGCACATCCTACCAAATGGAAATCTGTGTGCTGAGTTGAACAACATCCTGTGTTACTTGCTGACGCTGGAATTGAAGTCCTGTTCCTGGAGCACTTCCTGAGTTCTCACTACAGCTGCTACATGCAGATTCACTTTTACTGGGATTCTGGCACAATTCCAGTTGGAAATACCAGAAAAAATGCTGTAAAACACTATGAGTCCCATTCAGCTAACAAGTCCTGGCTTTGTTTTTATTGAAGCATGGTATGTTAAATATTAAAGGCTAGGGAATTTGGTACAATGCATGTGTAAATCTGTCCCTCAAACAGAGCTGGGATATGGTCAAGGGAGACTGGACCTAGGAAAGCAGTCTTAAATCTCTAAGTATTGGGAGCAAAGGACTATTTCTTAGTTCTAGTCAAACTTTCTCAAAGTATCAGCCAGCATCTTAGGCAATATAGTTTCTCCCATTTGTTGGTTTCCAAGTTTCCAAAGGTTTTTGCAAATTATTTTTCACCTGTTTCTCCTTGTCTGGTGCCTATTCTTCCTTCTGAGACTCAATATTGCCTGCAGATCTTACAGAGGCTTCCATTTTCTGTTCCTACCATCTTACTAGCAGTATTGTCAGCACATGATCAGGACTTCCAGAAGCTCTCGCTGAAGAGCTTTCCAAACTACGTGGAAATAAGCTTACTTAATTGTTGCTCAATGTACTTATGGCTGGAACATGCTATGGTCCTGATCCCCAGCCATTCATTATCTTTTCTGAGATATGCACCTGGTTTGTGGGTTTATTTTATTTCTGCTTTGGGCACACTGCAGAACAAGCATGGTGGTTGATGCCCACAAGGTTTTCGTCTCCAGGAGAATATGGGTGGCATGTGAAAACAGTTCCAGATGTACAGGAGATTTGTCTCCTATTCAAATGCTTGAATATCTTTCCCTCTTTCATCTTTCTTCCTTTATTATGTGGTGAGAAAAATTAGCCCTTAAATATCCTTTTCATCAAATTTCCAGGAAGAAAGGGTTAATCAAATGAAATATCCTAATAAAAAAAAAATAAAATAAATAAAATAAAATAAATAAAATAAAATAAGCTTCAACACGGAGATAAAGTACCTTCTGCCATTTTCTTTTTTTTTGAGAAACATACCCTTATTAAAGATACATTCTGCACACCCTTTGGGTCACCTGTCTTGTCCCTCATCTCACACACTTTTTTATATCTGAATTGGTTTAGGAGCTCCTTGCTCATCTATGCAGGATTCCTACTGCCTTTGTTTGATCTCTTACTTGTTGGGATGGAGCTTTCTTAAGCTCGAAGGATAAGCTTGATATTTGAATATAAACCAGCTCTCCTGGACCCTTCTTCTATCCAGGCTCATATCCTATGGGATTATTCCAAGAAGTTCTCTGAAGAAGCTGGAGATCCCATGCAGGCTTGTGGTCCTGATTTTTGCCCTGCTTCCTCCTCTCTGGATATTCCTCTGTGTCCTTTCTATGTCCTATTACACCAGTGGTCATATGGACACTGCAGCCAAGGCTGCTCCAACTTTCATATCCCTGACCAATTCTTCCTTGTTGGCAAGTACCAAGTCCCTGAAAGCACCTTTCATTATTGGCTCCTTGAGGAGGCTGAGAGAGTTGGGTATGGAGAGGCTGAGGGAATCCCATCCATGTGCATAAATACCATCAGGGAGGGAATGAAAAAAGGTGGCCACACATTTTTCAGTGGTGCCCAGTGACAGGACCAGGAGCATATATTTTAAAATGAGATTAATCGCATCATGAAAGTGCCTGTTTTTCTTGACTCACTATAAAAATACCCAGATATCTGTATCTGATGCAGACATCTGTGACAGAAACATCTACATTTAGGTGAGCTAACTGCTCTACAGTAGAATAAATCAGGGCAACATAGCTGACAAATATTTCAAGATAAGCATTTCTCCTTTCAATTAGCTGAACTCCCATAAGCATGTACAGGATCAAACCCTTAGTGAACTGCTTGGCTTAGAGCACTTCTGCATATTCCCACCAGCATTTAAGACTTTGAAGCATAGCACTGCCTTCTTTGCCTCAAAACTGACAGGAAGGCTGAAATATCATGCCTGAAGTCACCTACACCTACCACACAATGGAACAAAAGCTAGCTTCGGTGGAAATCTCCACTGAAGATTATTCCTCAAAATTTATTTTTCCTTTCTGCCACTGCAGCCCTAGGTCAACTTGAATGTTGATGGACACTCAGATTCACCAAACTAGGCATTTCTTCCAGAAACCTACATGCTTTTCAAACAAGAGTGTGCACAAGACCTGAGCAATTTTTATGTGTTTGCATATTACTAGTTCCTGAGCAGTGACTGGATAAAATTTAAGCAACTGCCTCTATCTGGAATAGCACAGTAAATTCTGACAGTGGCACACAATGTTGTTTGACTGTTAGCATGCTGGACCAGTGAAAAAGAAAATTTTTCTCCATTTTTAACAAATTATCTATTGAGGTAAGTGGTCATATTCATATGCTACCTAAGCTTATGTGGCTAGTTAACAGGTAAAATCTGTGTACATCAGAAATCTTCTGAAAGTCTTTTGAAGAGTCATTTGAGCCAAGATACAGAATGCTGACTCAGCAGGAAACTCAAGGCATGGGGCCTTAGCCAGAATTTAGGCTGAGTTAGCATTGCAGCTGGCTAGGTCTCGTTGATGTTCTGGTGGTTAAAAACATTTCTGTTATATTCTGTTCTATTTCTGTTTGTATTCTGACTTATGTTCAAAGGAGACTAAGCTGGCATTACAAGGAGCCACTGTAACAACTCAACAGCTCTGTAGCCACTTTGTGGTTTTTAGTGCAGTTGCATTACGAGCACAGCATAAAGGGGGGCTCCTAACAAAAGAGGTTTATGATTTATGAGGAGTTTTATTTTATGTAGAAGAAAATAAATTTGGGCATAAAGCCTGCTCAAGAGCTGTAAATATGGGGAACAAACACAATAATGAACAGACTGAAAGTTATTTAGAAAAAAACCCACTATCAGGACTGTGCAGAGCAGCATCTGATTTGAATGACGAGCATCATTTGAATACTGAAAAGATCATTTTCATGTTATAGTTTTTTTGAATAGATTTTCATATTGTGTTCTAAGTGTTAGGATAAATGCCAACACTTCAGACTTACTGACCTAGCAGTAAATTATTGCGAATACATATCCAGCTTCCTTCTGTTCCTGTAGGACAGAAACCATGCTTTGCAGTTAATAGTTCACAGCAATATTGGCACTGCAAGAGCATGGAGTTACTTGTGTATCTATTGTTTGGTCTTTCCTCTTCTGGTATAACAAAATGAATTTCAGATAACATCAAGGCCTTAACTGATTAGATTTTTTTTGCATACAGCCATTTGAAAATCAAAGTAGCTTTCAGATAAATGGGTTAACAAATGTTTGAATAATTTTTTCCCAAGGAATACATGCTAAAACTGTTTTCTACTTAATCATGCCTTATTGATATTGCAAAAATGACAAGTATTGCCAAGATCACAATGAAATATCTTGTCCAAATATGTCTTCATAACAGCATTGGGTTTATTCTTGCAGCATCCATCTGTATTTATTTTCAATGCACTAGGCCTACAGATGTCTGTATTTTCTACCATTTCCTCCATTTCTCTCCCAACAGATCTCAGAGGTTTGGGGATTGTTTTCTTGCTCTTTGTTTTCCAACTGCAGGTATTTTCTCACATATTTCCCACATTCCTTCACAGTTTGGTGTATATTTACATTTTTTATTCTGTATTTCAGCTTTGCTGTCATCAGTTTTATCAACCCTGACTGACTTCTGCATATTCCATTCAACCTCACTTGTTAAATGAAAACTTCAAAGCCATAAGGGGATTTTTTTGTTTGTTAAACATTGCATGTTTACACAACAGCACATGTTGGCAACTATCAACATCAGGTTTTTAACATCAGATCTCTAGCTGAAAACACACTGAAAAACTAGGTCATATAAATTTAAAAAAATTCTAGTTACTTCTTGTCTTTTGACATTTGTGGTGTGTTAAGTTAGTGTCCACCGTCAGTGTTCATTACACACAAATATTTATATATTATTACAAGGGATTTTTTAAAAAGTAGTTATAAACTCACAGATTTTCAAGAGAAAAATTAGTTTTAAAGAGAACTTCAAACTGCTACACACGTGTTTACTCCTGTGATTCTTCTGCTTTAAACTGACTTCTCTCAAAGTACCCATGCCTCTCCAAAAATGGTGGGACTTCACAGGTCCTTTTTATTCTGTTAGACCCTGCTCTATCACCAGCAGCCTTTGCACTCATTCTTTATTCTCAATGTGTCACATTACACGGAAATATGACTTTTTAAGAAGAATCTACTCTGAGAGACAAGCACACACTGACTCAGCCTTTATTTATGGACTCTATAACATTTCCTCTAGACTCACGGCTTACTGCACAGAACTGGCTAAGTAATCATCTTGCAGTGGCAGCTCATTATGCTCTTTTTTTTCCCTGCAAAACCATTGAGCTGGACAGAAGAAGCTGTACTACTGCTAATGTGAGCATTGGCTCCCTGAAGCATAGCTATGTCTTTTTGAAAGATGATGTTCTTTCACTTCTGTGATCTCCTGCTTTAACTGTGCTTGTAGTCAGCAAAGGTAATTAACTTAAGCTGTAAGGGAAACAAAGAGATGTAGGGAACTAACCATGCTACCAGCTTAGACATCCTCACATGCAATACACAGCTGTGAGTAGCGTGTCAGAACATACCTGAGCTCGTTCAAAACTGTCTCTGTGACTTAGCAGGAAATAGCTGTGGCAGTAAAGAAATCCATGCAGGCTGCAAAATCTGTCCTAGACCAAGGCAAATATTTGAGATGTTTCCCAGCCTGAGCTCTGTGTTGCAGTAATGATTTCTAAACCTGGTTCAGACATATCTGCATGGTATTTGGGCATATACAAAGACCAGATTTGCAAGACATGTATATACACACTGAACACAGATGATGACAATGTAACTGAAAATCTGTATTCAGCTACAAAATCTTAAAAGTAGCCTAGTGTTCCTGCTATTGATGACTATGGCATTGCCTATGTTGCCTAAAAAAGGAGAAGAAAAGATGAAGAAAACCATGCCAAACTCCTGCTGTTTCTTTCTAAGAAATTCAGTCCCAGTGGTTTGTTTAAGCCAACTTCCTGCTTAAAGTAACTATCTAAGCCCATATAGAGATCACAAATTTTGTGCAGTTTACATAACTAAGAACATGGAATTAAAAACAAATAGTTTATAAAAGGCGTTTGAAAACACAGAGGAAAATAAATAAAGTCAATAAATTCACAGCCTGCTTTAGGGTCAGTCCATGAGTAAATTAGGTACATTAATTCCATTAGAGTTCAATTTGGAAGAAAAATATTTATTTCTCACTGACATTAACTCTATTAAAGGTTTAAAAACATATGCTAAAGACATAAAACAAAGCTACAAAACCTAAAATTTTACTTTGTTTCCCAGGTTTTGGGTAGGAATGTACAACTTTTATTTTTAAATTTTTTATATGGTACAGCAAGTAAAACATTATACTAACTGCTATATTTACTTCAAATAGTACAAAATTATAGGATAATATAAACATGCAGTATTTGGTTTATGTAATTTTACTATGATAAAATTAGTGTAGTCCTGAAATCTACCTACTCTGTAACTTCCATAAGAAACCTTAGAAATTTGAATAGGCTTTTACAGGTGAAGAAATGTAAAGATAAATACTGTGCTTTTTCATTTGCTGGCCATTGATTGAATAATGAATGAAAAACAAGATTAGAATTTCCATCAGTCCTATACTGCTTGCCTTTCTGCAATTATGTTCAGACTTGCCTGAATACAGATGCCATCCTTCAAGTCAACTTTATGCAGAACTGGGTTTGCAAGAGCTGTTATTACCAAGAAGATTCTTTTCTTGGCTCATTTTCATGGTGGAACAAAGTTTAAACTGTTGTAAACTTGCTGAGTAACAGCAATTAAATTCATTTTTTCCTAAAAAAAATCTGCAGCAATACTTCTTTTAAATATAAATTTGAAACTATTTTGATTACATGCTATTTAGAGTACTATTTCTGTTTCTTTAAATACAGTTCTTTGACAAAAACCAGTATTCTGCAGGATCCAGAAAACAGTTCTAACCATTACTGTCATTGTAGGCCCTTAAGGTTTAAGAAAGGTCAAACTAAAAAAAGTAGAACTTCAAACTAACATTCAAGTGTTTTACTCAACAGGACAGTCAATATGCTTTGTTCATCTAATTTGTAAAGTCCTAGCAGTTCTGAAAGACACATTTCCTACATTCAATATATATTCTGTACAAGAGAATACAAGAGAAATATGGGCTCAGTGGAGAGAGTCCAACAAAGAGCCACCAGGGTGATGAAGGGACTGGAGCATCTTTCCTGTGAAGAAAGTCTCCACTAGCTGGGACCCTTCAGCCCAAAGTAGAGATAGCTCAGAGGGGATCCCATCAACGTATATAAATACCTGAAGGGAAAGTGCATAGAGGATGGAGCCAGGCTCTTCTCAGAGGTGCTCAGTGATAGAACCAGGACAATGGGCCCACAGAGAAACACTGGAGGCTCCCTCAAAACATCAGGAGTTTTTTTTTTTTTACTCTGATGGTGACTGAGCTCTGACTAAAGTTGCTCCAAGAGCTCGTGGAGTGTCTATTCTTGGAGATACTAAAAAAAATCTGGTCCTGGGCAACCTACTCTAGGTATCCCTGCTTGAGCATGGGGGTGGGCCAGATATCCTCCAGAGGTCTCTTCCAACCTCAGCCATTCTGTGATTCTATGGTTCTGTGATGTGAAGGAACCATGGTGCTTGCCAATTGCTTTGCATTATAGATTAATATTATGTCATGGTCAAAACCGCTGGAACCAGACAATTAAATTAAAACATACAGATAACACTATTTTGAAAATACAAAGATCTGAAAGATATGCATGATTGTCCTTTTTCAGCCTTTCATCAGTAAAATGACATAACATCCTATCCAGTTAAATAGCTTAAAAAAAAAAAAAAAATCCAGAAAGAATAAGAACCAAAAGAAGGGCATACTTAGAGCCTAAATTAGTCACACGGTCTGCTTTGATATAAGTCCCATAAGTGCACTGATATTCCTGAAGTAAAAGAAGTTTGGTTTCTGTATATAAGCTATTTCCCCAATCAAAAATTTGTCCTTAAGCATGAAACTTCCTCTCCACACAAAGCTGTAGTATCTTCGCTGAATCTGCTCCTTCCTCTATCGACTCTTTTCCCAAGTGCTATGGAATATTTCCAGTTTTCCTATTAAATACACTTTGGTTCTCGCCTACTGTCCTTTCTTCCCTTAAAAGACGTGAATTGCACGAGGTCAGAACTGAAGGTTACATCTTATAAATGCTTACTACATCTAATAAATGCTTACTCAATTGTATTCCAATATTTGCAGGCTCAAATTCCATTTGGCAGCTATTAACTAGTTGGAGTTTCCAGTACAGTGTATTGCAGAGTTGAGATACAACACTTGAAAAGCCATGGAGATCAGGTGACAACTTCCTGGGCGGAGATGTCACATGCAACACTTCAGAAAAAGTTTACTTTGGACATAATTGTTGCTAATGATACAGACGATGCTAGGAGTTAAACTGATCACATGAATGGTCCAAAGCCCATGTCCCATAAAATCCAGAAATTTAATTACGAGATTTTGGTAACTGAAACACACTGCAATACTCTGTAAAAACTTTCTTAAACTCAAGACGACCTTCACTAACAACTGTTCCTTTTAGGACAGCATAATTAAACATTCATTATGTATAAAGAGGAAAAAGGACAAAATGCTGTTAGGAAAATAATATTAATCCATTTCTAACCTATATTTCTCTGCCAACCTTGTTTCCTAACTGCCGGGCCTTTTGATGTGCAAAAGAGTTGTACAAAGAACAAAACAAATGCAATAAACAGAATAGGCCTGAACTTTACAAACATGTTTTTCTTTTCATCTGGATAGCTTTAGTAACTGCTGCATTGGCTAGGTATGGGCTTCGAGCAATGTCCCAGGCACACACACTGAGTCTCATGCTTCCGCCTCCTCCTCCCTTATAATCCTGCCTATCTACACTCCCACCCCCATCCAGAAACCTAACTCCAGTAATGGAGCTCGCTCTCCACTTCTCTACCCTCCCACGCTCACGTCCTGGCACTTCACTCCACTCCCACAAGTCCTCACCCAGCTCACGAGTGATGAGTGCCTACACAAAAAAACACCCTGCTGCTCAGGTCAGCAGGCAGCTATGTAAAGGTGATGACCTGAGCTGCAGGATAAAGTTCTAATTGCTGGCCATTAGTGATAGCGAGAAGCCACTTTTGTGAGAACATTTGCCTTGCAGATCAGCTATACAGCAGCACATGCAAACACTCCTCTCCACTGCAGCCAAGAGATGCATCTATGGCTATTTGAAGTTATTGCGTGCCACAGCTACGCATCTGGCAGTTCGGGAACCTAGAAATGAGTCAGCCTCATCCGATTCACCTTTGTGGGTGCAGGCGTTTTTAACTGGCTTTACTCCAGGAGGTCACAAACATCTGAACATTGAGTTTTAGGAGGAAGAAAGAAGAGGAAAATCACACTTTCTTGCCATAGAACGGTGCTTTGCCTTCAGAGGAACAGCAGGCAAACGGGCTCAGGACTCTTAATTACTTTAGGTAGATGCCTATTCAAAACCGCTCTGCGTGTGCCCAAGATGTCTTCTGTGCCATATTGTACATCTTCTCGCCCCGTGGTGATCAATAGTGATAAACATCTGGGCTCGGCCCTGGGCTCGCTTGTAAGAGGCTCCCAGAAGAGAGCTGTAAAGCGAAGAGAAGGGAAAGACGAGGAAGAAGACGAGCCGTTCTCGGCAGCAGCGGTGGAGCCGCCCCGAGCGGAGCTTGGCCCGGTCTGCGGGCGGAGAGCTCGCACAGCCAGCCCCGGGCGGAGCAGAGCGGACGCGGCTCCCGGCGGGGCGGGGCCTGGGCCTGCTCCACCGCCGGGGGCGGGCGGGGGGCGGCCGCAGCGGGCAGGGCCGGGCGGCGGCGGCGCCGGGCGAACGGGCGGGGGAAGGAAGGAAGGAAAGAAGAAGCGAAGGACGGAGCGAGCGACGCGGCGCCAGGTCGGAGGAGCTGCGGCCGCGCCCGTGCGTGTCGGCGGGCGGCCAGGATGGATCACCACCAGCCCGTCAGCCGCTACCAAGTGGTGAGTGCGGCGTCCCCGGCGAGGCCCCGCTGGCCTCCTCCCGCCCCCTCGGGCCGGCGCGGCGGGGCACGGTGCGACCGGGGCGGCCTTCCCCCCGCCCCGGCTCTCGGCTCCCACGCGCGGGGGTCTGGCACGGACCAGGACCAGGACCGAGCGTGGCCCGTCCCACGGAGGGGCCCTGACAGCCCGGCCTTGCTCGGGCGGCGGGGGTTGCCCCCCTCGCCCCCCCCCGGCCTCGGAGGGAGCGGCTGCCCGGCCCGCTCGGCAAGCTGCCTTTGCCCGCCTGGCCTTGCCCTCCCGCCGGCTCCTGGGCCGGCCGGTCCCGGCCCGGGGTCGGCGGGTTTTCCCGGGCGCCTCCCCCTGCCGGGAGGGGTGGTGGCTCCTGAGGGAGCGCGGCCGAGGCAGGAGGGCAGGACGTGCCGCGCTGGTGCGGAGCAGCCGGGGAAGGAAGGGGCAGGGGGCCTTGTCTCTGCTAAGTACGTGCCGCGGAGCGAATCTCCCAAACCGTGGGGTTCTAGTAGCCCCTGGCTGTCTGGTACAGGGATAACAGTGCGAGGCCTGTAGGAAGATGAGAGGGAGGGAGGGAAGTGTAAAACGCAGGGAGGAGACTGACCTTCAGTCAGCCTCAGTTGTGTGAGTATGTTTGCACATGTACGAGCACACTCTTCTCAAGAACAGTCTGCAGCTTTATGGGTCACTGAGACCAGATTTTCTTTTGTTCCTGAACTTAACCACAGAAGTAATTATTTAGAATACAAAGATTTTCATCCTGCCTGAAATGGTTGTCCTGTTTGTTTCTCGCAGTCATTAGTTTAATGTCAGTTACATAAATCTTGCAGTCATTAGCTTAATGTCAATTATATTCAAAATATATAAGCTTCTCTGATTATTTGGTGCAAAAATCACTTAGGTGTAGTCAGTCTCCTCGAAAGTTTCAGTTTTATCCCTAAGTACCTTGTACTTTATGGCTTTGCTAAAAATATAAAGATAAGGAAGTCTGAAATCTTTGTTACTCTGTGATTCAAATTTCTGCAATCTTCTAGCTAAATCCTGACTTATCTTATTGCTCGTGTTTTACCGCTTAAGCAGTGAAAAGAATGTCCACAGAAGTAATCAAACTTACCTCTGTGCATGTATAAATACTAGTACTTAGATTGTTCCTAAGTTATGAGTTAAGAAAAATTATTAGGAAATGCTTTTATTATATTTGGAGTGTTAATTTTAATAGTCTTACAACATTTTAAATTTCTGTGTGCTTTTGGGCACTTAGATACAGGGATTGTCATGGAATTGGTGAACACACCATGCACCCTGTGACGTATGCCTTTAGCATGGTACTTGGTCACCAACTTCTTTATGGGTCATTGCTTGCTAGCACACTTTTTTTCCTGCACCGTGCTTCTGTAACTTGAAATCAGTAGAAGTCCTAAAGTCATTCCTTCTTCTCTGCAACAGAGAAGGAAAATGTTGGCAGAGCATTTTCTCGAGAATCTACAAATGCTATTTTCCCTGGGGCCTGAGGTAACCTGGGCATGTTTTAAAAGGCCTTTAAAGCATATGTTATTAAAGGTCAGACAGGTAGAAGGGAAACTTTCATTCTGTTACTCAGAGGAGTTAAATAAAACACATGAAGAAATAATTTTTCTCTGTAATATTTTTGTCTTACTCTTGTTAGGAACTTCCAGTGATGGTGCTGATGTCCAGCTTTGGGTAAACACTCTTTGGTGTGGCCTTGCAAAAGGCCTTATCTTGATGTTCGACTGCATGAGTTGACTTCCTCAGTTTGCTGTGTATATTAATCTTTGTGGTCATTTGTTGTTAATCAGTCTGATGTGTTCCAGAGTTTAAAATACAGCCTTACTGATTACTGTCCCATAGGAAGGAGAATATTGTTTTAGTTTCTTTGTTATTTATGACTGCTGGAGACTCAGATTTTTGTAGTATTGTTTACTTACTGTTTTGGGTCAGAGAAAGGAAGGAACAAGGCAATTGCAGATATAGTTAATTAGCAGCTGATTATTCAAGCATGTGATCTTAAGTGTTGTGATGTATTTGCTTACATAATGGCTGTGATAGATACTTAGCAATAGATCATTGCAGATTTTATGGTTATGTCCTAGTTATTAAAGACAAAGTAAAGGAAAGAAAAAATTTAATGTGGCTAATATCACATTTTATGAATATTTTGTGAACTTAGTTTTATGAAATCTGGCCAGTTCTGCTATATTCTGCATTATCTGTATTTTTTTTTGGTTTTTTTTTTCTTTCTCTCATGATTAATAATAAACACTTCCTGCTTTTACCCATTCTGCCTTTACTTCTAGCTGATCTGTTTGACTCTATTCAGGGCAAGTTCTCTTCTAAACAGAAAGATTTCTAGGTGTATATTATTATCAAAAGAATTAATGACTTGTGTTTCTGTTCCTGGCAGTAGCACTTCAGTGAAGTTGAAGGACCTATCTTTCTCTTTGTATTTGTGGTTTCTTCAAGTGAGTTAAACTAAGATACTTTAGATTGGCAGGCAATTTAGTTTTGAGTTTCAGCACAGAAAGCCAGTTTTTATGACTTCTTATGAAACAGAAAATGTCTGATCATAAAGCTAATCCTCTGCTTATTTTTATCTCTGGAACTAACTCTGAAGCTTCATTCTTCATCTTGTTCTTCTTTCTGTGTCTGCATTTTATTTACAAAGCAGTTTAAAAGTGTTCAAACCGGGCAGCTGTTAAAAGCTGGTACTTGGAATTGCAGCAAAGTAAGTGTTGAGAGCAAAGAGCAGGCAGTACGTCAGCATTACGTAACTATCTGCCGTGGGCATGTGTGATTTGTATTGCTCTCTGCCCCTCCTCTTTTGTCTCTCTCCATAATAATTGACTGGGCAAGAATTTGTCATGCTTCCCTGCAGAAGTATGACATTAGAAGTAAATTAGCTAACCTTTGTTGTCTAGCTTTACTTCCTTTTTCTTTTCCTTAGTCACTTGCATGACTGCATTCCTGTTGGTAAGTGTCTTAAATTTTATATTTGACGGTCCTTGGAGGTAGAGTCAGTTCAGCTGTATCACATAATTATTGTTGTATTTTTTCTATTTCTTCCCCTATTCTGCTCTTTGTTGGATAAGGCATCAACTTTAGGAAAATTATAATTAAAATTCATCAGTAGTCATTCTCCTGATTGTTTTTACCTTCTATCTCTTCATCGTCTGACCTTAATAGCATTACTGTCTTGTCTGAAACGTCTGCTCCTAGTCCAGCCAATGTGCAGAAAAAGTGATTGGAATGATGCTTTGTAAATCTGTACTGAAACAAAGAAAAGCAAATGCAGCTGTTCTCTGCAGCACATAAGACTGAGAGAGCAACTAAGCATTAAAGCTTGAGATTGTTTTTTTGACTTAGAAATGTGTTTTTCCAGATAACTGAGTCATGAGGGAAGACTTCACGTGCATATGAGTGATTTGGACACAGAAATTGTATTGAAGGCTTCAGGACTTGCAAGCTGTACTGGTCAAAGATTATAATAACCGGTCTTTCTTGATTAAAATTTTGGGTTACCAGTTTGGGGTCAGGTAGTCTTGGGTGTTTGATTTAGGGTTTGGTCAGAGTTAAATAGGTAAGTGGTAAAATTGGTAGGTAACCATGTGGATGGAGCCAAAGGCAGCAGTCCACACAAATGTCAGTTCAGCTGTTACTGAACTTGCCATGCCACTGTAGCCCTTGGGTTTGGTGGGGTTTGCAGGTGATGTGTGAGGCAGGACTCTGAGATGGCAGCCTGATGTTCTACGGCACTATGCAGGGATAAAGAAATTGTTTCTAAATGGAATGTCAGTCTTGTATGAGTGTAAGTTGTGTGTGTGTTTTTAGAAACAGGGCTAAGAGATGAAAATTTGTACTGCGAACTACTACAGCACAGCACAAACTCAGATCAGGCTTTATTTTCTGTACCTGTTAACTCCATTGTTGCTGACTCTTTACTCTTACAGTGTTACTTGGTTTTTACCTTGATCAAAGTCAAGTTCTTTGTAACTCTTATGAAAGTCAACCTACACAGGAAATGTGAACAAAGAAAAATCTCTTCCTTCTTCCTTTCTTTTCAGGGGACTGAGCCTAATAGTGATTGGCAAATAAACTCCCAAGTACAGGTTATTCTATATTTTGGTATAAGACCACTAGCTTATATTGATATTGCTACTGTATTTTCTCCAGTATTTATTGTCTTAGGAAAACTCTTACATAATTGGTGTTATTGAACCGCTCAAGCTAGCTTGTGTTAGGGAAATTCTGTTGCTGTCCACAGATAGGGGGTGATGTTGTAACTGGAAGATAGAATACTGCATCTAGAGGACAAAGTTTATAATACTGGAAAGTACTGAGGAAAGATGCATTAAGTGATAAGTGTTACAGTTGTTTGCTTGTGACAGTTGCACTGGTATTTTTAATGAAATGAGATTTTTAATTTTCTCGATCATTGAAGATAAAGTTTTTCATTGCACTAACTTTTTGCACATGACACACCTAGTATAGACTTCTAATGGCTTAGGAAAGCAGATGAGGATCTCCTGAAATGAGGTAAATGACGCTTTCAGACAATGATCTGTCCTTGCATCTTAGTTGTTATTTTGGAATGTAATAATAGACATTTTAAATTTTAAATTTATTTTTGTAATACCTATGACAAATTTTGCTACAAACAGTAGGTTTTTTTCTTGAAGGAATAGCTTTAATATTTTTGTAAACATTTTTTCCCTATTTTTTATGAAGCATCCTGCCACAAGCAAAGAAGAAAAACTATAAATGTTGAGACATTTGCAGACACAGTAGGGATGCAGTTAATACTTAAAGGACTTCTTTTTTTGCTTTTTAGTTAAGTCTCCATATACTTTCTCATTGTATATGAACAAGGAAATAAACTTCAGATCTCTCTGTATGTTGCTCCTAAGTAAAAGTGATGAGGTACTGGACAGGTACAATACTTTTGGTATAAATTTAAAGCAGGGTGGTTTAACTGTATATTGCCATTACTGTCTAATTTTTTATTCTCTTTTGGAGGGCTACAGACAAAACATCCTGCTCTGCAACTGATTCATAGGAAGAAACCTTGGCTTACTGGTACACCAGAATTATCAGTGGTTACAGTAATTTTCTGGGTTTTTATGTGGGCAGTTTGCTTTCTTTTTGGTGTGGGCACAGAATGACCTAAGCTATTTTGCACACAAATTGGCTTAGTTTTATAGGGCACCAGTGTTAAAACAAAAAAACCAGAAGGATATGTAGAACCAGCAAAATGTACCTGGGTTGCTCCAGTTGGGTTTTTCGCCAAAGGTCTTGGTAGGCCAAAATCTAAGGTTGGATCTGTACAAAGGCAGTACAGGAGGAGAGGTTGGCAACAGGACTGCCCTTTCTAGTGGCAGCTCTTGGTATGGCTGATCCTATCTTGTGAAACTAGGAGATTTTTAGGTTCTTGAAAGATGCATGAAACCCAAAGAGAGGTACCTGATCTGTGCAGTAACATGAAGTCATGTAATGTAAAAAGGCAGCTTCAGGCTGTGGTATGCATGTCACATCTAGTAGGTCTTCTAATCCTATTAGGAAAATTCAGTAACATGAATAAAATGACTTCAAATAGAAGGGTTCTGAGCAGGAGTCAGCTGTGTTGTGGCCAAACTTGAAGTTCTTTCTGTCTTACTTTAAAAAAGTGAAACTGTAAGCCCTCTCTCAGCTTGTTTGTATCTGAAAAATGTGGTAGGGGCTACATCAGGATAATCTCAGAAATCGAGCACTACGTTAATACAAAATGTTAATAGCAATCTTCTAGATGGAGCAAATGAGTTACTTTTGACAAGTGGCTAATTATAGGAATATTTTGCAACTTTCTTCCCAGTGACAGTGTTGACAAAACAAGGAGGATGTGGCAACAGGTAATGTTATCACACCTAACCTTGTGAGACCTCGGTGTTCAATTTACAGTCATAGATTTGAGTATTTTCTAAAGTTCCATAGCCTCAAATCTCCTTCTAGATTCCTAGCTATTTTGGAGAGGGGAATGAACAAATGGACATTCAGGGAAGCCATTTTCAAATGAAGACGAAAAGTAATCCTTAAGAGACGGAGTAAAAAATGAAAAAAACCCCAAAAACTGGCAACTTAGGTTGGAGAGGCACTGCCAACTTTTCCTACTGAAACTGAACTACTGCAGAGCCAAGACTGTGGGTTTGAGCTGCCTCAGGCTTAGGTCTCCCACTTCCTGGACAAGTACTGTCACAAGTAGCTGATTTTAGTAAATTGGGCACCCCCTTCACCAGCTGTGTTATTTAATGAGAATGACTAACTTTTTCTGGTTTTTGTTTAAGTCTTGTCAGGCAAGGCCTGAACTCAGACCATGCCTGATTTACAGTGAAAGTGAAAAATAAATTTCCATTCTAACATTTAACTGTTTATTCCACTTAAGTATTGTTTCCAATATCATAGGCTAAGCTAGCCTAAAACTGAGATAGTCTAACTTTCTCCACAACCACTCCATAGCCAAAATATTAGATATCGAGTCATCACCCCCAGTCTTATCCATGGCTGTGCTTCCAGCTGTGTTTGGCATGCGCAGAACAATTTAGAAAAAAAAATCCTGTGAATTTTGAGTGGTGTAGACACAATAAAATCTGGTCAGTAAGCTGTATATTGCTTTATTTTTCTTTGTAAACCCATCTTTTTCTCTTTTTTTTTCTTCTTTAGTTACTAGGTGCTTGGCAGAGATTTGTTACCTTCTTACTTCTAAATTGTGGATTTCCAGTAAAAACAAATGAAGAAAATGTTGGTCTCCCCACTATTGCAGTGTAACTTAACATATTCACAAGCATGGTTTGTCCATTTTAGCTTTGAATGATATTTTACTTGTTAAAAGTAATCCTATTAATGTTCACTGATGGTTCTTTTAGGGGAGGTCAGAATCCTGTCCTCGGAAAAGGTGTATATGTAGCTTGAGCTGTTGGACATGTGTTTGCTTTTCCCTGATTATTCTGAAAAGGTTATGTAGAGCAGCCTTGAGTAAAGGTTATTGACAAGAGGATACTTACAGTAGCAGTTGTTTCCTTACTGCAGGAAATAAGTTTACAGTTCTTTTAATGTGGCACAAGCTCGTGGTTAAACATTGCTTTGGTAATTGTTTGTGTAATTAGCACTTGTTCATCTTTGAGGAATAAGTGATGCCTTTAGTAAAGCATGAAACAATTGGCATAGGGGTTGAGGGTGATATTGAGGCTGATTGTTAATTTTGATCATGGTACTTAGGAATCAATTGTCATATTTTGAAAATTTGGAGAAACAGTCCTTAAGGTATTTTTCAGGGAATGTACTGAAGCATTAAGGCTCTTTCTTAATTGAATCTCCAGAGTTGTGGTCATAAAATTGAGTTGCATCAAATACATGAAATAAATGGTTAGGAAAAAGACTTGCACAAGCTGCTTGCTCTTTAAAATCTGTTCCAAATTCTAGAATGAGTGTGTAATTCAAATAAATGAGCTGGCCACTAAAGCCCTGCAATGCTGGCCCACAGCTGATGTTGAGCGGTGTGGCTTATGTTCCATTCTCGTGTGCCTCAATGTCTACTACTTTTTATTATTATTATTTTATTTTAATTTATTTTTGGGATTTTTTTTTTCCCTCCTTAAAATACTTTCTCTGTTTTAGTGGTAGCACTGATTTGGCCATGTTCTGCTGGCTTCCAAAGAGGTGAACTTCTTGGACTGCTGCTCTTTTGTTTTGTTCAGCTGCCTTATAATCAACCATCCTGCTGGAAAGTGCCTGCTTTCAGATGTGTGTATCACCTCTCTGGCAATTAAGAGGTGCAGAGAATTGTCCTTTGTGCCACGTATTTTGTAGGATTGCTTTACAATGCTCAGTCAACAGTCTTTAACAGTAGGGTTGAAAAAGTCCATACTACCTGTTGAGACATGAACGTGCTTCTTTTGAAGGAAGGACCTTGAATGTTTATTTGTGTTGTGTGAGTTGCAAATCAAAATGATAATCTTTTCAGTAGAGCCTGTTCTTGCAATTCACAATAAGTGTGTTCAGTTGGTGTTGTGTATATATGTGTTTGTTTTAAGCTGTTGAAATTTCTGTCTGTATTATCTCTGTAAGTTGAGGACCTCAACTACTCCATTTCCAGTTACTAAGAAAATGAGTTATACTGAAAAAGTCGAGCACGATTGACCCACTAATAAGACTAGAGTTTGCTCTTATTGATTAGCACTATCCTCTGATTTATATTTTATTTAATTAGTGATTTCATTTTGGGCTACTGAGTCATATTGATGAATAGGAAACTGTTCTGCTTGGCTGGCTTTATTTAACTACACGTGCAATAAAATTGCTGGGTTGTCAAGAAACTTGAGAATTGTTAAGTTTTTCATAGTTTTTCTGAAGAATTTTCAATGACACTTATGCACAGTACAGGAGACACTAACTTGAGTCCTTTTCGTCTGACTTCTTTCAAATCAGGGCCTTAAGGTGAAACTGTATGCTGCTTCTGTAGTTTAGTTTCCATAATGCATCTCCAGGAAGAAATTCCTCTTCATCTTTGTTATTGCCTTGTAAAAGAAATCGACCATTTTAGTCCTCCTGCATTGTCTTGAAGAAACTTTTGTGCTAAAGCTAGAGCTTTCCCATTGTACATTCAGCTTTTTCGATCAGCATTGAGTTTTGCAGCCCAAATGAATGTAGGCTAAAATGGAAGCTGGAACTAATTGTTGAATACTGAGTCTGCTTTTGGTGACATTTCCTAATTTTACAGGCTTTCCTGTTCCCTTTACTTTTGCAGTTTACATGTTGTGTATGTTCTGTGTGACTTTAAAGTGACCAGGATATACTTTCTGTACAGATTCTACAAAGCTGCTTGCAAGTAAAGACACGACCTGTGACCGGTGGTTTGTTGAAGCTGTCGTTTGGTGGCAGCTGCCAACAAATCCTGAAGAAATATTGGCCATCATTAGGGAATATAGTGAGAATGAACAGAGGAAGTCTCATTGTACAACACATAGGACCTGCCTGTGTGTTGGGTACCTTACCCACCTTCGGTTGCTCACAAGGGGAGCTATGGAAAGGGAAATTTTTGAAATAGGTGGTGGGACTTGGAAGTCACCAACACTTACAGTGTCACCAAGGCAGCAAATAAAGCAGTTGTGGAGCTGTTATTCACCAAATAGAGCAATATTAAAACTGTAGAGTGCTCATTGAGGTTTGATTTAGAAAAGAAACTACACAAGGAGAAGCGAACATATGCAGTTTGTTAATGCACAAGATTATACAGGCAGATAATACTAACAGATTCAGGAAAACAAACTCACATGCATCAAATCTGTAACAGATGAAAGTGGAATAGGCAGAGATGTACACTTTACCAGCTGTAATGGAACTGCCTTGAATACAAGGGAGTCCAAGGAATATGGATGTCCAGCGATTAAGATTCATGTCCTTAGGTTGTGTTGGAGACAGAACATTTGCTTAGACTGACCTCTGGTCTCAGTAACATGCTCCTGTTTTGTTACAGCGTTTCTCCTATCTAGGAAGTATTCAGGAGGAGAACCTCATTTTATACTTTGTTGATAGACTTTAAACCAGTTCCTCAAGCTGCTCTCAAGTTACTATTTGACAAACAGAAGGCTACATGATAGGTGGTAGTGTCTTTAGAACTTCTACATTCGGGAATAGATCAGAGTTTCAAAACCTCACAATGTACAAGCTTTAGAGTAAGCTTTTAACAATTCTTTTTTCTAGAATTTTTTTTATACTCTTGTGAAGATTTGAAAGTGTTCATCCCAGCCATTGTTGTTATTAGTATTTAGAGACACCGGGTTTTTATTGGCGAATTCCACTATTAATTCCTACAACTATGCAATAGGAAAAACTCTTGGAAACAATGCCCAATTTATAATTTTACAATAAATCTGAAGCATGTATCTGTTTGGATCATAACAAAATTTCAATAATCAGAATTATTGCTGAATAATTCTTTAGTAGACAAGACGTCTAAAAAAAAAAGTGGAGAGAAGTGCATATATTTTAAAGAATAAGACCACACTTCTAATATCATTAATCTTAGAATATTTAATTTTCTAAAAGAGTTCACATATTCACACAAGGTATGTTCTCATATTCATTCATAGCTCTTCTTTTGCTGTTGATGTGAGGGATTGGAAGAAATACACTTTAGTAGAAGCCATAGGGAGTGAATGCAAGTGTGTATGTTGTGCTACTATATGTGTAGTTAATTGGTTAAATCTGGATTATAATCCATGTAAAATGAAAGAACAAGTAAAATGTTATATGTCAGTTAGTCTTTGAGATGGAGAGACAGAGAGACACATCTATATAGATCTGTCTACACACATAATGTTTTTATTTTCTTTTCCTTCAAAGTCCTGATCACCATTGTTATTTGGTTTGGGGTTTTTTTTAATCAGATTTATAAAATACTTTTTAAAATACCTTGAAAAATGCAATAGCCTTCAGATCCCAAATTAAAGGAGAACTAAGATAATTAAAGTATCACTTAAGTGCATGTGAAACACTTTCACTTTATTTTTGTACAGGGATATTCATTCTGGTAGAAAAGCCATTCTCTGGCAACTTATTTTTCAACAACATTCAGTATAAATCTCTGGATTGTTTTCAGTTGAAGTTTGCCTCCAGAGGTTCTGGGTTTCCATGGTATCTAATCCCTGTTTAACAGACACTTGGTATTTCTACACAGCTGTGGAATGACATCAATGGACTTCTGTTCAGTTTTCATGCTTCTAGGGCAGATTTTACACCTTTGACCCTCTGACATATTAACTATTGTTGAAAACTTTCTGCAGAGATGCCTCATGAAAGAAAAAAAAACCAATCCGATTTGCTATTATGGAGGGATATTGCTAGAGCTGGGTGTTGGATAGTTGATGCTTGCCAAGTGATGGGATGGTGAGGAAAAGAAAATGATGTGCATCTGTTCTGTGCAGTCAGGAATTCTAACCAGATTTGATCACTTAGTTTTAAATGCATAAAAGCAAAGAGTGGCTGAAAGTTGCTATCCTTCTGTGTTTTACTGAAGTGCCTTAGAAGCTTAATTGCTTAGCATTTTAGTATTTTTCAATCTGCAGGTTCACTAGTCTTTAGAGGATGGTGTTTCTCTGGAATGCTGAGGCCAGGACTATATTTCACTAGAGCATGCATTTGGTAGTGAGCTGCAAATAGTTGTTTTCTTGCTAGCTGGTCTTCATGTGTTCATGGTAGATTGGTGTTAAACCAGGCATTTGAAAAAAAAGGCATGTTGTAAACTACCTTATTTGTGGAGGATAAAGAACTGATACTGAGGAGAAAACTACTAAGTTAAAATACAATGTGATTAGTTTGGCCTATTTTCTCAAGGATTCTTGTATTCTAGAAAATTGTGAAATATTTCTTTCAAAAAGCTGTTATGGATATGGGTTTTTTTTTTCCCAAATAAACACGAAAATGAAAACATTTACTTTGCAGAAGGATTTATTTATCTCTTCTGCTCTTAAAATCATTCTTTAAGTGTAATTACAGATGATTGGTTTTAGTTTCGATTTTTTTTGGTGGCTACTAGTGACCTAAATTTGAGCTGATTGATCTTAGCACTTGCCTTTGGCAAGTTTGCCGATGACACCAAGCTGTGTGGTGTGGCTGACATGCTGGAGGGAAGGGATGCCACCCAGAAGGACCTTGATAGGCTTGAGAGGTGGGTGGATGCAAACATCATGAATTTTAACAAGGCCAAGTGTATAAGGTCCTGTGCCTGGGCTGGGGTAATCCTCAAGGACAAACAAAGGCTGGGGGATGAGAAAGCAGCCCTGCTGAGAATGACTTGGTGTTTCTGGTGGGTGAGAGGCTGGACATGACCCAGCAATGTGCGCTCACAGCCCAGAGAGCCCTATGTGTCCTGGGCTGCATCCAGAGCAGTGTGGGCAGCAGGGCCAGGCAGGGGATTCTGCCCCTCTGCTTTGCTCTGGTGAGACCTCACCTGCAGTGCTGCATCCAGATCTGGGTTCCCAGCACAGCAAGGATATGGACCTGTTGGAGTGAGTACAGAGGAGGCCACCAGCATGATTAGAGGGCTGGAGCAGCTCTCCTGTGAGGAAAAGCTGGGAGAGTTTGGGTTGTTCAGCCTGGAGAAGGCTCTGGGGATACCTTATAGCAGCCTTCAGTGCCTAATGGGGCTGTGCAAGAAAGCCAGAGAGGGACTTCTTATAAGGGCATGCAGTAACAGCCAAGGGAGAATGACTTCAAACTGGAGGACAGTAGGTTTAGATTAGATATAGGAAGAAATTGTTTCCTGTGAGGGGTGGGAGGCACTGGAACATTTGGTGCAGAGAAGCTGTGGCTGTCCCATCCCTGGAAGTGTTCAAGGCCAGGCTGGACGGGGCTTTGAGCAATCCGATCTAGTGGAGGGTGTCCCTGTCCATGGTAGGGTGATTGGAACTCTGTTATCTTAAACTCTCTTCCAACCCAGACCATTCTGTGAGTGGTGATTATGGTTTAACAATATAGGTTTTATGCATTTCTCTAAAAAAAAAAAAAAGAAAAAAATAGTTGATAGTACGAGCTATTGATGCTATTAGGTGGCATTCAGAAACAAGAAACATCAAGTATTTTTCTAACAGGTTCAGAATCAAATTGTCTTTCAAGATCTTTTTTTTTATGTCTTGAAAATCCCAAGATTATGATTTTGCTATTTACGGATAAATAAATCTTATTTTTAGTTGACCAAAGCTGAAAAATGCAGTGTTTGGTTACAAAACAAGCATTAAATTTGCAGCCTGTATTTGTTCATGTGAAGTTATTTTTATGTAGCAAGAGATCTCTGCTTTCATACCTCATTTGTGGAGAGCAGTTTAGTGCATATTTACAAATCACTACCAGTAGGCAAGTGTAAAAGGACTTCGAATTTTTCAGCAAATGAAAGCATCAGATGTAAGTAACACAGAGAGGTGAGAAGCTCCCTGTAAACTAATGAAGATGATAGCGCTTTTTTTAACCCACTCTTGGTTTCACCTCTCATATTTACAATGTTGTGATTTCTGTGGAATAAATACATGTGTACCAGTATGGAAGACATCATGAATCTAATGCAAAAATGTCAGTTCTTTTTGTGCACTGCACTGGCAGTCTTGAGTCTGTCATGCCTTTCCCTCCGATGCTAGAAGCTGCAATAAATGGATACTTTTGGTTGACCTTTTGTTATAATCTGAAAAATTGATAATAGAAGGCCAAAGTAACTTTTACCAAGTGAAGGTGATAAACCTCAGTTGCCAAGAGTGTTGCTTTTTGTGAAGGAAGTGTATCAATGGACTATTTTGCATACACAATGGACTGTTTTAACTTGTGTGGCAGTATCTCCTGCATAATTTTGTGCTATACTAAAGAAATTATATAAGTAGCATGAAAAAAGCATCACTTAAAAAAAATGTTTTTAAAAATGTGTGCAATACGCTGTTGAATGTGATTGCACTGCAATAATTTTATAATGTAGTAATTTCTATAAATCATATTTTATGAAAGTAGTAAAGAGCAGCTTTTGAAATGTAAAATCGGGTAAGAGAAATTGAGTGGTGATTGTGTGTTATACTAGATGTGTGTTACATGACAAGAATTAGTGTGTGCTACTTCAATGCACTTTATCAGAGAACATCATTCTAATCTTGTTTATGTATAGTAGAGGTGACATGAAACATTGTATCCTTTTTCCCTGATTTTTTTTTTTAGTGGCATGATTGAATAACTTGCCTATATTGCCACTCTTGTACAATCAGTTAGTTAATCAGAAATGACGCAAACTCTAATTAGCCGGGAAAGCAAACTTCTGTAGGTCAGATAAAGTTTTTATTTGCAGGTAGATGAAAAGTGTTAAGTAGAGAAGGAGGTCTTCCACTTTTAGTTTTTATTTTCATAAGCCTAAACATTTAAAGTATCTTCATCAGTCCCTTCTCTAAAAGCTTCTGTTCTAAGCACTTTCTCGTGGGTCATGTTTCTTTGTAAGTTGTCAGCTGATTTCAGATGTTGCATCTGATTACTTTGGAAATAATTACACAAAATAACAGACTTAAGGAAATCAATTGTAGAAACAATAATTGTGTACATTGTAGAAGAATAATTTCTTCTTTAAAGAAATTATTAATGTAAAAGTAGAAAATAAAGGTAGCTGTATTAATACAATATTTTGCTGCTGAATGGTCTGGCATTGGTTTTAACTTCTTAAATGAAATCGTGAGTCAGTATTTTGTAGATCTTTTCTGGGAAGGAAACTGAAGATAGTGTAGGGTAAAAATCATATTGAAGGAAATGTTATGTTTTCCTGTGCTGTGCACCCTTTAGTAGTTACCATGAGATTAAGTCATTGTCAGCAGAACAGCCATTGCTCCTCAACTGATTTTTGAATTTTACATGTCATAACATAGATACATCTTGAGAATATAAGCCTGTGATGTACTGTAGTTTGAGGGCTGCAAAAGTAGGGATTGAAATACTGACACTAACAGTTTTAGAGTAATGTGTCTAATAGCAAAGTACTCACTTTTTTTTTTTTTTTTCAATAGTACAGCTCCATATAGTCAGCCAGATACCCCAAGTACAGACTAAAACATGAAGGAAAAAAATTCAGTGTCACCTGCTTTTAGAATGTGAGGGAGGGAATAGGAGAAGGTCCTAATTTACAGTTGCATGTGGTTTAATAGGTCTTGGTAACTGTTTTGACCATAATCTTGACAAAAACAGCTATACTGCTTACTACCAAATAATGCTTCAGTGGGGGCTTGGGAGGGGCTGAGATAATTAACTGTGAATTCTCCTCAGTCATTTAATTAAAAAGTAGGCAACATATTCTTACAACTGGAAAAAGAAAATCTTTGATACTATTTATATGCTTTTAATGTTAAATGCTGCTTTAGGTGACATTTAAGTGCATAGCATAACTAATGCCTTAAAACAGACTTTTTCTGTTCCTTTCTGGGTGTTTTTAGCTTGGTTTCTATGGCAATGAAACCTATGTGGAGTGTCAGGCCTCTTCTTCCCCTGTCTCCAAAAATAACTACTAAATTTACCACCAGTAGAAGCCAAAATTAAATGTGAAGGGGGAGGCTCAAAGGTAGTCAGATTCCTATTGGTTTCAAGCAAGCTCCAGAGAGGCGAGTCAGTGCTCTGTGAAGACAAGGCAGAATTGCTACAAGACAAAATGCTATAACCACTGCTGTCTACCCTGCTGGTGTGGGCAAAATTTCCAGTTTGCTGGAGCAAGTTCTGCTGTAGTTGTGGGGTTTTGCTATGTTGTTGGTTTTTTTTTTCTTTATAACCCAGTGAAGTAGACTTCTGAAAGGAGCTGGTTACTGCCTTGAGGAGAGAGTAGGATACAGGACACTTGAACCAGAACTAACAAAAGCTGGTTTGTGTTCATAGAACAACTTGTGTTTATTATTCTAGCTGTAAACACTCAAGCTACTTAATCCAATTCTTGTGGGGTTTTTTTTGGTTTGTTTTTTTTTTTTTAATTAAAGGGGTTAGGATTTTTCTTTAAGTTGCTGTGTTAGGATAACCTTGGTGCTTTTCAGAATTTCTGAGAGGCCTCTATAATAGAAGAGAGAATGAACAGAAATGGTTCCTGAATTTAAGTCTTACAAAATAAAGACACTTTGAGTTCATTAAAGGGTATAATGGGTCTCTATTGTATGGAGCCCTTAGGATGGAATTTTTCCATTTCCTAATTGCAGTTCCTATAACAGTTGAATGACTCGATGACTTTGAAAGCAAGAAGTCTCATGTACATCTTCTTTTCTGATCTTCATGTTAATTCCATCATCTACTAAATTACTCCACTGTTAGTATATTATAGATATTTTGGAGTAAAACAGCTTTCAGGAAAGTGTGTAGAAGATGTAAAATTAAATTTCTGGGGAATGGCAAAGTGTTTTGTTTTGATTTTTTTAGGAGTAATATGTTCTTTGACCAATGATGTGCTTGTGGATCTCTGTATCTTCAGAATAGTGACAGCACTTACTGTGGCATGGTAGGGAAGAAAAGTTGCAGTGATTGGAGGGTGACAGGAGAGGAAGAATGTGAAGTAACAGAAATTGATTTAAGTTGACTTTACTTTTTCCCCTGCCCAAAGACCATGTTGTTGTGCTAGGGTAGTCACCCCAAATGAGGGTCAGTGTAGCAGCCATTAGTGTAAGAACTATGCCAGTAGTGTTTTCTTATTTCTATCTAGCTAATCAAATGACAGTTTTATTTAAGAATGGGCTTATTTTGGCTATGTCCATTGTAATACTAGATTTTTCTTGTGAATGATTGTTCTTAATTTAGAACCATAATATTTGTAGCTCTCAGGTTGTTTTGCTGATCATGTTTGGTGTTTTTAGAGTTGAATGGTTTGTATTCTCACTTGCTTTCTGTATCCCAGAATATATTAGGTTATTTTGAAGTGCTTTTGTTTTCTTTGGTTTTAACTACTCTAAATGGCTAAAAATATTTCTCATATTACTGCTGCTTCTGGATCAGTGATTAGGCATTAAATGACCTGATTGCTCAGGACCTGGAAACCTTCAAAAACACCTATCGTTTCTCTTGAAGGTGACCTCTGAGCATCAGGTAACATTTTTTTTCTTTTTTTTTTTTTCTATATTTTTAGTAGTGTAAAGGTGACTGAGCACTGAAACAAGATAGCCTGTATTGTCTCTATCCTTCAAGGCATTCAGAAGGTGTTTGGATGTGGTCTCATCCATCCAGCCATAGGTGTCTCTCCTTGAGCAGACAGGTTGAACTAGATAGGCCCAGAGATCCCTTTCAACCTCAGTTATGCTGTGAACTTTGATATAATCTGCATATTAAAACAATTTTGATGTGGGTATTACACTGCTTAACAAGAAATTTAGCATTCTTCTCAGAATGCACTTTTCCCAGTAGTCTGGTTGGACTTTGCCTAATAGGAAATAAATTGTAGTTACATTCCTGATATTTGTCACTGAAATAATATTTTTCTGTAGGATATTCATAAAAAAGTACCAATTTCAAATTACAGAATCTTTCTTTTAGATATATTCAACTTAGTCTTATTTTTTGGTCTGTGTTTTACATGTGGTGCTTCAGTTGTTGCATTCTAGGCATCTTCTCTTGTAGTTCACACCACTGGCAACTAACACTTTTTCTTTTAATTCTAGTACTCTTTCTTTTTAAAAGCTTGCTACATTCTAAGCTCTATCAAGTTAGCTAAAATAATCAAAAATGTCTTCTCTAAGAAAATATATTAGCTGCTGGATCTGAATTCCACAATTTTAATCAACAGTTCTGCTTATCCAGAATTTTATATCTGTATATGCTTTACTGGCTGTGTCTTTTTCAAACTGCATCTTAAGCAAAAAAAAAACCAAAAAACCAAAAAAACCCAAAAAAACCCCACCCAGCAAGCAACTTGAAGCTTTGTAGGGAAAGGATTGTTTCCAGAGTGTGAAGAAAAGCGGAATATTTTGAAAAGTCTTAGAATTTACTCTTTGACAAGATGAAAGAGAATGAAGGTCTCAGTTACAGAAGTAGAAATGTGCCTTAATTTTTTTTTCTTCTAGATCAATACAATAAATGATAGCATTTCTCACCTGATGTATTTTAAAATAGGTTAATACATTTTATGACCATCTATATGAAAAAAATGTAATGGTGTTAAAATATTCATGTAATAGTATTTTCCCATGTAGTAAACATTGAAAACTCCGGATTTTTAAGACTCTCTGAACATCACTGATGAGAAGAGAACTATATCTGGAAAAAAAAAAAACAAAACAAGGCAGTTAAGATAATCTTTAGCTAATTGCTTAGAAGAATTTAGCTGGACTGCTTGAAGTGGTCACGTGCTGTTTTGTATATGATTTGTTTTGCTGATGAGAGTAACCTTGTCCCTTTTTGAGCAATGTCTCTGCAAGTATTAGGTTGTCATGTCCCCTGAACGCCTCTGAAATGTGTGTGTTTCTCTCCTAAGCTTCACAATGAGGATGACCCCCCAGAGTCTTCAGCTGCTGAGCAGCCTTCGACATCTACAGAGACTCCGCAGCCTCCGCAGCCAGCAGCCTTACCTGAGGCAGATACTTCCCCTCCACCTTACTGTAGCATAGCTGTGGAAGCAGCTGCAACCTCAGGTATTTTTGTCACGTAGCAGCTTGTCAGGGATGAGTGTGTATGAATCAGCACTCGGTTCAAAGTGGTCTGATGCTGCAGTATATTTTGTTTTCCATGCACACAATTGCATTAAAAAGCTGTCCTTTCACGTGCAGTCCTTTGGTTTGTTCAGTAGGAGCGCACTTGTAAATTACCCTGATTGTTCCAAATTGCTAGACTAAATCGATATTCATTAATTAGTTTAATAAGTTTTATTTAAGTCTGCTTGTAGTTCATTTCCACATTTAATCTCCATCTTTGAGTAGGGCTCCATTATTAGACCTCATTAGCAATTTTCATTGCCTCTTTATTAAAAAAACCCTCAGACTTCTTAAATGGTTTAGTGAAATATTTAAATGGTTTAGTGAAAATATTGCCATGAAAAGCTTAATTTTGCTTTAAAGATTCTTGATAAAACTTACCATGAAAAATGAGTAATGGGTCTCTATGTTTATTCGCTGCTCCCTTTCTTAGGAGATCGTGACTTTTCTTGAGGATATAGGAAACTTTACAGCAAGCATCACTGAAGTTCCTGTTCAAGTGAAGTTGCACAGATTTGTGTCTCCCATGTGCCAAATAAATATTTTAGAAGTAGCTGCCAACCTAATTTTTTTAATGTTGGTTAAAAGAACAGTTTCCTATCCCTGTTCTTTGAGACAGTGTTTGCAAGTATAATACATAGCTGTGCGGAATTATCCCTATATATAAGATCCTTGTGTTGGTGTGCTGACAAATCTGTTGACCATGTGACCTGTGCTGACAAATCTTTACCACGTAAGCAGCCTTGTAATGAGCTACTGCTGGCTGTAGGAGGAAGCTCAAGGCATATTTTGAGTAGTTTTGATTAGTGTTGTTTATAATTCTATTCTGTGTGGTGATGTTTTACTGTTACAACACAGAAGAATGAAGTCGGTCCATTTTGATGGAAGAAACGTTTTAAAAATAATGTGTTGAAATTGAAATCTTGGAAAAACTGATTTTGAGAGAGCAACTGGACTTGGCAACAAGGCAACAATAATAAGAATATAGCATGACTATTACCAGACTGAAGTAACAGATTGATACTGATTCTTAAAAGCTTTTTTCCCCCCCCAAGATTTTTGTGTATATGTCTTTTATATGATAGGATAAAGAGCATTTGGTTGGAATGTCTAGGGATATAACTAAATAAATATGATTTTTTTGTTCATGTATTTGTTGACTCTTTTCCAGCATCTAGGTTATGGTTCCTGCCTTGGGTAGCAGCTATAAGTACCATCAAGCTGTTAAAAGTTTTTCTTTTAAAAATATTTTTATGAACTTAAAATGCAAATATCCTCAGTTTCAGCCTCTGTAAAAAAATGTACTTTGAAGGTAAATAATTATATGCATGTGAAAGTTAATATTCTTGATATCTTTCTGGTTTAAAAATAACTTCTTTATTTTAAACAGAGACACACAATGAATTTTATCCTGTACCACCTCCATACAGTGTAGCTACCTCTCTTCCTACGTATGATGAAGCAGAGAAGGCCAAAGCTGCAGCAATGGCAGCTGCTGCAGCTGAAGTAGCCCAGCGAGTAAGTGATGTAGTTCTGCTGCTTTTCAGTTTTGTGAAATGTGTTAGGCTAATTATTTATAATAATTTGGCCCATATTGTAACCCATTACTATAATAATGGTGGGCTGATGATTTAAATATTTTGGATGTTTAGGTTTACGTAGATAATGTAAGTTAGTTGTAAAATACAATGAAAAGCACATCATATTCATTCTTTTGAGAGCTATAGCTGCTGTCTAAACCCCTTTAAAAGCCAAAGTTTGCCCTGTTTTAACAGTTTCCAGTATTTAATCAACTCTTCATTAAGTATCCGCTACGAATGTTACTTTGTAGAGTTATTGCTAATATTTAATGTTTTAGATGGTAAAAACAAGAGAATTACCAAAGACCTTTAGAGAGGAAGGGAGAATTCCAGCAGTCTGGAAGGGTCATGATCCCAAATCACGGATACCATTTGTAAAAGGAAAGGTTCCTGTTTGATCTTGGGAAACTTGAATACTGAAGTTCAAAGAAATATTCCAAGTACTTAAAAGAAAAATGCCCCTACATGAGTTGCGGTGAACAGTAAATAGGCATATATTCAGTGTTTGTAGTTTTGTAAGAATTAATTTTATGAAGAATACAGTCTTCAAAATAGAAGATTGATATCTGCAGTTAGTGATGAATGTTAGTTTTGTAAGCAAGTTTCTTCTTTCCTCTCAAGTTTAGGAATGCGGAAATTCTGCTGCTTGGTAGCATTGACCATAATATAGTATACCCAAAAAAGTGTTTTCACTAAAAATCTTCTCCTTGAGATCAAATTTGATTACATTTGATAAATATTTAAAATCTTACTGCCTGCAGTCTGCTTGTGACTGGAAAAAAACCTCTGCTCTCAGCAGGAGGCAGGTCCTTCCTTGACTGCTGCAAAGTGCTCACAGTACACAACACTCACTTTAAGGTATGCACAGCTAAAGTTAAGGTGGATTTGTGTAGCATCACAAGTGAAGGTGTCACACAAATCTGTTTAAATGCTGTAGGAAACCGCAGAGATTTGAATGGTTGCTTGCCAGGTTTCAGCAGTTGAGGGAATGATCTCCATTGTAACATTTTACCTGCTCTAACAAGAGCATAGATTCTTTGTAGTCTGTCCTTACTGCTTGTCATGGAAGTAAAATTGTTGCAGAAATACTGGTCGGAATGAAACCCTTATTCTGAAATTAAAAACTTGGAGCATTAACAACCCAAACCCTAACTTTTAGAGTACCTGTGATGCTGCAGACAGGATGTGCAGCTCTCACAAGATTCTTGTTTTAATGTCTTCCATCTAGAACCCTATGAAGTGCAAATTTTAGACACACAAGCAATCTCCCTTGACAACTCAGCCTGAGGTTGAACCAATTTCAAGAATAAAGCTAAGCAAAACAAACAAACAAAACCCCAAAACAACAAGTATTTTTTGTCATGTCATTTTAAGCTTTTATTTACTCTTTCTTACCAGTTCAGGTCATTGTGACAGAAACATTTTTTTGCCGTTCCTCAGACAGTCTGCCTAGTTTTGTTCAAATGACAAATTTTTGAAAAACGAGTCTCCTCAGTTGATATATATAGCTTCAGATTTTGTAAATGCATGGAGATAGTCTTGCATGCAAAAGTTTAGGCTGCTCATAGTTCTGAAGGAGATGAGACCTTGGATGTGGTGTTCCCAGAGAATATTTTCTAATGTTCTGTATCAGAGTAGAATTACAGAACTAGAAGTAGATACACCTCATGGCTGCCCTTGACTGCTTTTGGTGAAAACCCTGGAGCTGAGAAATAGCAATTTCTGGTGTGCCCTGAAGCAGTTTTATTTTTCTTAGCCTTCAGTTTGAAGGGAAGGGGAAGGCCACCAGATTTCAGCTGTCTTCCTTCAGTGGTGGGTAGAGGGAACAAGGACAATGGGTGAGCCTCTGAACCTTACATACTGTGGGAAGAGAAGTCTGGTTTTGATTGAGCACGGAGATAACTGGCTCGGGAAGGGATGAGAGAGGATAGGTCTAAGTCAAAATAAGAAAAGGCAAGGATGAATGGAGAGAGTAGAAAGAAAATGAGAAACAGAAGGGAAAAGGATCATTTGGGATTGGTGGAGAAAGGAACCCAAGTGGGTACAAAATGTAGTACTGGGAAAGGAGCTGAAGCTGGTGTGCGAGAAAAGAGCGGGGAGGGAAAAGGAATCTGGAGTTAAGAGGCAAGAGAGTTGGATACAGTGGTGAAGTGAGAAGTAAACTTTTTTGCAGGCTGCTTTGCTAGAACATACAGGAGAACTTAACATTCAAGAACTACATGCTGATACCACAAGAATTTCACTTAGTTACAAAAAATCAGTAGGAACACACTATAATTCCCACAAAGCAGAGATTGATTAAAAAGTTCTAGACTTATGGCAGTATTAAGTTAGTATCAGAAGTCTGCACAGGGTATCTGAAAGTCACATTTTTGCTGACTGCGGAATAGCTCAGGTTTGGCAGTAATTCTGCTCAGTTTGCTTATGTGGGTTTTATTTTTTCTTTTATTTCTTTAAGCAAATGCATGCACAACCACAAGCTGCATTAGAGAAACAGCATTAAGGGTGCAAATTTGGGATTTGGGGAAAAAGTAAGAATTGCTGAAGCTGAGTTTCAATTTTGCAGATGATATTAAAATTATGTGCCAGTGCAGTTTTAATTACTGCCATTTTAATTATCTTACTATGTGGTACTGCCACAAAATCCTAACCTTATTTAATACCTCTGGACTTCCACTGAGATGGACTAAGACTGTGTACTAAGTGTCTTAATGTGGCAGGTGGCTGGAATAAGAAAGAAGGGTCTTGTTACAGTTCAAGTTGTGGTTTTCCATCTTTAGGGGCAGGATTTAGCTCTGAATATACCCATGGAAGAACAGATAAGTAACTTAATTGTGTAACAGTAGTGCAAAGTTTGTTTTCTCACTTTCCCAAGTGACAGCTGCAGACATTATCTGACTTGCATGTTACACACTTTGCAAAACATAGACAAATGATGTTACGTGTAGATTTTTCGGCTTTTATTTTCAGCCTTATAAATTAGTGCTCTTACAAATGTGAACTCTGCCATGCTCTGTGCTTCTGGTTTCTTCCTTGTACACTGAGGATATATTGCCTCTTTACTGCAATAATGTGAACAGTTGGAAAAAGTTGAATGTTGCCTTGAGTGATGCATGAAGCTGATAATTTTCATGGTATACTCCAAAGTGTGCAGTGAAGAAGGTTGCGAATCCACTCATTAAGCAAAGGAGAGGAAAATTACATGAAAGGGCAGCACATTTAATAAGCAGCTTTCATATTTTTCTCCCAAATCATGTAGGGCTCTTAAAAAAAAATCCTTATTGTGATCATATTAAATACTTCATCATAGGCCCTGTATTAACAGGTAATATGAACAATCTAAACATTCATTGAAACTTTCAGTAATTTTTTAGTTCTTTGTGTAGCTTGTCTTACAAGAATAGATTTGGTATAAACATGTATTCCTTTCAAATGCTCCCAGATATCTCATTGTATCAAAGAAATTGTACCAGCCCTGTGTCATCAGCAGTGATAGCATTAGTTATTCTGGCTTTTTCTTTTCAAATTCTCAAGGTCAGTTTTGAAAGGTCAGTTTAAATGGACAAATATTGCTAACAGTTTAATGACTTGTTTGTATGTTGCAATGAATGGCTTTTACTTAATGCTTTTCAGTTGCATTTGTCTTATGTTTTTCTGTTTTTACATGCTTAGCACGCCCAGTTTAGGGAATCTAGGAGTCTGTTTGATGAAATATTCCTCAGTCGTCCAGAGGTATGGTATAGTTCTCTCTAGTTTAGACTTTGCTATGAATTTTCCTGCTGGCAAACAAATGCTTCTGGGGTTAATTTTGTCTTTTTCCCCCCACTATTTATTTCTCCATATTGGTTTGTATGCTGAAGGTATCATTTATGGGGTTTATTAAGTAATTTAACCCTTTCCTCAGAAGTTTTTCTCTGTAAGCACTGCATTGGGAAGAGTTATATCAGTTTAGTTGTCCTTTACTTGATTAAAGGTGTTTGTCTCACTATATACCATGCTAGATTTCAGTTTGAAAAAAGCTAAAAAACATTGAGGAGAAAAAACAGTCCTCCTCTTGCTGAAGAGAAATTGCTCTGTGTGACATGCCATTTATGTTGATAATATAATTTGCTGTTAAGATGTTTCACTGGTCATAGGAGCAATAAGTTTTCTGTTCCTACAGATGTCAGCTTATTTAGAAAGCAAGAAATGCTGTTCATCTTCTTTAACTTGGCTAAATTTGTCAAAAATCAATGAGATACTGAAAGTGTCATGCCTTATAGATTTGTGTGTGTTGTGTTGCATTCTTCTCATTAAAAATAAAAACATACAATCTCATTGATAAAAATGTCACTACCTTACAGAATTATTTTGTGAAAATGTTTAACTAAGTATTGGCATAGAAGACAGTCGTTGATCACTGCCCATTTTAATTCCTCGGTGCATGGTAGCAAACAATTTTATTTTGAAGACTAGGGCAATTGACACCAACTAGATCGAATGAGAGCACTGAAACACAGCCAGTATTAGTGGAACTTGAGCAGTAGTCAACTAGCATTTTCTCTCTGCAGGACTGCTCATAAAACCTCATAGTCCTAAAGGATGTAGATATAGGCTGAACGTGATTTAAGCATGGCAAAGTATTTAATTTCTTAAACGTTCTCATAATTTTTGTATGCCAGTTTTTGCACACAGTAAAGAGCTTCATCTTCCTTCTCATGTGGAGTGTGATAAATTACTACTTGTTCACACTTAACACAGCAGCCCTTCTTGCAAATGTCTGCTCTTGTGTTTCGTAGCTGTATTTATTGACCTGTGCTTCTCACATGTGTAAGCCTCAGGGCAGCCTTTGCTACCCTTGTTACTGTTGTTGAGCAGAAGTTTCTTTTTTCTGAGGCAACTTTTGCATGGAGCATAATCCACTAATTGTTTTAGAAATGCCAGTGTGAAGTACAGTACATAGCTGACAGTTTAAAATTAGTCCAAGATTATTATATACGAGGTTTTGTAGACTTTGTGAAATTAAAATTGAAAATACTTTTTTTTTGTCCTGACTTGAAAAAGGAACTTTTATGGCATGCATTTCAGTGATAAACACATTCAGATGCAGCTTTTTGTTTAGTGCCTTTTCAGCCCTTCCTTCCCTTCCATTCCCTTCCTCTTCATCAGTCTTGTAGCTGCAGCAAAGTTGAGCTAAATAAGCTAATGCGTTCTTAGTCACTTAAGATGACAATTTAGGGACACCTGAAATTATGTAGAGTTGAATTGTAGCCCCTTAAGGTTGTTGTTCAACTGGCTTTTTGTGCTTCCCTGGGAATTGTCTGTGTGAATAGCAGTGTTAGTTATCTGATACAATGTCTTGGTTAATTAATCTGAAATACAGAGCACAACTGGAATTTCACAGCCGTGTTACTAAGGGTGAAGCTGACTGCTCTGAGTTGGTGCAGCAGTTGTATGAGCGCATTTTTAACCTAATTGCCATACCCTGGTAAATTATTTTGCTCTGTTGACAAAGGGGAACATGTGAATCACGTGACAGAGCTTTAGGTCATTATTAAGTGCTTGTGGGTGAAACAGCCAAGTAAATTTCGCTTGAACTGATCTCTTAATTTCATTTGATTTTTATAGGTAATTTCTTATGTCAGTTCTAATACATTATGTTAATAGGAGCAAAAATTAGGAAAATAATGTTACCTGTGCTTCTGTTTAGACCATATTACTGCTGCTACTGACAGCATTATTTAACTTATGTCTTCATTGTTTTGATGTTATTCATTTAAGTATAAAAATGGTGTTTAATTGGTCTTAGTTTTCATCAGGCTCTTTAGGAAGTGCTGCTCATTTTGTGAAAACTTTTGTGTTTGCCATCTACAGTTGGGGTAATGTTTCACCTGTGCATAGAACTGCATATATAATATCTGCCAAGTTCTGTTGAAAATTAAGTACTGAGAAACAAAGCAACTCTCACTTTCAGTATTTTAAGGTCCAGAATTTTGAGACAATGGGAGAAATCTCTGGATCATTTTGACTGCCATCTCTGTTGGCTTTTGTTTGACTTCAAGTACTGTGCTTTTTGAGTTTAGAAGCCTTTTAGACACTTGTAATGTGCTCGCGCCCTCTAGTGACCCTGAAGTGTTCTTTGCCTTGCTTATGTTTTGCTGTGGGTTATAAAATTGGTTAGTGCAGTGCTGTTGCATCAACAGTTGATTTTAAGATACTAAACTTTTTCTATAACTTTTATTTTATATTTAGGGAAACATTAGAAGACCTTTCCAGCAGGAAAAGTATAGACCTTACTATGTGATGACTTTTCAAAAAAATACTTAATAATTTGGCTACATATTAAAGATAGTTACAGTAAATAAAAAGAGAGATTTATGTTGGTTTTGATTGTCAAAGTACTTAACTGAAATACTTTTAGCTTCATTTGAGATGAATAGACAGTATGTATGTATCTTTTACAGAAACTTCTGCAGAAAATTTGAGCTCTGTCAATATAAGCAACAAATAAGACTTGTTTTAGAGTTTAAAATTCTTTTTTTTTAAAGCTTCCTTGATGTGGACATGTTACAGAAATGTCAATTTTCTTCTAGCTTTAGAAACATGATTAATACTTTATCCTATAGATAGTTATTCTAAACTTTTCACTAAATTAACACTAACCTGTAAATCCAGGAAGAAGAGTATCCACCACGGGATGATTTCAGTGATGCAGATCAGCTTAGAGTGGGCAATGATGGCATCTTCATGTTGGCATTTTTCAGTAAGTTATCTTGTATCCCAGACCTACTGAGGTATATCTTAATTGTACCTTTTTCCTATGGAATATAAAAGACAGCTGTGATAAATTGCATTAATGTACTGTAATGAACAGATTTTTCTGCCTGTGCACAGATATAAACACTTCCTGTTCCAGATACAGCAAATATGTTGCCTTTTTTTTTGTGGCATCTGTCACAGATAAGGGGATAAAGCAAAATCATAGTAAATGCTTGAAGGTCTAGCGCTGGAAATTCTGTCGACTTCTAGTTAGACCACCAACTTGAATTCAAGGCCAGATCACAGGAATCTGGCAATTGATTTTTAGCTAGAAAATAATTGAGAGAGATGATGTACTGTATACAAGTTGCTGATATTAGAGTAGTGAATTAAACAGTCATGGGTGGATTTTTGGAACAAATCCAACTACACTCATTTTCAGGCTGAACTAACCGCTGTCATATAAAAATGCATTGTCTACAGATAACTAACTTGTGGTTGCAACCAGCCGTCCTTTAGCTTATCATGTACCGTGTACACACTGTGCATGTCTTGTAACTTGTGTACTGCATTAAGCAAAGTTAAATTTAGCAACTAGAGAAGCTGTTTCTACAGGAAGGCTGTGTTAGTTTTACCAATTGCTTATTTCTTTCTAATTTCTGAGGATTTTTTTCCGTTTCTGAAATAAATGTGTTTGGCAACCTGGATGGAAGCTTGGTGTTGGGGATATATCTGTTCTGCTGAGAATTCATTGGGATTAAAGCTGGTTGATTATCCACTGAAATCTCCATTAAGTCTTTCAACCTACATTTCATAGTAGTTCTTTCTTCTGTAATCTTTTTTGAAATACTTTGTTACAGATGCAGGTTACAGTGCTTTCACAGAAGCTTTTTTTCATGTTGGCGTATGATATACTGGGACAATGTGGTGTTTGCATCTTGGGATAAAAATATATGTGTCTGCCTCACACAGCAAATGTATAAAAACATTTGTAGAGTAGCAAAGTGAGTTTTGTAGTCTGATCTCTTTCTGTAGTTGGAGCATAGAAAGAGTATATTCTTGGGGGGCAAAGGGGGGTGTGACTTCATTCTTCTTTTTTCCTTTATTTTCCTCTCCCTTTCCTGTGTGCTGTAACTTTTTGTATTTAACCTATTTAGGTCCTTTATTGTGTGAACTTGTTCTTGCTTTTAAATTCTGGTTCAGACCTTCATTGGTACTGCTCTTGGAGGTCAAAGGGATTGTTTGCTTTAATATGTCTAAAGTCCTTAAAGTCACAGTTATCCAAAATTGCCTTCTTAGAACTTTGTGTCCACCTTCAAGAATGCAGGTGTTTACTTGGATAAACTGGCAACTTGCTCTTCAAATTGGTATTTGGCTGAGTCTGACTACACAGAGCAGTACTTTTTACATATTGAACAAAAATACTCTGTAGATCATAGTTTTTCTTGTTTATTCTGAGACTATTTCATTGCAAACTTTGTTTGCCTATGAAGGAAATGCATAAAATGAGTGCTTACACATTGTAAGGTATTATGCAAGTGTATTTTTAATTGGGATGTGTTGGTTGTTATGGATACATAGGGTAATTGATTGTTTACTTGTTGTTTGTGCTCATAGTATGAGGAGTTCACAAAAACAGTTACAGATGGGAAGAGACCTGAAATACTAATTTTAGTAGTTTTTCTTACAAGATTAGAAAATTAAATGAAAAAGGAGCTTAACATAACAAAGGTATATTGTAAATTGTGTGTGGTGTATTCATGTTTATCCAATAAAGAGATAAAAGTCTCCATAAAGCTGATGTATGTAGATTTAAGAGATCAGCAATTAAAATGAAATCTACAGTAAGACTATCTTTTGGATTTTTCCAGGGCAGGATATCTTTAAACACTGCAAGCAGAGGTGGCAGATCACAGAAAGCCTCAAATAAGTTCCCCCACGTAGTTAAAATGTAGGAGAACTGTATCAGGAACTTCTCTAGTGAGAGGATCATGAACAAATGGCTTGTCCAGATGTGCTCTTCTACTTCCTCCCCTGACTGTCAAGTACAGCGTTGGAAGATCCTGGGGATAGAAGTGGGGGCAGATAGCTTTAAGTATAACAGTAAGTTAGCATTCTTTAATTTCATTTTATTCAAGTGAAGTGTAGTAAAGTAAACTTTTTACTGAGCTTACCTGTATATTGCAGTCTCTCAGTGATATGTAGCCACCATCTAGTGGTAGCTGCCCACGTTGCATGAAATTGCTGTCTGGAGGCCATCTAGTGGCCAGATCTGTTGGTCGGGGGGGCTTTGATTGCTTTAGGATACTGGTGCATGCCAGTTACAGACCTGTTTCCCCCATCTAAGCTATAAAGTATTGTTCTGTTTAGTAGAACTAAACAGAATGAGACAATACACACTGAAGAATAGAAGTTGTTGTTTGAAGAGGTGGGTTTTTTTGCTTGATGCAGTAACTTGGTGAAAAAATTTGGAAATCAAACTATTTTATTTCTAATAAATGGTAAAATCATGTTTCAAGAAAGTGGTGTTGCTCTTGAAGTCTGTGCTTGTGTTGGCGAGCTAAGAGTCTGCTGTCTGATGGTCAGGGCTGGTGTCTGCCAGCTTCTTATTTTGAGGGAAATGAATATATATGTGAATATATTCATTTTGCTATGAATCCAAAATGGAAAAAAATGCTATCAAACCACTATGGTTTTTTTTCGATTATGTATTTTTAAGTCAGCTGTGCCTTATACAGCATAGTAGAAATTCTCAGAATGCCAGAGGAAGTTAAGTGTGTTTCTCAGAGTACTTTTTTTTTGTATGCACAACAAAAAAGAGGAATTTCTGAGCAGTTTCTTTCCTTTTTGGACACAGCTGTAATTGTGATAGAGCAAGTAACTGTCATGACCAAAGGGTTTGATTTTCGTGCCTAGTCTGCTTGTAGTGGAAGTCTTTTGAATTATGTCAGAAAAACTCATCTTGGTGTTTTATCTGAAGGAGGTCCTTTTGGACATTAGTAGAAGGTTTATATGGTTTTCCTTTATATTTAAGGAATGCTTTAAAACCAGCCTTTTCCCCTCTGGCCCCCAAGACGAATTGTGGAGCTTATCTGGATTCTTTGAAACCATATAAGGGAGTTTTGCGTTCCCCCTACAACATAATTCGAACGTCAAAGATGGTTAATAAGGGGGAAAAAATGGAGAAGAGTGTTCAGTAGTACAACAAAAGTTTAAATTTCATACAGAAATCTGACCTGTTCTTTTTGAACATCTGGGCCATTTAATCACTGTATACAACTGACATCAATAAAATCTTGTTTTATGGGGAAATATAAATGTACACGTTGTCCTAGACACTATATTGGAACAGAAAATAACGATATAAAAGTTTTGTAAATTAATGTTCATACAGTTTTCAAAACTGTTAGGTGCCTCAAACAGTCAATAAACTGCACACAAGCTGGGATACCTACTTTGGGGGTTTCATGTGGGCCCTGGTTGGAAGGCAGAGTTGTAGCACAAGCTCAGGAGGAGCACAGCCTCCTGGTATATGCTTCCTGAGGAGTAGTAATCATGGTTGAATTTTTCATGGGAGGATTGCTCTGTGTAAATTTAGGAAACATGACTTTTGCATGCCTGCATCACAAATGTTATGCAGGTTTCCTTTAGTCACACAAGTCAAGCTAGGGGGAAGTCACTTCATTAAAATTTTGAGTGTTGGAAGGACATAGAGGAGCTGTTTTGAGTGCTTATTTCTCTGTGTATTGGTTGAGGCTGACTGACCATAATACACAATAACCTTACTGCTTTCTTACTGCAGAAACAATTTGACTTGCATAGTTTTTCTGTATGCATTGGATAGAATATGAAACAATTGGAGTGAGGAAGCTTCTAGTTGTGTAGGAAGAAAAACTCAGCAACAAGGGTAATGAAGAAGTAAGTAGGAATAAATTGCCAAGGAATGTTTCTAAACATTAATCAATAAGAAAAAAAAAAATTGTCTGTTTTCAGTGGAAGCTGATGGCCAATACTTTTAGTGATCATCATCAGTATGTAGGTGAACCCTGAGGATGGAGCAAAGACATTTCCCAGTTAAAGAATGGAACAAATTCTACGCAGGAATGGGAGGAACAATTCCTAGAGGTGCATGAAGATCTGGAGAGGCTTATTGATTAATGCAGTATGCTTAGTAAGTCTAGGCCAGGTATAAAGCATTAAGCTCTTTGGTGTTTGCTATATATTAAAATAGTAAGTAAAGGAACAAACAAATTATGGAATGAAGACTAGTTGCATAGTTGCTTTTTGTATATGTAGTTTCCCTTATTATAATCTTAGTACAGGCTTGAGCCATGGCTAAAATTTGGAACCAACATAAGTTTTCAGATCAGTTTTGCTGGCTTCTTTTTATGATACTGAATATAAACTTAAAGCAAGTGATTAATGTCTAGCTGTGGAAAACTAAATTATAAAGATCAGCAGGTGAAGTGCTAGAGCAACTGGGAGAAAAAACATGATTTAGTGTGCTTGTCATTATCATTTCATCTGATGTATTTCAATACGTAGAACTCAAAAGTCTTGTACTTTGTATTTTGGCTGTGATTATCTTAATAAAAACTTAAAGGTGAAATGCAGCATAATGTAGGCGCTGTGTTGGATATTAAGAACACTCTTTATTAAAAAAGACCTGTAGTCCAACCCTTCTCCTCCTAAAATCAATTTATGTGTTTCATTACGAGTTTTGTTGTCATGAGGAGATAATGCTAATGTTTATATTCTTTTTATGTGAATTACATTAATATAGACTTACTCTCTCCTCTTGTCATCACCTCAGGAGTTATAAAATTCAAAAGTCATACTTTTATCAGTCCCACTTGTCTGAATGGTGCTAGAGTATGGAAAGAAGTTACTGAAATCACGATACCAGTGCAGTCAGCATGAGTTTCATCTAAATGTCTGAAATTTATTAAAGGAAAGTTGACGGTAGTTGAAAGTTGGTCTCAAGTAGGAATGTAGTCACTTTTGGGATAGGAAACAATTCATATTGCAGTGGTTTGATTTGCAGTGGGCATCTACAAGATGCACACAGAACCTGGCTGCATGAAGACGATGGGCAAGCAGTAGTAACAAATTCTTTTTTAGTTAGAATCATGATGTGGTTGTAGCAGCTCATTAGACTTTTCCCCTCAGTTTTAGGCATGGCTTTCCTTATCACACCATGTATTAGTGTCATGGCAGGTACATTGTCTGTGTGGGAATGTCATGATGCAATATGAAGGATGAGGTCACCTCATTAACAGCTGAGCAGTCATTTACATTTCACAAAATGAGTGGATGCAGAAGAGTAGCGTAAAATAGCATTTGTTACAGCAAGGAACTTCTACAACGACTTAGTTGGCTCTAGTAGATAGAGAAAGAAGTTGGTAATTCTAGGGAAATGAGTACATGGTTCTTTTACTGGTCACTCCCCTCACCAGTCTATTTGCTCCCTCAGCATGATGGGGGAACTTGTGCTGTGGTTTCTTTATGGCAACATAGGGATGAAAATTATGAACAACTTTTGTTGCAATAAAAAGTTGAAACAGGAATTATAGAGGAATTAACTGCAGTAACTCTGACCAGATGCAGTGTAAGCTGTAAAGCTCAGAGAATTTCCATGACTGACAGAAGATATACATGGATACTCATGATGGAAAAAGATATACAGATAGGCAAATGAGGCTGATCTGGATGTAGAGAAAAGCAATTGGGAAGAATTGTAGCCTGCTCAGAAGCTGGAGATGCATTTCTGAAATCAAATAATGTATTTGGTAGCCAGAATGAGACAAGGAGAATGATTTTCAGAGTAGCACTAGGACATGGCATGTGAGAGAGAAATAATGGAAAAGATAGAAAATGTCTAGACATTATCATTGCCCATCTTAAGTTTATTAAAATGATGCAACACCAAGGCAGTGTTTGGGAGAATCTCACTGATACATTGCCTGAATTTTAGGCAGGTGGAAGTAACACATTCCTTATGCTGCTGAAGACACAGATTTTTTTTATAAGGTCCTCATTGTACAAATTTTCTAGCTTATGGTTACAGATAAAAACTTGAATAATGAGATTTTTCTTCTGCATATACCTCAGTTTTATTGGAATGTGTGAACTTGCACAATTTGCAACTTTTATAAAGTTTATGTCTTTTCTTGCATTAACTGCTTATGTAACCGGATGGAGCAGCAGACTGATTAAAGGAAAGAAAACCCTTACTGTGAACAAGACTGGAACATACTGATGCCTTTACTTTCAAAAGCTGGACAAATATAATGATGTTAAATATCCATCAAATTCTCACCCAGTGGCTGTGGATTCTATTTTGAATATGCTTTAGTTCAACTTGAAAGTTGGGTAAAATTGTTAGTTTTCATCTTTAATTATAAAAACTAATTTTTTCCACTCCCATATTTATGATTAGGAAATTTCTGATTTTTATAATGCATTTACTAATGAGTTAATTTTTTTAACATATATCTATGAAAATTGTACATACTCTGAGAATTTCCCTAGTCCGCATAGACAATTAAAAACATGTCTATCCTGTGTCCTTTTTACCATACCTGTCTTTGGAATCATAATCAAAGTCACCCTTTGTAGCTTGAGTAGTGGGGAGAAAGACCAGTGTGCTCATATGCTGAGACAGGATCAGAAAATGCATTGGATAAGGAGCTTTTGAAATCTGTTACTATGAAAAGATGGTGGGTTTGGAGAGCTTGCTTAAAATAGGGAAATCAAAACAGTTTATCTAGGCTCTCTCAAATGTAAATACTTTATCTGTGTCTCGGAAAGATAGGAAATATTAGGGTCACAGTGTTGTTCTGTAGGGGGATTTTTTTAAGGGGGGTTGGTTTTGTTTTGTTTTTTCCCTCTGCATATGCCAGTTTGGATCAGCATCTGTTTTAAGTGGTAGATTTTTTTGTTTGTTTGTTTTTTGGGGTCCTTTTAGATTAGTAATTTGTGTAAAAGTAAGAATGCTCACTGCCACCATCTATTACCCATGTCTCTGACCAAAGCAAGATGTTTTCTCACTTGTGTTAAATGACTATGTTGATGTGAAGCCTTCCAAAACTCCTCTTGAAACTTCAGTTTCTTTACAGTTCATGGAATCCCACTGCAGTTTTACAGTCTAATTTTGCATTTGTGAGCAAATAATTTTGTCTTCATGTGGATTATTGGAAGAGCTGTAATAAGGTTTTTAATGATAAAAATAGCGGTTGTTTATAGATAATACTTCAAAATACTTTAATTAAAGAAAACTGATGAGGAATTTTCTGTTTCTAGTTGTGTGTTCAAACTTTTACTGAAGAGACAGACTTTTTTTTTGTGTGATGATTTAATGTCTGAATTTTATGTAGCTAAGTTTGAGATTTTAAACATTAAGGATTTGTGGCCAGTTTTGTTCCCCTCTGCTCCTTTTCCATTCCTGTTTCCCTCTTCTGCGATTCTTGTGTTCACTGTGGAGTTCCCTAATATTTTCAGTTTTCCACTGTCATGTCCTCTCCAGAATTCCTGAGTTGTCTGTCTACCAGCTCCTCCAGCTCTTCTGTTGGGTGGCTTTCTTTTTAAATGCCTTCACTGATTCCCAAGACTGGGGCATTCCCCTAATTGTGGATTCTCACACTCTGATGTCATGCGTGCAACCTGAAATCAATACAGATGATACTGATTGCCAAGTACATATGCAGATATGAAACTTTTAAGTTGTTAAACTGGGGGTTGTATAAAAGTATTAATTGACGCAATAGTGGTAGTTATGCTCAATGTCCTTTTTGTTCCTTGATTTCTTAAACTTCTGTGCAAAACTTCCAAGGCTTCTTATGTCTTATATGAATATAGATCTAAAAGTGAAGACATGAATACAGACCTGAAAAAAACACATGAAACATCAGCTTCTCAACTTCTCTTCATTTCTACACTATGTTTACAGAGCAAGAGTGGATACTTTTATTCTGTTCAATACAAACTGGATAAAGCTGAATATGCAGCCTTGATACATGCACACATGTATGCATATATTTTTGGTTATAAAAGCGTAGCAAGGGTTTTTCTTCTTTGTTTTAATCCAAATCTTATATGTTATAGTCCTTTTTGTGAATTTACCCTTCATGTCGAGTATAATCTGGTTAGGTATCTATTGCAATGTAATACTTTCTTTCATGTTGGAATTTTCTCTTGTGTAAAGTAGTAGGTTCCAGCCTGTTTATCATTTGCTTTGTCATTAAGTGACTATACCATGGGGAATGTCTGGGTTCAAAGTCAGTCTCTGGAAGCCTGAATTACCGGAAGGGAATTAACTGACTGTGTAAGCATGTCCTTAGTAGTTTAAAAGTGAAATTACTGTTAAGTCTGTTTGCTTAGCTATATAGATTAACAGAAGCCACTGTTTCTTTTATTTTATAGTGGCGTTTATTTTCAACTGGATTGGATTTTGTTTATCCTTCTGTATAACAAATACCATAGCTGGAAGGTATGGTGCAATCTGTGGATTTGGTCTCTCCCTGATCAAATGGATTCTCATTGTACGGGTATGTTTCTTGATTCACACTGTTCAGACTCTGTAGAACACACCCATAACAGTTTATTCAAAGATATAATAAGGGAATTATAAATCATTATTTTTTCTATTTTTACCTGACACAGCATTTATTATTCACATTTCCACTAAAATAAATGCAAATGACTCATTCCTTGCACAAGTATTTAAAATTCTACAGTAGTGGAACAAGTACCTAAAATATCACTGGTATTATAGTGTCCTGTATAAATATCTTGGCCTGTTGGGAAGGGAATGTAAGAAAGAATTTCTTTCTTGTATTTGATTCTTTTAGTCCTTGTAAGAGACATACTGGATCAAGTCCAACTTGAATATGAAGTTAGTCACATTTTTACCACTTTAAATGCTCCATTCTTGATATTTTCACTGCAAAACTAGATACTTTTCCAAAAGGTACAATAGCCAAATGTAAGTTACTTTGCTGACTGCGTGGGTGTTAGATGAAATGTAACACAATGCTGCTTTCTGAAGTCGAGCTCTACGCATCTGTGGGACACAACATTTAAAATCTCGTTCCCTTTAATGAAGAAAAAGATCTTGGACTTTGATATCTTTGATAACTTTGATATCTTTCATGGTTTGCCATCAATGATTTTTTTTTAAGTTTTTTTCCTCTGTGTGTGCATGTTAGTAACTTGACTGGGTCTTAGCATGACAGTAAAAAAATTGCAGAAAGATTTTGTGGCCCTTTTTGGACATGAACTGCATCCTTCTTTGACCTTTTTTTTAATTTCCTTTTTGCTTATTCAGAGCAGGGGAATGCTGCTGGACCAGATGTGATTCTGGTGTATTTGTTGGAATTCAGGGGCTGAGATGGAATTTATCTTGATGGAGAGAGGACATAAATTTTTCAAGTATGCATTCATTGAGGATATTTTCAGCTTCCCTTAAGGCATACTAAACAGAGGGCAGAACTTGCTCATTATGTCAGTTTTATTATTCCTCTCTGCTTGAAAATGTGCTCAAGACAAACATAAAAATTAATATATGCTAAACTTCCTTGAAGAATTAATGTATTCTAGACTATAATTAAATTATTGTATGTAATCTGTTACTAATGCAAAAATATTAGAGCTGGTCAATTCGAAGACCTCAGGGGTGGGTTTTTTCTTATAGAGAAGATCATTATGTTCCTCTGTTGTCTCCCTTCCTAGAGACAACTGCAGAAAGCTCTTGAGGTGTGTGTTGACAATCATTTTAATGGTGACACACAAGCAGGCCTGTGCCCACCACACTGTTCTGTTCCTTTGTTTTAAGCTCTTCTGAGGGCATGTGTCATCCTTTCTCACTCAGGGTCAGTAGTACAAAACTTTTTAGTGTCTAAGCAGCCTGAATTTACATATGCTTGATTTGCATCAATTTTTACTGGGGAGAAGGAGGAGCAGGGGGAACAAAAGCACAGTTTTACTATTGGGGAAATTCTGCAGCCATGGCTGGTTCTGCCCAAGGAGAGTAGGAGAGTAATGCACGTGAACAAGATTTGATTGTTGGTTTTAGTGAATATTATTTCCAATTATATGAAATTGTAACTTTTGGAAAATTGTATTGATGTGTGTGTGTGTGTGTATATGTACACATATATAATGTTTAGAGAATTGAAAATACTAACTAACAAGTGAGATGGAATCAATGTCAATGTGTTGTCAAAATCCTGGGAATTGAGTATTAATATAGGAATAATGTAAATAACAATTCTTTAATTCATCCTAGCAATTCTGTTTCTTGCTATTTTTTTCTTTGATAATATAAATTAATGCAGTATATAGGATTATATACTCAAAGAATTCACACAATCTGGCTTTATTTTGGAGAAAATGTGTGGATGAATTGAAGAAAAAAGCTAGCTATATCTAGAGCTCTTTAAATATCTTGAATTTTTATCTGGTTGCATATGTGGCCCAGTATCTTTTGTTTGGTTGGTTTTGTTTGGTAGTGTTCTTTTGTTTTGTTGTTTTTGTGGGGGTTCTTTTGTTTGCGTTTTTTTATTTCTTCCCCACTACTTCTTGATTGATATGCGGAAATGTCCTAGAAAGGGCAAATGGGAAGCACTGTCAGGATGCAGTAAACATAATGAGTGATAGCAGGGTGGAAGTGTATGAAAAGTGTGCAGAGCCGCTAAATAGGTTATTTTATTCCTTCTGGCAGCTCTTCACACATCTCCCCACATCTACTTTTTGTATGGGGTTTGGAGACATTTGATTAGCCTTTTTATCAGTGAAGCATGAAGTCTGGAGTCTGGTAAAGGCACAGATACCTGTCTCCAGTACGATCACACCCTGCCCTCCAGCTGCCTCCCACATCACAGGGAGGACAAAACTGTCTGCCATGGTCACTCACAGAAACAGTTGAAATGGCACTTCAAGGTTCATTTAGCTGCGTTCAGCTCACTGCTGGGAACTGAATGCTGGTTTGAAAATGAAAAGACTTTAATGAGTTGGGGGTCTTTATGGGGCCGGTATTCGTGGCAGCGATTAACAGTAGGGGGTATACAGAAGGTCAAAAGCTCTTCTTTTGCGGGGTCAGCAGAACATCCCTGTCTGATAAGATTAAACTAATGTGGCTTTTTGTGTTAATATCTAAAGCAGCGGGCTGCTGTAATGTGTTTGGAATAGCAGGCATTGGGGGGGGAAAAAGGAAAATTGACAAGTGGTGATTCATTATAATAAACTTCAGATTACTGGCAAGTAATACAAGGAAGTTTTTCATATATGTATATATTTATGTAGGTACACACACAAATCTCTTTAATAGATTTTGAATTACTTTGCCACAAACCAACTGACACCAGAAGTACTTTAGTTGTATATTAAAGTGCTGCACAAATACCAGTTTTGTATTTTAGTAGGATACATTACTTTTATTTTAACTTGCTTTTCCTCTATGCTTTCTCCATTTGCATAGTGCATTTAACATGTCTTAGTAATTTATCTTACTGCAGCTAAACCTCATGTATGAATTTCAGTTTTCAGATTATTTTACTGGTTATTTCAATGGACAGTACTGGCTTTGGTGGATATTTCTCGTACTTGGTAAGTGGCAGCTAAATTCATTTCTGTTTTGGTGTGGAAGTACTCAAAGATGAATCATGTCATTGTAAATAAGAGTTTTGTAAGATGTTTAGCTATGTGCTTTTCCTTAGCTGCTGATAGTTTTGTGTGTTGTTTTTATTTCCATAGTATTCATGAGCTTATTGATTGCCATAGTGGTATTATTGTGTGAACTGTGGACTATTCAAATACCCTGCAGCTCAAAAAGTTTTGTTCTGCATAAGTGATTATGTGTAAAACTGAGACTTGTATTTTGTGCTTTTTGCGCTGCTTCTACTGATCTAGGGGTGCAGAACTGTGTAATGAAACTTTGGCTTTATATAGAGAACATACTGAAAATTGAGTAATATGTGGTATTTACATATATAAACCTATATGTCAAGCATTAAATTTTTAAGAAGTGTGACTGAACCTAAGAAGGTGGAGTCTGCTGTCTTGTGCACAGGTCACAAAATGTCCTTTTTGAGTCCTTTGAAATGCAAACTACATCAGTACTTACTCAGTAGGATGAGAGAATGGCTTCATGCTTGTTGATCACAGTGGTCCCATGATATCAGCTTTCTCTTAAGGGCTCTGTCTGCCCATGTTTAAAGTCATAGGCACATCAAATTCTGCTCTTCTGTTTGTTTTTAATGAGGATATATCAAACCCCAACCACTATACCTTCTCTCCAAGTGTGAATTTTGTACTTTGAATATGGAACCTGGAATGATTTTCTTTTACAGAAGTGAATGCTGCTATGCATTTTAATTTCTATTTCCAGCTTTGGAAGCATGGTAAACTGTTGCTGGTTCAGTAGGTGGCACTCTTCCCTTTGAGTCAATTGATTCAAGTGTCAAACAGCAAATGTTAGAATGAAGTGTTGAGTAAATCAAGAAAAAACACCAGCTCTAAGTTCTTGACTGTTTGTGACTTGCTATTTATCTTGCAGAAAATGCCAAAGTCTTAAACATCACCTAAAACGTTTTCTATCTGCCTTTTAGTGGTGTTCAAGGGCATTTGTCAGACTTTCTAATGCTCACCTTGTTCTACTGTTGCGCACTTGGTTGCTTGAAATATGTAGAAACTGCAAATGTTTAACACATCACAGCATTGGTCCCTTGAATGTCTTCATATTGTTTGAGGTTACTGTACTGAAGTAGGTGAAATGACTCTTTGCAGGCACAAACATCTCCAGATAAATCTTTAATAAAACCAAGTCCTGTGGTGCCTGAGATTGAGGTTTGACACCTTTTTTCACTAGGATGAAAATAGCTTGTTCTTCCCTAGCACTTCCCCCCTCCACATGTCTGTGGAAAAAGCTGTAGGTTTTTTTTTTTTAACTAGTCTTTTGCACATGTTCAGGAAGTAGCTCGCTTTAATTTGGGAAAGCCTTATTTTTGGTTTGAAGTGTTTGAAGATTTTATTTTTTCTTTAAATCACGAAGTTTATAATTTGCCTTGGAATAAAAGGTATTCTGAGGTGTACAGTGTGCATCCAGCAATCAGCATTCCCTTATGTATATGTCAATGATGCTTTTAAACTGATAAAGTGGCTGTGTGGGACTGCTAGGACACCATAGAAGGATTAAACCCAAAAATGCTACTTAGCAGGACACAGAGTGTTATCATGCCAAGGGAACACTGCCAACCAGATCTGTGGTTTGCTGTTTTGGATAACCTTCGCTTTAGAGCACACAAAGTACTACATTCAGCATTTCTCTGGAAGTGAATGAGTTGGAGTCTTTCTTTTGCATAGCCCTTTGACATCTTTGAGCCCACCTACTGCCATCTCCTCTCTTCTGCTGTTCACCGATCTGTTTCTGCTTGCTTTCCTACTTTCATCATCTGGAAAAATCTGCTTATGTGTCACAGAAAAGCAAAGTGGTCTACTTCCAAAGAGCTGTCATGTACTGTGGAAAAATTGGAGAGAGACAATTCTAAATTTTAAATTTAAATGTTAGCCAGTGTTTCTTATTGAGGAGCACAATGGAAAGTGGGGTGATTTTTTTCTTTCCTTAACAGAGAAATATAAAATATGGATTGAACTTGGACTGGTTTTCCAGCATGTATAATGCAGAAAATATGCTATCAAGCACCTAAAGAGTTGCTGCCCTCATGATGCTGTTTCAGCTTCTTTTCTCTTGAAAAGGGGACTACCTCTGGTAGCCTCTGGCTAGCAGGATTTGTAGTAGACTTGCAATCAAGATCTTACTGCTTTTTTCTCTATGCAGAATACATACATAATTACCGATATGTGTTTGGCTTAGGTGAAGTTCCACTGGTTACCAGAGTGTTCTCTGTTGTCATTTTTTCTTGTTTGCATGCATGTCTTAATGAAGCCTTGGCTTAAAAAAGCAAAAAGAAAGTTAAAAAATTGCAAACAAAAATCATTTAGAGTAGAAATTATCGTAGGAGTAAATCAGGGGCTCATCCAGGACTGCAGGAAGAAAAAGTGCATCATGTAGGAAAGAAAATAATTAAATCATTTGCTCAACTTTTTAAACCTTAGTTTAGATTTTCATTTGAACCTTTGGAGTTTTGATGCTATGTGTATATACACATAAGCATGTATCTTCAAGGTACCATTGTTGCAAATGTAACTTCTCTGTGACTATTGTGTACATCTTTTTCCTCTTAGCTGAAATATTCTTTCAAATGCAGTTAAATGTAAATATTCTAAAAGATTTTGAAATGTGGAGTTCACAAAAAATGCAAATACATATGTTAATTTTCTGTGGCAATCGTTCTTCCTCTTCTCCGACAGGTGTTTTTTCGTAGATGATTAAATCTCAAGTCATAGTCTACTGTAATTCACTATTGGCTTCTTTCTAGAGCAATCCTTACTTTGTCTTTTTTTTTTTTTCCTCTTTTGACTTTTAGTACATTTATAATGCACATTGCTAAAGGTACACTTTGTGGACCAGGTAGTTTTCTGACACACTAGTAAATTTATTTTGAGAATTTTACTTGAAAAGAATTTGCAAATCAGGTTCTTTTACTTTTCAGGATTTTTTTTTTCTTTGTACCTATTTTCATGCAGTCTTTTTAGCAGATGATACTTGAACTGAAGATAGCTAAAATTTCTGAAAAGCCTTCCATAAAATTGAATCCTTGTATCACAAGATAAAAGCTGACTTGCTTGTTGAATTTGTGAATCATACATAAAGACTCCAATTTACTTTGTATAAGCTAGGTTTTTAAAATTATGTTAGCAAGAATAATGTGGGATAGTGTGTATTTATGTTAATATACTTAATTTTGTGCATTTTCTACACTTCCAGGACTCCTTCTGTTCTTTCGAGGCTTTGTTAATTATCTTAAAGTCAGAAATATGTCTGAAAGCATGGCAGCTGCTCACAGAACAAGATTTTTTTTCTTGTACTGAAGGTAAGCAATTTTTAGTGATGAGGTTATCTTTCCCAAGAAAATGGAGAAGAAAAAAGTATTAAAAATAAATAATCAAACTTCTGTCATAAAGCAAAGGTTGTGTGGTTTTTGAACATCTGTCATAGTTATTGGATATATATTCTTCATGGGCTTGGAGCTATGTGAAGTCTCTTATTTGAAGGTAAATAATGTACCTTCATTGTCTCCAATCTTCCCTGGAAGTAATGTTCAGTAACAAAAATTAAGAGGAACATGTTTTTGCTAAGTTTCTATCTGCTGCTGTCAGGATAAAGTCCTTTGTGTTGCAAAACTGTCTTTAGTAGTGAACCTGTTGTCAGCAAGTTAGGAAGCACTAATCTGCCTGCATATTAAATCTGATTGACGTGGGTCTGAACATGCAAACAATAGTTGAGTATTGTCTCTCTTTACATGACTGGATTAACACAGTCATGTACAAGTATGATTATTGTGTATGCAACAATGTGCTTTATATATCCTTCATGTAGCTGACTAATCAGTCTGGCACATATCCACTCTTTTTTTTTTTGAATACTGTTTATCCGTTAAGTGGATTTATTGGACTTCACTATGTAACTTAAACCAGGGGTCTTTATTTATGTTCAACTTTTTTTATTTAAATTGCGTTACAACATAATTTTAAGACTAGAAATAAGTATTGCAGCATTTTCATTGCTCTGCATTTTTCTAAAAATGCTTTAAGACTGTATTTTGATATACCTGAGAAGATGTGTTTGCTGTAAAAAAAAAAAAAAAAAAAAAAGGTTTTTATAAATTTTCTCCAGGGTTGATCACAGGATCAGTTTAAATTATCTGACAACACATTTTTGAAGCCTGAAAACAGAGACAGTATTTGACTGGAAAAAAAATAAAAGGTTCCTTTTATATAAGACAATTATATGTATTTAAAAACAGCTAATGATGCATGTGTGCTATACAATATACACTTGATTATGAAAAAAATCTGTTAACAAAACTGAAACATAATATTTATTTTAAACGTGCCATTTTGTCCAAATTATGCAGAGTTAATTAATTGATGTGTATATTATCTTTTAGTAACCATTCTAAATTGGCAACTATACGGCAGTATTTCCTTTTCGCAATAGTTACATATATCTTCTTTTCTTAGTGTTGCGGTAATCTCTTTAGAATACCTAAATTTGTAGAGAGGTGACTGAAAATATGTTAGATTTCAGTAATTTTAAAAATATTTTTTTACAAATGGTTGTTAGGACTTAATGGTATTTGAGAGCTATAGTTTGAAGAGAATAGTGAAAGATAATGCAGTCTGGGATTCCTTTTTCTTCTGCAGTTAAAATTTTGCTTTGGGACAAAACATTGTTTAATCCAGCATTTACTGAAGTTAATGAGTTGTCCTATCTGAGTTTAGTAGCTTTGAATTTTTTCTTTACCTGTAAGCACCACTGAGATGTATTGATTGTGGGCTCATAAGGTCTGTGGAGTATTTATAGAGAAGAACACATAAATATTATATTTGTGAAGCATCTTAATTACTGAAACAAGATGTTCAAATCAATTGCTATCACCTTAAAATGTCCTTCTTCTTGCATAGACAAATAATCACTCCTCTACTGTGATTATTAGTTTTAATAAATAACAAATAACGCCCCTTCAGTTAGAAAATAGTCTCAGATGTTCTTTTGAAATCATAATAACAGTAAATGTTGGGGGTTTTTTCTCACATCCTGACATGGGGGAGTGGGAAGGCTGCTGTTTTGCTTGCAGTTCAAGTTTGCTGGTCACTTAGCAACGCTGCTTCTGGTGAGTCTTGGTGATGAACTGAAGTACAACTTTTTCTTTATCTCCAGACTGCATCGAACAGACATTCCTTTCCTATGCTGGTGTGAAACTTCCAGATGATCTGTAACCCTCCAAGTTAATAAGATAGAAGACTACTAAAACCAGAAGACAAATTATTGAAAATATGGCTTCAAAAATGAATGACAGGATGGTTTATGCTCAAGTACCAGTTCTGCTCATTCTAGTAAATATTTATAATTGCTGCCTTTTGTTTTAGCACATTTGTATATGTGCTTGTTAAAAAGATAGTCCTGAAGTAAGAACAAACTATCTGTAAGTATAGATTAGGTACAGTCAGACTCAGTTAATCTGTGCTTGTTGTATCTGAAAGATTTGAGTGGTAACTTGTTTCACAGCTTGTATGTACCACTGACTTGGTGATCTGAACTTCTGAGTACAATGAAATGCATTAAATGATTCAGATTAACCAGTTCAGACAGGTTTTTTATATAATTTAGAGTCATCTAATGATTGTATAGAACATTTTTAAGTTTACTAAACCCCAGAGTTCCTCGTCACAAACTTGTATTTGCCAATATTTTATTGAATTCAAACTAATATGCTGGTTTGTGCGAAAACTGATACACTTTGAGTTCCCTGTAAATAACTGCATAAATGACTGTTTTAATTGCTTCTTAGGAAATATGTCAAAATATATTTTGTAACAGCATATTCTCTAAATTTTGTTTAGTCTTAGAGCTATATACATATTTTTTGTTAATTGGCTATTAAAGGTTTAGTAAGTAGTAGATGTAATTTTGGAGGTTTGCATTCTTGAGGTCACTATAAATACAACATCCACACTGAGGGCTTCTCAAAAAATCATACAACTACTTTATAATGCTTGTTTAGGATAAATACTTTGCCATTTCATAAGAACAAACTAGTTTAAATGCAAGGTAGTTTGGGAAGCAATCTATGAAGGAAAAAATCTTTTAAAGCTCTGAAAGTAGAAATTGTGTGTTTTATCTCTCCCTATATTCATTTAAGGTATACCATTACGTTCTTATAAATATCATCTCTTTAAAGGGTACTGTCTACTGTTCATGCATGTGTGGTTTCTTTTAAAGTTTGTGAAATTTATGCTTCTTCTTAAATGGAGAAGACATCTCTCAGTCCTTTGTACAACTGGAATCTCAGTTGCAAAAATACATTGGCTGTTGGTTGCACCTTTGAGGAAAAAAAGTACAAATAGTTTCCTCCATTTTTCTTTTTAATTAGAATTCTGCTTTTTTATTACTAACATTGAAAACAGTGAGGTTTATGTTGTATTAAGCTAGTGCTGTATTGAGTTTTGTATCTATAATGAATGTTTAAAATATACATATGTAAACATTTTCATTTTCCTAATCTTTCAGTGATAACTGATAGTGACTAAAACTTTAGGGGCACCTCTACTTCTCAGCTTTTTATTGAAAGAAAAAAGTTAAGTATTATGTTCAACATTCTATTGGGATTTCCTTCTAAACTTCTATTTGTTTCTGTGTTCTTTTTGCATTCATTGTCCAAATGAAAAAGAAGCAAATAATAAAGCATTGCTTTGTTTTGCTAATTAAGACTTAATGCTTTTTGGTTTGGTTTTTTTTTTTTGTACTTCATGTCAAAAAATGCACACTGCAGTATTTGTGTCAACATGGAATTACAGGCAAATTTTTTGGCAAAATAGGTACTGATGTTTCTTTCAAGGAGTTAATGCAACCATGCAAAGCATGCAATATTGCTTCATTTTCTATGCTTACCATAATCAAGTAGTACTATTTTTCAACTCTATCAATTTTCCCATATTAAGTAGCAACTTCTGGTAGAATTATTTCTGTTTCTTCCAGTGCACTTTGTAGAAAGCTGCATATAGATAGTGTTCTACCTTGGAAAGACTCTCATTTGGTCAGACAGAATATGCAGGGTTAAAAATGTACACATTATCTAATCCTCTATAGTTGATGCATCAGTTTGGAAGCCTGAAATCTCACCAGCAGGAGAAAGGGAACTGGGACACTATTTTCAAAGACTCTGCAATCTATTCCAGATGTGTCAAATGCTGCATACTTTCCTTGCTATTTCCTGTGAGCTTGGTTTGGAGCAGCTGGCTCTGTGGTTTAGAGACACCTGGCCAGCTTTGCTTTGTGTCTTGGGGGTGTGGGGGGAGAAGCTCCAGCATCGCAGTGAAGTTGACTGTAAACAGATTTTGTATGAATGCAAATAAGGCTTTGAAGCTTGGGGCAAAAATAGCTGAAGGAGGGGAGGTGGGGAGAGAAAACTCCGGTTTATTTGAGCAGATGGCATTATCATAATTTTTCTAGTTTTGTCATCTACCTCTAATGATGTGGACACCACAGGAAGATTGACATCTTGAATATGATTCAGGTAGCCTGTGGGACTCTATTAACACATTTCAGAAATGGTCTGTCACTCACACTTCCAGTCCTCTTACAGAGCAGAGGTTATCTACAAGCTTCTGCTTTGCTGTCTCACCTGAGTTATGGACACAGTCCTCATTCTGCGACACCTTTTAACCTGATTTCAACACCCTACTCTCTCTGTATCTGCGTCCCTCCATTAGAACAATGACAACAGGTGAGGAAAAGTGGCTTTATTCGTTTGTTACCATAACATCAGAAAGCTTTTAATCTCTCTTCTGCTTTTTGAGACTGTTTTCCCATAGTACTCTGCATTAGTCCCTCCTGTGTGGTTGGTTGCATCGTTCACTTGAGCAAAAAAAGTTCATCTCATGAAATTACTATAGATAGCTTCCTGGACTTTTGAAGAGAAGACGAATAACCTCTGGTGTGGAAATAAATATCTCTTAATAAGGAAAAAATATTTCTAGTCATGCTAAAACACGATTAACATGTGCACAGCTACTCAGAAACAGCAGAGTCCACAGTATTGTTTCTCCAGGATATGTTGTTCTTTTCCACCCTCCTGTGATAATAGTCACCTTTCCCAAGAATCCCAACTCCTGAGTGCTATAGCTAAGTTGCAGGGTTGGGCAGCTTCTTACTTGCTTTCTTGTGGACCGGTTTCCACACTCAGTGCACAATCAGTCATTTAAGTTGGAGGGCACCACAGGAGGTGATCTGGTGTGAGCGTCTGTAAGGCTGGTGCTGAATTCAGACTACATTGCTTAAGAGTTTTTCAGATGGATCTTAAAAAACCCAGAGCACTATGATTTTCCACGCACTGTGGGTGACTTGTCCCAGTGCTTGATAATCCTCATTTATTGTCATCACTGACCAAGTTTTGATAAGGGATGTGCTCAGTGCCTCCTTCCTTAGCACCCCAAAGCTCCACGCTCTCTCTTGAAAGGTGAATCCTGGTATGAGGCGGGATGGAACCCAGCTCTCTGGGTTACTGAGGAGCCCTGAAAACTGCTCTGCTGTCAAGTGACAAAGAGCAGAAGGCATTGGGAGGGAAAGAGTGTCCAAACTCTAATGAATTACTCACATGTACAACACTGAAAAAGGATTGTGGGTCTTTTACTATTTCCTGTCAGCCCGCTTAAGCATTGTAGCACTCAGGGCACTGGATGCTGTGAATACTCTTAATCATTCATGAAATTATGTCCCTCATGGGGCCTCTTCCTCAATACATGGCATCTGGGTATTCTTCTGTTATTCTTGTTTGAGACTAACTGTAGATTTAAGTGCCTGGATCACTTGCCACAGGACTCATGTCATTCAATTTCATTTGCCTGAAAGTTTGCATGCATTTGCCATCAAATCTAAGCTAGTTACCAGGGATTACTCTTGTCACCAGATCAAGAAATGCAATTTAAAATTATGCTTTTTTCCATGCAAAGCCATATGTCCAAAATGGAGTCAATGGAATCAGCATTTAAAATATTGGGACTGCAAACTCCACCTTTCAGTACCTTTCAAAAAAATGTGCCTTGCAGGTTCTGAGAAAACAATAGCTTTTGGTCTCACTGGAGCTTGCTGAAGAGTTCCTCGTTTATAGGAAAATTGCTTTTCTTTCTGTGAAATTCAGTTGTGCAATTTTCCACAGTTTTCACTGTTCCTGCCCTTCGGGAACATCTGTCCAGTGGCTGAGGATACCACAACTTCCAGAGTTGCCAGTCCCTTGGGTTCCTCCCGGATCCTGTCTTGTATTTGGTAATAGACTTCAGTCTGTGGTGTTTTGAATGGAATGGTTTGGGCTTTGTGAAATCCTGTTTTCCTACAGACTTTGTTTCATAAGCAAATAAGGATCAGCTGTTTGCTCCCTTCTGATCCAAGAATTGTCAGGACATAATGGAACAAGTATGAAGATGTCAAAATTTTTTCACAAAACGTACCATTGAGCTGTGGGACTCCTTCCCCCAGTATTTTGGTATTTGTTGTGACTACAGTGGCTGAGTGCTTTACAAAAGACCAAAGAAACCAGTTTCTATGGCCAGCCTACTTTTTGGTGTGGCTTGTGGGGTCTGATAATAGAGCTGATTTCATGATAGAGCTGCAAGGTGTGTTAAGAGTGCCACACAGCAAGCTGCTGGTCAAAATTTGTCATGTTCCCTGCTCATTTACTTAGTTTATGAACAGTTGTTCCAGATGTTATTTTGGGATTAATTGTTACTTGAGTAATTTTAAGATTTTCAGGAGTCACCCAAGTGCTCCGAGGTCTACATCTCCATTTGATTCCTGAATCCTTCCCCTGTAACAGTGAGAGCTCTCCCAGTTCTGAGTCTTACTTAGACACTTGGCCCAAAGAAGAGCAATCCTGCTGCAGGAGTGCTGCTCAGCAGCTAGGCAGCACTTTCCAGAGGGGGCTTAGGGGCTTGCACTGACATGGATTAAGCTGATTTTCAAAGGCAGCCTGGGACACCCAGTGCAGTGTAGCTGCAGAAAGGCATCCTTGACACCCAGGCCAGTGGTGTAGAACAGTTTCCATTTGTGCAGACCCAGCAGACCTGCCGCAGATTGACTGTATCCATGCTGCATACAGATATAATGCTCAATTGTCCCAGGACTTCTGAGATAGTGTTTGGAGAACTCAGATAGTAGAAGAAAGAGAGTCAAACCTGGTGCAGTCATGCTGACTGTTGGGGGCCTCCTCTAGAATAATTTCATGCCTGAACTGCATCCAAGTCCAGTCAATGGGGAGAGAACTTGCTCAGAGCAGTCCAAAATAGGATCAGAGAATGACCTAACAGCTCCTCAGTGCAGAAATCTAAGGCTCTGGTGCTTGCTTTCAATCCTCAACTCCTTCACTGAGCAATGTGGGCATAACCTTAAAACCTGTTTTCATGACACCACAAATTTACTTTGCTGCAGGCTCAATCAGGTAAAACCTGAGAAAAGCCTCCATATTGTTTAAGAAGTAGTGGAGACTCCTTCTCTCAGCTCTGGAAGATTGATTCAGTTGCTCCAAAATAAGCAAGGTTTTCTTGCTAATTGGAATGTTCAGCCTGAATGTTTTAATCTGTTAAATGAAATGAGAAGTGATCCAAAATGGGGAATGGGAGAATCTAATGCCACTTGTAAGCTCAAACTTTCCCTCGCCACCACTATACAAGTTAAAATGCTGTGATTGTGTGACTTCCAGGCAGGTAGCAGAAGGTGCATGTTAATATTTAATTTTCATTCTGTGTGACATAGGAGTGCCTGCCTGCTCCCACCTCCACTCCATGTCCCATCTTCTGGCAGGCCAGTTTCCATACAAAGGAAGGAAGTTTCAGAGAGCTCTGAAAATATCCTCGGGTCCAAACAGCTCTGAAAGGAAGATGTGTTACTGAATACACTCACCCTGCCCAGACAGAGAGACCACACTTTGGGTAGTTTCACAAGCTGTAAGGCCTCCAATCCTGCCAACGTTAGCACATAATCTTCACTTTGTGTTTATAAGTGGTCCCCCTGCTCTTGAAGAGTGGGGGAGTTTAGAAGAGAGGCTTTTCTCTGTAGGACTGAGGTTTCATCTGATTTTTTTAAAATCTCAATTAGTGTTTTTGGTTAAAGAACAAATACAGAAAATTTGACTTGTTTAATATTTTAGTCGTGTTTTTCCTCCTTTGTTTTTCTGTAATGAGGTACGGAAAGGATGGCAAAACTGTTGGCACAAGCATAAAGGATAACCAGTTGCTCTCTGAGGGGCTGGATGGGTATCTGGAAGGTAGATAGCTGGAAGGTAGATAGCTTCACCTGAGCTTTGTCTTCGCTCCTCGTGGTTGTGCCCACCCATAAGGCTCAATAAAAACCTGTTTTGTTGGTTTTTTTTCCTTTTGCCATTGTTTTAGTGAGAGGAGGCTTCCTGAATTCAGCTATATAAAGTTTTAATGAGTGACCTATTTGTGACGCTCCTTTCCACATTGGCAAACAGCGTGGATGGGAGGCAGCTCCTCGTACTCTCTGCCCCACAGCCACCCCCTCCTCCCTGTCCCCTCTCCAAGAGCTTGACCCGAACTCTCCAGTCAAAAATACAGGAGCTGGACACGGCATTTCTGCACCTTGCTGTATCGACACCAAAAACAAACAGGGGCCTTGTGGTGAAACTGGTGGTGTGTGCTGTCTGCCCCAGCTGGTAAGAAACTTCTCAGGTCCAATGCAAACATCTCTTGCTAAATGCTGGGGCCCACACAGTTGTTGACATAGCGATAAAATCGCGTTTGCACCATACAGTGTCCTTTTCTTTCACTGCTTGTGAAAGGTGCAGTGCATCCGAGGACTAAAAAAGCCATGAGCTGGGGACTGGTGTGTCATGCTTTGCAAGGAGAGATCCCAGTGTCTGTCTGGATGGGGCCCTGCTTCTTCCTCCTCTACTGCCCTCGGGTTTGGGGTTTTTCTTGAAACACAAACTCTGGATTAATTTCTCCATAAAAAAGAAAAGACAGTTCCTTGAAATAATACCTTTTGCATGGTGATATTCTTTAGGCATAATGTATTCCTGAAAATGGGATTAAGAACTAGAATTTGGGGAGAAGCCCCAAACTCTGATCAAAAAAATTGTTAAAAGCGATTGAAAAAGTGAAGATGTAACATTACACATCCTTTGAAATCCAGATGAGTTCATGGTATGCAAAATAATATGGCAGAAGAAGTTTATAATGAATAATCCAGTTCATCTATTCAGTGAATACTGAAAAAGAAAATTTTTGCACAAGATTATGGGGCCAGATTAAGATTTTTTTAATGGAAATAGTGCTGAGTTAACTTCCACAGGCAACTCTGGTCAGATTTGTTCCACAGACATTTAGCAAAGGCTCTTTAAAGAAAATGCCAGTAGTTGACTTTAAATACTTAACTTTTGCTTTAACAGAAAGGAGTTCATAGGCTGTACTGGACAGCTTAGTCCTCCATCTCTGACAGACTTGAAAGATATTCCTACTGTTACAGTGAAGATGAAATGTGTACTTTACATATGTTGTAAAGAGACAGGATACATAAACAGGAGAACAAGCAGGCATCAATTAACATCTGGTTTCACCTGAGGCAGATGTGGGTTTCACACCTCAGATTTAGTTCTGTTTCGCTGTTCACATACAGGCTTTGTGAGAGACCAGATGCACATTCTGATTGCAAGCAGAGTCCATCTTTCATGTCTGTGTACCTAAGAATGCACTGTTTAATGCTGTGTGCAAGGAGAAGGACAAAACCATCCATGTTTGTCTTGAAGCTGTATTTGGAAAGAAAGAAAAATGCCCATTTCAAGTCTGCAGTGTTGCTCCCTTTCCCTATGATTTTCCAGTGAGCTGCTCTGTAGGCTCATTTGCAGTTCTGCAGAAACTTGTCGTTACGGTTTGCATCCCAGTATTTCACCTGCTATTTCTCTACAGTAAGTAATAAAAGAGTGATATCCAATGTCCTTGAAATGCCCAAATTTGGTTGCGACAGAGTTCAAGGTTTGTGTAAATATCTTCATCCTGGAACTTGAATTCAAACATTGGTTTATTCAGCATGCTGGATAGTTTATTTTCATGCATCTCAAAACCACTGCATGGTTTGGCATGGGAAGGCAACAGCAGCCAAGTGCCGTGTCAGGAGTGAGGTCAGCTGGCAAAATGGTGAGGAAGCTGGCACAATACCCGCCTGCCACTGGTTTTGCTGTAGCTGATACTAGTGCCCCATGCCATCAGGAGCTCCGAAGTCACCCACAAGACAAACAACATTAAAGAAACATTGTAGATGTTTATATAGCACTGTAAACATGAATCAGTTTTGTTAATTGAATGTGCTTCATCAATGGAAATGGGAGTCCGGATTTGGGGGAAAGGAGACTGATGGTAGGTGGGCTGTTTTCTGGGGTGGGGTGGAGTCTTTTGTTTGAGAAGAGTGAAATTCCTCTGGAAGGTCCCCACCAGGTGTATTGGTGAAGTCCTGTGGAGGAATGTGCAGTAATAAAAAATTGAGATTCAGTGAACAAAACAGGAGGCAAGGATAGATTTATGTCCTTGGCAGCTCAGGCCAGTCTCCATATGTTGTTGACATTAGATGGCAAGAGAAATTAACTGTATCATACACTATTGCACAGCCTGCATGTTAAGCCTCTCCTGTTTAAATACAATTTCATACAAATGGAAAAGATAAAATTTTTCTCAAGTGAGAACAAATGGCAAAGATTTCAGGCTCTGGAAGTGAGAGGGAGACTTCTCCCTGGCCCGGAAAGAAGTGGGACAAGAAGCTCTCCTCAGGGCACTGTGTCACCACTTTCTGCAGCAGGAGTGTCTAAATCCTCCAACAGCATGCATTGTGTCACATTAGCTTACCTTTGGGGCTAGCCCTCCTCCTTTTGCTTTGCTGTGGTCTGAAGCTGAAAATGTTATGGGCATAAAGTTCCGTGACAGACATGGTTGTTACTCCTGATGACCCTTGATTCATTAAGCTGAATTTCCCAGGAAATGCAGGAGCTTTTTATTAATATTTGTGGTGTCTAAGTTATTCTCAGGCCATCTGTCTGTCTCCAGCTCTCCCTAGGCTGTGGTGCCAGCAAGCAGAGGAGCTATAACAGACATTGGTGGAACTGGAGGCATCTTGCCTAGAGTCCAGAGCCTCCAAAGAAAGCAGGGAGGATGTGTTTAAAACAATTAGCTCAAAAACTCTGCAGTTCAGCCCTAAGTTTATTTACTTTATTAAAGATGTGGTCTGACTTGAGCTCCTTAAAGGCCTTACTTGCAATTCTTTTCTTTTAAGATGTGAGCCTTTTCAAGACTCTGAAACAAGCTCCAGTTCCCATTTTGTCAAAAAATTCTGTTATTAAAACACCTGCCAGGGGACGCTGCAGTTCTGATTTTACCTGCAGGGAATTTTTTTTAATCCTTATCCATTTGGAACATGACTATTGTCCCACACCAAAACAGCACCCCCAAGTGACAAGGTGTGTGGGGGCTATTCTTCCAGTCCCTGATGATATTCTTACCCAATAAAAATTTATTAGGTCTCTGAAACAGCAACATCATTAATGAATTATTTACTGGTTTGCTTTACCTCCCAGCAGAGTGCCCTAACTGATAGGCCTTAAAGTAATTTCCCTCTCTCTTTGTTCAATGTATATTTAAGTAATTACTTTATACAAAGGAGTGGAACAGCTCCAGGAGCAGAGCTTGGCAGAACAGGGCTGCTTTGTCAGGGCAGGCAGGATCCTCTCCCATGAGATGACTGCTAAGGATTCCACATCCTGAACCAGTATCTCCCAAATCCAGCATGCTAGCTGTTGAATAAAAGTTCTACAGCCTTCATTTTGCAGATGATGCTGAAATGTAGCTGTTTGAGCTACTCATTTGCCCCAAAACAACTTGGTTTGTTTTAATGTCATTGAGGACACTGCTCTTCAAGTCCCATTTGACTTTGGAAAAAACGCCTTTTAATTTTTTTCAGTGGTTTACTTCCAAGGCTTAAGTAAAATTAAAAAACCCAAGGAATTTATTGACACATCTATAGCTTGCTGGGCCTTGCACAGAAAAGGCAGCGAGGGAAATGCAGCTGCAGGTTGATCCCTGCAGGGCAAGGAGATAGCTTTTCATTTTCTGTCTGCTGCAAGATGATGAATTTCAGTTCATCTGGAAAATAGTCATGGCTTTAGGATCTCAGTTCAGCTCTGACCTTTGGGGCGGTTCCTATCGTCACAGAGCCTGGGGGTTTGGTTGGGTTTGTAATCACTTCCGCACTGCCTTGTGCTCAGTAAACATTTTGAAAGCTGACTGCAACTCTTAACTGCTAGAGACTTTATTTTCCAGTGTAACCTGAGATCCAAGGCATGTTTTGCAGAAGGGTTGAGCTGTGGGCACTCACGAAATATAAGGCAAAGGCTGCCATTGCTCATGCCTGTGTTCCTAATTGCTGTCAAACGTGGTAGCAACTGAATCACTTTATAGCCTCTGCAAATAAGAACAACTGAAATACCAGGCCTGCCAAATGTTGTGGTATGACTGCAAATAAACTGTAGTGTCTGGGTGACTTTGGGGTGGATTATCTGACTGATCAAAGTTTGAAAGGTGTAGTCTATGGTACAGAATCTGAATTTCTCAGCAGCAAGTCATCAAAAAATTGAATGATTGGCCAGGAAGTTAATTGTTTACACTAAAACAGCTTTCTTTCAAGACTTTGGGTGTGGATGAAGCATAATATTTATTTAAAGATGGAGATAAAACTTTACCATTCTCACATAATCTCGTGTGTACATCTCTGATGTAAATACCTTCTTATCCCTAAGGCCTCTGACTGCTGTAATTGTATATTGCACTATTTATATAACCAGGAAGAGACGAGTGAAAAAAAAATCCTGTAAGTCTTTTAGGGGTACACAAAAGCATACAAAGCATGGAATCAGATTATTATTTTCATAAATATCCTTTATTTATATAATATGGATTTTGTGGGTTTTAGCAAAGAAAATGGCTTCTAAGCACCCATATTTTCTTCTCACCAGAGAGTTTCTAGCAGTTACGGTGTAGTTTATTCCTGGAGAAGATCAATCTAGACTTTTCTTCCATCTTTATAAGAACAGTACAGCAGAGGGTTGTGGGTTTGGTGCTCCATCCTTCACCTTGCTGGGCTGCAGGCAGGGGCTCTGAGCTGCAGCAGCCCTGTGAGCAGTGAAAGGCACAGGGATTGCTGTGGTGAGGAGGTGCTCAGCAGGCCAGTCCCAACAAGGCCCATTTCTCCCTTACCAAGGATTCTAAACTTGTTGACTGGGAAAACCCTACTTGCCAGAACAAGATCTTTTTACACACAGCGAGAACAATCTCCTATTGTTTCCGGGGATAAAATGGTGCCAATAAAAGATAAAAACCCCATGCCAACACGGTGATGCATGAAACTATTTTAACTGCTTCACCACTATATTTAACTATGAGGTAAAAGACTCTGAGAGAGGTGTTTTTTGGTCTCACAAATCCAAATAAATGGAATGTAGTAATTACATTGAAAAACCCCCAAATGTTGCATTCACAACTCTGTAACTATGCAGCTATGGATATTACCTTTTTGTTTGTTTGTTTGTTCTTATGTCCTGGCTGAGTGTCTGTATGGTGGGGTAGGAGAGGACATTCAACTGTCCCCTGCTGCCTTCCCAGCTTTGTGGGGTTACTGTCAGAAATGATGCATTCATTTTTTAGTTCTCCACATCTGGAAAGAAGATGCTTTGACACACTTCAGTTTTTCATAGGAATGTGCCATTTCTTGTGCCTCCTCTCATGATGCTTCTTCCCTCTACAGAAATAGAGGCTGCCTTAGTTTCCCCTTACTAGAGCAGCCAAGCTGAGGGTACCTGTTTGGTATAGCTAGGAATTTTCAGGAAATGGAAGCAGTCTGGGGATGGGTCTTATCTAAGACATGCACTGACTCAAAAACTGTGGAAGCTGGTCTGACATTTCTGATTCCCCCTTATCAGCTTTATACCCTGACAATGAGCCCATAGAGTAGGGTTTTCTCTGCCCCTGACTCCTCCTCCCACTCACACTCTTGATGGCCTGTCCTGCCAGGTGAGGTGCCCAGGGAGAAGGGCAGTCCAGTGGCAAAGTACTTCTTTTCCCCATGGGCTCTTTAGGAAAGCTTGTAGGTGAAGCCTGAATCACCTTCTCTGGAGACATTCACAGAACCACAGAATATTGTGAGCTGGAAGTGACTCACAAGGATGATTGAGTCCAACTCTTCAGTGAATGGCCCATACCCCCAACCTTGGCATTATTAGTTGCATGCTCTGACCAGCTGGACTAAAATTGTGAACAAAGGGCACCAGAGGTATTCCCAGAAGGTACTCTGGATGCAGCAAGCATCTCTTTTAAGAGGCAGAGTGTTTAAATATCCCAGGTCTGTTCTATTCAGTAGTACAGATGAGGTCCTCAGGATGTGACTCAGGAGCTTGCAAAGCCCATGTGGAAGATGGGTACCTCTTCCCAGAGAGGACTGTGCTCAAGGCAAGCCTTTCTGGAAGCTTCCAGGCTCACCACAGAGGTACTGAGGGTCTGTAGGACCCTCAGGCTTTGGTGCTGCTGTCCAATACAGCTTTCAGGATCCTTTGGCAACTTGGATATAGGTAACCACAAGGAGAGTTTGGTGGTCTGAATCTTGACTGAATCTTGACTGAATCTTGCCTTTGCCTGATGTTCCCTGCACAAACAGATGATTCTTCTGACAGTTTGGGAACAAATCTGCTGTTTATCTTTTGATCTCCCATTATTCCTCTTGTCCTGCTTAAACCCATTTTGTAAGTTAGCTGGATCATAGTACTCACATTGCCTTTGAGCAGTCTTGAGATGTTTGCTGAGGGGTGGTTTACCTTGAGCCTTTACAGCCCTTTCTTCTCTTTCTCTTCCCTCCCTCCCTCCCCCTGCTCCAGCTCCCTTTCACTAAGCTCAAACAATGTCTCTCCTAAAGATCAGGTAGAGAAGCAGTTTGTATTGTATGAATATATATGTACAGTGCACATGTATATGCATGAGTAGTGCATATGTACACACACAGAGCATGTATTTATATATATATGTATATATGCATGTATAGAGTACTGTAGAAGAGCTCTACATGCAGTGCAGCCTCTGGATGCTACTGCATACACAAAACCAGCCCCTCCTTGAAAATCTCTTTTTTTAAGTTTGGATGTGCTCATTGTGGAGAGCTGGCCCCATTACAGGGCTTGCCCTTTTCCATTGATTACATGGCACCAAAATGTAGAATTGAATGCAAGTCTAGGTTCATGCTGAGAAAACCCTGCTAACCTCTGGGAGAAAGCATTAGTCGGTTTTGGAATTTTAATTTGGTCCCAACTGTATTTCAGCTTTATTTCAAAAATCTGAAAGCATAACAACCAGGAAAAAAATGCTACATAGATCCATGTCATCGAGTTAAAATGTTTGTTTGGAATAAATAAATGGAAGTGCAAACCACTGCAAACAATCTGGTTGCAGATTATTGTCAAAATTATATACACACATGTATACATTTTCATTTCCTTCCTTCCCAAGATAAATTATTCTTTAAGCTTCTCCTGTGGAACACATGTGTCTCTGGAATTCCAGGGGACTAAAGTGTGTGGAAATACAACATGTGAAATCAGAATTACATCTGGTTATGTGCTTTTTGACTCCAGTATGGCTCGGTCCCTTGCTTCCCAACAATGTTTAGCTTAAGCCCTCCAAGTTGAAAATTTATTCTCTTTGTGTATCTGAATTTGAAGCCATTAAAAAAAAAAATGAAAAAGAAAAAGGCAAGGAAGACTTTTTCTGGTGTACTATTTTGGTGTTTTGCCCTATGTCTTTTTTTTTTTTATATTTTAATTGGTAAAATCAGCTGTTATGACAGAGGCAGCATGATAAATAATAAGCAGCAAGCTGTCCAAGTAAGAGCTTCTTTCTCACGCTATTTCCTGCAGAGTCAGATTGTATGAATGCCTGCAAATATCTAAACTTGGGGCACTATTTGAACATCCCTATTACCTTTCCGAGCTTTAGATCCAGCTCTTTGATTTGTTCTCTCAAGCTCCTTAAAGCTCCTTCTCTGCCAGTTTGGATGATGTGTAGGAGTCTGTAATGAATACGCTCATTATCTAATACAAAGTGGCATAAAACACTCATGCCATGAACTCCGCCACACAGCTATACCCTGCTGCAATTCTCTGATTCATGCTGTACGAGATTAATAGCATTTATGTTATTCATATATCTTGGTTGACCTTGATCTGTTAGAAACTCCCTCCTTTTTATCTCTGTCCCATACTGGGGAGGTTTTGTCCCACATTAACAATGGAACTTTTGTACTTCAAAGCACATTCCCCCCACGCCCAACATCCTGAGTTTTAATTTTCCTTACATATATAATATCTGTTCCCTTCTCTTTCCCTCTCATATTCTTACCTCTGTTTAATGGGCTGATACTATCTCAGGAGCTGTAAGCTTTTATTTTATTTTTTTTTACATATCATAGTAAGTTAACCCTTTGAAATCTATTTGCAGAAAAATATTTCAATTCTACCAGAAGAAATAAAAATGTACTCTAAGAATAAACAGTGTTTGTAGCTTTTTTTCTGGAGCATTTGTAGGGCTAATACTATCATTTCAGCTGTGACAATATGTAAGAAAATGTGTGTATGTGGGGAAAAGATAATACAGAGGCTTGAATAAGAGAAAGAAGGGGTCACATCGTTATAGATGTGATTTTTCAGAATGCTATGAGTTTCTCCTTGGGCACATTACAAACCTGAGGCATGTTCCTGCCTCTTGCATTGCTCCTGCACTCAGAGAGATGAATTGGCCCCCATGATTCCCCACTTCTTCCCACTGCAGCACACTGCTCCCTGCTCATGCTGATGCGAGAGACCCTTTGTCTGTGAGAAAATCTGGGCTGTGTGGAAAAAAAAAATATCCCGTGGGAAGTAGGTGTCTGTGGTTTAACATGTTTTCAGTCAACAGGTGTCCCTTTGCTGCTTGCAGCCTCTCACCGCTACTGGGGATGCACAGGGAGGCTGGGGGGTGAGCAGGAGCTGGGGCTGGGAGCAGCCGTTCCCTGCAGATGAGAAGCCATCTTTCCTGTCCCCTGGCACAGCAGCAGTGCCTTGGGGACAGTTTACTGCCGTGCTGGTGGGGAAGGAGCCCTGGATGGGTCCAACAGCTCTTCTCCAGAGCTGGAGCAAGAGCTAACAAGGCTCTGGAGTAGATGTGCACAGAAAGAGACAGAGGCACAAGAGCAGAGCTGGGCAGGGGCTTCTGGCAATGCAGTGGGGCAGGGAGGTGCAGAGGAGCACACAAGCAGATGCAGAGAGAAGGCAAGATAAGAGAGAGATCAAAAGTGGGATGTGGTGACCAGCACGAGTCTAGTGAAAATGAGAACAGAGTCCCTACATATGGTGCAAGGAGAGATGCTGCCTGCGGCACTGGGGCCAGACTCACACCTCCAGGAGTCATGGCTCTGCTGTGCCCTGGATGCCCTATATCCTTCCTGTCCTTCCTGGCCATCTTCCACCAGAGTTGCAAGTGGGATCCAGCTCTGTCTGCATTCCAGTCTGTCAGTTGCTGTGGCACCACAACAGGCAAGCAGGGAACTCCAGCTACCACCTCCCTTCTTTTTCTTTTCCTCAGCACACGGCAAAACTAGGAGCTGTCAAAACAGGTGTGTGCCTGAGTCTGAAAACTGCAACTGGCAAGGACCATGTGCTTCTTAGGCTCATAACAACTCTCCAGTCTATTTATTTATTTACATTTTTCTTCAACTTGTGATTGGTGGCTTTTAAATTTTTATTTTTCCATCAGCTTTCGGGAAGGCTGGATTAGAAATGTAATACCAAAAAACACTGATCTGGAAATACATATGAACCAATAGCTGCGGGGAGAGGCAATGTCTTTTATTGAGACACACTGATACTACTGAAAAAATAGACAACTTCCAGATACAATAGCTCAGCTTTAGGTCATGAAATCTCGTCCTTATTTTTTTTCTCTAGTGGTTAGGACTAATAAAAGACATGTCTCCTTCCAGATTCTTCCTTGCCTATGTTCCTAGACAATTATCACTCCAGCAGCACTTATCAGTAAATATTTGTGGCTGGAGCTGTGCTGCTTGGAGCAGTTTCTCCCTCCAGCTTCCTCCATCCCCAGCTGTTCTCTCCTCATGGCCCACAGCCCCAGGAGCACAGAGGTGTCTGGCTCTGCTCCACATCCCTAATTCTGTATTCACTCACAGGCCTGTTTTTAGGGGATTTGCTGAAAGGGAAGGAAAACAATTGCATTTAATACAGAGTAAATTGAGCAGATCCTACAACCTTTCTTTGTGATGTACGGCGAGCTCTACATGTTTTTTCATCCTGTTTTACAGGTTTTTTACAGTACATGAATAAGAATCAGAGTTTTAAAGCAGACAGTGCTCTAAAATACTTATGGATTTTCCTTGTGTTGTTGCTGTGGTCTGAAGAGTGTTAAGACCCATCTATGTTATAATGCATTGAATTAGCCAAGGGAGAAAACAAAAAGATAATTTTTTCTAATCTTTGCTTTAATCTTACCAAAAAATTCCTGATAATTTCTAATAGAATTCCTAAGTGATAAATGACAGCCTTACTGGTATTAGGCCCACGGTTTAACTATCCTGTACCTGTGTTAAAGGAAAGCTCTGTTGACTCTGGATTTCTGGCAGAGCATATGCTACTTTCATGGGATTAGAAGCCCTTTTACTCTGGCCTTGTGAAATTGTTTTGCTTTCTCGGCATGTTCGAACTTCTTGAGGAAGTGAAGGACTTCCTCTATGAAGGGCTGTGCTTACTTCATTTCTTTGTGCTCCAAATACTGAGACAGCAAGTTCCTCGGGACATCTGTTTTTTGTTTGCTTTGGGTTTATTTATGACATGCATCTGCCTGCCTTTTCCTCTCTGAAGAAGAAAAAAGAAAGGAAAAAGAAAAAAAAAGAAAGAAAGAAAGAAAAAGAAGAAAGAAAAAGAAAGAAAGAAAGAAACAAACAAACAAACAAACAAACTCTCGGTGCTGCTACAAAACCATATCCTTAGCCTTTATTCAGAGATAGACTGATGCTTTAAGGCAGAGTTTCACACTAAATTAAATTGCAGGGTGCAGTGCCAGGAAGTGTATCTGAACATCAGCAGGGAAAATATCCTTCCCACCACCATCTTCCTGGGCTCGGAAGGAGCTCTGCTTTTTTTCTTTTTTCTTTTCTTTTTTTTTTGCCAATTAAAAGGTTTATTTTCTGAAGTTTATTTTCTGAGGTTTATTTTCTGGACTTTTAAGCCCAAGGTTTTGTCTAATTTTTTCCCTGTAACTTCATGTGCCACATTCCTTGTTTCCATGCAAGCCATGTGAATTCCCACAAGTGCTACAGCACTCACATACTGCTTGCAATATTGTGCAAAAACAGTCCTTAGACAGCATGGGGCCCCAATATACTTTGGGCAGGATCAGGCTGTATTACTGATGTCCAACAGCACCACGCAGGACATTGACTGAAAAGTGGTAAAAACTTTCTCAAAAATCTGCACTTGAAAACCACTTTTTTTTTTTTTTTTTTTCTGAAATAGACAGGTAAAAAGCACAATTTGTGAACCCAGGGCTGGTTGCTAGGCTTAAGGTCTCTCTCACTCCAAGTTAAACTAATCCTTGAAGGTTCCTCTGTTGTCAGGTGTGATGGATTCATCTCACTCAAGAGGAATGGTCTGAAATAAGGATTACTCTCTCTCCAGGGATTCTTCCCTGCCTTCATTCAGGGGTAGCCCAAGCAGTATGCTTGGGCTAGCTGACTATATGTTAGGTGCTTAATACTTAGATAAGATATATCCCACCATAAGCAGACAAAAGTAGTTCTCAGCTGAAAGTCAAGGTACACAGACAATTACCAGGTTAATACAAAGACTCTTGCAACAGTTTCTCAAAACATTCCACAGCACAAAACCACATGTGGGACTTCTTTAAATGTTGGATGGTGCTTCTACCTTTAATACATGAGACAGGTTTTACTTGCTAGAAGTATTTGCTGATTCCCAGCAGAATATAAGAAGATGCAATGGAAGAGGGGAGAGTGATTATAGCATTTAAATTCAACCTCCAAAAGGAGGAAATTAATCTTCTTTTCAGGTCCATTGGGAAAATAAATAATTTCAATAATTTTTTTAAACTAGAGTGGAAATTATTTTGGCCAAAAGCCTTTCTGACATAAAGGGTGACTAAATACTAAACTAGACTGGAGGTTGTGGAAATCCACCACTAGAGGTTTGTGAATAAGAGGTTAAACAAACTTTGGTTTAGTTTATATAAAGAAACAAGATCAGTTGAAGAAAGATGGACCTGCTCCAAAGTTACAGAATGCATTTCCCAACACTGATCTCTGGGCACTGAAGTCTCCTTCCTACTGCTGCTGCAAAGGAAGGAGAGTCAAAGCAGGAGTCTGTCTCACAAAGAAATGGGGAATGACTGAACTGATGACTCTGGACTTGGAGGAAATTTTTGCATCATGCTAAGAATGTGTGAGTAAGTGGTTATTACAGAAACCTGAACGAGCACAGCATTACTCAACAAGGGCTGATGAAAAGCCATTTGAGTTAATGAGTTACATGACACAAGCCTGGAAAAAGGCAGCCAAGCCCAGTCTGACATGAATTTGTGAACTTGGTAAAATTTCTTTCAGGATGAATGTGGAATAGCTAAAATATTGTAAGAAATTGCAGGAAATATGAGGAAAGGAAGTAGCAGTCAGCATGAGAAAGAAGAGATGTTGAGTATAATGTTGTGTCTTGCTGTGAATATGTTTGCACATCCCTGCCACTCTGTTCCCTATAACCCTCTGCATTTGTTGCCTGCCTTGTTTGGGATCTGGACAGGACTGTATTTTTAGCTTGACTTCAAACATTGTCATTGCTTGGCTCTGAGTTGCAGAGGCTCTTGCCATTTCTAATATTCATTGTTTGGGACTGGAAAGCCTTATATAGCCTTGAGCTGGAAGAGAATGTATTCAGCTTCTGCAGTCACAGGAACCAACTTATGTACATCTACTCGGTGTTAAAGATTTCGGTAAAGCATTCAAAAACCTCTCCATGCTGCTGAGTAGAAACTGGGAAAATTTCTAACTGGTACCGTATTCACAATTTCCTTTTACTTTGTTTCTTTTATATGTTCCTTTTAACAGTGGATCCGGCCTGGCATTTGGGATGGGGCTGCTGTGGTAAGGGCTATGGTTCTGTCTGAAAACACTAATTCCTCTCTGCTTACCGCAGAGGGAGCCAAGAGGGCCAGCTTGGATTGCTCTTTCATCTTTCTGCCTGCTGACATTAGATTAGAGGAATCTGTGTCTCTGTCAGTAGTGAAATCAAACACGAGGAGAGAAAGTGCCAGGCAGCAGATCCACAGAAGTCAGTATAGAGTGGAAAAGCTTAGCTAGCTTTAAATACTTACGAGATAGTGTGGTTTAGGCACTACTTTGGAAAGTGAAACACTGAGGTTCCAAGGAAACGCCTACTGCTGATTGGGGTCACAGCTGTGAAACAGCTCACAGAGCTGGATAAACCTTACTGCATCTGTTCTCAGAAAGACCAGCAGAAGAAGGGAGCCAGGGTTAAAGTGTTCTCTGGACATGTCAGAAATATGAGGCCTTTCTTTCCTATTTTAACTGCCACTTGTAAGCAGTGGCTAGCTTAATAGCAGTCATGCAAGAGACAGTTCTTGGCTGTGAATTCCACATGGAGGGATGCATACTGTGGTTCAGACTCACAACTTGGAGCCTAAGTGCACCAGAAATCACAAGAAGTATCTAAGCTTGAAAGCATTGTACCTTTGCCTGTGTGGGCAGTGCAAAGAGCAAGAATCACATGCAGAAAGGAGGTACCCCTGCTTCTAGGTTGAGATGTGTGTCTGGAACACCTTGGGAGTGTTTGGGTGGGCACCTTGTCCCTACCACTGCCACAAATGAGACTTTTGCAATAGAATTAGTGAAAATGGACCATCCTTATCTCATCCTTATCTTACAAACATTTATTTGCATAGAAATTGTGAGCAAAGCTGTGCTCATGTAAAAACAGTTCTCTTGTAGACAGAGAGTAAAGTTGCACATGTCCTAGATATAGCTGGTTTTGAATATAATCAAGTGTTTTAATGAGATCTGTTTCATAAATCCTGTTGTATCATATGATACTACTGCTCCTATGTGTTTACTTTCAATTTACACTGTTGGCTCTGTTTATTGCATTTTATTAAAGTTCATCACACAGGTTATTTTAAAATCCTGTTGTGAGAAAGATGAACTCCAACATGTGGAATAATCTAGGTAAATAAACTGAAAGTAGTTGAAAGCTTCTGTACTCAGAAGTGCCTTATTTGAATTTCTTACGTGGGAGTATTTACTTGCAAAAGACAGTATATTGGTGATCAAACATGCAATTAACTGAAAGGGTTCTGTGTCTTTGTACTAAACAAAAGTATATTTCATAAAAGCTCTGGCAGCTTATTTTTTAACTCTTTTTTCACTTATTTAAATACATGAATACATATGTTTCTGTATGCTTTTAACGTAAGTTGGCTAAACATAGTCACACATTTGTTAAAAGAAAAAAATAGCTTCCAATGCTTTAAAAGCCCACCTAACTGTTGATATAAATTGCTTCATCTGTGCAAGCTGATCTGCCCATATGTTATATTATATTGGTTCATTTCTATATTTTAGTCACAGGGTCATTGAAAACATCCTATGGGATCTACTATGCAATGTAGCTGATAGGTCAGCTTGCAGTTTACAGTCAAGTCTGTAGTGTGTATAAGAGCTTGAAAGCATCTCAAAAGACATCTCATTCACTTATAAACACTGATGGAAGCATATTTTGCCTTAATAATACTACTCTGTCACGTTTCAAAAATGCTTTTATGTTATCATCATCCTTCTGTGCCAGCCATCCAGACTTCCAGTGCACCTGTTTCTTTCTTTTCCTTTTTAATTTCCTTCTTTTTTTTTCCCAGGCTCCTCACAAGTGTCTGCATTCACAGTTTTCATGTGTCTGTTTGTATTTTACTCTGCCATCTGACACCATGTTTCTTTGCTGGGATGTACCTCTGCAGTCCCAGTCTTTCACATTTCCTGTTCAGTTGTCATTTTTATCCTAACCTCCACTCCCAGACACAGAGTTACCTTTGTGCTCTTGACATCTCTAGCAGATGTCTTCATCTGACCTGAGTGCTCCTCAGCACCTGTTAGCTTTCCCCCAAATCCTATTTGAAATAATCCCTTCCCTTTGGAATTCCATCAGTTTTCTTGAGTAACTTGGCTCCACTGCACTAAGTAATCCTTTCCTGGTGTGATAATTTTCATCTTTATTCCTATCTTATCTAGTATTCAGGAAGAATAATCTTACTTTTACATATCTTTTGTAAATACTGAGCTTTCCTTGCCAAATGCTGCAAGGTATAGCAATGCAGAGCACTTCAGGGTGGGATTATGTGGCAATTTCAGCCCTAATGACTGTGAAGTTGTGATTGCATAAAGAGATGTATTCTGTGGAATGCCTTGCAAGAATAAACTGCACTGCTATCTCACTGTTGAATTATGGGCATGCAAGGTTGAACTGGTATGTAGAACTGAATTGGCTCAAGAGAGGATTTAATAACCTAGAAGTCCAAAATTTAAACCATATTTTTGATAATCAAAGCATCATTCCAATGATGTTTTAACTCCTCAGCCACATGTGAGATACAAGAGTGTGGTCATTAGCAGAGACGTGGATTGCTGGGGAGATACCCTTCGATCTTGTGAGGCACAGAGTAGCCCCTTATAAGTGAGGTCTAAGGGCAGAAGATGCTGCATCACAATTGCTGCATTTGATGTGGGCAAATCCTCTTTTGTAGGCACACAGGTGACATACAAAACAAGAATATGACCTGTTGTTGATTTTCCCTAGCTTTTCTAAAGTCTGTGTGACAGTGACCCAACTTGCTGCACCTCCTAGTGACAGACAACCCAAATTCTGACACACAACCCAAATTCTCACACATAAAATGGGGCTGCCCTTTATTAGAGAGTGTCCTCACCTGCTGCTCTTCGCCCATTCCCACCCCTATCTGAATGTCTCTGAACTATTCTGTGTCATGCTGCAGATATTTGAAGTGTTATGCAGAAATATTCAAATCAGTCCCACATAAAATTTGCCCAGGTTCGCTTCCTTTATTTGACTGATCTGCAACTCTCACATGCTTGTGTCATATCAAGGAGGCATATTTTCTGTTTGGGAACTGGTGAGACAGGCGACTGCTTAGCACATGGAGCAAACTATTTGCTCTGTTTAAAAGTGAAGAAAACTTTTCTCTTTTAACTGTGTGGTGGGAACATTTCTTTGAAGATGTTTCCTTTTTTTGAGGAAGAAGAAAGTACATCAACCAGAAACCCACCAAAAAATTCTCCCCATGTGCAACATGTGATCTCTGCTAAAATCTAGCAGGTGTATTTGAATTTGACAGAAGGTGCCAGGATTCTCCTTTTGAAACTTATTTTTTATTAATCAGTACTGCTAAAGTACAACAAGGTGTAAGATTTAGCATGGTGGGATCCAGATGTTTTCTGGGCTCTTCCCCATCTTCTTTCTTTCATTCACAGATTACCTCCCCATGTCCATGAGTTGTGCCAATAGGCAGCATCTATACTTGACTGTTGATTCTTGTTAACACACTGTATGAACGATATTTTTATTTGTTTGCTTGCTTTGCATATGGGCAGAGATCATTAAATACAATGCAAAAGTACCCAGGGAAAGTGTGGGAAAACACCCAGGGCAGTTGCTTAACTCCTTGCTGAACTGTGGCCACTTTCACTGCCTGCCTGGCCACCTTTCTGTACAACAGGGCAGCCTACACCACATCTGTTCAGGACCTGCAACTGCATTAACCTCGGGATTATGACATCAAGAATGGCATTTGTACAATTAAAAATGTTATCTCACAGGGCAGCCCTTGTTGCCCTCGGCCACCTTTGGGTAAATTGTGTTGTAGGAAAGGTTAAAAAAAGCTGCTGGAACTAATCCTTTTGATGAAACCTTTAACGAGTATGTCAAGCTCCTCTGATCTTGGCCCTGGCAGAATGTAGTGTAGTTAATGTCCTTGGCTCTAACTCACCGTCTAAGACCCTCTTTCCTGCCGCGTGTTTTCTTCATCAGTTTGTATTTCTGCCAGTCAGTGTCACAAAGCACTTCCTGCTTCATCCCCGCCTGACGGGGTTAAGCCATGCTGATGGTCTGCAGTTGTGTGCAGCTTCATTTTTCATAGATTCTTTCTGATAACCATAACATGAACTCTGGAGTATGTGTTAGGAACTGAAAACAGGCCAAGTGTTTTGTATTAGAGCCTGTATTCCCACATTCACCAATTCTCTAAGGGTTGAAAATGCATCAGTGACATGTATGAGAAAAAAAGGGCTGGGACTAAAATCAATTTTCTCCCCTCTTGCCTACATGAAACAAAATTAAAAGCACAATGAGCCTTATTCTTTTTTCATTTACTGCTGAAATTCCTCTGCCGTCTGTGAAGCAACTCTTGTTTCACCACCGTAACTGGAAGTAAAATCAACCCTGGTGTCTGCTGCAGATGTTTACACCTTAAAACGCCAGGAGCACACACAGTTTCTTTATCCACTAATTTTTTTAAAAGCCAGTAAATATTTTATCTTTACGGATGGAGCTAGACCCCGAGAACTGAGTAACCAAAACTTGTAACTTGCTCTAAATGAATAATTTGATACTCCCTTATACATGACTGGCTTTCAATATCCTGGTGCGTATTGTGACCCTAAGCTGTCAGTTTAATGCCTATGTTAGCACAGATCAAAGGAGAACAGAAACAAAATATAAAAATACAGCAATAAATAACCTAGTGTGCTTTCTTATCTCTAGCTAACATTTTATATTAGGCTGGTTTATTTGCTTGGTATTACAGAGTCGTCTTTACTTCCGCTGAAATAAACTGGGGTGAAAAGCCACAATAATCCTTCAGATAAAATGGAAAAAGTTATTTATGCCTGTGCTATTCATAGATGCCTCTTCTTAGAAATTGGCCATTTGTGGTTTTGTTTCTTTTCATAGCATCCGCTTTTCTCCTTGAGGTCTCACAACCTTTTTATTCTTAATTTAAAAAAAAAATTTACTGTAATGCAGACCCATGCTTACAATTCTGCCATCCTGGCTGTCAGAGAGATTTCCTGTGGTCTGTTTTTGTCTGTGCACTCAGCCAGTTGCACTGTATATCAGACATTTGTTTAAAAAGTAAACAGCTACAGTCATCATCGGCATAAGAATTAACCTGTGACATGCGAGACTTTTCACTTTCTTAATGTCTATCTATGAGCCACCTGAAGACTCCTTGGAAGGTGAACAACCAAGAGGTTGAATGCATCTGAGGGAGGTTGTTGCTGTGAGAAAAGCAAGCCAAGTGTCATGGTCTGAATGCTAAACAGGGGTAACCATGGATTTGCTCATGTGATTTGGTCCCTTTACGCTGCTCAGAGAAAGGGATGGAGGAAAAGCTGCTGAGGCCTTTACAGCTGGGGACAGAAGGGGACAGTCCCTCCCTCCCTCCCAGCAAAGCACCAGGCTTTGCAGGTCCCACATGCACCATTAAAATAGATCAGGTTCATTTTCTAAGAACAGATCAGCTATGGATTTTTTTCTCAGTATTTTTTGAAGAATGATTGTGGTTTCACAAGTTATTTTTCACACTAATGTGAAGAAAATGCTCAACTATTCTGCTCTGTTCAGGATATAGGGGTATGTAGAAACATTTTCCAATAGTAGGTGTTTTTGCCTTAAGAAACTAAACAGTTTTTGGTTTTTTTCCCCTCTGCTTGAATTTTGACATAAGGTGCCTAGACCTGTTTTAAATATCAGATCACTGGCTGGCTCAATCCCGCAGTTCTTAAGTATTAAAAATTTTTTTTTGATGCTTGCCAAGAATGCTATAGGAGTGAGTAATGTGATTTGACTTACTGAAAGGGTTCTAATGCAACATTAATTCAATGTAACAAACCACTCGTGGAGCAGAAATACAGCTTTCTTTAAAAGCTGATGAGATACCATACTATAATGTATCAACATTAAAGATTTGCAATGCATTAATTTTAAGCTGCCTATTTAAATTTGGGCAGTATAGAGATTAATCTGCTTAATTATTTGCTTTAAGAATGAATCAGAATTTATATTTCCTGCATTAAACTGTACTTTTAAAGCAAGTGTCATTGGAGATAAATGCCTCTGTTTGCACTAGCACTGTAAGTTAACACATCTTCCAGAAGCTGCCTGTTCTTTGTGATACAGAAAACAAAATGCTGATAAATTATGTAGAGGTCCACAGGTTTTTATCAAGCTTGGAAAACCAAACTTAGGGTTATACAACTAAATTCTTTACACACAAATGAATATACCAAGGCATGTTACAGGGTAATTTGGAATAGGTCTCATCATCTCATCTCATCTCATCTCATCTCATCTCATGTCATCTCATCTCATGTCATCTCATCTCATCTCATCTCATCTCAAACTTTAGCTCCAGGTACATGTGCTTCTAGTGGATTATATACCCCATCTTTAAGTTGAAGGTAAATGCTGATCTCAGAGCAGTGGCTGTGCCTGGCTTTAGAAGGGCTTGTGAAAGCTCTTCATGCTTGGGGGTCCTTTATGGGATGTGACCTGAAATCACTTTCTAAGCTGAAACCGTGTACTTCCGGTGTTGATAAAGATGCCACTGCAAGTCACTCATTTCACATATTAAGTGGATCCATTATTGTGGCTCTCTGACCTTCCAGTTCCAGGAATGCCCTGGGGTTTTTTTCTGAAGCTGTATTTCTTTTTGCGTAGACCATGAAGTGGATTCATTTCTCTAAGGAACATGAATAAAGTTTGTTTTTCTTAAATTCCTGGCAAACAAGTTGATGAAATCCATATGGATCACAAAGTCTGAGTGCTTGAGTACAATGTTCCTTGTGTGAGCAAACACTTGTCTTTTAAAATAGACGACTTTTAGCTGTGGAGACTATATATATACATATTTGAGATCCGTTCTGTGAGCCATCAGCTCGCCTTCAAAAACACAAGACAGGAAGCTGACTGCTTCTGAAGGTGTTCTCCTTCTTCCTCTTGTTAACCATACATGCTTTTCAGATAAGGGACTTTAATTCAGATTTGTCATTAAGTTTATAATTAAAGAAAATTTATAATTAAATTTATAATTAAAGATAAATTGTTAAAAAGTGGTTTAAAGCTTTCATTTCAAACCCTACTCCTTCTCAGCCCAAATGGCTCAGAGTTTTAACTTTATACTGTTGTCAAAATCCTTTCAACACACACACACACACACACACACACACACACACACCCCCCCATGCATCTCCTACCTTCGCCAAGATGCAGATGATCCAACCTACTGGGATTTTGAATCCATCTCTTCTCAATATGTCCTGTGCACATCTCCATGCCCCAGCATGTCTCCAGCCACACCTTCCTGGCACCAATCTATCTGAGACATCCTCAAGTGCAGGCTAGGATGGGAAAGCATCTCTGGGGGCAAGTGCTTTGAAAGGCTGCAGAGAAGGTTTTTCTTAGATTTCCCAGGCTGCTCAAAGGAATCTGTGACCTTCCCTCCTTTGGAAAAGAAAGGGGGCAACCAACTTAGTTATTTAAAAAAATGCTTCTTTTTGAGATGAATAGCAGAGATATGAATCATCAGCTAGCAGAGCTCCTCTGTATGTCCTTAAAATCTTTATGGCACCTTCTTATCCCTGTCTGTACATGAAACGTAGCCACTTCAGATGCTAAACCCTATGACTATGCCACGAGTGGGGGACCATGGTCTTTCACCTCTGCACCCTCTTTGGCTTCCCCAAAATCTTTCCTGGGGGCTTCCATACCAGCTGAGTGCTTCATAATGCACAATCTTCCCTCTTTTAGGGCAGGAAGAAACAGACACAGAATGTTTAGTCGTCTTCTCTTATCTTATCTTCTCACCTCCTCAAAAGACTGGAGAAGTAGCAACAGCCTTAAAGTTCCATGAGAAGTGTGCATGGAGATGAAAGCATTGGTGGGAGAGTGAGCAGCAAAACTGGGAGACAACAATGGGAGATGGCAATATTTGGGTGTCTTAGAGGGTGAGGTGTATCCCTGCAAGGAGGCTGGGTAGGGCTGGGCAGCTGCCCTTGCACCTGGGGGCTGGAGGTTGCTCCTGGCCACCCCTAGTGACCCTACACAGCAGTGCACAATCATCAGTTGATCCCCAAAATAAAACATAAGCTTTTTAGTTTAGAGCCTCAGGAACATTTAAAATTTCTTGAGAGGAAAATAAAAGCAATTAGCAACATATATTGTTACAACCGAGACAGTTTCCACTGATTCTTTTCCTGAATGTTTGTTTTGTAAGTGGAGGGAACAGTGTATATTAAAAAAATTAATAATTGTGAAAAGTTTTCCTTGGCTAAAAGAAAGCATTTTGAAAGCAGCTGAAGATGAAATGTCAAGGCAGCTGTTGGATTGCAGTCACCATGGCAATCATAACACAGCACTTTGATTAGTTAGGCACATGGGTAAGAGTCCGGGGGTGGCAGTGGTGAAGGGCAGATTATTGTTTCTTAAGGACTTTTAAAAAAATCAGCACAGAGAAGGATCTGTTCTTTTCAAAGAGAAGAGCGTATCAGGTTTTCTCTATTAGGTTTTCTCTTAAAATGCATTTGTACACACATTTTGGCACTTAAAAAAAAAAAAAATCTTGGAATTGGTAACAGTCAGATGCTTTTTGCTAAAATAATTCTTGCAGAACAGAATGATGATTCCCTGAATATGGGGTCCAACCATCTTTTGTCTTTCATGTATTCACATTTTCAACACCCTGTAGAACAAGGAAATTTTTATTCACATATTTTCCTGTGGGGACGAGAAATCAGAAAGGCTGTGGTGTGGGTTCAGGAGAAAAGGCAGGTGTTTGGACATGGCATCAGCCAATGCAGGCACATCCAAACTACTTGCCAAGTGAGCTGGGCTCACCTGTGTCTCCATTTGTGCAGAGTTTTGACAGTGGCATGAAGTAAACATGCTGGAGTCGAGGCAGAGCTTCCTTTCCTTTTGCTCCTGCTCTCCTCTTCTTCTCAAAAACCAGAGCTGAGTCTTAAATACTTTGCTATTGGCTAGAAGCAGACAGTATTTCCAGTCCATGTCTCAGTAGGAAGGAAGGAAGTTTGTTCAACTTTGAAGTAAAAGCTTCCCAACTGGCTTCCCAACTTCAGTAGTGTGTTTAGAAGTGGTAAAAGCTCCTGGTGGAGCTGAGTGTGGGTATGTCTGGGTGAGGTTCCCATCAACATGCTGCCTCGCTGCAGACAAGGACATTTCAGCTCTGTAGCTGTGGTGTCTCTTCAGACCTTTTGCCTGTTGTGTTTATTTTGACTAGAAATGGGGGGAGAGGTGTGTGTGTGTGCAGGGACACCGGGGACTTGCTCCTGTGACATGTGTGCCCAGCCAGGTATGCCTCTGAGGTGATTTGGATGCTGTAAGGACACATCACCGACACAAACAGCACAAAGTGTTGCATATTTCAAAGTGGTGAAATATGTGAATTATACAGAATGACACATCACCCGTTTATCCTTTTTTCTTTCAAAAAAACCCCCACAGATCAAGATCAACCTGGGTTGGTTTTTTGTCTTTTTTTCTTCTTTTCATGGGAAAGCTTGAACAGGAAGGACAGCACCAAATCTTGTAACATGGTTCCTCAGGATAGATTTTCTCACCTCTTTTAGAGCTGCTGCTAATTCTGTCCAGTGCTGTTCTGCATTCTCACAAGTCAGGGGTTTTAAAATCAATCCCTTCCTCATTTTGTCTGTCAATTAATAATCTCCACTTGCCTTTTTGAATTCAAGGGTTAATCCCTTCTTTCATCTGGCACTTGTTTTCCTGTGTAGCAGCTGGCTTCCTCCACCATCACTTGCCACTGTGGTATCTCCAACACCCTCATCCTGGGGAGCTCTGTCCCCAGCAGAGCCCCTTGGATGTGCAGAAATTTCTCTGGTCTGACTGCACAGATCAGCTTGCAAGGGCAGAGATCTCAACACACAGCAGAAAAGTCATTTCAGGCTGAAAAGTGCAGGAGTAATACAATAATGTAAAGTAATGCCTAAACAAACCCACAAAACCTAGAAGGGAAGAATGCCCTGTAATTGCCCTAAGCTTTGCTAATTGTGAGACCTCCAGCTCTGATAAAGGAAATTGATTTCATCAGTTGTCAGTCATTCTCCTTTTTTAATGATCATAAGTTCACATCTGCTCCAGGCAGGGCAAAGTCCTGCTTTGCTCTGCTCCTCTCGTGACAAAAGCTTTGGCTATAACCAACCCTTGCATGTTAGGTGGGGAATTTTCCTTCTCCCTGGTGGTTTCTCTTGCTGGGATCATGCTGAGGCAAGTCCCTGTCCTGACAACACCACTTGGAAATTTCTTGTCAAGCTTGTTCCTTCAGCCCTTCACGTACTAACTAATTAATATATCTGACTTCTAGGGCAGAATTTGTCTGTGCTGGGTCTGAGCTGGTTTCTGCTAAATACAGCTGGACACCCTGAGAGAGTGCTATTAAGTATGATGGGTAGTACGAAAATGCAGGACAATGCTGACTGTTTCTAAGAAAAAAAGGGGCATGCTTATTTCAAATTTACATGAAACTCAATTCAAACCAATCATACTGCTAGGGAAGTTTTTTGTTTGACAACACATCAAGGAATGTTCCTTGCCACCTCTCCTTCACTCCAGTGCAAAGTTAACTCTTAAAAAAGCTGTTGAAAGATGGAATTTTATCAGAAGGAAACTTGAAATTTTGCTGGCTGCATATCCATCAGTTTTTGCTTGTTAGGGTTTCAGTTTCAGATAGATGTGTATTGACAAGCCTTGGTACTGCTCTCACAAAAATGAGAGAGCTCTTAAAAATAATAAAAAAAATTGAAGAAGAAAACCAGAACAGGCATGTCCTCCTCCCTCTTCATTCTAAGCAAATGATTCTGGCAGTGCTTTTCCAGATGACTGGATGTGTATAGAGGAAAAAGCTGTACCAGACTTTCAAACTGTCAGCACTGAACTTTATTCTCAGTAGAAATAAATTATTTTAAAATTTATTGAAGGAACATTGTGGGTGAAAAATAAATGTTTTGGGGTCAGATGAGAGGTTTTCCTTAAATGCTGAGGGGTGGTTTTTTCCTCTTTCTGTCTGCTGTATTCAGACTTGTCCATCTAGGATTTGGACACCTGCAGTAGGGCATATGAACCCACTCCTGAGGTTTGATGGAAGAGCTGGTACTGTGGCATACAAGTGCTGCATTTGTCAGTGTTCCCAGGAAGTGACAATTCTGAAGGGATGATACAGGGGACAGCAGTGCAGTTCCTGTCAGAACTGTCTTGTTTCACAGTCACTACCTGAGCCCTGCTTTTGACTTGAGGCAATGTCAGCAGTGCTGGAGTCCAACTGGGATGCAGACAGTCAGAAGTCAGAACAGAAATGTCAGTCATTACCTTTGCTGGATGGCTCTGGGTTCACTTATTATTTATTAGGGTTTTTTAGATACAATTGACACAACAATTGAGTTAGATGTGCTAAAAAGTAATAAGCCAGAAATTATAGCTACTTCCAAACTCTTTTGCTTCCATCTACACTTTGGGGTATGTGGCACAATTCCACCTCTCTATAAAGTTTGTGTGGGACTTCCCTCTGAGCTGTGCATTTTAAAGGGCTTTGTTCTGTTATAAAATCTTGAAGCTGTTTGAAAGTGCAAGTGCAAGTGTGTGAGTGCAGGCAGCTTGCTGTGACCCTGCCTCTCTGGAAGTGCCACCTCTGACAGGCGAGAAGCCTGGTGTCCTTTAGAAGCCTGTCTGCAGAGGAAAGTAGATATTTTTAGAGGCACCCTCCAGTAGTGATCCATTCACTGCCGGTTTGTCTCTATGTTTAAACAATAATCAAATTCTTCTGGTCTCAGTTGGTGATTCACAGTAATTTTGTCCTATACAGGCTCTAGATTAGGTGAAGGCAGCTGCGTACATTTGATCAGACTCTCACATCAGCTGAATTCCGACAGTCTGGCACTGTCCTGCTTTAGCACCATCCTTCATGCATACAAATGTTCTGGCATGAAGGTTTCCTAAATGACATGGCTGAGGCTGACCAGCATGGGAACCCTGCTACTGCAGAGAATGAATAAGTGCCTTGCCTGTGAGGTTCAGGCTATTTTGTTTCCCATTTAAGTTGCTGCACTGGAAACGTGATACATCCAGTTAATCTTCAACGGGCAATCTCAGACATTATAGATCCACTTATACCTTGTGATGAATTACTTCAGTATTTGGAAAATATTAAATAACATTTTTTTTGTTGACATGGAAGTGTGACCTGCAGGCTGCAGCTGGTCCCAGTGTTTGGTGCTGTTTGTGTCCTGCTGTCTGGCTCTTCCTCCCTCTGTTCTCTCACCATTGAGACTCAGCTGGTTTATGTCCATCACAATCAATGGAAGCACATTTCCGAGCTGGTGATTGCTGAGAGGATCCGGTGCTGATGGTTTCTGGAGCTGCCAATATGGGGAGCAGCCCTTGGCTCCTGCTGCATACAGTATGTCTGCAGTTTGGCCATTTATCTCACTTTACATACTTGAACTGAAAGAAAGATTTGTGCAAGCACTTGCTGCTCCTTCCCTGGGATGTGTTTCACCCCCTCGTCCCCTCCCTCCTGCTCTTGTGTGTTATCAGCTATTGCAACAGCACCAAAATGTGTCAAATAAGGTGAATGCTGTTGTCAAGTTCGGAGGTAATGCTTCACAGTGACTCCGTTCGGAGTCAGGTCAACTCTTTGAAATAATCACTGGTTCACAGTCATGGGAAAAGAAATACAGTTGTACTGGCTACATTGTGAACGTTGAAGGCCCAGACTGTCAAACTGTGATCTGTAAATGCAGTTGCAGAAAATCTGTTTAGGCATTTTCATATGTGTTTTTAAGCTCAAAATCCAGTCAAAGCTCTCTGTTAAGGAGACAGAGAAGGTGGAAGAACAAAAAAAATCAGCCTTCTGCAGTAGGTGTTTTAATTGCTCCATTTAAGCTCTCAGATGATAAAAATGTTGAGTGGGATTCACTGTGTAAAACCCTGCCTATGCTGTGACTTAGGTTCCTAAAAGTCACTCAATTTCCAGTTTTGCTTAATCCTGTAGGCATCTAAAATTCACTAAGCCATTAAGCTTTACTACCTTTTTGAAATCTTCAGTTCATGTTTTGATTCACGGTCAAACACTCAGATTGCTGTTGCTAGGAAATGGCTGTCTGTCTGTCATCCAAAGCAGTTTTGGATTCAAGAGGAGGTGCACAGGCATTCAAACACTGCCCAAGCCCCTTGGAGAAGAAACTGAAAAATGGGATTTCGTCAAACCACTGATTACTTTCATTTGACACAATGACAATGCCCATGTGCTGCTGATTAGCATAGCCTCGCATGCTGACAGAAGGAGGGAGATGCTGGGTGGTTAGCACACTGATGGAAAATTGACAGCAGAACAGAAATGCTATTTAGCATCTTTCATCCAAAGAGCCTGTGGAGCCCTTAGAGCTTTTAGTGGAATCCAGCTGGACTCAGCTAACTGCAGTGTGCATCTCCTTCCTATTAAATTATCAGTGAATAAACAACAAAGAGTGACTTGGGGATCAGGATAGTAGGTGTCTATCCTTTTTCCTTCAGTTTCTCAATTTTTTACTAAGCTACACAGAAACTGTACTGAAGATAGCTCCTAAAATAAAATTGTTACCTCTTGCCTTGTCTTGCCTTGCCTTCCTCTCCTCAGCTGCTCAGCGCGTACATAGCTGTGCAGGGAGGAATGCTATCTTCCTGCTTTGGCATTTCCTTTGTTTAACTCACCTGTTGGTCAAGACTGCTCACATCCGTTTGCTTCTCAGTCTCCATGGAGACTGAGTATAAATCCAAAGTGAGGTGACAAAGACTTCTTAAAAAGGTGTGTTTGCTTCCAGGCAGATATTGAGAAACATCTCATAGGTAGCCACCAGATAAGTGGAAGTAAACATCCTCCTGACTCTGTGGGATAAAGTTCACAATAATCCCTCCTGTTTCTTATCTTATGCCTTCAATGAGATGTCACCAGATAGCAGGAATTGAAGCAAAACCCCCCATCCTGTTTTTCTCCTCACCATTTTCATCATTGGTCTATCACATCAGATCTGTATGAGATGCAGGATGGAGAACAAGATCATGCTCTTCTTTACAAAAGACTGAATTTAAATAACTATAATACTGATCTGTGGAGAAGACTTAGTCTGTGTCAGATTCCTCTGTCGGTCTGTGTTCTGGTCCACATACAAACAGTGTGCTGTGGTATTTGGAGAAGGAAGAAAAAAGAGGGTGTAGGTCTGTTCTCTCTTACACTGCCTGGTGTGCACAACTCAGCTTTGCAAGGATGGCCCCCAGAAGGAGGGAGATCAGCTCAGTGCCATGTCTGGTCTGGCTGTGGAAATCCATTCCTGATTCAGTTCCTTGCACTCGGACAAAAACAAAAAAAAAGTTTTAGAATGTCTTTCTGGCTCAAAACTGCTCAGTCATTGAAATGTGACAAACCAATATGGAAAGTTATTGACAATTAATTTGACAAATGGCAGAAATTATTTATGGCAAAATCAATTTTTAATTATTATTCAATTACATGTCTTAAAAAAATCTCTCCTAAGGCGTATTCTTAAAGGGAAAGTTCTTCAAAACAATAGGACAAAATGTGTGCAAAGGCTTTTTGTGCTGCTTTTTTAGCAGTGTCTGGCAGCTTTTTTATGGCTGCAGGTGACTACAAATAGAGCATGACAGCAAAGCAGCCACAGCAAAGGATCAGTGACAGCTAAACTGGTAGGCAGTAAAGCACAAAAATAATTCATACTTGCCTTTTAAGAAATTAATGGAAATATTGTGCTTTATTCCTATTTTCAATTGGACATGGAAGATGGGAATACAAGGACTTTCAGTATGACCTAGGACATCCTTGTTAGACAATTTTATTGAATTTTTATGGAAAATTTCAGTCTTCATTATGTTTTATAGCAGTAGGTGTTGGAGTAGAGAAAACCTCACAGAGAGAACACTTATAGCATTTCCTACCATCTAAGATTTGCCTGAAGGAGTAGAAATTTTTGCCTTTATTTGCAAAATACAAAAACCATGAATATAAATTTTGACAAAAACTATTGTAGGATTTATTCACAAGAAAGGTGAATAAATAAATTTTAAAAAAGAGAAGGTAGCAGGTTGAAATACTGCTAAATTGCAACACTTCTTCCACAGTATTTATTGTAGCCAATATCCTCCTTAAGAAAATCATTGTGCATACATTCTTATCCTAAACCAAACAAATCATTCACACGTACGAGTGTGATATATTTGTCTGTAGGTAAAAAGAATAAACCCTTTAAATGACAACATATTCATAAAACTTCAATAATGACAAAGGAACTGTAGGAACTGATCTTCCCATTTTTACCAAACAACAGCAGGTGGATAAACCCATTTGACCTCCTTGTGGGGACAAACAAAATATATAACCCCCCCCCCCCCATAAAACTGTGCATTTCATTTCCTGAGTAAACACTGGAACTCTGTATCAAACAGGAGGCATCCATAGCCTCGCAGCCTTAAGGCCTAAATCCAAATATTTGAATGTCACATGAACATTGGGATGTGAATATGACTGAAATGTCTTTGACCTCAGTGCATGAACACCTAAGCTAAACTAGGGAACAGTCACCACACAGGACTGAAGCACATAAAGATGCTCAAAATTATAAAATTATAAAACGTTCAGAACAGACTCGAATCACTAATTCTGTAACAGATGAAGAAAACAAAAGGCAAGTAGTAACAGATGAATGCAGAATACAGGTTTGCCAAATTCCATTGACAATAACAACATTCCTTGGCTGTGAATTTATGTGTTAAGTAAATACTGCATGCATTGCAAACCTTGGACATCAACAAATATGTATATATGTGTATGTATATCCAGACAGACACACCAAGAATAGCACTAAAGTTCTTTATGTCACTTTTCTCTCTCCTGTGAACATATGACTACACTTGCTACATTGGCCTCTCTCTCAGAAATTTGTAACCACTATTTCTGATGCTGTTATGTCTGGGGGGAGGATGAGGAAGGGTAAGGTCCTTCAGGATTCCATTAGCTCCTCTGACACCCCCTGCCTCATGTCACCCTGTCCTTGGGGATCTGTGGTACCCTACAGCTTCCCTCTCCACAAGAAATACTATGGCATAGATCAGCTACTTGCTACTGATTTCCCCACCACATACCAAAGCATGATTTTGAGGCAAACCCTGTTGTTTAATATAGTGAATGTTGCTGTGCCCTCTCATTTGACACAGATCATGGTCCACCCACTCCTCCAGTTCCCATCACCCCATTATCTTGCTCAGAAATTAAATGTGTAGTAAATTTGGAGTTTCTTGGAGAGTTATCAATAGTTGCTTGACTGTGACTTCTCAGAGAAAGCTGGGTAACCACATGCTGGGAAGAAAATTGAATTATGTTGTCTTCAACTTCCATATTTCTTGAGTCAGGAAATACACTTTCGCTTCTAAACCAAACAATACTAAATTATAAGATTCTTGGTCAAGTTCCATAAGTTTCTGCAAACAGATTTTATGTTTTGTTTGACCTGTTCTTGATTGCAGCTACATCCCAAGTATGAAGTGGCTGCTTCCCTCAGACTTCTGTTGTACAAGAAGCTGAGCTGTTGTGGAAGGTAATTTCTGAGCCTGTACTAAGAATAGTTTGTCTTATATAAGAAGTTTCTGCATTAATTCATATTAAGGGTTTCATAATCTTTATTGTTCACTGTCAAAACCATGTTCCTTGTATAAAATTTGGTCTTAATATACAGTGTGCACTATGTACTTCACTGGTCTTTATCATGACACTTTACATTCCTCCTATGCTACGTGGATACATTTCTTCCTTAATGCATGACAGAGAAAGCTGAAAAAGTAATTTCTAGCCCATCAGAACAGTACTTTAAACTCCTACCCTAACTTTAAGTACTTAGACTTGCATCTCTGAAGTGTGAGCAGAGAAATAGAAAATGTTACCTTGAAGGTACATTTGATTTGCAAAATTCTTTAAAATTCAACCAGTGAGAAAAGACTGATTCTCTGATAAGTGCATTCACTGCAAGAGTCCACTGCAATAGGTTTTGATCTACAGTCTAAAATTTAATTAAATCAAGAAAGAGAAGCCCATATTCAAAATATTTTTATTGTTTAATACAAAGAACCAGAATTTCACTTTCAACATATTTACTGTTCACAGAAACTGCATTCTCATCTCAAACTGTGAAATCTCTGACTGTTCCCTTTGCCTTTTTTTTTCACTTTGATTAGTAGGTGCAAGACTCACTGAATATTTCATTTGTTATGCCCTGAATTATAGCACTGCACCTGCTTGACTAAAATAAATCATTAACACCATGGGTTTATAAATAACTTGGAAAACATCCTCTCTGAGAGTATTTCTGATATAGTCTAGTCAGGTTGAATTCAAAACATTCTTATAGCTCTAAAAATATACATACTCGAGGTTTCTTCTGTTACAGATTGGATATTATGCTTGATACTGAAGTCTACACACTACACACTGGCAGCTCCAACATTGGTCATGAATTTTCTAACACGTTTATTTTCAGATCAGTTTTAGACACAATAACATTGGTTAATAACTACCTAGTTGTGCTTGCTCTTTAAAATATCTGGAGCATTTTCTGTCCTTTGCTGAATGATGACTGAAAAATAAATAGTAGTGACATTAATTAACCCTGATGCTGATGGGGTTAGACTGCGCAATTCAGTAAAATCTTCATGAATGCTCTTTTCTACATTTCAGATGTTTAAATCCCTTTTTGTTTTTTACTTTTCTACTGAAGACTGTTTCATCTAACTTAATTGCTGAAAACCTGTTTCCAGAAAATTTTCTTCAGAATTATAAAAGCTGCAATTTCTATTATTTAATTCTGGAAAGACAAATCAAACTAAAATTTGTGTGAAAGTTTGTGTTTACTTCCCACCCCCCTTCCTACCCCCAGCCTCTTTAAAATGTCAGAACCATGTTTGCAGCATGTTTCTGCTTGCAAACAGCATGGGTTAAAAAAAAGTTAAAGCCTACTTCCATTATTAGCAGTGTTTTCAACTTGTTAAATGTAATAGCTTTACAGTGGGTGACCTTGACTGGCAAAATGATAGTATTTTCAGTATTTTCATCAAGATATTTCTGTTTTTTGTCTAAGAGCACAGAAAACTCTGTATATACATATAATCGAATAAAATTATTCCTCTATATATTCTTGGGACTTCCATGGCAGTTTCAGCTACCTGCAGCTTTACTGGGTAGAGTCACGTACATTTTTATAAAAAAACCACCACAAACAAAATACTCTTTTTGGATGTTTATTTTTTTGGTAGGACATGCACAAACCACTGATTTGCACTTTTGCCTCTCCTGATGTGTAAGATCTGTAGTAACACAACCTGTGGAATCACCTCTGGACAAATAAGGATTGAGGCTCCTACAGTAAATTTTGTTCCCATTCAACAATCTTTTTGTTGTATCTCAATCCCTTTTGAAATGGAATGGTTCCACTCTTGTATCTGCTTCTCCTCTGTTCAGTCAAGCAGGCCATGGTGGTCCTGACCTTACTTCAGTCCATTTTCTTACCCCAGAATGTTTTTCTTATTTGATGGGATTTTTATTTTGTTTATTATGAAATGTTAATTTTGTTTATCAGAATATTGCTGACTCCTTCCAAAACTCTTCAGATTCACTGTTTATGGTCCTCAACTGTCTTTCTTCAGGGAAAAAAAGGCTATTTACTTAGACCTTGGTATATGTTTACTTTATTTTCATTGCAAAAATCTTGTTACCAAATACAAGCCAGATGGTGGCTTATTTTTTCAAAAGATAACATTAACATTTAATATAGACAAACATGCTGTGATATCTCTGAGGGTGAAAAAATATTTTATATCAATGATGTGTCTCAAGAAAATTACTTTGTGGAGACCATATTATCTTTAACTACATTTATAGGTTGTTCTGTGTCTATACAAGCAAATCCATCCACCTTTCCTCTCTAAAACAGCCCTTTTTGGGTCTTTACTTACTGTCTGTTTTGAAGAGAAATTAATCATCCTCTGATTTTGCACAAAGGGAACATTGCAATGACTAATCTAAAAATTCAGGTTTAATCATATGCTGTTTGGATTTTACTTTAACACTGAACAGGGGAGAGCTTTCTCTCATAGTGTAAAGAATGATATTGCTCTCCAAATATATTGCTCACATCCACTGTACAAATTTCCCTTATGGGTGTAAACCCAGCTTTGAAAGATGCTTGACTTTTAATTTCTTTAGCTTAGATATTTCTTACAGTGTAAGTGCTGTTGTCTCTGAGCTTGTATAAACCTGTGCATCTGTTCAGTTTAAAATTAATGATATTCCCCTGGCTTTCAAGATCTACTGATGTTCTGCTGTGACATAAGCAAATACTCCACTTAAGAGAGGTCATTTAAGGTAGTCCTTTTGTTGCCATCTTTCTTGTCTAAACAATGAAAGTCCTGCTGGCATTTGGACAGTTTTGCAAAGTAATGCTCTGCATTGCAATCCTAGCTTTTCTTTAAAGTGCTTGGGATTTTCTGGGTTTCTTGGTCAGCATGTGTTTAGCACACAGTGTTTTAGGAATATGTGCAAATACAAGGTGCTCAGAAGTAACTCAGTGACATATGGAAAGTGGACATGGTCTTCTCCAGAGAGGCTGAAGCTGAACAGCACTGCTGGGTACACACTACTTTCAGCATTTGTACCCTGTGGCACCAGGCATGGGCACCAATCTCTGATAATAATGTATGTCACGGTGTTGTTTATTCATCTACAAAAATACAAGAAAAATATTTTAAAAAAATTAAAATTTGTGTAAAGTTATCTGAACTACAAATAGTATCTTTCATTTGGAACTGAAATATTTTAAATTAATCTAAAAATATTCTTTCAAAAGCTCAGTTGGTTATTTTGCAAAAATAAGGTCTTAACTTGATTACATATTTCTTTTGGAACTCTTCTCACTTTTCCATTTTCTATTCTTTTTTATTATTCTACCAAGCAAAAATATGAATATTCATACAGTTCTTTTCTGAGATGTCTGTTATTTCTCTGTGTATGTTCCAGTCCTAACCAGAAAAAGCTGAGATTGCAACTTCACCAGGAAAATGCAAATACCACAAGAAGTTACTAAGAAGCCCTTTTTTTTAGTTATTATGTGAAGCCTTTGAAACAAGACTGAAAGCTATTAAAAAAAAAATCCAGCAATTGCAACTAGTTCTTCTTCTCTTTCTTGACAATACATTTTCCTAAGGATGTCTTCCATTTCAGTACAATTAATGTAATTCCTATTGATAACCCCTTCCTTTGCATACCAAAAGTGTTAATATGGATATACTATTCAACTTCAATTCCAGATGTCAAAGCATTTGTTGCTTCTCTTTCCAATCCTAAGAAGTGTTTCTATACCTAAAGGCTTGTCTAATTCTTCCACATACATCAGTAATAGATATTAACTCTGCCTGCAAATAATGTTTTACCTGTACATTTTTATATTAGTGTTACAACAAAATATTACTTCAGAGAGATTTTCTAGACAGTATTTTAGAGATCCTCTCTAGTTTTCTCCATTAACTACAGGGAAATGCAAACACTAATACCTTAATTTAGGTACTTCCTTATTTAATTTAAAACTAATGTGCCTAAAAGATATACTTAGGTCTTGATCTTTACTGCCTTACCAGGTAACAAACTATTCACGCAACTCTAACGATTTGTGTATCACATAGTGAGAATGTCAATACAGAAAAATCTGCATTGTTGAAGTCAGAACACAGCATTGATTTCAATCCAGTTTTTAGACATATAACTTTTAGATTACAGGACATCCTTTCACAAAAAAACAAATACCTCAGCTTTATCTAAGGGCTCCTTGTCACCAGTGACCCTAGAGGGAGAATGCCTCAGCCTCTGGGGATCTGCAGTCTCACTCCACTGTGTTGCAGCTTCCAGGCACACATTGGTGAAATCAGGGAATTCCATCCAACGTGCATCATGTGATTTGCCGTAGTTACCAAGAAATCACTTTCTTATGATGTTTTGGGCAGACTCTCTTAAAACCCCACCGTTACTCCATGCCCTGAAATTGCCTCTGGGGCAATTCTGGAAAACTGTGCAATCTTTCAAGGCTCTGTGTGCTTTTGCTTTCTCTGGTGCCTGAGTGCTGGTTCCTTTTGCAAAGGAAACTCTACAAGAAAAGGCTGCAGGAGTTAACAGGAAAGGTGAGACAATGGCACAGATAAGAGCGCCAGCTTCTCAGCTTCAAAGGCTGAGATAACAATGGTTGGGACATCAAGTGATGGGAAGCATTTGCCTGTCTGGCTCCATCTTTTCTGGGATCAAAAGACATGGAAAAAATCTCAAAGACTCTTGAAAATGGAGGGGACTCAGAAGAGTGCCCAGATTATGTCAATAAATAAAGCGCTGGTGGGCTCCCTCCTCCTACGTTAGAGAAAGAGAGGTTACTTTTGACTGAATTTTGGAGTAAAATAGGGCATCCTTTTGATAAAGTGGAGAAAACTTGGTAAATAATGCATGTGGTCAACATAATTTAAAAAAATAATTTTCCTGGCATTTCATTCCTGCTGGCAAAATACCAAATGTTTTCCTTATTATTGTAGAAGATATTCAGGCTCCAGGAAGAGACCTCATAGTTATATCTCTCTCCTATTCATAGCTAAGAAAGGATAAAATGTTGGAGGATGTGATTTGGATACTGCTCTGACAATGGACTCAAGTCAGTCACTCTAAGGGTGCATTCATAAATGGTCAGTAGTGTCTTACACTTTGTATGTCTCCCTGTGTATAAGAAGACCAGGTAGACCACATTCTACAGAATGTTTATTTTTCCATCAGGAGACTCCTCTGAACAAAAATATTGTGGTGATCACATCCTCCTGTCCAGCACACACAGCATTTCCTGCCTTCCCATAAATGTCTTCAGCCCATGTGCTAGCTGATTCCTAGAAAACTATTGATCACAAAAGCATATAAGGAAGAATAAAATTATTCGTATTTCCAGGAAGCCGTTGGTCTCTGTTTGGACCTGTGGTGGCTATTACAGGGACATGCCACAGGTGTTGTGGTTTTCAAGAATTCAGGATTTGCTGATAGACATTTTGGCACTAACAATGATAATAAATCATCTCTCTTGCTCCAGCTCTTGTTTTAGTAAGTCTCTGTAAAGCACTTCAGTAGGAATTAGTAAACCTGGACTAATTCTGTTGTCAGTGGTAAGAAAGAGGTATCTTCAGAACATACTCCTCAGATGTCAGTTAGCTGTTTTTGCATGAGATGGCTCAGCCTCGGGAGCTGGGTATGTCTTTACATTGACAACAGAGGATGAGTCAGTTTACTGGCTGAATTTTCTTATGGTCCATTAGTTGTCAATATGTTGACTTAAATACTTCATATATGTGTGTGATGTTAGAGAACAGCCAACCACGACTCACAAGAAACTTTACAATAATTGGGTATTTTTAACCTTAAGAAGAAAACACGGAAGCCAGGTATTGTCATCCTAAATATTTAAAGGCTGGCTGCAAAGAGAAAAGAAACACAGTCTTTCCTTAGTCCACTGGCATAGGAAAATAGCTGCCTAGCATTGCTGAAGGGTGTATTTATGTTCAATTTGAATAAAACCAAGCATGATTATCAATTAAATGAGCAGCCAGCGGTGATTATGTGATCTCTGTCCCTAGAGGTTTTTGAGGACTGCATGGACAAACATCTGTCACGAGCACTGAGCATTTGTCATGCACAGTCTACCCCACTTGCAAGAAGCAGTTGACCTTATTGGTCTCCCTGTATCCCTGTTTTCTAAGGCTACATCTATACTGATAATTTAAATCTGCCCAAGTTTGTTTTCTGACATGATTCCAGCTAGAATAGGGGAATGTGTATCTATAGTATTGAAGTGCCTTGGTCACCCAAAATGAAGTGGCCAACTCTGTCCTACTCAAGAAAGACACTGTCCTGTGCCAACTGCCAAGCCATACACAGAATTTGTTCAGGAACCTGCAAATAGATTTCATCCAAAGATGTGTGGAGTCCCCTCCAGCACTTGAATAGTGCAGATGATCAAGATAAATTGCTTGGGAACATTCTCTGACCCAGTGTAATTTGTTGGTATTGCTATAACTTATAATTCTGTAGCCTAATGTGTCCACACGCTCACCAGAACTGTTCTCAAATTGAAAAATTAAATAAAGCTCCATGTTCTCTACACCTGAAAAAAACGGTCTTTTATTACTCATGCTAGCTGGTGAAGATTCTACGTAGCTCTCCTGTTTAGACTCCTGTCCTTTCTTTCCTCAGTAGAGGGCATCCTTAGTACAGTCACTTCAGCAGCCTGTATCCATACAGCAAAAGTGGGGGAAAACTTCATATTGCCTCCAAAGCAGACTAAACTGAGTAAGCATTTGGTACATGAACATATTTATGAGAAACACTAGGTTTTCTGGAACAATTTTGGCCAGTATTCTCTTGAATAGACTTTCTTCTCTTTGCCATAATAGGCAAAAAAAAGGAGAAATAGGGACTGGAACACTAGAAAACACTTGTGAAAATTTCTTCCTTAACCTTTTTTATGGGTAGATTAAAAAACAGTTTAAGCATAGAGTCAAAATAGCATATTTATGTTTTTGTCAGAAGGAGGAGGAGAGATTTCTCCATTTGCTTTAATTAAAGTTCTCCACAAGGTCTTTTTTTCCCCTTAGGTTTGGGAGCTTGGCAGGCTTTATGTTTTTTAAAAAAATCCAGCATGCTCAGTAGGCAAATTTTCCCATGCTTTCAAAGCTGTACTGTTTAGGAAATCAAATGTTAATCCAACCACAGTCTAGCTTTTGCTTTCTTCCCAACAGCTTGATATCTCTTGCCATTACTGGTATACCCTCAGATGTAGACAGTGATGTCGCTGTCCAGCACATAAGTGGTAACGAACTGCAGCATAAATAATGAATTGATAACATGCATGTGTTCCTCACCCCCAGAGCATGTGCAGGGCTAAGCCAGCTGCAAATGATTTATTCAACGTACCAAAGCTATACTAAATCAAGCCAAACAATATTGCCTTTTTTTTTATAAGGGTGAAGTATTTCCCACGAAGCTGGTAACTCATATCTATTAACTTATAATCTATATAACTCAAATGTTTTGCTTCATAACACTCTGCCAGTGGTAAACATCAAAACAATTGAAGACAGTCTCTAAGGACTGTGTTAGCTTAATAACTGTGAGAGTGAGCATGCAAACAAAATGAAGAAGGCACATCTAAGGAAAGAGAGAGCATAAAAGTGAAAGTCTAAAGAGTTAAGCAATCTCGCCCTTTGAGCAGTTTTTCACTGAGTCTGATCTGAAAAGGGTTACCACCATGAATATTTTGAAAAGCAAACCAATGTAAAACTTGAAATAAAGCCCTTAAATCTACCTGATCTGTATTGCTCTTCATTGGTGGCCTTTAATGATAAATTTAATGTTTATCTAAGATATCTGGCAACAGCCAAAAAAAAAAAAAACAAATGAGAGGAAGTTTTTAAAAAATGCATTGTTTCATCTTTTTCTAACAAACATGTTCATTATAAAAGAGGTTTTTAACATCGCTTTATTAGAAGCTAAACTTGAATGACAATAATTTTGCTATGATTGTTTTTGATGATAAACTGGAAACAGCATACAGTGATCACTACCACATGTATTTAGACTTGGGTTGGCTAGACTTATATTCTCCCAGGGAATCTGGGTACTTCAACTGGATTTCATTTTTTAAAAATTATATCTCACTGAGAAATTTCCAGCTTAGTTTCCAATCTATTTATTCACAAGAATTCTTAGGGTTTCCACTAACTGTTGCAGATGTTCTTTGCTAGCCTGGGTTCCGCAGTCTTGGAACAAGCTCTTGGGAGAGAAAAGGCCCATTTTACGGGATCAGACTGTTTATTCACACTGAAATCAAAAGGACTAGCTGTATCATGTTGCAAACAACAGCAAATTATCTGAACAGATAGATTCCTTTTCATTACAAGGATAAATGTGCACGTACACACACATGCACACACTGACAGACACACAGGCACATGCACACATGTGCATGAACTGTTTGGGAGTAAATCTTAGAAAAAAAATGAGGGAGGAATGAGGTTAGAAAAAGTTAATGGAAGAAAAATAACCCCTTGGGCTTAGCTCTACTCCTGTCAAAGGGTAATAAAGGGGTTTTGTTTGTTTTGTTTTGTCTTGTTTTTCCCTCGATGAAAACAGATGACTGAGGCCTGATTCTGTTCTCAGCAAAACTATTGTAGAAGCCAGAGTTGGAAGCTGAGCAAAAAGGGGCACTTGTTGGTGCCTGCCCAGAGAGAGGAGCTTGAAGGTTTAGGGCCTAAAACAGTAGTGTGACATTAATGTCAGAATGTTTGGACTTCTTTATTTATGAAAAGAGTGCCCATGTCTTTTTAGGTGCAGAAGTTAGATGGATGCAGCGGTAACAAAGGACCCAGTTTCTCAGAGATTCTTAAGAGCTGCCAGATAAAATTAGGGTCTCATGAAAGGCTGAGAGAGTGCAGACGCTCATAAATAACGATGCTGTCCTCCTTCCTTCAACAGCACTGCAGTGGGCTCTTCTGGCAGCAGGCACTGTGTTAACACTTTTAATACACTTTAAAAATTAGGTTTCTATTTTAACAAAATATCCACGGGCATTTTGAAAGAGATTTTTGTTTTTAAACAGAAATCCAAAAGTTATTTTTGTTCAAACAATATAGCCATCTCTTCTTGCTCATCCAAAATGTGGAATTTCTCCCTTGAAAATTCATAATGAACTGCAAAAACCACATAGCCATGAACATCGTTGGAGTCACTGTGTCTCCCAGCAGTGCGTCTCAGCATGTCAAATGTACCCTAGGTTGCACCTTACTCAGTGGGAAACAAAGAAGACGGAGCAGGTCACAGTTTGTCACTTGTTTTAATAACAGCAGATGCTATCCTGTATCGTGCAGGCTCTCTCCCAGTGGTCAGCAGAAAGCTGAAAGTGAAGAAAGGTGATTGAAAGGATTCCCCTCTAATCCTTCCTCCCAGCCCAGAAATAATGCAAACATTTATTATAAACATGAAGGCTTAATTTCATTTAAAATCATGACAAAATCAATACTTGTGTCAAGCTGCAAAACTAACTGCTATATGGCAATATTTTGTGCCTCAGAAAATGGATGTTTGCACTGGCCTAGGCATCGTCACATGAGTCAGATGACTCAAAACAGGTCTGTGTAAATGAGAGTCAGGGGAAAACCTCTTACCAGGTTTGTTTCTTACTCCTTGTCTGTTAGAACAAAAAATATTCCACTGGGCTTTTTAAAAATAGGTTTAAAAATGCAAACATGAGAACAATTCATCAACCTTCCCCTCTCAAAAAAAAAATTACAAGCACTAAGCAAGCACATAATATTTAGCTGGAGTCACCGTTCTATTTGAAGCAAAAAATACACCAAAAAATCAAAATGACAACAACAGCAAGCCTTCCCTGAGTCTGGAGTGATGGCATCCTCCATGCCTTTTGGTTTTGTTTCAGAAGGAGATCTACCTTCCAGCCATTCAGTCCCAGAAGCTCCTTGGAACAGGTGGTTTCTAAGCTCCAGGGGGAACCAGAAGGCTGAAAAGGAAAAGCTCTCAATGGCATCCTATCACAGCCCGAGAAACTACTTCGTTATTTGTGTTTCTTTATTGAAATTCAGTCCCTTTTATAGCTCAGGAGATGTAGACAGCTGTTCCATTTATTTCAAATGCTCCCTGTTTCTGGGGTAATCATTTAGAGCTGGTAGCTGTACCTCTGAGCAGAGTCTGCTTGACTTCTCAAATAGAGATGAAAATCCAGCCTGGAGATCAACAGGAACTTTTCTGGTAGTTCTGGGTAATTAAGATAAATTTTCTTATTATTCTTTTCTTTATCTTGCAGGCAGGAAGTCTTCCTGCAGGAACTGAGGAAAAATAAAAAAGCAATTTATAAAAGCCAGCCTCAAAACTAAATCTTACTGTGTAATATAATCTCTCCTTGAGAGTTTGTTTTTCTCTTGACCAGGCTATACTGCTGCCAGTTTAATGACTCCAAAATTTGTGAGTCACATCTTGATGTGTAGAGGAGCTGGGTGCATTGTCACATATCGCATTTGCCTTTCCCATTGCTACTGTTGGCGAGTGTTGCCAACTCCATTAGTGTGGCTAACAGTTCTAATTTGCTTCTGGTTTACATTGGCTGAAAGGAAAGAAAATACTGTAACCCTTCACTTTAGGTGGCACCAGTAGAACTAGGTTTGTCATGCCACAGAGCAGCCAAAAGAAATACAGTAATTTCTGGGAAACAGACGTATTTACATGTTATGTTCTTTCTAGTGCTATACTGTCATAGCTGTCTGTGTGTTTAACAGGCTTGGACACAAAAGATCTGGACATGGGCTATAAAAGATGCAGGAGAAAGTGGAACAAAATGAGGGAAGTACTGGAAATAACAGAGAAAGCCAACAATGGATCCTTACTGAAATGCGAAATTGAGGCAAGAGAATACTGAAGATAAAAACATTGGTAAAATAAAAGAAGGAATTGAATGTGGTCAAAATCAGGCCCTCTATATTTAAAAAACAAACAGCAAAAGAATGCTGAGAAGTATAAATAGTTGCATTCTAGCTTCTCCAGTTGTGTGGACCCTGTTCTCCACAAACAGCCAAAGCTCTTGGTATCCATAAAAACCCCAGCTGGGCCCTTCATGTTCCTTGTCACTTGTATGTCTAGGACTTTTGACCCTATTATGACTAAACAATAATTATGTATAAACAAAAAATACCTACAATGTATGCATGCTACTGTATTAATATAGCTTATTTTGTCCTGACCAGAAGTGGAAAGTACCAGACAAATATTTTGCAACATTGATGAAAGAAAGTCATGGGAGGGACAAGAGCACTCTTGTGTGATGTTAATCAAAATGTTAATTCCTGTAAGGGAGAGAGCAGGGGACTGACCTTAAGACACATAAGACATCAGAGAAGCATTGAAAGCTGCTGGGCCTTATCAATCTCTGAAGATGCCACAAAAATTATAATCTTGGCTTGTGAGATAGGGGTTATGTGGAAGGCAAAACCATTTAAAGATCGATAAATAACCACATATGTTCTAAAAATGTGTCCAAAATAACCCCAATTTTCAACCTATATTGAATTAGTAAATCTGCAGTGCACATTGATGAAGTGTTAAAGCAAAATTATGTTCTTCATTCATTGACAAACTGGCAGAAGAAGAGATTAATCACTATAATTTCCTTCAGTAATTTCAAGGGGTGTGGAGAAGGCTCTCAGAACAATTCAAATATCTGAATTGCAGAGCACCAAGTGAAAGGAGACAATTACAGCTGATTCTTGTGAACTATTGCCCAATGGCAAAATATCTTTTCTTTTTGAGCAGCACATATTCTAGATATCTCCTGCTGGCACTACATCATCTATTTCATCGGATGCTGGGCTTCCTGTTTTGGATCATTTATTAAGCACATGTGGTAACTAACTTTTATCAAATCTGACAGCCAATCACAGCTTGATAGACTAGTTTCTAAAACATGTGTGGAACTTTTTGGACTTTAACACAAGGAAATTCAAACCCAGCTGGACACCCTCCACGGGCCTTTATGCAAAAACCCTCTGTTTGATGATTATTAAGAGCATTCTCTTAGAAATATCTCTACATCAGTTTTGAGACATTACAAGTGCATAGCTCGTCTCACTATGGGGAAATTGTCTGGAAAATTTGATTTCTTGAAGGTGGGTAAAGATGACTTTTCCAGCTATCAAGCCGAGGAAGCCTGATTGTGACATCTCCATGAATGCTCAGGCCACAGTTGCCAATTGAAAAGCCTAGAAATGGTCTATAAAAGAGGGGTGACAAAAACTGTCTTTGGAAACTCTGGGTTCAGAGTCCCGCTGAGAGAATATGAATCCTAAAAAGACATGCCCCTGTTTCTACACAGTTTCCAGTCACCAGAGGGAAACCACATGGAATTTAAAGTGAATCTCCACGTTTCAATCGACTCATCAATTTATAAAGCAGAAATGTAATCTGTATTGAATTTTACTGTATGGCTTACAGACCTTCAGAAAGGATTTAATTCTGAATTAATTTCCACGGAATATATCTCTACACTTACATTGGCTTCATCTGTTATATTCTATGGGATCTTTCACATTGATGAGGTAAAGCCCTTTATTACCTGAAACGAGGGAAACTTGCCCATTTCAAAGCCATGGGCTAAGGATATGTATCTATGGCACCATTCACTGTCATGCAGAGATACTGGAAGCCACCCTGGATAGTCTTGCTCCGTTACAGGAAGCAATACAGCTGTATTAACGCAGGACTCTACCCAGACTCATATAATTTGCTTCTCAGCTGAGCTTATTAGCTTGTAGAAAGTGTTGTATTGATGCAAAGAGGTTTTTTTTTTCCATGGTAACCGATTTAAATTTCACTTGCCCTTTTTGGGACATCACATCCTGTCAAGAAGACCCTCCAAAAGTGGCTGGAAGGAAAAAAAACTTTTACGTGAGAGGTGATTCATCCAATGTAAATTAAATTCACTGCATCCCCAGTGGAAGGTGTCAACAAATGGGAATGCCAAATGCAATTATTTACCGTTGATCCTGATTGTGGTGATTATCTTCCAAGAAATAGGCAGATTAATGTGCAGTGAGGAGGAGGGAAGTGTTTCTGGTGTGGTTGAGTAGGTTAGCCACAGGCCTAGTGATCTGATCTAAAGCATTTGAGCCGAAGTTTTCAAATGCCTCTGCCTTCCCACTCGTGCACTTTCACACAGTGAGAAGCTAGTTTTTCCAAAGCACATATGAATCTGATCCCAGGCTGTGTCTGAAAATTTAAAGTAAAGGTTTAGAGCTTCCTGGAATGTACCTAGAATGAACAGTATGTACCATAATTTACAGCAGTTTGTGGTGATTTTTGTCATTCTGAGGGCAGTTTCCCCATATCATACAGCCTATGATTTCCAATAATAACAAAAGACATTTTTTTTGTTACGAGTGGTTGGCTATTTTATCTGTACAATGATAACTGCAATTTCAATTTGAAAAATCACCCCCTTTGCAAGAGCCAGGAATTTCGTTCACCACATGTGTCTGGATTCCTTTACATTATCCTAACACAGACACAATTGTCAAGCTAGACTTTGACAATGAAATTAGTGTCATGGCCAAAAAAAAAGAGCTTTAGCCTCTAGGTGCACCTGTTTACAGCAACGAGGCAGGCTCAGTCAGGGTGTGTGTGTCAGTCTGCCACTGCAGCTGTTCCATTACCATAAACCCCAGAGTATTTATTAAGTTTTAAGCCTTTCTGAACTCTGTAACTTTGGCTTACAAGGGGAGGCTGTAATGCTATGTCTGGACTGTGATAATAGCTCAGATAAAGATCCAGCATGTGACTCCTAATGAAAGCATTAAGTCTATTGGAAGGAACTATATCAAACTATATGCAGTAAAGCAGACAGCAAATATGAACCATGAAGAATTAATGATTAACTATTCACTGCATGCTTCACTTGGAACAGCACTGCCATTGAAGGAGTTTGCAAACTCTGTGGAAGAAGTTAACTCACAAATTGGTATTACACAAGGTAAAAATCACAAATGCATTGCTTAAAATTTGGGGGGCTGTTTCTCAGTGCAAGAAAATTATTTCCATTGCAACTAAATGTTCATGTCCCCTGTTCTCCAGCTGATTGTATAGAGACAGGACACACCACACAGACTACCCAGGCACACTGAATTTATTGTCAGTCCCCAGAATGTCCTCATGGATTCAGCTAAGGCATAGAAGTTTCAGTTATGATAAACAATCAACTCTTAATGCTGAATTTCATCTTTATGATTCTTTAAAACTGCTTGTGGTTTTTCTTTTCCTAGGAGAAAGTTGTGTGGGATTACACTTGTTAATCTTCGTGCATTCTGTTATTTCAGCAAACTGTAACATTTGAAAGCTGACTTCAGAGATGCTGTCTTGTAAATAAATTCTAGGTTAACATCCACAACTTCAAATTAACATTACTGACAGAATGGGAGGGAAACCCTGGAGGACCCAATGCCACAATTACTGACAGGCTGTGAAGATGACATCTGCCTCCCTCTTTTCCTGGCAGCAGAGAACTGCAACTGGTCTCTTACTTCTATGCGAGGTACAAGCCTTGGCTCTTGGAACTCCAGTGGGAGACAAAACTGCCCACTCCAGGAGAACTGCCCACTCCAGGAGAACTGCCCACTTCAGGGGCACTGCTCCTGCAGCTCCCAGCTTCTGCTGTCAGCTGGAGAGTTGTGGTTCACCACTCTCCATGTCAACAATGTGAGAGCCAGCCAGCTCAGCTGCTGTGCTGAGTGGTGGTGTTCTGGGAATCTGCTTTGCCTGTGAGGCCCTGGGTGTGCCCCAAGAGCACATTGCAGCTGAAATCCTGGCCTGACTTCTCACCCTGAGAGCCAGCGGAGCGATCTTGTGCAAAGCTCATTCTGTAATCAGTAAAGGAAAGCAGACAACCCCAGTGGTCAATTCAGTTCTGCCTCAGATTTAAATTGCCTGACTGTAGAAGACTCCATTGACAGTGTGAAATGATGAGGCTCCAAACTTAAGGCTCACTGGAAGTGCATGGTTGTTTACCTAAGTCAAGTGCAAAGTACAGAAATTATGTTTATGCCAACATGGTTCTATTTATGGCACTTCTATTTATCTTGCAATCATGAATGGGCCTAATAAAAATGAGGATGAGCTACAGCATATTGAGGAAAGTAGGTTATAATGTTCTCTTCCTAAAACTACAGAAAATTTTCAGTGTGAAAAAGAAGTACTTAATGGTTTGGGCCAGTGTTTTGGTGCGGACTGATGCAACTCTCAATTGCTTCACCTCCTGGCACTGTATCCCATCAGTTTATAATCAGCACAGCACATGCAAATTCCATCTATGTTCTTACAGGGGGTTTTACATTTGGTTTCTGCTGCTAGATCAGTGGGAATTTGAAGGACTCTGAGTTAGTTTTGTTTTATGACAGACATGAACATTAACTTCCTGTGGTGGGCTGACCTACCAGAGACCCACCCAGCCTCTCTCTCACTGCCCCTCCTCAACAGGACTGGGGGGAGAAAATAGGGTGAAGTTCATGGTCTCAGATAAGGGCAGGGACATCACTCACCAGTTACTTTTATGTGCAAAACAGACTCAACACGGAGAAAATAAATTTTATTTATTGCCAGTTTGAAAGAATAGAATGGTGAGAAAGACTGAAACTAATACACCTTCCCCCTCCTCTCAGGTTCAACTTCACTCCTTCATTCCCAGCTCCTCTACCTCCCTTTCCAGGAGTTTTACAAGGGGATGGGGGACAGCTCCTTCCTGACATTCTTTACTCATCAGACTTTTCCCTTCATCCAGCATGGGTCTTTCCAAAGGGCTGCAGTTCCTTTCAGGAGCCTGTTCAAGTGTGTTGCAGGGAAATACCTGCCATGCCACAGTCTCCTTGCGGAGCTAACTGCAGGGAAATCTCTGGGGGATGTCCTCCCTTCATCTAACCTTGGGATTTCCTCTGTTGTTTCTCACTCTTTTCATTTCCTTCTCCTCTCTCAGGTGTTCTGTGTTTTTTCCCCCCATTCTTAAAAATGTTTTCCATGTGGTGCCACCACTTTGGCTGCAGGGCTCAGCTGGTGGCTGCTGCTGCCAGTGCCTGGGCACCTGCACCCAGTGCAGCTCCACAAAGGCCCAGATCCACAGGAATGTTTACTTCTGTCAGTCTCATCTGATCTAAACATTTCAGGCAATTTCATCAATAGACAATTTTAGTCATGTGTGGGAACCCTTGCACCTGTTTTATTCAGCCAAAAGTCAGGTCTCTGGTTTACAGTTACCGATCAGGAGATTGGTGAGAGACAGGCATTTTGAGGTGTGTGTTCAGTATGTACTAAACTATGGAGGATTGGCAGGGCTGGACAGCCCTTCAGCAGAATTGTCCTTCTCCACTGACTACAGTGGTAGACGAGGCAAGATGTTATTTCCTTCTTTCTCTTTCCAGAAGTCTGCATAATGTCTACCCTAAAACAACATGTTGCTCTGCCTTTCAGAGAGAAAAAATCCCCTCCTACATGACAATTGGATTTTACTGCTCTGTGGATCAAACAGCTTTAGAATTTCACCATCATGACAGACCAGAATTTTATTATGGAGATGCCACAACCCAGTAGTGCAGTAGGACTTCATGAAGTTTTGAAGTCTTTGGGTCTTGTGTATATGCACGTGTGTGTGTGTGCTCACACTGCTCCAGTGGAGAGGTTAGGGAGGGGCTTTGAGTGCAGGACCTGTGATGATCCACCCTGCTTAAAGACTACATCTTTGACTGCGTTTTGGACTGCTGCAGCTATCTGTCTCCAGGACAAATTTCCTCAGGAGGGCCCAGACCACTTTGTGTCAAATGGCTTTTGATTTATCAGCAGAGACACAGCTCTTACCTGTGCTATCGTAACCCTACAATATTGTGTGCTGAATGGGCCCAAGGTACAAGTAAAGTACTGGGTTTCAAGGAAGAATTTAAGTAGTGCTTTCAAAACTAAGGTTGGGGAATGATGACCGTGTGGGGGAGGTCTGGTTTTAAACAAAGGCATTTGGAGGTATTTGAGGTGCCCTGAGGTACCAAACATGTCCACTTGGTGCTGGGAAACACAGCCTGGGGCTGATGGGGAATTTGCTTCTGGCATGGAAGGACCCCACTTGTGACTACAGCCACAACAGGGCCATGCATTTAAACAATCCTATAATACACTTATTCATTTATTGCAGGTTTGTATGTTTTCTTTAAGGAATTGATTTCAAAATCTGTTTTCTTCTTTTTCTAGGTAGATTTTTAGGGAATTATGATATCCTTACTGAAAATGAGTAGCACTTAATGCTATGAGAAGACATCAGTTTCAGTGCTATTTGCCTCAGTAGCAACTTTGCTGATGAATGTGGAAAAGACAAAACCAGTTGAAAAATTAATATATGAGAAAGGGAAACTGTTCCTAATAATCACTATTAATTTGAATTCTTTTTTATTTGGAAAGAAATTCCTTCCTTTTTTTTTTTTTCCTTTTCTTTAAAATAATTTAGAATCAGCTAAATCTTTGTCCAACTTGCTTTTTAAATTAGTCATTGCTTTGGGTCCACCAGTTTTATAATTTAGAGAAAAAAAATCTTCCTTGCATTACAAAACCACATTTCCTTTTAATTTAGTGGCTGCTTTCCAAAGCAGGAAGTTAAGAAAATAAAGCAACTTTATACTTAGAGTAAGATAAATAGTACTGTCCTAAGAGGCAATGCTATTTATACTCCCTTTGTATTTTTATTTCCTACTCTGCCCTCTTCCCCATTCCACTGACTGTAATTAAAATCATAGCTTCTGAAGTAATTTTACATTTCCTTTACAGTGCTAATGCTGTTCTATCCCCTGCAGAAATTACAATGGTGTGGTTGCTAGTGTGGGCAAGCTAGAAAGGACAACTAGCACTTTAATCTGTTCTATTTAAACCTTCTCTTTATAGCTGGATCATTATCACGAAGTAGGGGATATTTTCACAAATGTTTTATCATGAGTAGAGACTTGATGCTGCACATGTTCTAACAATTCTATTGCTGTGTAAAAATACCCATCTTTCTGAATGTGGGTCCTCTTCTTGGAAGAAAGGGAGATTACCTGGGTTTCAGCAGGGAAGGAGTCACACAGTATTTACAGTGACTCTTTGTTCAGTCTGTATAGAGAAATACATACTTAGGGTGCTTAGTTTGTCTTCTAGACAAACATGTGCCTCTTCACTGAGAGAAGGGGGAAGCATGTTACATGATTTAGCAGGACTGTGTTGCTCATTTATGGGGATACTCACCAGGTACCCTAGAGCTGGATGCTTAAATTAGCCACCCTAGACCTGGATATAGGCTATTATATAAAAGTGGTGTTATTGTTATCATCAGCAGAAGCTTTGTAAAGGAAAAACTGGAAATAATTCTGGCTCAGAGGCTCCAAGAAGCTGGGATCGGACAAGGAACAAAGAGAGGAAATGTTTCAGGGACACCTTTGTCCTCAGAGACTCTGTCTACACTGCAAAAGGCATTTGTTCCAGCTGATGCAAAATAGCCATGTCCCTGCAGCCAGGGCTCTCGAGGTGGTGGGCTGATCCCAGAGCTGTGTCTGCCCAGGATGGCTCACAAGTCTGATGTCACAGAGAACCTGTTGCTGCATTTCTAAAGAAAGCCAGAGAGCTAATTAGTGCTTATCAATTATCTTGCCTGTGGTAGTTGGGAGTGTATGGGGGAGTGCCAAGATTGTCTGGCAGTTTAAGAATTTTAATTTTTTACCCCTAAATTATTATATATTATTTCCTAAATTGTTTCCCTGTGTGAATAATATACTGGCTGTGGTGGAGTCCTCCTAAGACACCTGTCCTTCACTGACTAAGTTAACTGGATTCACCTGCAGGTGCACTTTGGGCACTGTAATCCTTCAATGAATTTAATTATAAGGAAATGAATAAAGTGGTACTGGGCAGCAACTTTGTGGGACTGAAACCCATTAATACAAAATGTGCTCCTAAAAACAACGACCGAGTTATCCTGCTATCTTAAATTCATATTGTTTGGGACTTAAGAGTCACTGTAAGCAAATGAAAAATACAAACTAAAACAATGCAAAGTTAATTGGAAAGACTTTTTTAGGATTCATAAATGTTCTTTCATACAAATGTAAACAAATGCCAACCACAGTGAAGGCTGATCAATCCTTAGGATCCACAGGCAGCACAGGAAAACTGCACAGTCCAAGGCTGCCTTGTCAGGATCCTTCAAAAGTGAAATAGAGGTGGTAGAGGTAAATCACTCAGAATACCAGCGCTCCAGTAAGAAAAAACACTGTCCAGTGTTGAATGACATAAAGAAAAGCTGATATAAACCAGTGAAACATACCTCTATCCATGCCTCCTCTACAGCCCGTGACTGCTTTGACTAAAGCTCAGTCATACCTAGAGCTTTTCCAAGTCAGAGATGTGTGTAAGGGGTGTCTGGCAGATGTGGAATAAATCCAAGATAAATGCAGGACATGCTGGACGGGCTGCACGTGCAGTGCAAGGGGCAGTGCTCGGGCTGTCTGTCAGCTGCTGCTCCCTGGAAATGCCAGGGGAAGGTGGGTGGCCAGACAGGACACCTCGGAGGAGACGGGACTGAGCTGTCACATGGCTGGCAACTCCAGGTATAAGGCTTTTGACCTGTGCCAGGGCTACCAGACATCCAGAAGTCACAAGTCAAACTATAAATGTATCAAAACACGTCTAGAGGGAGCCTCTCAGCAGGAAGGAGGAGGGGTGGTGGGGGCACACGTTCAGAAAAATTTGGAAATGCCTGCTACGTGCTAGATTGCGTGTAGCCACATGAAACAGATCTCATCTCTTGGTGTTTTCGAGGCTAGAACATTCTTTTTCAAACATTGTTGGGGTTTTTTTTGAGCGTCTAAATGTTAAAATGTGATCAAAATAACAGTTTGTTCGTTAATGATGTGCTCTAGAATGGAGCAGTGATTCCTAATTGCAAAATGGGTAGTACTCAGCCTGGCTTTCTGATTGGCTTCAGGGAGCTTGAATGCATGGCCTTATTTCACTGCAAAGCCCTGGCAGACTTTGCACATTAAAATTCTAAACTGTCTAAGTAGGTGTGAAACTAATTTTATGTTTATTTTTTAAAAACCACCTATGATCATTTAGGGCCATCCACTTCACTTTGGGAGGCCCTTACCTAGCTGCAGGTGGGCCCTAGGAGACAATAAAGCCCACCTCAGAGAGGATAATTTCTTGAATATCATAACCTGAATATTTATAGCTTCTGGAATCGTTGTAGCTGCTTATCCATGTTTCCAGCCACAACTTTTCTTAATAAGAAGGGCTTTGAAAAACTTGCTAAATCTGGACATAAAAGGAAACAGAAATTTTCCTAGTGCAGTGGAATTTTTAAAAGTCACATAGTAACTTTATTGATGAAACAAGGAAGAAAGCACTTTTCCACCAGACTTTGCAGAGCTTATTTACAAAACACAAGATTTTTTCATTAATGTGTAGGCATGGCAAAATCATGAGGAAGTTTCCTGAAGAGTGAGGGTGCTTATGTGGCAAGTAATTTCATCAGTGAGTTATCTTATTTGTTTGCTTGTGGTGTTTTAATATGTTTATGAGAGATGAACCTTGGGGGGAAAAAAGGCTTTCAAAGAGAGATGAAAGAACTTAAAGACATTTTTGAGTTTTAAAGCTTTATTTTGCATGTGAAAATGTGTGCTACATGCTATTTACACAAATACAAAAATCTGACCATTTCGCATCTATAATTTCTATCATTACTGACTGTTTCTCAATTAACTCAGTCACTGACAGAGACAAGCTCCAAGTCACCAAAATTGCTCAGTGAAGTCCAGTAAGGGCTGAAATCACACTGGCTGACTGGAGTTCACCCTCATATTAAGACACATAATTTTGGGTACCTAATTAAAAGTCTTCATGTAAACTAGAGATCTAAGCTTCTTTTCCTGTCAGTGGGAAAGTAAAGAGCTAGAACAGGATTCAATTACATAAGAGTGAGTGTCTGTTGTCACATGAGGCGCCCAGGTGTCTCCCATTAGGTTCCCTCTGGTGCCTACGAGAGGTTCAGGTCACCTGTAGGTGTAACATATTAATGGTAAGCATGCTGTTAGGTCAATGTGGAAGCGTAAACACTCACATACACATGACACCTCTTACCTATTGAAGGAGGTGTGGCTGATAAGTAATTTAATTCTGGTATTTATTTATGCATTTCTCAGAGTCCAAAGTTCTGAGCATGAAGGGAGAGTTGGGATGAGTTAGGTGCTAAGCAGTTGCATGTCCCCTGTCCGCATAAGCGACACTAGAGCTACAGGTAAGGCTGCACATAAGAGTCAGTGTCACTAGCTAAACTTGCAGAAACAGATTTTCAAAGATTCTGCAGACAATAACTGCTCTGTCCTCTGCAGGGATGGTAGGCTGAAAAATGCTTTTGCAAATGTACCCCCTCTAGTTTTAAGGTGCAAAAAGATACCATCACTACCGAAGGGGGTGACTTTAGCTGCTGAATGAGGTTAGCGCTAGTAGGGTATAAATCATTTGAGGAAGCTGTAATGCCTTATTGTAAATGATGGGAGCTAGGAAGCATTGCAGTTATATGAAAGTGTTATTACTATGTACACTTAATTAGCTTTTATGTATGTTTATGTTTATATGACTATGTATGCTTGTGTTATTACTACATTTATAATTGTAGGGAATAAAAGATGAAGTATCATTTTCCCACTATATATTGTCCCTCTAAATCAGGACAACTAACTGTAAATGCTTTAAAACAGTTAATCAGCAATGCCATTCTCTGTCCTGTGAGTAAATAATTTCTCTAGAGATGATCTGTTCAACAGTTTTTACCACAAGATATTAAAACCACAAGAAAATGTTTTTTTCCAACCACGAGGAAAACCTCCTTTAAGACAAATCTTGCAAATAATAGACTGTGAGCCGCATCCCTCTGTCTTGTCTCCAGAAGGAAGAGGCTTTGGTTCTTTAATTAGGCAGTCCAAGTACTTTTATTTTTTTCTGCAGTGTTGGAAAAATAAAATAAAAAGACTTATTGATTATAACAACAAGCTGAACACCAGATGTTTATGAATATATGGCTTCCCCAACCCACACCCTTGTGCATAGTAAGAGAAAAAGAAAAAACAAAGGACTGTTTATAATTGTCAGAATATTAAAACCTTTGCTTATTCAATGTTCTTTTTTTGCTGGCCTGTTCATGCAGCCAAAAAATTCATTTATGACATAGACCATTCATTGCTTGAGTTTTGCTTTCCAAACTTGGTAGAAGTATTTCATGGCCATAGTCAGATGTCTTTCTTTATGTAAATTTTGATAATTTGGAGGCTATCTTTAAACCAGTTCCTGAAACTGCAGGCTGCAATAACTCACTTGGTTTCATGCGCTCTGCTCAGTCCCATCAAGACAAATTGCTGGGTTCAGTGTCCTTTGCCAAAAGAGAGGAACATTCCCTTCTCCTGTTACATAACACTGAGACACTTGAGCGGGAGAGATGGGAACCAAGGCTTGCTGACTAGCAGGTATTCTGCAGTTTTGGGGCTTTCTGCCACTCTTTAGAGTATCTTTTATGGAGATCTAAAGACTGTTCTACTGCAAAGTTTTGAATGTAGCTATTACTAGTGCATCAGCCTTTTCCTAAAAGACAGGCTATGGACAAAAGCTTTCCTGCTGTACCTTTATAAAAGCTTCTGTTTGCTTTTAAAGGATTTTTTGTTACAGAAATGCAAGAGTTGGTCCAAGAACACATAAAAAATAGTTCATCATACTGTTTTATGGTTTCTATAAAAATCTATGGTTATTTTTCTAGAGTTGTCAAAAAGCAAAATCCTTCTTAGATTCATTGCTACCTTTAACTCCTTGGATGACAAGGTACCTGAAACTGATTTTTTAATGGTATTACTGCTTTTCCAAGTTTATTGTTTCACATCATTTGATAGAGCTCCAAAATACACTTCAGACTTCCCATGTTATTTGAGCCTGTTGTAGCCACACTTTAAAGACATGGAGTAAAACTGGGAAGCAAGCATTAGACTCCCTTCAGAAGATTACTGTTACCTTGAATTAGGATCTTGAACTGCCGAATCTATGCTTTGCATGTGCTACACTTTGATGTAACTGAAATGAGAAGTGCCATGACTGCTTTGTTTAAATTGTGAGATGGCTAAAAAAGTATCACATAAAATCCCCTGCTTTTCTGTTTGAACTGTTCTTCAGCAGTTTTTATAATCTGTGTATTTAAAATGAGATAACTGAGTCAGTATTTTCCCTAACTTAAATATATACATATATGTGCATGAGTTTAGTTTAGTTTCTGAGAGGAATGAGGCTTAGGCCATCACATGGTGAAGGGCACGTCCATATGTCTTGCTCATTCCTCCTCTGTGATAATTTTTGAACTGGTTGCTATGTGACAACCAAAACTAACAAGTCAGAGGACCCAGAACCCCAAACTTCCTACACATTTTGCAGAAAGTGATGGCTGGAAAGGCAAGAGAGACCCAAATAATGGCTGCTACCAAAAGAAAAGCCATTGTAATCTGTCTCTGTAATGTTTGAAGGGATTTCAGGTGACCAATTTGCACACACTGCTGGCTCCAGGACAACACATCCTCCTGCTTTGCTGACCAAAGAGCTGGGGGTTTCAGGGGACTGTGGAGGGACATGTGGAGTGGAAATACATGAGGAAAAACAGCTAGTTCATCCCACTGCTCACTGAGCAATTTATGTGTGTATCTGTACATACACAGCATGATAAAAAATCAGAATAAGCTTTATATGTACCACTGAGGGCAGTGAGAACTGATCTCTCCTGCTACCAAATTGGCAACAGCCAGCTGAGGATCTTGGGGTTTTCTTAGGCAGCATTTAACCAAAGAAGGTGAAAAAGGGGGAAAGAGAGGATTCAGATCCCAAGCTAGTTATTTCTGGGACTCAAATATATTTTGTTCGTTTACTAGTCTTCCCAGACCAGACTCTAATTCTTCATTCTAATGGACAGATCAGCAGGTTTTTTTCTGGTGCAGATACAAAGACAATATTCTGTCAGCACATTTATTATTGTTAAGACCATCAAGTACACTCTAAAATTCTACTTCAGTCTATAAACAGATATGCCCAATAACAAATAAATGTTTATCACTTTTCCTCTTAAAATAGAAGCAAAATTAATTCCTTTTACAAATAAAGCTTTAGAATTCCTGATATTAAGTTTCTGAAAGAGAAATCAGGTTATGCTGCAGTCTAGAGAAAATACAGTGTATTTTTAGCCCTTTTAGAACAATTTTGACTTCTTGTTGAAATTTTATTTCCATTCAAGAAAGGGCTGCAGGAAGACTACCAGAACCAAAATTAGCACATGAATTTTAGTGAAAGGCTTATGAGACTCCTGATCATCCCTAGTAATATGTGGAAATTACTCTCCTCTGTTTTTTTCTTCTGTATTTTCCCTCCTAGCATGAGGTCATGGATTGAAAAAAGACACCCTGTAAACTAAGATGTGGAATAATTTTGAGCACCTGATGGCAGTGCACATGGTCTTTCTATAAAGCTGTGTATTACACAAATCTATAGATAGTTATAGTGCTTGGTAACATTGTCACTGAAAATGAGATCCAAAGATTTCAGCAGCTGACATATGCTAGGTGGTTAGCACAGACCCAGTTCTTCCCTATCACCTATGACAGAAGTTGCCTTGCCATCTCCTCTGTTCTAGTTTAAACATTCACTTAACTGTGCCCCAAATCAAATTTTTGCAACGATCTTGCTTTAAATGTATACACACACGCACGCACACACACATATATATATATTAATTATATATATATATAATTATATATAATTATTTTTGATGGTAGGGACAGAAATAGAAAAATGCCTTAGACTGGGAGCAGTTTTCCTATGGGCTTTCTCAGATTCTTCTGGTTTCAGTGGGAGCTGCCCATGAAAGGGTTGCTAAAATCTCCACAAAACGTTTACAGGAATTTCTTCTTTTCTCAAAATCCTGAAAGCTATGCAGGTATCAAGCACTCAGCACTTAAAAGAGTATGTTTCTCAAGTTCCTTTGTACAAAGAAGTGTCTCACAGCTCTGTCACACATTGTGGGAGTTAAAGTACTGTTGCAATAGAGCCCCCATGGCTCCAGGGAGCAGGTGCTCTAAATGTGTGTTACAGCCCTGCATTTTCAGCTTGTCTGCTTCAGTCGCACATCAGAAAATCTCCTTTACAAAGAGCTACATTTCCATATTTTATACCTGATTTCATCTGAACTTACACTGAAATATACCAATATTCCTAAAGATTTCTGTTTGCGTATACAAAATGTTGCCCTCAGTAAATAAATGTAGATTTTGAGAAATTGTTTATGGTAAGTAACATCTCAAAAACTGGAGCTGCTGAATTGATCACAATAAAAATATTCTGTGCAGCCTTTCAGCTTGTTGTAACAAGACTGAGGAGTGGACTATGTAACTTTGAATAGCTGAGATTTTTTTTAATGGAAGAATGGAAAATGTAAGAAATATTGGACAGTCTGGCGGTTAAAACAGACAGGAGACAGAAAGAGGAACAGTGATATGATAAATATACAAGGGGAAGAAATAATTCTTACATTTTTCCACACATAGTAACACTTAGATGCAACTTCCTTTTTAAAATCCGCCTATGTCAAATGCATGAGGAACCTGATAATGACATTAAATACTAACAAAAGAGGACATTTGATAGCCTAAACTATGCACACTGTAATATCAGGCCTATTTTACAGAAACCAGATAGTATCAGCCAAAGATAATCCCTGCCACAGAACAGAGACTGTGTATCTCATTCAAATACAACTCTGCTATATATAGCTGACTTCAGTATAAACTTTATTCTTCAGAGATGAAATTATTTAGCTTCTTATGAGATGTAATAGCCAAAAGCATCTTTCAAAGTGGATCACTTTCATTAAGGTACATTTCACTTTCATGATAGTGCATTTCAACATTCTCAATTTCTAAGTTGGTAGAATAGCAAGACAAGCATTTTGATTTCATTCATTAAAGGAAAAGAAGACAGAAAAGCCATTGGAGAACAACCTTTTTGGGACCTGGTCCTACAATGTTCTGGTTTTGAGAGCCACATGGTGCAAAGCAGACACATCCTCTTCTATTCAGAAGCACAGTCCATGGAGGTGCCTGCCTTTTGTGCAACAACCTAGAGCTCAAGGCAACGGGCAGACCTGAGTGCAGTTACATGTCTGAATGGAGGAAACTTCTATCACTCCTATAGAAGCTGGATTCACAATCATTCAAAGTGGAAAAAATCCCATAGATAAGAGGGAGAATATTTTAGCCCCCTTTAGAAACAAATGTTAGTGTTAAATGTATTATCTGGTGGTGAAGGAGGCACACATGCATTCAAACCACTTTGCATCTAACTCATCAGATCTGGGCTCTGGGTTAGGACTTTCCACTCAGGAATTAAATTCTAATAACTAAATACTAGGCACCTTGAGGGAGGCCCTACTTTACTGTCCTACTGAAATCTGCACATGAAATAAATATGAATTGGGGGAAGAAAAAGGCTAGAGGTTTATAATGCAGACAGTTGAGAGGGAAAGGTCATTGTTTGACTGCAGACCTGGTGGCTCCCATTTGTCATGCAAAGCCAAACAGCTTTCTACTGAAACACCCATGCATTTGCTAGGCTGGTTATGTGCTCTGCTAAATCAAAGGACACATTTTAAACTCACACACTGAATGAGGCAAAACAAGGATTTGAACATTAGCTTTCTATGTTGGATAGTACTATCTGAACCTGCATATATCTCCTCTGATTTGTAAATTCTTCCAAATGTCCTTCATAAATGTAGCCTCTCTTTACGTTTTTCTTTCAAAAATACTTAGATGAGACAATTTGTAATTTTAAAAATATTTTCTTACTTTTTTGCACCAATCCAAATTTGCCAAATCTGATTCACACTGAAGAATCACTTTCAGTTCAAATAGTATTTTTCTCCCCCAATACATTATTTATTGAAAATAATTCATTTGACCACCCTATGGTACAACATTCCTGGCTATGTTATAGGAGAGCAATGTATAGGACAGCCTCAGTGCCTGGGCCCCTTGTGAGGTTAATTTTCTGTGGTAAACTTGGCAGACTAATCCCATATTAGCTAAATTATCAGAGGGCCAAACACAGTGGAATATTAATTTTCCAACTGCATAAGTCCCTGCAGTGGCAGGTGTGAGCAAAGTGGAATCTTCTAACCCTACAGAGCAGAAGTGTGAAGAAAGAAATTCATCCAGGTAGCAGCACGAGCTGCCAGGTGTTCGGACAGGAATAGGAGAGGAATGTCTGGCTGCTAGCACTAATCCTCCCAGAGTTAGGGTTTGCTGGTGGCACTGCCAATCACTCTGAACTTTTTGGTGTACTGATTTCACATATGCTTTTATTCATCTATTTGTCTATTTTTTATTTGTCTCCTGGAGAATTATTTATTAATTTCATGTAGGATTTAAATAATTAATAATTGCTTACTAGGATGTGGATCTTCCTGTCGAAGCATTGTGATATCCAACCCTATAAAAGCGTTGTGGCCCAATGTTACTGTATCATGCAGGTGATATTTACCTAATGCTAAATAATTGTTTTGAGGCAGTTTGCTCACAGATGGGAAATGTGGGAGATTTCACATCCCATCAAAATGAATGAGTGAGAAAAATGGTGTAACGTGTTTCTGTAGATGTTTTTTCCTTCCGCATTTTAGAGCAATGCAGGATGCCTGGAACCATGGAGGTTCCCAGAATTTTGCTTAAAACAAAACAAAGGCCCCTGTTTCTTTTCAGCTTGAAACCACCAGATCCTCATCTTAACCTGGAGGGCTGACATTCTCTTTGTTCTCCCCTTCAATCAATTAAGTGCACGTGCATAGCTTTTTTGAATCTCCTTACTGCTTACTTCTGACACCAGAAGGATGTTCCAAGCTGGTGGTCACTGAATTCCTTTGCTTAAATCAAAACATTCTGTGGAAATCTAAATTTAACCATCTTTTCTTTCCCAAAGACTGATAATAAGCAGACTCATAAACGAAATGGGTACAGTATCTTTCCAATACAGTGTAAAGACAGAACCGCCTCATATATATCAGCTAGTTGATAGAGGCCAAACTCAGTCCTCGGCTGCATTCTTTGGGATCATATTGAATTCAATGAGAACCACCTGCACACAGAATTTGGTAAAAATGAAAAGCTTGTCACAGATTTCATTTGAATTACTTGACATAGAAGTGAGGTAGACTTTTTTCCCCCAGTGTTTTTGGAATAGTTTTTGTAGTAATAACAAAAGTAGGGCATTTCTCTATGGAATAGGTAAGAAAATATTTAGAAATACTTCTGAAAAATAATGATGATTTGCTGTTGCTGTACCATCTATTAAAAAGTGCCATTTTCCTGTGATGTATTGGAATCATTATGTTTGAGATAGAATGGCTTTGTGGTGCCAGATGACTCAAAAATTCAACTGAGCAGGAGTTTACAAGTGAGTTGAGTTTTATTAACTAGCAGATCCATCTGGACTGCTTCGATTTAAGCAATCCTGTAAACTCACCACACACTGTGGCTAACTCCCTGAACTGGAAGACAGGGACAGGGAACAGAATGAAGCTCCCATAAATCCAAGGGGATTTATGGGTCAGCAACTTGCTGTACCTCTTAGACACACATAAGTCTATGGGGCTGGGTGGGATCCGCCAAATAATATGGCAGGAGCTGGCAAAAGTGCTCACTGAGCCACTTTCCATCATTTACCAGCAGTTCTGCCCAACCTGGGAGGTTCCACTTGACTGAAAGTCTGTGAATGTCCCACCCAGCTACAAGAAATACTGGAAGTAAGTAGGATCCAAAGAACTACAGGCCTGTGAGCCTGACCTCAGTGCTGGAGAAAGTCATGGAACAGATAGATCATCCTGAGTGCCATCATGGGCACATGCCACACAGCCAGATGACCAGGGCCAGCCAACATGTGATTATGAAAAAAGGTCCTTCTTGACCAACCTGATCTCCTTCTATTTTCAAGTGAACAATGCACTTAGTGGATGAGGGAAAGGATGTGGATGTTGTCTACCTGGCTGTTAGTAAAGCCCTTGACTCCTTTTTCCACAGAATTTTCCTGGAGAAACTGGCTGCTCGTGGCTTGAACAGGTACTCTCTTCACTGGATTAACTTGTTTGGATGTCTGGGCTCAGAGAGGGATGGTGAATGGAGCCACATCCAGCTGGCAGCTGGTAATTAATATGGTTCCCTAAGGATCAGTATTAGGGCCAGTTCTGTTTAATAACTTTGTTGGTGATCTGGATGAGGGGATAAATCAGTTTGTAGATGACACCAAGCTGGGTGGGAGTGGTGATCTGTGGAGTGTAGGAAGGCTCTGCAGAGGAATCTGGACAGACTGGATCGATGTGCTGAAGCCAGTTGTGAGAAGTTCAACAAGGCAAAGCATCAGGTCCTGCACTTTGGTCACAACAACCCCCTGCATCACTACAGGCTGAGGGATGGATGACTGGAAAGTGGCTCAATAGAAGAGGACCTGGGGGTGCAGGTTGACAGCAGCTGAACATGAGCCAGAGTATGCCCAGGCGGCCAAGAAGGCAAATGGCATCCTGGCCTGGATCAGCAATAGTGTGGCCAGCAGGGCCAGGAAAGTGATTGTCCCCTGTACTTGGCATTGATGCAGCCACACCATGAATCTGTGCTCAGTTTTGGGCCTCTCACTAACAATAAGGCACTGAAGTGCTGAAGCAGGTCCAGGGAAGGGAAAGGTCTGGAGCACAAGTCTTATGAGGATCAGCTGAGAGAGCTGGGGTTGTTTAGCCTGGAGAAAAGGAGGCTCAGGGGAGACCTTATTACGCTGTACAACTCCCTGAAAAGAGGTTGTAGCAAGGTTGGGGTTGGTCTCTTCTCCCAGGGGACAAATGACAGAATGAGAGGAAATAGCTTAAAGCTGGACCAGGGGAGTTGTAGATTGTGTAGCAGGGAAAATTTATTCACTGAAGGGGTTGTCAAGCATTGGAACAATAGTCAACATTCCTGTAAGTATTTTAAAGGTATGTGGATGTGGCACTTAGGGACATGGCTTGCTGGTGAACGTGGCAGTTCTAGGTTAACAATTGAACTCAATGATCATGGAGGACTTTTATGACCTAAATGATTCCATGATTCTAACTTGTTTTTAATAGCTTAAATGTTAAATGCCACAATATGTTAGGTAAGGAATTAGTTTTCTATTTTGTTTACAAGCAAGAAGATAAAAATAATGACAATCTTTTAATAAGAATTTTCTCAAAAAAAGAAAAAGAGAATATATTTCTCACTGACTTCACCATAATATACTTCTGTTACTACTGCAGCTAAAAAGGATTACTGGAAAATTTTGGCTAGCATATCTTGAGTTTTCCTTAATTTCCTCAATTAATCATGACAATGATGAAAAATAATCATTCCATTATTTAACGTACAGTTGACTACATGCCTGTCAGTAAAGGAAACTAACTGCTGAGGTCAGAATATCTCTGGTTCATGTTCCTTCTAAATAATAGTCCAGTGGTGGCAGCAACGTCTAGTTGTTAGAAGCTAAAAGAAGTGCCCTTGAAATATTTCAAATACTCTCATGTACTTGAAAGTGAAACACTATTTTAATAAAAGTGTAATCTTGAACAATAGAAGGTGTTAGTGATTAAAACATGTAATCTTTTGAAACATAGTTTCTCCTTTTCTTTCTTTGTACCCTTTGTAATCAGAAAAACCCCCACAACATATTAGTGAATTGTACAGGCATTTCAGAGATCTGTACTTAAAATTCAGTGACTGGATACCAATGGTATTTTCAAGGAGATGGAAGACTTAAACCAAGGACTGAAACCACTAGAACATGTTCTTAGGCATATTCTCACTCCCCTTCTTCTCTTGCTCCTTCAGTTTCTCCTCTTCCCTAAAAGAGTGTTTGATTAAATAGAAGAGCTCTCCTGCTTTTTGAGCAGTTACCTGTTTAGAGTCAGATCAGATACCTTTTCTTAGTACAAGTAGTTCCCTCCTCCACAAGAGTCCTTAAGGTTGCAGTAAGAACTGATGGCAGTGTACAGTGTTCCTTCCAACTAACCATATTCTGGTTGTTTAAGCACATAAAGGTCACCTATACAAGATGTTTCCTTTATGTATAGCAAGTGTACAATTATCAAGGGCAGTTTGGACATCCAAAGCAGTGTCACTGAAATAAAAAGGAGGTAGCACAACCTGAGCAAACTTTTCCAGTTTCCACACTGAACATGGGTGTGAATAAACAGACTATGTAGAAGCATAGGTGTTAGAGTGCTACAGGTACCAAAGAGAGCTCATTTTGCGACATGCCAGAAGGAGGGAAACTCATCTAGCCCAAGGTTTAACATAGTTAAAACTATTGTTGCCATGCAGACATTTGGACTAGAAGCTGCAGTGTAAACTGATCTGAAAGTATGTGGCTTGCCTACATCTTGGGCAACTTGCTTAAAATACCTCGTGAATGAGGGTCACAGGCTCCTAAAGCATTACTTTTGCTTGATTGTCAATAAAAGGATAGTTCTGCATTTCCATATTTGCTGTGATTCTGTGGTTTGATGCAGAAAGTACTGGAACAAGCTTTGAGCAACCAGGTGAGCACGCAGAGGACAGTGACCCTCTGTGGAATTTGGCTGCCTGGGCTCAGGGGCAGCATGGAGACAATTTATGTGTCCACCTGTGGCACACCTCACTGGAACTACTCCTTTTCTTTGGAGCTGCTTGTAAGCTTTTTATTAAAAAATTGATTACAAAAATGAGTCTAGAAATAGTCCATCAAAAAAGCTTACACCATATACCTTTCGAAATTTGGACAGATGTGTCCCTGCTATGGTGTTTGTTCCTGTCTCTGAGCTGCTGTTGGTCAGATTCTTTGTTATCCATGTTCTGCTCCGAATATTTTGGCTTTTTTATATTCTTCATTGTTGCACAAGTGGTCTCTGACTGTCTGGCTCTGTAGATCAGAATGCAACATACTACCCCACAACCTGGGTATTACTACTGCAATACAAATAATAATTTCAGCATCATATTAAATAAAAACATTCTATCTCTCTGTGGCTGAAATGATACTGAAGTCAAAATCTAATGTCAGAAGAACAATACAGAACTGTCTCATCTCTGAGGTGACAAAGCTTTCTACTGTGGACAGTCTCATTTCTATATCTGAAGGTGGTACTGTCCAGCTGCCTTTGGTCAATAAATCATCCCCTTTGTGTTTATTAATTTGGTGACCTGATGGTTGCCTGCTTGAGATATTCATTAAAAAACAGTTCAGAATTTTTGAAAATAGAGTTGAAAGGTTAGTTCATGGCAAGAGCCAGCATGATTAGTGAAATTTCTGAGAACGTAAAAGCTTCCATATATTTGAGATACAGACAGCTTCTTCTCCTTAGTGAACCACCTTACCTATAGAGCTGTGTTTGATTTTAAGCCCTGGGAGCTCATAGGTTTCCTTTCCAAACAGGTTTTTTTCTGTTTTCATCATTCTGCAATATGAGCATGGATCCTGAAACCCCTATTTGGCTGCAAACATGTCCAAAACTCAGCTAATGGAGGCCTGGGATGTGTTTCCTTGCTTGCTAGCCATAGTCAGTACATGGGTACAATTTTGCTCTTTGAAAGTTCTGCACATGAATTAATGAGTTAATCTAAATTAGCAGGGAAAACATTGGCAGAATTGCCTACCTCTCTTTAGCCTGAGAGTTGGGAGCACATGAATGCTCTCAAACCTGCATCTCCCACATGGCATCCCACTGTTGTGCCCACTTGAACCAAAGGGCAAGAAGCAAGTGCTCCTTTGAAGTACTACCTTAAACAAGAGATAAGGAATAGTAAACTTAACTGAAGCCTAACTGATGGCAAACAATTCTGTCTTCTCATGCACAATAAGCAATTGCTGAAATGGTCTTTCAACCTGCGTAATGTAATCATGACAGCAATCAACCAAGCCCAGTCTCCTTTTTTTGCTCTTCCCATGTTATTCTTTTACTTCAGCAGATCTTCTCTATAAAGCTGAGTGATAAGACTTTGCAATTGCATCCATGTTTCCGAAGAAAAAGTGCACAAGGTAATGACAGGTTTTGTCACCGCAGTGGTGGTGGCTGTAAACAGTTCCCAAGCTTCCTGTTCCTGAATAATATTACAGTGGCTTCCTGCAATTACACAATACATTGTCATGCAGATTAGCCACGGGTCACTGAGTAGGGATAGGAAATTTCAGAGGTTTCTGTTGAACCTGTCAGGTTGGCAGATCTAACATAACGTTGGGATCCCCTCCAGCATTTCTCCCCATAATCCACACAGCTTATTGAAGGCTCTCTTTGAGAAGAGGGTGTAAAAAAGTTGTGCTGTTCCCCTGAGGAAATGCCCCAAATGCCTGTTTTAGAAGCAGGCATTGAGAGTCTTCACTTCCTTGAGGGAATGATTAGGGCTGAAGACTTGCAGGAAGGCAAGCTGAAGGGATACAGATGAGTCTATTTTAGGAACATAGGAGAGTTTGAGATCCTTATGGGCTTGGTCTGTCTTTCTCTGAAACAGGGACATTACAAACATGCACATATACAGCTACAGTCCTTGGAATGAAAGGAGAAAGACAGTCAATGTGTGAGTATGTGTGGCTTTTTCATTAAGGTGTGTCTTTTTCATTAAGGTGCCAAGGACAAATCTGGGGAAGAGATGGGCTTCCTCATGCTCAGGAGCTGGCATTTAACAGTGGTCTTGTTATGAATCTAGTCAGGAGAAGTATCCATTAAACCATAGACATGAGGAGGAGAAATCAGAAACAACATGTAAAGTTAAGTTTAGAAAAGGTAAACTGAGAAAGGGATCTGAGCTAACATAAGCAAGGAAGGAACCAGTCACAGTCTGTCTGTCTGCAGTTTAGAAAATCCCACGCATCCAAAGGAAATGACAATGCATTTGGAGCACGAATCTCATGCTGGTACTGTAATATAAGCCATGTATATTCAGAAGTGCAAATGCAGACTGCATTTAATATAGAAAAAGCCATGATTTGGAGATTTTATGACAAAGCTGAGCTTAGGAACTAAGCCTAGGCTTAGGAACAGATGTATCCTGAGTTCTATTAGAAAGCACAGTGGTGTGCTATGATAAGATTACTCTGTGTTTTGGGGATCTAGGAAAGCTGCTTGCTCTCACCTTCTATCCCTTATTGTGGTGTTTTTGTATATATATAAAATCAATTAAATTGTGTAGCAAATGCAAGTGATTACAAAGGACAGTAGCCATCCTTCATGATGTTCTTTTCAAAGGACCTTAAAAATGTTATCTCCTGTTTAATGGAATTATCTCTGAAAAGAGTTTACACTCTCCAGACCTTTGCAATAGACAAACGAATTGTCTATTACAGTATCAGCAACTATCTCTGTTAACCTTTTCCCTGCTTTTCAGGCATACTGAGTTACAGGTTTGATAGTTTTGTGAACATTAGACCAGTAAATGGGTCTGGGAATATTTTGGTCTCTATTTCAACTACTTTCACTTAAATATTCTGCTGAAGGCAGGAGTTCTGGTCTGGGCAACCTAGAAATCTCACCTGTGGGGTTACTATGGTGGAAGAAGAAAGCATATATTTATATTCCTGCTTTGTTTTAAGCACTCAGTAAAGCTGCTGATATGAAAATCCTTCCTTCCCCCCACTTTTTCTCTGTTAAGTGAGTGAACCTTCAGAAATTGTTTTTAAAACACAATCTCCACTATCGCTCAACAGATGTCTGTCCCTCTTTTCTGTGTCCCCACTGCTGCAATTATCTTCTTGAAGCCATATGGGGAGAAGCACAGGCCAGACAGTCACTGAATTGACTCATTTATTAATCATTCATTATCTTTTGTGAGAATGAGCAAATTTACTGGCTTGTGTCTGAACAAGAGTTTTCTGAGCAGATTCTACAAGTCAGCATTTTCTGGGGTTGAAAAGATCCTGAAGATGAGAAAAGCGCTGTCTTCCTCCATTAACAGTGCTTCTCCACTAATCTGCTGATTACTCGGAGTAGCCGGAGTAGCCAAAATGCGGATTATGCCCTGGCACAGGCTTCGTGCATGCAGAACATCTTAACTTCTGTCATGGTAGAGGACTGTGTTCTAACAAGCTGGTTGAAACTTATGCTTCAGCTTGCCACGGTATGTTTATTTAAAGGCTTAACAGCTTGCCATGGTTACACTTGATGTTATTATTAATAGGAAGTGTTTTGTTTTGACTCTCTTGCCTGCCTGACTTAGGGTCCTTTTCTACATCATGGCATCCCCAGACATCTAAATGCACCTTCCTTCGATCCCTTTCCACACCTTCTGCAGTCACAGAAGTCTGCGTGACCAGGCAGGCATCACAAGAATCACAACAGATAAAATCTAGGCCAAAATGGTCACGGCGTCTGAGTAGGGCTGGCCTGATTTGAAATCTTCTATTTGGAACAATTTTTCACACACAAAAATATCTTTGAAGTCTCAGTACCCTTTCTCTCCCCCAACAGAGACAGGCTGTTGGAAAATTTTTTGGGGAATTTTACAGACAATTCAGGTTTCACCTGTCATTTCAGTTAGAAGAATGTGATAAATGACTACCTTAAAAGGAAATTTTTTTCAGAAAAATATAAATTAAATGCCTACATTTCTGTGAAGAAAACCAAGCCCACCCAAACCCTTTATATTTGACTGGAATGAAATTTTAGAGTGAAAGAATATGCCTGAACCAGAGCTCAGTTCTGTTTCTCCTTGCCCCCAAAGGAAGCTTCTGGGTCAGGGTCTGCCTGACGTAGCTTATCCCAAAGAGGGCCATTTAGTAGGTAGTTGATTGGTGTAACTAAATTCAAAAAACAAGTACAGTAACTTCAGTGGACTGATGAATATAGCTAAACTGCTGTTCTCTAAACAGTCACATAGCTAAATATCACTTAAGCAGCTTGGCTTAAATTACCTTGGAACAAGTTACTGTGAAAGGGAAATGAAAGCATATAAATGAGTCTGAGACACTTGTATTCATTTGAGGAGAAGTGAGGGAAACAATTAAGATAAACCAGAAAATGGCAGGCCTGTCGAGCCATATGGCCCTTTCCTGTTTCTAACACTTCTTTTGTTTAACTTTTCCAAAGCAATTTTGTCACTATTACTACTGTGGTTGTTTCAGTTTTAAACATGTTTTCCTAGCATTCAATCCTTTCCCCAGCTGCCCCTGCCTAGGGAAGAAAAAAAAAAAAAAAAAAAAAAAAGAGGCGATTAAAAAAGTCTTAACCCAATTAAAAAGAAATGCTAGAAAAATCTTTAAGGCGCTCTTTGGCTCATGGTGCCTTTAAAACTTTGCAATGTATGCTAGTTTCTTTTGTTTTTTGCTTTCTGTCTGTTTTACCCAGCTGTTGGACACTCCTGTGTTCTGCTATAGCAAAACAGATGCAGACTACAGATCACATGGACTGCTTCAGTTGAATGAAAGCAGCTTTGGCCATTAATCCTGTCTATAGCTCTTTGGCTTTTTTTTAACAAGTTGTCTTTTTTTTCTCTTTTTTTTTTATTCTAGCTTTTAATCATGGTTTTCAAAAAATTACGAAATGTGTCTAAAAAAGTATGAGAGATGGAGATCAAGCAGGCTGCTGTGAACTTTGAAGCATAAAAAATAAAGGAAAAAAAGAAGCTTTTATTGTCAGGAAATGGCAAATACCTAGCTCATTTTAACAATTCTGTCTGGCTGTAAGATAGGGAAATAATGCCTTTGGCAGTACATAAACTCTTGTTTTCTTGCCCTTTGTCTTCCGGTGTAAAACACAGTTGAAAAAATCACCTGTCCATAGCAAAGTTAAACTCCTGGCTTTAACACAGTTGCATGGGAACTTCGGTTTATTAATGAATACAACATACCCTCTTTGATTTGAATGCTTTCAGAGCACTGAAAAGATTCAAAAGGCATCGCTTCCTGCACCAGCGGCGTGCCTTTATCCATCTCAGTGGTTCACCCCTACCCAGCTGCTATATCTCATTAACAAGCGTTTGGCCATCGCAGCGAACTTCGCAGTGTTGACACTTGAAAGGCCCAGGCAGGCGCTGGCAGGCTATCAGCTATGGCAACAGGAAACTGCCCCAAGACAACACTGAGAAAACAGCAGCTGCAAAAGCCAAAAGCAAAAGAGGACAGGGAGAGTTAGGTGTTTCCAGGCTGTGCTGTTTTCCATATGGGCTGTTTGTGCAGCAGAGCAATGCCAAGGGAGGGGAGGAGAAGAAAAAGAAAAGAAAGGTCTAATAAGGAGGTTGATATAAGCTCGGTAGGCGCTGGGGCATTAAATACTTTTTTGTTACATTTTAATGGCTTCCTAAAGTCTATTTTCATGCAAATAAAAGCCTGTCTGTCTAACGAGTTCACAAAAGCCAGGCCTGGGGCCGGTTCTCTGAACCATCTCTGGCCTGGGGTGGCTGGAACCTGCCAGCCTTCCCTAAGGGACATGCTGCACTTGTCCCCTTGCTTGCAGCACATTCCCTCTGCAGACATGCTGGACACTTAATTCCCACCACTTGCTATCATTATTTTCCCTGAATAACCATGGCTGCAGCCTTCAGCCCTAGACAGGCTCTGTTTCCCAAGTGCCACTGGAGCAGTGAGGATCAAGCCCTTTAGCCAAAATGGGAGCTTCACCCTGCCAAGGACACCCCCTCTGCTGCTGTCCTTCCCCAGGCAGAGTGTGCTTTTCACCAGCTTTGTGTCACACAGAGAGCTGCAGGGCTCACAGGGGAGGAGTGGGGGATCCTACAGGAGGCAGCATGGTGAGTGCCTTTATCCCTGTACATTGGGATGGAGGAAGCTTGGTGTCAACTGATGAAGGGATGAACAAGTAAAGGAGCAGTGATATATGCAGAGCATTAAAATTAGGATCCTTACTTAACTATATGGTACTTCTATTTTACATATGTAAAGCAAAAGGAAACCCTATCTGCATTTTATCTCTCACTCTGTGCTTCCACTGGCATACCTGGTGTTCCAGGTTAACTACAGCTCATTCTGCAAACATTTGCAGCAAATCAAGTAACAATGGTCAAATTCATACAACAGTACTGAAAGCAGCAGCAGCAGCAAGCAAACCGACATAAGCTCAAGACTCACCACCACCTTAACATTTTCAATGGTCTGGAAAAAACCTCTCAAATAGTTTTAAGTTTTTAATAAGCATCAGTCTTTATTTTTGCAGCGGTTCAAATGTAGTGCTAACTGTTGCCATGTTTCTTCCTTCGGCTGCTTCAGGGGTTTTGCAGCTGTGAGAGGCTTAAGGGCGGATGTTTAGATAATTCAAGCTTGTATTTTACATTTACAGGTAGACGTTGTATACACTATCACTATTACAGAAAATGGAAACTATTTTCTCAAGCCTCATGCACGTCAAGCTCTGTGGTTTATACTAAAAGTGGATTTTATAGCCTGTTGTGTACACTTCATGTTTCCTGTGCCAAGGAACCACAAGACAGAAACCTGTGAAGTTCTCCTGCCTTAGACCTTGGTGTAGCATCGTCACCAAAGGTTTCCAGCACAGCAGCACACACTTCCAGTTCTGTAATCTGTGGTTTAGCTGCAGGGTGACTCAGGTGGTTATTCAGTAGGTGGCAAGCTTCCCTCTGTCAATATTGAAATTATGTCCCACTATCCAGGTACACAGCACTGTTTAAAGGACTAATCTTCTGCTGGGGTACAAGAGAAACGCAGTGACCTATGATTGTTGTTCAAGATCCTACTGCACAAGTGGAAATATTAGCTCTTGGGCACACGCCAGCTTTCAGTTTGATGGAATACATTCTGCTTAAATTTGTCTTCCCCATTTTTATACTAGTTTGAAATCTTGCCCCTCCTGATGGCTTCTTTCCACATGACAGTAGGCTGCATGCTGTAGTATGGGAGATGATTTTTCAGGATCCAAGGGACAGGGGATAGTGCTGGTGTCCTGAGTCAAGCAGATATAAATCATAGCAGGAATAGTGTTAATCCTCATTATTAAAAAAGTTCACACTTTGTTCGAAAGCACAAAGGTGTAGAGGTATTTGAGGTTAATCCTGTATTCTCACGTGATATCTGTTGGTAAAAGAACATGCACATGAGAAGGTAAGTGCAAATGCCAGCTTACCATGCTACTTATTACCACTGTACAGGCCACTAGGAAACAGCACTTAATTCTAAGAAAGACATTTTGCTAACAAGAGTTGTATGTTGCAAGAAGTACATAAATTCATGCTGTTTCAATTTCTCTAACTAAACTCTATTATTATTATTATTGTTATTATTTTACATTTCTGGTAAAATATTATATCTTGATATTCCTAAAAACCTTCCATACTTCAGATGTTTGCCAGTTGAGAAGTGGCTCCAGGCATTTGAAATGAGCAATACTTGTTCTGTGGCTGGCACATTGCTGGAACAGAGCAGTCAGCTACCATGCCTTCATGCCAGGAGGACGTGCATGTGCTTGCCTCAGTGTGTAACTCTCTCGCTTTTGCTCATTTGTGCAGCTTCACAGGGTTTTTCTTCCCCGCTCCTTCATGTTTTGGTATGAATTATCTGTTGTTGCACAGATACAGCCTCTGCTCTCTTCTTGAGAAAGAATTGCAATATTCCCCTGTGACTTGCAAAACCATATCTAGACCATGAAGGGATGTTTAATGATTTACTTGTCATATGTGTCACCCAAATAAGGAATTGCTGGTCTGCAGAAAGAACAAATAGAGAATTTGGAGACACTGTGTTATTTCCCCTGGGTACTACATTAAGACAATAAGACATTTATTGATATTGGAGTTGGTTCTTCAATGTCATGAAAAATAAAAACAACTTCCAGCCAAAGGAGGCTTATAGAAATAAAAAAAGTATTTTCTGAATCAATATTAAGAAGTACTTATTGTTGATTTTGAGAAGCAGCAGAATATATGACAGAATACATCCTTGCTCTAGAAGTGTAGAAAAAACCTGTGTATCAGTCCTGGTAGACAAAACCAGTGTTCTGACTTGCTCATCAGACAGCACCATTTTATATACATGAAGACACATGAAGACAGACATATGAGAAGCAATTACCAGATGAGAAGATCACCAAATAGCTACTTTATTGTATAACTCTGATAAACTATGGCTGTAGCTGAAAAGACAAAAAGCACTGCAAAATGCAGAGTAAAGCTATGCTCTCGTCTAGGAAGTGATTTTTTTTTCTTTAGCTTTATAGTCACTTCTTCTATGAAATCTTACACACCCCAGATGACATGAAACATTATGTATGCTGTTAAGACTGAATCTGTTATTTGAATTGAGATGTCCTGCAAGTATTCATACTAGTGTATCTCTTTTTCCCCCCTCACTGGACCTGAACAAAATTTCATCTGACCTTGCATGTTTAAAATGAAAATGTAAATTTTATTTTCCACATTACAACTTTGATCCTCATGCAGAATTATTTTTATATATGGGGAGGCTAGGAGAGGATTATGGTTTCTAATTTTAAATTTTATCTCTTCAATTTTACCAGATTTTCAGGAACATGGACTATACAAAACAGAACAGTGTACCCATCAAATAAAACTTATATTAATTTATTTATGGAATGAGATTTTAAGTGTGAAGTTTTTCTCCAAGGAATTTTTTTCTCTTTTTTAAACCTAGGGTAAGTTGAAACAATATATATAACAAAATGTTAACATTTCCTTAATTCCAAGAATTCTACTGGACATTTTTTAAGGAAACCATCATCTCACAGATGTCTTTTAAAGGAAATGAGTTTTGAGGTAGCAACTTGGCCATATAGATTGTTTAGGAGTCTTTTGGGTTTTTCACATGAGCATCTAAGATTATTTCTAGTAGACAAAGCAGCTAAACTTCAATCCACAAAGCGCACAAACATTTACACATTTTCCAGTTCATAAAAAGTGCCATGAAAAAGAGCTAATTATAGGCATTTTTATTTGAAAGATTTCTTGGTGTTCTGCTTCAAGAAACGATGGCTGATTTGAAATTGAGAAAAGTGCCATAAAATGGGTTTCTTCAGCTTGATCAGGTTCAGTGAAGATCGTAAAGGACTGTAAAAGCCTGGATTCATTCAGTCTCGTGCCTTTCCAAAGCTCCTGTGAATGTTTTGTATCATTGCTGTCAGATGTGATTTTCTCTGCTGCTGCAGATGTGCACAACAGATTTACTGTTACAAGTAATAGATAGTAAATTCCTGGCATAGAAGCATTTAGGGCCACTGCCAGATGTCTCATTTTAATAATACATTTGTATATCCTAGATCTAGAGGGACAATTAAGCTGTGAACAATAAAGATAAAATCATTGGAGGACAGGTATTACCACTCTATTGTTGTAGTCAATCTACGGTGCTCAATAAAATGGATGGATTCAGTTTTGGTTTTGTGCTGTTACAACAGGATTACTATCGCTTAGGTCTCATTCAAAAAACAGTGGATAAGGATATGTCTTCATTACAGCTGTCTGCATGGGAAGAAGATGGTCTTTTGCTTCAACTTTTTCTCTGACAGTTTGGATGCAGAATTATCTCCATCAAACTCCAGAATGCATTAAGCAAATGGAGTCTCATTTCTATCCTCAGCAAATTAGGGATGTTGAGAGATCCGTTGGCTGGGTACTGACAATTTGTTATCTGTGCAATTGAATTGCCTGGGAAACACTGCCCAACTTTGTGAAGGGCATATCTATTTGCTACAGGTACAGGAAAACTGTGTGGGGATGTTTCAATAATTACCTGCTTTCTCACTTTCCCTTGGGCAGAGTTTTAAACTAGTTTTGTTTAGCTGGTACAAATAACAAGGGCTATATCCGCAACTAAAGGATGTCTGGGAGCTGCTCAACATAAAAGCTTCAATCACAAAGAGAAAGAGAAGTAGAGTGCAGGTCTAAATCATATCTTTACTTAAAATTAGTGGGATCATGCAGACATTATTTAAAGAAACAATAAAAAGTCTGAAGCATTAACTGTAACATTAGGTGAGTCAAGACCTGACCTTTCCAGAAATTCAGTGTTGTTTGAACTGAATGAGAAATTCTGATATTGGTACTTGTTGCTCTATGTTTGCCCCTGTGCCACTCTTCAAGATACACTGTATTTAGGTGTTAGTGTTAAGAGTAGATGAATTTTAACAATCAGAACAGAGAAGAAATAAAGGGATTACTGAGGGAAGTCTTCTCTAAAAACTTGTTGGTTTACAGTGAGTCTTACCTCACCTAAAGATGCTGTAAGTCCTTTCAGTCCACTCCTACACTTTGACACTGATCAGCTTTGGCTCTTGGTCTTCCTTTCTAATAATGCCTAAATGAGCAGTTGTGTGGGCCCAAACTGCTCTTATCCTGGCTTGCAGGGGTCTGGAAAATGGTTACACAAGATGGCTCTGGGCAATGGACCCTCCAGACTGTTGTTTGCAATGATGGCAGTTGTCTGAAATTGCAGACTGTGGCACAACCTCTGTTCCTGTTTCCCATTTTCAGGGCCTCTCTATGGCTCAGTCCGTCCTTTAGAGTGGTGTCCTGTCTCTCTGGGTCACCTGGGTGATACCCCCCGCCAAAGGCTAAGCAAGGTGGGCAGTGTTCCCCATATTCGTGTTCCCCATATTCATATACCCCAGTACCTCTGGGATGCACATTAGGGTCAGAAGTGGCTGTGCTCTACCCTCACACTTTGAAGGAAAAGTGTTTGCAGAGGTGAGGAATGAGCCTTTACATCTTCCAGTACATCCATCAACCTAGAATGCAGGGAAACCAGGATACTGGCCTGCATCTGCCTTCAGTTTAAACACATCCCTTGTGATGCAGAAGGGACAGGGAAGGGGTATAAAAATATGCTTTTGAAAAGTTTAGTTTTGAGGGTGGTGGTTGGAGAATCTCTCCATTTTCACAGTCATGGGAACATCATTTAGTGCCTGTTATAGCTTCCCACCATAGAGTCACCCCAAACTCAGGTCTGAAGGAAATATGCTTGACTACAATCAATCTGGATCACATACTTTAGTTTATTCAATTTACAAGTGTCCTTCTTCAAACTACCCCTCCTTTCCTAGTAAAAATGAGACAGATTTAGAGAGACAGTTTTAAGAATTATCCCCTGGGTCCTGTTAAAGAGACCAATTCATAGATACCCATGTGTTAAGCACGTGTGTCACTGACAGTAAGTACTTAGAACCTAATGGTGATGGGGTAATGAAAATAGCTGAAATCATGGAAAATCATGGGGAAAAAACCCTGTGCAGACTTCTTTTAAAAACAATCAATTAACAAGCCACTGGGCTATCAACATGGAATATCAGAAAAAGAGGAAAAGCTGTTAATAGTCCTGCCAAGCCATTATTAGCAAGTCAGCTTTCTTCAGGCACATCCTTCTCCCCTCCCTGCCCATTGCCTTACATTTTTCTTTGTAAATGGTATAAACTGAGTGCCAAATTGCTTCCCCGGTTTCAGCAGTCCAGAGTCTCCCTGGCATAAATCAACCTGTTTTGGAGACGACTCCCTTTGGCTTGGTCTGGCAGATTAACAATGAAAAGGGAAGAGACAATGGTACAGTCAGACAGCCCTCCAAAAAACACATTAGTTGAGAGCTAATAGCTGATTAGAAAAATCTTGCCATCATTTAAAGATGCATTTTCCTTAGTGATGGAAACCAGGTCTACTTAGACCTCAAGTCAATGTCTAGTTTTCTAGGTCAGATTAGAATGGGGTCTGCAGTTTGGGTAGGCATATGTGCAAGTGAGCTTTTAATGTCAGAGTTTGGACAAGATTCAGGGCTGTAGCTGCAGCAAAACCAGAAAAGCACACTGAAACTGAACTGTGTGCTTCTACTGGGGTCCAGTCAAGCTAATGCACCACATGAGGCCTTGAGTGAGGTGGAAGCAGAGCACACACTTCACCTCTGTCCTCTGCAGTGATTTCAGAATTAGCTCTACACAGAAAGGCAAGTAATTCCATCTTCCTTGCTGAAGTGTGCATTGATGCTCTACCTTGCTTTTCCTCGGTAAGACAAAGAGAGCACCCGTGTGGAACTTGCAGCATGTGAGCTATGATTATCCCTAGTTTTGAGAATGAAATTTGTGCAATTAGTTACTGGTAACTACTGCATCCAATCTAAAATTCTGACAAATGATTCCATGAGTAGTTTTCCTTCTTGTTCTGCTGTTGCATGAACCCAAATTTTAAAGATGCTGGAATGCAAGGATATAGGAACATAAAAGAAGTTGCAACTAGGTGAATATTCAAGGTCAATTACATATATTTGAAGGAACTGATAAATAATTTAATGATTTATAAATAAAAACTTTCCATATTTCCTTTTCATTCACAGATTGTAAATCCTTTATAAAATGCAAAATTAAATTTTGCTACAGAAATACTTCCTGTGAAAGAATTCACATGCAAAAAATGTTTTTAAACATCTATGACTTTGTAATATTGCTTTTTTTTACTGTTGTTTCAATAATATGAAGTATTAATTATAAATATTATTTAAAACCACTATGGCAATCTAAAAAAATCTATTATTGTTGGAAAATGTTTTAAGGTTCTTTAGCACATCTACTAAATAGATAAAGAATAAATGGATTGCAATATGTAAATATGTAACCTGAGTCTAGCACAACATTTTTATATATAAATACTCATGTTTATTTAAAAAAATAAAAGAAAAGTAGAGTTATACGAGACACATAAACACCATTCTTTTTCCCAGAAGCACCTATACTAATGTCTGCCAGATACAATTTTCATATAAGGTGTTTGCCTTACAACATCAATGTTTCTAAATCTTGTAATACACATATTTTTTGGTTTTTTCCCAAAAGCTTTAATTGTCAGAGTAATGGGATTAAGGAGGAACCTTGGCTTTCTTTAAAAATCTTAACATTGTCTCCTTTCTGACAGCTTGTACAAATGTATCGACTAAATCTGTTTGAGTTTTGTTGTCAACTGCATCCTGGCAGGTACATCTGCAGAAGCTGAAACAGCATCTTCTCGATATTTGGGTAACTGTATGTATCCCCTTTATAGTGAGGCATTCTCTGATTTTACAGCTCCCACAATAAACAAAAGAGAGGCCACAATCCCCTCCTCAAGCCCTGAGTCCCTGATTTTCCATATTGCTTAGCTACTATTTCATTCCCTGGCTCTGTTTTGTACTGCCCCAGTTAGCTGCCACTGTGATGAAGCTCGAGTGGCAAATTGGGTTAATTTCAGGTAACGTGACTGTAACAATCTGACCTCAGTCTATCCTAAACAATCCTCTGACAGCATCCCAAGCTTCAAACACACATATAGGCCTTCATGACACTCACTAAGGAAGGCAATAAATAACTTCAGTCCTCCCTGGCAGCTGTGACACACTCCCTTTGCTTTTTTAGGCACTTTTAACTTGAACAAAACATGCAATGAGAAAGAAGAGCACCTCAGGGACTCTGGTACTGAGGACTGCTCTGAACAAACTGCTATATGGCGTGGGCATGGCTGTCTTCTTCTAGATGTCATTGGATCCCAATGCCAGGCAATCTTGGGATCAGTGCCAATCTCTAAATATTGTGGTGGACTTGGGAAAATGAGGCTTCTGTGTTTGTATGCAAAACTAATTAGTACATAATTATTCATTATGCCAATTTTCCTCATCAGCAAAGCCAGTTTGTCATTTACTAGGTCATTAATGATTTGCCTGATAATAAAATCTAAGTAATTTTTGACTGTTTTTTCTAAATCTCTGGGGATTAGAATACCTGGATGTTTTAATGCTATTGGGAACTACTGAAAATCCACCAAGTAACACTTTGTATATTCCTTCAGTTACTCCTGACAGCTCAAGCTTTTTTCTACTCATTTTGTACCCAGACAACTGTCTGAACTTTTCAGTGTATTCTAACAATTTTGTGTACAGGCCTTCACAAATCACTTTAAACCAGAGCGAAATAGAGCAATCTGAATCCCACCTAAATTTTAAAGCTTATGTAACATTTCTCCGGGCACTAAGAGAGAGCCCTGCTTAGTTTATCCTATACAGCAAGCATTTATGTCCGAACTTAGCTTCAGCACATGAAGGGTTTCACTGGAACAGGTGTACCTATGCTGAAAACTCAGACTATATAACTGGACTGTCTGAGTCAAGACCTCAGTTTCTTCAGGACAGGGCTGTTAGCCATCCTTGCTGGGAGACTTGAAAAAGAACCATTTACCTATTGCCCATTTTCCCTCCAAATCTGGTTTTTGGCATGCAGAAATTGCAGCTCAAAAGTGTTTTGATAGAAACCACCATGTTCTCTGGGGCCTGCTCATGTTAGGCACCGGCCCACAGCAGAAGCAGAGACAGCCCAGCTCCACTATTTACAGGGCCATCTGAGCTTTTGGTCATGAGCTGTTCAACCACCCAATTTCAAACAAAGCTCCTCCACAACCTGTGTCCTTTCTGCTGCTCTCAGGAGCTGTGAGATGCTCTGGAAGTGGTGAAGCTTGGTCATTCACAGGAGAGATGTGGGGGAACTGCACCATCTGCACTGCTACCAGCCCCCATCCTGAGGCGTTCTGAGATTGTGTCATCTCAAATTCACTAACAGATGGGTAAACATAATTTGGTCCTTTAAGTCAAGAACTCATACGACAGCAACCTCTCATACCTTTAAGCGTGTCAGACCTTTAAGCCAAAGATTTCCTTAAGGAAAGTTTGAGGTTTGATTCAATGCCAAATATATCCAAGACTTTATCCATCCCTCTTGCAGAGGAGCAACTGTCTTAGCTACTCAGCACATAGTTTGCCCTGCTCCTGCTTTTCTGCAGAGCCAGAAACGGACTCTGCAACACCCTGTTCACTGCTTCCCTTAACCAGGGTGGGAGGAAACTCCTTCAAAGGTGGTACAAGCTTCTCCTACACTGCATCTCTCAGGCAATTCACCTGAGGCATCATTTACTTTCAGACTGCCTAGAAAAATCACACTGCAAAGCGGATAATAGGGAGCTCCCCATTCACAGCAGGAGCCCATATCCTAAGACAATTTGTGCCAGCAGTCCTGAGAATGAGGAAGGGGTCCATATTCTCTCAGAAATACAGGGAACTTATAGAGCCAAAGAGGAATGAAACAGTGACAAACACGACTGGCCATAGGCAGCACTGACTGCCGGGTCCCTGCTGCATAGTCCTCTCTTGCCTTCTCTACCCACAGAGCAAGAAAATAAGGCAGTGCTTTTTTGTTGACAGCTGCAAGAAAAACAAAAGGCTGGGGAAAAACTCACTCCCAGCCCTCCTTACCTTCTTCACAGAGGGAGGTCTGGAGCAGGGAGAGCTCAGCAGGGGTGAGGCTGGCGTTTGGGGAGTGATGGCAGGGCTGGGGGGAGACAACAGGAAGCAAGAGCCCACTGTCTCCCTGCCCAGTGCAAACACACACAGACTTAACCTACAGCTGAACTTTTGCCCTTGAGTGACCAGTGCCATTAGGACACAGGTCAAAAGGTTGCAGGGTGACAGAAAATGGAACTTTATTGAATGAAAGAGAAAATGAAAAAATTCCTTTGTTTGCTTAACTCCGTGTGGTTTGTATAGCCACTGTGATCCCATAATGGAGTCCAGAGTGAAAAAGTAACTTGATTTATCACATGCAAAGACAAAAAAAAAAAAAAAAAAAAAAAAATAGAGGAGGGATTTTACTAAGGGAATAACTAAAAAAGCAGTGAAAGACCAAAACCTGCAAATCCCTAAAACATTAGAATAAATGTGACTTTAATCAATAGAAACCCTTTTATAGATATGAAGCAGAGGAAGATTTTCATTCTTTAAAAACAAGTGTATATTAAGAACACCAGTGTATATATCAGTGTACATGAAGGATACCAGCGAGGCATGATAAAAAAGTATTCTTCCTGTATGAGTCAGGAAAAATGTGCACATATTTGAGCAAGTGGCTTAAAAATATTTTGGTTTGACACGTTTGAGTTCCAAAATCATTGCTTTATATGCATAATCCTACTGCATTTAAATGCGAATGCAAAACCCAGATATTTAAAATCTGTTTGCGAAAAGGAAACATCTCTGGATAAGTAGAGAGAAAAAGGGTAAAACTTGTAGGGCTCTGTCTGGAATTGGAGATTCCACATGAACTTATCTAAATGTAACCTGAAATTCCAGCATGTGGCATGCTTAATATACATTGGGTTTTTTCATTTCTTGACATGATGTGGTTCATCAATAAAGATAGAGCTGGTTAAAATCAGATGTTTTAAAATCTGTATTTTTAATGGAGTGGCATATTATGACTCAGATTCAAAGAATTTTAAGGGTTAATATGCTAATTCTGAGCTGTCTCAGCAATAAGATAGAAATCAATGGAGCTAGAGCACAAGCAATTGAATGAAGTCCAAAGCTATGCCAGGTAGTAATACTCAGAATATATAGATACTCCCAGAAACACTTAAAATAATAATAAAAAATCTTAAAGTGAATTAAATGTTTCGTGATCTGTCTTACAGAGCACTTAGGAGCAGATTTTGCAGCTGTGTGCATATGTAACTGCTGTGGATGAAATGAGTGGTTCTGTACCCAGTCTGTGCATAAACACTACTTGAGGGGCATGAGGCTGAGATGCTGCTTGGTATGAACAGGGCATCAAAAGCTGGCTTCCAGCTGGGACTCTCACATCTCTGTTACTCTTCACCCTTCCTTTGCATTGTCTCCTTCTCTCTCCCTCTCCTTTTCATCAGTCAGTCCACGACCTGCAGGGCTACAGCAATTACATCTACATCTCAGGTGTGCCCCACAACCTCTTCTTTTTGATCCCAGTGAACAACCAACCCTCCTGGCCTGACACTTAGCTCTAGACAGTGACAACCTCTGTAGAGTGTGTCTCTAAGGGTCTTCATTTCCAGAATATGTTTATGTCTTGCTAATTATTTTTTTTTGCATTTTGTCACAAGCACAGGCCTTTTTTTTTATCCATCTAGCTAAAACTCATATCCAGACTAGTTTTGGTGTTGCAGTCATGTATCTCACTTACTGCAGTATCCTGTGCTTTTGTTCCTGACAGCTGCAACCATGCTCTCATCATATCTATTTGGACTGCTGCTGTCAAGATCGTTATCCCCATCTGTTGCCTTGATTCTGTCATAATTCTGTTTGTCTCTTTGCACTGTCTCCTCCTTCTCTGCTATAACAAATGCACTGCCTTTCCCTATTCCCACTTAAATGACACTGTAATCAGTACTAAAAGGCTGACTGCTACCTGCATTAGGATTGTGTTATCAATTTCCATCATCTCCTTTCCAATTTTCAGCCACCCATTTCCAATTTTTCATCTTCCTCTCCACCTAGATGTGGGAGGAAATCCTCATAAACTCATGCAAGCCTACTTTGTTTCCTGACCTCAGAAAGTGCTATTGCAGTTTCCTTCAGCTCTCCTATCAGGCTGTCTGATTCCATCTAGTGTAAGTACTCACACCCCTGAAATCTTCCTTTTTTGTTCTCATTGTACAATGCCTAAAGCAATGTGGTCCCTATTCCTGACCAGGTGTTCCAGTTTGCCTTGGTAATACAAATAACAATTTGAACTTTGAAGCTGTGAACTAAATGCCTATGAAATTCCTTAAAATGCTACTTAAATATAAATTTGTTTGTACATGAAATCTTGAAGGCTCTGGAAGTTTCTTCTCACAAGCACACTTAGACACATGATAGTTTACTGGTTTGCAACTTGTCTCTTTGAAAACATTAAAAGCTGATTTTAAGCTCATGGAAAGAATCTGAAAGAAGAATTTTATATTTTGTAAAGAAAACTTGGTTTTGGTCTAAAGTCCTTTATGCCAAGTTTCAGTGAATTTTTACAGCCAAGTTATACACTTCCACTGACAATTTTTAATGCTACAAGACAATTTGGCTGCATGGTATTGTTATCAAAATGCTAAAAGAAAAACTCAACAACTCATTATGTTGGGGAAGTAATGTCAGTAGACAGTTATTATGACTTTTAGTGTCGTTTCTGTTCAGCAGGTATTAACATGTTTGGAGAAAGGGAAGAAAGGATGGTAATAAAGACTAGAATTTTTTTTGTGGGTGGGTGAATGATTATTCTTCCACATGCTGCCAGAGACAGAAAGCAATTTGTGGAACCATTGTTCAAAGCAGAGATATTTTGGGAGCAAAAGTATTGTGCATTGTGTATCATATGTCAATCTTTTGGGAGGTCATGTCAGAGTGGTGGGAGAAGTTTCGGGGAAAAAAATCAACAAGAAGCCCACTGCATTTCATTATCCTCAACAACTCACCAGGAATCTGGTACATGGAAAACATGAATTTAGCAATTAAATTTGTCTTTCTCAACCATAATATCTGCTAGACAACATATATGGATACTTAAAAACAAAAGCTGATTTATTCAGTACAGAGATAGAGGGTTTCTGCAGCTATTACGGAGGAGAGTATAAAAAACATTTAAGATTTAAGGTGGAATTCTTCTGAAAGCAACTAACACCTCTGCTTGATATGGACAAAGCCTCCCTGGATGTATCTTTTCATGCAGAGATTTGGAGTAAAGGGGCAGTTTAGATGATTCATTTAGGCCAAACAGATGATGTACAGATAGCTGAAGTTAAAGGTTATAAATCCCACTCACAGAAACTACATACACTTGTTTTGGCACTTCTCACCATGCATGTAAAGAATCAACCTCTGACCACTGCCAGTAGCATCACAACAGCAGCCATAGTGTTGAATGCAGGCAGAATGCATTTATGCAAAAGCAGCAAGATGATCCTATTTAATATTTAAAAATCTCACCATAAAAAGTATGGCTTACTTGAAAAAACAAATACACTTCTTGCAAAACAGAACAAAAATATGTTAATCACTTTTCGGATATTTGCAAATGCCATGTGCAATCAGGCTGCAGCTACTCTGTGAAAACTGCCAGCTTGTTCTGGTACTGAGAGAGAGGGGCTACTGCTGGGAAATAACTAAGATGTTCCCTCATTTAACACAGACCACAGAACAGCTGCCGGATATGAATGCCTTTCAGTCACCATTGATCAGGAATCGATTCAAATTAGTGACCTAGAAATAAAAGGCTGCATATTAAAGAACAAATTTCCTATACCATTCTGTCTTTGGTAATGAGAAATGCAACTGTCTGCCACATTTAACTTTCAGCTGTCAAACACAGAAGAAATAGGTGACCTCAAAGCATGACAATATGAAAAACCTCTCAAACTTCAGGCATTTTTTCCTGTTAAGTGCTTTTTCTTTTGTTTTGTTTGTGTTTGTTTGGCAGCTTCCTCACCAAAGTTGGCAGCTAGGTGTTTACAATATTAGGCAAATGTAGGAAACTAATATTTTGTTTTCCACACTTTCTCATGAAATGTGGCTTTAGAAATGTTTTCTCGATCCTCAACTTCTTGTGTTACATTAAAACCCACAGGGAGGATGTGCTTTCAAATGCTAGGCTAAAGCATTCACAATTTGGATTCCAGTCCTTGGCTTTGCAAGCACTGCCTCCATGGCCTTGGCAAGCTGCTCATATTTTCTCCATCTCAGATTCCTATTTACAAATGGAGAAAACTAATGTTTCCCTATCCTGGGAATATTTTGAAACTAAAGTCACAGGTAACTGAAAGACACCCTTCTATGCATATACAAATGACCAATCTGACAATCTTACTTGGCTCGTTAGACTAGCTAATATTTCCTTTGAAGGCTGAGTTGGGAATGCAAGGCTGAAATGTAAGATTTAAGGATATCATTTTCATGCTTATGGTCTTTAGAGATAAAAACAAACAATATTCCCCTCTCCCCAACCGCTGAAGGAAATGGGTCAATCGAAAATTATCACAGTGACAGGTTTTTCCTTTCATTAGGATTACAAAACACCCAGAGTTAGTAAGAATTGTAGAGATTTTTCTGACAGAATTAATTATTCTGAATGATTAGTTTGTTATGCTCCTTGCAGGCACCAAATTTGGAAGAGGAAGTGCTTTCTCTTTCGATTAAAAATATCCAAACAGCTCTGTGGAGTCATGATCTGAGAAACCAAAACAAGTCCTTAACCATAGATAAATGAAGGTTGGCTGATCCCAGTTTGTAGAAAGCCAGAGGAAGCCCTCTGCTCTGACCCCGTGCCCTCTGGCATCACAGCTGGTGCATGAGCACAAAGACAACCTCGATGTAGATGCTGCTGTGGGCATTTTACACAGGCTAGATTGTAAATTTGTCCATTTATGAGTGTTCTGTGGGGGTTCCCACCAACTTGGAGGACAAAGCAAGAGCTGAAGCAAACAAAGCATATCCATAAAAGTTCCTCTGATTGCCACTATTAATAAAATGGAGGTCATAAACAAATTTATTGTGTACTGTTTCTTAAGTGGGGGAGCAGGAAGCAGGGGGTGCTTCCCTGGGACTGAAGGAGGTGTGTGTCTGTGTGTGTGTGTGTTACACAGGGTGAGTACAGGTAAGGTTCATATGTTCTATGAAAAGTAAATCTGCCTGCTGGAACCATTTTCCTTTACACTTCCCACTACTGGGCTGTGCATGAGAATTTAATACTACCTGAAATCCCAAAATGCCTTGGCAGAAGCTTGCAAATTTGCATTTGCAACATACATAAAACAGATATATTTGAATTTCTGGAGGGTATTTTTTTAATGTAGTTTTTTTGTTTGTTTTTTTTTTTGTGTTGTGTTTTTTTGTTGTTGTTGTTTGTTTTTGTTTTGTTTTGTTTTAATTTGATTTGATTTGTTTGTTCTTTATATAAATTCAGAAATGAAAGAGTAGTTTTAAGCAGTCCTGACATGTGTTAGCACAGTCCAATGCACGTCAAGGTCCACCTCCAATCTGCATATTTTTCATTTTCATTCACCCTTTCTCGCAATAAGGGCAACATGCTTATATTTGATGCCAAAGGCTGTTATGAAGCATTATATATGGTCCAAAAATCATAGCAGTGTTATACAAATGACTCAATTTTGAAGGAATGATTGATGGAGAAAGCTACATTTCTTTCAAAATGCCAGTCCCAGTGATTCTTTCTTGTTCTGTGTACAGAGATGGGTTCAGACAATGGTCTCACTTCTAAGATGTAGGTGCTCATATATTTTCCAGGACTCTCTGCTCTGGTTTGCTACTCATGGTAAGGAGTTCTGCAAAGCCTTGTGGTAGTTGTTACACCTGAGGTCAGTCCCTGGAAGCTTGATCCACTGAGATCCACAGCAAATGCTTAAATTATGGCATATTGGAACATGAAGACACTACTTGTGCTGTAGCTTTCTGCATTGCACTTGGATCCTTTTTCAGATAATTGTATTTGGGGCTCAGAAGAATCTTTATACTGAAGAAAATTTGATAACCAGCATGGCACTTAATCTTGTCCCCAGGGCACCAAGCATCAAACATAGCCAAGAGATCCACGTGAATTTTTTTTTTTCCTTAACTTTAATTACTGCCAGGTAAGTTCTGGGCAGAAACTGGACACCTAGCTTAGCTGGAATTCATGAGCTGGAAACCACTAAGAAAAGCCAGTTCCCGTGTTCTACATCCCAAACCCAACATCACGTGGTCACACTGTCATGCAGTAGCACTGACAGCAGCGCAGGAAATAGCTTGGAGAAATGCCCTCATTCTGTTTCATTTGGAGCTCATTTGTTCTGAAACTTCCAGTGGCAAAATTATGGTGCAGTTTTAATAGAAGTATGTGTCTAAACTCATACTCATGTTTTTTCTGCAAATATGGGTTAGAAGATCTCATTTTTCTCCTCCCACACATGCACTCACTGCCAACTTCACAAACAATGACCTGTATTCATCCACGCTGTAACTCTGTTGACATCATCAGGCTACAACAGAGATAGATTTGGTCCAGTGAGGCAAATGCTGTGAAATGGTTTGATTTTTCTCTTTCACCCAAGGAAAATGCATCTGGAAACATATCATACTTCCATGCTGACGCACAGGAATGTCTTCACCATTATCAGGTGACTGATTTTCCTGTAAAAACTCATGAGAGTTTCTTTTTTTAATAGATGCTTAAATTGCAAGTTTTATTTTCTATTGCAATACAAACAATACATGAGTTTGCTTTTCTGTTTATAAACAACTTTTTAGAATAAACAGCATGAATATTTTTCTTTTTCTTTTTATTTCCAAAATGTTAGGTGTTTCCAGCCTTTCTTTTGCTTTTAAAAACATTTGACTTCACTTCAGTGGGATCCATGATCTAAAGATGGAGTATTCAAGAGCACCTAAGTGTTTCTGGAGACTAGCATTCTCAAAAGTAGCTCAAATCATATCAACAAGATTTAGAAACATGGAGTTTCTAAACATAGAAACACAGAGTTCAGGAAGAACTCAAAAGTGGTGTCTCTCAGTGCAACAGTGTTACTTATCTGGTTAAATGAGAGGGGTGCACACAATCCTAAGGTAGGAAACTAAGTTGTGTGGGCCATGAAGAGGAAGCAGGAATGTCAGGAAAGCAGGAATCCTAGAAAGATTAGGATTTGCAGCACATAGCACACTGAGCAGAGATACAGCTAAACAATGTAAAAGTAAAAGCTGTGAGAAAGATCTATCTGAGATTGTGACAGTTACCCAGGGAATAAAAAATACTGAAATTACTACACCCTTGAGATAGGTGCCTCTGTAATGAAGATCTAGAGCCAGAAGTTGTCTTTGGAGTCAAATGACTGGATTACTGTTATTTTCCTTTAAATGCAATTGCTTAAGAACAATATGTCCTTTACTCAAAGGAATATAAACTTCATTTTCTCTACAGTACAGTGGAACTGGAGAAAAAAAGATGTCCTTAGAATGGATTTAATTTTTTAATTTCAGATTCATAACAGAATAATCAAGAGTGCTGTTCACAGAATAAAAAGATGTTACATAGTCTAGCTAATATAAGCAAGAAAGCATGTGGCTAACAAAATCAGTTATCAGGATGTTCCAAATAAAATCTGAATCACCAGCCCCTGATACTAACATGCTTTTTTCCAGAGCTACTGAAAACATGAAATGCTGCTTTAAAATGTAACGCAAGCCTGATATTTCAAATTCACCTGTAAACTATTAATTACAAGTGGGATTTAGAAATGACCATGTCTGAGGATTTTGAGTTTTCTTTGGCTTTGGCATAATCAAAGTCAGATCATCTCCCATAAAAATTACTATAATAATATTTAAACACTTAGAAGGGACTTAATTAGTTTATACAGTCATCAGAGATTCTTGTCTCTTAAGATATCATGCTAATTTTACTACAAGGAATTTCATTGAAAATTTAATTAAAATTATAGCACAAGGATTTAAATTCCTTACCATATTTGAATTTAATGTATTTAATTTTTAAATATTTTTTATACACAGTTTAATATGGAATTAGCTGCACCCACAGAAAAAAAAATCAGGGAATCAAAGGCATGAAGAGTGTGAGAGCAGGAAGATTTTGTAGTAAATAAAGAATCATCCCATGAGTTTGAAAGGGAACCAGATCTTTCAGCTATGTCCTGTGAAACTGATTTCCATCTTGCTGCCTAGTTTACAAATACCACAAATAAATCCCATTAAGAGGACTGTTTTGCATGATGGGAATTCAACCCCTGGTACCAGTCCTTCAAAATAGCATCTAGAATACTGGATGAAAGTGAAAACAACTGGCTGCGTCAAAGTGAAGCTATAGTCTCTTTTGGCACCACTTGCTCCCTGCCCAGATAACTTTTTGCAACTGTTTGCTTTCATATGTGCAGTTAACTGTGAGGTCCATTTTGTGGCAGGACTGCCTACATTAGTGGCTAGCTAGTTTAGGGAGCAAATGTAGTACATCTAGAGCCCAGTGTCCTCTAGAAAAACAGAGCCAGCATGAAATGAAACATCTCATATGACAAATTGAAAATGGAAATGGGGGTGTTTGCCTGGTAGGATATATTTCCTCTTCCCATTTTCAAGTTTCATTTTTAAAGAGGAAAAGATAAACCAGAAAAAGAACTCAAAGTTTAGGAGATTAGGAAGATTAGTAAATGCCTTTTGCCAATATCTGGTGGAGAAGATGTTGAGAAAAACCCATCATACACAGGCAAGTAAAAAATGGAATAAACCAGAATCGAAGAAAGTTTGAACCTGTTTTGAGACTTTTCATATGTGCCTCTCTGGTGCAGAATAGAGGGGAAGTATCACCTCCCTTGAACTGCTGACAATGCTCTAATGCAGCCCAGTAGACTGTTTGACTTTTTTTTCTTTCTTCTTTTTTTACAAGATCAGATTGCTTGTTGGTGGAGATGATATTGTATCATCATATTGGATGTCTCAAAAGGAACCAGTAGATTCTTACTAGCGAGTGTGTGGCAGTGAATATTCTCTGTTTGGGTTATACTTGGTAGGATGGCCTTTGTTTGAATTGCATAGTACAAGCACACACTTGGAAAAACTAAATTATATTCCTTCTTGACAAATTCAGCCTTAAGATGTACTTTATTCCAGCATAAAACCTGTTTAGCAACAAAGGAATGACAGTTAGCTGCCCAAAATCTATGTAATTTTTCTCTACAAAACAGATAACTGAAATGTTCCATACCTTGTGAGATTAACTCCAAGAGCCCTGAGCCTGATTATTTGAAACCTCAATAAATCTTTCAGATGCATAAAAAGCCCACTTAGGTCCCTGGCACTTCCTTTACAGACTGATTCTTCAGGACTGGGCATGGGAATGACACCGCCATAAGAAGACAACAGGGAAGAAGACCTTGTCCTCTTCATGGCTAGAAGCCTTCTCTGCCAGACAGGAAATTCCAGCTGGGCAAGAGAGGACCATGCTCTGAAAAAGAGTAAATGATGTCTTTTAAACGGGACAAATACTTTGGAAAACATAAACCTCTTATTTGAGTACTAATCAGCCTCTTCAGTAACCTTTCTGTTGCACTTTTTGGTGGGAAGAAAATGCGTGTTTCCACTTCCAATGCTTTGCATGCCATCTCAAAGGGATGCTGAGTGATGCAATATACAAATCCCACTGCTGCAGAGACAATGAATGCTTGAAAGCTAAATCTGCTGCCTAGCAATACCTTTGAGAAATGTCAGATTTGGAAGGAAAGCTCCAAAGAGAAAAAAATTACCCACATGCTGACAGATCAGGCTTTCATTTCCCATCTGCTGATGAGAAATGAGATGAAGGTGATAACTATTTGAGAGATGGCTGTATATTGATCCCCTTCCTGAGGAAAGGAAGATGTAATGCATGATAGTTCCTTACCTTAGCTTGCACTTTTCAGGTACTGGGAGCATTAAGCAAGGTTTCCACATGAGCTGAACTGTAGTTCTTGAACCTTGCAGCTCTATGACAAATACCTCTGTGTATACACTCAAGCATGGATTTAGATCACCTCTTTCAGTCCTGCAAACCTATTCAAGCCCACCCTGCCAGCCTCTGTACCACAATGTCTTGTATTCACAATGCAGCTCAACAGCTTCTCTTCTGCTTGAGGGACAACTTAATATGGTATTTTCTGAAAACCGGGAAAAAGTCTTGGTGTTACCCTGGGCTTTTCTGGAAGATGTGTTTCTTTGGTAGTAGCCTGAGTTCAATCTGCTCCATGATGTTCCTCTTGGTTTATTTTTCAAACCATGCCAAGAACCTCAGCCGCATGACTTGGACATTGTCAAGTGGCTGCCCTGTCAATAAACCAGGAGGTTTGTCAAACATATAAGTTAAATTAAATTTTCCCCAGTCTTGGTTCTGTAAAAATATTTTAATCTTCTGTTCCTTAGCACAAAATCTACTCATGCAATTTCTTCATGAAAACTACATTATTATGATTCAGAAAGGAAGGATTGATTTAAAAGATATATGTTATAATGCTCTTAAGCTACAATAGGCCAAAGAAGTTAGAATGAAATTGTTGATTAGAGTCTATTTTACTAACACATATAATATTAATAATTGATTGATTTCAATAGAATTACACAACTTAGTGAAATAAGCAAATTTTACCTAAGGTAAACATTTAAATTAAAAGTTGATGGAAATCTTGATATGGGGCAATGTTGATGGAATTTGAAATATTTATCTCTGGTTCTGAACTCATTTTTTCTCTAAGACTTTGTAAGCTTGCCTACATATATTGTACCCAAAAGAGGAGAAAGGAGTATCTAATTAGAAAAATGAAATGTCAGTATATTTCTGTGTTTCTTCTCTTCGCTCTCCATATGAAATAGATGATTGGTTTAATGTGTTGGGTTTTTAAGAAGAAAATGAATTTACTGTAGGAAGCAAAGTCAAAATGTTTGGCTTATTCCTTTGAATTAAGGTAAGGTTATATTCTTATCTGCTTTGTGTTATTTATTGTTTGATATATTCAATTTTTAGGAACTAAAAGCCTGGATCACGATGGCAATCCCACTGTGCTGTGCTTGCTAAATCCTGCTTTCAGTGGAGCAGAGAGTAGGTTTCATGGCCCCTACCAACATGTATTAAATGCACAAATATAAAGAGGTACCTTCCACAAGTATAGGGCTATTTTGGTGCACGTAGATGTGAGGGTGTGCAGGCACACTTGCTCTTTCACATGTGCACTTTGCCCTCTCACTTTGAGAGTCTGGTGTGCAGCAAGAGAATTTTAATCCCCTTTATTGACCTTTCTGAGAAATGAAGGGAAAGAGGGGAGGGGGAAGCATACACACCTGCAGTTTTTTCCTTTAAAGAGATGACTTGAAGATAATAGAGATAAGATAGAAGAGGAATACTGCCCCTTGCCAGGAGCTTTGCTCACAATGCATACAATACATGGCCTCAGAAGCCGACTGGGAACTGTTGCCATTGGAATGAAGAGCAGTATTGCTGGGGGTCATGGAGCAGGGAGTGCAATTGATTAGAGGTGTAAGTCTTAAGATGGCAGCAGGGAAAATGTTCAGTGACCAAATCAATCTGCTAAATGACCTTTCCTCCAGATGTGTATAACGTTATTCTTCTAAAGCTGAATTTGCATTTAGGTGCTTTATCTTAGCTGGTTTTGAAGGCTCGAGAAGTGGAGTGACTGTCTGTGGGAAGATAAATTAGAACAAAGGATTCACGAGATCATTCATTTAGCATGAGAAATACCTGCCTGATATTTGAAAATGTAACTACAAGGGAATCCAGAAATAAGGTGCAAGAAGCAGAACTTAGCAAATGTTTATTGATGATAGGTAACTGATTGTCATTTAAAGGGCATTCCACATCCACTGATGTCCATTGTAGCTTTTCAGGAGAAATTTAACTGGGTCTTTGGTGAACATCATCCCCACTGTGTGGAGATCATTTTGACAATGTCATTGGATACTATTTAAGGCAGTGGACTCCTAAGTAATTACTCTGTTTTTGAGAAGCTTCATTTATGCCCATTGTAGTATGACATAGTCTGTATTTCTCTTATGAACTTCACTGACAGTTTTAGTATGTAAAAATTAGGACTAGCTATTTTAACCATGTTAGAACAAGATGCTTTTTTGGCCTTACTTCCTTCTGTCTTTTCTTTGCTCTGTAGGGAAAAGAAAATACACTTTGCAGTATGCTTAAATTTAATCCATCCACTTATTCTTGTCACATATTTCTGTATACTGTCATTCAATCTGGCAAAAAAAGAAAATCATACAAAACCAACTCTCCTTTTGTTATGAAATCCTTTTCAACAACAAAAATTCTTTCTTCTTCAAATTCTGCTTATGCCACACTGTGACCTGATTCCTGCTAGTGTGGAGAAATTCACAGTTCTTTTATGATCTAAAGCAGATCTGAACGCAACATTCCGAAGATGAAAGCTGCATGAACAACAGCGTGTAGTTCCTGGCAGAAGTCTCTGTCCTCAATATCCTCTGTCAGGAGAAATGTTTTCAGCTACAAGACCAATTTATGCTCATCACAAGTGAAGAGTGAAAGTGCCTGCTTCCAGATGAACCGCAGTATTCACTGCAGAAAGATTCACTGGTTGTGTTGGTATTGTGTATTTGTACTATAAAAGTTTCAACCACAAAGACAAGTTACAGTGTTGAGTTTCAAATGTTCTTTGATGGATTAGTGCATATAAATGTCTTAATTCTGTTGTGATTTTTGATAGAATTCACTCTGTTAAAAGCTATTAATTCAGGCTGAATGAAAAGTAGTATAAAACATATAATACAATGTTACATCACGGTTTTGACATATTGCATGATTTCAAGATCATTTTGCAAGACAGATTTTATTTTCTTTTAAGTCCGACTACTGAATATATACTTTGTTATGACAAGAGCACTAATGCTCATATCAAAGGAAGATACACATGTGATGGAAAATGTCAGAAAAGATTTCCGTTCCTGCACTAGGAAGTATAAAGGTTACACTACCAGGATCTGCTTTGCTCAAATGTAAAAATAGTACTTATTGAAATGCCTTGAACTCCCACATTTGCTTCTTTTTTTTTTATCATAAGAATTCTTTCACTAGAATACCAGCTAAACTAATCTTTGGATAGTATTTGTTGAAAATTTGATAGTTCTGATAATGATGAATTTCCCTCAGTGTGAGTACCCGTATGCAAGACCAATCCTGTTGCTCTCACATCCTGTTCAGTGGTATCCTACAGCTGGCATCTGAGCAGCACAGTAAGTAGTTGGTATAAGAAATTGTCAACATTTTGCTGTCTTTAACAACTATCCACAGGCGCTACTCTCATGTAACCTCTGCAATCAAAACCAAATCTCCTATTCCAGCTATGATATATGGTGTTAAATCTCCCTGTTGCTGTAGCCAGGAAAGAAAAATGTGCTCAAAGCTTGCTTTTTTTTTTTTTTTTTAAAAGAGTAACACACTTCAACAATCAAAGGGTGACACCAGCTAAGAAGTCACATAGAGCTGTATTTAAAATCATTGGTTTGGGAGTATGGGGTGTGTGTGAGAGGGTTATGTATGGAAGAAATCCCCTTAACTAAAAGCATTAGAAAAATGGAATGAATGTAAAATTCAGCAGTTTAATTGGATCCCGAGGAATTATCTTGGAACCTGCAAAGTGGCTTCCAAGCCCTGCTAACTAACTTACCTTCATCAAATCCTTAAAGGCTTTCCTCACATTGTCAAAAGCATTTTAAGCAAGCACAGCACTCAGCTACATACCATGACAAATTTTGCCTGTAGGCTATTAAAATGGCTTTAAACTATTGAGGCGTGCTCTTAAAATATATATGTATATACTTTGTACATATTTCATCCCGAGCTGGCTCCCTCCTACCAAGCTGCGTTCTTTGTGGGTTTTGGTTTTTTTTTTTTGGTTAGGGTTTGTTTTTTTTCTTTTAGCCTTTATATCTTTGGAGTCTAGCAGGGTTATTAATTAATGAACTTGTGTATTTTCTGTCTTTAGCTGCTGAAGAGTGAGGAACTGTCAATCAGCAGAGACCCTCCTGAATTAGGTGAATGCTGACATTTGGCAAGTGTCATCACAGTTGCTTGTCCATGCCCTTGTAATGCTCTAAGCCAGTGACCCTTCTCTCTTTGTCACTTATTTCAGGTAGCACTCAGAGCTCATTGTGTGCAGCTGAGGTCAACCGCCAACCAACCAAGTGCTCTGTCCTGCTCGCACAAAGCTTTCCCTGAAGGCAAGAGAAAAGAATAATAAAAGGGGGAAATGGCCTGCTGAGCAAAGACTCTGGGTCTTTTATAACAGGAGGTCGTTTTTGATTATAGGAAGGAACCTTCAGTGGCCATGGAAACCAAAATGCCACACAAAAGCCAGAGGGTGCTTGGGAGGTAAACAAGATAGATGAAAGGTGATGGTGCTTTTAATCTCTGCAATCAGTGTGTTTAGGTGGGTGACTTTAATTTAATCCATGTCTGATTAACCCTCTCCCTTTTTCTCCTATAAAATTTTTAAACAAATGTTAAAAGATTCCAGGAGAGGGCTGGTCGCCACAGTGTTTTCATCCTATTCACCCCACTGATGTAATCATGGATGTTCTCATTATCCACATAAATGCCTAATCCTTCTTACTCCCGCTAAGCTTATCCTCAGTGCTATATTTTTGAATGAGAGAGTGAAAGTTCTTATACAAATACAAATTCTTGTGACTTTCTCTTGTAGACACCTAGCAGGATGGAACAACTGGAAACAATGGCACTCAGTAAGGAAACCATTTCCATCAAGAAGCCTTGGACCAGTTTTGTGAAAACTGGTTTTGATTTGGTTGAGTTATGAGTCCTTGAAAGCTGCCCATCGTATGAGCTTAGACGTTTTTAAATAGCAGCAGTGGTTTTAATGACAGCTGAATGTTCGGAAGGAAGTTGTGCCGTGCATGCGTGCGCGGCTAATTTACCTACTTACTGAAAAATATACTCAGGGGTAGTGCTCCGAATGAACCCTGCTACATTCGGTTTGCCTTGGCTTGCACGACTGAAAACTCTCTCCAATGGCTGCGCAAAATTTTCCACAATAATGAGCATTTTATGGATGAGATTTTGAAAAGCCTGTCCCCCTTTAGGATAATGGATCATATTCAGACAGGAAAGGGAAAGGAATTAAAAAAAAAAAAAAGGTCCAGAGGAATTTTTGTTCCTACATCCCTTGAGGTTAAGGGGTGCATTCCATAAAGAGAGGTATTTAAGCACTTTTCTCAGTCTCAGTGTTATTAGAGAATGAGGTTCAAAACCTCTCTGAATCTTGTCCCAGCTGCTGAAAATAAAATTATTCAGTTAGACTCCCTAACCAGTCTGGAGTTAAGGGATAGGTGCTTCAAAATAGCATTTGCAGGAAGAACTAAACTCACTGACTTCAAGTTATCTTAGCCCTTTCCACAGCTAAGATGTCTTTGCCATGGTATCCAACAGCTGCCAGTATCCAACCAAACCCAGGTCCTTTCTTGCGTCCAGCTGCCTGCCTCAAGTCTTTGAAAAAGGAAAGCAAAGATTAGTGTCTCCTTCTAAAACACAAGCAGAGGAGGCACTGTAAGTGGTGCTGTCCACTCTCTGTGTAATAACCTGGCAGTAAGGGTGTTTGGGGGCAAGAGACCTGAGCACCATGCCTTCCTCAATGCTGGGACGACTGAACCCGTTTTTCTGCTGCTCAGCTAAGCAGGTCAAGCCTGGGGAGGAGGACCTTTCTGGCGCTGGAATACTCCTCAAAAACAGACAGCATGACTACGGGCCCAGAAAGAAAAAAAAAAAAATGCCTGTTAGCTCCTAACTCTGTAACTCTGTCAAAAAGGGGTGGTCTGTCTGAGAAGAAACTGCTTAGGTGAAACAGGGAACGATGTGCCTGGATGCCACAGCTGTAGATTTTGGTGTCTCAGCCAGGTAACACTCTCTGAGGAAAAACACTGGTGTTGTTATTTGCCTTCTGCTAACAGTGGGCATTCATATGCCCTTTGAAGTATTCAGATTCTGATCTTCTATTCAGTCTGGAGCTCACTTCTTCCTCCATAGCTCCCCAGTGGGGTCTCTATCCACTAAACTGGAAGATGTTCTCAGACTGCCATCTGAGACAGCCTAAGACAAACTTTTCTAAACAAAGTGAGAAACATTTTGCTTTTCATGGAATCCATGGCTATTTCTTATTTGATCAACCTTGCTTTAGACATCACACAAGCTGGTAGGAGTCTTTCAAGGAGTAGTAACCTCTGATAAATTTCTTTATTTGTTTAAGTATATTCAGGAAAAGTTTTCTGACATTCTCTGCAGAGAGCAAAATTTGGGTTGCTTCACCTAACCAACCCAAGGATTATTGTTGACCATGTATTGTGTCACACTGAAGCACTCACAGCACCATTCTCACAAAGGAGCACAGAAAAACTTGCTAATGCTGCAGTCCTTCCCTAATTTTGTTCAAGCAAAACTCAGCTTAGTATGCTAGTCTATTTAATGAGGACCTTGTGATCAGTAATACCAGTTGCATTTGCCGAGTCCTGGCTTTTGACAAAGTACACTGAATCAAAGAGCCTGTGAAATATTTCTCAGATAGCTATGTGGCAGGGCAATATCAGCCCAGTCGGATGGAAAAGGAAAGAAAAAGGTTCTTCCAGGATTTTGGCAGGTTTCAAAGGACCTTCCACTCATCAGTCAGATGATTGCATTCTCCTTTTTTCTCAGAAGTTTTGTTTGGTCTCCTTAAGAAGGTAAAGAATGAACAGAAAAATCAAAGAAAGCAAGTGGTGGAAATATGCCACATGATGAGATCTGTATCTTAATTTGTAAAGATAAAGTAATATAATATACCATTTAGACAGCAGGTCATAGAACTACTCAAGAAATCCTCAAAAGAGGACAGTGATTGAATGGAAGGGAAAAGACTTTTTACTGACTTGAAGGAAGTGTCAACAATAGCAAGTCTAAAGACTGAGAACATTCTATGAGGAAATGAAGAGAAATGTGATTAAATGATATTTAAGATTATGTTTGTGGACCTGGACTTTTGGGCTATTCATGACTGTTAGCGACTGTTTCTACTTGTCTCCTTAGACTGCTTTAGCAACAACATTCAACCTCTCCACATTCAATAATTTGATCACCCCAGAATGAATGCATTATTTATTACATGCTCCGCTTTGCTGAAAGAGTCCCTAAGTTGCAGTGGGATAAACCTAGAATTCTGAAATAGACCACTTCTCTCTTCACTGTATGATTGGATTTTGACAGGCACAGCATCTGAATCCAGACAAATTGCTAGGGTCCTAGAAATAACAATCACGCTGCTTTCTGGCCAATAAAAGAAATGTTACATGGCTAAATTAGGCAACCCAATGACCACCATGAAATCTATTGAAGTTTTCCTTAGAGTTAATGTGAATGCTTAGTCAAACCTCTTTGGCTGTGCAACTGAGCTTTATCATACTCTTCTTCCAGCTAAAATTATAAATATCCTTATATTTATGCTAGCACAACACCACCTACTAGGAGGCAAGGGTAAGAAAGCTGGCTCTTTCAAAAATTAATGAGCCTTGGAAGGAAATGAAGCTGAGAGAGTATGAAAGCATATGAATTTCTCCTATACAGAAGAACTAGCATTCATTAAGCTGTAACTCTACACTGTTCAAAGCTCCAGTCCACTTCAGCAGTAGACTAGTATGAGTAAGGACTAGAGGGTTCTATTAGTCTATAGTTTCCATTGCCTGGAAAAATATATTACTGCATCTGTGTATAACAAGATTAGCAAAGTCATTTTCTTTGTCACAGAGACATGTGCCTACCTGTGCATTAGTTGTAATAAAATTGGTTTTGCAATAGTCTGAGAATACAGGAGGTTTATCTCCAGTGATAAATTTGGGGCCCTTTGCAATGGTTGCAATTGTAAGCATAATCCTATATTTACACTGTCAGATGATGGGAATCTCATAACTGAGTATGTTGAAAATGGCAGTCTGAAGGTTTTGGTACTAGCTAATATGAGAAGAGATGAAAATGAATGTTCTTACAAATAACTCTATTAAGCAACATACCTTTTAATTGTTCTTTTTTTTTTCTCTTTTTACCTAAAAATATTAGAATTGTAACCCTTTAGAGCTCTCTTTTATGTGCAAGAAAGTGGAAGCTATTGCAAACCAATGGATTGGATTATTCACAGGTTTTTTTTTTCCCAGCTATGACTACATAATTTAGAGGTTATATATGAAGGGGGTGTGTTACTTATTCTTTCTCTTCTATCAAGAAATAGTCTCAAAGAACTCGGTTTCCAGGTCAGAAAGCTAAAGAAGGGCATATTGATCTGGGTTCCTCTTGTTCTGTACATTTCAGACTTTTCCTCATATTCAGTCTTCTACTGAGGGTCATTTCTATATAAAATATTTCTATCAATATGTCTGTATCAAATGAAAGTTCATAGTTATTGAAAATACTGTATTCATAGTTATGCAGCTATGAAGGTTTTTCCTTAATACCACCTTGGAATAAGCTGTACAAAGGGAACACAGATAATACAGCAATGACTGTGCCTATGCTAATGAACCATTATAATTATACCTTCATCACCAAGTGTAAATAAAGAAATACAACCTTACAACTCTGGAAGGAAATTGCTGTCAGACATGATGGATTGTATTTCCCATATCTATGGCTGGTAAATTTATATTTAGGCTTCATTTGATTACTGGTCACTATATTGTGTTTATTGCATCATCAGTCACTAAGAAGGGATCAAATAATTTTCATGAAGACACACATTCAGCTTTAGAAATGGAGAGTTTTGAGGAGACACAGTTTCTTTGTCTATGAAAGAGCAGCTATGCAAAAGGTGAGCTACCAAAAACGGGGAAGATTAAGTCTGTATTCTTTGCAGATAGCCACTGTTGCCATTTTTAAAGAACATTATTAGATGCAAGTAGAGTTGATCTGATGGAATCCAGTATCTGAAACAGTCCTGCTTCTCTCAAGAGTATGCAGGATATGTAGTCCCAAAATCAGAATAGTGTTCAGGTGCTAGTCACAAGAGGGAGCTCAGTGCTTCAGAGCTATAATAGAAATAGATCCAGTCCGAGAAGAAAATCTGAATTGTTTGAAAAGGGATATAGGGTTGGAAAATCAAGAGCAATTTTTCAGTGCTTTGATTATGTTACTTCAACTTGGATTTATCCTAGAATATCAATATCTGGCATTAAAAATATATATTTTGCACTCAGCTAATACATAGCTCATTTTCTCTGGCTTTCACCTCTCCAGTCTCTCATGTTTCTATTTCTTTATCAAAAGTAAGGTTAAAATGGAATGGAACCTGAGAGTTTATAGCAGCATTTTAAGGCCAAAAAAACCCCCAAACCAGTAATATTCTATTTATCCTATTAGTCTTAGGAGTGGACTGGACACAAACTTATTATCATGGTTAAAACATTCAATTAACATACTTGCCTGGATCATTTTAGCTTTAAAAAGTGCAATTTTTGATCTGAGGAACCATCCATTGATAAAATTGTGGCCAGGTGATCCTGAAAGTAGGGGTATTAAAGCTAGAAATCATGACAATTAGCATGAAATTTTCAAGAAATCCAGACATTTTGATCTATGGAGGTGAATAATTTTAAAATTATGTTAATTCCCCCTCAAAAATTATATAATGGAAAAAAAAAAGTATGATTTGTGCATTCCAGAGTTTGTTGTTCCAGATTAAACTAGACTGATTCTTTAACAATAGCTCATTTCTTATTTGCCTCACCCACTTCTGGTGTTGCCTGGGTGATGTAGTTGTTCAGATGTTGTGGGCTTCTTCAAGTGTTTACTTATCCCTAGTGCAAAGCCTGTGAAAAGGATTGGCTTGCTGAATTGGATTTACAACTGCTGTTCTTCCCCAGAACAGTGGAAAGTAACTGAAATGGTCATATTCCACCTTCTTGATGTAGATTCTTTTATCTTCATGTCTCTTAACCTATTCTATCTTTGACAGTCTCTCCCTTTTTCATGCTCTTTCTGTCATTTCCCACTCCTTCTTGCAAAACCTTCATTATCCTCATATTTTCTTGGCCAGCTGCTTTGAAAACATCTGGTGAAGTGGGTAATTTAAAAAGTAGAGTCTGTACATATCTCACCAGAAAAAGATTTGTCATGGTTGCAAAATAGAAGCTGAAGCAAATAACCTCTGCTATACCCTTTCTAGGAAGTTCTGGATCCTGTGACAGTTAGAGTGCTTGAATCAAGTTTAGGTCTAAAAGGTACACTTTCAGACTATAGTCATGGACCTCATGACAAAAGTACTTGTTAAAATTCCATACTCTGTGTTACGAAGTTGTGAAACATAAATCAGCCTAATGATCCCTTCTGGCCTTACGAAGTTTTGCTCTTTTAATTTAAAAGGGCCACTGTGTCTCTTTGGTGAGCACCAAATCAAGTTGTAGGATGTTACTAAGGTTATTTATTAGGAAAAATCCATAAACATTAAATATAATAGCGTATTTCTTAACATATCCATTTTAAATCAATCACTTTATGAATTAGGTTTATTTTTAAATTTTAAAAAGTTGTTTTCTAAAGAGAAAGCACTGTAATTTTGGATAACATAAGCTTGTGCTTGCAAATAGTTGAATCCTTGAATTAAGAAAAAAACCCAACCTCAATTTTGAATGCCATCAATGATTTACACAAAGATAGATTTACACAAAGTGTAATTCAGAATTTATATTTCCATGTATAAATAATGGGTATATAATGTATAAAGAAAAAAAGACTTGATTAAAGTTTTACACTTTTGTTGTATTTGGCAGAAGATAGAATGATGAGTACCCTGTTTTGGGGTTTTTTTGTTTTTTTTTAGCTGAAGTACCTTTTATCCATTAAAAGCATTCTTCAAAAATTTTTGGCCAGACTATGTGAATGTCTAGTTTTAGAACTATTTCCCTGCTTGTTTCCCAAAAAAGCAAAGTGTGCATTATTACATTGTCTGAATAGCCTTCCATTTCTGTTTATTGTCAGCTCCCCTAAAACTGTAAAAACTTGTTGGCCAGTTTTTGATATAATTCCTATGAGTTTAATCAGCAATAACCAACTGTTTGGAAAAGAGAGCCTGTTAGGGTCCCATTAGGGAAAATGTACAGACAGATCTTCCTATTTTTTTTTTTTTTTACCTTATGGATGTGCAAAAATAAAGATGCAGCTACTATTTGACTGAGACGCACTTGTATCAATAATCAGACAACCAACACATACGTGACTCAGCTATAATAAACGATGCCCCTTCCTTTCCAGCAGGTCAGAAAGTGGAGGATTTGCAAGGCAAATAGGGATACTCCAGTGTGTGGAACAGGAGACACAAAACACTAGGAAACCAGGCTTCATTAGTTGCTCTTTTCAGTAGCAGAGACAATTCACAAAACAGAGGAGACACCTTCTCATATGGCCATTAAGTTCAAAAGAGGCTGAGTATCTTACCCTGAGAGCAAAACTGGGGAAATCCTGCTTTTAACCATCTAGTTGCCCTTGTGATCAAGGCAACAAAACAAGCTATAAATTAGCCCAGGACAATTTGAGCTAATTCCAGTACCCCTTACGGGCAATGCCTTGGCAGCCAGGATCTGATGGCTGTGAGATTCCTCAGCCACACTCTTCACCCAGAGATATCTCATTCCCAAAGGCTTCTAGCTGTATCCCACTGCTCTTCTCTGAGGAAGCCTGAGGAGGCACAGATGGTCCAACTCTACAGCTGTAAAGTCACTAAGAACATCAAAGTCAAGACTTCATTTCCCTCCAGCACAGCAGGTTTTAAAACAACAACAACAACAAAAACCTCCTGAACTGTCTATAGCTCAGGAAGTAATCCCAGCACAAATTGGCAAGAACTCAGATAACTTCAAATTGGAAAATGTGCAATTAATTTGCTAAATGCAAGGTGACATGTCTGAGAGGATGGTCTGTATTCGAAATCAAGGACAGTTGATTAAAAATTGTGCTCTCTACTAAGAAGGAAATAGTCATCCTTAATCTATGATTTAGAGCATGATTTTATTGTACTCTCATTCAAGTATGCAGTGCCTGATTGAAAAGGAAGCAAATCTAATTAATTAATATTGGCCTCTCATTATCGTGCATCTGCCCTGCACTTTCTGAATGACAATCCTAAACATCAGAAGAAGACAGAACTCTTTATAATCAAGGATCTTATAAACAACAAAATAAAAAATAAAAAAACCCCACAACTACCCGAACCGTATCCTATTGCTAAGAATAATCCAACGGCATTTCAGCGGCCCCGCTGAACAGACAGGCCTTACATCGCGCTCCGAGTTTGGCCAAACCGGGGCCCTGGCGTGGGGCCAAAGGAAGCAGGTTTCAGCGGCGTGAGCCCTCCACTGAGAACACCCTACCGCCGCTCCCCCCCGCCCGGGGCACCGCGCATTCATTTTATGTGTAGTGCTCCTGTGCCTCGCAACTGCTATGTCTGATATTTTCTTTATGACTTCAGCTTATTTGAAGATTTGGCTGCAAGATGTATTTTCGCACAGTGCTCGATACAAAGTCTAAAACTCGAGCTCGGAAAGGCAGTCTACCAAATTGAAAGGGGCTAACTTGATCTCTGGATATAAATAGCTGTGGAAAGACAGGGGGACCTACTCCTATGCAGTTTTGATAATTTCTGGCATTTGTGATGACACCAAAAAATGTTATACCAAAAGTACATGCAACCTTAGCTGTGAGTTGGGTGAAATTTCTTCACAGATACCCAACAGAAACATAGAGAAGTCAGAAAAGCAGCATTAAGTCACTAGTAGCAGGTAACAACCACAAATACTCTGATATCACCACCTTTGTACTCTATGCCACAGACTGGCATTCCAGCCTCTAACTTTTCTAACTGCAACATCCCTCTAGAAAGCTACCAATGACCAGTATGTGGGTTTCTATGGAACTTTGTGCCTGAAAAACTAATTTGGAGCTTGGGCAGGGGAGTGGTGGAGAGGGGAGAGAAGAGAAGGGGAGAGAAAGAAAAAATATTGGATGTGTAAGCAGAATCACAAGTGCATGAACTGCGGGTACAGTGTCACAGAATCACAGAATTTTCTGCATTGGAAGAGACTGACAAGAATCTTTGAGTCCAGCTCCTGGCCCTGCACAGGACCATCTCCATGTGCCTGAGGATATTGTCCAAGAACTTCTTTAATTCAGACAAGCTTCATGCTGTGGCCACCTCCTTGTGGAGCTCAACTCTGCGCTCAACTCTGTGGGTGAAGAACCTTGTTTCTAATATCCAAACTAAAACCCTAAGCCTTCCCTGACACAACTTCAGGCCATTCCCTCTGGTTCTGTCACTGGTAACAAGAGACGAGATCAGTGCCTTTCCCTCCTCTTCCCTTCACAAGTAAGTTTTCTGTGGTCTTTTAAAAGTTATGGATTGGTGCATGGAAGAAGGGACATCTGCTAGCTGGACATGGATTTCCTTTTCCTTTCTCTTTGTGTTTCTAGATTGTGTTTTGTATTGTACTCTAAAGGTTATGTTCCAGTCTTTGCAAAAATAAAATAAAAGTCAGCCTGCTGACAAATATGTTGTTTCAGATGTTTATCTTCTCAATTGTTGATGAAAAGCCTTTCCAATTTGTGCATAGACTTCCATCAGGAAAAAAAATCACAAATACAAAACACTTGTTTCAACAAATTTTCTCTCAGTGTTTCAAAAGGCTGAATAATATTGAATGAACGAAATTAAAGATATTGTCTGTTGCAGAAACAAATCTCTAAGCCATTAGGAGACTGCTGTGGCTGTATTTTTCTCTGTCCATGCTGTTAGGATTTAGGGGTTAAAAAGAAAAACTATATTTGTATTTCTCCACAGAAAAATATGCCAGTGATCTGACCTCAATCAATGAACTCTGGAGACGCAGCACAGGTGCTAGAGATGGCTAAGAAGAGACAGTTGGAGACACATATTGATTATTTTTATTGTACACTTCACACTGACACTTGACTGATAAATCCAAAACACCTAACTCTTTCCAGCAGCTGCAAAAGAGGTTGATTTTTATCTCATCCTTAGCATTTCCATCAAGTGAGGCACTATAAAATTGCAAACTCAAATTGAAAAAAAGGTCAGACAGAATCAATATTTTTACATGCACTAAAACATTAAAAAACTGTCCAGATGGATATTTTCAGGTCTGCTGTTAATATATGGAGTGAGTTCCATGGATGATACTGTGATTTGCCAAAGTGCTTAAGCATATATTTGATTTTAAAGTCTGAATAATCCCATTTGCAACAGAATTTAAGCAGGCATGCCAAACTAAGGATGGAGTTGGAGACAGATAGCAGTCCTCCCACACCCCTCAATCATCACCTTTAGGAGTTTTGCTATTTTGATGCAGGTGGCCCAGCTATTTTGCAGGAATTTAGGTTTGGCAAGCATTTACCTGGAAACCAGGATAAAAACACATTAAAAAATTAACCAAATCATATGATGGAGAAACAGCAAAAATCTGTTATTATGGAAAATAAGCAGGAAAAGGTAAGGTATTTGTAGGCTGTAGGGTTTATTTATGGCTTCAGTTGCTTCAAGACCATCATGATTACAAAGAAGTCTGCAATTAATATTTCCTATAATATTTCACGGTCAAGTTCTTATAATAATTTTATATTTGATCAAGTGTGTAGGAACTTCTAACTGCATTCAAAATGAGCAGTCTGGAGACAAAATAATTATCAGAACATACAATGGATTCAGTGAAAAATTCTACTAGATTCTTGTTTCACATGTAGAGCAGAAAGAGTAGGTCTAAATATAGTCACCACAGAGGCTGAATGCCTCATTTCTCTTACTCACTCATTCTCCTGGCATTAGAGCCAAGTTAAAAATCATTAATATCTCTATTGCCATGAAAATCTGGACATTGTTTGAATGCATTTTTGAATTTTTATAGTTGACCTCTCAAAGTATTCAAACATGGGGTTCCATCTTTAGTTCGTATGGATACAATATTGCAATATTGGAAGGCCACAGTACAATAATAATAGTTGTAACGCCAGCCTCACTCTTGCAAGTTATTTTATATGCAAAATGAGGGGACATTTAAAATAAACTTGAGCATGTCTTTAAAGGCCTAATTTACTCAAAAATGCTATTATCTACCTGCATAAGAGAATAACTGGTTATGTTGTGATGTCTTAAATTCTGGAGCTTTTAAATCCTCTAACCACAATTGTTGGTGAATCTGTCCTGAAGATTTCCGTGTCACTTGTCACTAAGCATTTTCCCCTTGCTTTCACAAGGGTGGAAAAAAAAACCTAATCAGTCTGGATTCATCATGTTAAAGGGTATTTGCTGAAAATTCATCCCATGTGGTCAGTGTAGGTTGGCAAGTGCCAGATTTTGTTAACAAACTCTATCTACTAAATTTACCACCAAAGTAGAACCTGCCAGAGACCACTTTCCTTGATGGCATTGCTGACAGAGTCTTTGTCAAACCCGGAATGGGCAAACAAGTTAAAGAAAAGAAGAACTGACTTAAACAACTGTGCAAAACTCAAAGTGTGTTTCCAATGATTCAGTACTTTGGTTTGGAAAAAAGCTGACATAACCTTTCTTGTCTGGTTTTTGTTCTGTAGTCACTTTCGAAATTCCTGACTCAAGCCAGGCCAGTGAGTGGAAACAGAAAATGCTACAGACCTACCTTTTCTTGTGGCTTAAAAAAATGAAAAAAAAAAAAAAAATATATACACATATATATATACACACACAAGGAAAATATCTCCATCTCTCAAAATTACAAGAATTTCAGATTTTGCAACTAACACCAAGTTTTGCAAGTCCAAGTTTAAGCCAATCTAAATCCAACTTCCCACTGGCCAGAACCCCCCCCCCCCCACCAAATAGTTGTTGGTGGTGATAATTTATGTCAGAAAGCTGATGTGACTCCAGACTGGATTTATACATGGATACAAGTTTCCTTAATGATTTAAGAGATAGAAATGTCATCATAATTGTGTTATCAAGAGAAATTCAGCTTCACTTAAATAGGTTGAAAAATATTTGTATTTTATATTGATAGCATCCTTATATAGCCGGATTTGAAGGCTGCAACTTTTCTTTCCAAGTCACAGAAACAAGAGGAGGTAATGCTTTCATCAGTTTTGTTTTGGCACATGGTAAAGAGATAATGGAAGTTCTGTTACAGACAGCCTTGAATCCAGATATGATTTATTTCAAATTAAATATGAGACCAAACACAGGCTAGACAGCCTCTGTTTCAAAAAAGGAGGCCTGGAGAAACTTATGAAAACTCTTCCTTAAGATTTAGCAAAACAGAGTTAGATGTGAGTTCTCAATGATGAGAACAGGATTTAGACTGAAAAAAAAATTAACGTGACAGAAGGAGAATAGTGTTTTGTGTCATCCAGCAGCAGTGACATTGGCATTATGGCCAACAAATTAAGGTAAACCGGGTAAATTAAGAAATGTATGTAGCAATTAAGACTGATGCGGACAAAATATAGGCAAAACCAAATGTGTTCATCAGAGGTTCAGATAGTCTCCATCTCACGATGTTGAAATTAATCTATCCACTTGCACGATCTTGTAGCAAGGACTAATGACAAGTTGGGTGTGTAAATTCATCTGGTGGTGCAGCAGCTCAGTAAACTTAAAGCACAGACATGTCATGGAATCTTAGAATTGTAGAATTGTTTGGGTTGGAAAAGACCTCTAAGTTCATCAAGTCCAACGATTAACCCAACACTGCAAAGTCCACCACTAAACCATGTCCCCAAGTGCCACATCTATGCATCTTTTAGACACCTCCAGGGATGGTGACTCCACCATTTTCCCAATCAGTCTCTTCCAATTCTCGATAAGTCTCTCTGTGAGAAAAGTTTTCCTAATATCTAATCTAAACCTCCCCTGGCACAATTTCAGACCACTTCCTCTCATCCTGTCACTTGGTCCAGGGGGAAGAGACTAACCCCCACCTGGCTACAGCCTGCCTTCCTGTAGCTGCAGAGAGTGATAAGGTCCCCTCTGAGTGTCCCCTTCTCGAGGCTAATCAACCCCAGCTCCCTCAGCTGCTCTTCATAGGACTTGTGCTCCAGACCCTTCCCCAGCTTCCATGCCCTTCTCTGGACATGCTGCAGCACCACAATGTCCCTCCTGAATTCAGGGACCCAGAGATGGACTCAGATATTAAACAGAACTGGCCTCCATACTGAGCTCTGGTCAACATTACTTCTGCCCAGCCACCAACTGGATGTTATTCCATTCTTTCACAACTGTCTTAAAGCCACTGCACCACAAGGAATGATGAATCCACTTTAAACTACCCAGGCTTAGGACAAATAATGAGATTAGCCAGGAGCAAATGACTCCATAGACATCTGATGAGGATGGTTGGACTGTCTGAAGTTCTGGCCCTTTGCTTTGACTTTGTGTTTTGGTCAATAATATCTTAATGAGTACTGAACACGCAGTTCATGGTGTAGATAAAGAGGACCTAAAATCTCTTTCTCTTCCCAAAGGACTGTGCTCATCACTAAATGAGAGAATCAGCTTTCTTCTTGCTTATTTTCCCAATGGCCCCATTTTGATCTGCAGAGTGGAAAATTTTTAGCTTAAAACTATGTGGTGGTGAAGGTATTTTCCAAGGAGGTGGGAGCTGTGGGACTGTTTTTTCTGAAAATGAGGGAAAAGGTCTTACACATCTGGTGCTCTAACTGCTAAACAACTGTGCAGAAGTCTGGGCACAACTTGTTCCTCTACCCATGTGCTTAAAAAGAAACTTTCCAGATGCATAATGAGGGGAGCCTCATTCCTACCTCCAAGTCTGGGAGATTTCAAGCTGTAAATCCCAGGTGTGTGTAGGTTTCTATCTCAATTGTAAAAACATTCTTCTATGAATGTGAGAGAGACATGGATTCAAACATATTTCATTCCTAGGTGGTGCTATTACTTGGCTTGAGGCTTCCTGTCTCCTTAAAGGTATAGGCATCTCTCAAGTCTAGAGTTTAATGCAGGTGAGGACCTAACTCAGAATTATGAATGCCATTCTCACTGAACTTCAGGTTCTGTTATGCTTAGCTGGGTGTTGCCTATATACTTCTGGAAAGCTTTTTATGAAGACCAAAATAAAGAAAATTCTCCGTCATTATATGCCTGTCACTCCACCTTCTCTGTGAGCAAGCTGTGTTTCTTAGCTTTTGCATGTGCCTTTTAGACAGTTGAGAATGAAAATAACCTTACTGTGCCTTAGTCCTCTTGGACTGCTCTTTTTCAGAAAGAAATTGCACTTTCACCGGAGGTAAATTTGCCAGGAGAAGCCCAATCTGTGTGATCCCTTTCTCAATTATTTTGGAACTGTCAGCAATATTCACTGTGTTTTAGAGGACGTTAAGGATTTGATCCCTTAAAATTCAACATTCTGAAGTGATTCTGAGAGGTAAAGCCCAAACCATTGTACAACTTTAAATATACAGATTTTGTCCCGTAGTCATAAACTTAACTGAAAAAACGTGTGTTGACATTCTTGTGAGAAAAAAATACAAGGGGAAATTAATCCCACTTATATGTTTGGTGAAAAGCTGGTTTGGAGTTTATATAGTGAGAAAATGCTTTATTTTTTTCCTGCCTTTTTTTTTTGCTTTGCTGTTATACTACCTCTCATATTTTTGCCTCGTGCTTTAATGACCTCCTTTCAAAAAATCTTATGAATGTAAAACACAGCCTGAGTATTTTAGGACATCTTATAGGTGTGTGCTAGCAGGTGTATGCTTGAAACATTTTGGAATCAAGAACGAGCAACTCATCCAGCTCTATCTCTGAACCTCACAGATCACACATGAAAGTACAGATTTTTATGTGCAAAGGTATAGGTTGATTGCTGTAACATTTTTCCTTTTTATTCCATTTGAATTCTATGGATTTTACCAGATTTACAGAGATGTAAAGTTGAAATAACACAGTGTTAAATCCAGCACATTAAAAACCATAAGTACTTCTAGTGCAGTATTCACCCAAATAATTCTACAGTTACATTCTCCTACTCCTTGCCAGACACTTTGTTTTTGTCTGCCTTTAATTTGGAAGCTTTTGGGGAAAGAAAATGTCACTATTTCTTTTTGTAAGTTTACATAAACTGCACTCTTTACTGCAAGATAAATAATGAATAAAGTCTGCTCATGCTGCTTGAACAAGTTTGAGAAGCCTTGGAAGAAGAGAGCTGACAATGCAGATTTAATAGTTTGATCAGTCAAAGCATATTCCCAACAATAGAATCAGATTGATTCCCAGCAGCCATCTGCCACTGAATGCCTTGTGATTTTGCATTATCAACTGAAAATTGATTGAATGGCATCCCCTGAGCTTTAATCTTTTTCCTAATTGCCTGTGATGTATTTTTCAGGAAAGCTGACAGCTTTGGAAGGGTTTGAGTTGCTCTGTTAACATATCTGTTTTTTCATCTAGTCGCACAGACTGACTGGAAATCCAGGGATAGTGGGCTTTTGTATAACTTCCAGACAGATTTAATTATTAGTAATTACATAGCAAAACAAGCAAAAAGACTTTCATGCAGTGCTTTTTGTCATACTGCTGTCCCAGACCAAAATGCAAGCATATGCTTCTGAGACAAAAGGAGAGGCTGGGAAGGAATCAGTGCTACCTCGATGCAGTAAAAATTGATTCTCTGGGGGGTACCCTGGAGGAAAGCATCTGATCTGTGGTGAACATCTGCATTTGGATTAGTCACCTGAGCAGGGAGGGGAAAAGGATAGTTAATCTCACTCTAATGCAGACAATTAAATTATGTGAAATTAATTATTCTTTAGTAGTATGTCCTTCACTCTTTGGCTATGAAAGCAACCTGTTGGCATTAGTTCAAGTAAGGGCATCTGCACCAATGATATGTACAGCTAGGTTAGGTGAATCATTCCTTGATGGTTTTGTGTCTAATGGTAAATTAAGCAGTGCCAAGTAATGAGCCTGGCTATTGGAATTCAGTCATCTGTAACATTATTATTTAATCAGCCCATGGTTTGATTTTGGTCTACTGCACTTAAGACTACACTAAACAATTTCTGGGCATATTTTGGGAGCACACATCAACATTCCTAGCAGACAATGGGAATGTAGGCACCCTGTCTTTGAAGGTAAAAGATTTTAAAAATGTAAATGCAAAAAAAAAAAAAAAAAACTTCAAGTGATGTTTAATTTTCTACTATAGATGTATCTGGAACATCTAAGTTTGAGAGTAATGGTAGGGGACAGTAAGCCTTCATAATGCAATATGTCACATATTTTCATTAGTTTGTTGACTACAGCATCTTAGTTTATCTCATAATGGCAAATCTGCAGACAAATGAAATCAGGATGAGAAGTTTTAGAGGATTTCCACAGTACACAGTGTGAATCACAGTGAAACATCTTCCTGAATAATGTTGGTACATTGGAAAAACATAATATGGCCTGCTGTATCTGTGAATGCATCAATTGGTCCAGTACAGCTTCTGCATGAGGGTCCTGATATAAGCAAAATTATAAAAACAATCAACATTTTTTTTGGTGCAGTCAATTTGCTACATTCTATATGCCTCCTGTTCTTGTCTAAATAATAATATAGAAAATTCATGAGCCCCATGGGATATATTTTAATTAAACAGCTACTATAACATCCACCCTCTACTATGGAAAGTTGTTTGACTTTGTAGATTTTTATGACAGCACATCATTCCTATTATAGCAAAACAGTATTTTAGACTAGGCATAATTTTTTCCTGATATAACCAAGATTTTCATATGTAATATGGAATTAACTGCTTAGAAGCTAAATACATATGTATACTTTGCATAGTCATCAGGACAGAGTAATCACACAGGTTCCCTCTCTATTCTGGATTTATATATTTATGCTATTATCAACAATGTGAATATAACACTGAATATCTTTTAAAAAACAGAATGTCTAACAGTTGATCTGAATTCTGGGGTAAATTATTCCATGAAAATGACATCTGCAAAGTGTATACTTTAACATGAAACATATATCAAGTAAATAATTTCTTTAAATATATTCATTTACTTATATGGAATAGATACTATGCTCTCTGATTCAAACGAAAAATTACAAAGTCAATTAGAAATGAGAACTGGCTGTTTGCAATTTTCTAAGATATGAGAAACTGCTGAGCCAATTGGTAATTTCAATTTGCATGCTTATTTCCCTATTAATGCTATTGTAAAACAAAGAATAAACAGGCTTTGCTCTGCCTGCTGGTTAATTAGCCATAACAAAACTTTCTGAAGTGTTGTACCTCAGCAATTGAGGGTATCATGGTTGTAGACAGTGGCCTGCCAACAATAACATGAAAAGACCCTGAAACTTGCCAAGACTTCCCCTAAGCATGGCTGGGGCTTCTCCAAGTTGTATGAACCATTTCCTGCAGATGGGTTGGGCTTTTTGTTCAAACAATTTTCAGAAGTTATTTATATCTCATATTTTGGGTATCTTATCCTTGATGCCAGACAACGGTTTGGATTATCCAAGGGAAAGAGTGGGGTGCAACAGAACTGGGGCTCCTCAGTCAGTGGTCTGCTGAGAGCAGGTGGACAGAGAGCGAGTGGGATATGGTGGACTGGGAAGGGAGAGGGGACCATGGCCTTTGCTTTCTTACTGACTGGCTAGAGCATCTCAGCTGGAGCTGATAGGGGAGAAGCTCAATGCCGCTGAAAGCCTGCAGTAAATTAGTAGCATTTGGGAACAGAAGGGAAACAGGAAAGAAATTGGGCCACAGCATCCCAGAAATGCTCTGCCTCCCAAGACTTTAATTGGGTAAGTGCCACTGAAGATGCCATTCTTTGCTTTGGAGAGGAGCTAAGTTAAACCTTGGCTCTTGCTGAGTGCCTGCCAGTCTCATGCAGGCAGGACCTGCAGGGTCACCTGGCCAAAGGCATGCATGCATGCCCATGGTTTTCATGGAACCTCTTTTCTGAGGAGAGCTCTGAAATTGTGGCCCTTTGCACAGCAGAGATCTAGTAAATTTGTGTGCATGGATATGCAAATAACCTCCCTGCTTGGACTCTGAGATCCTCTGCCTTGGCTGTAAACCTGTCCTTTAACAGTCATGTTATCCTAAACGCACAAAGGAATACTAAGCATAATACAAACTTGGCTCACAAATGCTCCCTATTGTCTTAGATTAAACACTTTTCTCTGGCTGCATCTATTTCAGGTCTGAACAACTTTATCACTGGCTCTGATAAGGTTAATTGAAACTTGTGGAGAACACATAATTTGTGCAATAATGAAAAAGAGCAGAAATGTTCTTGAGTAAGAGATGCAGTTACTGTGGCATACACGGTGACACCTCTAAGGACATTTGGATAAAATTTACAGATTGTCTTAAGAAGGAGGAAGGATAGAAAATGTTTGTGAGAAAAATTGCAAATCAAGCTATGAAAAAACAGTGCGATACCTCTCCAGACAAACACTGGCCATGTGGCATTGTACTCAGAACCACCTAGGTATGCTTCCCAAGTAGTCTAGCATTTTTCTAGCATTTGTTCTTCATCTGGCTAATACTGTTTACTCACTTACTGAAGTCTAATACCTGTTATATGATAAAAGACATATCCAAGAAGCCCACCATCTGCTTTATCAACCAGCAGTCTTGGCCACAGCTTCCATAACAGCCATCTAAATGCAGTTCATTCTCAGCTGGCAAGCTCCATGTCTGTGGGAATAGTCACTTGGGGAGTGGGGTGTGTTCGCTCATGACCAAATGAATGTTGTGCTGAAGGAAAGATGTAGATGTAGGGAGAGTCAGGGAGAGAGGAATGTTTGTGAAGAAAACACTTGTGAAGTTATGCCTTCATTGTTGCAAAGCTATAGTTCTTTGTTCCCTTGGAAAGGCAGGTGCAAATTGGGTGCCAAATGGAAACCCAAACTAGTGGTACCTGGCTCTCATCTTGCAATTCCTTCGGATAATTTTGAGTGAGCAGGTACACAAGCAAGGCAATGGATAATCAGGCTCCTCAGGTAGGCAGGTATGTATCTTCCACTATAGAAGCCATGGGAAATGTTGTGTGATGTGGTTGCTTTGAATGTGTTTTATTTTGCTTTTTAGCTGGCTCTCTGAAAAATAGGAGTAGTGCCAAATCTTCTAAAACTGACAATGAAGAAATACGTCTTATTTCGGGATAGTTTTCCTTGGTGATGGGAACAGAAATGAAGGATTTCAGAGAGGTAAAAAAAAGAATGGGGGATGCAAAAACATATTAACCTTTCAGTTATTTTTTTTTAATAAAAAGGAATAATTATTTAACTTTCCCTGTGCAATATATTCAATGTGTACTTTCTGCTGTGTATCGAAGAAGAAAATTAACTTACAGGTTTATTTTTGGTACTTCAGCATTGGGGCTAATAAATCAATTTTAATTTTTAAATAATATTTTGCCATTCTTAAAAAAAAAAATTCTACTCTCTATTCTAAAGCTGCTCCCCACCTTCTTTAAAAAGAATTCTAAAAAAAAATTCCATTCTAAGCTCTATTTTAATTTTCAGAATGGCTTCACCAGATAAGTTGTCACTCTCTTCTCTGTTCATTTCCTTCTTTGAGAAGTCAATCTTCTTTTTTTTTTTTTCCCTGGTTTTTATTTTTTAATGCTTTTTGCAAGAATCACATCTAAACTTTTTTGTTATCATCCTCTTGCTGCAATGTTACCATTGCAGCAACTATAACAGAGGCTGTTGCATTTGATTTTCATGATTCTTTTTACTGTCCTTCTGGATATATGGCATGTGAATGTTTTAATATTACATTTCTTTCTAATCATAATACATCTCAGTCTATCCCCCAAAACATGAGCAACACTAGTTTGTCAGGTAAATCAAGTCTGCATCAGTGAGTCTGGGTGACTTTTTCTCTTAACACTTACCAGAAGGTAAAGGCTTTTGATAAGAACTGCAGCATGGGTTGATTGTACCTCCAAAGGAGCTATGTGGGTAAACCTGGGCGGCATGTAACTTAGGCTTTATTTCAAAAAGACAGAAGAAGGAAATGGAGAACCAGGATCCGACCTCCAGGCAGAAAAATGCCTCTTGGCCAAGGAATTACAGATGCTGTTGGTAAGATGGGTCTTGATTCCTGAGTTCTGCTACCAAAGCAGTCCTTCTCTGTGTTTGGGACCCAGGCCAGACCCCAGGCTGATGCACCCTGTTTTGTTGCTCTTGAGTTTCTTACCAAGTTTGACACTGTCTCTGCCAACAATTAACAAAAGCTTTGGCCTCAATCTTGAACATGATTACCATAAGCATCTACTACAGTAAATATTTCACTAATGTCAATGTCTCCCATTCAGTTTAAGTCCCATCTTAAAATAAAAATATTTCACATCTTAAAATAATAACTTCATGTCATCTACTGCAACTTTCAACAATCTCAAAAAAATTGGCAGACTTCAGAAAATACATGCCAATTTCTGCAGTCCTTTGCATCCTTTCAGTGAAATCTCATAACATTCAATTGGATTTGCCTTGAGAAACAAATGAGTAGGAGTTGAGTCTGTCAGAGTCAACATTGCTGTAGTCAAAACTAAAGGTGAGGCACCTTTGAGGAAAGGGCAAGGGCTGCATGCAAAGTGGTGGGGACAAAACTGGGAGGCAGAAGCTTTACAGGCATCTCTCAGATGTGGCAAACAGCTGAGGGCTGGTTTTGGGGGATGGGAAGCCTGTCTGAAGCAGAGGAGCATTTCTGTCTATTTACGAAGATTGCCTCTGGGAATGCCCCTCACCAAAAGTGGCCAGCAGTTTTGGTCAGCAACCTCCTGGAAGTCTGTCCTCACCACAGGCTGCCATCTCCTGACTACATCATGTGTGAAATGACTGTTCCTTACTTTGTACAAATGTGTTCCTATGGTATATTAAACTTAGCACAAATTCTCTGAATTCCAAGTAGATGGGAACTGAGGCAATTCTGTGAAGTTCCACATGTTGTAAAAGGAGTACTGCTTAAAAGCATTTAGTATTATTAGACTGGATTTCCCAAAAGAAGAAATATGTTCTGAATGTAAGATCACTTTATGTTTTTAGCCTCCTAAATCCATCTTCTTGTTACAAATTTCCTGATTCTTTTTTAACCTATCTTTCTACAGCAGAGCTGAACAATCTGTTGTGGATATTTCTGTAAATGTTATTACATATGTTTTCCAGTCCAGGCAATCAGTACCTATCCAATTGCATATCTTTAAGCAGCTCACTAAAACTGGAGCTCAAAAAGGATGCAAAAAATGGTATTTCTATGTGTAGGAGGATGGGAGTGAGAACGTAGCTCTTTCCCTCAGCCCTGGTGATTTACATGGAGTAACATCATAAACCTGTCTCAGTGTGGGAGGCTCCATGAACAAACCATGAATCTGTCAAATTCCAGTCTCTCTGGTATACTTGGTGCCAGTTCAAAATCTTCTCAAGGCTGAAAAAAAGAATTCTAAAAATAATATCTCCCAGATATATAAAATAGACACCACAAAATGCAGTGATAAGAATTTAATAAGGATATTAGTGGATATTTGCTTTCTTCTTTGGTAGTGTTTGACTTCCTACAGGTTTTTCCCTGATTATAAACCTATCTGCTTTATCTGCAATGGTCACCTGCAGTCTGCTGACTCCTCATAGAACTGTCTCCACTGGAAAAAAACAATAAAACTTGTTTGATAAATAAAACTTTTATCTATACACTTGGTCAAATATAATTTGCCAAGACTTTCAAAATCTACATCTGTTCTGTATACAATTTGTATTGCCATTTGTTCCACAGATGTGTAACAAGACAAATACCTGTCCAGGCTTACATGTGATTCAGAAATGCATATGTTAATCATGCTGGTGGAAGGAGGTGAAGGAAAAGACAATAAATCAGCCTACAAATGGTTTCACTTGGAAAGGTCTAACAGAACAGGGTTATTTTTATCCTAGGATGCTTTTAATTTGAATCAAAAATGCTTTACCACATGTTCTGCCAGCAGTTCAAAAGAATTGGTAACAAACATTTAATCTTTTTTATTCTGGGATTGGCACTAAGCCCTCATCAAAAAGAGTATGCAGTCAAACAGCTTATCTCCACTGAGCTGTTTTCCTTAATGTGTTCCTAATTATAATCCTATATATTACTCACTGTGGCCGATTGAACAATATGGCAATAATTTCTTTACAGACCTCGCTGTTCTTTGAACTGCAAGTACAGAGGGCTAGGACGGAACCAGATCAATGGGATTTGAGTGCAGAGGAATTCAGCCAGATGCAATCTCTGGAGAATGCATTTCCAGCTGTTCTCCAGAAAGGGACCAGAGCAGACAGCTGGTAACTGTGAAGCCCCTTTCATGCAGCCCCACGGATCTGTGCTGCAAGGTGTAGTCCTTCTTATCTTTATTGCATTCTGCACCTCTGGGGAGGGATTCACACAAATTCCGCACAGAAGGTGTTTTTTAACTGCAGGGATCGGAGTTATAGCTTGTCTGCCCCCTCCTCTTAAGATTTCATTAGACTATTAAAAAGTTTCTGAAGGACTATTTGAATCAAACTTGGACAAATGTTTCCATAAGCTGAAAGCTGTAAAATGATGCAGAGAGGAAGTAAAAGTATTTGTGCTATTGTGTTAGGTATGTTTATTTGGGGAGGGTTTTAGAATATATAAAATCTGAAAAGTTACGCCTTTTATTCTTAAAGTGCCTGCAGCCTTAGGAATTGCAAGCCTTTCTGCCTCCTTTTCCCTGTGTGAGCACCTGGTTCACGAAGTACACGTATTGCTCTAATGTGATAGATACTAAGTAAATTAAAATGGTTATAGCTAAAATTGTGTTTATACCAAAACAATTGTTTGTATTTGCCAGCTTCCACTTAGCTCTAATGCAGTGATAGATAACAAGGAGAAGAAAGCTGTCAACTAAGCATTTGGTACTCCTATGCTTATGGTTAAGATTCCTCTTACAGATCATACTCCTTTTTTCCTGACTGGTGGACACCCTTCCTTTATTGGGATGTGTTCCCATTGCCCACATATCCCTCACATATAGAGGACCCAAGCAAAACAGAGTATAGTGCTTAATCTTTTAAACAAGGCAGATCAGAGAGGCAAACTCCTCAGGCTATCAATTCGCAGGACAAACTGGGTATTCTTGGGCCATATATTAGTTTTAATGGAAAATAGAGCATTGTACAAAGTCTTTCTAGTGACCCTTCAATTTCTTCCAGAGAGCATTTGGGCAGGTACTTCATCCCGAGCCTAGAAATCAGGAAATGTGTATGTTCATATGTGTATGTTGCTGATGTTACAGGGACTGAAAGGCAAATAAACTCATTTTTACCACCCCAAAAGGATCCAAATGCAAAGATTGGTTTTTAGCCACTCACACTGGATGAGCACTCTTCTGAATTTCTCTCTTCGAGGTTTCATAAAACCCATTTGTTCTGTACCTTGGTCTGACTGCCTTTGCCAAACAATGTTGAGAACTTCACAGTACCCTAATCAAAGTCTTTTAAAGGCCTGGTGTCTGTGAAGTCAAGGTGTGGAAAATGATCACTTGAAAAACAGCATTACTTAATACACTATTGCACATATGAATAATCAATCAAATAATTACTGAGGATGTTCAGCTGGTTTGTGAGGCAGTCAAGGCTCACTGAGGCTCTCCAAGTAATAAAGGTCATTGCTTTCAGAAGACAATGCTACTCTAGGCTTTTTACTTTCATGTCTTATGCCTCACCTTTTGGGATCGTTGTCAGCCAGATATCTTCTCCCCCTTCAGACAGGTGGAAAACATGTTTCTGTGTGGTTCATATGTCTCTTAGAGTGCCAAATTCTTAAGACTGCCAGACATTGTACTGCTCACTACTTCTGCTCATGTTTATTTTTCCCCCAGTAGAACACTATTGTCACAAAGTGTGGTCAGATACCAAACCATATTTTGTGATACAGGCTATGTCTTTTGCCAAAATTGCCTTTTATGTATTTTGACCTTCTTTCAATTTCAATATGTACTGATGACCTTCTTTCAATTTCAAATAGAGACTGCACACTTTCAAATAAAGAGCTGGATAAACAAGTTTTTTGATGAATGTTGATCCCATCACTTTGTTGAGTCCTCTAGAAAGGGTGCTGGTTACTGTCAAATTGCTCTGCAAGTCAGCCATTTTTAACTAAAAGAATATTCCTGTCAGGGTGTGTATTTCCAGGGCACTTTCTAGCCTTGAGAACAACTTTATGGGCAGTTTAAGTTACTACAACCCTCACATGAGCAAAAGCATGGAAGTTTTTACACCATTGATCAAAGCCAATGATTTGAGCAGATGAATAATTGTTCTTTGTTAGACTCTAAGATGAATAAAACACTGGTTACCAGTTTCAGCTGTGCTGTGACATGAAGAGCAAGTCATGCCTGTTTACGACATCTTCTAAGAATTTAATGTTGCTACTCATATCATTATATTTCAGGATCAGAGCTTCTCTGCTTCAGTTTTTCGTGTCTGTTGAATAACTTTGCACTGTAAAATTCCCAGGTAGTCAGTTTAGGCTTTTTGACTAAGGGTGTTTACATGAATCATGTTTTCAAATAATTTTGTATCAATTTCACATCTATTAAAACATGCTTGCTATTGAAAGCCTCAGCTTTGATGTGCTCTACCACTTACTGTCTTACACACATATATTATTGTCTTCACACAGAAGTTGCATTTCTGCTTGCTCAGATTTATCTCAACTGATCCATGTTTTCCAAAGCTTCTGGTTATGCAATACAACTTTTTCTTCTCATAGTTAAACGTCACCTTTATAGTCTTTTGTATCCTCCTTACCAACAAAAATGTTATATTTGCAGTCAAACCTCTCAGGGGCTGGAAAGAACCCAAATGGTAGTCTGCAGAAACAATATTTCTCAAAGGGACTGTTGAGTGTGAACAAATACCTTCTGTTTTTCTTAGGGCACCCTGTTGAAAGCTATTTGGCATTATCCATGTTCCCCAATATGTCTCCTCTCATAGGTAGAGGAAAGTTGTCACATTTTATAGATGTATATATAATTCTTCAGAACTTGAAATAGGCAGAGATTTGTCTCTTTTTTAATCTAAATGGCTAGAAAATGAATACACTCTAGTAGTTCTTTTTAGTTACTTGACTCCCAGAGCAATAAACATCATGGTCTGTTTTAGGGTAAGAGGATTTTTCCTTTGCATATGAGTTGCTGATTTTTTGGCTCATTCAGCAATGTTCTTATTCTTACTCCCTTTTCTTACAATGGTTTGAAACCTCTCACTAAAGTGTCAGACAATGTCTTTGGGAAATTGAATTTTTAAGTTAAAGCTTTTGCTGCCTGTCAAACACCAGCTATTTTGCTAATAATGATTTCTAGTTTCATCATATGGATCATGCTTTTTTTATCTACTCCCTTTCCTCAATGTTCCTGTTGTTTTCTATCAGGGAGTTGCCAGTTAATATTGCAACCTTTTTAGCCTCAGATCAGTCAAAAATTGCTGTGTTGGTTTTTCCCTCCTCCTGCATCATCTCTCAGATGAGATACATGTTTCTGTGAATCTTCGGTTTCTAACTACCTTAGCTGACTGAAAATCATTCAAAACCATCCGTTGTAAAAATAGGTTGTTTTCTGAATTTCATTGTCTTGACTGTCACTCGTATCTCAGAGGCACAAAATGAGTGGTCTGTTTCAACTTGTTCCAGCTACATTCCAGTTTTCCAGACAGCTACAGGTTTGACACAGATTCTGATTGCTACACTATGCCAACATTCACATGGTGCATTCTGATAATTTATCTCTTCAACATGTGATAAACATATGATAATCAATGAGTATATTTACCAAGGATAAAACATTTAACTTAAGTCCCAGTCAAACATGAAAATTTCCATTTGCAGCTTACATGACTTTTAGTTTCCTGATTTTATATGTAGGTAGTTAAGTCACATTTGGGTACAAACTCTTTTGTTACGTGTTGACATTAAAAAAAAATGTACAACGTGTGAGCAATAATTGCAGTGAACGCACAAGTCAGGACATCAGTACTTCCATTAAATTTTCCATTAAAGGCTCATTAGGTTTTAAAAAGCATAATGAGTATGGCCAGCAAGGATTAGAACTCACAATTTCCTTTATAGTTGACTGTTCTAATCACAGAGCAGCATGATAACAAGATGTCTCCTTATTTTCTCTTTGACCTATATGTATTGAATTCTTTTTCGAACAATGACATAGCTTTGTGAAGAAGAATGTATTGTGGTCTTATCCTGGCTTGCCATGGCCTTTACTTCAGTGGCTGAGACCATAATCTGAGAAACAAAAACCAGGAAGCTTTGAATCCCCTCAGGTAGATTTTTTTAATGCCTGTTTTCTCATTTCCAGACAAATGCTTTAATTGTTGGTGACTGCATCCTCTTTCTGTCGTTTTCATACTTTTTAGGTGATTTCATGTCATACTGCAGACTCTTTCTTCTCCCACATTTCCTAATGAGGTGGCTTGAAAGCAAAAAGACCATTTATTTAGATTAGATTCAGTTCAGGGTTGGGCTGGATTCATCCCACTGAACCTAAGAATTTAACTGTGGAGGCTACTTTGCCCTAAACTCCATCTATATTCAATAAATCTCCCAGTAGAGAGAGTAGGATGACAAGGCTCCTGTTTGCTAAGTGGTTGAAAGTAGGTAGATAAATCCAGGCCTGAGGGGCGTCCTCTTAGACTTTTAATGCACTCGTTCAATACTAAATTTAAGCACTGGTTTAAATACATTTCTATTTGGAAAAGCACGTAAGCCCATACTTGCAGTTAAACAGCTAAAACTTAGGCATAGACTCCTGCAATAAATTGTCTTTTTCATGACTACTGCCTGCAACATATTTTTTAAAAGGGAAATGGCTCCTGCATTTCTATTTTTCTGAAGTGATTTTAAGCTTCCCTATGGTAATAAAATATTTCCTACTAAGCTAAACCTTATTAACTTTCTCAGATTTTGGTGTTGTGTTTCCACTCTGTCTTTCTGGTTTGGAAAATTCCTGAAGTTGACAATTCCATTCACTTTAGTTAGGAAAGCTGACACTATATATTGTATTCAAATTAATGGTTATAATTGAAGAGATAGTCTGGCTGTACTTGAAAAGATAAACTCTTACAGTGAATATAGTAATCGCAGCAATATGAAAAACTCTTTCACTTTCTGTTTTTGCAGATTGGGAAAACCAGCATATGAATAGAAGCATATTAAATACTTGGTCTTTGATCTTTCAGTGGAACTACTCAGTCATCTTATTAGTTAACACCTAATAAAATCCATGTTCTTTGGCTAATGAAAGTCTAGCAGTCATGTTTGGGATTCTCTGAAGTAACTGATCTAATTTTTCTAAGCATAAAATAAGTACAAGATATAATAACTGCAGAGATTACCATATGTTTATAAAATGTAACCCAAGCTAGGAAGCACTTATATCCCAAATACAGGGAACAATGATGCACCAGTTTATCCAGAAGAAAAATCCCACTTCAGGTACTGGAAAAGCAGCCCCTTGTTTTCTAGGCTCCCTTTCATTGCCTTCCCCTGTGCTAAAATTTCATCTTGTCTCCTCCTCATCTTTCCTCACTCCACAGCAACCCTCCTTCCACCCTGTATCAGCATCTCTGTTACGAGCTTCTCCAGATCCTTTTTCCAAGCCAGCATAGGCATTTTTGTTTGTACAATGAGATCAAAGTATTTCCCTAAGGAGAGAAATATTTCAGTGAATGTCTACTTTAGGGGTATGATCACTACTTGGATTGTGGTAGAAACCAAACATAGATACCTATCTGATAGACAACCACTGAGTCTCAAAAGATTTTACGTGTGAGGAAAAATACCTTTTAATCTCTACTATATCTAGAGATGGTCTCCACTGAAGTTGTCATGGTCATCTTGATGAAAATGTAACTAAATAAGACCTAAATGAAGCAGCTGAGGCAGAGGGGTTTATAACTGATGCCAAAACAAATCAATGGGACCAGATTTTTTTCCACCTAGATTGTTTCAGTCTAAACAGACTGAAAAGTTTTCCCCCTAGTAAGAGAGAAGCCATTAAATACGCAATTTTAATAGTTCAGTCACCCTCAATTTATTTGGTGTCCCTCTGAGATTATCGAGTGAAACAAAAATAGTACCTTTCTATATCTTTCTTTCTATAGTAAGTAATGAATACAGAACATACTTTCACACTTTACAGACTTTTGCTTCTTGCTGCGTAGTCTCATTTCCTTATTTTTAATGATAAATAAATTAACATTAATTTTTGGTGTTCACAGCACACCATATACATCAGCTGAAGAAGAAAAAGAAAAACGGTTAGTAAATTTTTTTTAATGGAATGCAACATGTGCTGCCCCTTCTATGAACTCAACACTCATTCAGGAAATTGATTTGTCAAGATGTAAAAAAAATGCATAATTTCATCACATTTTTGGAAAATATGGGTCCAATCTTATAAGATGCAGAGAAGGCTCAGCTCCCTTAAAGCATTTCAATACAAGCACTTAGCACCTCATAGTAACAGGCTGATTTTACATGTCATTTTAATGATGCCTTTGACAGTTAATTCTGAAACCAGCAACACTGAGCATTGCAGTGCCTGATGCCCTTGTTGGGCCTGGCTCTGAGCCAGCTTTATGCTTTGCAGCTTATTTGTACCCAACAATCTCACCTTAAAAAGCACTTGTTTTCCCAGGATGCAGGTGTTGATATAGTTGCATTGTAGGTAAGATTCTTGGATCAGGTAATAAATCAGGGCATGGTGCTGACTGGGGAACAGAGTTCAGGCCTTGGGGCAGATCTGAACAGGCGTTCCCCTCCTTCTCTGCAGTGATTCTGTGCAGCCCAAGAGTGGTCCAAGAAAAGCAGCCTGTACAGGCACTACAACGTCTGGAAAACCTTGCTAATATTGGTTTTCAAGCAAGAGGGGTAGATATATCAGGCACAGCTTTCAACACTTTACACAAGTTTTATACCAGCAACTGAACATTACTGAAATTTTGCTGGCATAAAACTGGTACTACACAACCTACAATGTGGCTCACTGCTGCTACTCTTTTTTTTGGCCATATGAAAAGCAGCGATTAACTTTGCCACATTTTCGAATATGATCAGTCATGACAGAATCATTCATGAACTCCTGATCCACATGGTACTGCAACCTCAAAGACACAGGGTGTATCAATACATTATTATTCTTCAATATTAATAATTAAACATCTCTGAAAATGTATCATAGAGAACAAGTCCCTTGTTATCTGATCATATCTTTGATTTGTATTAATTTTGCACCTTGAGCTTCAACCTACCTCCCTGTTGATATCTCTCCAATGATTTCCATCAATCCCCTCTTCCAAATGTAAAGCTTTTGAGTTCATAATTTTATTCTGCAGCATTAAAACAAAAACCTTTTTCTTTTTTTAATCTTTGTCACCTTAATCCTCATCTGTTTGCACATCGTTCTCATGTGACACCTGTACACCAGCCAGATGCTGGAGTCCTACCCACAACTTCCTTTAGTTATTCATGAATTGATTATTTTTCTGGAATTAATTTAAATTAGAAAATGTTTGCAAGCCAGCAATTACACATATCATCCTCAGCAAAGTGTGAGAAAAGACTGGATATACTGAGTGTGGCACTGCAAGAACAAACCCCTATATGATCCCTTTTTCCCACCATTGTTCAAGGTAGATGATAGATCTCATCTTGAAATTGTGAGGAGTATAATGGATCTTCTGGTATGTCTAGCAAATCCTGAAGCTGGTAACTAGCAACTGCTCTGTTCTCAAAATGCAGGTCGTCATGAGCTGCCTGCAATCCTCTGGGTTTCTGGTACTCACACATCTACCAGAAGGTAAAGAAAACTCCACTTCCAGAAAGCCTGAGATATTGAAATTATTTTTTTGAATATTCTTACTGAGTGTTTTTCATCAAACTATATATCTGAAAACTGCTAACCTCTTCTATGTACCTAGAGCAAGAAAAAAAGTGCCACAATGAGGAAGGAAAAGCTAAGTTAATAACTCCAGGAAAATCCTGTGATTTTCATTGTGGTTTAACACAAGCTGGCTAGCTCTTGTCCTTTCAAGGGAAATTATCTGTCGTATCTGAGTAAAATCTGAGTAAGATCCTCGGAACTTTGTCCACAGTAACTCATAATTCCCTGAAAGTTACTAACAAATGTTTTGGGGAAAAGTAGCAGGCAGAGACAGACTGTGTTTTGTGGAATAATTGTATAATTGTGAAAACAAAGTTTGTTGGGAATTTTTAAGGATGGGTTTTCTTTGCTTCTGTAGTGAATGCTAGATTCAGAACTTTGGGGTGATATTCTCATAAATTGCTAGTTACCCAGATGAACATGTAAAACAAATCAAATTGATTCTTATAAATATGGAATTGTTTGTTGTTGTTTTCTTTTTCTTTATTCATAGTTCTCTGCAACAAACAATCCATCCAGCAAAACTGTATTGAAAAATTAAAAGGCAAACTGGGAGTGGAAATCCTGGCCACAGGATGAAAAAGTGGAACTACAGGAATATTTCAGAGGCATCTACAACTTGTAGACACAAGTCTACTACTCTTCTATGAGGAATATGCAACAAGGGTTGACAGGTGATGTTTTACTTCGGAGTAGGTAGTGGTTGGTGTAGGGCATTCAGGACATGGGATGGTGACGGCTGTGGTGTGACTTACACTGTTATAACAAGGCTGTGGTGTGGCATTTGGCCAGTGGCTGAAGTGAAAACTGAAAAGCGACAACTGTATCCTGCCAAAATCTGGTATTGTCCCACAGGCTTTTCATTTTATTCCAAAGGTCATAATATACTGTATTCAGCCAAATATGCTTCAAGAAACTCCCACTCTAGGAAAAACACTTCCTGACAGAATAAGTGCTACGCTGAATTTTTTATATTTTAAAATGAATTTTCTTTGTACGGAAATAGGTTTGTAAGGTAATGTCTGTGTGCAAGAAGGTAAAATCCTGTGAAAAATGTGGCAGGCACAGTATATGGATAATTCTTGTAGCTCAGCAATTTGTGTCAATGTTTTACATAGGAGGAAATCCTCTGTGACATGTATCAGATAATGGAATAATTTCCTATAAGGGTGCTTACTGCATGAGTGCTTTACCCTTTGCAGTGCTGTACAATGGAGCACATTAGCAGCTCAGCACCAGTTTAACACTGGACATTGAAGGCTGAGCCCTGCTTTTAGTTATTGCATCAGCAGCAGTTAAAGAAGCCTTGTTCTAAAAGTAAAGGCCAGAGAGGCAGGGTTGAGAATTAGCAAATACTGAAGAGTGAGGCTTTTTGCATAAGTTGGACCAGATTCCCTTTCCATTGCTGTTTTTACATACTGAGTTACCCTTCTTATTTAGAAAAACACTCCTCACAAACCGCTAGTTTTCAGAATCAGATCCATTTTTCCATCTAGGTTCTTTCCCTTCATTACCTAAGTGGCTCCATCATCCTAAGTACCTAATACCTCTCATTATCTTAGTGAGTCATTTAGGGGTTGGCTATTTAATATTATTAATTCATCATGAATAAATATTAGAGCTAAAATCTACATTTGCTCTGGAAGATGGAAAGCTTTTTTTAATTTCTGAGGTCTAGGTTACTTAACAGCATTTGAAACCACTGGAAAGGTTTTATAAAGAACCCTGAGAGTGACACTAACAACAGCTTCCCAATGAGATATAATATTTTGCCTAATAATAAACACTATAATTTATTGTTAAACCAAGAGGTGCTTCTGAGCAGTAGACAAATTTAGCTCTGAGGTGGATTTCTTTCTACACTGAACTTTCCAGCTCTGTAAGAAAAGCTTTATCATCAAAGGTGAGGAAGAATTCAGTCATGTTTCTACCTAGAAAATCCTTATGTTTCAGAAGAACAGACAGGTTGGACATATCAAAGCAAGGTGAAATGTGGTTTTTTTTCAATGCCCAGGCTGTTTTTCCAGCCATACAAAATGGTCTCACTTTCCCTCACTGTAATTCGGATGACTACGACCTAATGTTATGCCCTGATGAGGGAGCTCTCATGGCCAAAATTTCTTTTGTAGGATCACAAGGGTACACTTTGCCTTCTCCAAGACTACAGTACTTATGTTTACACTGCCTTAGGGCTCTTCTGATCATAATATTAACTTCTGCAATTTTTAATTGCTTACAGTCCACACTTGCACACATTTCTGAGCATGTTTTAGGCAAGACAACCTAGATGGACACTTCTGCCTGTTCTCCCTTGAAGGTTGACCCAAGCCCAAGAATGTTTCTGCAGTATGCATGGGCAGGACATAACCATGACTAGGGTTGTTCAGCACAGTCATTCACCCTGTACTTGGTGATATTTTATGGGGATGTCAGATGGTCAGGGTCAGGCAAGCAAGTTGTATATGTGTCTTACTAATAGGAGCTTATGTTAAATATTTCAAGAAGTGACAGGAAATGTAGGCAAAGTGCATTTGTAATGGCTCATGCTGTGAACTAGCCATCACTTACACTTTTACTCATTGCAAATATGATGTAGCCCCTTCATCCCTCCATGTTTTTCTAAAATTAAATTTTCTTTCAGTCTGAACTAGGACTGAAACCACTGGAAATGCTGCTTTAAATTAGAGTTTGGGTGAAGAAAAGGCCACTTGCAGTTATTTAGAAAAAAAGTTATTTAGTTTGAACAGAAATTTGGAAGACAGAGAGATCCATGGGTTTGCATCTTGTCTTGCTATATGTCTTACCACTTGCTCAGAACAGTAACTAAAAGAAAAAGAATCTTTCCCATTGGCTGTGAGAAACATTGCAGAGCTCAGACAGTGTGGCACTGTATAGGAGCACAAGGCATGCTGCATTCCAGCCTGAGCTCTCCTGATTCCCTCCTGACTGTGTAAACACCAGTCTTTCAGACAGGTCTGGTGCCTACTCTGTTCTTCTTCCTACCAAACCTAAGACCCTCTCTTGATCAGGAAAGAGCAGAGAATTTTAAGCTTCTCATCTTAATGTCACCATGCCCTGCACTCCCTTTCTTTTCCCCTGGAAAACTGTTGCTCTTTTTTGTTACATAAAGACAATTTCTTATAGCCGTGTTTCTATCTTTACCTTCAGGAACTTGTATTTCTTTGTCCCCTTGTTGTCCCCTGCCCCCACACCTTATTTCTATTAATATTACCCTAATTCTTTCGGGCATTATTTCCTGCAAGATTCTGACCATCAGTATATCTGTTTTTTAGATCTCCTGATGCTCCACTCACAATACCTCTTGAAATCAGCCTCAATGAAATTCAATAAGGTATTGTCTTAAAAATACGAAGTTCACTCAAGTTTTCTAATGATCAATGGATGATTAAGGGTCAGACACTCCAGATGGCCTAATATCTTTTCCTCCTCTCAGTGCCTCCATCCATGAAAAAGCTGTGAAGTGAATTCCTTGGTATCTGTTCTGGCATGTGAGCTAGGCTTTCCACCGTTCTTCTGTCTCATTCATCAGCAGATGTAGAACATGGGTCTGTGGGTCTATCCTCTGGGAAAGAGGAAGGCAGGAAAAGAAGAGATACTGGGAAATTCAGAGATGTTACCAGTGGGCAACATCTCAGGCAGATCATAGTGTGAAAGCTGATGGAAGAGAGGCAGACATATATCCCAGCCATTTCTGCTGCTCAAGAGATATCTGGCTTTCTATGCCTAAAATTACTTGAGAGATTCCTTTCCTGTCGTTCAGGACTTCTTTTAGCTATTCTGTTACTAGCACTGACATTTCACAGCTTTGATCTCTATTTTGGTACGTGCGTGCACTGCATTGTGATGAATCTCACCTGATTTCTAGCCATGGAAGGACCAGGATTTATTTTACCTGTCCTACTTAATCATCTTTGCAGGACAGGTAAATACTCACAGGTCAAGAAAGAACTTGGACTTGAAGACTGAAGAAATACAGCTGGTGAAACTCCCCCAAAACCTAGTCTGAATTCATGGGCATGGTTTTCTCTTTCAAGTTTTATTATTGTGATGGTTTTCAAATCTGTAACCCTACATCTGTGCAAGTCAACGGAGAGTTTGGGAGTTCAGTAATGCACTTTTTGTTATTATATATGGAATAGAGATGCCAAAAATAAGTGCAGTGCACCTCTGTCCATATTATTTAATAAAAACATCTTCTGTATCAGTGTGGTGAGGGGATTTCTTTGGTATAAGGGGTAAAATTGCTGTTGCATGTTTCCAGGAAAATCCCTCAGTTTTATTTCATAGCCAGAATCCTTTTGAATGGTTCCTTTAAACCAAATAATTTTCTTTCATATAGATGCAAAGATTTGAAAGCAATAAACACAAATGTGGACTCAGCATTTTGAGAATGCATGAAATACTCCTTCTGCCACCTAATTTCCCCGGAGTATACTGCTGTAGTGTGCATGTTGTTGGAAATCTCTACCTACCCTGTTGTTGGAAATCTCTAGGGAGTTCGGAAGCTGGCTATCTTATGATCAGGAGCATGAGCCAAAGTATTCCGCCCAGTAAATGTCATCTGAAGTGTTTACTGGAAAATTACCTCCTCTTAGGTACTGCAGAGCACCCCAGCCTTGCAGTACCCATGTTAAAGAAAGCAATTCATATATCAAGCAGGCGGTAATCCCAACGAGGATGTGATACGCAAAAGAGGTCTGGGAAGACGGGATGTTTTTTCTGCACACTGTGCCTAACAATGCCGAGATGTTTTTTCCCTGTCCGTTTGCTTTAACAATGTGCCATTCTGTACCTCATAAGCACTTAATTTATTCCAACTCTTTGGCCTGACCTGTAATCCCCCCTCTCCTTACCCATCTGACCCATCTGTGTTTCATTTCCCACTCATCAGCATCCAAAGAGCCAGGCCCAGGCCCTGTTTGGAGCCATTAGACAGAGATTGGCACTGTTCCCTCTTCCTGCACCACATCCTCCGCTGAAAAAAATGACCATCAGATCAGAGAACAGAGCCTGCTTTGTCCCCGGCAACCAAGATCTGGAAGCACTTTCAATCATTTGCACTCTATACCCACTCAAATGCATTAATGTGATCAACATTGGGCCTGTTGTGGGCATTTTTTCCAGCAAATAGCTTGCTAACATTCCAGGCATGTACTTCCCTGAAAACAAGACCGAGACAGGGCCCTGAATATTCAACTGGAAAATCACCAAGAGCAAGAGCTTAGCTTGGCACGGCTGGTGTTGATTCTTAATAAGTGACTTCCTAAAGCTGAGGCATGGGGCTTACGGCTTCAATGACTTGTTTGAAAAATATTTTGTAGGTGCCTCATACCACTTTATTTCCTGTGGTATGCGTCATATTGTGAGCTATTCTGAGCCAGGCTGTTTAAGCACACTAACATTTTTTTCCAAGATTGCGGTGTTTAACTAAAAATGTGCTTACACAAGATGAGCTCATAGCTATTAGTGCTGATGTAGTTTTAACTACTTGGATACCAATAGCCCAAGGCCTAAAACCTGCTGAAAAGGGGGGAAAACCTAAGCAAAAATCATCCTTCACAGTCATTGAAGGCTTTTTGAAGGCAAGACAACTGGAAAAATATTTTAAAAGTCGGATTTTTCTCCTATAGGATATTTGCTGTGCAAAATGCCTTTCAGTCTCATTACAAAATCTTGCTATTGAGAGGCTTACTGATATGAATAGCTGAAGAGATTTCAGACATCCACTTAAAAATAATTTCTTCAATTTTTTTGCATGTGCTACATACACCACTTCCAGCAAAATCATTTAATATGTCCTTCTTCAGTGCAGCTGGATGCGCTAGGTACATCCTAATGTTTTATTCATTGGAATATGTCTTTCATTGACATGGCTACCATGACAAGGCAAGTTTGACTGTGCTAAAGGGGGTCAGTGAAGATTTTTGTCAAGGCGTTCCATTGTGGAGGAGGGTGTCTGGCTGTCACAAAGCTATTGTTCAGTGATGTGCTCTTGTGTGAGTCCCATTCTTCAAGCTGAGAGAAGATGACAGCATTTTGCATGAGACACTTGAAAAGTCAAGGGGTGGGATTTTTGGAATTTACCTTGGTGCCTAAGGACAACTATGAACAATGGGAGGTACTTTTAGGAAGCCTTGTTTCAAGGCCCATTTCAGAACAATGCCACTTGCCTAGATTATACCTAGTCAGGTACAACAGTACAAAAATCCTGAAAATTACAATGAAGGGAATTAATGTCTATATGAAATGCTAGGACTGCTCATTTCCAAGCCAAAAGCTGTATCCTGGACTTAATCTGTATCTAGAAGTTCTGTGGAGAAGAGATAAAATAGGAAACAAATTTTATCAGAGGAAAGAAAATGGAAATAATTTACATTTTCCAAAACATGATATATATGGAGTAAGGGGAACGAGAAAAGCAATGATGTGCAAATAACACATACCATGGTCACTTTTTCTAACCCAAACCATTTATGAGTCAGGGATTCAGTTGTAGAAGAGCTTATATAAAAGGACATTTGCATGTGCACAATTTGTTTTCATACACACTCCTTTTCTGTATTTCAGTGAAAAAAGACTGAGGCAGGATTTACAGCTGAAAATGCCAATAAGAATGTTTTACTATTTGCATTAAAAGATCTATTTAAAATTTTGTTGGTGAGCTTATTTTTGTTACAAGTACATACATGTGAATTGATGTTGAACCCTTCACTAAAAGGGAACATAATAGTTTCTTCCTGAATTACTGAAAAAAGTGTCCTGTGCAATTCTAGAATCTGTGCTTACCCTTTTCTTTGGATTTGATGGTAATTTATGGCATTTTTTTGAGGGGGCAGTGCTTTTTAACAGGGTTCAAGTATGTATGATTTTACTTGCACGCCTGAGTCTTAACTATGCAGATAAGCTCACAGGACTCACAAACTCGGATTCTGTCAGAAAATTGTGCACATCACTGATTATGCTAAACATCCCCCCCATCCCTATTTTTATAAAAAAACTTTCCTTTGAAGTGGGTTAAGATCTCAGTGGAGTGTAGTATAGTTTCTGTTCCCGGCAAAGCAAATTCCAAAGCTTCAAATCCTTTTTATAATACACAGTGTTTATTACAAATTATTTTACATTATAGAAAATACGCTTCCCAATTTAGCAAAGTAATGGGAAGAGAATGCATGTAATAGAATGTCACAATAACAAACTCTGTGATCAATCACAGCCTTTCAGAGCAAATGTAAAAGTGCTAGTGGTGTCTGCTGCACTGGTGCTAAAGCTTTACCCTCGTGATGTTTGAGCTGATTTCAGTTTTCCCCTTATTTGGCCCCATAACAGAGCTTTAATGTTTAATATGGGCATAAATTCACTGTAGCCCTCAAGTGAAGACTATATTTAAAAACTGAATAGAATGCTTGAATTTACTCTCCAGATTTTTCTTCCATGATCAAGTAAAGTTCCATGTAACTTTCCTTCCCAGAGTAGTGCACACAAAATCTCAGGAAACAGCAGGGCTTAATTAGGACCCTATTTTATAGTTTCACCTGAAAAAATACATTTTAAAAATCACATATGTTTGGCTGTGCAGATTTTTTAGTCAATAAATTCTTGTTAATTAATCACATTAACGGCACTCCTTAAAAGTTGAAACAAAATCACAAAACAACCCAAATATCCCATAAATATAATGTATAAAGAACCATTCACCAATGCATAAACTGCATGTCTAAAACATTTAAAAATATTTGTTCTTTTTCTTCTTTTTCTTTTTCCTTTTTTATTCTCTTTCTTTTTTCCCTTTTTTTCTTTTCTTCCCCCCCCCCTCCCTTTTACTTTCCCCTCTTTTTTAATTTCTGTTCTTCTTCCATCTCTTTTCCTTTATTACAGGCCTAACTCCAAGACAGCAGCTCCTATCAGAGGTAAGAATTCAGTAGATAAAGCCAAATATTTTTTTTGGTGGGGGAAAATGTATGGTATTTGGTTAAATGATGTAACACTTTTCTCCTTCTATCCTGACTTTAAAGGCCTGGTTTAGAATTTTAAACAGAAGTGACTGCAGTCACCCTCTCTCAGACACCTCAGACAAAAAGTAAAATGTAGAGAGCAGTCCCATTCAATCATTGTTTTATCCCAGGATGCCAAAAGCAGTAATCCTCAGTGCAAACTGTGGCACTGAATACTGCATTATGATCTATGACTGTCTGATGTAGAGTTGATGGCACAAAGGTAGGATTATATTGAGCCTAATTTATAACATAAAAAAAAATAAACAAGCAAACAGAAACAGTCTGGGTTTCCTGGATTATCACTTATGACACAGCTACTTGTTTAAAAACATCAGTGCAAAGCCACAAAAATTTAACATTGTGGCAACTTATGAATTTGCAGACTCTTAAATCATGGAATATGTATTTTTTATCAAAGTCTTTTGGATGAAGCATGAGTGACAGTAAATACAACATGTCATTCTTTCCCTTAGTAAGAAAATGATTCTTACAGTAAAATTATTCCCACCATCTTTTGTCTTCAGTGAAAAGACAGTTTCTTCTTTGTATACAGTTTCTTCTTTGTATACAGTTGCAGTTCTTTGAGACAGACTGAGAGACTACCAGTCTTTCTTACCGTGGCTTACTTGTGCAGATAAATCATATTGTATCATGATATACATGTACATTCACTTTTATTTTCATTGTTATATTTAGAGGATTTATAATGCTTTCCTAATATATGAGCTTCACATACAAAAATGTCTCTCTGCAGCTTTTAAATTAAAAAATTCAGAAATGGTCAGTCTAATTACTCTGTAAAACAAGGAAGAGAACAAAGGTTTTCTGGTCAAACACAGCAGCTTGGAAATGCTGAACAAGCAGAGATGTAGGAAAGTGAGGTGATCTGTGCTATGAAGGAAGCTACTGGAAATGGTGGAAGCTTCTAAGAGCTTGGGGTGGTTGACTGATAGAATATATTTCCTCTCTTGTTGATTTTCAAGGCGTGGGATATGAATTTCATCCTTTGTTACTTCCCCTGTATCAGCATTGATAGTATTTCAGCTTTCTTCCTCAACATCTCTAAATCCTGAATAACATACTGAGATCAAGTAGCTACCATATCTATACACTGCCCTTTCTCTGTGCATTCTGGAGGGACCTAAAGATCACGCTTTCTAGCACTTCATTTTTACATTTCTTGTGGTTTGACCCCAGCCGGTAATCAATTACCTCTCTCTCACTCCTCAACCAGCAGAACTGGGGAGAATCCCAGCTTCCCATGCAGCCCCAATTTCCTCACCAGGATGGCAGTATAAAAAGCAGAAGAGGCCTTGGCTCTGTGTAAGTCCTGCTCATCAATAACAAAAATATCTCTGTATTATCAACCCTGTGTTCACCACAAATCCAAGCCACCGTCACATACCAGCCACTCTACCCCAACCAAAACCAGCACAACACTGAAGATGTTCAGATGCTAGGCAGTGTGTAATGTGCATAATCTGAAGAGAAATAATATGGCCTGTCCTCACATATCTGAAAAATTATTCATTTGTATCATAGTATACACATCAGCAAGGCAGAACAGGTATATTTTAGCACACAGATACCTTTTCCACATATGTCCTCAGAAAGAGGGACAGGATACACATCAGGGAACAGGCCTCCTCCTGTCAGACCCAGCTGGAGGACAGTGAGGTAGAACAAAGACTTCTCTCTCCTGGGAAAGATCAAGCACAGCCACCCTATTTGCTCTCAAAGTCCCACATTTTCTCCATTTGATGACTTCTAGTTGCAGGCAGAATACATGGGGTACACCATTCACTCCATCCTTGCTATGGTCCTACACATCAGCACTTCTACCAGTTCACTGCCGTGGCAGTCCAGCCTGTATCGCATTTTAAAAAGATTTAGCGACAGGGGAAAGATTCTTATGATAAAAACTAAGCAGACCTTACCATTCTTGAAGGAAACAAGCATGTAACTTGCTTTTTTATTTTGATGTTAGACTTTCTGTGTCTGTGTTCTCTTTTACGACACCAGCTCTTCTGTAACTCAATTCATTGGAGCAGCCAACTTTCTAGAAAAAGAAATGTGCCAATTATTTTATCTAACTGTATGTATGTGATTATTTTAATAATAGTAGTGGATAAATTTTTTGGATAAGAACTAAAATTTAAACCATTAAAATGGTAGTATACGAAGTTATCCTGAATAAATGTCTCATTTTCTGTTACCAAAATATTTTTTTGCTGTTGTCTCTAAGTTGTGCTATGGTCAAAATTGCCTTTCAATTGGTAGCACTAATAAGGTTGTTAAAATATTGAGTGTTGCAGACAGATTGGGTGTGACTCCACCAGGAAATACAATCTTCTGTGGCTTGACTGTACTCCAAATCCTCGTGATTGCTCAAGTTTTTTGCAGAGCCTAGGGAAACTGAATGATGTTGGTGACATGCCACAAGATATCATAATGCAAAGCCAAGAGGAATTATCAAAGATTATGCAAACTTTTTTTTTTTAACTACATTTTCTCAGAAATGAAGTGTCATTATATTTGTCCTGGAACAGAAACAACACTATTAGCCCAAAATTTAAGATATTGCCCTGGTCTACAGGTCCTAGAGTTTTATTAATAATTATGGTCCTGGAAAAATTTTCCTGAAACAGTAAAAAACATTCTTTCTTGTTCTCTGTTTTCCTTTCTCAGGTGTCTACTTATAACTTGCACAGTGACAAAGCTACTAGTCAAGAGAACTTGCAGGTGAGAAGCCATGCGCAGTTGGCAGCTGTAGAAGATTTTAATTTCTTTTTTTTTAAATCATGATTGTGGACTGAGAAGGCTGTGTCATTATTTAAAAAGGAACAGAAACTTGAAATAATTGGGAAAATACTTTTTTTCTAAGGGTAGAAGGATTAAACATATATTTAGTTGCTGCTGAAGATTATAGACTCATACTTGAGGAAATTTTGCATTAACACAATAACTACAGGTTTCACTCCAAAAATGAAATAATTTTATCTAGTGTACATAGCTAAGACAGCCAACACCATGAGAAAAAGATATGGTATACACATTAGCCAGGTGTAGATAGTATAATCCAGTGATATTAATAGGCTTGAAGGCCTCATACTAAACCAGTGTAAATTCTGAAAATAGTGCTGAGAAAACAAGAAGTAGGGCTGGATGTTGCATTTGACTGCTATATTTAAAGACAGTGAGCACTTTGACATACCTGTCCCCTTGCATTCCTCCCATGTTCTGCTGCACTTCAGGTGTTGGACACCTTTTTTCTCTTCTGTTCTGCTGGCTCCATGCACTCAGCCAGTATCTTCAGTTTAAAATATAGCATTCTCCTTCATGGGGACATAAACACTTGTGCAAATAAAAACATTCTTCTTTCCCTCATTGCATCTCTCCCTCCATCTCTCGCAGCTCTGCATAGTTTAATTGCCACTTCTTGGACAATACCTGAGCATGTGACAAATGGGTAGAGATGTGTGAAACTGCATCTAGAGATTACAGCTTCCATGTAGTAATCCATGTCCTGCAGAAGAGTGGGGTTAAAATAAAAAAATAAAAGAACTCCTCTTGGCCTCATTTTCAGGGGGAAAGAGCTGTGATGGACACTGAAGCCTAATCAGTGTCTCTCCCAGTGTTTCATTCCACATTCAGATCTTCTTGTATGTGACTCCCTGTTGGCTAACACCTGGTTTGACCTAATGTTAACAAACAGATCTGCTCTGTGCTTCTAAAGCACTACAAAAATATATTCCACCATAAGACAGATACAGTAACATCTGCATTTTCTTAACATTCTATGTGGTTGCAGAACAAAAGAGAAAACAAGGAAAAAGAAAATAATGTTCTCTCCCAGAGTTTCTCTACCAAAGAATACTTGATGTTTCTATAGAACTTCATATGTATCTATTTGGATGTAATTCAATGAGTTACCTTAATAAACAGGTTTCAAAATACTTTAATATTTTTCTTTTTCCACATGCTCGTATGACAAATGTTTTCAGCCATTGTGGTATCTGGGGCAGAAGAGAGATGTAAACTGCACATTGGCATTATTTGGAGACTAAGTGTTTTTGGTAACAACTTGATTCTGAATGCACGCAATTATGGGCTCCAGGAAACTAACAAGAGTCATCACACCAAGAAAGGTAGAATATATATGTGATCTTTTAGTAATCCTATGCCATGCACTGCTGTGTACTGCTCTTCAGCAGTGATGGGCAAAGAGGGAGGTGACTGCTAAGAAATTTTCTCTCTAGGGTCCATGAGGACAGGTTGGACAAACACCTGTCCAGAATGGCACTTCTTGTCATCTCTTCCAGTTTTGGGATACTGAAATTTACAATAACTTGGGGGGGAAACACCCTCAAAACAGCCTATGAATAGATACAACTATTGCCTTGGAGTTTAATCATATTAATGTAATGAAAACAGAGCATGGTTCAGACTCATCTTTCATTTTGACAGTTGTCAAGTGTGACTTCATAAAAATAAATTGCAAGAGAGCAAACATAATGTAAGATTCAAAAATAAGCTTATGCATTAATTATTTTTGGGAGGGGAGTTTAATAGTAATATTAATAAAATTAAGTAACATTAGTAATTTACAGCAACAAATTACAAGTTTCATCATTGCAAGTGATGAATTCAGTTGATAAAGTTTATCTTAAAACCACATATCAAACTGGACATTGCAAAACGTAAAAAAGATAGGTATTTTCAAATTTTTAATGCCTATTTTGAGTTTAATAATGGTATTCTCCAGAGGCAGTAAAATGCCTTTGCCATAAAAAGACAGTTCCAAGAGAAAGCCTAATGTTTCTTGGGATCAGATATTATTTGTTTAGTAGCAAAAGGCATCCCATTCCTGGATTAATACAGAATATTAATTTTGAATTATAATTAGTTAATGAAGCAGAATTTAAAAACCCCAACTATTCTTGTTACCCAGGTATGCATCTGATATGTATGGAGAAATTAGTAGTCAAGTCTTCCTTACTGAAAACAACCAGAAAAATAAAATATGATGCTGCATATTAATCCTTGAGACTAAGTGGGGATATTTCCTTGCTAAAGTAACTGCCCAAGTAATCCTTTGCATGCTACAAGGCTGGCCATGGATGGTTTCATATGAATGTATAATTTAAGTTAAATGGATGAATGGATAAATACTATGTGTGGATATATAAATAGAAAATTGAACAAAAATGTTTTCTGCTTCAGCTTTATAATCAAGTATCTCAAGAAATTAAAAGGAGATAATTTCATTTATTTTGAAGAGACGTTTAAAATTTTATAACAAAAATTGTCTTATGAAATCAGGAATTTTGATACAAGCAAAAAGCAAAAAAAAAAACTGCATAGAGAAAAGTTTCAGTTCTTTATTTTGAAAAGTGTTTTTTAAGAGTTGTAACTACAAGATTATTTTATGTTGATATATGTGATAATTGTAAAATCCTTATTATATGAACAATGAAATTTCAATTCAAGCTATTACAGTATCACTAGTAGATTAAAGCTGAGATCTTAACATCAGACTGAGAGGTGGTAATTGAGACATCTTTCCACAATTTGCTTCCTTCAAATTTTAATAATACAAAAGTTTCTCCTTTTACTCCTGTTTATCTATTCAGTTTTAAGATAAATCATGCTATTGTGATATAATTGTGATTAGGTGATTGACAGTTCTAATATCTTTAATATAGCCATTTTTATTAATTCTTCAGATGATAATATGTGCTCCTGTCTGTGAGCTTAACAAATTTGAGACCTATAAAACACTTTCAATAAATTTATTGACATATTTTCACATTCCTTGTAAATAACCACCTAAAATTATTTCTTTAAAAATACACGTCCTATAAAAATTTCCATAGTTAATCCTTTTTGCTCCAAGAGCTGTGGCAGTTGGACTTTTTGTCAAACACCCAAAGACACTGACTGGAACAATGCTCAGGATGTAACCTGTAACCCATTCTTCACAGACATGAGAGTTTGGGAGGACTAAAGGCTTGCAGAAGAACAGTGTAAACTGTGAAATAAGATACTATAAAAATCCCATTGAAACTATTTTAAGAAAAGAAATGTTTTCTTTGGATCATCATATTATTCAGGCACTATTTTTTATAACATGGTCTGAGACGTGGCCAGATTCTGACAGGTGTAAACTGGCATAGCTTTGGGGAAGATTGGCTCAGAAGGAGTCTCTGGCTCAGGCCATGCATAATTGAACATACAGACATCATGACTATTTGATTTAACCTTGGTTAATGCATCTGAGCCTGCAGTATTGCTTAGGGGAACAAAATAAATGGCTTTGGATATAACCATTAGCTTTTTGCTTTCTGATTACTCCATTATGTTTGAGCTTTGGCTGAGCTCATTTTTTTCTGCCCAGAAGCTTCAAACCATGAATTGAGAATGACATTTCACTAAGGAAGAGAGTACAGATAAGTAAAAAGCACATGAATATATTAACCTTTCATAACTTTCTTTGATAAAAAGACATTAAAATGCTGGAATATAATGTGATAAGTACACATTATCTGTTCAAAAATATCTAGAATAGTTGATGAAAATACCCAGGTTAGTCACCGCATAGAGGTGACATAGTGGCACAAAATTATACTGACAGAACCAGTACAATTTTTTTATAGCAGGATGCCAGGCTGAGTTCTGACTTGCATTTTTGTAACCTTGGGGGAAATACTCTTGGATCTGCTGATACAGAGAGGAAAAAACCTGCATTTTCCAATATAGCAAATACTGTGACTGCCCTTTGAAAGATTTTGCTCTTTTTTTTTTCTCTTGGGGGAGTTATGGAGGAAATTGGGCTATGCCTCAGATTCATTTGACAAAGCATGTTGTCAGTCTTTGATTAATAAAATATACATTAGTTCAACAGAACACACATTCTATGAAAGGCTTCTTTTAGTCTTCTATTTTTTGGAGTGAAGGGGAAGACAAAAAGAAATATATTGTTAGGAAAATTTTATTTTTGAGATTGATATATAAAATTGCAGTTTTCCTTCATGTCTTTTGCTTTTTCTCCTGGAAAAAAAAAATCTTGGATTTATGAAATATAAAAGGTTATATTGTGTGGAATGTGGACAATTGGCCTTGGACAAGCTCAAGAGGAACAGAATTACAGAAGAATTAAAAGCAGAAGAGAAAAATTAATCTTTTACTTATCATAAATGGAAACTTATGTTTCATTTGTATTACATATGAACTAACAAATTCCATATTTTCTTTCTGAAGAGTAGAGAGATGATGGGTTGAGCTGGTTGAAATTTTATAGTTGTTTTTGCTGAGAAAATCAACTCCTCAATCTAATATTTTGATGACAGGTTTTGTTCCTCCTAATAGGAGATTTGAAGTATCAGTTTTCAAAGCCAGATTTCTTGTTTTCCTCTTTTTACTGATGAATTTAAAAAAAAAAAGAAAGAGAGAGAAGGAAAACCCCAAAATAATTGGTTGTCTCCAATTCTTCTTTGTTATATTCATGTTCACTAGACAATGGTGTAATCAAAAGCACCTTCCCCAGGGAATAATAAGGAGTGTATGCTGAGTTTTATTAATGCAAAATGGTGACAAAATTAACACAAATAATCAGCTATTCACACAGCAAATTAGGAATGGGAAAATGCTACTACAGAAAGTAAGTTCTCATTACATCAAACATGCATCAAGAATAAAGGCAAGTTTATAATTTCTCAAAGAAAATGTGTCTTTCTCCCATCTCCATACAATCAACATACACAGACTATAAGTACATTTTAGTCTAAAATTTTCTCTGGAAAGATTTTTGGAACTTTACCAAACTAGACATAAACCAGAGCAATAATGCATGGCAAGAAAATAACATGTACTTGACTTAGGTCAACTTGTAGTTCTATCTTTCCCTTTTAATAGAAGATATGTAATCAAGAAGGAAGATAAATTACTTCCCGCCTTCCTTTTTTTCTTTTTTTTTCTGGAGTAGCTAGATGAATTCACTCTGAGAATTCAGTAAAAGGAATGTAAAGAATGACAGACATTTTTTCCTCCCTGCACACAAAATAATATGTTAGAGGTAAAATGCTCCATTTACTGTAGCAGCAGTTTGGAGATTTTTGGCACAGCCAGGAAATTGAGAGGCGAGTTTCTCTTGGAACATTTGCATTGGCTTTTTGTGGTTAATGTTATTAAAGGGCCCTTCAAAATGGCCATTTTGCACCTTAGTTAGGATGATACTAGTCATTCTTAAGACTTTTCAAGGCTTAAAGGAAGAGGACAAATGAAGATCAATCAATCATGCAGATTGACCTTCCAAATATTGATAGCAAGGACCAGGGTGTGAAGATGGCTGGGGAAAAGAAAGAGAACATGGGAAAGATGGACAAACATATAGGTAGGACAGGAGAAAAAGGGAAGAGTGGGTCAATTTATTCTTTGCATATTTTTTCCATCAATTTATGCTGTGATCTACAGTTTTTCAAAAGTATTAATATCTTTATTGTTCTCCACCAGCAGCCATTAGATTTTGGTTCCTCAAGAGTCCTCTAAGAAATTGCAATATCCTTGGTGCCAGCTTCACCTTCAGTCACTGGGCATTCACTTTATTCACCTGAGGCCTCTTCCAGCCTCATGGAGCTCCCATAATAATAAGCTCTCATGCTGATCATAGCAATGAAAATCTGCATTTGTACTTATAACCAACAATAACAATGACATCAAAATGGTGGATTTGCTGCATGTTTGTATCCACACATGTTCCATTCTCTCTGCTTTTTCTAGGCATTTTTTCTCCTTAGACTTTTAGATCTCCCCTTGAGGTGGGTTCCTTTCTGCAAATGTCTTGTAATTATGGCTCATCTGTCTGTGCGTTTCTGTGGGTCTCCCTGGGTGGTGAGAAGATAGAGGAGACTTTTTGCTACATGATACTCCAAGACTCTGTCCACATTTAACTCATTGAGAGTCTTGTCTGAAGGGTCTGGCCTCTCTACTGCCTTAAGTGGAACTTAGAAATTCCTGTTCATAAGCCCTAAACATGACTGAATGAGAGTTGTACCTGACTTGATCATCAAATGCAATCTGAGGCCTGGTGGGATAAGAGTGACCTAAGAAAGACAAGCACTAACAAACCTTCATGACCCAGAGAATAATTGATGTAATGATATTCAGCAGTATATAGAGTCTAAACAGGATGGATTGCTCTGGATTTTTCTTTCTACTATCACAGCAGACATCCTTTCAAAGTAAAATTTTTTCAAACTAGGTCTGTATTGTGTGGGTGAAGGATAGAGACAGTGCAAAATCCTGCTCTTTGGAGGCCAGGACCTAGCCCTAATTTCCTGGTTGCATTGGCTGAGCTGTGGCTACTGGAATGTAGTACTGAGTTTTCTTTAATTAAATGCCTCATTCACTTATTCCTGGCATCTAATGACCTGTGGGGAAGAACCAGGTCTATTATTTGAAGCTAGATTCTGTCACTAGGCTTGCACTGCCAGCTACTACTTTCTAAGAGTAGGTGTCCAAAAATAAAATCAATTTAAAAAGTTTTGGAAGGCAACTATGGCTTCATACTTAAGGACAATAGTCAACCTCTAACTGTGGGATATGAAAATAAAACTTTCCCAGGGCAAAGTATATCTTGTAAGAGGGTATTCTGAGGTTTTTGTACTTCTACTTGCACTGAAGCAACTGGCATCAAACGATGATGATGATGAGCTTGTGTGCTTGGCTGCTCCTCCGGTGTGAGACATTTTTATCTCTGGGAAAGAAAAATTGCATAGACACTTAAGTCTACGAATGACTTAGTCTTTATCTAGAATTTACTATTCCAGACTTTGTTGGGATTCACTTAAATGGCTTCTCAGTGGTTAGTGTGGTATGATTTAGCCTCTGTCAGCCAATAAACAGGTGTCATTATGACCCAGATGGTAAAGACAAATTATTACTCAGTCTGTGATGGCAAATAGCATCAATCATTATATTAAATTCTGCATGGAAATTTCATTGGGTAGCTCAGTACTTCTAATCCTGTGTCATTCTGTGTAAATATTTTCAGTGAGCTGTTGAAAGTAGTTTTTTAGTGTAGAAAATTCAGCCAGTGTGCTGGAAAACTGGTAGAGTGTTTCTTGCAAGACTTTTGGACTTGCATGAGGAGGAACTGACATTTGTTGATTGAGAGGGTTGAGCTGAAAAGAAAAGCATGAATTTGTCTGTAACTGAAATGGTGTAACATCTATTTGTTTCAAGAATTTGGAGCCTGAGAAATGTCCTGGTTCAGCTCTGCTAAAATAGGGGAATGGATGGGAAATCATTCAGAAACACTGACCAGAAGGTTTTGTTTTCTTGTGCATTTGCCAGCACATGGCCAGCCCCTGCCAGGAAAAAAACAAACAAAAAAAAAACAAACCCAAAACAAATCCCTGACGTAATTTGCCTCTAGATTTGATTACTAATTGGTTTTCATAGAATTATATGTTGTATCACCTCAGGTTATGTCTCTTCTGGGCTGAGTCTGTGCCCTCACTAACCTGTTCTGCATTCAGTGGTGAGATCCAGGTGTGCACCAGCACAACATAAATACATATACACAATATACACATCAAACACACACACAGCTTCATGCATATGCACAGACAGATAGAGTATATGCACACCAAATAAATAGCTCACCACTCTTACATATGTCTGTGAGATCCTGTACAGTGCAAATTCAAACATATGCCTCCTATGGGAGCAAAGACACATTCCATGAAGGTTGGCAATCAAGATGGCATGAGGGAAAAGACCAAAAAGATGCTGTGATAAGTATCAAAAGAGGAAGTCTACATATAGCTTCAAAAACTGGTCATAGAGCAATACGTGAAGGCATTTGGGAAGGACTAAGTGGCAGTTCTTTCTATAAGTATGACACCAATACACTGATGCACATTGGCTGGCTCCTGAGTTATGAGTAAAGCTTAAGAAATTGTTTGTGACATTTAAAGCCCTTTGTGACACTCACTTGGCTCAAACACCTTTGACATACTCTGGCAGTGCATCAGATCTTCTCTCTGAGTGGGGACACTCACCTGAACAAGAGTGGGCTGCTGGGTGTGTTCTTTCAGCAAGAAGCCTTAAAAGAAGAAATTCGCTTCCATATACTTGCTCTAAATATCAGAGTAATTTCCTGCCTCTCTTGGATCTATTTTTCCAGAACTTCTTACAATTTATATTTAAGGAGAAGAAGAAAACAGGTATATTTGTCAGAGATGTAGTAGTTAACTCGCTTCTCTTTTGTATCTATGAGGTGAAAAACTCAATACTGTCCACATAGGAGATGGGTAATTCCAATTATTTTATGTTTGGTCTCATAACTGTGAGAATAGTGTTTCTTAACATCATTGGTTCTTTATTGTCCAGAACATGAATTTAAATTTTCTTTTTCATTTTGTATGTATTTTCTGACTAGAAAACCTGCTGGGTTTGCCCTGATATAATTGTCTTTTAGACATCAAAGGAACAAGTTTAGAAAGTTCAAATAAGAAAATAATTCTTGTGCTAGGTATGTAGTTTTGCACTTTTTCTATATGATTTCAAGTCTGAGGATACACTGCACCTGAATAACTTATACCCTGTTTTTCATCCAATCAGATACACCCGATCAATGTATTTGTAAAGGAGACTTCATAATAATTTTCCACTGAATTTTGTGTAAAGATAATAGACTCTGGTGTGCAAACCAATAATTAATGTATCTTCTCTGCTGATCTGAGCACCTGATATTAAAATATTTTGCATTAAATAGTGAGAAATTTTTCTTTTTTTTCCCTTCATCATCTAAATTCCATTTTACATCACTCATTGTGAAATTTCCCATCTATACAACAACTTTCTTACACAATCTGGATATGGAAAGGGATAAAAAAAAGACAGTAGCCACTTTTTTTGCAAATTGAGGTTGGATATTTTGAGATCTAAGCTCAGAGCACAAACAGAAGTACTTCTCTAGTTCCACTGACATCAAAGAGAATTTCAACAGGACCTGACTTGGAAAAAAATATTAGGCTCAAAAATGAACTGTTGAAACTAGGATGAGTATGAAAATATGTAAATTTGGGAAAGAAGGTGGAAGGAAAAAGATTAGTTAGCAGAGATGAGTCTGTAATGGTATGGACATATGTAATGGAAACAGACATGGTATGATATCATCCAGCTCACCTTGTTTCTGTTCAGTAAGATTTCACAAAGCCTGCTGAATAACTCTAAAACTGAAACAGGAACATTTTCTTGAAGTGGCTTCAGTGTTACAGAACACCCCAGGAGGTCTGTAAACTTGTTAAAATATTAAGAAAGACATAGCTGTTAAAAGAGCAGTTCTTAAATCAGCTTCCAGGTGGAATATGAAATAAAAGTTCCTAAGGGTTCAAAGTAACACTGTTACATTGAAAGCTGATGTTGCTCAGTTAATTTAGAAAATACTATAAACTACTTTACTATGGGAAATTGGAAAAGGAATATTTCATTAATAGGAAAGATTGGACTGTGCACTGCAAATAAAATGATGTTTACATAATTTCGAAAGATCTTTCTACTAGACAATATCCTTCTGCAGTGGCTTACTGTAAGCACCATACTAAACTTGCCATTTTTAATAAAATGAAAACGTCATAATTAAATAATTACACAGTGTGGAAAATGCTTTCACTTTGGACAGATATGCAATTAGAATTTTAGTAATTCCTGAGGTTTTTTGTTTTAAACAAAAGCTTTTGCATTAAAACACAACTCCAAGGCGTAGTTATCAGCATATGTCAGATTTAGTCTGAGACCAAATCCTGCAAGGTTAATAAAACCTAAAACTTTAGGGGAGCTAGATTTTGTTTAATTGCAAACATAACTCCTCATGTTCATTTAAGCCTGAGTAATTTCATGATAGGATACAACATGAATACTCCTTTTCAAGCTTCAGTTGTTGAAAGAAAGTTGAAATAAATTACATATACCTCTCTCACAACTCATTCAAGAATAGGCCAAATAGATTTCCTCACCATTTCCTCTATTGTTTGATTGGTTGTTGTTTTCTTTGCAGAAACACTGTAGAATTGACTCCTACTCTTCCACAGCTAGGACAACAGGTGAGACACACACACTTTGAGTTTGAGTGCACACCTTGGTTTTGTAGTTAGCCCATAATTTCAGAGGCTTTGGCTGTCAGTTATGCTTTTCGTGTAGTTTTGAGATTAGAGCAGAAATTACTCAAACATTCATGAAGCACACAAAGAAAAACAGATTCCTGAAGACCTTGTTATTTCATGAAATTTTGTCAGAGACCCAGAATAGAAGTGTGCATGATGAGGTGTGTGGGCTTGTTGAGTGCAGCCATTGCCTGGACAGCTAGCACAGCCCATCTGACACAACTGGAAATAACATCAGCTTATATGTAATGCCATAGAAATGCAGAGAGATTTGTTTTATATCAGACTTAGTTAAAATTAAATATTTAAATTTAGATATGTAATGAAAATATATGGTATGTACAAGTATTTCCAGATAGTCTTGGTAGTTTGGGTTTTGTAGAGGTTTATGATTTATTTTAAATACATGGAAATGAAGAATTTGCAAGATAAAAGTATGTGAATTTCTAATAGAATGAAAGTTACTATTTTTATCCATCTGTAGTCGATTGTCTTGATTAGCAACAAAAAACAGAACTTTGGAAATGGAAGAACAAATCTGGATGGGAGAAGGGAGGGAGAAAATTTCAGAGAAGAAAGATGGAGGAGGTATATATACCTGAATGTAAACAGTAATGACCCTTACATTTAAGCTTCATTAAGGGAGATTTATGATTCATTATTACAATTTTTCATAGATCTTTTAAGACAGCATCCTTTGTGCAGCATCATGTATCAGTGTAATGAATAAATAAATTACCAAGATACATCAGAAACAGATTTAAAACAACGCTTATGACCAATCTTACCTCTTTTTAGTGCCTTAATTTGATCTAATATATGGGACTTTCTATATATTTGGGATAATACACAGAGTAGCCTTGTTCACTTGTGCTGAGTGGAAAAAAATTTACAAAATATTTTTCTAACTCGAATGGATAGACATCTAAGGTTTCTTGCTTTTTAAGCTTTTGTACTGTTTAACAAAATCAAGAGAACAGAATTTGTCTTGAAATTTTGATATACACCTCACAATACAAGGGCTGCAGCTCATAAAGAAATCCTGATTGAAAGATTTATCTTCTGGAAGAAATCCATGTGGATAAAGTGGCTAGATAAGAGAGGATGGAATAGCACACAGTAGAAATAGGTCCTTATGCTTTTGCAAATGGCATTCTTTTGTTCATTGTGTAAAATATTCCAATAGAGAGGTTCAGTGTACATATTAAGTGATGAGATTTAGAAGCACCAGATATGAAGCCCACACACATTACCTCTGGCTCAGAAATCAAGTTTAATGGAGTATAACAAAATAATAATATAAAGCTTGCTTTCTGGGTCATCTGAGAAACACCTGGACAGCAGTCAGTTGGGAATATGTGCAGAAAAATAACAGGCTTGCCTCTGCAGGGTGTTGTCTCAACACGTAGCACACTAGGAAGTAAGTTTGTTGAATAAGAAAAAACAGGATTGGGTACCATTGCTATTTTTTGTACTTGCAGCAATAGTTCATTTACTGTATTAATTAAAGAGCAGTTTGGCTTTTGGGCAAAGAAGCCCTTTTTTAGTTCCATGCTGAAAGTTCTGTCAGACATGAACAATTAATCTAATAGAATTCCTTATTTCTTCCTACAAATCTTACTCACAGTCATGAAAATACTTCTTCTGTTAAAAAGAAGTGTGGACTTGATTTGAGCACATAGTTATTATATTCATAGATTTCACAAGGAGAAACACACACTTCAAATTAAGCATCTGCTTCAGTGCTGTCCTACAGAGAGATGCTTTCCAGAAGTGGAGCAATAATAATCACAATTAGATCAAACTGAACATGTCTATCTTACACATAAATTCCTTTATTACTTCATTTTCCTGATTACCAGCAGTCCTAAAAAGTATTGCTTTTTTTTAAGTTTGACCTGTATTTCATGCATGTATAAAGCTTGCCATGGCAGTCTTGATAATTCTTTTTACAGTCCCTGACAGATTTCTCTTTTGAAAGTTGAAGTAAACATAAATTTGGTTAGTACAGGAAGGATAGGAAGAGTTTACATGGTCTGTAATTGTGGTCATCTGTATCCAGCCAAAGGGAAACCTCTAATTTTCTAGCTTATGTAATTGAATTTTTAACTGGTGCACAGAGAAAAGCCTTTTAAAAAAAATTTGTTATGGGAGAAACAAATTAGAGTTATAATGTATGAAGGCTCCAATATTTAAGTAAGCAAATAGTGGTCTATTCTTGACATTTCCTCTTCTGAAAACAAACAAACAAACCCCCCAAAACTGCACAAAACCAGACACACACATACACAAACCTAGGGGAAAGACTTGAATGCTTTACAAATATATTACTTCCTATAATCAAAATTGCCTTGCTATTCAGTCAAGGAATTTGGGTCTAGCAGGAATACTAATAATTTTTAAAGACAACCAGATGCATGTTTTGTTTTATATTTTCTACTTTTTTCTCATTCCAGTAATAGCATATGAACAGTTAGTGATTAACAAGTACTGAGAAACTGAAAAGCATAGTAGTCTTGTCTTGGAATTGTGCCATGGAAAAGAAGTGACCCAGGTACATTGTCTTGTCTTAAACTACAGTTCACTGATGAGACTCATTTAAAACAAAGGAGAAAGCAAAGCTATTTGTGGTAATATCTATAAAGTATTAAGACCTCTCTGGATACTCACACAGCAGTGAACTATGCTTCAAGAACCCAAAACTGAAGTCAAACACAGTTAAAGAAAAATGGTAGAAGGAAGAAGCAAGGTCTGGGAGTTAGTTCTTGTTCAGAGCTACATATAACCAAATGCTGTAGAGCAAGCAACTTCCATAAGAAATTATATCTTACTTCTAATGTCAAAAACTAAGCAACAATTCCCAAACTTCATTCTTCTAAGAAAACATAGTCACTGTAATGGGAATTGAAGGATAGGAGGCATTTTTCCAGGCTTTATGCATTTGCATAAGGTGCTTTCTTATGAACTGATTTTACAGTACCCAGACCTACTGTCCCTTAAACTGTGTGTAGGAGGTCTCATGGGAGGCAAGAAGCCCTCCCAGGGCTCCTAAGGGCCTTCCCCATTGATCTTTTAGGTCTCTCTCTGTTTCAGAGAGAGTAGGGCTGTTATGAAATGCTCTTTGTTGCAGCAGTAATGCACAGAATGAGTCTCATGGGCATTAGTTAAAGTATGATTTAGACATTGGGATGTAAAACCCTAATCTGTACTACTGTCTGTACTCTACTTCAAGCACAGTCTGGTTCAATATAAACTTTTGCAATTATTAAACCTCAGTGAACCTGACTGGGAGAGGCATGGCATAGAGATATTGGTTCCCACTTCTCTGTGTCCTGCCATTCCTAGGTGTACTCCATACCCAGCTTCCGCATTGACATTAGTGTAGAGGACCACTGGGGTCTTGTTTTGGGCCATAAATGTTTGGACTTCTGAAGAAAGAAAAGAACCATTACATTTGTACTCTCTGTTTATATGCTTTTGCAAATTTTCATAGCAAAGCTGCATTCAATGAACCCAGAAGTCTTCTTTCCAATAACCCACAGAATGATGCCATGAGGGGTGCATGAGATTTTCAAGTACACAGAACCATGAATTGGTATCTCATAAATGATGTAGGGAACAAAAGAACAATAACCATCTAGATGTAACTTACAGTAGAGAAATTCTGATAAGAGGAAATTATTTGAACTACAGAGTCTAAAGTGTCACAGTGTTATATTTCAATACATCAAACATAGGCATATTATCTTCCTGCAAATAAGGTGAATGTATCTGGATGCTTATCTCTATTTTCTTATGCACTGGTATGATGTCTCCTGCAATTCATATGGGGATTGATCTGAAGTCTGCTAAAATCAAAAGGAGTCTTTGTGTAGTACTCGTTGATTCATGAATCAGACTTCCAATGAAAAATGGTGAGCTGAATTTTGAAAGTTCTGCACTGTGCCACATTTTGGACAAGCATTTAAAAGCAAGAATATTTCTCCCAATTTGACCAAAGACAGCTTTCTTGTGATTTCCAGAAATCATTCTAAGGTCCTGCAAGAAATGATTTGGGATTCAGTTCATTTTCATTCTGCCTGGACTGACCTGTATCACAGAGTCTGTCATTATTCAGCTTTTATAGCACTTCTGTTTACAGGTTACCAAACATCCAATTCAAATTATCCTGAGTTTACTGGAAAATTTCTCAAGCATTTGATAAGCCTGACCCTGTGGGAACAGCTGTCAAGTCTTGAATAATTTACTGAAAAATTACCAGTACCATTTGCATCCTCAGGCTAATTTGCCTGCTACTATAGATGAGAAAATTTCTGCCATGTATTGATCAGGAAACAAAGGAACTAGGATTAGTAAATGCATAAAAAAGAAATAGAAATAACAAGGTAATTATTAAAATATAGAAAGGGAAAATGGGATGCTTTGACCTACAGAACTAATGCAATTATAAGACACTCTTAAACAGGAAATATTATTGAAAACAATCAGGGATAAATGAGAACTGTGCTTTACGTCCTCAGAGATAATTTCAATTGCCCTGTAGTCTTCACCTATATATTTGCCTAAGATGTGTAATTTTTTCCGCCGATGTGTGAGTATAGTAGGGTAATTGGGCTCCCCACAGCCCAGAACTCTACCTTAAGCAAAGTCTCACTGATTCTGAGGCAATCTTCTTACAAAAAATGAAGTTAATTAACTGCAACTATTCCAAAATCCTCTAAAAAGCTTAGAGATAATTACAGTTTGGGTTCATTGCAGGGCTCCTAAGCTTTCTGATGAAAGAAGGAAGGTTGAGGATCAGATCCATGCTGCTTATCAAAGCTCTGATGTGACATCCATCTCATCCCACACAGACCATTCCAGATGCTGGACAGTTGTCCAAGTTTGGATTAAATATTCCATGTTGTGTACATTTAAAAAAGTTGAATTATTCTCATCAATTCTCATCTCATCTACTCACATAATTTCTCATCAATCAGTTGCTAAGACATCAAACCCATATCCCTTTCTTCTTCTCCATTTAATCCTATTTAGTTGCTATTGGGTTGTTTTACAGATATCTAACCCCCACTTCTGCTGTTAGAGGGGATCCTGAGAATATAATAAGGTCCAAGATCTGACAGCAGGGTCCTTGAGGCTTAGCTATTGAAATGTCTATGTGCTTTGAAGGAGCTCATCTGTGTGCATCTGTTACTTGAGATAATCATTTGTGGGGAAGAAAACCCCACACAAGAAAGATTCCTCTCTTCAAAAATGTACTAAGATTTAAAATTGTTCAGCCATAAGGAAGGGAAGCATTGAGAATTTACAGAACTCATATCTGCAGTCTCTGCTGCAGAAAACAAAGACAAATGAGATATAGTGTGAGAAAGACTGGATAAACATTACTTGTTTTAGTAGAAATTAGTAATACATTTAGTGGTATCAACAGACAGAAATTAGATCCTGAACATCCTTTATCACTTGAGTTGGTAGGGTAAATGGGTAGGGTAAATAATTACATCCAGCAGGATACAATTTGGAAATTTTCTGAGCAAAAGCTGAGTGAGAAATAAGTAAAACCTGCAGAACAGCTATATAAAAGCAGACTTACTGCTGGAGGTCACTGTGGCTTGAGCTGGATTAAATAAATCTATGTAATGCAGGAAGACCTTATTTGTGTATCAAGATATAGAAGAACACATAGCTGGATACCAGAAAGAAATTACATCTGCACATACACCACTTTGTATGAATGATAGATATGTTGAAGCCATCATCAGGTAAGGTTCTGTCTTCTTATGCCTCTGACAAATGCTTCTTTGAGATTGTGCTGTTTCTGCTGACTGTGATTACTGTTGAGACTCCAGCAATATTATATGTTATACACCAAATGTGGGACTTTTTCCAGCCCTCCGTCAGAATTTCTCTGATTCCCAGCATCTATTACAAAATAAGCTGCATTGGTCAGCACTGTGTACCTGTTGTTTATCTTAGTGTCCTGAAGGAGATTAAAAAATAAATAAAAGGGGGAAAAAAAAAAGCAGCTACTTTATCTTTGAAGTGGCCAGGCTGCAAGGGGAAGTAGTTAATTCCCCATGGGTAGGCACAAACATTCCTTCACTTGTGACATGTGTAAAGGTTGCTGTTCGGAGCAGACTCTTTTCAGGACCCATTTCTTCTGGGCACTTACATTTCTAAACCCCTCAAGAGGGCTGTACTTCTCAAAAAGAGAGTGGAAGCTCTGGTGTTCTGGGCTAAGATTACACCAGCATTTTTGTGAGCAAACTTTGGATCAATCCAGAGTTGGAAGTGAACATGAAAAGTGTCAGTAACTCTTTTATAAGTCTTTTTGTGGTGCATCTGATTGACCCGCATTATGATGTACAATAGCATGAAAGAGTGTTAGTAATCAGTGCTAATGAATACATGTACCTACCTGATTCATATCCTGGGCATTACCCCTCACTAATGCTTTTGTTTTGTAGTCATTAAAATTCCCATCATGACACAAAATGCTGAACATTTACTATAACAAAAACAAAAGCAAACAAATAAAATAAGACACATTTCTTGCAAATTTCAGTAAAAAAAAAAAATAAATAAGGAAATACCATAGCACAGGGACGTTGTCCCAGTCCTACTTTACTTTAGTTCAGTAATTGTTTTTAGAAAAGATATTTGTAGTGAGACCTCAGGCAAATATTCAGAGAGAACTTGTGGCATAATCCTTTTCTGTCCCCCTCCTCTTCCCCTTCCCCCATCTACAAAGGAGACTGGTTATTCATTTCCTTCCCCCCACCCCACCCCCCCATTTAGAGTCCAGGAAGGACTTAGAGAAATTCAGTCTTCATGGTTTAGATTTATATTACCTTTTCATCAATCTCCTACAACGTGTTTACTGAGAAGGAAAGGAGAAAAAGGGTCCATTTGGGAAAGGCACTATGATATCACAGAATTGGGGAACGTGACATAGGCTTGTACAGTGACAAGACAAAAGGCTTCTCTGCATGTAAGACACTCACAAAGAAGGCTAAAAAACTGGTTTTCTGCACCTTATTTTTTTCTATGCCACTTACTGGCAAGAAGATGTGTTTGATATGCTTATTTGTAGAAAGTTAGGAACGGAGAAACCTGGTGTACAAAGAGAGGTAAACAGCCAGATGGGTTCAGAAGGATGATTTTGCACCTACAATTGTCTCACAAGCCTTCCAACTACAGGTACACTTTTCCAAACTGATAGGGGAAAACAAAGAATTCTTTTTTTTTTTCCTCACTGAAAAATTAAGAAAGAAAAAGAATACACATCCTACTCTTCTGCACAGTGCTATGAGAGCATTAGCACTTGAGCTAGCATGTTCAGGTTAAAGTCAAACACAGGGGGGCTCTTTGTTCAAATATCATGAGATTTATTTGCTGATATGAAGTCTATCAGACTGAGCCCTCCAGCGCTTTAGGTAAAAAAATTATTAGCTTGAGGATTAATCTGAGGATTCCTCATGGACATAGGTATAGGAACTGTCTTGCTCACACCTTCCAAGACAGCAGCTATTGCAAAGGTGCACCAAAGCAGGTATATATTTACTAAAGAAGACACAAATATTAGACATAGAGTCTTAGAGCATGAAGGAGCAGTTTCTTGAGCATGGACTCCGAAGTCAGACTTACATGTCCCTTCAGGAAATTAGATGGTGGTGTCCTTCAGGGACCACTTCTATTTCACATCTTCAGTAACAACACAGAGCGACCAAGGGCACCCTCAGCAATTTCGCAGATGACACCAAGCTGAGTGGTGCAGTTGACACACGTGAAGGACGGGATGTCATCCAGAGGGACCTGGACAAGCTTGAGAAGTGGATCCATGGGAACCTCATGAAGTTTAACTAGACCAAGTGCAAGGTGTTGCACCTGGATTGGGGAAAGTGAACAATTCTTCCAGGAATGACTTGAGGGTGCTGGTGGATGAGAGGCTGGACATGACTCAGCAATGAGCACTCACAGCCCAGAGAGCCCTATGTGTCCTGGGCTGCATCCAGAGCAGTGTGGGCAGCAGGGCCAGGCAGGGGATTCTGCCGCTCTGCTCTGGTGAGACCTCACCTGCAGTGCTGCATCCAGATCTGGGGTCCCAGCACAGGAAGGACATGGACCTGTTGGTGACAGTATGGAGCACCTCTTCTGTGAGGCAAGGCTGAGAGAATTGGGGTTGCTCAGTTTGGAAAAGAGGCAGCTCTGGGGTGAGGTAATTGTGGCCTTCCAGTACCTGAAGGCAGCCTACAGAAAAGATGGAGAGTGAATATTTACAGGCTTGTAGTGATAGGACAGGGGGGAATGGATTCAAAGTGAAAGAGAGTGGGTTTAGATTGGATATTAGGAAGAAATTCTATACTGAGAGGGTGGGGAGGCATTGCAACAAGTTGCCCAGAGAATTTTCTTTGTGGAGAAACTCTTTGTGGAGTTTCTTTGTGCAGGAATGCCTGCACTTGTAAGTGTTCAAGGCCAGGTTGGATGGAGCCCTGAGCAACCTGGTCTAGTGAAAGGTGTCCACTTACGGCAGGGAGTTTAGAGCTACATGATCTTTAAGGTCCCTTACAACCCACACCATTCTATGATGATTCTATGAGATAAATGTGATTTCCCTTGTGGATTACAGATGTGATATCTTTACACATAGAAAGTTCCAGAGTTTAACTAAAACCAGACTGTTTTTCATCCAGTTTATATTGGAATCTCCTCAATGACTTATCTGTATGCAGTTTCTTAGCTCATGAGATGAGAGTCCTCTGACTGGGATTTTTTTTCTATAATGATTATTCCCATTCAATCAATATAATTAATTCTAGTCAAACCTCATTTTCCAGACAGCTGACTACCACTAAAAGCAACTTGTGTTTGTTTGTTTGTTTGGTGGGGGGTTTAGACTTTCTCTATAATTCATATAATCAGCCCTCTGATTCTAGCAATGTATGTGGCTCATGCAGCCAAGTAAGAGATCCTGGTTTGTATAACTCAGCTGCAATCCTATTTGGCTGTGTAATGTTGTTCAGCATTTCAGCTGTGCTTTTATGCTTCTCTCATGGTGGTATGAACACTTGCTACTCCTTGTAGTCCTTCAAATTCCTCCGTTTCATAGGTGGGGAAAGTGAAGAGCAGAAAGCAAATTTTACAGTTACTGAGAGAAGGGAAATGCATGGAAGATTTTTGTCAGACTTTAAAGCACAGTAGTGTAGTATTTGCCTTCTACTGAATGCAACCCAATTCCAGAAAGACACCCAACAATACATTTTATTATATAACTTTTCTAGAAGTACAAATATTGGATTCTGTTGTTCCAGCAGTAGTCAGATGCAGTATTGGTGTAAAATCATGGCTGTCCTTCAGGCTTTGCCATCATTCTGTACAACTGGAGTTTCTTTGATGTTGAAAAAGAAGGAAATCAAACAGAGACTCCAAACCAAGAAACCCTAAACAAACAAACAAAAAGTTTCTTTCCTGCAGAAGAGCAAAAATAGACTGCAGCCGATCCTCACTAATTACCCTTGTTGAAAGCTTGGCTTTTTAAAGTTGCTTAAAAAAATAACTTTGCTGAGGGCAAACTCTATCACACTCTGAGTGATGATGGGGAAGCCCAGATTTAGGCATGCTGTATTTTGGACCTCACCCAAATAATCTGTTTCTCATCCTTATTTACTTCACTTCATGATATGACTCAACTCATTAAACATTTCAGACTCAACTTAGGTCCAAGAGAAAGTGTTTCCATCCTGCCAAGGAGTTCAGGGATGGGGTTCTATTATCCATCACACTACTAAACAGGGACTTCCTGCTACTCAGTTCTGAGTAATAATTTGGAAGTGAGACCTTGGTATTCCCTCTGTAATGACTGCGCTGTGGCTCAGGATGAATCACTTGCTCAGTAGGTACATTACAGAGAGGGCAAATTGTGCTGTAATTGATTCTTATTTTGTAACTGGAGTGTGTATTTTTCACTCAGTTCATTTGCTTCATCAGCATCAATTCAGCCTTCCAGCAAACCACACCCTTTCCAAAAATTATTGCAGGAAGAGGAGGCTGAGCAAGCGGGGCCACTCATTTCCCTCTGAGGATATTGGCTCATATCATCCTTCAGGGAATGTTCTCATAAAGAAAACTAGCTTGTAATTTTTTTATTCCTTAGTGATAAAGTCACTGCACCAGCTGTGTGATGGCAATCACACCAAGTTCCTGTAGTTTCTAACATCATCCAAGCAATGTTTCCACAGACTTTCTTTGGAACTCTACCACTTGCCTCTCCTGTATTCTCTTTGTTTCCAGATGGAAGATCATTAGCTCATGAGATCAATAACCTGGGAAAAAAACCAGTAGCCCAGGAAGTTCTGTTTCAAAACTAAGTTGTCCAAATTGAACTAGCTTAGGGCTGGTTGACATTCTTTCTGAACACAATTTCCCCTATAAAGGTTGAACTGACTTCTTTGGAGCGTACCTTCAAAGGCTGCACTACAAAGTCTTATTACATCCTTTCTGTTTTGCAAGGGCCACAGAGCCAGAATTAGGGCCATAGAACAAGTATTTGGGCCAAAAACTATACTTGTAAAATTCTCTTTAAATACTGTATCTGGTAACAAATAATTATAACAAGATTGGGTCTGGAAAGAAATCAATCACCATTGTCAAAAACCAGACACCTTTTCCCCTGTGAACAATCTGTTTGTGCATATTTCACACATCTAATGGCTTACACAGACAAAAAAATGATGGCCACAATATTTACAAGTAGACTAGAGCAATTGAAAGTTGGTTCATAAGCAAGAATCAAGACTTTTGAAGGTTCAAACCTCTGGAAGCTGCCACAGATTGAAGAAAAATAAAATAAAAAATAAGAAACAGCTCATATTTAAATGTCCATTTATGTATTTAAGGCCAGAAACAGACAGGGATTTACAAATTGGAATGTTGGACACAGTGATGCCTACAAGTTTCAAGGACAGAACTGAAATCACTGAACTAAGAACGTAAGAATTAAGCACCATGATCAGCAGAGAGTGAGGCTCTTAGGAGTAGGATTTAGATTAATTATCTCTTCAAATGGTAAAACACCTTTTATGAGCAGGGACAGGTAATAGGGCATGTCTGAAACTGTAGCAAGAAACTTAAAGAACTCATGGAGTTTACACTGACCAAAAATAAACATTCTGCAAGAGGTAACTCAGAGCATCTAAATTTGGATTTTCAGGAAATTGGCTCTCTTTTTTTTCTATGAACACATAGGTGAAAGGACCAAAACCCTGTCTCTTAGAGCCATGAAATAAACCCTAGGAACACAAACTATGAACCCCCTGAGTGTATCTACACTGCTAAATGAAAGAGGATCAGGGAGAAGGTTAATCACTGAAACTCTGATTTTGCAATATTTAATTATTACCTGTCTCTCTCTGGCTCTGTGCTAGACTTCTCCATCTAGATTTTTTTCAACATATATCTGCCTGAAGGAGTCTACTTCTTGGCAGAAAGCCAGTACCTTGGCATTCTCTTTTATTTACAAGTAGAGGTGGTGTGATCAGTGTAAGCTGTTGTTTTAAGCGAAATAGATCATCCCTGAGGGATTTGTGTATATGCTCCACTGATTTTCATCAGAGCTCAGGTGAGCATCTAACTAAAAAAAAATCAGTTTGTCTTTTCCTCATCAAAGGTAGATGCCTAAAACATTTAAATATGCCTGCATATTATTTTGTCACACTTGATGCTCGATTTAAATACTTATTTTCTATTTTACACACTGAGCACACATGAGTGAAAGCAAAATAATACCAGTAGGCAAAAGGGATCTGAATGCAATTGGTATAGGATCTCTAAAGGTAGGACAGGAAGAAAGTGGAGAAAGGGGAAGATATATCAGTGTTCTAGATCTATGATGGAAAAGATTTCCAGAGATGTCCCTGTACCTGGGATCTACTAAGATAGATGTGAGACAGAACACTGAAACAGAACTGAAAATCTGAGACAGCCCTGCCCTGGGAGGTCTGAGGCCAGATTTATTCCAGCTCTGCAGACTGGCTACAGGGAACTATATTTACAGCTTAGCTCCTCTCCTGCATAGAGGAGATAATATTACCTTTATCTACTCTGCACATTTGTTCAGAGCAGAGTCTAATGCCTGTGAACCAAGGATGAATGCACTATGTTTCAGGTCCTCTAAAGAAAAACAGTTTTTCAGCAAAATCTTGTCAATATAGCAGCAGTTATTTCATCATTCAGAGTCTATATCTGCAAGGCAAGTGAGGATCATCCTCTTTTCCCCCATGCCTGCCACCAAGAATGGAAGACTTGAGGGTTTGCAGTGCTTCAAGGCAGTGCCTGATAATTTGCAAGTTACATCTTGTAACATTTTTACAGCAGACTTTTCATGGTGAATGTGATTGCAGCTACCAAATTCACAACGTTCAGGTATCCTTGTTAAGAATATTCAGTAACAGGTGTCAGTAGAGTTCCTGTTCCTTATGCTAAAGCCAGTTTAAGCTGAAGGCTGCCATATACCACCTAAATGTCTGCAAAGTTACACAGAAAACTTCCCTTGACTGTACTACCTCTTATTCATGGGAATCTTTCCAGGGTAAGCAGGGAAACATTTTTCTACTTTATCTTAGTTTGCTCAAGGAACTGAAATCATCCAGTACTGAGTCACATGCCATTTGCAGAGCCCCTGACTACGGCAGAGCTAATTCTAAGAAATCCTTTATTCAGAGTGTCCTCCGGTTCGGCAAGGCCCTGGAATTTGGGTGACCACAGGAAACAGTTGAGAGGTTTTCCAGCCTGACCATATCAGCCGTCTCACCACAAGAACTTCCTATTTTGGCTGAATCCCTTCAATCAATTTGAGGCTCCTCTGTATGATCAATAGGAGGGAGTTTAAGGACTGCTTGTTTGCCTTATATTTGTGAAGTGGTTCTTGTTCTCTGGTTTCTCTGTCATATGGCAGAGCTACTACTGTTTGCTTTAAGGCTTTAAATCATTGCTAATTTCTACAAAGAAAAGCAAAGAGTAAAAAGTACATATTTTATACTAAATCCCTTTAAAAGTTAACAGTAAAATAAATAACATGAAAGAGAACAGGAAAAGACTTGGGATAAATTACACAATAAGGTAGACGATGACTTTATAGGTAAACTGCACCTAAACAACTAAATAACGTATCATATCCAAAATGCATATATCAAATATATTTGTAAATGCTATTGAAACAGAAATGAAAAATTCAACTGCAAAATTTATAACACAGACTGTTAATATAAATATTATAGAAAAATATGTAGAAATTAAATAATAAGCTGCTAAGTATTCTCTACTTTCATGCAACCCTTGAAAAGTTTAATAATCTTAAGGAGAAAACAACAGTCACAGTACAAAACCATCAGTATCTCATGAAAATAAGCCAGTGAAAGCTACTTCAGTATGTGAAAGATGTTTGCATTCAGGGTTTTCTAGAGGTGTGGGTAAATGAATGATTTCAGTTACTGGAAAATAATATTTGCATTAGATAACTTAACATTTGAATAGGGCAAAAGGAGTGCATCTTATCTGTATCGGATCACTGCATCCTATCTCAAAAAGAACTATGAGTTTGTTGTTTATCTTTCACAGAGAAGCTCTTCTTTGTTGAGAAGGGATGTGGTAGAACAAATGTTTAATTGTTTTGCATAGTCCCTGATCATTTAATCTGAAACTCGGCACAGACATATAACACTGCTTAGTGGGGGAAAACAGATTTATTTGATTGAAATAAATGTTTGATCCCTATCAGGACATGTAGACTACCTGGAATACACTGACTATCTTGTTCAAAAGTTGCGCAAAGTATAGCATAAGGCAATTTAGTTGATTTGGAAGATTTTTGAGGTAGGAACTTTTATCATTAGCTGCTCTTTAGGAAATCAAGCACTAAAAAGCTTAAATACAAAACTGGTGGAAAAAAAATTTATTTTTTTTTACATTAGAGAAGGACATTAAACCGTGACAACTAATATAGTTTAGGCACAGAGGAAGCATATTAACATGGAGGACCAATGTTGGTTTAGTTCTTTTAATATACCCACCCACATGTACAGTACTGGAAATAAGAATAAATATAAATTCCTTCCCTCCTTGGTGACTGTTTTCCAAAATCTGGAATGGAGATTACAGAAAATTTTCATTATCCATGAAAGGTTATTTGTTCAGAAGGTGCTCAGCTGATTGAGGTATAGGAACCAAAGCCTGCTGTATGAGACACAACTAATTCCTGATAAGGCCCAGAGGCAAAATTTATAACTAAGGGAATCCTAGTATGCTACTTGATGTGAAAAAGGAGACTTCTGAAATATAAGAAAGGTGAAGAGCAGAAGCAACCTTCAAGCTTAGCTTCCTGGTTTCACACTCACCAGGAGTGTGGGCCTGAACAAAAATAATTTCAGACAATATCATAAAACATAATATAGATCATAAGAATTACTCAGAAAAATATAATTTTATCTTAAAAACAGCAGTGATGAACAGTGGATATTGCTTTAGTGATTTAGATTCCAAAGTAGTTCAACCCTCTTTTATTACTATGAAAAGTGTGAAGTTCAGCTGTGACATTTCAAATGTACTCAAATGAAATATGCAAGAGTAAGAGAATTTGCAAGGGGTGTTAAGGTTCTAAAAAGCACCTTAATGTTTTTTTTCTGTTTTACTCTCAGGTGTGCTAATATCCCTTTGCTCAGTGTTCATTGTATGCAGAAGCTTTGAAATAAATGCGTGAATAGTCCCATGAGAATACTTCCAAAGAGGAGATCCTCCTTGTACAACAAAAAGCTACATTAAGAGGTATTTTCTTTCTCTGCTCCTCTCATAGAGCTTCCAAAACTGGTGGAACAAGAGCTGTGCACTGTCATTCCCAGGACACACCTCGCTAGACAGCTTATTGCTCTCTCATGTGGCTTCCAGTGTCCGCTTCTGCTCCAGGCTGGCCCCCTGGCACGAGTGTTTTGACTTCATTACTGTTGTCCAACAAAATTAAACTGATTTCCAGGTTTCAGGCCAAACCATTTTGAAGCCTTGGCAAGTGAAAAGAGAGAGAACAGAAAAAAAGACCTAATGTGAGATCCTTTCAGTTTGAACCCTCTCATTGACAGACATGCTTTGCTTCATTTGCCTCAAATTTGACCAGATAATTTTTATTCTGGCATATGATCACACCTGTGGCAGTTCAGAAGGATTTGTTTAGGTTTGATGTTACAGCAGGCCAAAATATGTCTTATAAAAGGAAGCTAAAAGAGAAAACTATGGAGTGGTTATTCTTTTTCTCATAACTATAGAGAAAAAATTATTGTCCAAACCCAGCTTTGTTTCTGGAAGCACAGTTTGTCATCAAGAGGGTAGCTGATAGGAAATGCAGCATTAACATCTGAGTCACTGGCATTTGCCATATTTCCTCAATGAAGTTCTTTACAAAATCACTGAGGTAGTTGTATCTAAAGCTAAAGAGGAAAAGAACCTCTGGAGATCCCACTGGGATAACACACATTGTTTATTTGCTAACCTTTAGCATAAGGAAAGTATGGAAAATCTGAAACCAGAACAAACAAAGCACTTGACTTCAAAAAAGTAGTTGGGCATGACATTTTAAAATTACACTGACAGAAATTAGTTGTACTACAGATAAGGGCCCTGGATTGGTATTTTGCCCATGGTGAAGTTACAAAATTTGTTCTTCAAATATTTGTGTTAATCTGCTATCAAATTTTATTAAAGTTCATGATGGCCTTGCCCATCATGGCTTACTATGGCTCCCTGAAACAAGGTCATTATGTCTTAACCATTTAACACACCCTTCCTCCTTAATATGAGCACTCACTATTCCATGGGAAATACTTGGCTCTCTGTGGCAGCTTTGCATAGCTGTCAGGAAGGAAGGCTTTCCCCACAGTTTAATCACACTTTTCTTTTCTCACTTACACTTCAAGACTTCCACATGCTGCTGTAGCATTTCCAGCTAAAATCAGACATATAGAGTCCTCTCGGCTCCTGAACAGACCATAAGCCTCTTCCAGGCTGTTTCTGGTATTATGGCTGCATTCCATTATTTTAATGTCGAGGCAAAGTGGACCACAGCCAAGAGACAAAATTATACCAAAGTCCCTGCATTGCCGCCAGGTCATCTAAGCCACTGACTGAAATACAATTAAAATTAATTTTCCTTTTTTCTGTGGAACTGCAGTGGACATGGAGTGCAGCTGTTGTGATCTGGCTTATGTGGTATCATTGTCACCTCACTTAACTCTTGCTGGTGCATTTCAAAATGAAATAGTAGATGCTCTTTCTGCCTCTTTGATGGAAGATGTGGGGCTCAAGATTTCACATAATAATTTTCCTTCTTTATAGAGTGTCAAAATTATTCAGAGTTCTTTTAAAAATAAGTAAAAAAAAAAAAAGGCTGGATTAAAATAAGTAAAAAAAAAAGGCATACCTTTTTCAAAATAATTTTAAAAAGGCATACTATTATGGTGGTGTGAATCTGTAATGGTTCTACTGATTTCACAGGGAGGAGACTGGGTATGAATCAAGATAACAAAACAAAATCCAGACTAAAATCCAATAGCTATTCACATTTTGTCAGACTCTGTCTCGGAGGCCTGATTACACATATACTCAGTCCCATATAAATCCTTCCTGCAGATCCTACACATTTGTACTTCATGGATTTTCTGTTGGTGTTTCTGTGGACTTTGTTATAGGTGCACTGCAGATATTTTGCAGATTTCCACACAGAAACATTGGATTCCAAAAAATAGAGTACAAACCATTTTCTGATAAGAATGTCAAAATTCAAATGAATTCTGGAATATCTCCAGTGAGGGAAACTCCACAACCTCTCTGGGCAATCTGTTCCAGTGCTCAGTCACCTGCACAGTGAAGAAGTTCTTCCTCATATTCAGGTGGAACTTCCTGTGCATCAGTTTCTGCCCTTTGCTCCTTGTCCTATTGCTTGGCACCACTGAGAAGAGCCTGAATTTATTCTCTCAGCACCCCCACTTTAAATATTTATATACATAAGTGAAGCCATGTTCTAGTTTCAAAATACAGTTCAAAAAACTTCTGGTAAGAGCAACAAAAGTTTTTCCAACAATATGAAATGTTTACCTACTGGAGACCTACATTTTCTGTTGTTCAGAACTAAACAATATGAATTGCAGCAATACAGGGGTTAATCAGTCGTGACTCATTCTGGAGGTAACGTGTATTCGTAGTTGTCATTTCAGTAATTGGATTGATAAGCTGGCTCAATGAAATATTTGGCTTTTTTGATAGATTTGGGAGAGTACAGAAGGTTACAGTCATGCAGCAGTAGATGCAGAAAGTAATTCAGTATAGTTAGTAAAACTAGACAGGTTAATGAACCTATGTGGGACTGCTAACTTAATGTAGCTATTTTAAGTTCTGTAGGAAGTTAATCTTGCTTCAACAACTTGACTAAAGACTGTAAAAATGTCTTTGTCAGGAAAGTGTATCAACATTTTAATCTACTTTGCGGTGATAAAGAGAGGGAGAGGGGAGGGGTTCATTTTCATGGAATAAAATGGAGCTGAAACAAAAAAACTCTTTGTCTTGAAATATTGCACCTGCATTAAGTTCCCTGCTGATTCCTTAGTAGAAATTTGATTTTTTTTCCCTCTCTTCCCTCCTTTTACTATTTTCAGCTCTAAGGAATGTGAAGCATGTAAGCCATCTTTCTTGTCACTGACAAAATTCTTTCTTCAACTGTGAAAAAGAATAGATCTTCCTCACCTAAGTTACCATCAGCAAGTCATCTCAGCAATGCACCTGTACTGTGTAACACTATATTATACTTTCCAGGGCTTCATATTTGTATGAAAGACTTGAGAGATCCATTTCCTGGTCATCTAAAACCTATGGTTAGGATTTCTAATCTGACTAGGAAGGTCTTTCAGGAATGTAATGTGATTTCCAAGCAAAGGAGAAATTATTATTTCTTTTATTTGATATAAATAACTCTTTTTCATGGAATGAGAAGATGCAATTTCCATTGTACCTCCCTTCCCCAAATGAACCTATAGTACCTTCAACACATTGCATAGAAACTAGTTTTTCTTGGATATACTCTTCTCATTAACTTTACACTTTAATACTCGAGATTCATAGAGGCTACAGTCAGCTCAGACAGAGATCTGAGGTCTTCCCAGATGCTTTGGTCACTGAAACCTATAAAAATAGAGGATGTGTCTAGGCTGGTTTGATAGCCCCAAAATCATTACAAATTATGTAGGCAGGCAAGCACACAAAGCACAAAGTCTCTATGTAGGTTGTGTGATTGTGAGGAGTCAGTAGATTACACAACCTTGTAATAGGTAATCATGTACTCCAACATTCCCCAATATTTTTCTGACCCACTGGGCAGGCCTTCACTGAGCAATCCCTAGGCTGGCAACAGCCTGGGAGGATTTATCTCCCAGTACCACCCTCTGCTGATGTACCAACTCGATACTGAAAGAAGCACAGCAATGTAAGTGCAGCTAGCTTGTTTCCAAATTGGATCTAGTCCAGTTAATCAGGAGAGGGAGAATCTGTGTACCTTGCTTCAAAGAATGGTTATCAATATTTTCATCTCAAACTTGCAACGTATTCCAAATACAATTACCAAAGTCTACCCTGAGCCTGGATTTAATAACAATTCTGTGCCATAACAACTTCAGTTACAGAATAAAATTAATATTGATGACATTCACAGATGACAGCAAGGCCACAGAGGCTGTATAAATTTAAGAGTCTGTGATCAGAATTTAGAATAAATTAGTGAACATTGAGAAAGTGATCAAATATAACAAGATGGAATACTGAAAAAACCAGTGTCATATATAGGAATAAGAAAACAAATTCTTTCTTTTGGGAAACAAAAATCTCAAAATACTGTCTGGTGGGTTATACCAGTACAAGAAAATTTAAAAGGAAGTCCTCAAGATGAAAAACATGCTCATTATGGAGTAAAAAAATTTACATACTTCGCATAAAGTTCTAGAAATAATAATTCCAGTTTTACTTTGCCCTAATATATTCAGAGGGGATTCCTGTGACTTTCAAACTCCTTCTTAAAAGAAAGGTATTACTTGCCGGAATAAAGACCAGAAGAAAACAGTCCAGATAGCAGCAACATCAAATATGAGAAAAATTAAGAAAAAACTGCACAGTGTCAAAGGCGCTTATATTCCTTAACATAGGAAGGACAAGTACAAAGAGAAACCTTGTCTAAGCATGTTGTAAGACAGCATTGATCAGTTCAGCAAATCTATTGGCATAATGACAGACAAAATCCATTTGACTGCTAACAAGATTTGAGCCACATATTCGAGAATTGGCATGTGGTTCTACAGAAGTGGAAACACTTAGGGATTATATTATCTCTAAAATCTAAAGTTGGAGGAAAAGTTTTTATAGATAGGTTGCATTTGGTCCCACAGCAATGTAGAATTAGATAAGGTTAGTTTCAGGCTTTCTCAAACTTGTTTTCTCAGTTTAAATAGCATGGCATAAGTCTAATATTTTATTCCCCATAAATCTGTTACAATTACCATTACTGGTGTTAATTTCTCCTAATTTTTTTGTTGGTAAAATCCCATACTTACTCACTCCTATACTGACAAATTAGCTATTGGTATCTAATATTCTCTTTTTTTTTTTTTTACATTTTGAAAAAAAATAGCTTTCTGCATCCCTTTGTTGTTTCCAATTTTCCTAGACTTCTTTGAAAAGACCTTCATACTGAAGTACTAATGAGATCCTCTTCCAGATATTTCAAACGTCTAAGGTGCGAACTTTCTACTCATGATTTAAAGTGTCTAACTTAAGAGCTTTCTATTGAACGTTCTGATGAAATTGAAATAATTTCATAGTTGTCTTTAGTGACAGGAACATAAGGTTTGGGGTTTTTTTTCCTTTTTTTTTCCCCTTTCCCTCCCATTTTTACTTCTATTTCTTCTTCTTCTGTAAGGTGGGACATATGTGTGAGAGTGTGTTTAACCAAACTATCAAACTGAAAACTGAATGTTTAGCTCATTATGCCTGCAGCTGAATTCATGATCTCAGCTCCACTCCCACTGAAACACACAGATCTGTACAAGCAGGACACACATAGGTGGGAGGCCATGCCAAACATCTCATGACAGGCAAATTGTGGATGCTTTCGAGTGCCTGTGCATTCAAAATTAAACATTACCATGAGCCAGGTGAGTCACCATGAGCCCCCATTATGGACTGGATTAAATTAATTTGCATTTAGAGCAAATTACAGCTATTTTTATAATCACCTGTTGTGGGTCAAATGATGGATGATACCTTCTTAAGGTGTTCCAAAACAATCACTTGCCTGAGATATCATTATAAGAAGACCTTCACAGGTACTTCTAAGGATCATTTCTACCAAAACTGACTGAAATTGTGCACCAGGTGCTGATTTATATAAAAGAGCATTAAATGTGTTTGCATATAAACATTTTCAAAATTCCTTTAAGCACAGAATTATTCTTAGACACAAACAAGAACTTTCGATCTCAGAGAAACAGTCTTTATTGGTAAGTGGTTGGGATTCGAATATATTTTATATACACTCTGAAGATGAAACAATGTATGCTGATGAATTATCTGTTTTTTTTTAAATCATTACTTTTCTCACAGTGTTATGTGTTAATTATAGCCATGAGATTTTTCATGTACTGGACTTAAATGAAAATGCGAGAAAAATCAGTTCTTTCTGTTTAAAAAGATAAAAACTTGTGAAAGTGTATAATGCATTATAGAAATGACCACTTTTAGTACAACTTTCCTGTCAGTCAAACATGGAATTTAAATTATATAATGTGACATGACCATACCCAAACCAGAAGTTTCACAAGCATGAAGTTAACAAACTAAATAGCTTATCCGACTGCAGCTGCAAAAATTGCCTGAAATATTGATAGGCTTCAACAATGTCCTTTTGTTGGCCATCTATTAATCTCTGGTATATACCTTCTATCTGGATATTTTTTCCTTCTGAATGTATCTTGAATATTTTGTGGATCACCAAATCTGTAACAGGAAAGGTCAGATGTACACACGTGTAATAAATATATATGCACCTATGTAACATTTTACAATTTGTTTTCATGTCAATTGATACCACTTAGCAGCAGTTCTATCCTAGAATCTCTAGGCATCATACATCATATGTTCTTCCTCATTCCTTAGTATACCACTTGATCATGTTCTATTTTGTAGTTTCCAAAATTTCCCTTCTTATTGTGCATGGCTTTGTCATTATATTCACATCAATGTCACTAATTATTTTTCTTTCTGGGTGAAGAAACTAGTACATGAAATTTCCTAGCTGAGATCAAACCAAATCAACACTCATTAGCAGATCCCATGTGTTTAGTAAGCAGTCAGAATTAGAGTGAAAAAAAGATCTGCTTTTAAAAATATAACACTTAATTCTTTTCTGAAGTGTAGATGAAAGAAGAATTAGTGTCCACAGTGAATGACAGTATCTTCGAAAGTCAGCTACTTCTCTGAAGAGCTAACAGAGCCCTGAGTCTCAGCTAGTGGCAAAGATATGTGTTCTGCACAGAGCTCCACAGTAATTATTCCTTTAATCCTAGGAAATTAATAAAGCTTGATGGATTATGAGATTCTGTCCCAACGGATGTAGACCAATTGACGACATTGTTGACACTTTAAAGACCTCTATTAAGGGCAGGGTCACCGAACCTGCATCATTTGTTATTGCATTACAGCTCCATGTACTCAGTTCTGAAAAGCACAAACATGCAGAGTTTTCCTAGCTCTGGGTTGCAGATAACAAAGGTGAAAGAAATGTTTCCCATTACTTCCCCTTGATCATTTATTCCTCCCTCAGTTCTTCTTCCCATGAAATTTGAAAAAAGTCCAGGAAATCGTGTAAATGCCCTTCAGTACCACCACTGAGCTCTTAAGAAATGCAGAACAAGCTCTGACCTCAGAGCTGTCCCTTCATTGAGCAGAAAGGCAGAATAATGGATTCCTGGAGTCCCTTCCCACGCAAAATTTTTTGTGATACTATGATATTAAAAGATCTGCCAACAATTAAAGACTTAAAGACCTGAAAGTGCTTATTATCTAACAGTAGTAAATCTCAAGCATGCAAAATCTTTGTTTCCTTGCCATATGCACTGTCTTGGAATTTATTTTTTTTCAGTTACAAAATCTTCATAAAAATCTGAAACTGCCTGATTAAACGCCAGTGGAATCTGTTCATCTTTCACAGAAATCAACACAATCCAGCCTCCCTTCAGCTTTAGTTTTTTGGCATCCTATCAAGTATAATAGGTTAAATACAACATATATTAGCCATGTTGTTGACCTTAATGTAATGATGTGAAATTGTCTAAATCTATCCTATGCTCCTTAATTTGAGTAGCAAATTTGAACAGCATTTCGTGGGATGCTCTGCTGGATGAGAGGCCTCAAACTACTGGAATAATGTGTCATTTTCCATGGCTCTTTTCACCTGCAGCTACATCAATCTTCATGGAACTAGGATGCATGAGGAACTAATTAGTTCTGATAGAGAGGTTTGACTCAATTACAGTCCTTTCAGTTACTTAGTATTGGCCACTACAAATAAGTAAGCAATAGAATTTAATACTGAAATTTGGAAAAAAGTAAACAAATAGTTGAAACACATACTTAGAGCTCTAATTTCTGTCCACACGCATTATCTAAAATGTCCCCCAATCTCTGTGAATAATATTTGACACTTGTTTCTAAATTCTCAATGTCTCATTACAGAAAAATGGTAATATTATTGAATTTCTTAACTAATTTCCCTCTTTTTTTTCTTTTCTTTTCTTTTTCTTTTTTTTTTTTTTTTCTGAACAGAGTTTGCTATTTTTGCAGCCTGAGTACTTTCATGGCCTACTAGGTTTGACTTGATAGGACAACTGATCGATCCTTTCTCTTTACATATCAGTCCCCTTCACTTATGATGTAGACCTTTTGGAGGACAACCACCACAGTCATAAGTTTTAAAGGCATTTACTTACATGCTTTGACTATCTTACCTGTTATATTGGATTAAATATTATGTGCTAACCACTGCTAAGCTGAAAAATGGCAAGCTGAAAATTTTTGAATATATCTCAGGATGAGAACTGTACCAAAAAACAGGCTTTTCAGTATATTGAAAGCATTAGAAAAAGGAGGAAATATAATCTTGACTATTTAATTCTAAAGATGAACTTTTATTTTTATTTGAAAACAAATTTGGAAACAAAAATCAAATTGAGTAGATAAATTATTGTTTTAAAGATGATAAAACATTTAGTGTTTTTTAATTTGAGAAAGTCAGTAAGATACATACACAAATCATGTATTCACAATTCATCCTTCTGTTTAAAAATATGCAACATGGATTTCAGTCAAAAATTAATTTGTCATTATTTGTTATCTTTTCTGGTTTTCTGGCTTTGCTTATGTTTTTTTAGGTCAAGAGAAGATTTTGACAGAGAATTTTGAAAAAAAATTCCAAGCCCTACATTTTTGTGTATTATTTGTAAGTGACTCTTTTGACTAGAGGAAAATGATCCAGCAATGCTGAGGTTACATTCAAGTCTGTCCTTAGAAGACTGTTTTTCAAAAATTATGAGGTTACATTAAAAGTAATGTAAAATATACTGATCATGTTCAAAATATGTCTTGTAAAGTCTCACAATTTTATTTAATCCAAACTCATGTTCTTTGGTCCAAAGTTCAGCTTTCTCTTCTTAGTCTTCTTTGTTTCAAAGAAATTAAGATTTTGAATTCTGGGAACCTATATGAAACTTTTTATAAGTACAGGTAGAAGAATTATTTTGATTAATGTACAAGCAATGATGGCAAAGACTAAATTACTTTTGTTAAAATAGTGAATATCTAAGACAAGTATGCATTTCTAGCCTGCAAAAATAGATTTTAAAAAAAAATCTGTTGCACAAATATACCTTAGAACCAATATGCCAGTATCGTTTTCTGAGATGAGAAAAAAATAAAAACCCCAAAACAGTACAGAAAAAGAATCAAACTGAAAACATACCCTTCAATTTTGCTTTTTTCCATTATCATTTTTTTATACACTTCACTGGGTTTCTTCTGCGTTTCTTTTCTGCACAAGGACACCTAGAAGATATTACATAATTTCTATGCTCTCCAGCAAGGTGTTGAGCAGTCTTCAGGAACATCTGCTTTTCATGGATTGTCTCTGTAGTTGGTGCTTTTATTTATTTTTGTTGAGGAAAAAAAATATTTCTTCACTGGCATTTAAAAATGAGTTTAATGCAGCACCAAGTCGTTGAAGCATAAAAGTAGACACATCTCTGTTGCAAGAAAGATGCGAGAGAAGTTTTCTTATGTGGATGCCTTTTCTGAGGTTATTTACAGACAATAGCAAATTCTCAAGGGTTTTACATAATTGACACTTCCAGACTCTTAGAGGTTTTGATAAGTTGATGCTAAGCTATGGTGATCTCAAATGGGAATGAGGGAGTAAACTAAACCATTTTAGGTTTGAAGTTTTTCTGCTTCATCCATCCTGTTAGGACTAAGTCTGCAGACTTATCCTATGTAGCTTTGGTCTCTGCACTAAGGCTGGAGACCAATGAGGCTAGCAGAAGAATTAGGTTTCCAATTTGATCTTATTCAGAAGTTGCAATTTGAGTTGGCTCCAAACCACAACTGAATCACAGATTTCTTCCAAGATGCTACCATCTTGGAACCATCATGATTTGATGGCGATAATAAAAACTATGTGGAGTACATAGTCTATAGATTAAGTACATGCTCACACATATAAGACTCATAGAGTACACCCTGTCCTTATTTGTAACATCCACTCTTTGGTTACTGCTTGCTTTCCCTTATTAGATGGACTGGTTTCAGTTTTTCAAATAAAATGTTCTGTTTAAAAACCCTCTGAGAAAGCAATGTGTAATTTTTCTCTGTGCCTCAAATTATAAAAAATCTAATGTCAAATCCTTTACATTCGGAAGTGCTAACCGTGGATACTCAGAAGGTTTCTCAAATCTGTTTAAGATTAGGCCTAAAAATAAATTGGAGTAAAAGCAATGTTTTTATGTGCTTAGATATTAGGACCAGCTTGAGCTGCAGATCATTTTGGCAGCCATTGCTGGACCTCCCTGGTGTCTAAGGAATTGCAAACTCCTTTCCAAATCCTTTCGGAAATTGCCAGTTTGATAGAATAACATTGCAGGAAACCACTCAAATTTAACATATTTGCTGTTTCATGTTCTGCCAAAACAATGACAGGAAACCAGATTAGGTCATACTTTGAAAAATAAAACCTCAGACAATAGATCTGAATGCTGCATTTTATTATTTAAAAGATATCTCTTATTTTTGAAAATGTAGAGTCAGGAGAATGGTACAGTTCCCTATATCATTCTTTTGTAGCTAGTTTCATAAAATGTAGCATGAATATTTTGTTTCAAGGAATAAATGCTTCTTTACAGAAAAATGTTATCATGTTCTTGGAAAAGATATTATTTATGTTTTGTATTCCTGGCAATATATAGAGAATACATTGAGAGAGGTCGTTAGAGAAAAGGTCTTGGTTTACCCCCAAAGGGAGGTACAGCTGAATAGTTCAGATTTTAAAATTATTACATTTGGTAAAAAAACCAACATGGAAATTATTGTCTACTTTCTAACTTCTATTGTTACTTGGATTAGAGCGCAAATTCAAAGATTTACAAATAATTTATTAAAAAAATAAGTGTCTGAAAGCCGTGCAAATAATAGACTTCCCCTACTCCACGTTACAATGAAATGAAATATAGAAGCTAAAGGACATCAACAGGAGGTTCCACAGGAGCTACATTCATAGTAAGACAGAGACAGGTAGCTAAATTATATCCTTGGAGATACAGATCAAGTATACTTTATATGTAGGTATATCATGATGGGAACTCTTTGTAAAGAAAATTCTTTTCTATTTCTGCTTTTTTAAAGATTAGTTAGTAAGGTCAAACTTAACTCATCACAGATCTGGAAGGGTTATGGGAAAGGATATGACATGTTTTGAAAGCCACTGTGTGTTGTTCTAACATTCACTGAGACCATCTCTATTAATTTCCCAGGAAAAAACTGCATATAGCTCATGCATTATGTTATTAGCTTGAGTAACTCAAGTTATGCTCCTATGGAAGTGGTTTGGCAAATATTGATCCTAAATCTAGCAGTTGATGGAAGATTAGATAATGCTGCTGTTCTATGTCAGCAAAGAGTCCTCCAGCAGAAGATGGAAATTCCCTATTAAAATTCTGGTCTTGCACCTTTTTGTGGGATATGGAGCTGTGACTGGTTTTGTTCCCAGCCAAGAATGCTCAGCTCTGGAGTTTAAGCATCTCACTGTGCAGCTTTCCATTAATAAATGATGATTCAACCAAAGAAAAATATTTCCTAAAAATACTCTTTCAACAATTTCTGTGAAAATTATAAATATCTTTTTTCAAAAATGATTTTTGTTGTTTTGATGATGAGTCTTTCTAGAGTAACATAGATAAGAGTGCTTTGGCTTTTACAACATTTTATAGTCAGTATCAATAACAATTTCATTGAAAAAAATATTTTGACAAATAATTTATATTTATTCATTCAGTTAAACAATTTTTCACTTTAATGTTTTTTTTGAAAACATTAAACTTTATTTCTAATGGAAATATACAACATCCAACAGGGCCCCTCAACATTTTTTTTTTCTTCCTTTGTCCAATATCTGCTGAACAGAAATTATATTGTTTAGTGGGAGTGCTGAATTCTTTGGAAGCTCTCCCATCTTCTGCAGTTTTCAGTTCCTTGTAATCTTGACACATAAAAATGTTTTTAACATAAGAACAAATAAGAAAATAAATTATTTTAACCCTTAGAAATGTATTTCAGTATTATGCATAGAGGTTGATATCTTTTTCAAATGTTGGCTCTTCTGTGTTATTAAATGTGTTTGAGACACATTAAAAATGAATGGAAGGATCAGTCTATTTTTCCTCCACAGCAGATAAGAGGACCTTGTTTCCCTTTTAAAAATTGAAATGGCAGCTGTTTTGGCAGCTGCATAGCCATGTAAACAAGATACGGTTTTCAAGTTTCCATATATTTATCATATTACAGGCATTGGGAGACTGAATCAATGAAACAAAAAACTCTGAGTAGAGACTGAGTGAGTTAGACAACCAAGAAGATGTGCTGTTACCCTAGCTCAAAAAACTCCAGGGCAATGAGGAATTAAAACATTAAAATTAAAGCACAGTTTCCTTCCTAACCAGAAAATTGATATTTACACAGAATATAACAAAGTTACGACTAACTGAATGCATAAATAAAGATATAAATAATTCATCATTTTTTTACTTTTTTTTTTTAAAGACAACAGTAAAAATATCTATTAAACAAAATGACTCATAAGATGTACTCAGCTGCAAAATACTCCTAGCACACTTAAAATGTTAACAAGAGTTATAGCTATCTGCATTTCCTTCCATACAATTGGAGTAATTAATTCCCTCTCTTCTTGTCACCATAGAAAACTAGTCTAAGGAGAAATAATAATATCCAGCTGGAAGCTTAGAGGGTAGAATATAAACTACTTTTATCAGAAGAGATATCAAGATATCTTGGGCTTACATTTTGTAGGTTTTTGTATTTATTTTCAAGCCCTATACACCTGAATCTAGGATGTAGATTTTGAATGCAGAGACACCCATAAATTCTGCTAAAGTCAAATATACAAATTGTGCATTTAGAATGGATGAATCTTGGAACCCAATGAAGTGGCTAAGCATTTTTTAGTTGCTTTGCTGGATAGGTAACTATGGTTTGTCTTTCTGTCATATTAGATGGCTTGATGTACGCCATATGGAATAGATTTTGCAGAAAACTCTTCCTTTGATACCCTTTACAGATTCCAAATTTTACTTCATGTCTCCATCTTTGAAAGTTATTAAAAACTGACTGTAGAGGGCTTTCAGAAAGTTATGAAACCTTTAAAAATTGATCACAGAGATTTTGGTCTAGAGTATACTGTTGGGTATTTTTATTTACAGACTAAAACCAGTTGGGGAACATTCATACCCCATGAAGACTATGTTGTTTTATATATAGTGGAAATACAGTTTCCTGTAAAACAAGAAAGTAACCCAGAAATCTTGCTCCCAGCATACCCTTTACTGTATGCAGTCAGTCATGATGTATTGGAGTATGAAGTCACTTAACTGTAGGTATATATACATTCAGACAAAGTTATGGTTACTTAACTCACTGATGTGCTTGGAAAATCTGGTCTTATGTCCCTTCTGAAACTGGGGACATATTCTTTCTAGAAGGACAAACCTAATACTTCTAGTTCTGCAGGGCTGGAAAATAATGGGTTTCTTTAAACTAGTGAAGTATAGATGATGTTGTGTAGCTTCATACTAGATCCAGTTTTTCAGATAACATTCTGTCCTTGGGGAAGAAAGACAAAAATATTTTATGGTCACATAGGAAAAAAAATATGGCGGCTGTCTGAGGTTGCTTATATGTATGTATAATTTCCAAGACCTGTCCAAAGGGATCCAGGAATATGGAGCAAAGACTATTGCAAAATGGCATGGATAAAAGCATGTACCTCAGTTATGTCTGATGTAGCTGTCTCAGAAAATTAAATATGTGGCATAATGTGTGTCTGTGTTTGCATGTATGTGCATAACACTTGTAAACAATCACATACCAATACATGAACACAAGTATGTATTTATCTATATCTATCTATATCTATATCTATGAGCTTTTAAAGTATTTTAACTGGGAATGTGGCAAGAAAACTTTTAAAAAAGCCAACAAATTTATCTTGCCTGAAGCACTGAACTTCTAAGGCCAGGCCCAGCTGGTAAGTTAGTTAGCATCTAATGATGGTTTCTTGTGCAAGGACTGGACCACAGCATGTTTAATGCTCATTGGCAGCTTTCCCTCCCTTAAGGCAATAATAAAATACCTTCTTTAACACTCATACAACCAAACTTAATCAAGGGATTCAAGCAAAAGTGATGTGAATCAGGAGAAAAAATAAATAAATGGAATGGGCTTTTGGTCTTGCCAGAGTAAAAAATATTGTATTCTTCTCTTAAATGTGGGGCAGAGAAATTGAAACAGGTGTCAGAGACAAACCAGGTCTGCATCCCACAGGTAGGGCTCATGTGCCAATGCCATGGTAAGACACTGGTGACAGGATCTCTCCCTGGGTGGTCAGGCAGATACCTATCCGTGCAGGGCTGAACCGTAGCCAAAACATAATTGTTGAGTGCATCTAAACTAATCTGCAGGTGTGCACCGCAGTATGCCCTAAATCAGAAACCTGGTGGAAGCATGTGATGGCTCTCATCCAGACAGCACTGCCAGGTAACCGTCCCATAGAAAATAGACAAGAGAGAGAAGGCTTGCTCTGGTTTTGAGGCAGAGCTCTTGTCCAGAGCCATCAGCTCTGAAGCATTCCCAGTTCTCCTCCCATTTTAGATTTCAGCCTCCAAGTTTTCAAGTACCCACTGTACTTCCTGTATATCTGCCAATTTGTATAATAATAATCTACCCATTCTCAGGGTGGAGTGATAGGACTGCAACTCTTAAACCAAACAAATAAATGCTTTTGCATTTCTAGAAAAGAAGTAATATTTTAACGACAGCAATTCAGTAAACTATTTTGGCACCAAATATGGCATTTTCGACCCTAAATTTTGGCAGAAACAACCTAATCCATTTTGCACTTGATATATGTTAAACACCTTAAAGGCTAGGCAAAAACCTATCCATAAGCTTAGTGTAAAGATATAAATGCACCTTAGGATCCAAACTGTGTGACCTGAATGTTTGAAAACTGTTTTCTGTGACAAACAGCATCTGTTGCCCGTACATGATTTGCTGAAGTAATAGGAGAAGGGGATCTAGATTTAGCCACTGTGACTTGGAAACTGATGAGCCTTGCATCTCCCCAGTTATTAGGGACTATATAGTGAGACACATTGTTATCCTAATCAATATCTGCAATGCACATTTCAGACTGTAACAAGTCAAAGACACTGTTTTGGTAGCAATCAGTACATGTGATTTATATATACCTTCCTGGATGGCTAAAGTTTCTAATGCAATCACAAGACCAAGCAGTCTCACAATGAAAGCAAAAGAGCTTGGGAAAAGTTTCTAATTCTTATAGCTCATTCCTGCAAAACTTTATTGGTGTCAATAAACACTCTTTCCCGATTTAAATATATCTGCTAAGATTGATAAGCCAGCCATGCAAACTCACTGGTTTGAACCTGGATAAATTTTAAATGGCTTAAAATTCTGGAAGAGGGATTTATACCTACTCAGCAGAAGTTTCAGTTTGTGACTAAATGGTTTCCACATCAGCAGCTAAAAATAAGAACTGTAATTTTCATAGATTTAAGGCAACTCTGATTTAAGCCTGTGACTGGTATCTGGTCTCCTCTTCATGTGGTTATCTCTTCATCTGTCAATCAAGCCAGGAGTTTTCTGAGGACAGAGAGAAGCAGCTGCAGTTTCAATAGGAGCTCTGAGTAGCTCATCAGCACAGCTGTTCCCCTACATTTGTTTCCAAAGCAAAAAGTCTTTTGTGTTTATATTAGGTAAGGAAATGTACTATTTGTGTGTATGAGACTTTTCATTAAAACTTCTGAAAGGCAAAGAAGGCAAAAAATATGCTTTAGTAACAGCTTTTGATGGGAACTTAGAGTTAATTTACGTAGGAATAAAATGTTTGTTAATATTAATGAAATTTTGTACTGTAGTGCTTGTAAAGTGAATCATGGCCTGGCTGTCAGTCAAACTACCTTTTATGGATTTCTTTTCTTTTCTTTTCTTTTCTTTTCTTTTCTTTTCTTTTCTTTTCTTTTCTTTTCTTTTCTTTTCTTTCTTTCTTTTCTTTCTTCCTTTTCTTCCTTTTCTTCCTTTTCTTTCTTTCTCTCTCTCTCTCTTTTCCTTCCTTCCTTCCTTCCTTCCTTCCTTCCTTCCTTCCTTCCTTCCTTCCTTCCTTCCTTCCTTCCTTCCTTCCTTCCCTTTCTTTCTCACTCTTTCTTCCTGTTCCTTCCTACCCTTTTTCATCCTTCTTTTCTTCTTTTCAGAAAGAAATAGTATAAAGTAACTACATTTGGTAGGATTATATTAATATTCATAAATTAATCTATAATTACAGGAAAGTCAGGGTGGGGTTCTCTCCAGTGCACGAGAGAATAGTATTTGACTTTAAAAAAACAAACAAACTGAAAAAACCTACCCCTCCCAAAGAAACCCTAACAAAAAAACAAAACAAAAAAACCCAAAAAAAATCCCAAAAAACAAAACCAACAAACAAAGTAATTGGATATTATCCCAAAATTCTGAGGCATCCTGCCTCTGAAGTTCACGGACAACTGACACTAGAACTTCATCTTTGTGAGAACATCCATGTTTTAAGCAGAGGGATGTTAGGATATTAGAAATTGTTACTGCAGTAGACAGATTTTTCTGACACTGCAAAAGAGATCATTCTCTGTTTTCAAACTGTTCCAAAAAGCTTGCAATTTGTCTTGATTTTGTAATGCTTTTTTCACATAAATTCTTCATTGCCTGTCTAATGAGCGTATCTAAAATGGTTTTGTTATTTTCTAGAAAAATTTTGAATAGCAAAACTTGCGAATAAAAGTTGCAAATCAAGGAAGAAAAGTGATTTCTTACTATAATAAATTAAAAATCACTGGTTTTGTAAAAAATAAAAAAAAAAGAAAAGAAAAATAGTTCAGCAGCTTTCTTTTTGTCTTTGTACATTTAGATGCAGTGGTTCATAAAAGGACAGACTCAAACCCATTGAAATCAATGAAAGTTTCTGTTGACTTCCAAAGGCTTTGGACCAAATCCAGAGTACACATTCATGACTTCAAAGTAGGAGATCCATTAAAAAAATGCAGTTCTTGGTGTGTAACGCTACAGTCTTTTGTGTTTTCATTATAACAATTACAACAGAAGACCTTTGTGCCAGATGTTGGGTCACTCACAAGAAACATCTGTTGGTAGCACGCGAAACCTGGCTGGATCAGGGCCATTAGGAAAAATAAACAAAAATACATTCTTTGTTTTCATTACAAGAATTATTGTAATTCTCCCAAGAACATGATCTTTCCCCACAAGAGGAAGATTTTGTGAACCATATACACTAAAACCTGAAGACATGAGATCAGTGCCAGCAAGAGCTTTCCTGGAAACTTCTAGACTCGTTTGGATCTGGCCTGAATCAAAGCAGAGAACCAGCTTCTCTTTTCTCTGACCTAATAGATTTGTTTTTTTCCTGATGTCTGAGGGTAAGAAACTAGTTTCAACACAAATCATGCATAGGGCATACAAAATTTCTTTTTCTCCTGCATTTTTCTCTCCTGCATTTTTTTCTCCTCCAGTTTTTTCTCCTTTTTTTCCCCCCTCTTACTTGGTAAGCCATTTGGAATGGGCTCTATTTTGAGTTGTTTGGATCATTAAATGTTTAGCAAGAAGTTAGGTCAGACTTTTAGGTAAAAGCCACAAGTCAATTTTCAAAGGCTGGTAGCCAAAGTTCACACAAGGTAGTCTTGTACCCCAGCAGCAGATGGGAATCAGTCCCAGTGGATTTGTTCTTGGCAGGGCATATTTGTACTGGTTTGTGCTAGCAGGGGATGTGTGGCCTGGGACACAGGCTGGAGGTCTTCTCTCTGGGAAGGGTCATGTGATGAGCTGAAAACTTGGGGCCATGCCCAGCCATTCTTAGTAGCTGAGCTCACATCTGCAGAAGATCTCTGAGAGGAACTCCCAAAAGTATCCAGACCGACCAAAGGAGACAGGCTGGTTTTCTTGCAAAGGAACATAGCTATTGTGCTATTAAAATATCTTTAAAGTGATGAGGGAAAGTGGAAAGTTCAAAAATAATGACAATTGCATAGAGATTGTGCTTTCAGCAGCAAGCCTGTTGATTTAAATAAAGTTCACTGGTGTCAGTGGTGATGGTGGAATATGGCCGGGGGTCCAGGGTAAGGATTAGGCCTCTTTGAGGAAGATCATGGAAGGAAGACCTTATCAAGACTTTTGTATAAAATATTGGGGAGACAGAGGAGTTTGCTGAAGGTGAAAATGTCTCAAAATATATAGATTTTTTGTTCTTTTTTTTTTTCAGTGGAGCATGTGGATTTGCAGATCAACAGCTACTCTCAGATCAAAGGTGGAATTTCTCATGATACAATCAAGGAAATGTTAAAACCTCAGGAGAATTGATAGTTTAATGACAACCACTTCTTTTTCACCCTTATTTTACCCAACCTATATTTGGTCATGACATTTTTCTTAGCTGTGCCCCCATCCCCCCTTCCTGTTTTTAATAAAAACCTTGGGATTTTTCTGGCACAAAGAAAGGAAAACTGGCCTCATGTATACCAGTTGCCTGTTATAGTCTTGGTGTTGGTCCTGTACAGACAGGCAAGAGATGGATGGAAGTGCAATTGCTGTTGAATATTGCAGGAGAGAGGAGGTTTTGTGGAATATTAGCCTTGTTCCTCTTCATATGTGAATTTGCCTGTGGAGCACATAGCATGCACTGCCCATGTGGGAGGCTGCAGATGTCAGGCCAATGTTTTTCATGACCTATCTCAGCATTATTCTCTGCAAAGACCTTAGGGGTGATACTGTGAATCCCCTTAGTGAATTTTGCTTTTGCTGGCTGACACTGGCTCAGTACAACTTTTCTGCCTGGAAGGTCCTGCTCATATAAGGGAAGGAAATGTGGATGGTCACAAACCTCATCCTCCTGGAATGAAAAAAAAACATGCCTCTCTGGGAACACCTGTTACTGGTTTAAATGTCTGTTTACACTGACCCTTAAAGCAAGCTGAAGCTTAGAGAGGGTGGAGCTTGGAAACGAAAAGACAGCTGAGAAAGATCTGTTCTGCACGCAGTGGAGATTTTTAATTTGCAAAAAAGCAGAACTCAGACAACACTGTCTAGTGGTGTCTTGATGGGGCAATAGGAAGCTGGGTCACAGAATATAACTTTTGTCTAATGTCAAGCCAAATGCCTAACAGGTGTAAATTCCTATAAATCACTGGAGCTTTTCTTTTGTATGTTGTGCTGCTCTGTGTTGTGGGGCATACAGATAAGCCTCTGTTTGAGCTTTCTATAGGGTATTAGAAATTTTTGTATGACCTGCCTCCTGTTTTTCATGTTTTGTCAAGACCTGACCGGTCCAAATTGTATTCTTTAACCTATTTTAGTCACTTGTTACCTTCTGCATGCTCATACAATTTGCTGACCTCTGTTGCAGTCATCTCTCCTGCTCATGGTCAAGCACACAAAGTACAGCTCCTAGAAGAGAAGCTAAGAAACTGATTTGAAGTCAGCTGGTCAGTGTGATGACTTGACAGCTGCATGACCAAAAATGTCTCTTGTTTTCTGGACTCACCATGACAATCCTACATAACCTCCATGGAAGGAGAGGCAGATGTGCTCACCATAGCCAGCACATGTGCCCTGGCTGAGGACAAGCTGTCAGGAGTTAGTCATTCTGATTTGGAAGCAAAATTATTGATTACCCTTTCAAAATCATAACTTTACTGTTTTAGTTAAGTGAGCTTGCAGGAACATGTGCAGGACCCCCACCATAGGAGTGTGCTGTTTTGAAAGGGTCACCCACAACTGATGATGGAAATACTGTTTCTCTGTCACTACTCACTTCTGCTAACCTACTTCTTTATTCTTGTCTTGAGCATTACTTGTTCTGTCTGGAACACATTTTAAGAATTAAGAATTGAAAAAGAACCACTGGCTTTTCTCCACAATATGATAGTTTCTTGGAATCCCTTAACAGCCTGGATTTATCTGTTTCTAATACTGATGAACTGATTGAGCAGAAATGATTTTTTTTTTTAATCCTTACTTATAGGGTGCATTCTTTTCCCTGAAGAGGTTCAAGTTCAAGTAATGAAGGTAGTTTTCTGTGCACAGTGGATTAAATGGAGAGAAGATAACTCTTACAGGACTGTGGACCTGTCTTTAAAAAGGACTATTTGTTATGCAGTGTGACTGAATGTAATACAGAGATCAAAACTTAAAAACAGAGCACTTCACCATGGCCATTTCTCGGGGAAAATGGACCTCAGAGCTTTACTTTTCCTTGTAAGTCTTCAAAATTGTCTATATAATATTGCACAGCCCAAAAAATTACTAGACTTATTGTTGTCCTAAATTTTAAATGTATGGACAGGAAGCAGAGGAGAAAAAAGGAGAAAACACATTGTTGACAGACTAAGTCAAATTTGCATTGATTTTTCCATTGACTTGCCATCCATGCAATGCAGGAAAACTGGCATAATACAGAACAGTGATGCTGTTTGGATACTGGGGCTGCAAATACTGATTGCTTTATTGACACCCTCCAGGGCAATTCATTACCCACAGGGTCTAACATGTCAGGCATAGTTGTAGCTTCAATCAGCTGACTGCAGACAATATCTGGGTTTTCTACATCTGAGAAACTATTATTATCTGGATCTGTGCTCTACACAGCATGCATGCAACTGGTTGATATGATGCTGTAGGTTAAGGCTTCAACAGAAGGTAAAACTCTCATTTTCCTTACCTAATAATAATGCTTATTCTGGCACCAGGAAGTTCTTTCTGTTCAGCTTTAACTTATTGCTGTGATTTCAGGGCATTCATGACTACAGGCACATTGCTATGGCACACACAGCACAGGTCAAGAAAGAGGACAAAGCTCCATAATTGCAGCTGTTCATTATAGCTTGCCTAGATTATTGCAGATCTCATGAAAATATCAGAGCAAATCTTATAGAAATTAAGAGAAAGGCTCATCCTTAGTTTCATTTATTCAATGCAGTGGTAGATAACATTTCAAACCTATTTCCCAAGATGTGGTCTTGAAGTTTGACTAGAAGTATAATAACATTGATATAATAATGGAATGCTAGAAAGCAGAGGTTTTATCAAATCAATCTGCAAGTGATTGAGTAAGTGCTTTCCTGACAGGCAGGCAGGACCTCAGCAGTTTTGGAAGCTTTTCAAACAGAAGTATTTCAAAACCTGACAGAACATTAGTTTAGACAGAACTAGTTTAGTTAATGTTGGAGGTCCACTTTTGAACTAGCAAATTTTTTTTTAAATGCTGTAGAAGATTTTGTTTCAGCATAAGCAAATAACAGCCACAATGATCATCATTACGGTACAGAAAGCAAGGCAGTACTCATGGAAATGTGTAGATGCAATGTGGGAAATAGATATTACTCAGTGTATAAATGTATTCAATAATAATAGAAATGAAATGTGAAAAGCTGAAATGCCAAGTCTGTCAGATAAGAGCTTGTCCCATAGAAATGATGATAACAAGTATTGTTCTCAGATATAAATTACTTTCCCTTTTGACATTCCTATTCCTCTTAAAAGTGTCAGGGAAACCACCACTGTGATACTTTGACTTCTTAGCTCCAGATGCACCCCAAACGCTCAAGTTCATTACACAGACTAGGAAATCATTATGATTTTCACCTAAGAAACAAAGCGGCACATATTTAAGAATAGAAGATTTGCATTGTAGATGATGTTATTTTTTTACCCGAAATTTTTATATATCCTCTTATCCCAGATATCTGTCTTACACTGGCAGGTTCAAGTCATGGATGATTTTGAGCATCTGATTAAACAGGCAATGAAAACTTGAAAGAGACTTTTATGTACAAAGTTGTATCACATCTGTAATTATATAGCTGCATTGCCATGGCACTCAGCTAACTGTGAACAATATAAGGCAATGAATTATTTCAATTTCTCTTTTAAACCCAAGTGCATGCAGAAAAGCATTTGAATAGTTGAAATCTAATTTATTGCACAATGAGCTCTGATAGGTAAGTCCTTTAATGTGTGTGGGGGGGGGGAGGGTTGTCACCAAGCAGCCCATAGTGAACAAACAAATGACTACTCAAGACATCATGGTGTGGCAATTAACATTCAGACAGATGTTTCAAGCAGGTAGACTGCAAATTTACTGTTGAGAAACCAGAGATTTGTTGTATGTGTATGTCTCAAACACTGATAGCCAGAGCCAAACAAGGATCAGTGGTGATAACACACTGTGACAAAGAGGAGGATGTGGCTGAAGAAGGAGGTTGTGGTATCACTTTTTTGGGACAAACACCCTTGTTTTAGCTCCTGGAAATAAGGACAGCACAGTACAGGAGGGTAGGGGAGGATCAAGACCACCAACGACCCCTGAAAAGAAAGCAAGAGACTCCAGGTTGGGGAAAATTTATCCATAAAAAGGTAACCCACAAAGCCCAGGTGTGTGTGCACTGAAGGACAATGAACACCCCAGCTAAATTGACCAGGGCTGGTGATCTCTCTCCCTTTCTCCCTTCCTTCCCACCCCACCCCTTTCTCATTAGTCTCTCTCTTTCTCTCTTCTGGTTCACTTTACCCCTTTACCCAAAACCCACTGCCACATGCTTATCCTAGGAGGTCAGGGGCTAACATACCAATTTCCATGTCAAATATGGCATTTACTAATAAAACTTTGTAAGCTCTTGCAGTCCATCTGACTTTTGTCATTCTTTCCGACCACAAGTATCTACAAAACTTGCGTTCCCCTTAAGGCTGGGAGGCCACAGCTGCTGTGACATGGTTTTGGGATACATAAAGACAGCCTCAGATGCAAGAAGTAAATGCCTTTTTCCTTTGGCCTGACCAAATGCTCACTGAAGTCAGGAGAAAATCTCCCCCTATCTTCAAGTCATTATCAGTACACATAGGTCATTTCTGCATTTTTAATGACTGTATTTAATTATAGTGTATTAATTATTTCTGTTCTTGCCACTCCATGCTAAGGTCAAGAAACTTATGCATAGAACTCTTAAATGGCCAGTCACTAAAAACCATAAGTGTTTCTAGGGTGACCAGTTAAAAGAAACACACTCACATTGCTGACTAAGTAGCATATTTTGGCAATGCTGACCAGATAAATACTATATTTTAAAGTGTAACAGGTTTACTAGCAGCAAAAAGGTTGAAAGAGGCTTTACATTAATTGAGGTATTAAATATTGCAGAGGTGATGACTCATTACACCCCTTCTGGCACAAAATATGTATCAGGAAAACACATGCCTATGTTTTGAAAGTCTTCAAAAGCCTTGTGGGAATGTCAGACCTCTTTTGATGAGGTCATTTTCTGCATGTTTAGTACATGGAAGTACTAAGTGCAAATGAAAGCAGCAGATACCAGTCCTATAGAGCATTTAGCCACAGCACAGCTGGCAAAAAAAACTTTTTTCATGTAGTTTGGCTAAACTTTGGTTTTAATCTCAAGATGAAGAGTTCAAAAACAGCTCTATAAAATATCATGAAGGAAAACCATACGGAATTCTGAGTTGCCAAAAAGAACAGATAAACATGCTGGCCTACAAAAAACTGATTAGCCTTTAATTCTCTACAACAGCAGTGCCTTAAAAGTGGTTTTCAAAGTCAAGAGCCGCATTCAGGTTTATGGCAGCTAAGGGACCCCTTTTGGTTTGAGAACATGAAAAAGAATGGAGTCCCAGGCAAAAAGGATGTTATTAGTAGAATTCTTTTTTAACATCTGTGAAAACATACAGAGAAAAGCTAATATCAACACATGAAAAGGTTTTTTTAACTACTTGTGTTAAGGTGTCTGTATTAATATTGAACAAATACAGCAAAATTTCCACCCACCAAAATCATCTCTGGTCTCCCCAAATGGCTTCCCATGTACTGAAAACTCATTATAATAAGAGCTGTGCTCCGCAGTATTTAACAACTTCTAATTGCATGTGTAAGCATAGACAGAGTTTTATTATATGAGTCCAGATCTGGGTTCCATTGTACCCCATTGTCTATAGCTTTAGTGATCCTGATTGTCTGTTGTACATTAAAACAACTCCCTGATTAAGAGACTGGAATTATGTTGTAAGCATTGCTCAGAGCATGACAGAATAAGAATGGAAAGTTGTGTTTTGGATCAACACTGATGAGTAGTTTATTAAAGTATGAACAACTGACTGCTAATAAGAACACAGCCATGGTTTCCTGATGAATATGAACCAGTTAAATGAGTAACTCCTCTGTAAGTTTATACTTGGCATGGCTTGTTCATTAGTCTGCAAGCAACTCCTTTTCTGTATTCAATATAGAAGGTCTGGTGAGTTAATAAAATGAGGGAAAATAAAAATACCACAGAGCAATTCAAGCAGCGAAAGCTAAATTATACTCTTGTATATTTCAAGACCAAGAATTTTACCTGGTTGGTTGCACTCCAATCCCATTGACATCAATTGACATAGCTAAAATATGTGTGGAAAACATAGCACTGGAAGTTATATTATGATATGCTACATTGATTTTGCAGAACTACTCATAAAATGCTACAAATTACATATTAAAATACTTGTATTTAAGTAGTAAAGAAGTCAGGAGCTTCAAGTATGTGTTATGGTCATCATGAAATATTATAGTTAATGTTAATTTCTTAGCAAAATCTTCATGAGAGGTGTTTCAGGTCTTATTATACATTTGAGACACTGTCATATTTAGTATTTTACCAAGATCAGTACCAAATCCTAATCCCACTGAAAATTCTTGAAGATTTTGCACAAAATAAAGTTGAGAAGTTACTCAAGAATTAATAGCCTTACAGGGGGATTACGTGCCACTCTTTATTTGACTTGTCACAAAAACCAAACTCTGATTATTTTGTAGTCATATTCTCCAAAAAGCAAAGGCAGGAGGGATCCATTTTCTAGTTGCATAGCTGTAATGAGAAGACTTTCATTTAGTGCAGACCCTGATCTAAGGTCATTGTAAGAGGGAGCTGGAGATTAGGATGTAGATCCATACACATGAATAGATATAGTCTCCAGGATTATATAGAAAGCACCAGACACGACCATCAGTGATAGCTCCCAAATAGAAGACATTAAGGTGGATCCGCTGACTCTAAAATCATATGAGCAACAAGAGAAATACAAGCCACCCGAAGGTCTGAAAAGTAAAGTTGATTAAAAGGTCCTAGATTTCAAAATGTCACCAATAAAATAAGCCCAGGTAAACTGGGAATTTGGACAAGTGTAAAGGGAAACAAATAAAAATCCTGCAAGACATTTCTTAGTTGTGTTGTCTGTTAAACTGCATGCTCATGAAGGCCACTACTGTTATAATGTCTGAGGACATCTTAAGTATATAAGGATAAATGCAATCGTTTGTTTTCTTTCCAGCTCCATAAGCAAAGCAGCATAGGGATTTCTCACACAGGAATTTTTTTCAGCTACACAGAAAGATGTAGTTAGTCAATATAGCAGTGATGATTAGTGTCTGACAAAGATTGTTTCTCTCTAAAAGACAAGGGAGATTTTTCTCCCATCTGTTTAAGTTACTTTCAAAATGGAAAAAGATGGAAAAATATGTACTTCATCTATAATACAGTACTGAGATTTTTGAAACAATAGTGGTTCCTATTCACAACTCATCTTTTGTGATTTGATTTTTGCCAGCAGATAATTCTTACATGGTTAGAATTTGTCTTTCCTACATGGATATGTAGCTGAAAAGATTGCCATGAAAGACCTCATCTACATGTATTATAACTGACATTTCATGTTTAAAAGATATTTCAAATTGTTCTAAGATTTGCTTGCTAATTCAGAATGTCTCTGTATATGCCATAAGATGCATGAGCAGTGCTTTGGCTCCAAATGTGGGACAATCTATAAATAAGAGCTCCAAAGTACAGTCAAAATATTTTAGAAAAAGCCCTTAACTTGTAAAATATTTCTGTTCCATTCTCAGTGCTCAAACTCTGCTTCTCTTTTTTTGGATCTCAGTTTTTTAACAGTTATCTCTGCCAACACATGAAGATCATTTGTTCCTTAGGAAAACAGTAGCAGAGATTATGTTAAATGAAATTGATGGATTTCAAAATGAGCTAAAAGAATAGAACAACACCTGTACAACAGTCAAAGCAGAGCTGCATACAAGCTTCCATCTTGGTGCAAGATGACACAATGTTGTCACCATCCCTGATTGGCACCTAAGTGATGCTACCTATGCAAAAACTACCACTGAGAGAGTTCTGAAAAAGAAGTGTGAATGTGTTTCTCTACTGGACAGGCATTGTTTGCAGAAAGGGAACATTCCTTCATAGTTTTTTTTTATAGCTAAATTAAAAGAGCATCTAACTGGTATATGAGCATGAGACTGGTAATAGCAGCTCATCATCTCTGCAATTCTACATGAATTATTTTTTCCATGTGAGGGAATCTTATTTAAGAGCAAAACCATTCATTGATAACTTAGCACTGATTAGTCATATTAGAAGTAAAGGCAACTGCCTGGGATCACGAATATCTGTTTCCTGAACAATGAATTTAGATGTGAAGAGAAGATGGAAAGAATCTGGGGGACATATCACTAGCATGTGGATTTATAAAATTTTAGATTCTTACCACTTTTCTGAGTAAAATGCAAGAGAATGGCAGGGGTGTAGGTCAGCAGAGACTAAGTTCTATCTCTATTTCTTCATGGGAATTCTGTTTTCTCTCACTTTAAATCACAGTAGTAGTTACACATACACACAGAGACAAAAACCTTTTGTTTTTTTTCATGTAGTAAGATTTCATTAGCCCAGATTAATGACCTAAATCATAAGAAATCCAAATGTATTTTTGGAAAATGAAACTTCTATCCCACTTTTTTAAACGATTCTCTGGTTTTACTAATCTAAGGAAGGTTAGGGATCTTTCATTTTCTATTTCCCCATCTTTATCCACTTAAATTTTATTTCTAGTTATTTCTGATCCTCTGATCAGCTTTATAAAAGCTTTGCAGTCTTGTGCTGGTTTTCCCACTTCCTAGTTGTGTCACAGCTTTTTGTAACGAAATTTCTGCAGTTGCTCTCTACAGTGTGAGTGATCAACATGTACAAACTTTCCCATGAGCTGTACTGCTTCTTGGTCATTGCTGATCTACGGACAAAAACATCTCATCTTTTAAATATAGCTCATAGAATTTTACTGAGCTGATGTGGTAGCAGTGAAGAATGGTGCTTTGCAGCTATTCTTTGTGGCATTAATAGCTTTCTTCAAGTTGTAGTAAATGAATCATGGGGTGTTCTAGTAGTGACCCAGAGGTCATCCCACTTCATTACACAATTCATTGATATTTGATGTTTAATCTATATATTAATTTTTTAAATGAAAAAACTGCACTAAAGAAGCAGGAGAAAGTCTACTCTAAATCACTTGACAGAAATCTTACATTCTTGACCTTAAATAAGTTTTTTTAAATTATTTTTTAAAACTTCCCAGACTGGAGTTTTATTATCCAGAAGTGATAAATGTGATTCAAAAGAGCGTTAAAAAGAGAATGAGATATATGCAGGGTGAAATACTGACAATTAAACAAAGAACTTTCACATGCAAAACAAAAAGAGAAATCTTTTTTGTTGCCTCTTTTGTAAGAAGACAGGCAGAAGGTGATGGTCCAAAAGTTGCTTTTGTAGAACACTAAAATATGTACCTTGAAGTTTTAGATATTCTCTAATTACAGTTGGTAAATATTCCATTAAAAAAATCCTAAAAAACTGATATTTATTGTTGGCTGGGAATATTGTACAACTGTGGATATAGGTCTAGATTTAAGGGTCAAGGTATATGAAGAATGATTTGGGCAAGATCAAGACACTGCAGTCTAATAGGTCATTACACAAGACTTACAAGAGGTCATTACTCTTTGTTGTATGCTTGTGGAAAGGCCAAGGTTGCCTGATGTTTTCCTAAATTACGTGTGTTTCCCCTAAATTATGCAATGACAGAGACTCCAAAGCTAGCTCTGACCTGATCTAAGGTATCCGCAATGGAGAATTGTTTGGAGATGCTGATTTGTGCCTCTGTGTAGTATAGCTGTGTTAGCAAATCTCTGACCACCAAATAATAAGCTCTGCTGTTCAAAAGGGTGGATTTAGGCTCACTTATGTGTTGACAAAACTATACAATTTTTAGTTTGGATAAGCCCCAGCTAAAGCCAGCTTGCAGGTCTATGGGTCATGGTATAGTCCACGCTGCAAACAACCAGAAACATGATTAACACTGCTGAGCTGAGTATTGCTACTCGAAACAGTAGTGAGTGGACATCAACCACAACAACAAAAAAGTCATTTTCTGGACTAAAGAAACAAAACCAAACACTTGCCAATATGCAGCCAAATACATATGTCGAAGGTACAGAGTATATTCTAAGGATTAAGTAGTATGCTGCAATTATTCAAGTATTGTCGTGAAGCAATCACATGGTAAACAGAAAGTGATAGATGAAAAAAATGCTAGCGTTCCTTCTTTGATAAATCATAAAGATTGTCTAGATTTTCATTGTAAGCTTTACCCTAATTAGACCTTCAGAAAATGAGATAAAATCTAGTTTGCTCTTTCATACATATTTGTAGGAGAAGATATAACTCTTAGAAGTCATGGATTTCAAAATCTTTTAGGTTTTCCCTTGAAGATAATCCACAGACTCAAATATAAATGGATGGATAGCCTCTTCCAATATTTCTCTTCTACGTGCTTTTATTTTGTGGGTCTCTGGAAGATGTGAGTTGCTCTGATCTCATCATTGATAGATTTCATTATACATGGAGCAGGGTCCCCTAAGAAAATATTTGAAGGTCAGCAAAGTGAAGTAAGCAACACTTTTCTTTCCATTATTCCTTTCCATTAAATTCAGAATCCTAAGAAGTAAATTTGTAGATGACAAAGATAAATTTTATATTTAGCTGTTACTCTGCAACCTTGCCTTTTTCTTCCAACAGCAGGGACTGCACACAGATCTTAGAAGATTAGACCGTTCACTCTTCACGGGTTATGAAAGAGGAAAGCACTTTTACTGGAGTTTAGTAGGATAGCTGAGGAAAATCTGTGTATAGATGTTCTAGGGCTTTGTAAGTCTTTGCAATTTTACAGTGCTCTTTACTCAAATCAGAGATAATTTTCTGACTACTACTTAGATTATTAAAGTCATAACTTGTTCCAACCCTAACAATTTGCAGGTGTACAAATTATCCTTCTTTTCATAAAAAGTGCAAAACAAGACCAGAAGTTAAGCTAATGGTTTAAAGAAATGAGTGAGGAAACATCCTTTTCCCACATATCAAATTGCAGTGAAAGTCCATAGGTCAGTACATAAAGGATGAAACAATTATACTGGTTTCTTCCTTTCCAAAAAGGAGATACCCATATGGGCAGGCAAATATGACTTGTGGTCAATGAGAGACCCAAGATATTTTAAAGAAGTATTTGAAGACTAGCCTGGATATTTTGGAGTGTAAAAATTGACTGACAATAGATGCGTGCTTTGCTAATTGAATCCCAATCCTAGTTTCAGTGATGGATGGAACAAAAATCCCAAATGACTATCTAACTTAAAAGAGGAAAATAAGGGGGGCAGTCGGGCTGCAAATCTGGCAATCTTTTTCTTCTGTATGTTCAGTGCAAGGTCTTTGAGACCAGTTGTTGTCTCAATGTGAAATGAGGAGGGTTTTGTTGCTATTTTTCTACATTAAAAATGTTATAATGAGCTATCACAACAACTTGTTCACTCATTTCTGTTCACAAAGAGACATTTTGCAGCCATTAGTAGTAGACTATATTTTGGACTTATAAAACTCATTAAAAGCAAAAGAATAAACAGAGAAGTAGTAAATTTTTTATGTCCTGTTTAAGGAAGATGATATTTCATAAAGATTGACTCAGGCAATAGAAACCATAACAAGTATTTAGAATATGTCTAAGTAATGTTCAAAATCTATTTTAGATGGCTGTAATGTATACGATGGTACAGTGGTACTTGTGAAAACCTACTCATTCAAATTCATACATTTTTTCAAAGAAATCTGTAATAATGATAACACTGAGTACAGGAAATACACAACGTTTATATCCTGCATTACTTTGATAAGTAAGGAGGAAATGTTCTGGGCTAATATTGCCATGGTTCAGGATATATTGTTGTGATCCTCCCTGGATAATGTTAAATGATTTCTTCTTCATCCATGACTAAGCTATCTGTTTAGCAACAGTAAGGTGATCACACTTAGGTTAGGCTGCTTTTAAGCAAAATCAGCATAAAGACAAAAAGAGAGAAAAACCCACTTCCATTTAAATCATAACACCATATAGTCTTATATTGGTTATTTGAGGTTAATGAATATTTAAATTAATAATGAGAACTAAATACATGAGCTTGGGCATTAAACTAGGATATCAGTTTGAGTTAAAATCTTCAGAAGAGCTACTAAATACTGATTTCTTTTCAACAGTTAAATTAGTTCAAATTTATTGATCTGAATTATACACACTCTGAGCTTAAGCAGTGCTGACAAGCCCTGAATAGGTCGGGTTTTGCATCTCTTTCACATAAGGAGTGTGAGAGAAAGCAACCTATATTTACTCCTTTTAAGTAAACTTTAGTTGCTCACTATGTGTTAATAAAGTTCATAGGATCAGGAACCCTTGTACTAATACAATATGAGCATAGAAATGTCAAAAATGTATTATATTGAAGTTTAGATACATTACAGTGCCAAATGGACAAAATTCTCAGAACAGAAATGTGATGTCACTTTATCAAAACTACTGCCAGCTCTAATTGCAGATCCATGTTAGGAAGTTGGCTTAAAAGCATGCACTTAATAATAGGTGGCTGTCTATGTAGACATGTATCAGCACTTTTAGCTGGTTTTGTATACCAAAACTGATTTGTTTATGTAAACATCAGCCTTATTACACAGTACTAAAATGGCACAGTTGCCAGTAACACACATTATTTTTTTGACTATCAGAGAAAGGATGCTTATTGCTTATTCTGAAAAATGGCATTTGTGGCTCTGTCAAAACAGGTAGATCAGCACCATATATATATGTTCTGTGCTATATGTATATATACACAGCCCAGAACAAAATAATTTTTCCACAAATTGTACTACATTGATATGGGAGAAAAGTGGGACAAATTAAGCATCAAGTATCACCCATTTTGTAGAAGTGCTCATAAGGCATCCTACATGTGGATTTTTCTAGATAGTTTATGAGCAGCCTTATGTATGTAAATGATAAAGTTTAAAAAAATGCAGTTATTGTAAAGAGTCAGCATTGAAAAGCTAATTTTTGGCACACTTTAAAGCAACAGTAATGGGGTCAAAGAATAGATCTAAATGAAATAGATTTATAAGAACTTGATTTATATTTTCATTTATGTCAATAGGAATTGAACATATTAAGTGTTTCCAGAATTGATTTCCAACTTGTAGTCACTGCTTAGCGTGATAAATACCTCAATTTCTGCAGGGCTTTTAAGGAATTCCAAGTTCAATAAAACCTCAGTTCCCAAGGTGGAACACACCTCTCATTTTGGTCCTGAGTTACGCATTTTCAGTTTAGGTTTTTCTGCAGCCTGTTAATGTTTCCTCATGTTTTTCTGTGTTGCCCTAATTGAGAGTCATCCAAAATTTGGTTGTTTTGCAAATTATCTTTTACAAGCACAAGCCAACTGTACACATTTTTTTTTTTTACCAGATACAAAGAAATGAAGAGCATCATATTTCCTCTAAAGGAAGGGTTTCCAGTTACTTTGCAGGCAAATCTATTTCTGCTGCTTTCTCCCCCTCTTTATCGTTCTTTCCATGAATCAACCCCAAGTCACCACCCCTTTCTTCTGCTCTGATCCTGCCCATCAAATTCCTTGCATCTTTGTCTGTGTGACAGTTTCAACTCTTGAATAAAACATAAGCTGATAAACCCAGAACACTTGGGCTCCTCCAATCCCATATGTTTAGGGTTGGATTTTCTCACTAGTAAGAAATTGACCTTCATGGTTCAAAACTCCGTTTCACACCATGCTTGAAGCCTCACCAATGTGTGCTTTTCCATGCTCAGACATGAGGCCTGAGACAAATTCTTTCAGCCATGTTTGCTGCTAGTGGGCAGGTTGGGCATGATTCATTTACTTTCTCCACGTACATGACACGTTATGTGAAACATCATTTTATGAAAGCTAGCAAAACAGAGAAGTCTACTATAATCTACTCAACTCAAAGGATGCAAATTCAAGGGTGAGACTGGGTTGATTTCACATAATGGTGGTGTGCATGAACTTAGTTTCTTACAGGTGGAGAGCTTATGAAGTTGCTAGAGAACTGCAGGAGAAAACAGACCTTGTTGTAACTCTCACTACAGGAAAAAGGACATCCACTATTTATTTGGAAAGAGATGGGACTAATGTGTTATCTTTTAATTCCTAAACTATTTTATTAAATGCAGGCAGAAAGGCATCTATTCCTTCCTCTTCCTGACGTAGAGATTGAGCTCATGCTCATCATCTTGTTTTGTGCTGCTGAGATGGAAATGTTTTTCATATGTTTACATTTTGGACATGCAGTCAATGTCACGTTTCACAGAAAAGTCAGTAATACTTGAACAGGACAGTGCATAGCTAGAGGGTAAAAATGTTGTTATGTAATATTAAGGAAATGTCACCTTTATTAATTAATGTATCTGTAGTTGAAATGACAAGAGGGCCTTGCAGTTCACTGTTGCAAGAGTGTTTAATTAGTATTTAGTCCTGTTTTTCCAATGACTGATTTAGCCAGTTAGAATGATATGATCTTCCCAGAAATAAGAATCAGGAATTAGGTGTGTTGGAAGGTGCTAGAAACTACTTCTGATTGAGATTTCTTGAGGTTTCTGTTTTCAGAGCTACTGAGGTAAGTGTGGCATAACTCCAGACAAGGTATCTTTAATACACAATGTCATAAAGGAAAGGAATCTGGTCCTGCATATTCTGATGGCACCTCAACTGTCTTTACTTCACTGGCCCTTTTTTTTGTACTTGTGAATATGTTTTCTTTTCATATCATTGGTTTCATTAAAAGATTACTAAATAATGGAGTGAAAAAAACCATATTTACCTTGCAGGAGTTCAATTATTTTATTTTCTTTTTAATACACCTGATAGGGAGCTTTTGATTCTCCTTGAATAAGTGCATAATTCTTGAATCCTGTATCTCAAATTAGCTTTACCTGAAACATACTGAAAAATGAATTGGCTCAGGTCTGTTTGGAATTTGGTTTAACCATTGGGGCTTTTTTTCTGCAAATTGCGAGGAACCTTTCAATGATCATTGACCAAACAATGAGCAGAAATGTAAGTGAATCAAGTATGTGTGTGTGTTTCTTAAGTTCTACTGCAAATATTTTCCACTCTCCTTGGTGGGCCATCATCCTGCATTTAAATTTACCAAGGTCAATCAAGTTGCACCAAAGAATAAATTGGCTTGTTAATTTTTAACTGAGTGCTAAAGGAAACACTGATTGCATTTTTAAACTCCAGATATTTTCTATTTTCTTTTAAAAGAAAAGAAAAGAAAAAAAAAAAAAAGCCAAACATGAAATATTTATACAAAAAGAATATTGAAGCATCACCTAGTTCATAAACTGCATACTGGTTTGACAAGTGGGCATGTTTGCTGGTGGAGTTTTAAAGCGTTTGGAGAATGTATACATATTACTGAAGGGGGTTTTGGCACTGTCACTTGATGTCTAGATTGCAACAAGCATTTCTTTTATTGCTGACAAATAGAAAGCATGTGTTTGGCATTATTTATTTTTTCTGTGGAGCATATGTCAAGGTCTGAAAGTGTGTATTTCCCTAGGCACGTTCTAAGTTTAGTTGCTATAATTTAATTGCTAATATCTGGCATGGTAACCAGTCAGCAGGGTTTGATTTGACACTATAGGAGATGAGCTTGACACCTCTGGAAGCTGAGAAGGAGACACTCAGCAGCACACTGAGGTAAGTACTGACTCTTTCTTAATGATTCAGATCACATTTTCTAAAGTAGACTCTAATTCTGGTCTCTTCATTTCTTGGTGAAAAAAACAGAAAATGTCCATCAGTAACCACACGTGGTTACAGCTGTAAAAAATGTCTCTTGGCGAGAGCCCTGAAAATTAGGGAATTTTATTTTTATTTTAAGAATACAATCAAGGTTTGAAAAGTTGCGATACAATTTCCTCCTAAAATGGTAATTTCAACATTTCCCCCTCTGATTCTGAAATTCCCAGAATGGCTGGTCAGATCTGAGCAATTCTATCCCATGAGAAAATCTCACAATTCAAAATTACTTCAACATTTTATTGGAACAAAACCAAATTACTTTGCAGCTTTGAAGCAAATGTTTCCTAGTGACTTATATTTTGCTTCATTTTTTGTTATTATTATCACTTTTGCATATGAATATATGTGTATGAGTTATAGAAAATATTCTGAAATGCAAAATCAAAATAATTATTTCTAACATTCAAAATAGCATCTGATATATAACTGAAATTTCAGGTAAGTAAGTGTGCTACAAAACAATTATTTTGAGAATTTTCTTTCAATGAAAATAGCATTGCACAGAAATTAAAACATCTTGGCAGTATTTTGCTACGAAAATTATTGTGGACTACATATTCAATGCTACAGTAACTAGCAGGTTATAAGTATTATATACACAATGAAATATTCAGTTAAATGCTACAGTTTAAGAATTTTTATTTGTCTCTTTGTATCTTTATAATGTTCCTAGGAATTCAAAGTATTCAAAATACATAAATATGCAAATAGAAAATTTCGTTAACTTGACAAAATAATCATAGTGGTTGACACAATCAGAAAGCCCCTATTCAGACTCTGTTTTTCATATACAAATGAAAAACATTTCATGTAAATCAAAAGACAAAAATGAAGGATGTAATACTGGGATGCAACAATACTGCTAAATAAAACAGGCCCTGGGGCAAGTAGCATGGCACAGCTGCACAGCTCACTGTCAGGAGCCAGAGCATCCAATGAGCATGGTAGGCAGCATGGATGGTTGCAAACCAGTGCTCCAGCCTGTGACTGAGGTGTCACAGAAACATAAAGTGGGTTGGAAGGGACTTTAAGGATCATCAGGTTCCATCCTCCTTGCCGTGGACAGGGACAACTTCCACTAGCCCAGGTTGCCCAAAGCCCCATCCAAGCTGGCCTTGACTGTGTATTATTGACTAGCAGAGACATTGCCTCCATGACTCTTGAAAATTTACCTCTATGAAGAAGGTTATTGGTACAGGGAGCTATAGAGGGTCAGATAGAATGTTTGATAGTTTACATTAAAAAGCAGCAACAGCAAAATTCTTTAAAGATGAGATCCCTATTAGTATCAAGAAACTAAAAGAAAATATTAAAAAATGTGTCTGTAACCTATGCATCGCTGGGAAACAGTTTGGGGATATAAATAAACTACACCGTACTATTGTGCAAAGAGTACATAACAGGAAATGGTTTTCAAAATTGGAATAGGAAGCTATGTTTCCAGAAAAGAAGTAAGAGACTACATGACAGAGATCTAAAATGTGACCAAAACCTCTTCTTACCTCCTGTTTCCAGTTACAGTATGTTTTGTGGCATGGGAGAGTTTGCCTGCTCATGTCAGTTTTTGTCCATGATGGCCATGGCATTGCTCCCTATTTTGTCTAATCCTCAATTTCAACATTTTTCAGTCTTAGTCTTTCTAGGAAAGAGTACTTCTAGTTTTTCTAGTCTTAGCCTTTCTAGGGAAAATAGATTAGAGGGAATATGACAGTGGAAAGTTATCTGGTTAATTTTTCTCAGCAAAAGATGTCCTGGATGCCTTAAGCAGAATTAATGGACCCCAATTAATACCCCCTGTGTTAGAGGATGGACACCGTTCCTTCCATCGTGCTGTTAATCAGTAGAAGCCATTTCATACACAGATCCAGGGCCGAGAGAAGCTTAGGTCCTACTTCAACACATGTCAGGAAAAGCAGTCCGCATGCAAACAGATGAAATCATAATAGTGAGCAGTCAGTAGAGGTGGCCTGAGGACATTATGTACAGCCAGCAGTATAAATCACTATAGGGCAAACTCTGAATGTAGTGCAGGGCTTGGTCTCCATTTTATCAACAGATATGATCCCTTCATCTTAAGATTTTAAGCCATTTTGCATGGCTATTTTTTCATACTATATTGGTAACTGGGTCTAGCACATTAGGAAAGATTTTTACAATGAAAAGTTGAACAGACATTGCAACTGGCTGCCCAGGGCAGGGGTGGAATCACCATCCTTCAAAGGGTTCAAAAGAGGCATCTTGGCAACACAGCTTAGTGGTGAACATGGTGGTGCTGGGTCAAACCTTGGACTTGGTGACCTTAGAGGTCTTTTCAGCCTTAATAATTCTGTGATTTTATATATATTCTGTTTATAAATAATAACTTCTGTTACCATTAATGACCATGGATTGTTGGTTTTCAGCAAATTTTACTCTGACCAGCATCTGCCAGGATCTGTCCAAAGGAAGCCAAAGAGCTCAAAAGAATTGAGCACTCCAAACAAGCATCTTTTCCTTTAAATATTTGTAGTGTTATCAGCCTCATTAACATTTTCCATCTGCTCTCACTCCTGGTTCGCCTGGTTTAAGGTGCTGTTATCTGAATTAGCAGGCCTCGCACAGGTGTGACCGAGGGCAATAAGTAGCCCATTCATTCCACAGTCTGTGCTTCTTTGAGGATCCCCAGGGAACATATTACTGGTAACGGGTATTTGTGGCACTTAGTAGTTTCATGTTCAAAGCTGAATACAATATCTTACTGTGTAAATCTCCTAGGATTAACACTTTGATTAAATCTGAGACTAGACATGCTTGCCCAGGAAGAATAGGGAAGAGTTTGCTTTGTGTGCCTGTGCTTCATAAACCTAGAGGGAGGCAGAGTGGTTTTCCTGGGCTACTGATTGATCTGACGGGTACATGCTGTTTGCTTCTTTCCCAGCAACATGTGACTGTTTTCATCAGAAAGCTATAAACTCTGTCCAAAATGCATTAAAATGTGGACTAATAATTTATGTCTCGTTTCTGCTGCTCCAGGTGGAGCAGTGCCTGAGGAAAGACACTTGAATTTCACCCACCGCACACTGCCAAGCTGGAGATGTCGGTCAGAAATATTTTGGGAAGTGTGTTACTTATCACAATTCAGAGGGTATTATAACACAGTAAAACTGTGGCTGTGAACACCAGAGTCTAACTGTGCAGAGTGATATTGTGAGGCCACCATTCCAGTGTTTAAAAGTTCCTGTCATACATGGCCTTATCAGATGGCCTTATTTACATTCAGCTGCAGGTGTCTTTACCCTGCATGACTAAGGTGGGTGGAGATACCTACAAAAAGAACTTCTCTTCATTCACTTCCAAGAGCTGCAACATACCACTTTAGCTGGGCTAAGTACTCTGGGTTAGGGGTTCAGAAGCATTTCACACTGGCTTAATTGCTCCTGCTGCAGCTGATAGGAATTTTTTAATGTGTTGAAATCTTGAAAATCCCAATACTGATGTTTCTTTTTTCTTTTTTTGTATTCAACACTTAAATCTGCTTTCTGTGTCCAGAATTCTTCTACTTCAGCAAACCTCCAGAGAAAAAGTGTAGTTTTCACGAGCATAAAAGCTGAGGAAGCCTCCCTTGCTAGGAATTTATATATTTTCCTTTGATACTTCTACAGTAAGGTGTGAGGCTTCATATATCTGTATTCACACAGCTTTTGGATGGATAGACTCTATTGCATCTAACAAAGATTGTGCTGTAGGATTTAATGTCTTCATGAAATGTAGGAGAATAACATATCTCAGCCAGTCTTCTAAAGTGAGAGGTAAAGGATCTATCTCAGACAGTAAGGGCAGCATGCTTTCCATTCCCTAGGAAGCCAGACTGAAAAAAAGCATATAGGGAACGTGGGACACATTTGACATGCTGCCCAAGATTTAGGCGCTAAAGCAAGGCTTTTTAATTCCAGGTGGACCTAATGAGTGCTTGTGACTTCTGCAGGTGGCTCAAATGTACTGTTGGCCACCTGCACAGAAGAATAGCAGGAGAGGGATCAAAGATGTTGTATATAAATGAAGTGATGTCTTCTGTCCAGCTAATGAGTCATTTTTCCTCCAGACCCCATCCTGTAGGTTTCTGTAGAACTATATTGCTCGTGTTTTCCATAGCTGCCTCAGCACCTGGTTTTATGAACCCTGAATGTTTCTTTTCACTGAAGCAGAACCGTAGAAAATTTCAGAACAAAAGAATTTTATGTAAGGGGGGTGGCGAGCATAGGGAAGAAGAAGAAAAAAGAAGAAAAAAATGAAGCTTCAATGTAAGGTTAAGCACTGCTTGTGCATTGAATTAGAAGCAATCAAGTTCATATACAGATCCTTGGTTTTGGTGCCCTTCCTGCTCCCCGTCTCAGCTCCCCAGGCATGCTCAGAGCCAGCATCTCACATTTCCTGTAATCGCCTTTGGTGGATCATGCTCAAGGCTTGCACTGCCACTGACTGCTGATTTTTTTTTTTTTTTTTTTTGATTGCATGTGAGATATTACTCATCAATATGACTAGTCAAATGATTTAACAAATGAAGTATCATCCAATGAGCACACGCTTGTGCTTCAGCCTGACTAAGCCAGCTGTCAGGGAAGGCAACAGCTGCTGATTCATGAAAGGAATGGAAATATTTCTTTGTTAAATCGGAACACATCCAGCAAAATCTGTCTTAAATGAAAATGAGTGGCTATAGCTGTGCATCAAATAATCCCAAGTGGAAATCTGAGGGTGGGGAGGAATTTTGCAATTGCAGAAATCTGTTTTAAACAAAAATTTGTAAAAAAATGGGATCATTAATCCTTTAATTTAATTTCCCAAGATTTATTCAAAGTCCAATGGATTTAACACAAATTCCAATATAGGCAGATGATTCTGCTAGGAGAAAAGTCTGCATATAGATCCCCACTGTCTTCTGCATCTGTCAGTTTTCATCTTAGTCTTTTTAGGTTTTGAGGTTCTGCTGTCCCCTTCCTTTCTTAAAAGAATAATTATCACATCCTCACATGCCCGTTCACAGCTGCAATTACAGTATACATAATATATGTATTATATATATATATATACACAATACATATATAATATGGAATAGGATCCTGCTGAAAGCTGTTTTTTGCAAATCCCTCTTTGTATTCAAACAGACTCAAAATCTGCAATTCACAACATCAGCAACAAACTTAGCATGGGCCAGTGCCTGCCATGTGAGATACTTGCTAACATCTCTGTGATCCACAGAGAAAAGCTTTTAAGACCTACTTTTAAGACTTTCTACAAACACCTCTCATGATGTAACATATTTCTCCTATGGCAACAAATGCTCCTATACAAATTATAACGACGAAACAAACCAATCATCATAAGCCTGAATAACTGCACTCAAGCACTCAGTAAAGGATGATCACATTCAGACCCCATTCATTTTCCCAGATGAAGAATATCTTCCATCACTAATGTTGCAGCCCTGAACTTCAGACCACATCAATAAAATAATTTTCTAAGTATGTCGAACATTAAAACCACACTCAATGCATATATTTTCTTCATTATATATAAAGATTTCTCCAACTAACCAGTTCAAAGGTGTTATTTCATGGGTTTAGATATTTTTTTCTTTGCACTAAGGTTTACAAGCACTTTTTTTTTCTCAGATAATTAGATTAATTAGAACAGTAGGCTTTATTATTATTATTATTATTATTACTAATGCTGAAAGTGTATTTAAAACTGAATTTTGCTTCTTGAACTTCAGGCTTATCTGAAAGTTAGTGTTTCTTTTCCAGTGAGTTTTATAAAAAGTGTAATCTACCACAACATATTTTCCTATTTTGAGTCAAAAGTCATCATGACTACTGTTATTGTAATACTACTTTATGCATTTCTTTTCCATACAGTAAAAATATAGAAGAACTTAATAATATCTCATTCAGAAGTGTCCACCCCTACAGGTAATAGTGAATGAGGTTCCACATAAAAACTTCATTTGAAAAACTGGATGTTCCAGAGATAAGCAGTAATTTAAAAATTCTGTTCAATTTGTTATGTTTATTTATGTTGTCATAGAGCAACACAGGTACATTCAATAAAATTGAAAAAACCTCAGGTTTTCTGAAACTGTAAAACTTTTCAAAGCTAACCTAATTTTGCAGTTGCTGAACAGAGCCAGTGCTTTTATCTCTTACTGTTAATAACATACTTCCTTATATATCAGCATTCTCCATAGACTGACTAATGGCTCCCCAATGGCTTTCCCTGGGAAGATTCCTTCTGCACGTTGAAAAGAAGTGTTTTCCTGTTAGTGTATATTTTATCTTCCCATACAATATTGTATAGTGTCAGAGGTGTGACAGAGTTTACACAGAAGGATGCAAAAACTCCTGAATGAAATCTCTGGGTTGCAAAATAACATTTCTGCTTGCTGGAAGAAACACATTCCTTGCTGTCAGGCTTTTTTTTTTTTTTTTTTTTCTCCCTAGAGCTAAGAAATCTTGTGTCATGACAACACTGTGAAGAAATCGGGGGTCTTTCCCGCAGAGAGATATAATTCTCTACCAGGAGATATATTTGCCCTTGATATTTTTAGGTCTGTTTTGATTTTGCAAGGCATTCCCCTAAGCAGGTTAGTTAATCTGTCCTACAGAAATTGGATGTGTTGCCAAGTTTCTGTTTAAACAAAGAAAGAAGTGAATATGAGTTTACTTTCTGAAAAGTAAATGTGAGGAAAAGCCTTTTGTAAGAGGAGTGACAAACTAAACTGTTGGTGCCTAAATTCTTTCAAGTGAATGAAAATTATATATTCTCCTAAAGAGGATAAATACCTTTTTAAAAGAAGAGTAATATGTTAATAACCTATTTCTGTTATCTACTCAATATATAGCTGCCTGTTATAATGGTGTTTTCACTGTTCAGTTATTGAACTTCACTTGGCAGATAGGAAAAAATCATATCCAATAAACCAGCCCTGAGGTAGTAAATTTTGTCATAATGAGTAGGCGGTCTACTTGCTTGGGTCAATCTTTTATATTGAGTATTAGTAGAATAATTGTAACAATAGTATTTGAAGAGAGTTAAAATTTCCCTGTCTGTTTAAAGAGTCATCTCAACTTTCAAGTACTCTTCAGTGGGAGGAATTGAAGTCTTTTTAATACATCAAAAGATATGGATCTGGTATTATTTCTATAACAGGAAAAAAATAAGCTCAGGGTAATAATAAAAACTAGATATTGTATATAACAGATCAGTTGCCTTTTAAGAGGATGGAGGAAAGAATATATGGATCTTGCTCTGTGCTGTCAATGGGTAATTTCTCAATGACTTCTAAAGATATAAAATCAAGATCCCAATGAATAAAAAACAGCACTAAATAGACCCGTTGATATATTCATCTTATGTATTAACCAACACAGAAAAGAGCTTTCTATAGGGTAGGGTACAGTGCAAAACCAATTGATACTAAGTGAAAGACTGTCACCTTCTCTGTGACACAGGTGTTTCAGGTGTGAAGGGCAATGCAGTGCTCAGCCCTATGTGCTATCTGACTTAATTTGTGTTTTCTTTCCTGCAGAGCCCTCTTAAGTGAACATAAAAAGAACAGTTGTCCACATCTCTACATTCCCCATTCTTAAGGATCAAGCATATTTTAATTTTTACTCACCTTTTTTTCCTTCTTTTTTCTCTTTTTCTCTTTTCTCTTTCTTTCTTTCTTTCTTTCTTTCTTTCTTTCTTTCTTTGTGTTAATTTCTGTGTTAATTTCTTTCTTTATTAATTTCTCTTTCTAATCTATGGCAGTCTCTTTTGTTCAACACTGATAGCACAGGCTTCACTTCTGTTTTATTACATATGTAGAAACTATGAGGTGCCTCAATTAGGAATACAGTTGTGTCAGATGATCTCCATAATCAAAAGTGAGAGGGAGACAGAAATCTCACTGTGGAGACCTTGATTACCCTCTGGAAGTCACAGTCTCTCTCTCTAGCCATTACAAAGGGAGCCATGGATGACCCCACAGCATCAGACACTGAAAGCTGGGCTGAAAAGCATGAGCTCTGGTGCCATGGTGTTCTCTGAAATTATGGGGAATCAAAGCTGCATCATCTCTGCTTGGCATGACCTGGATTGGCAACAGTCTTCCCATTTTATAAGGTCTCAAGTGCAGATAAACACAGTTCAAGTATTGCACATTAGTTATCAGCTGCTAGACCAGATTTCCTTCAAGTGTTTAAAAAAATTGTTGAAAATAAATAACATAACTTTCATTTTTGTTGGTATCTCACTCTTCTCTTTTCCTTTTCATTTCCCATTACTCTTCTTTCAGACATTTTTCCCCCCTGTTTGTTTTAGAGCAGTTTCAGCAAATACAGGTCTTTGTCATTTGAATTCTGTGAGGGAAAATAAACTTGCTAGAGTGGCATAAACAATCTTTTCCAACTTGAGCCAGAAAAAACTTTCCTTCTGTCTATGTTTTAGCAGAATTACAGTGACGGACATCAGGGACAGAAAAATAAATCCTCCTCCTTCAGCTGACATTTATTATGCCCTTAGTCTTCCAAAATCATTGCATACTAAAAAGCAGGAGAGCGTTAGTATCATATCAATTAATATAGATCGTACTTCCATGCAAACCAAAATTATTTTAAACACTGATTCAGTGACTCTAGGAAAAGAAAGCAAAAACATCCTTGTTATGAACAGAGAAAATGGCAAAGAGAAATTAAGAAATAGTCTGAAAAAATTATTCGATTCTTAAGGTTGAAAGCATCCAGCCAGACATAGATCCAATACTTGCTCCACTGGACAACAAAGTTCTCAGATACTGTGAAAGGCATCTTCATATTTTGAAAACCCTTTTTGCTTGTTTAATTTTGGGTGTTTTTTTCTTTCTGCAAGATACAGTTAATAACAACCCAAAATGTCTTAAACAAGTGGGGTCTGTGAATTTGAGAGATGCTATAAGAAAGACCAAAGGACTGACAGGCAAATGCCCTTTTTCATAAAAATAATATTAAAGTTTAACAAAATACTAGGAGATGACATTTTATCTGACTGTTCATTGCAGAGGATCTGTTTTTTTCATCTGGTGTTTATACTGGCTGTGTGAAGTAATCCCTTCATCACCACTGCAGAGTGGGTTCATGCAGTACTTTTAACATTGTCAAATATTCTGTTTGTAAAATAAAGTAGTCAGCTCCTTAAGCATAATGTATTTCTTTTACAAACACTTGTAGATTTATTTTAATTAGGAAAATATTTATTTATGTCTTGACTATGAAAACGTTTTTCAAAACTGTTTTTTGATAAATAGAAAGCTCTCCAAAACTCATTCTGTAAGCTACTTAGACAGCCAAAACCAGCGCAGCTTCCTAAAAGTGTTTCCCAATATATGGCTGCCTGGATACAAGAGTGATGAGAAATATAAAGGTAAAGGTAAGAATCTTAGGGGTTTTTTTCCTAAACCTGTAATTTATTTTGTTGAATTAAATATTTCCTTGTTGTCCCTACACTGAAAAGACATGCTTCTTCACTGTTGATATGAGTGACTCCTAGCCACGCCAATCAGTTAACTAAAAATTTCATGGAAAAATATGGAGTTTGCAACATTAGGCATTTACCAGCCTTGTGTCAATGTTATGGACCCACTTCAGTTTCTGAAATGTTGATACATATTTGAATTTGGGAGCTGAAGATGTTTAAACAACCTTTATGGACAACAGAGATGTAATCCAATCAGGAGAATCTGAAGTTCTAGAGACTACTCTTTTCTTTTCTTTTTTTTTTTTTTTTTTTTTTTTTTTGGATCAGTATCCATTATGTGTGACGATATTTCCAGGAGAAGAGAGTATAAAAGGCAATCCAGACATCTGTTATCTTCTGGCACTAGTCTGCAAGTCTCACAGCAATCTAGGCATCATCTTCATTTATTTATTTACAGGACTACATACATATTTACCCAATCAAAGAAAATATGGGGGTTTTTTCACTTAGGGAAAAAAGTGAAGAAAGCTGAAGTTTTTTCCACTGAGGAAATTCACTGTCCTAAGAAGTCATGCATTCTTCCCATCTTTTCAACATACTACTACACCTTTTTTGTTTTATGGAAAGCAGTAAGAAAGAGCAATTGTTTTATAAATCAAGGTCATCGTGGACCTAGAGAATTTTGAGAAAAATTACAAGAAAGGGAAAACTGACTTTTGAGAAGTAACAGTTTAAAGAAGTTTATTTTTCTATAATTATATTCTGCAGCACTTATTCTTCTTACAGTCAATTGAGAAATAAAAGTATTTCATAGCAAAATTGATTGAACTTGGCTGAAAAATTAAATCTTGTGGGTTTAAATGCTATGGAACTTTCTGGGACCAGAGTGCATGTTAGCAAAAATAGTGGTAGTTACTTTGGTATAAAACATTTATATTACATGTTATAATCATTTATTTTCCTTGGGCAAATGGCTGTAGCATGCATTCTACAAGAACTTGCTGGTGATGCTTTATAAAGTTTGATGCTGACAATTTTAGCCATTTTTATACCTATGCTGGAAAGATCTTGCCACCAGAGCACCAGATCAAGTTTCTCAGCTCAACAGCACTCTTCTGTAAAATCATTTATAACACAGACCATCTCTGTATATGCTGGCCAGAAATACATCCTGCTAGCAAGAACACTGTTTAAAAGAGTTCCTTTTAAAATGTTTCCAGGACAAGAATAGACCAAGAATTTTTTCCCCATTCTACTTATTCAGATTACAACTAAAATTATTTTTTTAAGGAAGTCACCTTGTTTTCAGAATCAGCTAGTCAGAATATATCAGAATGGGGCAATACTCTTAAGCATTGGACCATTGTGCTCTGAGAGGAGAGGTTAATGCGTTGTACTCTACCTGAAGGCCAGTTACAAATGTTTTGGGACTGTCCTTTTTAATGTAACTATCAGTGGCATAGAAGAAGTGAAAGGCTATACCTTCATCCAGCTTGCAGATGGCACCAAACTGGGGGTATCAGTCAGTATGCTGAAGGGCAGGCACATCTTTCAGAAGGATCTAGGCATGCTGAAATATTGGACCAACAGGAACTAGGCTCTTCACAGTGGTGTGCGGTGGGAGAACGTGGGAAACAGGCACACACTGAAACAAACTGCATACAAGGAGAAACTGGATATAAGGACAAGAGTTGAAGAGTGTAACAGGTGGAACTGGTTGCTCAGAGAACCTGTGCTGTCTCTGTTCTTGGAGATTTTCGAGAGCCAACTGGAAAAAATACAGCACCACCTGATCTGACCTCTGGGTTTCTCCTATTTTGAGCAAGAGGTTGGACTAGGGACATTTTCACCTGAATTACCCTGTGATCATGTGATTGCACCTCTTGTCATTGCCATCTCTTTATTCATACTCTATTTCCATATAAACAGCATTTGTGGTAAAACTTCTGCCAAAGGCATTTTATATTATTGTTCTGCCTCCATAGGGAAGAGGCCTGAAAAAAAAAGTGAAACAAAAATACAGCTATGTAGAAGGTATTTGGTTCCAATAAATCTGTTTCAGACTGAAATAACTGCTTTAATTAATAAGGTGGAAAATTATGCCAACCATTACCTGTCACTGAATGTTCATATGTTATTTTTTAAGAGCCTTTCATGTTACTTAAATGACCATGTGTAGTAGCAGTTTCAGACACTTGAGTTTTCATTTTGGCAAGATTTATCTTTCAACTTTTGAAGAAAATGTTGTGTTTAACTGATCAGCTGTTTCTCAATATACCCAAGCCATTTCATATCCTGACAATGTATAAAATTATTTTTCTTTTGGACTGGCACACTGATTTTTGCTCTTTCAATACATTACTGTGTTCAAATTTCTCTGCTCATTTTCATGTTTTACCAAACTGATTGGACTCATTTATTGCATCCTTTGTTTTTTAGCTAAAACAGAAATGAAGGATAAAAAACCTGAAAAACAAAGCCACAGAGACAAAAAGTTCCATGTAGTGTTTTCATTGCATGGAATGTATTAAGTTACATTTTTCCAAGTTAGATTTTATTCTCCCACTAGTATTTCAATTATCTTAGTTACTGTCTTTCCAAGCAAAAAATCTCACTAGGATTCTGGCACCTACTAACAGTTTATATTTTAAGAACTGTATTGCTTATTTCATTAGAAAGTAACAGATTTTGATGCTTGCTCCATAAGCTGCCTCAGCTGCTGTCTCAATATTTCAATTATACTGTTGTGTCTTGGTTCAAAGAACAGGTAAAACAAGCATGATGTCAGTGAACAGCTATGCAAACTGTCTTATGAAGCAAAGACCTCAGTCTTCCATCAGTTTGAATGTATATTCTCAAATTCTGCCCCTTTAACTTAGCTCTTCTTAAGAAAATAAAACCAAATAATGATCTTGTTTCCACCACCCAAAGACAGAGCCAAGCCAATGAAGCAATTTCACTGCAATTAAAAGTATTTATTTGCTTGGGGGTTCTTAGATCCAGGATGTTAACTGACATAAACTCAACTGATATTTTATTAAATGGGTTGGCAGCATTCTGGGAGATCCAAAGTTTACCTGTTGGTTTACCTGTTGTGCTATGTTGGCACCATCTGCTTTTTTTTTTGTGGTAAAACTGTTCAATTTATGCATATTATATCTTTTTGTCTAAAGCCTTTGACCTTGAAGATGCACTCTAAGATATGTTGGAGAATTGTTGAGTTTCATCTGGAAAGGTGGCTGCAAGGAGGAAAAAGCAAGGGAGGAAAACAGGGAGACTGTACCTAGTCAGCAAGGGTATTAACCTGAGACATTAAAAAGGCCTATTACAGTTCTCTTTTTTTCTGGATTTGGAGTGAATGAGATGGCAAACCTTACTCTGAGTTTTTCAGAGTCTGACTGGCATTAAGAAGTTCAAAAGATTGTTTTTCTTTATGCCAAGGTGTAATAAAAACAGGATTCTGGAACCATGCAAATGTCTGTGGAAGAGAATTATCATCACAGGTTAGCTGTCCTTGATTACAGCTGCTTCCTGACAGCTTGCAAAGGATGCGTTTAGCCAGTAGCTGAATTTTCCCCCTGGGCTGCAAATATTTTCCTATAGGAAAGAATTCACAGCGGATTTATTTGCCCCACTACTGTCAATTTATTATTCAATTCTTACTTGAGGTTGGAAAAAGTGACCCTACAACAGTAATACAGTCCAGTGTCACATCAACATGACACTAACACTGAAATATCTTTTACAAAAAATGAGGAAGAAGCATCTTTGATTGTCAAACCACTTAATAACCACAAGTTGCTATAACCAGAGAAAGAACAAGGAGAAAAAAGCCAGTATTTGCATCCATAATGTGAGGTTCTGAGGGATATAAAAGGATGGAAAGTAAATCAAAACAGGTTAAGGTAGCCAAATAGCCTAGTTTCACTTAAATGTAGGCTCATGATATTCCAATTACTGCCAGACAGTGGCTGCTGCAGAGAATTCTATATGAATCCCAGAAAACAACATTTATACTGGCTGGATCTATAAATGTGAACATTTACTAATTTCAAAACTAGATTTTGCTACACTTGAAAATCAGCTAGATTTCTATACAGACTCTCTCATTAGCTGTGAGACAAAGACTTATTCCACAGATATCAACCAGACATTAAAATGGCGAGTACTGTAACTTTGCTTAAGGGTATTTGTACAGTTTGACTGAGCTACTGGAGATGCAAAGTACTCAAAGATGTGAATAACTGATTTATGTTTAATATGTGCTATGTTTGTTGTATTTCCACTGCTTAGAGAATTTGAGACCTCATCTTAGTCTTTTGTCCTTAATTATTACTTCTGGACTTCCTTCATGTATATTTGTATGTTTACCTATCACAGAAACAGGCTGCTATAAAACCTGGGCAAATACATGCACTTCTTATGTCTTTGCTATGTCCATCAATACAAATTTAGTTATTGAAATTTCCTGTCAAATATGAGTGAATACATTCTGCTAGGAAATTCCATATCATGGTAGGTCCTGACATTCTTGCTGGCTTTGCAAACTAGATTTACTCCTAGTTTCGTTAACATCTGAAGAAATGCCTCTACTGCAAATAATACTCTATAGCAAAGAAAAGTTCACAGCAGGTAGAATAAATAGATGTACATCTCAGAACCTCTGAAGTGAGTGATACTGGTTTTTCCCTCAGTATCTCATCAAGTCTTCTCTGTATCTGCCAGTTGCCCTTGCTTGCAGGAAGGAGGAAACAATAAATACTTTGCAAGTAGAGTAAGAAGAAATTGCCTCATCTTATTGGAGCCCATTTTGCACATTTATCTAAGCTGGAAGAAGAGGTCTCCCCAGTGGGCTACTCTCTCTCCTGGTTAGCTGTTTCAAGGTTTTTTTGTTTTGTTCTGTTTCAAACAAATAGCAGCAAGAAATCCCAGTCATCTGAAACAGGATAGGGTCTTTTATGCATCTTGTTTTCTTGGCAGAGTCTGCTTGAACTATTTAAGCAACTTTACACAACCATAAACCACTGCAATCCCATGTCTAGAGTATGCATTTAGAGCTGCTGTTTTCTGGAGCCAGTTGGAGAATAAAAGTTTACCTTTCTTCTGTCTCTATCATTACCACTGGCACCATCAGTCCTCTTTTCCTTTACAAGTGTAAATTTGCACCTTTGTTGAAATTAATGGCTCTGCCCAGCACACTGTTAACCCACAGAGAGAATCAGATTCTGGATATCTACAATAATAAAACTTGCAAGGCAATGTAGAGCCTAATTACCACTTCAGACTCCTTCTGCCTTCTAGAATGCAAATTGAGTGAATCACTGGCACATGGTATGCCAGGTAAGGTCGGCTGTAAAGGAGCAGACAGCAACAGCAATCCCTGGTCAGCCTGGTATCCAGCAATTTGGCCACGTGCTAGTTCATACTATTTAAGGGAATTCAGATGTTAATCTGTTTTTTATTAGCAATATGGAGATAAATGCTGGGCAGTAATAAGTGTATGTTTTCTTAATTTCTAATGGTATCCTGCCAGTAAATGCCATACAAAGATGATGATGACATCCGATCCAAGATAAGGCACAGATGCACTTTTATAGAACAGTGATACATGTGGAGCACTACATATATAGAACACATGCATTTAATTTCATAAATGCTGTACAGCCAGAGGCAATCACTATTTATTTTAACCTTAGAGAGTCAGAGAAGTTCTGTCTATGTTGCAGGATTCTGACAAAACTGTAATTAATGTACTAGATGCTACATGCAAATAGGCAACCACTGTTGTGTGGGCATCCATACTGCCACTGAGACTGCCTTTGCACTCAGCAAAGCTAACCATTACATTCTCCACCATCCATAAATCTACCTCTCTTCAGTGCAAGTCTAGACAGCAAAACTGGGCATAAAACTGGACTCATTCAGTTGATTGTCCTCTTGCTCTCCCAGGTGATACTCTGCTTTAAAGTAATGAGTTAATCTACTTGGAATTGTTCAAAAGTTATCCCAAAAAAACCAGGAATGTAAACAGGAGTACATTGAGAAATTCTGCATCCTTCCGTTCTGCTTCTTCTCAACAATAAACAAGAGGCATCAAAGGACCCCTTCTGAACATCAAAAGCCTAAGATTTTACCAAGAGAACTCAAAAGATCTTCCATTTGTGGTCAGTGGGAAAAACTTTTTTTAAAAGCATTTAATAAGTTTTCTCTACTTTTAAAAACCCGAACATTTTACATTATACCAAAGATTTTAATTCAGTGCTGCAATAATCTTTATTCATCTTAAAAATGGAAAAAAAAATAACCACAGCAAAGAAAAGGCAAGAGAAAACCCTTCACAGTCCTGAAACTGTGGCCTCTGCTCTCTGCTTTTTTCTGGTTTCAGTTGTAGATAAGGCAGAGAATTATTTCTTGGCTAAGAGTAATTGAGAAGAAAACGTAAATAAGTATCAGATATAGAGCAAGTTAAGAATGTTTTCTATGGTAACCTGCATGCCAGGAAGGAGCAAGTCAGTGAAAAAGAGGGAGAGGGAGGGGAATGGGCTTTAAAGACAAAACACCAAAGAACTCTGTGAAGTAGATCCCAACCCTGCAAGTTTCAGTGAGTGCAGTCCATGCCTCAGAGAGTAACCACCTGATAACTGGTGCTTACAGGGCTATTTTTAGCAGAAAAAAAGTGCTGTGATAGGAACCAAGCAGGAGGATTTGAACCTAGGAAGATTCATCGCTCACCATAATAGAGATCTATTGGGCATTACATCAGTGTCAAAAGAAATTAAAAAGTGCGTAGAGAGGGCTTGAGGAGGTTTCTGCTATATCCAGGCAGTTATTAGTACGAAAAAGTGTTATTCATGGAAGTCCTGTCCAGGTGCTTTGACTCCCTAAGAACCCCTTAGCTCAACAGGCCACCACTGATCTTTTGCTTGCCCCAGTGAGCAGTACAGTCCAAAAGGCACCAGTGCCACCCCAGAGGTAGGTGCCAGCAGGGACACTAATCTCACTGCAAGGAGCTTCTGGAGATACCACTTCAGCTCTCACCCTGGCCCTCAAGAGGTCTGTGTCTCCACCCTGAAGGGTTAATAAGCCAATAGCCTACTAGCACTCTACATCACTAAAATCCTTGTGCACAAGGTGGGAAGAATGGATAGGGACAGTAATGGGTACCACAGCAGGGATCCTGTGATGGGCCACTCAGGCTCTGGGGGAGGGGATGGAGGGGATGGGGGAAGGTAGCTGGTGCCCACACTGCCACCCTTCCCCAGGGACAGTGCAGTGCAAAAGACTTTTCTCTAATATACAGGCTCAGACCCTTGGTAACACCCCCTACTTTAAACCATTGGGGCTGGCAGGGAAGAGAAATGGGATTACAGGCAAAATAAACAAAGGCCAGTTATATTACAGAAACAATAAGAGAGTGAAATTATTTATTCTGAAGATGGAAGTGGGGGGAAACAGGAGGCTTGGTCAGGCTGCTGGGAAAGCCAGTGTGCTCTCAGGGAGCTGCAGAAGTGTTCTGTGTCCAAACAAGCCATGGGTACAGCCCCAGAACTGCCTGCAAGGTATCTGGAAGGTCTCATCCCAGCCAGCAAACTTACTGATAACATAGGGCAAGCTAGCATGGAGGAAAGTAATGGGGGAAAAAATAACCCACCTCTTCGTCTTTTGTAGGACCTCTCTGTGGCTGGGTGCAACAGTTCATAATCAATAGTGCCTTCCAGAAAAAAATGGAATTTCCCAACATTTTCCAGCTACATTTTTAAGGATCATTTTGTGAGCTTTTGAGGCAGCTCATCTGAAATTAGAAGTGACTGTGCCTTCCTGACTTCATCAAATTTCTGGATGTGAATGTGAACCCACAGGGTTCTACCTCTGGAATCCTCATGCAGGTGGCAGCTGTAAGATGAGGTTGTTGCCTGCTCTCACAGTCAGAGTTGTGGTTGTCAGGGTTGAATTAGAAGTTGCTCTCTGCTGGTGAGCTTTGAACTCTGCAAATACTTCATTGCAATCTGCATTTCCTTTAAGACCCACAAGTATTTCCAGAACATATGCCTGATTTGGGGGGAGCAGCCAATTTCTCAACAATATGAACATTGAAGAAACAATATTAATGAAGTATTGCAGCTACTGTGCCAAGATGTTCTTAAACAGAGTAATGCTGTGCTTGACAACAAGGTAGCTTGTACCCTGTGCATTCATTTGTACGTGCACCTTTTTGTGCAGATAAAGCCAGAGGGGTTCTTGTCTGCTAGCAGCTCTATGTTACTGCAACCTCAGGTCTTGAGCAACAATTGCTATGCTAAAACCTTCCTGTGATGCTGAAACCCAAGTTTTTCAAAATGAAACATTTTAAGTGTTTTTTCTTTAAGTGATTGTTGCATGAGGGGAAAAAGCAGAAGGTAGGTAAACTGAGGTATAAAAGTGCAAACACACAGTCCATTGTCATGAATGTAGCAAAGATAGAATAAATATTTCTGGAGTGCTTGCTAGAGAGGCAATCTCCTTTGCAAACAGGTACCTCATGGTTATCCTCCAGCTACTGCTTGGTTTTAACTCCTCCTTCAGATAGGTCATGAGGAGGAGCAACTTGGGTTGTGCCAAGACCTGAAATGGGAGACTGGTGCAAATGGCAGATAGCCAGCAGTGAGGAGACATCTGGCATAAGACAAGGAGCTAAGGTGTGTTGTACACAGTTATGAATCTATTCTACCTTTGTTTTCTGTGTAACGCTATATTTTTAAGAACGGTGCCTGCCTGGGGACACAGTAGTTGTTTTGTTCTTTGAATTGCTGTAGCCTCGGGGTGTCAAAGTCATTTAAGCACAGAGGGTTGAATTCCATGTTAAATTATGGTTCATGGGTCACAGTATAAATATACGAATTGCATACTTTCCAGCACAACAGTATCCCAGTGATGTCAGTGGAAGTTCACTGAGAAATCAGCATCACTCAGCTGAACAATTTGCTCCCTTTTAAGATCACAACACTCAAACTCCATATTACCCTCATTGTACTACCTCTTTGTTTCAGTTCTTTGAGACAGGCATTTCCGCCTCTTCCTCGCTGCTTGTTGAAAGTAACCAGCAGTGATGCAGAAATGTGTTTGGGGATATTCGTCAGGCTGGGAGCATCTCAGGATGCCAGTGATCATGGGTACATATGTGTGTATGTATCAGCTCTTTGGAGTTATGCCTGGGAGCTTTTCTTTGCAACCAACAAGTCTAGAAAAAGGAAGCAGAATTTTATATCCAGTGTCCCTGGATATGACCTACAGGTTATGTTTTCATCTCCTCAGTGCAGGATGAACAGAAACAAATCCACAGCTCTTTGCAACTGGATGGGGTTTTTTTCTGGTAGCCCCACATCTATTTGAACCATGGACATATACATGGAAATAAAATACTACCATGGAACTATCCCAAGCCTCTCCCATGTGGACCCTCTGGTGTCTGATAGTGTGATGGACCATACTCAACCTCAACCTCTATCTGTCTGGTTGCATATTTCCATAAAATGGTAACATGATTATTTTGTTTGAAGTCATTCAACCCATGTAATGAAATACAGTTGGTTTGTTTGGAAGGGATGTAAGAGTGCGAGCAGGAAGGAAGGAAACAAAAAGAAGGATGTAAAACTCTGTGACATGACTAGTTACTGTTCATGCTGCTCTTAAGACATTTTAAAGGCTGACATTAAGGTTGGGCTGCTGCTCCCCAGTGCAGAGCATGAGTTGCCTTGCACATAAAAGAATGGCTGACTTTCCACATGGGGATGTGTGTTTGCATAAATCTCTGTATATTCATGGCCTTAAATCTCAGCTTCAGCCCTCTTGTCTTGCGCATCCCATCCCCTCCTCCCTTTCCTCAGCGTGGGATGCAGATGTTGTGAGAAGATGGTGAGATTGGAACATCGGTTTTCTCTTCTCTCTCACAAACGAACAGGAGATTGCTTTTAAAGGTATTAAATGGACACAGGTGGGACTGTAAACTTAAGTGCCTCCACATGGAACATCTGCTGCATGTTCTCCAGTTCCTGTTATCTTTATAGCAGAACTTGATCTTTTAACCCCTTCACAACAGCCTCCCTCAGTACTTGTGCGAAGATGTGCAGTGGCTTTTCTTTGATGTAGGCAGAAGCCACAATGGATCTCTGTGATGTGATGGTGTATGGTGCAGTGCTTTGAGCTTCAGTGTGCTTAGCAATTTGCACAGGTGGGTGGGGGAGGAAGACAAGTGTTGTCCAGGTGTTCTCAGTCTTGCTACAGATAAGAGGATTCCAGACATACCGCAATACATCGAATATCCCCATTCTCCCGCCTTCTCCCCTCCCTCCTGCACTCCCCCAGCCCCAGGAAATGTCTTTCCTGGGGGAGGAACATATTTGTGGGGATACTCCAAGTCAGTTAATACAATCTTAGCCATTTGAGGTGTAAAAGAAAGCCTTTCTAAATGTTTGCTATGGACCTAAAGAAAATTATTTTCCCTTTCACCTCCAGAATACATCCCATTCTCAAGTATGCTTCTTCCGAGCCTTCTTGCTTTCAAATTCAGATACAAAATAGAAACCTGGAACATGTTAGTGTATCTTTAACCTCTTCACTGCTGCCTCTCACCACTCCACAGCATTTGTGCAACAGAGCTGTGTAGAATTTTCCTTTGAAGTTCTAATGAAGTCAGAGGGGATCCTTGAGCTGGGGCTGCAAGCTGGTTACCATGTGAAGTATTCACATATATTTTCCATGTGCTTAACCTGAAGAAAAAAGGAAAACTTGCATGAAGGCACACAAAACACATAGTTCCAAACTAATTTTAACGTAGAATGAGACCGAAAGCTGTAGATTCAGAATGACATTTGATATCAGTTGCTGAGATTACCTAAATGTTAAAAGAGTTAATGTCGCTTCCGAGAGTTTATTTACAGCTAGAACTGTGAAGAGAGATAACATGACATAGAACAGGGAAGAGCTGCATCAATGGAAACAATATTTTCTTTTAAAGCTTGGTGGCTGTACCATATGGGAGGCATCCCAATAATCCAACTTTTTGTCAGCAAGGTCCAGCATTATGCCAAGGGAGCATTAATGAAACACAATTCTGATCTATTTGCTTGAATGCTAAGTACATGGAAAATGCTACTATTCTGTATAGCAGGATACATCCAGTTATACAGTTGTTCATACTGAAGCAAGGAAATGAGCAATCAGGAACAAACAAATATTCCCAAGCAAAAGGAAAAATACCTCAATTGTCTTTGAAAATCCATGTCAGTGCACCCCATTCCTTTCTTCCTTTTCTCCCTTTTTTCTTTTTCTTTGCCAGGACATAAGAACCTGTTTTGCTCTGTTTCAGTAGATTTTATATTGTGGTAAGCACTGCTTGTTCTTCTAGTTTTTAGGAATAGATTTGCTTTCTAAGAGAGGAACTTGGAAAGCAATTAGTGTTTGCAGGTCCCTAAAAATGTGCCTGTGTTCTTTCCCCATGCAACTTGAACAAGAGTAGATAAAACTCTTCCATAAAGTGGCATGCAGCCATGCAAATTCTAACTGATCTGCCACTTTTCCTCACAATCTGATGGTAACCTTTTCCAATAGGGTGGTTGCTAAAAAGTTATGGAATAAAAATGCTTACATATTCAAAACATTATTGCTGCATCCATAAAAGTTTTTGGGAGAGGACCAAGGTCTGATATCAAAAGAGTCCACTCCATCCTATCTTCTCACAGCCCCTGAACTGCTATTAGATCTCTTCAACCATGCCCTAAGCATCTTGACCTACTTTGCATTGGTGGTCAGGATATGCAGGAGTCTCCTGTAGTGTTTTCCTGCATGATCTCTGTGCCTTGGATTCCTTCCACTACTGTTCCAAGCTTCTTCCTCTTGTGTCATTTCCCTTCTTTCCTTTGTCTTTCAGCTTAGTAAAACACCATCTAACAAAGCCCCACTCCAGTAATTTAAGAAAGTGTCGCTTCCTCTCAGAGAAAAATGTACCAGCGAACAAGCAGGAAGACATGCAAACCATCCCGTTGCTCAGTATGTATTTCATCAGTTCTCTCCAGCCCATTGTCCAATTTGTTTACTTAGATCACAGCTCTCTTTCAGATAATAAATCTCTTTCTATGCCCATCCTTACTGGCACGGGCATGTCATGGCACTCTTCAGGTCTCCACAACACCCACACCTGATGCTTCTCAGAGCAGCGTTCACCTGGGGCAGGTGCCTGAGCTGAGATCCACTGGGATCAAACACTCAGCCAGAGCCTGCTCCTGGGGTGGGGATTTGGAATGGCTCCTAGGCTCTGCAGTGTACATGTCTCCTCTGTTACTCTCTGTGCCCAGAACAATGACATTTTTCTTAATTGTTCTCAGTTGGGCCCTTGGCAGTCTTGTCATTTAAATAAATAATTCTCTAAGAACATATGCCTGGCTGTCATTTGAAGAATAAGCACTGCTCATGAACACTGTATATTTTTAAAAGCTATATCTATGATTTTGGTTTGGTATTAAAAAACCAAATCATTACTTAAATAACAGTTATGTCTGAAAAAGCCTGCAGTTTCAGGAGTAGAAAATGGGACAATGTTTCCGGAATTGTACTTAAAACAAAGAGAAATTACCACAGCTGGCATGAGAGACAGTGTTCCCAGAGAGAGTTAATTCAGCATAATTTTGAGGGATATCTTGTAATGAAACAAATCTTAGTGGGACAAAAAGAAGTACCTCCCTTACTGTAAGCCCTGTGAGAGGTGATGAAGCTTCCTGTTCTTTGTGGCAAATGCCTTAGGTCAAAAAGGGCTTAGTATGTACAGGGAGGCATAATTTCTGTTATCCTCCTGTCCTGAATCCTGGCCCTTTTAACTATAACAGAAATTCTAAGCCAACCCATACTTTTTGGATTACTTTAAACTCCATCACAGTGCTTTTCTTAAAGCACTTTATTTTGAATAGGAACAGCTCCATGAAAGGATTCTGATATGGGCTGAAACTAAATCACTTTCAAGGAAATGCAGCTGGAAGCACACTAATCTAAAAGCTTCCCAGGGAAAGCAGCACAGGCATCCATCCTGCTGCGTCTCCGCCCCCAGCTAGGGTGCACCATGGCTCTCTGAGAGCCTTTAACCCTTGCACTGCGGCATTGCTTCACCAGCAATATTCAGGAGGTAAAAATAAAACAGAAAAGGTGTTTTCTTTCAACACCACCTCTGTGTTGCGTTCAGCTTTCACCTAGTTATCTGGGTGGAAGGGTTTGTTTGGGCTTTCACAGATCTTATGTGTTGAATTGCAATAGTGGTTCAAACCCTGGGATACAAGTTAGGGCTTTTCCTGCTGTGGACTCTTCCTTTGAATCCCAGTGGAGATGACACACTTTATGTTATATTTTATAAGGCCTCTCATTCCCACCTGCCCCACCTTGTGCGAGTGTGCAGCCGAGGCTGACGTGTGTCAGGACAAGTTGGGAAGGAATTTTTGAGAAGTATTTCAGCTGTTTATTAAAGGATTGGAAAAGCTGTAACTAACACAGTGTATGTTTTAGTTGAAAACAAAGCTAGGCAATGGCGTGGGGACTGGAAGAGGGGGAATGTCTATATATACATATATATATATATAAACATATATCTGTATTTGGCAATACCTATAGAGTAGTTCATCTCTCCCGCACCCTTTACATAGAAAATCTTTCTTTAAAATAAAGAGGGCAAGGGAGGGGATCTGTGTGGATGAATCTGGGCCTAAGCAGGCTTTGGACTGGCAGAGATTTGCTTTGCTTTGCTTTTCCCACACCTGGTTTGTATACCTTTCTTTTCTCTTTTTCTCTTATTACCACCTTCAAACCTGTTATAGCCTACACAGTATTCAAGCCTACTGCTCTCCATGGGTTCCTTCAGGATTCAACCTAGTGACATGTCTATCCAGATGATAGATCAGAGTTTCTTTTTGCTCATTTGAACGTAAGGCTTTAAGATTGCAGCATGGTTTATTTTCCACAGCTAAAGTGCATCATCCCCCCACCTCCATTCCAGTCAGCTGAATTTTCTGTCTGTGGAGGAATGATCACTTGTAATGGGACAAATAAGCTTTCACTTCAGTTCCTAACCTGGTATATTAACATTAGCAGTGCTCCTGAAGATTTACTTCATCCCCCATTGAGCTGTTCCTGCTAAGAGTAGCAACCTTGGGCAAGGGGGGGGGACAGGTGGATGGGGGTGCCCTGTGATTCAGCTGCCCCAGCAAAATCCACCTTCAGCAACAAGAGGGAGACTTCCAACCCCTCTGTAGTCCCAGCAGCTGAGACAGTGCTGAGTATCTGTCAATAGCTTTTGCACCTGGAAATCACAGATTACATTAATGAGCTCACTAAGTCAAGCGTTGGTATCATTCAAAACTATTTTAGAAGGCAGTAAAGTCTTTTTTGCCTTGGAAACAGCAAAATTAGAGAAAACAGTAGCTGACCAGGTGATTTTGTGCTGTGTCAGGTGATGCGCTTACATTTACTTTGAGAAGTGTTTGTATACTGTTTGACTTTCAGCCAGCAAAGATAAGCCCACATTCAGGACTGAACATCAAGGTGCTAATGGAGTTTTCCAGTGTTGTAATTAATAGGTGCAACAAAAAAGGCAGTGATGGAGACAAGTTCTACTTCAAACACTATAGCAGTAACATGACCTGTTTTTTCACTCTGCTTTTATAGTCACATATTTTAATTTGTGTGTCTACATATAAGCCTGTCCAAATTTATGGATATAGAAAAAGATCCACTGGTATAAGATATATGTACATGAATAACACCATATTATATTCTTAAATACCAGCATGTCTGATTTTCTGTATTACTTTGTATATCATAATCCTTTCTATGTTTTCATTGAATTCTGAAATGAGGCTATAAGTCTCTGTTATCTTTTGCAAATGTGTTTCACAAGTTTACATGGAAGCATGTGGAGTTAAAAAAAAGTTTGCTTAATTATTGTACTATGAATTATGTAGTAAATAATAGGCCCAAAAAACAAGAAGGGGAAAAATAAATTTTGTTACTGATACCCATCAGGACCTTATTGTTCAGTCAGAGGAAGAAAATTAAATTTTTTTGATCTATGAATGGCTTTCCTGCATGCCTACAGTGAGGTCACATATTATGATGGAGCAAATAGGAGTCCAGCCTAGAACTGACACCACAGATACACTGCCATTGGGAGAATAATTCTACCTTCCTTCCCCAAATAGCCTTGTGCTTGCATTGATGCTTGTGCAGACATAGGGCCACGTCCCTTGAGAAGAAGCTGCTCCCCTGTGTTTTAATTGCTCTTGTTCGAACATAACTTGTGGAAGGAAAGTCTGTTACTGTTTACCAACGTCGTTGTTTTTTCACTCTGCGTTGTTTGGACGCCACAAAGAGGAGAAGGAGCATGCAGTTCCCTCCCGTTAGGAAGCTGTCCTTTGAAAGGTGCTTTGCTGACCTTGCCTCAGCCCAGCTTGCTGCGGCTTTAAGGCCATCGTCCCAGATCCGCAGCACACGCACATATTTGTCCTCTCTTCGCGTAGCCAGTGCCAAGCGGTGACATCTACTATAGTCTCTGGGACACGCTGGTCTCTGCGGTGGAGGAAAACGGGGGCGAGGGGGCGGGGGCGGCTGAGGGAGAGCACAGATCCCGCTGTGTTCCAGGAGGATGAGTCACTTCCTCGCAGCAGCTCTGTGATGCTTTATTTATTGCCGCTCGGCTGATATGAAGGCCAGCTCCCTTGTCCCTCTCCGGCATCCCTGGACTCGGCCACCCCATTAATCAGGCGGGGCCGCTGGGGAGTGCACGGGGAGCGAGAGTCCTGCCCGCTGGTGGCCTTTAGCTGTCTCCAGTTCAATGAAGTTACCTTGTGTGAAGACTTGTTTTATGAGCGATTGGTTTATTTGTAACTAAACTACTTCCTCCATTATTTGATAAGCTCAAATATTTACCACTGATAGTCAGAGAGTGTCACATTTATTATCCCGTTTCAGGCATTGCTTAACTCCTTTGTAGTAGGCTTTTTAACCCCTTAGAGGACAGCAGAAAGCAGGTAGGAAAGGTCTTATTCCTCTTACTCATGCCTTGAAAAGAATTGGGGTTTATTCTGTAAGGAATGTGGCTTGATTAAATGATATTGCTTTGCAGGAGTTCTTTATACGTTTAGCACAACACTGAGCAGGGCTGACTCATGCACTTTGTGAGAAATCCAAAAGGAAAAGTGAGCAATGTCTTTTTCTTCCCTCATGTATTGTAACACTTCAGAGTTTAGACAAATGTGGATGTGAAGCACCATGGTCTTAAGGCTAAGCCATGAATATGATTGCCAAGTCCTATTTGCTATCTTGCCCTAGTGGCTATGACACCTGTGACCCATTTGTACCTCTATTTATGTTTTATTAACTCTGGTTGAAAAAGATGTTTGTGTAGCTTTTTAAGATATCTGATGTCTTTGGAAAATTAAAAACCCTACAGCCCTAAGACTTGAGTAATACTTTGGTAATATCTTACCGCCATGCATTCTCAATTTTTTCTTTTAGAAGAAAAATGTTTATTTTAGAATATATTTATATTTCTTTTAGGATATATTTAGAATATTTTCTTATAGAAGTCTTTCAGACATTTTTCTATTTTTGTGGAAGTCAAGGGTTTTTGTCTATTTGTTTCTGAGGATTCCAGCAGTAAATCACAATCCAAAAATACAAAAGGATATTTGTATATGTTAGGCGGAAAAAAATTACTTAACAGTAAGAACCATTTTTAGGAATTGCATCTGACTTCCCAGTGCTTCTCACAAAACTTTTGTGGGTACTTGATGTTCCACTAGTATACATGCTTTAAGCAGTATTATCTTGCCTAATCTAAGCATTCTGCCAACACCACAGACTTCTACATCTCTATCCCCCAAAAACATATGCTCAAATGGAGACAGGATGGGGAAACAACCACTCTTTTTCTAATAAAGAGAAATAGAAGCATGGGATTTGGGGTTGTGAAATGGAGAGGTTCTCCAATCCCATTTTGTACCTTCATAGAATCCCAGGTTCAAGACCTTGAGATACCACAGGCCAGAGGAAAAATCTTTACGAGGAAGTCCAAGACTGCCCACTCCATGGGGAGAGGGGTCATATTTGTGTAAAGAAAATTAGAGAATGGTCATTATTCTTTAATGGGAATGGTGTGCTTCCAGGACTGCTGACACATTTTGCACAGAGTTTTCAAGGCATTTCTGTTGGATGCAGCAGGCTTTGGGGAGAATATTTGGGCTGGGAAAACAGCACTGTGCCCAGAGCCTGCAGTGTGTTTGAACACAGGTGCAATTTGCTCTATTTGTGCTTATCAGGGACTCCAGTGAGCCAGCCCTGCTGCTCACAATCCAGTACACTAAATCCCATCTGAAATTAATGGGACTGCTCTTACTTAAAAAAAAAAAAAAAAAATTGTGAGAGGGCTGATCTACTGAAAACAGGGTGAGACTGGTCAGAATTCTCCTTCCTGTGGAGGAAATAGAGGTTTTGTGAAAATATACTTAAGCAGATTAGATAAAAATAGACCAGAATTTCATTTTCTCAATCATTCTGAAGTACATACATGAGAGAATTTATAAAAAAATTTTAGACGTGAGTATTCAAGAGGACCTTTTAACCTTGTTGAAACTTTATAGTCCCTCAAAGTTCAGAGAAATTAGTTTTGTTTCTCTTTGAGTTAAAAATGATTGAAGGAAAATACATGTTCACTGTGCTAACTAAGAAGGAAGTACTGGTTAATTCCACCCCTGACAGATGCAGATACAGCAAGCTCACTGCACATGTCTAGGTGTCTGGTCTTAAGCCTACCTGAAGTGATTAGGATACATAATGCTGACTTAGGCTGTGGCCTTCCAGAACCTCCTCAGGGAAAATCAGGCCTTTTGCAGGTGGCTGAGTTGATTTCTAGCAAAGAGCCTGCTGGTTGGAGTCCAAAGTGGCTGTTTCAGCTGAGGTCTGCCCTGGAAGTCAGGGAGAGAGAACTGAGCCTAGGGAGATTGAAGGTTCATTAAATGTGTGTTTGTCTTGGACTTTGACATGAAGATGCTGCTGTTCCAGATGCAGCTGAACTCTTAAGGCTTTGGACTTCTTGGGAGTTAAAGGAGGAGCAAAGCTTCAGCTGTGATTTCTGTACCACAACAGGAGCTCACAGAGACAGCATTCTTCTTTGACATATCAGTTTAAAATAAATACAAAATCACAATAAGTTGGATTTTCACAAGAATATGTTCTTTAGCTAATTGCAATTTTAAAAGCAGATTTTAAAATCCGTTCTAGATTTTACCATGAGCTGGCTAGAACACATTTAAGCCTAGGTAACTGGTGAATTTCTTTTTCATCCATGTTTCAAGGCACAAACTTATAATTCTTGATGTGAAGATACTAGCATATTATCAGCAATTGTAAACCAAAATAATTTCCAAAACTTACATGAAAAATGAAGTACACATCCTTTTGTGTTTTGTTATTGCTCAGATAATTTTTCCTCTCTTAAAACTCTTAGATTCCTCAGGCAGTGCCTTCTTTCTGTACTGATGATTAATTCAGTTGAAACCCCAACATGGTAGGTCCTTGAAAGAATTAGGTTCCCTCAAAGGAGTTATTTTTCCTTTGATTATAACCAAAAACTTCTGTAGCTAATTAATTTTTTCATACGTGTGAACTACATTGTTTCAATTACTAAAACAATTCTCTGCATGCTTCTTCCAGACACCATCTATATTTGGAACTTATTGAATGGGATATTGAATTATGCCCTCAAAATATGAAAATATGCTTTGTCGAGCAGAAAAAATATCATGTCCAGGCCTGTGTCCACCTTACAAACTCATTCCAAAAAATAGGGTGTGTAAGACCTACTTATGATTAGATACAGCCCTATGTGTTTTCTGTTTGTGCTCCTCCCTGCATCATTGTATTTTTTTTCTCCTGACTCATGACTACTACTGAAAAGTTAATTAATTAACTTACTCCTCTGATAATTAGAAATCTCCTTTTTCTACTTTTTCTTCTTGTCCTAAAATAGTTTTATTAATTTTCGCTTGTGCCATCATTATCTGTTAGTTTTTAAAAAGCCCCTTTCCATCTATGGTGTTTATCTGCTTGCCTGTTTCTGAATAATGTCTCAATCTGCACTGGCTTAGCGTTTGTTTTGGGAATCTGGATTTTCTTCCAGATGCACCTGATTCTCATGGAGAAATTTATTTGACTGACCCTCTCTGTGCAGCAGATCTCCATCCTTGCAGGCATAAATACCTGTTTGCACTTGTTCTCATTCACTGACTGTGTTGGAACTATTACTGCACCATAAAAAAATATGATTGGCAGTAGTGAACAGTCTCCTCTGCAAATGGGAGAGGCTAAACACCTACAGCCAAGACACAGCCTAACTTATTAGCTACTCCCGTTCAGCATCCATCGAGAAGCAAGCACTTTGAGTTCCTGCAGGAGACAACAGGTGTGCTACCCCAGATTCAGATGCCTTCAGCACCTGTTGTTACGCAGCTTTGAATTGTGAACCATACCAATATTTTCTGCTGCTGTTCCTAGCATTCTTTACCATGACTTTCATCTTTTCCATGGAAGACAGTATGGGACAGGGCTTGATTCCTTGGACTTCTAATATATGTTCTGCTTCCTTTCACCCTGAGGGGTAACTGCTGGAGGGTTATTCATTAGCACTTAGCTCTGCGTAGATGTGAAATTCTTTCTGTTTTTAGGACTTGAGCCTTCTCCCATAAGAAAGATGTCCTGTCATTCATATTTGCAAAAGAGTTATGTTTGTCACTAAGCCACATGGGAGATTCACATTGTTAGCTACTGTTAATCTAACTACCATCTGAGGTTATCTAGGAAAAGAATGCAGTTTAGAGACCATACAGAGGCCATGTGTTCTGTTGACTTTTATTTCAGCTAAAAATGTTTTAAGTAGTGTTGGGAGAAATTTTCAGCAATTCGATACTATAAGTGTCCTGCCAAAAAAAAACAGGAGTCACAATTTGCAAGTCCTATGTGGCAAGAAGTGCATTGGCAGCCCAAGATTAATATCATGCACCAAATGAAGAAAAAAAGAATGATGAGCTCATGTTGTCTGCTAGCAATTATGAAAGAAAAGATAATAAAAGAATTGGGGGGAAAGAAGGTATTGTATGGCTTGGGATATGAAATAAGTAACAACTAAATAGATGAACTCTAAATATAGCTTCATTAACAAAACATATTTAAAGACTACTTGGATACTCTTGCCTAAGGGAAAGTAGTAAAATGAAAACAATGTGTTCCAAATTTTGGTCAAAGATACGAGGCAGAGTACCCTCATGTCAATAGAAATCATGTATATATTCAAGGACAGCATTTTATCCGTGCTATGGTTTATTTAAATGTTTTGTTTTGTTTGTTGTTTGTTGTTTTGTTTTGTTTTGTTTTCTTGTGTATGAACCATGATAAAATATGAAGAACTTACATGGTTATACTTGGATTTGTGACATATATAATGAGATATTGGAACATGCTTTACTATCCACTTTCCATAGTGGAAATCCTTCTTGATCCCTATAACAGTGCCTTGGGAGACCTGTTTTCACATCTTAATTTTGGTTTTATTATCTCTTTGTACACTATCAGCAGAGTAATAAAATCTTCTTTATTTTAAAATTATGTATGGAGACACTGTTTCTCATCCAATATTCTGGGGACGCAAATTGCACAGGAATTGATCTGCCAGAAATTTAAGGAAATAAAAAATCACCATTTCCCTTAGGGCTGGTTTCTTCTTCCGTTGGAATCAATGGGAATTTTGCCATTGACTTAAGTGGGGATGGGATCAGACCCTTAATGTTGTGTATTTACCATATTTAGGCCAAAAGACACACAGACACAGAGGAGATACTGTTCAATGGTTGCAGTTTTAGTCAGTAAGATTGCTGCTTGCTGGCAATATGGTACCTCTCATGGAGCAAAATATTATGGCATTAGGGAGTGTTTTGGCAGTATGCATCTTATAACATGAGGCAAAACAGCTATGTTTTATGTTTTCAAAGATGTAATGAAATTTTAGCTGCTAGATTGAGAAGTTAGTTGTAAATGCTAGACTGAAAACCTGCATAAGTCTTGCTGGGAAGTGGCTGATTCTTAATTTTTTATTTTAATTTTCTTTTTTATTATTCTTCTTTATGAATTAAACCTGTCTGGGTGACAGACAGGAAGGTGCACCTTGAGACGTAGATTCATTTCCAGGGGTCTGCCCTGGACATCCTGTGTGACCTTGAACCAAGCATTTAATCTCTCTGTATTGCTGTGCTCTGTTTGTAAAATGTGGATAACAATTCTTCCTTTCTTCTGTCCACAGCCCTGCCTGCTTAGCCTGTAAGCCCCTCAGGGAACAGACTGTCGCTTACCCTGAGTGCCCTTCCTCCCAGATCAGGACCTTGGCTTTGGCTATGACCAGAATGTCTAAAATAGCAAAATAATACTTCCCACTCCTTTTTTATACATGCAGCTATTGAGATTTAATACAATTTTTTTCAACTGTTTTTTTCCTTTGGGTGAGTCTGTTGATGTTTGTCTGACTGACTCACCTATCTACCATGAGAGTCAGCATGACTTCAAGCCTATGACAATTCTTTCACAACTCCTGCTTTCTGCTCTGGCCTTTTCTCTGCCTGGGTAGGGTTGCTGACAACTTCCATTACTCTCAGGTAACAGTGACATTTCATATATAAATAGTTTGAGTATGTGCAATGGCTCTTATATATCTAGAACACATGAGACCTGTTGTGCATCTCTGAACTAAATTATACATGTCTGGAGAGACCTGTTTGTGCTGAACTTTGGAGGGACCATATGTGAACCTATCAATGGCAGGGCACACACCACAGGATCTGTCACTGCACCAGACGTGGTGCTCAGGCACTGTTAATTCGTGGGGAAGTGTGAATCCAATGTGTCCAGGATACATTGAATTTCCTGCATCTGCTTAAGTCAGCTGTGTTTGAGCAGTAAACCAGAGGCTGGTAACCAGTGAGTTTATAAAAGTGTTTAACAGCTCTAAATCTGATCTCTGATGTACCTTCACACTTCACTTCATATATGTATATGAAACACCTCTAAAATCAGTGAGCCATATTCATGCATAAACTTTCACTTGTGGCTTGGGGTCAATAGGAGCATGTGGGTGTGTTACATTTGCTCTGAAAATATTTCTTGGATAAGCTCTCCAAGGATTATTAGGAAGGATGAGATTTTTTTTTTCTGCATCCTGGCCTAGGATACTGACCAGATGGGTGGTTAGCTACTTTGCCATGCCATGAATGGTGGTGTTCTGAGCACATGCTGAGGCATAGCTCTGTGTGCAAAGGAAGAAGTACCAAAATTTGAAGTGCTCTTACTGAATGGCAGTGTTTCCATGATTTAGGTAATTTGGTCTCACTTTAGCCTTTTGAGAATCTAATTTTTTTTGTTGTTGTTTACTTTCTTGTTTTGTTTGTTTTTTGGGTTTTTTTACTATGGCCCTAAATTTTTTCATTTAACATAGGTGTAGGGAACATAATCAGATCTAGTAACACTGAAATAAAAATCCAGTTTCTACCAGAGCCTTTCCGGAATATTGAGGTCATACTTGGACATGCTTTGATTCTTTTTGATTTCTATAAACCCCCTCCATATCTCATGCTGTTACATCTGTTGGAAGTATTGGAAGGTCCAATTGTTTACTCCCAGGTCACTCAACTTGTGAATTTAGAAAATGAGGAACATTTTTTAAGAGTCCATCTGCCTATGAACCAGGCATCACAGTCCTTAGGTCAGATGCCAGCTGGGAATAATGGGGAGAGCTCATACAGGTTCCAATTCAACCCAGGAGATTGGTACCAGAAAGAGAGGCAGCACAATATCCACAGGCTGTAGCACAATGATTTCATTGATGTCTTTGAGCACTGTTTCTTCCATGGATTACTGACTTGATCTAGCGCAAAAGCCAATTTGCTTAATGTATTTTATGAGCAGAACAGAACCAGCCTTTCTTGAGAGAGAAAAAAATAAATTCTTCCTATCCTTGGTGGTTTCCTTATCTCTGCATGCACGCCAGGTGGGGACAGGATGAGCACCATTGCCTTACATGTCGCAGGTTAACAGGATGGACCTGGTGCTCAGAGATATTTCTATTTACTGTAAATTATTTTAGAAGGTTGAGGGTGCCTTTGGCAGTGCAAAGACTGCTTGTGTGCCCAGGTGCTTCTGTGCTTCTCTGTGATGAGGCCATACATATACATACATGCAGCAGAACATATATATATCAAGTGCCTTATCAACATTTCCAGAGTCCCAGAACTATGCAAAAGATAGAAATAAAAGAGTAATGATGGTGGTGTGTTTTTTTGACTGAGAAAATAACAGTTCTTCAACCCCACTGAGCTCAGTGTTAGATAATCATATGTCTCTGTTTCATTATGTAGATCTTACTGTAAAAATATAGAATCTATAGGCTCCAAATAGATACCTGGATGAGGTGATTTTCCTTTGCATTAGTCTTGAACAGAAAAGTGTTTATTCACTAATTTTGTACATAAGAGCATTTTACATTCTTGGTATATTCAGAAAAAAGAAGCACTCAGCGTGTCAGAGCATTAGATTGTTCCTTAGGGCAAGAGTCTTTTGTCTTTACTTAGTATGTAACACAAACCTAGAACTTTATTCTCCTGTTTCTGGATTTACAGTTCATGTCGCTTTTTTTCTCAACAAAATAGGATTTAGTTCCAGTATCTGAAGCTGTCAACTTTGTCAGAAGAGATTTGTACTCAAATTCTGATAAATACTGGATTCTCAGATATTCACTTGCAAAATCTTTGTCAGAAATATTCTTCTCTCTGTAAGAATTAGAAGTCAAGCTACCATGCACACTGTAAAGAGTAATTAAGTTTCCCATGCTGAGAACTGATGAGCGACTGACTGTATGATCAGTAGTACAGAAATTCACCAAAGTCACCTAATATTCCATTTAGCTTGCAATAATTGTCAATTCTTGGCAGGAGACTTGTGAGCAGCCTTCATTTATTCTAGTCAAGCACACTAACTGCAGTGCATCACCAAAATTTTTCAAGTAATATAGCTGCCATGCTTTTGGTGTCTCTTCTGGAGTGAAAAGTATGTTGCTGTAAAGTAATTTACTCTAAGCCCATTTTCCTTGTCCATATTTTGCTCTTCTGTATTCAAAGATGTGTCTGTATTCCTAAATAATTCTCTTCACTCTACAGCATTTGCGCCTTTCATGCTTATGCCTCCACGTGGCCCTATAGGCAAGATTTTCTCGTTTTGCTACAGAAATTCAGTGAAGCAAAACCTGGCAGCTTTGCACAGTTCTGTACATGTACAGTACTGTAGGTCTTCTGTAGTGTAGCTGTTGGTTTTACCTTGTACAATATCATAGCTTTCACAGTAACTTTAATTGCTTTGGGCACATTCATGTTCAATATTCTTCACAAACTATTTTTCTAACCTACCAAGGAATACTCTGTGTGACAAACTACATTTTAGTCTGTATTTTTTCCTGTAAACTTGTCAAATATGCTGCTTGTTTATTTTTTAAGTGCTATCTGTCTCTAAAGTAATAAAACAAATTATAGTTATCAGTTTTCTTGGTTTGTTTTAGTCTCTTTAAAGATAAAGCTAGGAGGGGAAGAAAAAACAATCCTTCTTTTATTCCAGTAAAACATTTTCCAAAACTGCATTTAACTACTCACTTCCAAAAGAACCCTATGCTTCTGGAAGGAAGCTCCCCAAAAGTGCTGGAGAGCTTGAGCCCCAAAGTCTACCCATCTCAGCACACATGGATTTCTGTGTGCATTTCAGTTTGTCATCACTGAACTACATCTCCACAATTTCTAGGTCTGAATTGAACCCAAGTTAACCCAGAGGTGCACTTCTGTGATTTTGTTATGTGTTCATTAAAAAAAACATCAAGCAAACAAGACAAAAAAAGACATCAAACAAACAAAAAAAGATTTGAAGACTCTGATCTTAAGGAAGGTTGTAAAGAAAAATCTGTTGATGTAATCAGTTCAGTAAATGCTGAAATACTGTCTGGTAAGAGTATACTCCATTTGCTTTTAATATGAATACTCCTGTATTAGCACCTCTGGCATACTAAGTCAATTTGTATTCTTTGCAATCTAATGCTTCATCAAGTTCGTATTACATGTAAGTAAGTCTAGAACTCAACTCCTTAGAAATTGCCAGAGTTAATTAAAGTAATCAGTCTTGTTCTGATTCCTGTATTTAACTGTATTGTTATTATCCCTAAATGAATGTGGAAGAGACTCCACTGAAGATAACTATGGAATAACTTGCCTGTAGAGACAAGATATTCTGAATCCTTCAATGTAGCAGGTCTGTCCTATGCTTTTCAGTAGGACAGCTTAAACTGCATAGTGTAAAGTAAATTTTTGCTATGTCCATTTATAAGCAATGCTGCCAATAGAATTCATAGCCTAATTATGCATAATTTGAAAAAGAATTTCCTTTTCTCAAATTTTGGGGGTTTTTTGTTTTGTTTTGTTTTTTCTTTATGTAATGACTCTTTCGCCTGTGTTATCAAGAAGAATGAAAAGAAGTGATTAGTATAATTTCCCTCTGAGGTTTATTTCTATATTTTTATCATGTCACTTCTCTTTATCGTAACTGCGTTTCCACTCTGAAGCTCAGTATTCCAGTCTTCTCATTGAGTCTGCTTTTGCTGTCTATAATCTTTATACCTTTTGTTTTTTCAGGATTGTGAAAAGTCACCTTTAAGCAATTGGTTTTCAGTTATGAATGTTTGAATTAGACAAGATTACTACTTTATTTTATTTAATTTTTTTGCAAGCAAGTATAAATTACAATTTTATTTGCTGTGTTGAATAACGGGGATTAGCTAGGCATCTGTAGAAAATCTGTAGCACATAAGGTTTATTTTTTTATCAGTAGCATAAATTTACCAACTCTCATGCTTACAACTTTGATATTTGCTGTAGATTTTTCAGATAAAAAATCTGAACTAACTAAAAAAATCATGTGAACTAAGTATTACACATGCAATACTCTCTCAGATAGATGAAGGCTGAAATTTCTGTACTGTCTTTCCTGAAATTCATGAGGCTTTTGAGATGAGTCAGATTAGCTGTCTTTTCTTGAGTACCTTAACATGTATAAAACAAGAGTTAAATTAAATCAAGTGTTTATTTTTATCAAGTCTATAAATCATTCCGTCATTGTGATTATCACACTTAATTATTCACTGATACAGTCCAAAGCACTGGTAAGGAATTCCAAAGCTTTATTGGTGTGTGAAGCTGGCTCCTGCTATGGGTGATGTGTGCCCACCCACATGTGCAGGTTCAGATGCAGTTTTGGGTCACAGGAGTACCATTGTGTAACACAAAAACATCATCTGGGGTTCAACCACAGCACACTGACTTTGTGTACCCACCTTTGGAGTACTCTTTACTCTTTGTGATGAACATTTACACCAAGAACACTGATAATTTTGTTTCCTTAAGGTCTACAAGAACTGGCTGATACTGTGGTCTGAGGCTGTTTTCAACTTTTTGTCTAGTACAATTTTTTTTTTCCACAGTAGTGTTGCTCTTGTGTTCTAGTTAAATCATACTTTCCTTTTTGTAAGTAACAAGAAGAATGGGATAACAAAGTGGAAAATGGGAAAAAACCATTTGTCATCTCATTTTCCATGCTGCAGAAACACACTTTGCTTAATACATTTAATAGAAGTGCTTTGCATCCTGGCCTCCATGGTGCTGCAGTAGTTTTGTCAGTGTTTAGGAGCCCAGGATACCCAAAGTTTCACAGAAGACAACCTCACCTACTTGAAGCCATGGTTATGGCATTCCTATAGGCATATATATCATGAGAGAGGGTAAAAGCAAAGAACCTGATTTCTTGGTATGAATGGTCTGACTTCCAGCAGGTTGGCAATCAGAAAACCTGTACTACCACTTGCATGTGTGCAGCTGCAACTTCTACCCTTAACCTGTTGCTGTTCCCTGAATCATCATCTTGATGCTTGAATATACAACTTTTTCTCCTTCTGTATGAGAAAATGTCAACTGAGGGTCAGGGGTTTGCCAAATACACTCTACCTCCTACTTCTTGGACTTTATCTCAGGAAGAGGTGCACCTGGAGCCATAGCTGTGCAAGAGGGTATAGAAGCTTCTGACTGGGAGATTCATGTGTGGAGGAGTGAAATGTGGAAAAGCTTGAGAGAATTTCTATCACTAAGATGTGATTGGGTTGTCTATAACCTGCAGGGGCACACCAAAATTAAGCTGGAAAGAGCTTTAATTTCTTCATCTGGACTACCTTTTATATCTATTTTCTTCGTCTCCATCTGCCTTTTTCTGAGGTTTGTTTTTCTTGTTTCTCATAGCTAGGTTTCCCACTCCATGTTGGATTTTAGCCAAAGCATGCTTTTATAGGCTGGGAAGAACTTTTCCCACATTACAGACTGGCATCTAGTGGGTGCACATTAGTTGCCTTCCTAGGAGCACATAGGAAGCCCGTCTAGAGAGGTGATAGTACTTTATTGGAGATTCTTTATTGCAAACATAGAGTTGATGATCCAAACAAGCTAATTGAGGTAGTTACAATTAATGATGCTTCCTGTCCCTCATAAATATTTTGCCTCTCTTTATACATAATGTCTGTGGTTTTAATATTTTTTAATTGCTTTCTGACAGCTCCTGGCTATCAACTTTTATTTCATTTATGTGTTTCAACATTACAGCTGTCCATTTCTTTCGTTGCTTTATGGTTTTTGTTGCTGAAGCCAGCATTATACTGTTCCAGAAATGTCCTGTTATAGTTTATATCACCATCTCTATAAAGATGCTCTTAAAATCTTGGCTTTCAGATGGCTTTTGGAAGGCCTTTTCTAAGGCCTCTCTTATTTCTACCAAAACTGAGTGTGTCACCTTGGCTTGCTGTATTCCTCTTTACTTTTATTGAGCTCAAACTTTTGCTCTATTTGTAAAACAGCAAAGTGAAGTGCAAGTGGACTGCTTCGCTTTCAATCACCATTCTTTCACCCTTTTTGGTTTAAACAATCCTACAAAAAGTTAGAATTTCCTAACAGCACAGCTCCTAAGAACATTAGCACAAAAAAAAAAACCTGTCTGGGGTGTCAAAGTGTCCTTCCTATACAGGAATATCAGTAAAAGCATTTGGTCTTATGCTGCTCCTCTGCTGTGGAACATTACCTACTCAGAGTGCATTTCAGAGATTTTTAAAAATACATAGACATTTTTAGATGTTTATTGATGTCCTTCACTGTTGCCACTGTTTTTATGCCCCAGGTTAAAAGGAGATATGATGAAAAGCAACAAAATCAGATGCATGTGTTGGACATATGAAAGCCATTGGATGCACTTTCTTTTACTGAAAGTGATGGCATAAAAAATTATTAAAAATTTTGTTGTCTACACAGTACATTTTTTTATATTAGTGACTTAACTGTTTTGTTTTTTTAGTGCTTCTATAAAAAAGATGGATATAGAATTCTTCCACTGACAGCTTTTTAGTGAGAAGCTATGTTGTGCGAGCAATAAGTTACAATGTTTACAACTCCAACTTGCACAATTTGATGTACATTCATAGCTAGAAGGTTCTGCAAGAATTTTGCTTTTGTTTTCTCTAACCCTTAGTTTTATGTCACCAAGATCATTAAATTTATAACATTAATTCCATATGTTGAAAATGTTGGCAGAAAATACACTACCTTAAATCCCATAGAAAAAATGTGATGCAGTTAATCCATAAACTTCTTTAACTTTCATCTTCCAAAGCGAGGAAAAGTCCAACAGTACTCAAGTGATTTTACCAGACCCTATTTTTATTGCTATTCACACCACAGTTCCAGGGAAATAGTACATATTTCTAGGTAGTACTTATTACCAGTTTCAAAGAACTTTTTTTTTAAACCTTGAAGCATTTGAGTATTGATTCTATAAAGACAGAAAAAAAAGCACCAGGACACCAAATACAATCAATGTACTGTTCCTGACAACTGATAATTTGTTTGCTAATGAAAAGGTTTAACTCATCACAGCATCCTTCCTTCTGTGAATCACTTTATGTTCTTAAGTAGTGCTTTGTCTAAAGAACATTTTTTGACTGTTTCTCAGGTGCACATCCTAATGATGGAAACTGTTGGTACCTCTTACACCTGACATTTATGTAGAAGAGCTGGTAAAAATTTGGCCTGGTCTACATCTTGGATATTGCTTGTTACTTGATCTTCATGTGTGTGGATTCATACACTGCTAGAATTATTGGCATGTCAAAAGAGAGGAAAGGGATGTCATGGGCTTTCAAATCCATGCTGCCAAAATCAGCATCTAGAAGGTTACACTGAAGAAAATACATGCTACAATGTCCAGACAATGTAGTTTGACTCACTGCTGAACCTGTTGCTTCCTTTCTCAGGTCCTTGGGGTGGGAAGTGTAGGATAAACTTGCACAAATCTGCCAGAGAAGGACTTCTGAATGCTGTCCAGAGATAATGTCTGGCCTGAGCTTGGAAGATGTTCCTGAACTAACCAGATCCCCTTATCTTCTTTTCTCCTTTGCCTACATATAAAATAGAGCTTTCCACAAACACATAGGCTAGACCTGTACAGAAGACTGTACACGATTTTTGGTTCTGCTCCGGGCTAAGAAGTCAGATGCCTACCTTTTTTCTTGACTTCTTAAAACATACATTTTTTATCTGTACTTGTTTCTAGACAGGTCAAATTTATACAAATATAGCAATTCAAACAGCATGGATTCTGAAAAAATGCAAAGGTTTTGCCTCATATTAGGTCCATCAGTAAGTGGAAAATACATTGGTTTGTACCTTTTCAATGAATCAATTTTCCGAAGTAAAAAAGCAAAGCGCAGATTTGGAGGTTTCTGAAACTTCTTGTGAAAATTTTGAACAGCACTGTGTAACAGTAACTTCAACTTAACACAGGCCAGTTGTTCTGGTTCTTTATTTCAGGCTTCTTTATTACATGCACCTGTTTCAACTAACTCGTAGCTGTTTCTGAAACTCCTGACTGGCCTGCAGCCAGGACGCTCTGCGTGTTCCCACAGTTAATATGATTGAGGTCTTTAGACGGTTCATGGCGATGTGGGAAATATGAAAGTCCAGACAGATAAAAGCTTTCCCCTTACCTCTGCTCAACAAGAGATTTGCCTGTTTACTTCTGGTCTCCCTACCAAAAATTCTGGGAGAAGAGGTTGTCGTTTGAAAGCATCTTCTGCACAGGTTGCATTCAAAGTTCATGAGTTCAGGGGAGTTTGGCATAGTTTTGGATTTCATTACAACCAGTTCATGCAATTCCTGTCTATCCAGTTCCATAGGAAAAAATGTGGGTCTCTAACGACATCAACAAATAAAACTAACCAACTAATTTAACAATAAGTGCATTATATAGTTGAATGTTAACGTAAAGATGCATTTTCTATTTGCACTTTCATGTTGGTTCTGGGTAAGATTAGGTAAAGTAAAGCTTTGGTAAGAAAATATTATATGGTCACCTTATTTCTGGGAAAATTAGGCTCTGTGTGTGAGTGGTTATGAACTGAGGAACAGGAAAACAAGCTCTCTGGAGAAGGGTTTGCCCACTGAGTTGCTCTCATGCAAAAGCATGCCTCCCTCTCTAGCAGCTGCCTACAGTTTCAGCATCTCCTCAAAAACTAAAATTGGAAAAAACCTTCATTAAGTTAATTATTAAACTTTCTTCACATAAATTCATTTTAACAGAAAAACATTAAGAATCTTTTTCACCACTTTCTAGACCCCTTTTTTTTTCAAAGGGCACAAAGGACATATATTTTCATGTGTCTCAGGAATATTTTTCAGAAAACTCAGCACATTAGAAAGTAGCTGCACACATTTTATATGATTTTTAGAGAATTTGCTCTTTGATAGCAATGGAGATATCAATCAAAAGGAGCAGACAGACTTTAACTGCAGGCATGAAGAGAAGCACTTAATGGGGTATTTTTCTATTCTGCAGCTCTGTGGTTGCATGAAAGCAAAATGTGATACTTGGTGAGATCAGAAAATCAGAACCTGAATCGATAATACTGCACTTGTTTCGGGGAGGGTCAGTTTAAAGAAACAGCACTAAATTGAGAGTTAATGGAGTTAAAGGAGAAAAACTGCATTGTAGTTTTAAGAAGAGGTTATTTTATTGTTGGTAAGCATACTTTACTAATCATTTGGGAGAAAACAGATTCTGTCTAACTGTAAACACTGAAATATTTCTAAATGCTGTAAAACAGTTACTTAGGAAAAAATAGATTTCTCTAAAACCCCTCTAAAATAGATTTCTCTAAAGATTACTCTAAAGTAAAGTAAATTTGCTTACTGAAATCTATGACGAATGAGGAATGCACACAGCCAAAAAAAGGGGGGTGGGCAGAGGAAGAGAATAAAAATTTCTAGAAGTGAAATTCAATTTTACTTTTGCATTAAAAGCCTTATTATCTGATCCTTTGACCACACTATGCAGAAATCAGGCAAGTGGGGGAAAAAGGGCTCTATTTTGAACTTCACAAGCAGTCAGCCTAAGACATATCTGTCCAGATTGTTGAGAACACCTCATTCACTCTAAGTAAAAATGGCCTTTGACAGAAGAAGACCCACTCCTTGCTGTGGGTCACCCTCTGCCAGACAAGCTGGTGGAACAGAGTTTTTTTTGCTTCCTGTTCTGATCACCATTTACAAGGTTTTGAATGTGAAGGTGGGTTTGATATTTAGACAGTGAGAAGTGGACTGAGAGTGGTGCCCCCTTTTACCAGCTCTGGCTTCAGGACATCAATAACCAATAGCTTCAGGCCACAAGCACCTTCTCTGTGAGTCACTGCTGGAGAGGATTGGTAAGACCAGACAAACCAGCCAGAGGATTGTTATTTGTGGTCAGTGGTTTCTGCCAAAGATTCGCTGAGATCCTGGGACCTTAACCTCTGTTTCCGTGTGTAGACAGGATTGTGTGCAGAGGACGGTATTTTCTGACCCATCCTTCCCAGCTGTCTTCCTACCCCTGTGATCTTTTCACATTTTGTTACCTTCTGCCTTTCTTAGGCAGACTTATCTCTTCTCCCACCATCTCCACATCCATTTTGTTACAGTATTTGTCCACTGATCCTCTCACCTGCCCCTCCCATTTCAGTTTTTTTTCTTCCCCCCCCCCTCAATTTCCATTTTTCTCCAACCAGACCTTCTTTTGTCAACCTATCCTGATTCTCATGATCATGGAAGCTCAAACATTAAAGGTCTGTTTATCACTTGCAGAAGTTTAGCATTTAGCATTCCATATTTGAGATCATCCTTAAAAAGTTAATTGTGTTTTTCTCTGTATTTTAGGAGCAGGTCTTTTGCAAGGGATGCTGAAGAAATGCAAGAGCTGTAGGGTCTTTTTTACCTCTTTACTTGTGAACCACCTCTATTTATTTGTTTGCTTGATGTGTTTTTTTTTTCTCCTCTTCTAGTGGTTTATTTAGAAAAATACTTTAAAACTCAATATTAAAAGGCTTAATATGGAATGAAAATGTGGATGTTACTCACCTGCATTTAGCCAAAGGGTACAGGGCATGCTTACCTCAGTGCTTACACGTCTGCATGTCTCCAACAGCAGTGTTGCATCCGGTGCCTAAATATTTCTCCTTGTTCCCACATTAGTGATACATTTTTACCTGTAAGTATTAAGGATGCAGGATTAAGAATCAATAAAAGATTAAGTATTAATATGTTTTCCATAAATATGAAAAACTAGACATTATTATTGTTTTCTTTTCTTTCAGGTGATTTTTAGCCTGTGTTATTTGAAATCAAAATGTTACACACATGCGACACCCGCAAAGGGTAACATGAGGTGACTGGATTGAAAACTGTAGAAAATAATGTTTACATAAATGAAAAGTTTTTCCGTGAATAATGGGACATACGAATTAGAGAAATACATTTTGAATTAAATATTATCTTTTTCCTGAACTTTCTGGTCACCATTTTGTTTTAATACCTTTTGATAATGATGCATTACTATCAAGTTCTAAAGGGTGAAGAAAAGGAGTTATGTGAACACAGTGATCAATAATAAATTACTAAACTGTATTCTAAATGAGCTGAAATATTAAATGACTAGTGGACTAGCATTAGTAGCAATTTGTGTTTAGAAAGAGCTATTTTAGAAGATGACACAAATATTTAGATACCAAATCTCTAATGATCAGGATAGGCTTTGATTCAGTCATTAGGCTTTCAGCTTTCCTCAACATCTGGGTCCTCTCCAGATTTCGAAGGTTCTTTCTCTTGTTCCCCCTCCCATTTTCAGTGAAACCAAGAAAGTAGCAAGATTTGCTTGTAATTCAGTGTTGTTTAAGTTACCTAGGACAGGTATATACTGTGCAGAAGTATGGGGAGCTTTAGTCACTCCCAGATAAGCAACACAGTTGCAAATTATGTTTCATGGTAAAAAAGGTAAAACCTAACAATGCACTTTCCGGAGAAGTAATCCATTGTTAAGACCTTCAACTTCTCATGTTTCCAGATCAGCTGATGATGTCCTAGTAGGCAGCATATGAGCACAGTGTGCAATGTCTGTTTGATTCTTTTAAACAAAGATGAGGGAAGAAATTGGGTTGAGGGTGTAAAAAATTGAAATGGAGAGACCTTAGCAAATAGAATATGACATACTGCTGAATAGAGTACTAGTCTATAAATTAGGTAATTAAATCTAGGTAACAAAAAGAGGTTCTGTCTATTCCAAACTGTATCTGCGGTCCAGTCACTGCTTCACAGTGTGGGGCAGTGGGATGATGGTTCAGGGTAGTGTTTTGGTTGGGTTTTCTTACATATGGGTGGTTTCATGTTTTATACACAATAGAAATTTAAGGTAAAATAAAACAAACATTTTATTAAGAGGAACCAGACAACACAGGAATTTGCTTAAATATTTTTTCCCCAAAAAAGCAATGTTCCTGAGTCAAGCTCTTTCTTACTTGCTGCCTTTCTGGCCCCATGACTTGTACATTCCTGGGAGTACAGACCAGATTTAGGAGAGAATGATGCTTTCACACAAAATCCTATTGGTTCAGATTCTCAGGGTACCTGAGAAAGAGCTTTATTTAAACACGCCTGGCTGCAGATCTCCTCTCTCAAACAGTTATTTGAATGACTAGGATTTTACACATATCCTGAGATTTTACACATATCAGCTTCATCCTGAGAACACTTTGTCCATCCACGGTTGGTAGTTTGGAGATGTTAGGGTGCCTAATTCACTGGTTTCATTTCCATTCTGGTTACTGAGTAACTGCATTTTGGGCTCAAAATGTTCGGGATCCATTACGAGATTGAAGCTGCACTTCCATAAAAGAAAAAAAAAAAAAACTAAAGATTCTCAGTCTAAAGCTAATGAATTATACCTTTTCCTTATACAGTTCAGCTTGCTTTCCCTTGCACAGATAACAGCTCACAAATAGTGGTAATTTAAGCATTCCTCATGCCAACTTCTAGACAGTAATTTCACACAAACATTTTGAACTTTTCATCTATAAACATATCTGCAAGTTTTGTTAAAAGCAGCAAAGTGCATTGACCCTTCTGTTTGTGCAAACTGAGACTGTTATGCAGTAGAGAAAATCAGAAACAATACACCTCCTTCTGTCTCCAGCCCTCTGACATGCTCAGAGATCTCAGTGACATGAAGTATGCATAATTAATCAACAGCCACTCTCTGAGTTCACTTTCAGCATGTTTGCCAATGGAAGTCTGCAACCTACTACTAAGCAATTTCTCATGGCAAGGTCAGGGATCAAATAACAGGTGGCTTAAATGATCCAGCAGTCAGATTAGAAGACATGCTCCAAAAGGACATTTTACCTTTTCTCCCTGCATCTCTAGCTGTCTTGATAGAACAGCTTCTTCTTTTGTAAAGAAAGGCTAATAAAGGTGGTCTGATGAAAATTGTATTGAGACAATCTTTAAGGCAAGTTCTCTATCTGAAAAAATTATCCTATTTTACCTATAGACAATAATTTGGGGATATATCTGTATATATATATATATATATATGATGATTTGGTGATGTTTTTATTTCCTTTCAAACATATATATAATCTATTTCCCAATAAAACATGAGAGTTCTGTATCTAAATGATATTCATATTAGTAAAGTTATTTATCCAGATTTAAAGTACACTATTCTAACATCATGTCTTCAACAGTAGCTGGTAGATGGGACCTTCTTGTGATCTCCTAAGAGTTCCTCCACCAGACAATCCAGTTATGCCTTTCTGTGATCTCCAAGATGAAAGAAGGATGTGCATCCTTCACCCCAGCCCATGGAGAGCCCACACTGGTGCTGGGAAAGAATGTGGGTGGGAAGGAGCAGAAGAGAGAAACTGCTACCTACTGACCATACCCACCTCTACCCTGAGCCTGGGACACTCGGGGTGGGCAGAGGAGCATTAGGTGGAGGATTGATGCTGAGTCTGGGAGAAGGATGAAGAGAGTTTTGATGTTTGTCTTTGATTCTCACCACCCAAATCCATCTCTGTTATATCTCGTCACTGAGTGGCTGAGCCTGTGAACAGCTGAAATAGCATTCTTAATTAAGGAAAATAAAGAAGGCCCTCAGGTCCCTGCAGGGCTGGTGTCCAGGATCTGCTCAGCTGGGAAGAAGAGAGCATTGGAAAGGCAGTCTTGGAATAATGAAGTATGTGCTGGAGAAAGACTGTGCAATCTTAAGCCAAGCTTTTTAACAATTTCTATAAGGTCCATATTTTCTTCACTTGGCTCAAATATACAGTCAGGCACTGGCCTGGAGCAATGAAAATCTTATGTACAAATGGGGAATCAATGAGAACAGTCCCTAGTAAATGTTGCTTGAGTGAGAAAGTTTAAGGAAACTGAAAATATACAGTAACAGTATTCCCTTTCTGCAGTTAAGGGATTTCCAGAGTCAGAGGATAAGCATCTCTCCTCCACTATGTTTTTTAACAGTTGCATCCAACTGCACATTTGCCTCCTTGTCTTCCTGTGGTGACAAATTTCAGCAGTGTGAAGGAAAGGAAAGGAAAGGAAAGGAAAGGAAAGGAAAGGAAAGGAAAGGAAAGGAAAGGAAAGGAAAGGAAAGGAAAGGAAAGGAAAGGAAAGGAAAGGAAAGGAAAGGAAAGGAAAGGAAAGGAAAGGAAAGGAAAGGAAAGGAAAGGAAAGGAAAGGAAAGGAAAGGAAAGGAAAGGAAAGGAAAGGAAAGGAAAGGAAAGGAAAGGAAAGGAAAGGAAAGGAAAGGAAAGGGAAAGGGAAAGGGGAGGGGAGGGGAGGGGAGGGGAGGGGAGGGGAGGGGAGGGGAGGGGAGGGGAGGGGAGGGGAGGGGAGGGGAGGGGAGGAGAGGGGAGGAGAGGAGAGGAGAGGAGAGGAGAGGAGAGGAGAGGAGAGGAGAGGAGAGGAGAGGAGAGGAGAGGAGAGGAGAGGAGAGGAGAGGAGAGGAGAGGAGAGGAGAGGAGAGGAGAGGAGAGGAGAGGAGAGGAGAGGAGAGGAGAGGAGAGGAGAGGAGAGGAGAGGGAGAGGAGAGGAGAGGAGAGGAGAGGAGAGGAGAGGAGAGGAGAGGAGAGGAGAGGAGAGGAGAGGAGAGGAGAGGAGAGGAGAGGAGAGGAGAGGAGAGGAGAGGAGAGGAGTCAAAAAGAATTTTATTCTTTAATTTTATTGATTTTATTTTAATTTTCTGGCTGTTATTTTTTGCTATGGTGTTTATGAGGCAGGTGACCAGATTCAGAAAAAATGGGACTATGATGCTGATTTATAACATAGCATAAGGGTGTTTTTATTTTGTTTTTAAATATTTTTCTTAGTATTTTATAACATTAAAATTACATTCCTATAGCTGCTAATACTTAAAGAATTTTTAATCTATCTGTAATGACTCCAGTGTCTCTTTCCTTGGTGTATGAAGTTGAAAGTGTATATTTAGTTAGGTTTATTTTTCTCTGTGTTTCTTTCTGTGTACTCAGATTGAATTTCACCTGCTGTTTTGTTCCTCAGTCACCCTATTACCCTGTGATCCTGCTACATTTCTACTCAGTCAGCTTTGACTGTCCTCAATAATTTTTGTCATTGGCAGCAGGCTATGTTACCTGAGTGTTCTCCCATTTTTTCTGTCAGTCCTGAATACACAGAAAACAATACACCACTGAGTTGGTCATGTATTTACACCAAGCATTTCCAAGTTCTTGACTGGTTAGGGATCTATCTGGTAGAGGCCTGAGTCACATAAAAGGTCTTTCAACTTTCCCATCGTCATACTCCTAAAAACTTTAGAGACTTCTCACCTTTTGTCTGGGAATAGTAACAATCTTGGAAGCATTTTCTATGCCCTTAATCATGTGAATACTAATTTTATAGCAAACACTGCCTTCACTTACAGCTCTTGAGCAGGAAACTCCAGAAGGTATTCTGGTTGACATGAGAAGCAGCTTTCTTGTGTGGTTTGCCAAAATTCTGAAGAAGAGAGGAAATCTACAAAGTTTAATGCACATATATGCACATGAACCTTTACTTTTAGCTGGTTGGCTTTTCCTTTTAAAACATATGGCTTTTCTTTTTGAGGCACTAAGTGACTGTGACCCCACATCCTAGAAGGACAGAGTTTGCAGTATTTTCTCTTTAGATGCCTAAAAACAATGGAAAAGCAATGTACCTTAAGACCTTCACTGGGTACAGCTAGCTTCTCTAGTACAGGCAGTATAATAGAAACAGGAGAAAAGGGCTTTCAGTGGTGGCTGGACAACATCTGACAAAATTATAGTCACTTTTTTTTTCAAGATGCTGCAGCTTTAGTGTATTGCTAAAGTAAGAGTCTTTAATTTGTGGAAGCTGGCGTATGTTAAGAATCTATCCCAGGATTTGTGGCATTCACCCACACATAATTGGGCCTGTAAGTATTAGTGAAAGATTTATTTTTGAACATTTAAAATTAAAGGTCCTGTCTTCCCAGAAAATTATCAGAGTAAACTGTATTCTTCCCAGAACATACACATTGTAGATACAGACTTTCCTGAGAGGAAATATTTTATAATAATTACTACCAAAAGTGTAATTCTGTGCTTTCATGGAACAAGAGAGTGCTGGAAAGAAACCAATTTATGTATTTAGATATTTTACACTCTCAACAAGGCTGATTTTTTTTTTATTTTAAATGTTTATAGTTTTATTAATTGTGAGCATTAAGTTGTGAGAAGGTAAAAACCTTCACTGCCTTTAGGAAATTTGGAGCTGTTCAGCAATTTGCAGATTTGGATTCCAGTTATATGGGGTATTACGTAGCCAGCTACTGAGCTGAAAAGGCTTGTTTAGCTGAAAGACCGAGCTGAAAGAAAAGACTTGTTTAGAGGATGCCAAAGCAGTAAAATGAGGAGAGGTTTTGGGGAAGAGATTATGGATGGGTATAATTAGGTGAAATATCAGGAAAACACTTTCTAATCGTGAGGATTATTAACCTACAGAGCAGCGTCTCAAGGGAACTAATTCAGAGGTTAAGGAATATACTAGCTGAAATACAAGCCTTAGTCTTTGCTTTCCTTATGATTTGTGTTCCTTACCCTTTAAAAATGTGTTTTTTTCTTAAACCGTGTTTCTATTTAAAATATATAACATATATTTTATATATATATAAAGATAAATATATATATAAATAGATAGAGATATATGTATACATGCCTTTAGTCTTGCTCCCCTCCTCCCTTCCCTCCCCATTTCCACAAACATAGAAGCTACAGCATTTAATTTCTGCTCACTTTGCCTGGGACAAGCTCAGTGCTGCATGGTTTTGACCATGCAAACATACTTGTAAAGTTTATCTTACTCTTAGACCCAGCCCAATCACTCCTTGTAGAAATCATCAATGTGTATGGAAGTAACCACTTGTGTGGCAGTGATTGTTAAGAGCACTGGCCTCTAATATTTCTTTTATGCTGAGAAATTAAAGAACTTGTGGGCTTGGAACTTCAGCCAGCCACACTGTTGCTTTGCTAGAATCACTACTGTCACAGTTTTTTTCCTGTGACAGAATTCTCCAACACAGCTTCTGGGCCTGGTTGGAGAGTTAGCAACTCCCAACAGGTGAGGGACTGAGTTTTAAAGAAAAAGAGAGTTAGATAATATAGTTGTGGACTGTTACATACCAGGTAGCCTCAGAGTCAAGGAATGATCCTGATGCTTCCAATTTACAGAGTCAATTTTAGTTTTGAAATGTATATAATCAGTTAGAGTCAACAGCTTCTTAGTGTACACAAAGGCTTATTTTCTATCGTCTCAGAGGTATTTTGTTTTCTTTGCTACTGAATACTTCAGAAAAAGGTTATTCACTAATATTCAGTCCCCTTTGTCAATACTAAATAAATATTCGGGGTGGAATTTTTTCATAATCCTGATCTTCTTTCTCAGGATTCACTTGATGAGTTTCAAAACTAAGTTTTTGTGTAAGATCAGACCATGAGATTACTAACAAACCTCAAATGAAATATATGCCAAAATTGAATGAATCGGACTACAATGTTTCAGAAGAAAACCAGCAATTTTCTACTATCCTTTTCTGATAGCCTACTGTGATAACACATGTGACCTCTTCACTGGAGCCGTGGGTACCTCCTGGACTGATATCTGCTTCCAGCCCTCTTGTTGTGCTAGGAGAACCCTCAAATCCTGTGTTCCATGTGTTGTATATTGCAATTGATAGAGAGCTTTATCTTGGGGAATAACTGCCACTGCTTTTAAACAACATGTTGGATTTCAGGGCTGTCTCTTTACGACTTTTCACTTCATACAGTGCTGAAAATCCCTCTGCTATAAACCTGACCTCATAAAATCTATCACAATAACACACATTTTCCAGTTCTTACTTATCTGTCCTTTTCTGTATTTTTCTGGTCTCTGATGCCAGCTCCCTCCAATGCAACAACACATCCTTTGGGTGTGGATTCTGGGTCTGGACTCAATGTTGCAGTAGTAGCTGCACCAGAAATAATATGATGCCCTTACACCTACTTCATATTTCCTGCTCATCAATTCCAGAATCATTTTAGGTCTTTTCCTGTTGTGGTCCTTTCTTAGATAGCAACGACTGAAATAATTTCTTGTCCTTAAAATTTGGCCTGAATTGTTTGTCCTGATATTTCATACTACATATTATTTCTGCTTGACTTATCAAAGGGTGCAGGGTACACTTTAGATAAACTGTACTGACATTAACCATTCTGTTGCCTTTTTTTTTGTCATCTATAGACTTCATTAGCAAACATTGAACTTCTTTTTTAAAATTATTATAAAATATTTAGTGCTATATGGTAGAGAAACATTTTCTTTGGAACCTAATTTTAAAAGTTCTCAATAATTATTTTTTTATTGCAGATGCATGGAAGAATTTAGGAAAGAAATTATGAAAAAATTATGGAAGAAATTACGGAAGAAATTTATGGAAGAAATTACGAAAAAAAATATTTTTTCTCAGAGAACTTCCCATTTTTTATTCCAACACAGTCACTTTAGAAAAATTCAGTCTACATAAATTTAAAAATAATAAATTAATGCTAGTAGAATGAGCAGCATAAGAATCCTTCTTCCTGTATTTGATGTGCCACTTTCATCTATGGTTTGACATATAAAAGGAAGATCTGAATAACAAAAACAAGGTATGCTAATTTTCAGAACTTGGTTAAATCAGCTCCTGGTTGGTGCAGGACTTAGGCTGCCTGGATCTCAGGTAACTTCTCTACAGTATCTTTCATACTAAAAACAGATTAAAACCATGTGGCAGTTAAAGAACAGCCATACCAACATAGATGTGCTCATCATGAGAGCAAATGTCATCCTGAGATTTGGGGCTCAATCTCTGTATGGGCCATTCACTTAAAATATGGACTTGGTGATCCTTGTGGATCCCTTCCAAATCAGATTATTCTGTGAAACAACCAAGCTGACTCATCTTGGGAAAACTGAGGCAGTCTAAAAATACTTTTCTACGTACCCAAGGTACTGTCAGTAATTATTGTGTTTGCAGATATACTGGCACTTTCTTGACACTGATGCATTTTCCAACACAATTATGCTTTGTAGCATGCAGTTGCAAATGCACATTGAGAGATTATTGTTATTGACATTGTCGTTATTTTATTTTGCAGGTAAATATAACTCTGAATTTATAGATTTAAATCTTACATGCTTTTATACATGTAACTGCAGTTCAGAGAAGAAAGCTGCACTTCAGTCTTCACAGACATTGCTGGCCATAAAACATGGCAGAATAGCTATAGTATTATTGATCCACTTACTGCTGCAGATACAAGCTTGTGGATGAATTCTGAATTCAAAATCTGACCCCATTCTTCATTTCTTGAATGACTTCTCTCTGTTCCTTTCCTCTCTAAGTATATAGACATAGTATACACTGCATTCCAGAACTTGTACACTATACACATTCCCCTTAAATGGATATTATATTTCTATAACTCTCCTGAGACAAATTTATCTTTTTCAAAATTATTTTATACAATTCCCAGTTTGATCTAGATATCGTGTATGAACCACATAAAAAATAAAATTATCAATTTTAGTGTTCATAGCATAATTCACCAAGGATGCAAACAAAACAAAGCAGAAAACAAATCCCATAAACAAATCCCATAAACAGAACACTAAAAAAATATAACTTCTTGCTGGAAACTCAAATGAATGATTCACTTGGAACTACTTAAGGATTTTCACAGTATAAATATCATAGGTTTAATCTAAACTATAAAAAAGTAAAAAATGACAGTGATGCCAAATGTAACTACAAAAAAATCTGTTCTCTATAGAGAAATAATTATTCACATTTACTATCTCCCTTCTCAAAAGAGGAAGAAACTAAAGAAAAAAAAAAAACACGAAAAGAAAAAAAGCCTTGTGAGAAGAACAAGGCAGAATGCCAAAGACAGCATTCAAAATTAGAGTTAGTTAAAATGAGAGCGACTGAAGTTGCATAAGTAGAGACTTAGCAGTATGACAGGTCACCCTACAGGCACATGTGTCACTATTTTTTTTTTCCTCCTAAATATAGAAAAGGAATAAGGAGAGTAATTATGGTTTTGTGGCTTGAGTATTGACCTGGGTTTGGTTCCTGTTCTGCTTCCAGTCGTACTTTGAAGAAATCACTGAGGGTCAAACCACATTTGATGTTAATGCAGCACAGTCAATAATGTCATGCTTCTTTAATCCTTCCAAAAATCCTGTTGGTAATTTTTCTGTGCCTCAGTTCCTTACTTGTGACATTATAGCCAATACTATTTCCTTTCACCCTCCATTTGTGAATCTTGCCTATTTACACAAAAGAAAAAATAAAGAAAAATCAAGCCGTATACAGGAATACAGTGCAGTTTCACTAGCAGCTGAGCAGATACAATCTAAATCCTGAAAGGCATGGAAGCTCTGTAGATATTTTCTTTTTTTCATGTATCCCATGGTGCAGGCTGAGCATCCAGCTGATCACTACAGTCATGATTTGCAGTCCTTGGGAGGTTTGAGGTACTTGCACCCTCCTGGGCCTCTGTAGAGCCAGATTCAGAACCACCGTGCAGTTCTGCACATCTGTTTCTCAGGTTCCATTGTGGTTCAGCATTCAGGGATTTTGTCATTGCTTCTCTTCACTGAAGGGGACTGGTGATTGCACATACCAGATTTAGCAGGAAATTTCTACCCCATCTTAAATACTTCTGGTTTCTTGACTTCTGCGTTGAATACACCAAGGAAACAGTCTCCTCACAGGTGGTTTGACTGGGGGCTTTGTATGCCTTTTGTTTTATGTGGGGAGGTCGTTGTTTGATTATTTTTTGTTGTTGTTGCTTTCATTTTGGGTTGGTTTGGTTTTTTGGGAGTTTTTTGCTTGTTTGTTTGTTTGGGCTTTTTTTTTTTTCTTTTTTTTTTCTGCCGGTGTTTAGGAAGCAGATACACAGAGGCAGTGGAAATGAGAAGGAGTTTGGTTCAGAGTTTCATTAATGTATCTCACTTCCAAGACAAGAAATATCACTCTCACTAGGCAGAACTGATGAAGACAAAAGGTATAGAAATGTATTCAGAGCACTTACATAGAACCTGCGTATTCTTCTCTAGTTCAATTCTTTGAATTCTTTGCAGTTTTTGTAAAATGCAAAGGAAATTATAGACTACTTTCTTCAGATCTAATTGTATTTGCTACCAGAGGATTATTCCTTATGAAAAATAAAGATTCCACAGTAGCTGCCCTGGTTTTTGTATTTTTTTGTTTTGTTTGGTTGTTTGTTTTAATGCAAGGACAGAAATTCCTTGTCTAGAGAACTCAAAATTAATTTCCTAACGAGTGACAAGTAAATGTATGGAGAAAATCAGACCTCCATTCATTAGAAAAACTATAGACTGTACTCCACCACAGTAGTCAGCTGTGCCAGTAATTTTGACATTCCTTTGCAAATTAGCCAGGCTTTGTGAGTACAGGTCCACTTTACTGCACAGGGGGGCTTTCAGCTCTTGGAATCTGGCAGGGGTTCAAGATCAAAGTGTTGCTTTGAACCCACTTGTTAGCCATGCAAAATAAACACAATTTACCTTGCAATAAAAAGCATCAGTGAGGGAAAAAAAGAAGGAAAAAAAGAAAAGAACATTTTTGAAAACCCTTCAAATGCAAATTCAATTCTTACACTATAGCTACTAAATTAGAGTAAGGAGGAAAATTATTAAAATGTTGTGAAAAATTATATACAAGGAAAAGTCTTCTACAAGGAAGGAGAAGTGAATATTTTTTTCCTGATCACAATTGCAGACAATACTTTAAAGCACAGAGAGCATCCTGATGTTGCCATAAAAAGTTCCCTGGCTAATTATTTGCCAGTACAACTGTTCACTTCCTGTGGTGGATTTATGCTAAATCCTGTTATTAGTCTTGCTCTGCAATTGCCATTGTCTGTGACTGGAAGCAAGGCTCAAAGGCTACAGTCAGCCTTTTATTACAAAACATGTGAATGGAGATTTGACCCAATGTTCGACCACTTCTCCTTTTGGTTTTATGTAAGCTGCTGAGCCTTTCCCTATAAATCACTGCGTTGAAATGAACTTTTACTCTTGTTCTTCTCTTGCAACCCTGTTGAGTTGGGGTTTTGGTTTGGGTTTTTTGTTTTCTTGGTTTTTTGGGGTGTTTTTGGTTTTTTTTTTTTTGTTTGTTGTTGTTGTTTTGGGGGGCTTTTTTGTTTGTTTTTTGTTTTTTCAACAAGTCAACTTCTTTCATTTCTATCTCTTTTTTTTTTCTTTTTTTCTTTTTTTCTTTTTTTTCTTCCTCTTTTTAATAGAATTAGAATTGTTTAATTACTATCCCTCACCAAGGTTTCCTACATCATGGGAAACCAAACAAATGCTTGAAATCTTGAGAACTGTACCATTAGTGAATCTTTTTGATTTAAAAAATTAGCAAAGGCCCTTCCTTGTAAGTATATATTGTTTAAAGCATAATTTTAAAAATAGTTTACTGTACAAATGAAGAAATCCCTGTCATAATACTGGCTATGTATTTCTCTGCAGTATTTTATACTTTATGTGTTCAGGCAAAATTTGGCATACTTTTTTTATTGGACAATAAAAGCTTGTTAATGTAAATATATAGAGATGCAGGGATGAAAACTATCTGTAAGACTGATACATATCTGAGATATTTAGTCATTAGAGATGGAGGACCTAGTCCTGCAGTCATCACTCAGAATGAGATTCTCATTAAACTGATGGAGCCAAACACTCAGTAAAGGCAAAAGTAAATTTATTTGTGTAATTATGTCCAAAGTAGGTACCTGTTTTTATTGGCACTTGAGTCACATACCTGTTGTTCAATTTAAATTTAAATTAAATTATTTAAGTTAAATAAGCCCTTGGAACTAAAACTTATTATTAAAGTATTGTTTGCAATCTTTTTCCTCTTCTTACCAATATAAATTAGAAAACTTGAACTTAAATTAGTGTGGTTGAAATCCCTTTTTCTCTAGTTGTATTCAAGGAGATTTTCCACCCACTGCAAGAAAAGTAAACCCAAACTTAAAAATGAGTGAAATAGAGGTGGATTCAGGGAATTGTCAGACTAGTTTCTGTCACATTTCCAAAGGAGCAAGGAAATCTTCCAGTGATATCTATAATACTTTTTATTGACTTGGTAAAATAATAGGGTAATTTTTTGTGGGGTTTAAAAAAAAAAAAAGATAGTCAGAGCTCTCCTGAGGAAAAGCATTAATAGCTAGTGGCTACTATGCCAACATGGACAAAGTGGCAGGCTGTGAGCACTTTCCTCAAACTCATTCCCCCTACCAAAATAGCTTTTTTCTTCCAGACCCAAAGTCTGAAGTGCCTTTTCCATGTTCTCACTAAATGCAACACCTTTATGAAGGCTGAGGGATGGACTTATCTGTATTTGTTCACCCAGATGACCACTACATGTACCTCTGACAGGGGACTAGTTCATATTCACCCTCCAAACTCAAAGCACCCCAGGAGCTAAGAGTTCAAACCACTAAGGTAGTGTTCATGAGGAGTTTATTAATAGCTGGCTACTACTCGGATTAGCAGTTAATTTGTCATGTTAATCCACTCATGCATCCTGTCGAGCCAAATCCTGTCTTCCCTGACCCAAGCCTAAGGAGCTGGGTTTTGCTCAGGAGCATGCCTCAGGCAGCATAGGCAGCAGGAGAGTTTGATTGGTTTTTTTTCCCCTCTTTTCCACAAAAAGGTAGGGAAAATGCTGTAGCTATTGCCACCACTGTAATATTCCCACTAATTTTTCTGTGGGCAAAGCCCACCTCCCAGCAGAAAGATGAGCAGGATTTTTCCCTTTGTTTTTTTGTGATTTTAAGCTTTTTTGCATTTTAAGTTTTTATTCCTTTTTTTTTTAATTGGCTTTGACTTCTATTTTCTTCCTAAAGCATCTTTTACAGATGTTTTTTTCAGTTATTTTTTTTAAGAAGCAATGTCCACAATAAATTATATTGTCTAAACTGCTGATCTAATTTGAGGAGAATGTATTTAAGGAGAATGTTTTACATATGACCTTTCTGAGAAAGTCACAATTTCTTCATGTAATCTGAAACGCCCATCATAATTTCTATAGACTTTGTTGACATCTCCTGCTGAGCGTGGAGCTGATCAGCTCCTGACTTCCTGGGAAAGAGCCCTGCTAACAAGGCTGCCCCTATTCCTTGGCGTTAGCCAATGTTTCTGCCTTCTGGGCTGAATCCTGCTTGCACTGACGACAGCAGCAACCGGCTCTGCTGCTGTCAGTGTGTTGAGGATCAGTGTGCCTTTGTCTGTGGGAAGCTCACAAAGAATCTGTACCCCCTGAATGCAAAAGCAATCTGACAATTTGGTGAATCTGGTAAATCTGACAGATTTGCTTTGCTACCATCTCCACAAAATTCCACATTTGTTTATGCAAAATACTAGTTTCCATACTTTATGGTAAAGGCGGATGTCAATCCTTTGTGGAAAGTGACATTTAGTTCCTAGGACCTATGTCCTATAATTGTAATCAACTTATTACATGCACAGTGAGCTGATTTTTTTTCCTCACTGTGTGCAGACAGTGAGGAAAAGAAACCATTCCCAAGTCAATTAATTCTACACAGTTCATTCCTTCCTGGGATTTAAAGTTTTGTTTTGCAAGTTTAATGTAACTATTTACAATACTGTTAAAAATAAAATGAGTTGTGATTTAGCATGAAATTATTCTGAAAGTTCATCATGTTTTCACCAATAAAAAGACCACATATATAATACAAGCTAATAACAATCAACATTTGCCCATAGTTAGTGCTCAGTAGGTATCTCCAAATATTTTGAAATAAGTGTTATACAACACTAAGTGGTAATTGTTGACAAATGTTAGCTTTTATGGAAAACTTTGAAGATGGAATTTACAGTGGATGCATAGAAGATATATTTTTTAATTAAATAAAATTGATTATTTTTTCTATGAAAGGAAACCTTATTTTTTAGATTTCTTTTTCTTCTTTCCTACTTATTTTTAAATTTCATTGACAAAAAAACCCAACTATAGATTGCAAGTCATTTTGCAATAGGCTGTTTTGGGAGGCACAGTTTAACAGAAAAACCAAAAAAATCCCTCTACAAAATCCACAAAACTTACAGAAATATGTAACATGCCTAATTTTATTCTGGAAATTGCAAAAGGTAAAAAATTATGTAGATCTTCTTGTTGCAACTTGTCAGGCAGAAGAGAAAGGAATCTACCAATAACTACTATGCAGGAAAAGATGATGGAAAGAGTTCTTATTCAGTGGAAGGTGATGCTGAGAATGATATTTTCACTTCTAAAGATAAAGATATTTGCCACGCTTCTGATGTAACCTGATGTGAAAGAGAAGGCTGAAAACAAATAGGCTGCCCCACACTGTGCAGTTTTACATTTTGCAGGGGACTATTTGTTTCTGCCAGAGGAGAAGGCTATCAGGTCTAAGCTACCTATATGGAAAGGTGGCCTTTTTAAAAAAACAAGAGTCAGTCAGACCAGGTAGCTGGTCTGGGCACTGTTCAGACAAGATTTCATGTGCTTCTCAAAACAGAGACAGGTCTGTGGGGAACATGCCAGAAAAAGAAGCAAAAATTGTTCAAGTTAGTACTGAAGGTGAGGCTGATTTGCTGCTGAAGTGAATCATCATTGCAGCGTTTTTACCTCAAAACAAATCAAATGCTGATGGCAAAACAAAACATTCCCATAACAATTAATATATTCCTCCTTTCTAAAGGAGTAAGAAGTATAATAAAGCCTTTTGCAGCAATATTGAAACTAAATCAGGCCCCAACTGACAATAAATTTCAAAATGATTAGAGCGATTTCATGTACTTGATTAAATTACTACTGCAGTATGAGATCACAGTAGAATTTTACTATAGAAAGAACAATAACTGAATACAACAGCAGCTGAAATATTTCTATTTTTATGGGGACCTTGTCAAAGCAAAAGAAAATTTAAAAGAAACAGAAATTATTAACAGAAATTATTAGATCTTGGAAGGACCATATTTTCCACAAATTTAGTCATTGTTGTCTATAGGAATATTTCCATCTGTAGAACAGTTTGCACTGCATTTTCCATGTATCTCCTGTATCTCTTTGCTAGGCTATGTTCCACCACTCTTTATAATCAAGTCCTTTGTATAGCTTTGCAACTTCTATGATGCTGTGGGTGCAAAAAATCAAAGGCCTGCATCTCTTCATTCTTCCCTTTTGAGCTTTCAAGTTCATGTTGCCTGTATTGTGTTATCCACCAGGCTGATGGGTCTTAGACTGAAATTTAGATTACTGAAGTACAGATGTCCTTCCTTATCTTGAAACCTGAAAGTCTTGGTCTCCCTCTTGGATCAATGGAAAAATAATAGGTACTTCTAAGATGTGATTCATCTTATCCCAAAGCAGATATCTAAAATAAGTTAATGAATTATGTCTTAAAACTGTTTGTTTCCATTTGCTTACTATAAGGAGAGCCTGGGGCAGATAAATTCAGATGTACACAAATCAATATTTACTTCAGTGAATGCTGTTCTTGAGAAAACAAGTTAAACATACAGATACCATGTTTTCAAAAAACATAGGTGTATCAGTAGCTGCCATTTCTTTCCATATTTCATTGGGAACAATGGGAAGTATTAAAAACTCCTTTACATCACAAGATATGTTTACAGCCAGTAGTACAAGCACACACGAGTAGGCTCTGCTTGGTTCCAAGCTGTAAAAAGCCACATGACAAAGGCAGCATATTGCCAAACCCCAGCTAATTCACCCTGGAGAGGTTTCCTAATTTAATTCCCAAGATGTATGAATTCTGGTAAAGAATAAAAGAAATAGACTTTTTATACTTGAAAATCAGGATAGGATTTGGTAGTTTCCTTCCATTTCTATTTTGCAACAATGTTCTAGTAGCTCAATTAGGATACTTACATTGTTTCATAATTGATTTAATGAGTGGGATGATTTAAATGCAATATGTTGAGACAAATAATTAACTACTGTGGGGTTTTTTGGAACGATGATTAATGATGCTGTCCTAGATCCAAATGCATGTTCACAATGATGCATTCATAGGGATGTGACAGGTGATAATAAATGTGTTAACATTGAACTATTGTACTCCAGTATGATCCAAGCAGGATTTCCTCTTATTATCTAGTTTACAATAAACTTTACTACAAAGCTGAAAGAAAGACTGCTCCGGTGATTTGTAGACTGCTGTAATTTTTTCTGTCTTGAAACCCATAATTTTATAAATTCCATCTTCCACCAAAATGAGCTTTGAGCTAATGTACCTTAAGAGAACTAGGAGATTTGCCCTGAAGGTTTTTAGCTGCAAGAATGGCTCAATATATATTTGTTTTAGACTAACTTTAGGTGCATTTTGTGCTCCTTGTCACACAACTTGCATAATTACTAATACTGTACTCAGTGGAACCTCTTCCTGTCTTCTATTTAAAGCCAATGTTTTCAAGCTTTGAATGGGAGATTTGGAATTACAAGGGAGCCAGGGTGTTATATTGGTTGGATCAGGGGCTCTCACTTGTCTTGTGTTCAGGATAAACTCTTAAATTCATTTGACAATGACATGGTGATCCAACACTAATCAAATCTTCCAAGAAGTCTTTGGGAGTTTTCTTGTTTCAGAGCTGCATCAGCAGATCCAGGAAAAAGTTTTGAGGCTAAGTGCTGATCTGCATGGAAGGAGATTGGACATGAGGGGGGTTGTGGTGGCTAGAGAGGACAAAAAGTACGAAGAATAAAATACAGATACAGAAACATCTTTTTAATGTCCAGTTGCTGTAAACAGGCGGATGATTCTGTTGATTGGTAAGTAATTACACTGATTAACAAAATGAGAGGTTTGTGAAGCTGCAAACTGTTGATAATTTTCCTTAGAATACAAAAGAGGTCACCTCAAAAATATTTTGGTTAATTAGTGCGTGATGATTTTTCTGTCTCTGTTTAGACTTGGTTTTCATAATGAAATTAATTTTCCCTTTCCATTTATTAACATATCTACACACTATTTAAGTGTATATACTCACAAAAATTTGGTGCGTATCTGAGAGCAGGCTCAAGGCCCAGCTTTTGAAAGAATGCTTGATACCCATATGAATGCAGTTGAATTGTATAATAATGCTTATATACTTTCAAGATATGCATTGTAGCCAAAACATGTCTGCTTGCATTCCTCATTTCACTTAAATGGCTTTTCTTATGAAAAGTTTTGTTTGTATTCCTGCAGTTGGTTAAAAAAAGGAGCTGCATGCCAAAAAAAAAGCCCCTAAAACACAGTGGAAAAGGTCCTGAAAAAATCTCTGCCACCTGTTTTAGTTCAGATATTAAACTAATGTTTAAAATACTTAACAAGCCTCCAGAATTTAACATCACCAGTTTACAGCTCAGGAACTTGTGATTCTGAGAGGTGAAGTCTCTTTGTGCAAGCAAGGAAATTCCAGAAAAGTAACTGCACAGAGTAACCGTTTAAAGAACAAATGTGCAAAAGTGACATTTTATCTCTTCAATCAGGAATTCTGTAGAGTCAAACTGAAGCAACATGGTCCACCACAATTTACTTGGTTTATTTACTCACTACTGTAAAATTCCTGGTGCAGTTCTTGTTGGATTTACTCAGGAATGTAGAGTTCAAATATACTAGAGAAGCACAAGCACAGTCTTAACAAACTTAAGTCAGTTTGCTCAAGATTTTTTAAAGCAACTTTAGTCAGTTGATTTTTTTCTGCAACTCTAAAACCTGTTGATTGCAGTTTAACTCTTAAATTTTTGCATTCCTCTGCAATCTCTCAAACATCACAATCACTGTAAATGTTTTCACATTGAAATTAAAGATGTAAATGAAGTGCTTCGGTTTCTGTCTGGTTTTAGTTACAATGTCTGTTTGTTGACATCTCACATGAAGGCCTGCTGTGTCTCTGGCTCTGTCTACTTCATTTCCCCTCTAATTAGGCTTTGCCCTCAATTAAGTTAATGATGCAACTTTTCCTATAGATCATTTGCCCCTTCAATCAATTAGCAGAATATGAAGGGTGCATCCCTCTTTGGCTTTGGATTTGCTTGCCTCAGGGCAGAGTGTTCAGTTCACAGAAGTACTTAGGCAAAGCAAGCTGTTTTTTCTGAAATATATAACCTGACTAAATTAGGGCTCACAGAAGTATGATCTTGATTAAAACAGAGGAACCAACCAACCAAAAAAATCCCCAAACCCCAAAACTAGATAAAGCTCAATTATATATGACAGTGTTGAAATAGCTACAGCAATCTGGAACACCAGAGAAAATATAGAAACTCTTCAGATATTAAATGGCAAACATTTCTGAGTGCATGCATTCATGGCCAAAAGACAAGCAAGACTAAGCATTGGTTCCTCAATATGCTCTTTCTTCTATATTCTTGCCTTCCTTAAGTCCTGCCACTGATTCTTGTTATCCTCCCTTTCTTGGGTATTTTTGGACCTCCTTCTCAGTGAAACAGCTCAGTTGGCCAAACTTATCTCTGCAGAAAGCAGTCCTCAGTGTCCTGTGCTACCACCTGCTGCTCCCCTGTGAGCTGGGCTCATGACCACATCCCACTGGATATCCCATGGTGAAAATCAGTCCATTCCTGGTGTGATGTAATCCCATCTTGCTATCCTAACACTGTCATGGGCTCGTTGCTCATGCTTGCTCTTTTAGCTTCACCATCCAGTCCTCTTCCACAAATGCAGCCCATCTCATGTTTTCCCCTACAGATTTTTATTTTTTAAGTCCCACCAAAAGAATATTTGTCTCTGCATTGGTTAGCTCTACATCATTATTCTACTCTTTATTTCCTTGCTTTCCTATCTCATTTGTCCTCATTCCTTCTCCTTGTCTTTTTTGTGTAAAATACTACTATGAAGTAATTGTACATATTATTCAATCATACTTACCATTTCTGCTATATATTCTGCCTCTTATCGCATGTCCAAATTTCCTTTTTCCTCTTGAGGAAGCAAAATAAGCCCTGCATCCCCTCCTTTGATGTCTATATGCCATATATCAGCTCTCATTTCTTCTTATTTCCAGTCTGTTTGCTTCACAGACTTAGCTTTGGTGATAAAAGAAGGTGTGATTTTTACCTTCAGGTAACTAACAAGCAGGGGCTGTCCTGAGGTGAAAACAGAGTAAAGATCAAAGCCTGTTAGTTTTAGCACAAGGTAAACTTGCTGAGGTCAGCCATACACTTTGGCCAGGAGCTGACCTCAGCAAATTTACCTGGTGGTAAAATGACAGAAATTGCTCTTCACTGTGTTTTCATACAGGAATCTACTGTGCCTTTTAATTATTTGGGGTAAAAAATATTACCTCTTTTCATTAGGCAAAGGAAGCCCTTCTTCTCTCTTTTACTTTTTCTTAGTCATATCCCTTAAACTGCATATGACATAATTCTCTTTAGTCATAAAGAATTCTTTATTTTTGAATAATCGGTTTTCTAAAACCAGATAACTTCTAACTAGTCCTGGCTTTTTTTTTTTTTTTCTTTTTTTCTTTTTTTTTTTTTTTCCTCAGTTGCTGACCTGCAGTTTATTTAGATTCATTGTCTGGTTCAGAAGACAATCTTTGGGCAAAGTGATCTACCTTGGTCTCCATAGGACAACGGAGAAGAGAGGTCCTTGCTTAATGGCCTTCCTTCCTTTTAGCACTCGTTAAAAATAGGACGTTGACATTGTCTAATGCCTGCTATTAAATACTTCTCTTTGAAAAAGAACACAAGAATTTGTAGTAACAATGGGAATGTGCACTGAAGAATCTTGAAATATGAAGACTATAGAGGCCACAAAGGCAGCTCTAGTGAGGTGAACCCAGCAGCAAATAGGGAAGATTCTTACCATGGAGATGCTGGGACACATTCCAACCAGAACTTTAAAACCCTGAGGAAAAGCTTCCTGCATCTTTATTAAGCCATGGTGAATTCAGCCTAGGTATCAGCATATGCTAGCACCAAGTGTAGCAGTGTAGCACACCAGGAAGCTTTCTTCACTTGCCTAACAGCCCTCGATAGGATGCTTTATAATCTAGAAAGCACCAGGATTTCCACTGTACAGAAATTTTATACTGACAGATGGCAGAGTCATGTTTTATATTTGATTGTATATCCTTAATGTGAAGGAAAAGCCTTAGACTGTATTTCAGAACAGAAAATCAAAATAAGCAGTTTTACAGTATCCTCATTATCCAGCTTCCCTCACACCTTCATACTTGCCCTGGACATAAACATGTCCATCTTCAAAACTGAGCATTGTGTAAATGGCTGACTTTGCCTTTCAGTACTCAAATGACATTCTGACCCTGCAGAACTACTCTATATAAATAGGCAAATCTAAATTATACCCATTTTACTAAGGGGGGCGGATAAAAATAGAACACAGAAGATAACTTGTCGGAGGCCACACAGCAGGTTGTTGTCAGCATCAGCATGAGCCCAGAACTGCTTGTTGCCTGCCTGGATCCAATCCCCTGTGCAACTTATACTGTAGGATCCTGTAATGGTTTCAGTTGAAAGGGACCTTAAAGATCATCTAATTCCAAGCCCCCCACAGGATACCATGTGAGTGCTTCAACTGACCTCAGTATAGAACTGTGATAAACTAAGTTTTTTTTGGTTTTTGTTGTTTGTTTGTTTGTTTTTTAAATTGTATTTTAAGCACTCTTGAGGATCTGTATGTACCCTTTTGAGTTATACATAGCACAATGTCTGACTCCTCTGTACTGTTTGGTTGTATTTGTTTGCCACCTTTGCTGCACACATTTCAGTTCTCTCCTAAGCATACATTGTATGTGCAAAGTTCACTTTGATACAGCACAACATTCTCCCAGTGGCAGCAGTGTTATCACTCTGTTGGTTTAAATCTAATTTGCACATTAAGAGACATGCAAAGGAAGACAATGTTTTACCATATTTTGAATAAGCAGATAGCCAAAGGCTTTTTTTTCCAGATAAATAGGAAAAAGTTCCATTATTTATTTAATATACATAGTTAAACAAGGTCATTTTTATAAAACAAGGGTATCTTTAAATTATACTATACATACAGTATTTGTACCTATCATAGTTCATGATATAGACTTACAAAGAATGACGAGGAGTTCTTTACACTTATACAGTGCCCACAAATTTCTTAAGGGAAGGCTGTGTATAAAACTGGATGTCTTGAATCAGCAATTCAAGAGGAACCAGTATCATGCAACATATATTTCACATACCATGTCCTAGGAATCACAGCATTTTGATGAACAGATGTTTACAGACTCAGCCACCAGCTGTCTTAATGAGTTGGGTAAGCAATAAAGATAATGCAATCAGAGTATCTGTTAAACATTTAAAGCAATGGAGTCAGAATGGCAAAGGCTAGGATTCATGTCAGCCAAAATAAGGTATCAAGTCTCAGCTGGCTTTTTTTAGGATCTTTGTGTCTACAAAGGGAAGTGATAGACATATCCAAAGGGCAGATCATGCCTCTTTAAGACCAACGACCAAGAATGGTGGAAAGAATTGCCCAGTGAAGGTGGCTGTTTTTCTTAATTGATTATTGAGGGCCCCTGAGTGACTAGACAAAGATCCTTCTTTCCACTTGCCTTCCAGCAGCAGAAATTCAGCTCTGATCCTGCAAGTGCTAAACACATATATAAATTTAAGCACTTGGCTAATCCTACCAAAGTGGAGGATCCTCTCAGAGCATTTGCAGTCAAACATGTTTGATTGATTGCATATTTAGAGACTAAAATAAGCCATCACCAACATATTTTGAGACTCTGGCTTGCCATACCTTGCTTGCCATACCTTTCTAGAAAGTGAAACATATGTGTGATTTCCTAATTTTGTGATGTGGAGTCTAACTGGAAAAAAATATATATGATAATCAGTTGCATAGACATGATCTTTTTAATTTCTAGTAGCATAGAAACTTTTGATGTGAGTAAGAATTTTTTTTAAATACATTGACAGTTGGATTTTTTTATCTAACCTACTCTGGAAAAGCAAAAAATATGAGCTGTCACAAGCACACATTTGAAAGTACATTTTGCTATAATATGGTACAGCTCCCTTCAGAAAACAACTCTGTGGACACAGTGGGAAGGACCAAAAGTAAACCTTTGCATTAGTTATATTTCATCAAAAGAAAGAAACAATCTGTAACATGATGGATGTTCAACCAGGTAGACAATGGTCAGCTCAGCTTCCCACCTGATTTTATCCAACATTATGATGTAGGGAATTATGTGTCAATGCCAAAGCACATACTTCTTAATGGAGTAAATTTTACCAATTATTCTTGGTGACATTTTTATGTCATTGCATTGCACTGGCTTTAGCTTACATCAAGAAATCAAAAATAACTTGAGTTACAGCTATCAAATGCAAATGGCAAGACGATTCCACTACTAAAATTAAATGAGAAGGAATGCTGAAGACTTTTCAAAAAACCCTATTTTGCAATCTTCTTCATATTTCTTTGTATTTGAATGTTTCCTTCCTCTAACAGAGGAAACAGAAAGAAGTGTGAAAGGGTATGCATAAAGGAAAGAAAGAGGATAAAGAGTGAGGAAAACATATGACTATGTCTGTATGAAAGCTTTTGTGAGAGAAAAAAGTTTATTTCTGCCCTCAAAATAAGCAAATGACTTGACATTAAAAATGAATAAACAAATAAACAACAGGAATCTGTTTTGATCAAGCAAAAAGTGAGTTTTATTGATTTAAATAAATTCAAAACATTTGATGAGTTAGGAATGGGATAGCTGATCTCTTGTCCCAGGACAAATGCTGTAAGATTGAAATAGCTTTCATCCTCCTGAGTTATTCTCTCATCTGTGTAAGGAGTGAAGTTTCTTCTACACTGCTTTGTTTTATTTCTCTCAATAATTATACAATTCCCTCTGTTTTTCCTTTGCCTTCCTATTCAAGAGGAGAGATGTGCTTTCTCTCTCAGCTAGACAAGTCAGAGTTCTCAGCCTAACACTTCAAAGAGTGCTCATGAAAAGAAATTAATAATCACTTTTCTGTGGAACAGGGAGTTGGAAGAAAGGAGTTTTTTAAAATTGAGATGTAATATACTTGAGTTTATTTCTTTGTCTTCTGTTGCCATATCAGTGGAGAAGTAATCCTTCGTCTATCCCTTAGGTCAATGCAACTTTCTTTCCAGAGCCAGAAACAAGTTCTGTGTTGTCTGGACAAGGACCCTGAGCACTGAACACCAACATCACTGGTGCAGAAGGCTATCACTATGCTTTGTGCTGCTGTATGCTGCACCACACATCAGAATGCCTAGGACTTCTCAGTGACATCCTTCACCTTCCCCAGATAGACTCCACTGAGGAAAATGTGCTGAGGTGACAGAGTGTACGGATCACAATGGATAGGAAAGGCTCTGTGTAGAAGAACAGATGCTAATAATGGGTGTCTGGAAACAATAATGAATACAAAAAGAAACAAAAGTTGAGAGAACCACTTTGATGTTATAAAGAGGTAATGTTTGTGATTTGGGTTTTTTTTTTCCTTTTTTAAAAATATTTCCCTCTTCCCACCATATCCCGATGTGTCTTGGATTTTGTTTCAGTAAGCTATTCTGCACCTATCTGCACATTTCAGCAGCTTCTAGTACTGTTTTCCTTCCTGCAGCCTTGCTCAGTGGGACTGATGTCCAGGTTCTGAACTGTCTAAGGACTCCTGTGTCAGTAATTCTAGACTAACTCCTAGGATGTAGGGAGCAGGCTACACTTTCCATTATAGCCTCCAAAAAAACAGAATGATATAATTTAAAATGAAAAATAATAACTAGATACATATTTCCCAACAGCAACAAGTAGACAGTAAAAAACTATTTTCTTCCATATGTTTGAAATTTGGGAAAAGATTGGTTGCAATGGGGACAAAGTGAGGAAAAACTGAAACAACCTCAGTGCCCAGAGCGTCCGTGGAGAGCTTGTCCCCAGGCACTGAAAATGGTGCTTTCTAAAAATTTCCTGTCCCAACCAATATAATCCTTAGCCACCACACTTCCTTTGTAGTAAGATTGAAAGGTTGTAAGTCTGCACAGAAATTATTCACTTTTTTCAAGCTGTATGGCTGAGAAGGAGGGGTAGTTTACAACAATTGTCTTGAACAGTGGTCATTGAGCTTATGAATTGAACTATCTGTGGACAGATTTGAAATAATAATTTATAAAGCTGTTTAAGAGAGCAAAGGCCACATACAAGGGCAAATTACTATTCATTTAGAAGTGTATATAGTCAAGCTTATTTAAAGTATTTCATTTAGTATTGGCTGGGTACATTCATTTTGAAACAGTCATGAAGAGTTTCTCATAAACCAGAAAAAAATGGAAGGGGTGTCTTTTCATTATTGTTGGGCTGCTGTGATTCCATTTACACCTACACGATTTTTGTTGCATATTGGAAAGGCATAAATATGCTTCAATGTATCAACAACAGTAAAGGCAACTTTTTGAACTCTTTTTTTCACCTCCAGATCTCTCGACTCTTACAAAAATGTTACCAGGAAATATTAAACACATGGCTTTTGAGAAAAATGCATGCAAACTCGATAGCTGGACTGAAAGAAGAAATCAGCCAAAAACTATATGGAGAATATTGACATTTTTTAGCACTTGTTGAAGGAAATTTTTTAATTTAAGTTTATACAGAACTACTAAAGAGAAAACAATGTCAATATAAATATCACCGAAAGTATTGTTCAATACATTTGCATTACAGTTGAGGTATCACTGTGAGGCAAAGCATAGTTTTAGTTCAGGAAGAGTCATGATGGTAACCTTTGATCTTTATTTCCTACAGTTAATACCATAATAATTCTTTTTATCTCATTGTGTACATACACATTCCTAGGACTTAAAGCCAGTGGTTGTGCAAGAAGTTATTTGTAGTTGAAATGAAGTACTTGGATGATAAATCAAGAAGTTTTATACAATACTAACTTGTGATAAATCATTTTTATGCTGTTTTGCTCTCTCCGGTACTGCACCAACTCCAGTTCATACCAACATATAAAAGATGACGTATAAACAATTGTCTTCTTATTTTGTTAAGTAAATTGCAACCTTTTGGGGGAAGAAGGCATTTCTTGTGTGTCTGTGGCAGTAAGCACAATCTGAGTATTGTAGTAGTTTGTAAATGGAAATAAAGAAAAGTGAAACAAAAGAAAGAATGACCATTTTTAGTTTAAAAAACCCCAATTTTCCCTAAGCTGGAAAACTACAAGTGGAATCAGCCTCATCTAACTTTCATTCCTACCTTAAAATAATTGAATTTAAAATAGGTCAGCAGAATCACTGTCTGGGAATGTCTGCTTATTGACAATAACAGGAGCCTAAAATGACTAGGTTAGACATAGACATCAATATTATAGATAAGGAAGTGTTTCCTAATCTAAATTACTCCCTACAGACCACATAGGAGTTTTAATTTTATGATGCTGAAATTAAAATAGTTTCTTCATGGTACTTGTGGTCCATCAAGCCTGATTACCAGAAATGCCAAATATTCACAATTGCTGCATATTTCAGAATTTAACTGTATAAAGTCAGTGTAAAAATCAATCTCATTAAGGCCCTTTTTAAATGAGATGTACATGTGTTCAAGGGTAGCCTGAATCCCAAGATTGTAATCAGGCATGATTTGGCTACAATGGCAGCAGTTTGTTGCAACAGTGATCGGGAAGAGGAAAGGGACATGAAAAGGGGCTGTGTAACTACCTGGCCACGTTGCTGTCATGAGACATGGACCGTTCTTCAACATTATAGCAGCACAATGTGATTACAACTGGGTCTTTCCTCTCCTTCTCTTTCCACTTCCTTCCCAGATGGTAAATTTTTCCCCTGTATAGGCCAGTATCAGTTATCCTGTTTATGATAGTGGGGTTTAGACAGTTTCCATCATTATTCATTTAAATAGGTTCAAAACTACAGAGGAAAGTAAAATTAAAGACACATATAGACAGGGTTGTGTCTAGAAAGCATTCACTCATGAAAAAGGGTAAGCACATAGAAATAGCCCTTAGAATATAAGAAATATAATCACAGTTCATGTACATAATTTATCTTCTCTGTTGCAGTTTGATAACTTATTGTAGTCAATAAAGCCCTTATGCCTTTCTGTGAATACAAGTCTGATGCATAACAGTGAATTATCCTTCCAGAATAGGAATGCAATCAAAATCAATGTAATGTCTGATTAATAACACAGAAAGTTGTCCAGCAGCCAAAATAGTCTCAGTGAGTCCATATACTGCATGTATATACAGAGAGAGACATATGTAGATACACATACTTGCCTATTACTCTTATCATATTTGTTCCTGCTAAAAAATTTATGAGTCATTACAGGAACAAATAGACAAGCGGAAGAGATAAATCAAATAAAAACATGAAATGTGTTTCTTGTACAGCTAACCTTGCACTACTAGAAATTACGCGTATTTCTCAAAAAGGGCCAAACACAATTCATGTCACTCATAGCACTGACATCCATGCAAGTTTTGAACAAAAAATAGGACTAGATGACAACTAATGTGAACCACATTTGTTCTTGATTATATTTGCAGTGCCATTTTGATTCAACCCTGAATACAAACCATGTATAAAGAATTGTTTTAAATAAGTACGGATCAAGGGTTGAATCTTGCAAATTTTCACAGCAGAATAGTGCTACTGATAGGCATCTGATCCTGGTTAACTCAAAGTGCAAGGCAAGCTCCACGTCCACAGTAGTTTCCTTAGCAGTAGATTTAGGCATCCTAAATTTAAATCAAAAGTGAAAAGGTGCTTTGGAAAAATTCTTCTACTGATGTATTTCTCTCTCATGTCAAAGTAATGTTAAATCCAGGACTAATTTGTTCTGATATTATGCTGTAATATTTCCCTTGGCTTGTGTCCCCTTTTATTTAATTAAATGTCATCAAAGATTTCATTGTCAGACTAAAACATTTGTATTCTATTTTTTTTATATCTTAATGGAGCCAGTGAAGAAATAAAAAGTAGAAGTGCCATAAGGAGTACTTTCTTCCAAACATTTTATGACCGTGGACTGTCTGTAGGTAATTTAATATTCTCTTTGCCTTTCTCAGTATATTGTGTACTAAAGGATCACCAAGATTAATTTAGATTCAAATGAAATTTTGGATCCAAAACCATTTTTGTTTTTCTATTTCCATTCCTTGCATTATATGATTACCTTGTGCATTACTGATTTGTATGTAAGTCAACCTATTTCAAATTAACTCTACCGTCTTAATAGAGGCAGAAAAGGAGGAGGCTTTCACTGAGCTGCACAATCTGGGGTTTTTTTATCCTCTCCAGGATTCACAGGAGGTATGTGTTTGCAGCTAGAACAAGCTTTGCAGGGATACAGTGTAAAGCAAACAGCATGTGCTTCCTCACATCACCCTGCTGTCATGTGTTAACTCAGGGGTAACATTGAGGAGATCACTGTTTTGTTCCTGGGGCTGCCAGTTGGGACTGTCAGAAAGTGTGCCAAATAACATCCACTGTCCCACCACACAGACACTTTTCCCCTGAGATCAGTGTAGGTCATCACTTCATAAACCCAGCCTTACAAGATTCATATTCAACTCACACTGGATTTGAACCGGCTACCAAGGCAAAAAATGTCTTTTGTTGCCATTACTGATCTCACAGGTACTATTGCATATTAGAAAATGGCTTTAAATTGGCCATTTGAGTACCATGGGAGGAAGGGTTTTAACTGTTGCATGCAGCTGTGACAAGACAATACTCTAGAGCATTTAATAGGGTGACTGGGCCCTTGTGATAAAAAGACTTGTAAGTATTGAGGAAACCAGGGAAAAATAGCCTTCAAAAATCTAGTACTACTCTTAGCCCATGTTCCTGTTGATGAGATCAGATGCCTTCACATGAGCTGTTCTTAACTGAAATGAGCTCACAAAAATGAGGGGTTGTTGGGGGTAACAAGAAAAAAACACACTCGTACTTAAGGGCAAACAAGGTAAGATTAACTGATTCCTAGAGAATAAAATTTGGCTTGACCTCATCCAGCAGGTTCATGGTCCCCCTGCCCTGCACTCCTTCCTGCTGTCACCTCACAGGTTCCATCACCTCATTTCGAAGTCAGATACCTGCAGCTCACTCGCTAAAGAAAAAATTGAGTTCCCTGAGGGTGGGTAAGGAAGCAAACCATGACAGTGGCATTCATGGCGACCTCAGGTAGGGTAAAGGAATGGATGTGGAAGGCAGGGAAAGGGAAGTAGAATGAGAAAGAGGTAGCACTGACCACAAAGGAAACTGTAAAATCAGCAAGGAAGTGTGGGCATGCTCTGTTTTCCAAAATGAAAAGTACAAAGAAAGATAAGTAAAAATATTTAAATTTCAACAGGCAGATTAGATATCAGTGGCATAGGTGAATGCTGGCCTAGCATTTATGTTTTGAGCATCTATTGATTCAGTTTACCCTTTTTAAAAAAGATCTTGAAACCATCTACACTGAGAAACAAATCAACATGAATATTGCCTAGAGCCTCAACATTCAGTGAATATGAAAATGAACAAAGGTACAGACTGCATTGTTTTATTTTGCATGAAATATTCAATGTCCCTATCAATGGCATAACATAAAGTGACATTAAATTTAATGTGAGAAAAATCAAAATTTATCTACCTTTTCACAACAGATTTCAAGACATTAAGGTTTTTGTAAACATTAAAGGAGTCATTCTGTATCTGTCACATTATTCATGGGCACAGTCTCACAGACTGTTTACTTGAGCAAATATACATATGTGCTTAAGCATTTAGAGAACAGAAGCCATTGCAAATCAAAGTTTCCAGCAAGAGGTCTTTTATACTTCTGGAGAAACTAACTCAAACACAACAGCACACTTTGATGGTTTCGTTCAGATGGATGAGTGATTCAGAGCATCTTTTATTTATTTATTTTCCTCCTGGTATTCAGCAAATATAGCTGGGCAATTAGTAACAGTTAAATAGCTGCAACATTACCAGCACTGAATAATTTACTAATTGGCAGAACAATTCCCATCTCTTCCATTTGACCGGATATTTATTTTATGTGTATGTTTGATATGCAGTATTTACTCCTGATAAATTGGGGGAGGCAAGTGTATTTGCTTTTGCTAAATCAGGAGTAGCAAAACTTGTGGTTGAAGGTATGATTATTATGAATATGACATTGAAAATGGAAAATAGAAAAACACTTCCATACTTTTTTTTTTGTCAAATATAAGACATCATTTGTGCTCTGCACTTTCTAATCATGATTATTAGCTTTTTGAATTAAAAAGACTAAATGTTATAGGTCTCAAAAAGTTCTTCAAAGCCTTTTCATCCATCTATTAACTTTTATTGTAGCTTTTCTGCTAAGCTAATTTAAAACATTTTGGAGTGTTTTTCCTCTTACCTTTTTTTATCCTAAAGAAAAGAATTTAAAAGTGAAATTCTAAAAAGGCTAAAATGATGAGCTCTTTGTTAGAATACATTTGTAATACAACTTCTCCTGTTTTTGTAACAGAGGTGACCTATATTCTGTTCATGTGGTTTTCAAAGAGGAAACTTCTATTTTCCTCATTTGGTATGAAAACAGTATCAAAGTGAACATGGTTTGTTCTCAATTTCTTTGCACTATCTGATCTTTTAAAGTAATCTATAAAGACTTAAGCCATAGGACATGCAGGATACTCAAGTTACAAGTGCCCCAGGGTCTTAAGAGATTTTGTCTGCGTCATACTTTAGAGTTAAAACAGGGAATATGTGAAGCTTAGTGATTTAAGTCTTTCAGTTCTGGCGTTTTAAAGGTAGCAGTGCCATTATGTGTAGGAACAACATTTTATCTGCCTTCTTACATTCAGATTTATTTGCCAACATTATCTATGTCCTCCATTGCTGGTCACACTGATAAAACCCCAAATAGAAAGAATTCTAAGTAACTCAATGCCTGATGGAGTTCTATCCAAATAAATTAATCTCTCGTCTTTTTTAACAATGGAATATGATGCCAAAAATCACAAACAAGTTTAAAATATTTTTTTTAATATAAAAGAAAAAGAAATTCAGCAGTGATAGAAAGTTGTTCTGGGAAAAGCAGCAAGCAAAACATAATTATAAAATAATACTTTAGAAGCATGTTTATTGCTTCTAATGGAAGAAAATCAGACATTTGACTATTTCTCCAGTTGTATATACCTGAGAGGCTTGAAGATGTAAGTTGCAGAGAGGAGCTCAGCTGGTACCAATCAGCATGGTTATTGAAGCTGGTGGAACGATGGGAGGGTTTCACCTCCTCAGCACCTGGTGCTCATACCAAGTGAGCAGCTGATGATTCAAAAGGTACAGAACATTTGTACAAGCAAGGGAGACACCTTCCGTGTGCATCTTGTTAAGAGTTTGTGGCTTTGATTAAAGTGAATTCAATGTCTGCTTGACAGGCAAGATTGACAGAACAGGAAACTGATGTCTTCCATTAGCCCCAGAGCAGATAAAAGCAAAGTCAGGAAGATGCATCTCCCCCCCACTCAGGAAGCGTTTCCTTTAGGACAGAGTGAGCCATTAGCTTTCAAAGGTTTTCATTGCTTGTGATGGGAATGCTGAAGACCAGTCATACCTTAATGTCTGTTTATCCTGGTATGCTTTTTTTTTTTTTTTTTTTTTTTTTTTTTTTTTGGCTGGTAGGAGATGTTTAAAAAAAGAGGCAAGGAATAGAGGTAGAAAGAAAGCCTTCCCCTGGTGCCTTTCCTGGCTTCTGGCAGGCAGCAGTTTACAGACTTTCTTTGTTAGACACAGCACCTACACTGCCAGTAATGTATGGGACTATCCCACGTTTGAAACATTTCCATCTTGTAAACTTGTGAATTTAGGATATTTCAGAGGATAAACAAACACAACTGAACCAACCATCACTTTATAGAATACAAGTGATTCAGCTTTTACCATGGTTTTATTTCCTGATCACTGTTACTCAATTCTGAACCCATCAATAGGATCCCTTGCAAAGCCTATTCTTGTCAGTAAGTAACTCTGGGTGTCTAGGAGATTTGGGGACATAGGAGTTCTCTGTAAATAGAAAGTTAAGTTTATTGGTCTGCAAATGAGGAAAGGATCAAGCTCTGCCTGATTTCTTAAATCCAGCTTTCTAGAGCACATACAAGATACCAGAGGTAAGCCAAACTGGTCTGAAAATTTTGGTGTATTTACAAGTGTAAGAAAGAGAGGATTTTTCATTTTAAAATGGCTGTTTACCATTATTTCTGGATTTTTTTATTTTTTATGCATAACAAGAATTCTGCAATCCCTTTGGCAAAAATGTGAAACTTTGTTAACAACAATAAAAGCCTGTTATTACTTCTTTAGCATTTAAAACCTAATTTTAATCAGGTGTTTTCTACACAGGATTTTGGGGTTTTTGACATGTCTAGTAGGTTAAAGGATAACACATGCCATTCTAAGGAGGCACTATGAATGTGAAAGCTAATAGATTTAAAAAAAGGAGTTCCACAGTCATTTTATTTGCTATCTTCTTCTCAGTCTTTCAGCCAATTTTTGTGTGTTTACCACAGCTTTCATCTGGAGTGTTCTCTATGTTTTTTTCCCTTTCTTTGCTGTCCAATGCAACACTAGCACAACCACAGCAAAGAAACAAGGACTTTTGCCCATGAAATGCAGTCCAAGTTAGACACAGTATCATAAATAAACAGAACAGGACCAGTAACTGAGGAACTGAGGAAATCAATGACAGAAAAGGGAAAACAGCCCTTTTGTTCTTGCATGTACACTGTAAATATTTATTTTGGTCTTTTTTTCCCCTGATACAATCACAGGTGTGAGGAGAAGTGGTTGGTGCCAACCTAGAGCATATTGACAGAAAGGTGGCTGCTGAAAGTGGGGCTTTAAGGAGGAATCTTAAGGAGGCAAGCCAACACTGGGACACATTTGATTTACAGCCTTAAACACAGGAGTTAAAGTAATGACTGTGTCGCGGTGGTGGGAGTTGTGCTGAATCCACCGGGCCAGGAAGAGAAGGTTTGTGACATTGAACTGCCTGCTGCCATGGGGACACCATTGCCCTGACTGCTTCCCAGCATGCAGCCACCAGCACCACCAGTGCCTTGGGGGAGGAAACTGTAGGTACGAGGAGGAAAAACCCCCTCTGTGGATCTAGTGATGATATCCAAAGGGGTAGAGGAAGGGAAAGAGAGATGCTGAGACAGAGGCTGATGATTCAGAGCCTAGCAGTGGAGTACCTGATGAAAATGAAATTTGACTTCTGCCAATGTGGCTGTAAATGAGATCACTTTTGGACACATTTGGATGCTATTTCTCCCTGCAGACCAGAAGGTATTCCTGAGGGAAGGAAGGAAGGAGCTTAACATGTCTGGCCTTGCACTTGTATAATACTTGGATGTCTCAGACATGCATGCATTTTTAGGATGTTACATTGCTGGCAATACAATGTTGCTAATATAGAGTTACTCCAAAAAACCTCAAACAAAAACAAACAAAAAACCACCAACAAAAAAAATTCCACAGAAACCTCCACAACAGAAGAAAACCCCAAACGTTTGGAAGTTTTATATTCTCAAAGATACATGAGGACTATAGAAGATATAAATGTAAGATATAAGTGTCAATGCCAAGATAAAAATCTGGAAGATTGCAAAGTATAGGTGTGGGAAACTTTCCAGGGACTTCAGATGTTGAAAATGGAGTGGGCAGGAAGAGTAAATTAATTGTACTTGGTGTCTTCTGAAGAACATTTTATAAAATAAACATAATAAAAATATTGCTCCAATCAAAGCATTAAATAAATAACATTTACAGCCATCAGAACTTCAAACTGATCACCAGCAATGTGGGATATAACAGTTTATTTTTCATATGGAGGATGGTATGTTCTTTTTTATTTTCATAAAACACATGCACACACCACCACATACATATGTTCTTAAAACAGAGATGCTATTCATGAACAGTATCCACCTGTTTCTCGAAACAGAAGTTCTGAAGAAAAGAATGGAAACTAGAGCTCCCCACATTCTAATTGTTTGATCTTTCTTGATTTTTTAATAAATATATTTTTATTATATATTAATACATAGCTCTAAATATAACTCATATACCACACAAGCATAAGACTTCCTCTGTTTACTGTAATTATTTACTGTAATACCAGTGTAAGACACAGATTCTCTTACAGTCATCAAATAACTTATGTTTTGACATTGCATTGTATCAATAAGGCTAGAAGAACTCCTGCCTCTGCATTCTCCCTTTTAACAAATCCCAAATGGCATCCCATGGTATGCTTTTGCTTCTAAAAACAACTAAATCACATGTTCACATATATTCATAGTTCTCTGTCAAAGAAAAATTTCTCACTTATGGAAGAATTTGTCATCAGACTTGCTTCTAGTATTTCAGGCCCATTACTAATCCAACCAATTACTCTGCATGTAAACTATAACAAGCACCTGATTAGATCTTAGTCTCACTTCTTATTTTTCCCAATTTCTTTTGCATAGGATGTAAGACATTCCCCAAATGAACCTTGTGATTGTGCTTAATTGAAAACCAACAGAGGTAAATGTGATTGGGAATCATTTCACAGAATAAAGACATCAGTATCTTAATAATCTAAAGTGTAAACGTATTTAACGTCTGAAGTAGTCTCTCTGTGCTCTCATTTATGTTCAATGAAATAAAATAAGCATTTCTAGAGTATGATTCATCCCATCCTAAAATACAGGATGAAAATAGGTCAAATGACTCTTATCCTTAATGCACCTTTTTCTCTTTCTTGCATATAAAGGCAATCTTAGGTGACTGCCTCACACAAATACTTGAAGTTTGTGAATCTCACCTTGTCTAACTTACCAGGGATGTTTATGGGTCAGAATAAGGTTTATTTATTTAAATCCTGAAAATTGTGGAAATTCTTCAGGGTATCTAGTACTAATATATATGGGTGTCTCAGAGTAATTTATTTATGATCTTCCTATCTCTATTCCTTTGAAGTCACTGTGATTGCACCTTTTCTGTTAAAACAGCTGTACAGAAAGTAAGGAAAGAAGTAGGCCAGTGGTGAACCTCCTATTACATCTTAAACTGAGTTTTTCAGAAGGGAATTCAGATAAAGTTAAGTTGAGGTACAATCCTTTTCTTTTTCTTTCACAAGATAATTGTACAACATTCCCCCAGATTCTATGACCCATGAATTGGTTCACACTTTCAGGGGCAAAGAATCAAGATCTTTAACAAGGTTGTGATGTATTTTTACTACAATGCCAGTGAGGTTACACAAATGTTTTACATGGCTTTAAGAAAGGATTTGCTCTTTTAATAATGTTCAGTGCCTGATTACCTCTGCCCTCCCAAGCCACACCCTTAATTATATGTAAATGTTAGAATATTTGTCCAACCAGGGGCCGACACTTCTATTTCATGTTGTGTTTTGTCCCAGCATGTCACTGGGACAAATTTAGGGAAAATGCCTTGTGTCTTCTGAAACAGATAAACCTGAATTCCTCTGCAAAGCTGTGAGATTCAGCCCATTCTTGTGTTCAGAAGGCTGGCCATCTGGAAGTGTTTCACCATTTTCATTAACAGAGATTTATTGAATGCTGTAATATAAAATACAAATAAGTGAATCAGAGAAGCATTCTCTATGTTACATACATTGATTTTAAACTCAAACAACTGTATAATTTCATGCTTTACATCTGACTTTCCATATTTTTGTGGTGACAACACATTTATCACTCTGTTTTGTGTGATGCATGAGGCTCCATATAATGGGCTGTGTCAAAGGCAAGGATTGGCATCCCTTGCAGGGTGCCAAAGGAGGTGGGTGTCCCCACTGGAACTGACTGTGGAGGGACAACACCATCAGACAGGGCTCTTTTTCAACTCACTCTACATGCAGTGGCTGATGCAATCCTTCTCTGGAATGCTTCTCAAAGAGAAAATTAATGTGTCTCGGGAGAAAAAGAGAAACCATGTCACCCATAGCAAAGAATTGCACAAGAAATAACAGGAGACACATGACAGGACTGACAATCACAAAATCATAGAATGGCTTAGATTGGAAGGGACCTTAAAGATCATCTTCTTCCAACCCCTCTGCCATGGGCAGGGATACCTTCCACCAGACCTGGTTGCTCAAAGTCCCACCCAGCCCGACCTTGAACACTTCCAGGTATGGGGCATCCACACCTTCTCTAAGCAACCTGTTCTGGTGCTTCACCACCCTCAGACAAAAGAATTTCTCCCTATTATCTAATCTAATCCTATCTCTTTCAGTTTGAAGCCATCCCCCCTTGTCATGTAACTACACACTGTGTAAAAAGTCTCTCTCCATTTTTCCAGCAGGGTCCCTTCAGGTACTGGAAGACTACAATTAGGTCATTTAGCAGCCTTCTCTTCTCCAAGCTGAATAATCCAAATTCTCTCAGCCTTTCCTCACAGGAGAGGTGTTCCATCCCTCTAATCATCGTGGTGGCTCTTTTCTTGACTCTCTCCAACAGCTTGATGTTCTTCCTGTGCTGTGGACCCCAGACCTGGATGGAGGTGGGGTCTCACAAGAGTAGATGGGATTATTTACCTAGCACAATAACTGCCCTGAAGAGGTTGTTGGGAGAATCTGGTGGGTTTAACAAGTTGGGCAGGCTGGCACTTGGAGCTTTTAGAATTTTGAAAAGGATTTTGGTTTTTTCTGTCACCTCTGGGAAGGACTTCAAACAGCTTGAATATCTATATAGCCCTTTGCATCAACACCCTTGACAAAACAAATTTCTTCCTAGATCTTTTTACCTCATTATCTGCTGCCTTATGCAGCTATGATTGGTAAGGACTGATTTTTTTTAATCTTACCCAAAATAAGTGATATGAGACCTCATTCACAAAACTCGGTGACCTAGTTTGAACTAAGCATTAGATCTGTAGGGATGGATTGCTCCTAACACCTATGTTACTCCTATCAGAAAGAGTCACTGCAATTTAAAAGGGCTTTGAAGATGCTTAAATTGTAAGTACAAATATGGAGTAAAAATTGTCTAGATTGAACTGTAGCCTATAATTGACATTCATACTGCTGTCTTTATAGCTCTATTAAAACTGTTAGAACATCATCAGCAAGGGACTATATCTGCTTGGCTGTAATGCATACGTCAGATCTGGGAAAAAAACCATAGTGGCTTGTATACATTTTAGTTTGAAAGCTTTTTCTCTCCTGTAAGATCACATGTCCAAATGATGCTAATGCTGTTTACAAAGTAACACATGAGTACAATTGAATTTCTTTTGATGTACAATGTAATTATCTCAGAGATCAATAACTGAGCTAAAAGAAATGTGCCTCCTATATTAGCACTGACATATAGCTCATTCTTCTATCTATTGATCTATAGTAGATACAACCATTTTTTTCTCTTTTTATTTCTCTTGGACATTGTTATAATATTGCATACTCCGAAACACATTTTCTAAGGCACATGAGTACCTGTGTCTCTTATTACCAACATTAACCAGATGAAAATGCTTATAATTGTTTTTTACTCCATTAGTTCTCAAACAAGTCCCTCAGTTGCTTTGGTCTGTGAAAGATATTTCTCATTCCACTTGCACATACTGCATTATAAATCTCTAGTGCCCTTCTTCACCCTATTATGAATCCTTTACATTTCAAAAGTGAGGACTATGAAGAAATAAGGCTGTGAAAGAGTCATGAGGGTCAGACTGAAACTGATTTTCATTTTTTTTCACATTTGCTCATTTCTTCTGGGTATTCTGTCCTACAGTTAGGTTTCATGGAGTTCCATTCACAATATCAAACCATGCTGATTTTGAGACTATTTGTGGAAAACTTGAATGATTTTTCCTGTAATCTACCTAGAAGCTGCAATTGTCCAGCCTTTGGTATTGATATATGCCTGCTGCATTCACTACAGTTACTGCTGAAGCCAGGTTCAAGAGAAGGAGAGAGCCAGTATTTGTATCATCCACACCTGCCTCATTTTGGATCCCATGTCAGGAGAGTCATAAACACAATGCCTTTGCGAGGCACATCTAGCAGGTCAACTGAATGTAATACACTTAGGCTTGGCCCAAATCAGGGCAAAATAAGGCACTGCATAGTGTAAGCCAGTATGCCTGTCCTGTCTGTGAAATAAATCAAATGCGTTGCTCTGGAGGAGAAAAGTCTCTGCCTCTGAATCAGGTTACATTCAATTCCACATTCTCGTAGCATGCTGTCATTCCTAAGAAAAAAACTGTCACTCCAAGTTTGTGCTAAATCAGGGTGTGTCTGCTTGTGAGCTCTCACATCAAGCCTAGTTTTAACCAGTGTCACAACTGCCTGAACATCCTTTCCTTGTGATCATGCAGCACCAAGTGTCCAAACGTAATTTCTCTGCAAATGTCAGAGATTTCTATGTTGTGGGTAATGGGTAAATTGGATTGATAACTCTGAATGGCTGTCTGGCCCTGCAAGCTGGACATGATAGATGTTTTCTTTAGCATTGCTTTTATGTATGGTAACATTCTGCATTTTATTTGATTCACAAGTGTAAGCTAAAGAAATGCAAGAACAAATCTAATTACAGAAGCTAAAGGACCTAATTACAGAAGTTAAAGGATCTAATTATAGAAACTGACACAGCCACGTTTTTAAATGCCAACACAATATTTAGAGACACACATATATTTTATATCCATTAGTTTTGTGTGCACCAAAATGGGTTAGAAAAAGAAAAGAGTGTGCCCCTTCCAATATGATTTCACTGGTACTCTCTGACCTTGTGTTTTGGGTATACATCTCCATAGTGATGTTTTTTGGAGGAATATTTTGTGTATCTCCACTTGGTAAAACTTTCTGCATTATATGTGGATTCAGTTGTGTAGAATCATAAACTGAATTTGTATTTAAGCCACCTAGTCACCTTTTGCTTACTCCTTTACAGGAGAAAAAGAAAACTTATGTATTTCTATACTCATTACACCTTTAGCAGAATTAAAAAAAAAATTCCTTACGATGTCATTGTGAAAACTTATCTAGTTCAGGAGAGGTTCAGTTCATCTAATGCAAGCAAAAAAATGATAATTTTAGCTGTCCACTGGACATCAAATTCCCAAACTGGGTACCTAAGCCTCAACAATTAAAATCTTTCATAGGTGCTCAAAGCCACCCATTCCTTTTTGTTGACTGTGTCCTTAAAAAGTACATCTTATCTTTTGTGGAACTGCTTCATTAGTTACCTAAAGCAGAGGGAAAAAGTAGATGCCCCATTGGATAGTTAGAATGTCATCATGTACTTCTAGCCTGGGAATTACAACATATTATGAGTGGATTTTAATATAGACTTTATATTCACATAAACCACTTTTTTTAATGATGCAGGCTGATGCTTGCTAAGGAGCTGGTGAATTTGGACTGTACTTGGTCTTTGATGCACAATTTTGGTGGACTTTAAAAGAGATGCACTTTCCCAGGGTGGATTCTCACTTCTGTATTCAGACCTTTACAGTTTCTCAAGCCTAGATCTGTGGTGCTGACACCCTCTGAAAGCAAAGGCTAAAATCATTGTCTTCTCTTGTCTGGTCTTGACTTTTTTCATATGACCATCTTAATCAATATTAATCATATTTTATTAAGGTAAAGGTAGGATTTTGTTTCTGTGTATATTATAGGGAATTGATGAGTTCATCGTAAGTTACTAAATGGACAGAAACAGGCTTGTTCACTCTGTGTCATAATTATAACGTTCTTTGCTAATCCAAAGTTTCTTCTTTTTTCTCCACTACAGCTCCCCATACTTTTAAACTTTCTGCTGTTAATAATGATTATTATTATTATGGGATCAAGTGCTGCTATACCTATGAATTTTAAACTTCTGTGTGACAAAAATCAGCAAAAAACAATGCATAGGATATTAAATTGATGAGATGATAACTTGGTACAGAATCTTTTACTTAGGATTCTGTAATATACTTTAAGAAAAGATGTTTCCTGAAAATACTTACTTAGCAAAGAATGGTTCCTGAAAGACTCCCTTAGCAAGGAATCCTTTTGTAAACTCTCAGTATTTCTTGGTTGATACATCAATGTTTTTTTCTAATTCATTTGCTCACACAACAATTTAAAAAAAAAAAAGTTTACTCTCTGTTTATTTTCCCTTTGCACTGATTGTTCCATTATTTTTCCCTGAGAGAATGAATTTGCAATGTAGTTGTGGTGAAGTCACACTTTGTGTTCAGAAACAAAAATGCATTCTGCAAGAGAAACAGGACATTCCAAAGTGTCCTGTCCCTCAAGTGTTTGCAAAGATGCTGGTTCCTAAACACAAGTAGACAGGAAACAAAAATAGGTGGCTTTTCATAGCATTAATTTATAAGATTTGTCTGTACTTCAAATGCAGCTTTTCCTACCATCTAGATTAGATTCTTTAGTAGCCAATCTAAATGTCTAGTCAAAAAGTAGCCTTCTGAAGAGTCTGTAACTGTCGCTTGGCTTCATCCTTCTCTGTTTGTTCCTAAGGTTTCTTTCCTCTCTTGTTTTCCTTCTGAAACAACAATGCACTCTATTTTGGGGTTGCTAGTCATGATTCCAGGAATGGGAATCCAACTCTTGAGTACAACAGGCTTTACATAGTAACTTCTTGGCAGAAATTCAGAAATGCTTTGGCCAAAGGGAATTAAAAAAAGACCCAGAACAAGGGTAACTTGAAATGAAAGACATTCACACAAAAAAAAAAGTGTGAAAAACCTCACATAAAAAATACCTTCAGCACATAAAAGACAGAAGAATTGAGATAAATTGTGATATTTGTTTTTCATGCTTAATTGAAAGCTTTTTGCTACTCTATCACCAAGTATCATGAATACTAAGATACTTCTCTTCTAAATGTGTATGTGTATATGGGAACGTTCTAACCCCAAGCTTGCCAAACATCAAGTCCTTCTGTTTGCTCTCTTTTTAAAATTAACTCTTGATGGAGGATTGGTTCCATTCAGCAAGGGAAGGAGTTTAAGTTTTCCCTAAGTCTGGGGAATTAACATAAGAATGGTCCTGGAAATGATGAACTGTCTATAACACTGCTCTGCTCACAAAGAAATGGTTCACAGTTCCAGGGTACCTGTCTGGATGCTGCTTCTCTCTCCAACCCCCACCTTTATCCTCTGCAACACAGGAGAGATGTCTTAGGGGTCAGAGACACAACAGGAGATTTGTGATTTGGCACCTGAATGTATCTTTATGTGTTTTCCCTCACAAGTTCCATTCCCTCTTTGTGGTTATTTCTGACTATGCTTTGCCCCACTAATCATGTCTTCCTCTTGAAATGACTGTCCCAGATAGCAGAACGTGGACACCTAATGCAGCCCTTCTCTCATACTTCAGAAGGCTTCAAAAAGTAGGCACTCTGTTCAGTTCTGTCTTGTAACAGTTTTTTTTAGGATTTTAAAACCCATAAATTCCCATGTTATTTTGCTCTACTTTTCTGCTTTTGTCTTTCTCTTGCCTCCCCCCATCCTCAGATCAGTTAAGAGAAAGAAAATGAGTGCACAGGTAACAACAAAATATGCTTTTCCAAAGAAATGACACACCTAGGTATTGCCAAGGGGAACCACCTCTCTTCTTTCAATATTTATTTATCTATGGCTAAACACACCAAAGCATCTATCATATTTTAAATACAGTCTTTTTCAAGCTATTTAATAAATTGTACTGTGTATTTATGACTCCTTAACCAGAAAACCATATGCTAATGGATAGATTTCAAGTTCCTGACCTGAAACCCTTAATTAGCTGTAAAACCAATATTCTTATTCTTCTTCAGAGAAGTATTATGTTAGCAGATTTGGAAGTTAGTTCTGAAGGAGCCTGTTTTTATAGTGCCACAGATCCTGAGGGGGGAAGTAATTTTCTATTCCAAGAAAACATCTACCACTAGTACCAGTGAGAAGCAGAGCTCCAGCTGTTTGGGGTTTTTTTAAAGCCCTAATGACTAGTTTTTATTCCATAATCACAGAGAGCCCCTTTCACCTGATAATTTTTGTTCAGCCTTCAGCACTCTTCCTTTCCTGCTTCATCATTCATCAACTATGAGGTCATTAATTTTAAATGGGAGATCCTCAGTAACCAACAGAGAATTTCATTGTAAATCAGAACTTCTCCAGCTGATAAGTTAATTTGTCAGTAAGGTGGCTAGGCAGCCCATTTGTTTTGTATGGAATTTTCCAGACAGTCCTCTAGGCTGACTCCAGAGAAATCAGGATCACCATTTACCATGGGCTTTCAGTCTTGATGGAGGTCCTCAAAGAAAACAGAGATGACATAATTTTTCTTGTGCTTCCAAGGTCTCTATACCTACAACTATCTCTGTTCTACTGTCTGCTGGGATATGTTTGATCATACTGCCAATGTATGGATGCATGCCAAAAAATTGTGTACGGCCATTAAGGAACACTTGTTCTCTGGCTGAAAGGGCCCCTTTACACATGTCTGTCCTGAAAAAAACTTGCACAAAAGCTTAATCTCCAAGAGATGACAGCTAACAAACTCATTACAATCCATATGGGGGAAGGGACAAGTGGGATACAACAACAAACCAAGTAGCTCAGATGTCCACTATGTTTTCACATCAAAAGAGCAATCAGAAAAAAGTCTTATAGCCAGCAATGGAACCAGCATTTTATCAAACTAGGTGTAAATTAGCTGTGATGAGGAAACTCCACAATACAATGCAGGATCTGGTATGTGGGGATTCTGTTAAAAACCATGTGCAGCCTGGTGAAGCTCAGCAAATTGAAACATACTGAATTAGCATTAGCTTCTCTGTCCAAAGAAATCTTACAGGCCAGATCATTGCCTCTGTTATGACCTGGGTTCACCATATGCAAATTGTTAGGTCGAGGAAAGGGAGAGGAGCAAGCACATACTTGCTTTGTCAGTGCTCTGACCATCCACAGGCAGCTGAGCTCCAGTCTAAGTTGGTCTGGGCCTGGCCAGAGGAATCAAGAACCTGATATTTTCTTCATTCCTCCTGGGCTATGCAGAGCTTTAGTATAGAGAGGTGTTTCACCTGGCATGCATGCTCCCAGAATCATGATTTATTTTAAAATCAGTGTCATCTCTAATACCAATGCATGTGGACAGGTGAAATAATGGCGAGTCGCTCATCTATTTGAGACACTGTGTTATGACAATTGTCTAGTACAGTGTTCTCTAGTGTTACTCTAATGGCCTTGAAACCAACTCTTGCTCTATTTCACATTGCTATATATACAGAAGAGACTAGCAGGACTTGCCAGGAGGAAAAAAGGATGGAGATAGAACTTCAGAAAGCTTCTGTATGTTTTTGGTTTTTCCTTCTGAATTTCCACAGAGAAGGAGATGGAAGTGCAGGATATGTTCCTGTGCATTTATTGCTGGGAGAGGTAATGGCAATATCCTTGGAACACCAGCAGTAACTATTCTGCAAATGAGCATTGGTTTCCCCTTCTGCTCCTTTACTGCTGTGCTCTCTCTTTAGTTTTGATCATGGCCTACCCACACCTGTCCTTTTCCACTCTCTCTTTCATCTTCAAAACAATTCAGTTCCCTTTTACAGGTGACTTTTGGGGCCATCTCTTTGATTCTGATGAGCTACAGAAGTGACCTCTGTTCTGACTGCCCTGTCCCTGCTTCCTCTTGGCCTGGACCATTAGGATCACAACCAAAGCAGCCAAGGATTAATTACAGAGCTGTGCAGGAAAGGAGACCCTTGGTACTGGGATTATTGCCGATATCACAAAATATTTTGACTGCTTATAGCACCAGGGCCAGATCCTGTCAGCAAGCCACATGCAGACCTCCCATTAGCTCTATGGGTGTTCTACAGGCAGGCAGCTGGGGACAACCAGTGCCTCTGAGAAATGTCTAACAGATCTGCACAGGACTACGAATGACGCATACTCACATGTGATTTTCCAGTGTAAAGCAAACTCAGCCTTACTGCTGAAGCATCGCAGTAGTTGAAGGAACACGCTTCTCAGATCCTTTCCCAGACTTTTATGATTCAGGGTAGTTAACTGGAAATGCAAAAGCCAGCCTAGTCACTGGGTGGCTGCTCATATGGATTTCTGATGCATCAATAAAGGAGAGAGAAGTCATCTTGTAGCATACTTTGTGCTATCAAAGGCATGCTGGGCAGTAAAGCTAATTGCATTACGCTGTGTTCAAATAAAAATGCTTGAAAGCAGTTCTGTCGAGCTTAGTCAATATGTGCACAGAGCTTGTGTATGTGACTGTTGCAGTAAAGTGAAAATGTCTCTCAACAAAAAAAAAGGGATAGAAAAGAAAAAGAAATATGTCAGTAGTACCTCATGGGAAATTTTCCCTCCAGTTTCTAACCAGTAATATCCTCCACTCATCTGCCCTTTAAGACATTTTCAAAGAAATGGTTTCTTGATCATAAAACAAATCATGACAACAAAAAGAAACCTCAACCAGAACAAGACACTCCATTCCACATGTTGCATCTCAAGGGAAAGGATGAGACAATAAACAGCATGTAACAGATGTTATTCATGTTGCTTCATGCACTGTTGGAAGTCTCTCAGACTCTGTAGTTCTGAGCATGATGAAAGAGCCCAGAGATACGGAGTAGGGTCACTAACAACATATTTTATTCAGGAAGAGATAAAAAATTAATTGATTATTTATACATGCATAGACAAGGTCTTAAAAAAAGTTATAATCTTGAATCTTTCCACCCCAATACAGCCCTTACAATAAGATCATTCAAGAATTAGTAAAGATTTCAGAGTATTTAAAATTTATGAACTAAAATATATATATGCAAAATAATAAACTTGGTAGCATCTTATAAGGAGTATCTGGATCTGTGCTAGCTTTGAATCATGGGGTTTCAAGGGAATTTTTTATTACAGTTTTGGCTCCAGTATACTAACACCATGTGGGTTTTTGCTTTGAGTTCTGGATTTGAATGGACCAAGTACTTCAAAGCAAGACTCTAAATCAGGAAAATGCGGTAAGTTTCATGTGCTTTCCACTCAAAACCATACCTTGGCCCAGATTCCCTTACAACAGAGCCCAGCCTCACTTGAAACTCAGCCCACGTTTGTTGAAAGCATTTACAAATCCCATCAAAACTGGCCCAAGTTTCAAGTTTGTAATAAAATCCAAATTCAAGAGTTCTTCTTGGTTTCAAATTATTCTCTGTTCCAGTAATTCCCACTTGTTTCCATCAAAAAGAAAAAAGGTATCATTTGTGCTGATTTATTCCTGTTGCACTTACAAACCTGGAATAATTCCATTAACTCTTCAAGGTTGTTTTAGATTTGCACCAGGATAGGTGTGAGCAGGTTGAGCAGAGGTTTTATGAAGACAAAAGTGGGAAGCTGGGTATGTTCCAGGGCCAAAATTCCTAAAAGCAACCTGTGCCTTTTTTGTTGAAGTTAACAAAATGCAACTATATCCTCTAGGCTTCCTTGGGTATAAGCAAATATTTCTGTCTACAGCCATGGCCCTCGGAGTGCCTCAGCATGGTGCCGTGCCAAAGTGCAATATCCATATTTCTGAGCCCAGGGTGTGGCAGCTTCCCCATGCTGCCTGCCTCCCCCACTCCCTCCTGCCCTTTCTGCCAACACTGATCTCAGCACGGTGACTGGGGGATCAGGCTCGAGCACTGTCATTTGTTTCCACCTGTGTCCACACCTTGAAACCAAGCAAGACTTGAAGCAATAATGTTAACTAAGAGGATGAATCTGCGGGACACAGCAAGGGTGGGAGCACTGGAGCCTGGATTTAGAGTCACTTAAACCACCATAAACCACCTCTGGGCTTGCAGAAATAGGATTGTGTAAATATTGTGCCTCTGCATTCTCCAGGCTCTACTATCTCACTGTACATTGCAGATTTGCAGAGCAATATTATAATCTATTAATGTCATTATCTATCATGAGACATTAAGAATGATATCAGTGACACACCTATTACCTGATCCACCACTGAATTGTATTGTGTGAGAAAAGCCCACCATAATGAAACAAAAAAAGTCTGCAGCTATCACTTATCCAGCCACCAAACCATAGTAGGGGGCTATCCTCTGATCAGATTTCAGTAAGAACAGGACAGGTTTCACTGTAAAATCCACACTGCAATGCTATGGTTGCAAACTGATTTGAGACTGGAAGGGCTGAGACCCTACAGGGATGTAATAGGGCAGGTAAAATGCAGTGGCAGACAGATTTTTGCTGTGGATGCTTTAGACCAGTTACCCTTTTTGCACTTCGTCTGTCAGGAATCCCCAGGAGAACTCACCCTGACCCCGCAGCATTGCAAGCAGCCAGGGCCAGGCTTGCAGCTCTCTACCTCGCAAAACCAGTGCCTTTGGCTCTGTTTTTCATTCTTTCCTGTTCTCTGGGGACAAGAGGGAGCTAACTGAGATACAGACTGGGGAATCAGAAATGTGCATTTTGAAATGAACCTCTTTCAAAAGGCAGGTTTGCTCCTTTGCAACCTTTTCCACCTCACAATAAACGTGTTGTTAAATAGCCCCCAGCCCCAAGCAGTGCCTTCTGATCATGACAGAATATCTCCTAGCACTGGTAGGACTCCTCACAGGCTCCCACAGTTTGCTCCCACACTTTCTTATCACCCAGTGGCACTCCACAGGCAGCTTTGAGCAGCTCCACCCCACCTGGGGCTACTCTCACCCCTCCCTTCCCTGACCCTTTTCGCCCGGAGAAACGCGGAGGGCTGGGAAACAGCTACCTGAGGCCCTGAGCCGTGAAAAGATGTGATGGAGTGCAGGGAAAACAAAGTAAACGCCATGAGAAGGCCGTCCCCCGCTTGCCCCCCTTCCCCAGCCGGGCCCACCAGAAGCGGCCGGAGCGGGAGCCGCAGCCGGGCCACAGGGCTGTTTGATTGCCTAAGCCTGGTGGCCAGACAATGGGACCAGAAAGAATGGCTGCTTCCTTCCTTCCTGTCGAGTGTTCTGCCTGAGTGAGCAAATTCAATAGCACTTCGCTTCGCAGCAACACCAGGCTCTCTCGCACAGGCGAAAATCAACAAAGAGCCATTCTCGGGCATTTCCAACTGCACCTAAGCCAAGGCACTGAGCTGTGGAGCCATCCGGCCTGGGGAGGGGAGCCACGCAGGCTCTGCTCTTGGGTGTGCGGCCAGGCACAGTAAACATCCAGGTTATTCTTTATGGTGAAGGACTGGGGGTATTTTTGTTTTGTTTTGTCTTGCTTTTTTTTTTTTTTTTTGGTGGTTTTTTTCCCCCTAATGTCAGGCACCAGACAGTTTGGTTCCCTATCCTACCCCCAACCATGCCACTTACTTCGTTTGTTGGTTTGTGGGAATTTTTTTTTCTTTTTTAATACTTTCTTGATGAATTCACTGCTTTAAACACCTCCATATAGGCTGGTTGAAGGGTGCTACGATAACTAAACTAGGTGAAGGTGACACAAGAGTTGCTGTGTGGAAAATGTAAACCTGGTGCTTTCTGCAGGCTCAAGTGGTCGCACATTTAAATCACAGACTGGCTGAAAATAAAGTAGGTGTCAGTTAATGAAAATATTTGACAAAAGCGAGCAAGCAGATGACCAAGACTGTGCTCTGGTGGGTATAAACTGAAACACCAGTCTCTATAAATTTCACAAATAAGAAGGTAATATATAATCATTGTATTGCAATTTTTATTAGTGTAAGACTTCTCTCTGTCTTCCAGATCCCATTCTTTAGTTCAGTGCTGTGCCAAAATAAGAAGGAATGTCGTGTTGCTAAAAAGACAAGGACCCAGGATGTGCATACCCAGAGCTGACAGTCAGAAGTCACATTTTTTGTAAGCACTGGATTTCTAGATCTTTGGGCCTCTGAAGAGGGTTCAGTCCATGAAGCTCTTCCCATGCAGAAAATAAAAGCTCACGCAGTTTGTACATCACTTTGCAGCACAACAATTGGTCCTGTGGAATTCCTGTGCATCTGCAGTAAGGCATCTCCCCTTGTACATGCATGGCATGGGACGTGGCTGTACCGAGGGACATATTCTTGTGAACATCTGGGTTTGTTGATTCAGTGTGTGTGTGGGAAGAGGAAAGGGGAAGCGCAGAAAAAATCTTAAAAAAAAGAAAAGTTTACATGGAATTTTTGAGTGATCTCTCTCTTTCTCTCTCTCTGTCAAAAAGCTATTTTTTTACTTTTTGTCTTTGAAACAAGCAGAGTAAGATTTTGCACTTGCCTGCTGCATCTGTTTTCTCAAGCAAAGACCTGTTTGTTTTTCCCATTGTGTCTGAACCACATTTGAAACAGACCACTGAGCCAAGTTACATCAAGCCTGTTTCTTTTCTTTTCTACTTCTGAACTATGACAGATTGTCCTAACCCATCTGCAGGCATGATTAAAAATATGAAAATAATTTCTACTTTTCTTTTGAACTGCCTTTGATATAGTATTTGCTGTCAGATAATCTATAGAGTTTTAACATCTGGTAATGCAAAATCGTATGTTATTGCAGCTGAAGAAAGAACAATTTAGAAATTTTTATAGCAATTTTTTTGTGGCATCCAAGATTGCAATTGTGGCTTCAGTTTACAATAAACTTGTGGTGGTACAGTTATAACTAAATTATTCATTTTTATGCATCAGAACATAGTTTATAACACAAAGGAAAAAAAAAATCCCAGCACAGAGGATCTTTATTCGGATACAGATACTGCTTACATGATTAGGATAAGTGATGTTCAGAGATGTCATCACCCCATCTTAGGAAACTAGCTGAGACAACTTTCTATTAAGCAATAACCTATAAGTGACAAAACAATTTCTATTTCAGTCATTGCACAGTGAAGGCTAGATTACTGTAGTTGAAAGATTTGTCTCTTTCTCCAAGAACATTCAGAAGCAACACAAAGAGAAAAAAATAACAATTGAAGTAGGACAGCTGTATAGACTTTCATCTTCTAGAATTTGAAATCCATGGGAAACACACACAATTTATAGATACAGCTGATCTAGTTGTAGGCATTAATGTTCATGGGCTGTTTCCCCACAGAAAGACAGTCACTGACTTAACACAAGACCCACTCCTGGTTTGGTTTGCTTGGATTTCCTTTAGTTGTTTTAACCACTGGAAGAAGCTCATGATATCATGCAGTTGGTTTACTGCTAACAAAAGTAGTAACCTAAGAGGATGAGGTATGCCATGTATGTTTTTTAACCTAATTTAGGCAAAGTTTCCCTAAGAAAGCACTCTACTATTGCTTGTCCTGTGGAAAAGAGTTTGCAACTAAGAATGAAGAAATTGATTTAGGTCAAAGAGCACCACCTGTATTAGACTGTATTCTGATGGCCTCAAATCTGGTATTTATAAGAATTTTGTTTATGCTGTGCCTTATTTGATATCCTCTGGATGTGGCATGCAGGTACATACCCTCCCTACTCACTTCAACTGGAAGTGTGCATCACCATAAGAAGATTTCAGAGACGGTCTGAAGGTTCCACACATTCAGATATATCACGTTAATTCTGAGGTCAAAGCCAAAAAAATTATCCAATTCTAGCATCTGTGAAGGTTGTTGCTGGCCACCAGCTGCTCATTATAACACAACCACTTTCCTTTTAATACCTTCTGTTCTTTTAAAAATTGTCTGGTACTTTTTTTTTTTTTTTAAATCTCCATTGTAGTTAAGCTAGAGAGAGGTCAGATGAGTCAGACATTGGTTAAACCAACAGAACTGAGATAATTTTTGACAGTTATATAACCTCCCACCTTCGTTTGAGTAGGTTGCTCATTCCTCTTGCCACTCGGACTTCCCACAAACTCCTAGAGGAAGTTGAGAAGATAACTACTCAGTGTATTTTAGACTACATATTAAATAGTCTCATCAACCAAAGGCATCTGTATTCCTCACAGTCTTTTGATATGTTTGTGTTCAGGTTGCACCTGTGAGGTGGACCGATTGTTTCACAGGTGAGGAGCTGAGGCCCTGTCTTCACTGCCATTGGGAAGTGTGGCAGCAGCAAGAACAAGCTGTGTTGGTGGCAGTGACCAGGTCAGGCAGTCAGGCACTCGTGGAAGCATATAGACAAAGCAGCTTGGGATACACAAGTCTGCCTGGGACCCTCAGCATTTAACCCACATTGAAGCCATGCCATTGGAGAGATTCCCATCTGCAATTCCCAATTTATAGTAAGGGGTTTGCTGAACCATATAAAACAAAGTTGTCACAATGGTGCTTTTGATTAAAATTTTTATAGGGGGCCACAGTGGCCTTTGAAAACAGTGGGGGTTGACAGTAGTCTACTGGTGCTGCTAAAAAGTTCAGGAATGCTGAACTTAAAGGTTAGGTTGTCTGACTGCAGTGCAAATATATGCTAAGTGACTTGCCCAAGGTCATTTGTATTATGATATCTATAGTAGAGCAGGCACTGAACACTGATTTTCCATAGCTGTGGTTAGTGCTCTAATCTCTGCTATGAAAAGAAAAAATATTTTCTAATCTGACTAAGTACGTTCAATTGTATCTTAGGCAAAGTTTAACTGGCAATACAATATACATAAGTAGGCTAATAAGCATATCAGGAATCTCCATCTTTACTTCTTCCCTACATGAACACTTGAATTGAAGTAGCAGTTCATTTTAATTTACACCTTTTGATATTTTTGATGCAGACTCCAACACAGGAATTGAAATGGGACACACTTGTTCCCAAGTGAGAGGAATCACAAACAGGTTTGGACAGAAACAATGAACGACCTGACTTGAAATCACTTTTATTTCTCCCTACAGGAGAAAGTTGCAGTGGTTAACTAAAGGGACAGTTTAAATTAATCTAGTAAACTACATTAAATGGTGGGTGGAGGTCTGTTATGTATATTCAGACTAAACAAAGTTTACAGCAGTTTAACTGGGTCATTCTTGAAAAATTGTGCATGACTTTGTTCTATAGACAAAGTCTGCCATTATTGGGGTGGACATTTCTTTATAACCCCAATTTCAGAACTTGGAGTGGGCTTTTTTCCTTCAGATTTATTTGCTGCTGTACCTCATGAAATTGTCACTCTACTGCTTTCCATAGACTAATAAATCTTGGGGCAAACTGCCCTTCTCAAAGAGTTTAATGGCTTGTCCATATTGCTAATATGTTAATATTGCAAAATTTCTTATGATTACTTTTAACAATATTCAGTCTCTTTTCCAAACAAGCTGACTGTAGCGATTCCAAAGGATTTCCAGTGTCTGAGAAACTGAAAAACTATTTATATATAAAAAAATATATATTGAAGGTTTTCAAATGGAATGGCAGAAAGTCTATCTTTAGATGGTAGTATTTTCATTGGGTCTTATTGGAAGAGAATTTGAACACTTAGAATAAGCAATAATTTTGGAAATTGTCACTAAAGAAAACAAAAGGTAATGAGAGCAGAAACAGCACTGGTGTGTGGAATTTTAGTGAGGGTATTTAAGAGTCTAAAGCAGTAGCCTTTTTCATACCCCAGAGACTGCTGTGCAGTCGCTAGTAGAAGCCTATGCAGGAATAGATGATATAGAGACTGAAGTAATTCTATAAAGTATGTCATAAGCTCAGAGAGACAGGAAGACATAAGTGGGTAGGCTCCCTTTCATTTTTATGCAGAAAATGAATCATGGGCACAGCTCTGAAGATCTAATATGTCTGTGCTTAATTGTATTGCAAGCAACTTACACCTGCAAAAGAAAAATGCCCCTTTTGCAAATGCACCTCTTGGGTGTGGAGTTGGGGTGAGAACTACTGTCTAATGCAATAATTCATGAAATGGAAAATAGCTGCCTACACACATTGTTGCATCAGGTGCTTTGCGTAGTAGTCTGGTTTACAGTGTGACAAAGTGCAGCAAGCTGAGGTACCCAGCAGCATGAAGTGAAAGTACTTCGCATTAAAAACCATGAACAACCAAACCATTTTTAAATATAGGCAGAATCTATAATAAGCAGCAAAACGCCCATGCCTCTCATGGCTAATGAGGATTCCCATCTGTAATGGTCTGCCACATCCCTGGTTAATTAGAAACTAAATTACTAACATCGCTAATTATTCATAATGACATTCTTTTACGTCTGTTAAATTAGTTATAAAAATGATTAGCATAAGAAATGCTCGGCTTTAAAATACTAGTCAATAAGTCAAAAAGCCTCTGTTTGCCTATTTAATCTAATGAAAGGTATTTTATCTCACACGGCATCTAAGCGCACAGGCAAAATTAACCCTGTGAAAGTAAAGGGTTTTATCAAACAAAGCAGAGCAGGGTTGCACTACTATCATTTACGTGTACAGACTGTTTCCACTACTAACAAACGTATTTCAGAATACTATACATACTTTGAATAAGTTACATAATTTTCAAGGCCTTAAGAAAAAAAAAAGCTTTGAAAAACTATATGTCATGATTTAATGTATTAATAAAAAGATGACCTAACTGTCTCCCAGGCTTTCCAGATACTTGACTAACCTATTTCTTTAAAAGGTGTATATGAACAGGCAAGTTTTCACAGGGTGTCATTTTCCATATAATCAGGAGGGCTTTGTGTTAAATTGTATAAGAAAGCATTCAGGGTTAAAATTCAGCATGACTCTCCCCCAAACAACCCTTCCTGCACCTTCACCCCCACTCCCACTTAAACCCTTTTGGAGGTTCCTGCCCTCCCCTCCCCGTTCTCCTCTTATAAGCAAACTCAGCACCATTAGCACACAAATGCAAAATAACTAGCCTAGGCCTCTTCCCAGGAATACAAATTAGGGGCAGGTAGTTGAAGAGCTTAGAAAGCTGAAATAGCGAAGTTCACAATGAAAAGGATGAATAGATGAGAGACTGAAAGTGGGGTAAAGTGTTCAGCTTTTGTCATTTAAAGTGACGTCTTTAACTCTTTGCCTTCATGAGGCTGCTCTTCACAAAAATAATAATGAATTGCAATTAAGACCTGAAGGACAAAAGGGAATTATGTGGGAGGGAGAAAAGAAAAGGAAAAGAAAAAAAGAAAAAATTATGATGACAACAAGATTATTTTTCCCTCTTATGCAGCATATGAATATCTGTCAGGAAAGCAGAGAGGATAGTTTTAGAACTGTCATTGTTTAATTTGACAATGGTGCCACTGTAGATAGCGAAACCAATGATGTCATCAAAGCAGCTGGAGAAAAGTTTGAGATGGCTCATCAGATTGTCTAAATTTATATCCACACATGAAACTCCGTAGCTACTTCATGTTCTGTTCTAATTTTGGGGACATAGTACTGCTTCTTACTGAAATAGGAGATATTTTAGTTGTAAAGTGCTGCTATGTTTAAAGTCATTTGTTCTTGAGCTATGCAAAGCTTTTGATTCAGCTGCACCTCTGGACTTGACTGCCATTTGTTTGTCCCCTGCTAGAATAAAGTTTCATTTTATGGCATAGACCTATGACTAAAGTCATGGTGAGAGTTATGGCTTTCAACGACTTCTTTAAAATGTAGTATTTGTGGATACAGTATCCTGCTGTCAGTGTAAAATGGAATGGCTCTTTGATCACACTGAGGACAAGCAGTTCTTTAAACCAGTCATCTGATCCATCTGAATGTGGGGATTGGATAGGGACCCAAGTCATCAGCAAAAGCTTTAGTCCATATTTTCTCTTACCTTTAAGTTATTAGAGCTTCTCAGAAAACCTGGGAAAGGTGTTCCCAGGAGTTCCATAAATCCCTCTCCCATTTATTTACTGCTATGGTATTTCCAAACAAAATGTGGTCATCAGTCCCTCGTATTCACCCACAAAAGCACAAACCCAAAGATAAGCCATCACTGTGACAGCTTGTAGCAGGTCGTGTAGGATGGATCCACAGACTTGTGCATTATTTGGCACAAGACTGCATCAGTACTCAAACAGCAGAGTAACCAGGAGAGCCTTGAAAAGACAGCTTTTGAAGATGGAAAAGGAAAAAGAACGAAACTGAAAAATGAAAGTAAATAATAAACATTCAAATATTTGTGATAAAAAGTGAAGTGAATAATATTAAACAACAGTGTTCTAAATAACTAGTGAGGATTATAGATCCATTTTCTGGTTTTTCTGTTTTAGAATGTTCTTTCTAATTATTGAAGAAGTAAATATTTTTTCAGACACTATAACAGCCATTTTTACATTGTTACATTACTGAATTTAATAACAATATGCTTTGGGAAAACTTTGCCAACAGACCCATTCATGACACATTTAAAACTTCAATGTATGGAATCTTATCCAAAGTGTATCAGGACTTTTAATTTTATGAAAGAAAACTGAGAATTTTACAGGCTCTCCTGTACTAATAGCCAGTATTTCTTGATTGGATTTTGGAAATACCAAAAGTCTTCTTAAAATAAGAAGAAACATTAAAATAGGAGAATAATGACCAAATTAAAGGTGACTGCACACTACTAAATTAGCTTTTCAAAAAGGGTTCACGTCAATTCCAGCTATTGCACTTGCATGACAGTTTATGGGTGTGGGAGGAAAAAAAATCTCATTTTATTTGCATTGTTTTACCTGTTTTCTTTGCTGAGGATATTTCAGCTCCATGATGATTACCTGACATTCCCTATTCATTGTTTACTGTGACATTAAAAAAAAAAAAAAAAAAAATCAGCTATTTAGAAGCTGTAGGGTATGTCTCCAGGGACAGGTACAGACAGATGCAAGCTTGTCTGTCTACTCTTCAAATGGCCAGACATGAGCCAGCTCTAATCCAAAGTCATATAGAGGCACATTCACATGGCACTTGTGTTTTGAAGTAACCAGCAGGGTTGAGCAACCTGAGCGCAATTACTTGATTTTGGACAGGATCTGGCGCTGTCTGACCAGGTCAGGCCATAGCCAGAGGACCTCGGGTTTGTGCTTGTCCAAGCAGTCAGGCTGCAAAAACCTTCCAGAACAAAATGATGGACAACAGTGACAGCTGAAAGCAGCCCTTTCAATGCCATTATAATGTAAAAGAAAAATATCTTAAGACCAATTTTCTTTATGGTAACATGAATTTGGATGCTTTTCAACAATCTCACCACAGTAAAAAATGAGTTATAGCTTCATGCTTTATTTACATCTTAGAGATGATACATCTATTGTGAGATGTTGTGATTAACTAGCCCTTAAAAAAACCCTCCAGACAAGAAGTTTTTGTGGCTTTCTTAATTTCTCTATTCCTTTGACTTCTTAAGCATATCTTAGTGATTTGTCTCTTTCTTATATTAAAAAGAAACCGAATTAAGGTGCTTAAATTCTGTTGTAGTTGATGGAAATATTAAAAATTATTCAGAACTACTCATTTTCCTTAACATGCCTAGGTAAATATTTCCAACACTGGTCTATTCCAGTTTGAAATTCCCCAATGAAGTCAATAGGAACTGAACACATGTATCAAAAGTCAAACTTTGCCTCTTTATGATTTCTAGAGCATTTTTAAAAGTCTCTGAAGGAACAGCTATATAAAATACTTTCTGAAGTAAGCCCCATAAGGAGAACAAAAGCAGGTATTATTTAACAGCCTCACCAAAATGCAGAGGATCTGGAATGAATCAGGAAGAGTTTGGAATAGATTTATTGGAAGAGTGATGCTTCTGTTTAGCTTTCCATTTTTTACGGGAAGAATTAGAAATGTCATTTGGCAGATGTCTATAATGTTTTTGGAACTGGAAGGAAATTTGGCTTTTCCATTTGGTGTGGGTGGATGTTCCTCTAGGCCACATTTAACATGTAAAATGAGAGAGGTGGGTTTGAAACCCTTCCTAAATGGAGACCTGTAGCTGCATGTTTTGCAGACTTACCTTAGAAAATTCTCTGCCAGCAACCTGCATACCTGATCCATATATTACCCCCAGGGAGATGGCCCTAAGCATCAGTTTCACCCTTTTTGCAGCATAAAGATTTGAGCCAAAAAAATCAAAGTATCAGGATTCAGAGCAACAAAAAATCAATAAACCAGATAAACTGGTTTATCCTCCTTGCTGCTGTGCAAAGGAGTCATAAACATGACCTAACCAGCCAGATTCCACCAGTGCATCTAACCTTATCTGTATTTCATGCCACTAAGTACATTTTGGGTTTATGCTTGACATTATACTTAATGGTTGTCCTCTCTGTCCCTCCCTTAGCAGAATGTAATTCTAGTATTTCTGGATTTAGGGGGTGGGAGAGAAGGCTACTGCCATAACTCTGATAATAATAACTGACATAGAAAAAGTGAAAGTCCTTATACATTGCAAGAGACTAAAGGAAGCTTCAGAGAGTACCACACTCCTAGATGAAAAACTGAAAAGATGCAAACCTGAAGAAGATACAGAGGGACTTGAACATGTCACCAAACATTGATAGAAAAATCTAAAGTTATTATGCCCCAATACTGAGGCAAGTTTCCATTCTCATGAGAAGAAACTCTGAAGGTATAACTCAGCTGCTATCCATAGATTTGCCTTGCAACAAAATGATGACGCTGCCATGATTTTTGTACCCTGCATCTTTCTTGATAATTCTTGAGGGAATTTGAGCTGCAAAGACAAGGTATCTGGTCATATTTTTTTTCCACGACTTGACAAAAACATTAGCAACCTAATAAATGTCTATAGAAAACAGTGAAGCTTGATGCAGAGGCCCTAGAAACATATGTACCCAGTTAAATGAATTAGCTTTGTGCTGCACCTGAGGGTTTGTACTACCGGTAAAGTGCTGCAATACAATCATGGAATCATAGGTCAAAGGACAGATCAGTCAGTGTAGCTTCAATCCTTATAAAGGTGCTGAAATACATCTATAAAATCAGTTTGCAATTGTTTGGGGTGAAATTAATCTTACCTTCTTTGGTCAGCTAAAGCTAGATTCATTGTCTAACAGGGGAGCTCCTTGCTCAAGGATATTGTGGACAAACATATTAAAATGGCTTGAGATAGTAGGCTTTAGAAATTAACAGAAAGGTCATTAAAAGCCATTAAAACCCTAGATTGGATGCAGGAAGTTTCTGGGTTGAAGAAATACTTTATTGTTCCTTAAATACTGATGTATCAGAGGTTATATCTTTTTCTGGATGTTCCAATGCTGATCTCCACAGCATGAATGTTTGCTGTCACCCAGCCAACTTGCTAACTTTGCAGAACCTTCCATAAGGTATAGCTAAACATCTGTGTTCACATTGTTGGGCTTCCTGAAGGATACCATTTGCAGTGTCTTGTTAAATTAACTGTTTGAAAAGCTGAATTTTAGTGAAAAATCTTCCCTTTCCACTGTAGAGAATTACTTTATCAACATATTTAGCAGAAGAACTTTCATCTTTGTCCACTGTCAGCTATGTCCATTCACACTGGAAAAAATTTATAGACCTAACACCACTCTATGAGGCTTGGGATTTCTTTTTGTTCCTTACTGCTACACATTTTCTTGAAGAATCCAGATGGAGATGCTGGACAGCCATCTGAGCCTGGTTAGGCTGTAGTAGACAGCAGCTGAATGACACACAGGCAGTCACTATTATTCCCCTACACCTATTTCAGGAAAACCCAAGATAGTTCTGACTTGGTATGGTTTTCTGTTTCTCAAAAATGTCTTAAGAACACAGGGGCTTTCCATGGCCTTGGAAGAGTGGTTCATATTCAGGATGTATTTTCTGATGGTGACAACAGAGATGCTCTTTAGAGAAAATATGCAGACATGGCCACTGTCTGCAGTTCATTCCCTTCCTATCCCTCTCACATCCACCACTGTTGTACTGGGATAGTAGACAGTACACTCAACCCCCCCTTCATTTTAGTTTCTGTTCAAGGATCTACAGTTCATAAAGCAAACACCTCACAGATACACTCAAAGTGCATGTTTTACTTTCAACACCAAATTTGCAGAAGTGAAGGAGGTTAAGACAGCCCAGAAGCAGATTGCAGTTGGGCTCTGGAAGCTGGCTGTCATTACGGGTGTTCATGAGACTGTGTCTAGTTGTAAAGGCTGTTTGTCCCTGAAGATAGCCTTACACATTTTCTCAACCAACTCCTGTTATGGATGCATCTCAGCCTGGCTGCCACTTCTCCAAAGTCTCTTAGGATGTACCTAAATTAAGCTATCAGCAGGCTCTTCCTTTAATGGATGTCCTGCTCTTTCTAGTCTTCATCTAGCAAGGAAATACAAAATATTAGCTTACTATAGCACTTGCAAATGAATAACTCCTGAAAAATCTGTTGTTACAGTCCCTATAAACTGGGGGAAGTTGAATCCATGGTCAAGATTCCATTCTCTGCAGCGCAATGAGGAATCTGAAAGCAAAGATGGCTCTTTCACCATTGCACTAAAAAGCAAGATCAAAAAAATGTAATTACCAACAATATTTGCAGTCCTGCGGTAAGACTGCATTGCTTACCGAAAGGATGTTTACTCATTACATCAAAGATGCCCACTAAAATGGTCTCCCTCTACTTCTTCCTCTCTGCAACAAGTGGGTGTCTCCTGAAATGCTCTGCATGTCCTTCCTGCTTCCAGACCAAATATCAAACAGATCCTGCTTGGACAGTGAAGTGGTGAGTATCTATAAAAACCCCTTACAGCTGGTCATGAGGAGAAGAAATGTCTGGATTTATAAAAGCATGGTCTCCTGCTTTTTTAAGACACAGACATGAAATGCAAGGTGGTTAGTAACATCTTTGAAGGTGTTAACCGGAAGCTGAGGTCTCATCTTCTCTTGAGAAAGTTGGTTGGGCAAAGGTACTTATTTACTTGTGTTTTTTAAACAAACATTTTCTACCTATCAAATGTTAAAATCACAGTGCTGAGAGCATGACTGTAGCTTTTAACATGCATTGGTAGAGATGGTAAACATTTTCTTGGTAGCATGAATGACCAAACCACATGCACTGAAATTCCAGCAGTTGTGACCACATGAACATATTACCTTGTGCTAATGATCATGTGTGAGCGATCAGTTGGTAAAAAACATACACTTTTTTCCTTACAAGTATGGACACAAAGACAACAGCTTTCTTCACCTAAGATAAATGAATTGAACTGACAGAACTAAATAATGGACTACTTCTTTCTTTTGGCCTCTTAAAAAAGGAAAAAAAATGAGAACTTCTGAGGCATTGCAAATATGAAGGACAAACAAATTTCCCTCCATCAAAGAAGTCCACAAATTATTTTAAAATCATTTTAAAGCTGTAGACATATGGTGACAATCTAAGCAGGGAGGTCAGTAGTCTCTCTGATTGAAACAGCAGAATCTTGGTGGTGAACAGCAACAAAAGCCCATCAATTACCTGAAAGCCCTATATTCTGTGGAAACCAGGCTCTCAGTCAAGTCCCAGGAGCCGTTTCTTGTCCTTAAAATGAACTGAGCTTTGGGTATGAGCTACAGACTGTGCTGGTTTCTAAACTGTTACATTCTTGTTTTCCATTTCATCTCCTTGCTTTTAACTGTGCTCTAGATTAGGCTTGTTTTCAAAATTATAAACCAAATGAAGTATAAAGGAACCAGGATATCGATTGTTGTTTCTTCAGCTAGTCTCTAATGTAATTCAAATGTTTCTTGTAAAAAAAAAGGGAAGTTTGTGTATAGGACAATAGTTCTAGATAGATCTCAGATTCTCATCCTTCTGTAATATAGTCCATGGTGGGTGAAGTAGTCCATCACCATTACACTAAATAATAGCTTTCAGAACTCCACATATAACTACAGGGTTGATATGCTCAAGAGCTGTAGGTAGCTCTCTAGCACAATTGAGCCATTGACTCTTACTAAGCAGAGCTGATACTACCTGAAATTACAGACCATTTCTGCTTCTGAATCTTGCAGAAACAGCAGAATTATCCCCAAATAGCCCAGCCCAACAAGCAAACAAAGACCACATCGTGCCAAAATGAAGGATTCACTATCAGCCAGGCAGTTGCAGTGGTTGTGCAGCTGTAAAGTCACAGCCCCCAGAGATGCTGCCTCTCACGTATCACAGCTGTGTGAGCCTGCCCACAAACCTCCTTCCAAGGGCCCAGGTTTTTCAGTCTCCTTATTTTTCATTTTGCATTTGTCAACATCTCACTATCCCTCTCTAGGAGGTAGAGGAGCTCCCTTTTGTTTAATGTGATCTGAACGCCTGGGGGCACTGAAGGGGTTAAGTGGAGGAAATTCTTGTCAACTTCAATAGAGAATAAGGCATTTTAAAGGATTTTCTGTAAGAAGAACCCAGTATGTCTGACATCAGAGCCACAGCACATCACAGTGAAGGAGTAAAATTTCTACTTAAAGGGTTTTTTATACTTTCAGAGTGGAAAATATTCATATTGTGGTTTCACACTAAAAATAAATTCTTCCATTCACAGGCAGCAACAGGTAGCTGAGGTTAGATCAAACCACTAGCTTACTAATGACTATGAATTGCAGTATCTATAGAAATGACCAGAATTCAAGGCAGCCTCTAAAATAACTCAGATGAATCATTCTTGAAAAATATTATTCACTCCATAATAAATAGGCTCAGCATAAATGTCCACCACACAAAGCATGCTTTAAGTATTTTTTTAAAACTTAAGACACTGTTGCATGTAAATTGAAATTATCAGTTTTCTACCTTTTGCAGGGGTTCTGCTTTTTTCACAAGTCTGGGAACACTCAAGTGATCCCAGGATCCTAAAGTTAAGTAACTGAATTGAAAGCATTCCTTTTCTACAAGCATCTTGAATGTAATAAAATATAGAACTTATAGTATTATAAATAAGGAATCTGAACTGTCTTGAGTTATAGTGAAAAGTATTGTTCAGTAATGATGCAGAAAGCAAAAAAGCTGATAAAATCTTAAGATTATGATTCTACTGTGCAACATGGGGGTTTTTGGTGGTAAGTTATTGGTCAACCACTGCTCATGGAAATCACCAGAACGTTGCTGTCATTGCTGGCACCAGGTTGATTTACCCAGCTTGTGAATCTGGGCCCAAATTAAATTATTAAAACCCAAAACCTAAAAATCACAAACTCCCCACAATGATAGTAACCACCGTCCTGTAACGCTTCTACATAGTTTTCCAAGGGGTTATATTTTCATATTTCATATCCCATGTTTTCTCACTAAGGCAAGTGTGTGATGTATGACTGCAGGACTGGCAGGCCCTGAAAAGCTGGAAGAAGACTAGGACTGTTAGGAAAGAAAGGCTAAAACAAACAAACAATGGGAAAAAAAATCACTACTACCATGACAACATACCCACCCTACCAAGGAAGCAAATACCAAAACAGCACAAATTTTTCACTTTGCCTTTTTTTTGGTCTCTGATATTTCCTTGTCCCAATAAACCTTATTATACATCTCAGAAATGGTAACCAAGGAGGGCAGGCTGGTTTTTTTCATTGTCATGCATGCTTCATCCTGCCTTCACAAGGGAGGAAAGCAAAAAAAAAAAAAAAAGATGACCAAACCAAAACCACCAAAAAACACCAAAGGAAACAACACCTTTCATACACTCAACATGAGATGTCTAAATCACATGTGGACAATTGCAGGTTTAAGTCACTAAATATAGAAATTTAGACATTAATACTCTGTATCTACTTAGTGTCTGTGCTACTGTGGGACTGAAACTCTAGTAAAATCCCACCAACAGTAAACCCACCAGTCATTATTTCATGGTCATTGCTGCTCATGGTTGGTTTCTATACCACATCACATCTGTGCACTCATCCTTCCTTTTAGCACTCATCCTCTGATGATGTCTTCTCCCAAAGTAGTAATTCTTCCTATCTGTGCATATGCATGGGAGTTGCTATCAGTTGCTTTTCGGGAATTGACAAAGGCTCCAAAAGTTGCCATATTTGTATGATTTGCAATAAGAAAACTAGTATTTTCATCACTTATTTGTCACTGAAAGTACAAAGTCGAAAAAAGCTGTTCTGTCTACTGAACCAACATGCTATGCCTGGGAGACTTCAATAGACAGAGTACATGGTAGGTGCACTCCACTCTGCAGATGTACTCCCTTGGGGTGGGAGAAAGTAGCACCGATCATAGTCTCATTTTAAAACCACAGGAGAATGTTATAGCAAAAGCTGATACTCTGAAAGAGGAATATTGGTCACAGTGAAATATGATAATTCAATTCCTCATTTCCCCTAAGATGTAATTGTGATGTGCACCTTTCTCTCAATCCAATTTTTTATATATATATATATATATATATGTCCAGGAGATATAATGTGCAATGTAGAAATGTAACTATAACAATATTTTGACCATCTTAATGGGCACCTCAGATGAATGCAATGCTAGTACACACAGACACTTCTGTCTGAGAGCAGCTCACTGTACTTTAAGCAGCTTTTCACTCATGAAACTTCAGGTAGTGTTTAGAGCTGATTTAGCAAGTCAAAAAACACTGCACAGATACTATTAGTATGAATGAGCCTATTCCAATTAACCAGACTGACAGCTAAACCAAATGAATACTCACCCTAGACTTTTTTGTAAGAGCTAAATTCAAACTGTTGCAGCTTCAGTATACAAGAATGATAACAGTAAGCTGAAATAAATGGAGAAAGTCTACACACAAGCTTTTATCAGCACAAATCTGTCAGCAAAAAGCCTAACAGCAATCTGTAGCACCCTTAATGGAATTAACCCCCAAAACAGAATCTCTCAGCAAAATCTAAAAGATTGATGCCTAAAGGAAGCAACTACATATATCCTGCAGCAGTGGTAGGAATATATTATCTTAACAGTAGAGCAAGTTAAGTAGGATCAGAATGAAGGTTAAAAATCCTAAACTAAGATAGCTATTCCCTGATTCAAAAGTGTGTGTCATGCAATTATAAACTTTTTTTATTCCCCTAGGCAGCTGGGATTTTCCCAGGATACCCATTCAAGTGTATGTTCAATCAGTACATATTCAGGAATTCACCTCTTGTCTATACAAAGTTTCAAGGAGGTCAAGGAGAATTTTGTCATTGCCTCCAGTGAGGCCAAGCATTTCACCCACCAGTCTTGCAGCTGAAGTGAGGTCTTCGGATAAAAACTATGTGAAATGTAAACAGCACAAATTCTGGACACATTTAATAAACTGAACAGGATATCTTTCCATCTAATATTTCACTTAATTTATCAATTAAAAAAAAAAATTAAAAATGGTTGACACTGATTCTTTTTTCCAAAGCAGAGGTTTAAAGGGGTGAATTGTGACAGTCCTTTTCTCTCCAGCCACATCCTTCAGACTGCATGTATGTAAAAAATATATTTTGCACACACTTAAAATATTTTATAAGATCTGTCCTCTCAGAGGCCAAGCTCAAGTGCAACACTTAACACACCATTTTTTTCTCTATGAAAGTCTGCAAAATCACTCAGCAATTGCAAGGTTCCATAAGCCACCCACTCTATAACCTGGGGACTAAGAGAGCACAGGGCTGAAAGGAAGAAAGAGAGAACACTTTCCATATTTTGGGAAAAGATGAAGTTGTAATGATTACCATGGGAGGAAATTATTTTTTGTAACTGTTTTCTTCAGAGATGTATGTAACTTCCAAAAGCAAGAAACACCACCTCAATTTATTCTTAAAAATCAAGTGCTGAGTCTTACTACAGCTTATGTTTTAGTGAAAGAAAATATAGGAAAAAGTCTGTTTTTATGACTTGTCAGTAGATATTTCAGATATAATTTTGCAAAGAAAAAAAAAGCCATTCTGCAAAACAAACCCATTTTTAAAAGAACTCCTCGCAGTTCCCCACAGTGGAACATGATAGATGCAACATATCAATGTATAATTTTAGGTAACTGAGTGCCCCAGTCACTTTAGCTTTGCAAAATTCTATCAAGTTACCTTGCCAACTACCTTACTCCTTTGAAATAAAAATTAAATAGGTAGCTTCTGTGCAACTAAGTTTCTACTTGGGGATTAGATAGTGTCATCTGAACTCATGAGAATATCTGTTCTTGTAAGTGAATTTCCCTTGAGATGAGATTTGTGGGAGGGATCTCTCCTCCTGGACTGCTAATAAATGTGTCCAAGAACATTCCTGGGCACTATGTTCCCAGGAACATCCCAAAAGGACAGTGTCCATGCTGGGCAACTCCTTTAACCTCTAAAAGAAGGAGCTGCTGGCAAGCTAACTTTTGGGAATGGCTCCTGAAATGTGGTAGGGAGTAACTTGGAAGAGTATTTTTTGGCAAATACTTAACTCACACCAGGCAAAGTCTTAACACTTCACTAGCGTGGGCAATTGCAATCCGCTGTCCAGGAACATTCCCACCTACTGTCAGATTCACGAATAGAGAGGTGGCCAGAAACACTGCTGGCTACTTTCAGACTTTGTACTGCAGCTGCGTGTAGGCAGGAGAGAACAGGCACAGACCTGATGGAAAGTTCACTTTTTATACCATAACCGCTGCCTCCCCCTGACCACACATATTTTAGAATAACTTACACAGTCTTTTCATTCCACGTGGGATGAAGGGGTCTGAGGAAAGCCTTCCTCCCCAAGAACTGTCTTAAGAGTAGCAGGCAGTGGGCAGCTAAGATAACCTTTGCACATCACTGTTTTTGGGGGTTTTTTGGTAACTATGGGATCCTCATGCACTAGTTTTAAAGAATGAGCACCATGTTTCTCCAAGAGAGAAAAGACACTGAGGCATAAAAACATATGCATGATAAACAACTGCATAATCTCCACCTGCAGAGCAGCAGAGGTAGAAGACAGTAAACCTACTGGTGAAAGGTTCAATGCATTCAATGAGTTCTGCAAGAAGGCATTGATGCTTCTCCTTCACTTTACTATTTAATGCAGTTGCACTTAGGTTAAGTTTACAAAGTAAATTCTTGGTCCCTCAACTGCACTCCTTACATATTTCATACTGCTATATACTTCGGAGGAGTGAGTGTGAGGGGGGTGGGGAGAGTGGGGAGTCACAAAACAGCACTTCATCAAATTATCATTCTGCCTAAAATAATCAAACAAAATTCATAAATAAAATGACCCAAAGCAAATAAAACAATTTTTAAATTTCCTCCTCTTTGCAATACTTTATGCAGAGGAAATGAGGGAGAAAAATGTTCAAGTTCACTTTCAAAGTTCACTTTGTGCTTTTGAGAGTTTGTGAAACACCAACATTGACATGTGTCTTACAAGAAACACCACCACTTTAAGTAAATCAGTAATTAATAAAACTGCACTACAGTGGAAGCTGACAAAGGTCTGAGTTGATTTTAAGACCTAAAGTGGAACTGTGTCTAATCACAGTAACAGTTTTAAGTACAACCAACAGTGCAATATACTTACAGTACAACTAATTTTGAAATGTGGATTTCTATAGCCCTGATGTTTGTATTCATTTCTGAAGATGACAGTGGTAAGTTCGGTCATTTAAAAATTTTCCATTTTGATGTGGTTTTCTGAGACACACTATAAGACTATCAATACATTCTTTCATTGGTAAACATAGAAACAACACCACTATTTATGACTCATTCATATACACCGCTTCTTGATCAAAATGAAATGAGGGGAAAAAAGAAAAACTAGAAAAACCCCTTTGTTCAAGGGGGGCTCCCTATTTCTGTAAGGTGGTGATTCTTCCTGATACACCTGTACTGGCTCAGACTCTCCAAGGGAAACTTGTGCCTGCAACCCCTAAATGGAATCAAGTGCTATCTCTCAGGTGCACCAAGTGGTTTGGTAATTATACAGCAGTCTTTCAGGAAAGCAGAGCTCCTCTGATTATACATTTCCTTACCTTTTAGAAACAGATTATCTCCCTTGGCAAGGCCATTTTAAAATGTAATTTAAGCTTTTAAGTATTAAAATATCCATAAATAATCCTACATAATAGCAGACTATGTTTTCAAAGCTTCTGATTATTGGTAACTTCTACTGAAATGGGAACCAATACACTTTAGTCTAGCAATTTAAACATTTTAGCCCTAAGCTTCTGTAATCAGCATGCATAGTTAAGTCAGAGAAAAAAAAAGTTTACTACACCACTCATAAAGAGAAACTTCAGATATGCAGCACAACTTCTCTTGCCTTTTCCCAAGGCTGAAAACACCGAACTCTCACCATTTGAAACTAAATCATTGCTACTCATGTCCAAAGGCAACTACATTGGCTCTCTACTGAACAATCCTTGTGGCAGAGGAACAACAGCAGTTCATGCTTTTTGGGTAGTAAGACTTCTGCTTCTTTTGTGTGAAACACAGTGCCAGTGGGTTAAAACAAAGGGGAACTCTTTAAAGACACATAAAGCCTTCTTGAGTAATAAAAATCATACCCAAACAATGAAAATAAGATGTTTTCTGAAATAATGGATTCAATGTCACATGAATGGAAAAAATATATTTCTGAAAATGCAGGATAAACGCAGCAAGGTCATAGTTTTCTGACCTTGTCCTAAAGTTTCAGGCACAGAATACTAATAAGAAAAGCATGTTTCATCCTCCTCTTTCACCTTTTGTCCTATAAGTGGCAGTAAACCTTTATGTATTATGGCCAGGAAAGGTGAAACAAAGGGATAGGGACCACAAAGAATAAATATAAAAAGAAAAAACTAAGACTAATACACAGGAGTTTCCACAGATTAAAATGGGCAATATTTTTGAAGTAAAAAGTACTATATGTATGTGCACTTTATATGCATGTGCTTTTTTGGGTCAAACTGTCCTGACTTCAATGAGATATTAATTTTTATTTGCAAAATTCCAGTTTAAAAACAGATTGTATAAAGAGGAAAAAACCCAAGTATTATCACTGGTAAAGATTTGGTGTGCTTTGTCACCTGTATCCCACATCTGGTGTGCTGTCTACCTGCAATCCCAATCTGTAATTGATTTATTTGAGATGACCCCGAATGACAAATGCTGACATTTTCAGTAAGACATCTATTCAATCCTATTCATACAGACACTACTCAGTTGAGCGTGCTCTCACATGCAGGCAATTTCTTTCTGGGACTCTGCTCCAGTGACTGATTGAGAAATTAGTCTCAGCAGATGAAATCATTATTACTTGCTGTACCTGCACACATCTAGGAACATCTGAGACAAGACAGACTGTTCAAATCCATCTATCCCAACTGTTAATTCCTAAATATATTTGAATGTTCCATTGTAGAACAGAAATGCATTCTGCTCTCTTCCTGCCACCTGAGCAAAAGCCCTAAGATTTCACTCATCACAAAAATTAATTATGTTGTATTTCGTCAAAAGTGAAAAGGGTAATACAAATAATATTGTACATTTAAATGTTGAGAATTTAGTAAGAAAGTGTAAAAAATCTGTTGTGTTAATCATCACGACCACTTAACTATTGCACTTCTACACTTGGAGAATTTTGGCTTTTGAAGACTGATATGGTAAACATGTTTAATATGTACTCACCTAAATAGGATCTCAAAAAAATCTTGAGGATATTAACAGAGAAATTTCTAAATTTTTCTAAATTTGATGTATTTATTTATAGGTCACATCACACAGAAATATATTTTTTAAAAATGCTATTTGTTGCTGAGGTCAACTGTCAGTCCCATCCTGCAAGTCTCTATACTTGAAACAAACCTTACAGAATTTGTAAGTTAACAGATCAAAACTCTAAAGCAACATGACAACAAATGGAGCGATAATAAGGGTTTTGCTCTCTCTCATTTAATTTTAGACTTCATATCAGCCTAAAATTGAAGTTCTATATGGTGTATATCAAGCATGACTTTAATGGTTATCCTCAAAACCTGTGTATGGAAAATTTTCCTTAATTGGACCTCCACTTTCCTATCTCAAAGGATAAAGTAGGCATGCTTTAATAACATTATCTCAATCCACTTGAAAAGCCCTCTTAATTCTTATTAAAACAATCTAATCTGCTTGAGGCAAGATTTTGGTTTTATTTAGAATACTAAACCTTATCTAATTAAGTGCAATATTAGGATGTTAACTAATATACACAAACCAGCTTTTAAGAGTCCAGTGGGCACACACCCCAATCCATACTAACTGAAGCCTAGACCCCAGTGCCATATTTAGCCCTACAGGCTACACTTCCCCACATTCCTGTTCCCAAGAGTCATACATGCAACCCAAATCCTGGTAATGGCCTTACCTGAGGTGCGGGGGATCCACTATTTATCCTCATTAAGAACCAAGTGGAACGTGAAGACCATTGCTCAATGTCTAAACCAGCTTCAAATTTCACTGTCAACAAGATGTTTTCCCTTTCCCTTAGAACCTAACTAGGTAGACAGAGAACTTACTATACTGCAAAAAGAAAACACACCCACAATTTTAGTATTGGACTTCAGTTAGTAGGACTTTTGAGTTGCACCATCTTTGACTGCTATACTGCTCAGCCACCCCAGTTTTCCAGTTTCACCTTCAGCTTTCTGTAAAGTTATCTTTGGCTGAAACATAAATCACTGTAAAGACAGGGCTTGTCTTCAGTTTGGTCAAGTTCATCCATACAGTGAAAACACTGGATTTACTGTCTATTGAAATCACTGGGATTTGGGGTTTCCAACATATAGCCTAAAGGTCAAAGATATCACTAATGTTTGTTTTCATCAGCAAGACTAGCCCAGAACAGCTTGGGCATAAGCACTGTACCTAGTTCAAGAACTACATTCAGTGAATGGAAACACACAATGGTTATCAACCCCTTCAAGAACAAAAATGATGAAAAGACCCCATAATTAAATAATAAAAATCTCGGTTTATCAGCTGCCAAACACAATCTGACATATATACTCCAATACTCAGTTACAGTATACTGATGTGCTTTAAATATGGATAAATTACTCATGTAACATAAGCCACCTTCTTTTTGGCAAATTCCACTCAGAAAGCTAAATATATACTGTTCTTCTTTGTATACCAAAGTATCCAGCCAGCTGGTGCAGAAGGGAAAGAAAACCAGCTTACATTCTTCACCAGAGAGGTAAGGAAAAAAAAAGGAGAATGAGAACAAGCACTTTTTAATTTCACTTGATGATTGATAACCAATACACACAAACACACAGTGTAAGATTTTTGAGTACTATAGACCTATGTAAAATCATCCAAACACCAGATCTGAGATGAAAATTAAGGGGCAAGAAGACAGAACATTTACTCAATGCTCTGGTTTTCAACTTTTAGTGAGTTCTTAATTTATTAGTAATAACTTGTTTTTCTTGGAGGGAGTTCAGAAAAGGCTGGGAGACTTTTTTAAGCACCAGCTTAAAAATACTTACAACTATTCTTAAAAGCCAGCTTAAGAAATGTATAAATAAAATTGAACATTAAGACATCTAAACTTGGAGACACATGCTCAGAACAGGAAATGATAGTTTGTTAATAAAGAAAGGTAAATCATTCTCTAGGCTTCCGGTGGGAAACTTGGCAGGGAAAGGATTTTGACCTCAGTGGAAGGTAACTGCCACAAATGACAAATCAAGCAACTTTTTTCTTACAAGTGAAGCAAATATTTGACATAAGGCTGGACTGCATTCAGATCTATCATTCCCTGTGGCATGTTCTTCTACCTTTAAAAAATAATCCCAGAAGCTTTTTGTATTGACCATATCAATTACCTTTCTTTTCTCCTCCTCTCTCTCACTGAATAAAGCCATGCAAGCCTAACATTTTTTGTGGATGATTACTTATTTCCTATTTGAAGCACAAAAGCTCATCACTTATAGAATAGGTCAAGCTTTCAGTGCCTATTAGTCTTAGTCTGGAATGAATTAATGCATTTTCCCATGTTCCTTTTCCTTTTCTGTTGTAAGAACAGTATATGGGTCATTTGTGCAAAGAAAGGGAGCAAAAATCCTGCATTGTTTTCAGGTGAAGAAGTAAACAACACCAAAAGAATACACTTAAAATATCTCTTCAGTTTTAGGCTCACTGTGACTATAGCACTGTGAAGTTCGCAATTAGAAGTATCAATTCTCCCAACTCAAAACAATAAATAGGGGGAAAAAATGACAAGTAGCCCAGTTTAATTTCAAACGTTAATATATTTTCTATTTTATAGTGAACATATGCATCGTTCACCCCTTATTTGCAGCAACTATGACGTCCTCATAAACAGGGGTGACATTTGTAAGATGCCTCTTAAAATAAATATTTCTTTTTATAAAATAATAAAACTTCAAATAAATATTCTTTACACTAAACAATATGTTGAAAAAATTAGAAAATAAAGGCTGAATTTTACTGTAACTGTACAATATACATGAAGTCCAAAGGGAAATCAAAGTCTTGTAATAGAAGGTTTCCATAAGACAAAATACAATCTAAAAACATACTGATTGATTCACATTCTTCCGAATGTACAACATATTAGTATAATATTTTGTGACTGTGCCATGTCTTATGACAGCACTTACTTTTCACAGTTGAAAATATTATTGTATATACAAAAATATAGCACATTATCTCTGGCAGAAAACAATGAAAAAAAAGGAGTCGTTTGCTAATTTACAAATTTTGCAAGTACTATTCACAAACAATAGAGTTGCCTAGGAGTGTCTGTGTTGCTTTAGCTTATGCAATATGTGGGTCACAATGTACTGCATCCCTTTTTTTCCCTGTATGCCACTAGCTGGATTCTAACAAGCGTATCTGTTAAGATGGCACACACACAGAAAAGCATTTCACTGCAAACAGCAAAGTACATCCCCAACCCTTCTACTACAGTGCCAAGACCATAGCTGCTTAGTTGGTTGCATATGTACGTTAAAATAATAATCCTTGTTACTTTAGTATTTCTGGCTAGTGATGCTATGTTGGCTTTTCAAAGTTCCTGGGGGGCACGCTGGGCACTTTGCAGCAAACGGTGTTGGAGTGTTTACAGCGGCACCCAGGCCGATTTACCCGGTCGTAACAGCCCTGGCACAACTTAAGGCAGCCCTTGGCTGGTAGGTAACACCACAAGCAAGGCAGAAAGAGGGACACTACACCCATGGCGGACCATCTAGTGCAGCAACGTGACTGACTGCAGGAGCAGGGGTTGTCAGCACAGTTGTCCTCGTCATCGTTAGAGCAGTGATAGAAGAGGCCCTTCACACAGCAAACGCAAGTCCCGTAATCAACCACGTTCTGGGCTGAGCAAAGACACTGCTTGTCACAGATCCAACATGAGGGGAGGGTCCTCGGATAAGTGCACTCTTTACACTTACACTTCCCACAGTCTTCACACCTGTAGCTGTGTGCTCCCAAGTCTTCTTTGCTCAGTGGCTTCAGCTCACTAGACTTGAGCTCAGACTTGGGCTGCATTCGGACTATTCCATCAGCAACCGGCCCCGAAGATGATCCTAGAAGTCTCTGTTCTGATGAATTACTGCTCGTACTTGTCCTCGTACTGCTCCGTGAACCTGTGCTGACCGTGCTGATGGATCGCGACAGAGGCGCTCGAGGAGATGCTTGCGTTTGCGTGTGCTGGATCCGGCCAAAATGACGAAGCTCGGGCAAACCATGGGGCCTTTCATTTTTGGGCTGGGTCGTTACCCGAGGAGCAGACTTGACCCCTGGTCGCGGAGCCACCGTAGGTCCCTCTGTGTACTCATTCGTGTTTCGGATGGCTCTGATCTGGTCCAACGACAGGACGTGAACCTGCTGCATCAGGACATCCCGCAGGTCGGGCTCCCCGTGCGGTCTCCCACTGTCACGCCGAGCCTGTAGTAAGGGCTGCGACCCACTGCCGTGCTGAGTCTCCATCAGTGCCCGGAAGCTTGCTCACCCCGGCAGGCTTAGAACACATCTGAAATCCTGGAGCGACAAAGACAGGATTCACTATTGCAACACATCTCACGCTTTCTCCAGCAGCCCTTCAAGCCTGCAGGACCCCACAGCACCACACACAATCAAGTAATGCATCACCCATTAAAAAAAGGAGTCACATCTGGGACAAGAACACGCACTGGTCAGCTGAGTGCACTTCCCTTGGCCTGTTCTGCCTAGTGCTGTGGAGAGCTTAAGGGGATTCTTTCCTAGGACCATGTGGCTTAACTTGTGGCTCTAGAAAGTCTAGGTATTACTCCTGCTAACTAAAGCTTCCCAGGTCATCTTCTGGTTAGACCATGGCCTTTAAAATGATTACATTTCAGCCACTTGAAATGACACTTCTTTTCACATTAGGCAACTGAAAACCTTGTATTAAAGAAAACACCCACCCTGCAAGTATTCAGCAAGTGTAATGTGACCTGCTGATGACAGACATATAATTCTCCAATTTTGTTTAAAACTGGATAATATTTTGGTAGGCTAGTCTCTTTACACATTAAACTTTACATGATGTAAATAGGAAATTTTAGTTTAATACCAATGGCCCCAAGAAAAACACTAAATAGCAATAAAATGTTTGAGGTTAGACATTAAATGAGTTAGTGCTACCAAAAACTTCAACAGCACAAGTAAAAATATCTCTCTCCAGTATTTTAGTGTGTGTCATACTGGTGCACACCACTGTGATTGTTATTTTAAGGCTCAATACTACAAAAGCAATGCTACCAGAGTTGTGGGGGTTTTTTTTCTAATGTGTAAAAAAATCCATAGACTACATTTCAAATTGTAAATATTACCAAGAGTGGCTTGTGGGACAGATGACTGCATAATATAATCAAATAATGCCAGCATCCAAAAAGTCTACTTGATTGTGAATACTACTTTAAAGGATCATTAACAACAAAGTAGAAATGCAGACTTTAGGATTTAAATGAAAACCCAGTAAAAGACACAGAAGATGAGAACTTGTTAATAACTTCCACACTCAAATAGGCATAGGTTTCAAGTACTGCCCTCTGAATTAGTTAATATTTGTTTTGCCTTTATCATATCTTAAAGTGGCTCCAAAATCCAATTACCTATACAAAAATCCAGAACAATATTTTACAATTAAAACCAAAGCAGGAACTAAACTTCTTACAAGGACCACACAATGTCTTCAATTATACCTAGAAAGAGCACCATAGTGTTACTCTGTACACATCAGTTACCAACAATAATACTGTACCGCAGTACAATAAAATATAGCCAAACAGTTTAACAATGAGTATCTTAAGACACTGTCTTTATTCTAACATCAATGCAAAACATTTAACCTTTTAACTCTTGGCTCCCTTCCTTCAAGTGTTTTTTCTAAAAAAAAAAAAAAAGTATATAGATATATATATAAAGAACCAGCTAACCTTCTAAATTTTAAGAGTGACCACCTATTTTAAATATTGCCAGATCCTGGTTTTGGACACAGAATGTATGTTATGGTGTCCATCCCACACCCCCCCCAAAAAAGAAAAAAACAAAAAAGTCTCTCAAACTTGGCTTAAAGCATTGCTTTTTTTTTTTTTAATTAAAACTTTTGCTATATCAAAAGTTTCAACCAACAGACTAAGCAGATGTTTCCCTCATTTGAAACTATCTGGAGATAAAAAAGAATAGAAAATAAAATGCTTTCCCCATCACTGAGAAAAACTGGCAGCCTTATCTGCCCTCCACGTCCAGGTTTCCACCAGCCCCAGCCAGCCTAGAGGATACGCCGGATCAACCCCTGCCTCTCCAGAAATGACAACCCACTGCAAAAGCAAAGCTGACCCTGACCTGAAGGCGCTTCAGACGACCCCAGGCTCGGTGGCGGAGTCCCCCTCAGACGCCAAGGTGGGAGCTGGAAAAGCAGCCTCCGGTCTCCGTTCCCCTCCCCGCCTCCGGCTCCATCCCGGGCGGGGGGCGCGCAGCAGGTGGGAGGCGACTGCCCCTCGCCCGCCGGAGAGTGCAGACAACCTGGAGATAACCAGGAGACATCCTCTGGGCTAGGAGGTGGGAGGGGGCTGCTTCAGCTGCCTTATCGGAAAGTCAAACCCATGTTTCCTTTTAACTCTTCCCCCCTGCCCTCCCCCAAGAGATGCTGAAGGAGCTTCCCCTCCCGGGAAGTGCCAGGCGCCCTGCAGACGGTGCAGACAACACCTCCGGGACAGCTGGGCAAAAGGCAGATTACCCCCTCTCGCCTTGCCCTAAGCACCCATTCAACTTCACAAAGCCAGCCGCTGGAAAAGCTCCTCTTATTTTACGCATATTCTGCAAATTGCCTGACCTTCAGCCCGCCCCGCTCCGCCCCAGCCCAGAGGGACCCAGAAGGCATTTTCAGTGGGGCATCAGGCCGAGCGGGGTGCTCCCCGTTTCTTCTCTCCTTGATAGATCCGCTAATAAGACAGGATGCAAAGAACCAGCACATTTATTTGCAAATCTACATTTGCCCGAAAATCCTTACGGGAGGTCACGTCTCTCCCTCCTCTGACCAAGTACTTCTCTCCTTTGCATCCGCCAAGAGCAGAGAAGCAGATTTGCCTTTTTGTGTGTGCATGTGTGTGATAACATGATTCCCCACTTCTAAGAGCCAAAGTCCACTCTCACCGAACTCAAGTGCCAGGATTGGTAACTTTTCCGAGCTGGGCTTGGCAAAAGGGTGAGCGAGGGGGACGGGTTTCGCGTTCGGCACACTTGGGGAAGTTTAAAAAGCGAGGGGCTTCTTGAGTGCTGTGGAAAAAACCCGTGTCCCGCTGGCCGGGGAAAGGCGAAGCCTGAGGGAGAGAAGTCCTCTGCCCGTGAATTTCTGTTTTGTGGCCGGAGCCTGTGCAAGGCACCCCCACCCCCATTCCCACCGCACACACACCAACCACCTCCTCTTCTTTCAAAGTGCTTTGAAACCCCCATTAAGGGCCGAGTGTGTGATCAGACTATGGATTAGGGCAAAAGGGACTTTACCATCGGGGTGGGGCAAAGTGACACACAAATAGCTTGCTGAAAACACCAGCAACTTTTTTTTTTTTTTTTTGTGGGGGAAGGGGGGTTGTTACCAAGTAAACCCACCAAAAAGGAGAAAAAAAAAAAGAAAAAAAAGAAAAAATTATGGCTTTTCCTTCCCCTCCACACATGCCCTCTGCATAGAAGAACCCAGGGAAAGATTTTCCTCGTCTTACAGATCGAATTAATTTCATCACAGGAGAAATATCTAAGCGTACACACACACACACACACACACACACACACACACACACACACACACACACACACACGCATATATTTGTACCAGACGTGCACTCACTTCCGAATCGCACGGATCTCCTGACGCCACTACAGACAGGCGTAAATCACCCACTGAAAGGCGGGTTGCTTCTTCTCCCCCAAGACCGGGGGACAAACAGCCCCGACGCTCGCCAACCGCGCTGCGCCCTCCCTTCACCTCCTCCCGGGGCTTGTCGGAAACCCACGCGTGCCCAGCGAGGCAGGAGCGCACAGGACCTCCCGTGCCCGGCTCCCCGCAGCAGCGAGAACATGCCGGAGCTGTGTCTCCTTCAAGCGCACCCCCCGCCCCGCTCGCAGCCCCCGCAGGCATTCCGGGACGCCCGCGCAGCCCTCTGCCCCCCGCGCAGCCTTCCGCACCCCCGGGGCACCCCGGCGGGGCACCAAACGCGGCGCAGCCCGCAAACCCCAGCGGAGCTCCCCCCACCCCTCCCCGGAGAGAAACCGCTCCGAAATCCCACCTCCAGCTCCTCTCTGAGAAAGGAAAAAGAAGGGAAGGGAGGAGAGGGAGAACCTGTACGAATGGAAAAGGGATCGGCCTCAAACATTTCCACGAGTTTTCTTGGAGCAACCAAGGGGAGGGGGGGACGACGAGGTTACTGAAAAGCTTGTTTTGCAAAGAAGGAAAAGGCTCTCACCGTGATCGCGGCGCTGCACCAAACCCCTCTCTCTCTTGTATTTTCTTCTTCCTGCGGTTTGCAAATAAATCCAGCCCTAAAGCAAAAAAAAATTCTTTTCCAAACTCTGCTTTAGTCCAACTTGCAAATTAGAGTAAGAATGATAACCATGTAAAAAAAAAAGTCCAGAGCAAAGTTAGGTGCCTCTCCCCAGATCGATTATAAATACGTGTGTGCGTGTATATACTATAATAATAATAACCAAAACACCTCTCCGGATTGGGGTGGGTTTTCTTTGCTCCTAAAAAGATCACTCAGTCTTACACACACACACTTTCCTTTTTTTTCCCTCAATGAACAGGAGGCCGAATCGCCAACACCAAGTCACTGTTTTTGTTGCTGTTGCAAATTGATCAAGAGGAAAGGGAAAAGCCAAAGAAAACAAAATAAAGTGGATCTAAAATAAAATCCCAGAGCTTTCTTCCACTGAGCTCCTCCAAAAAAGCAGCTTGTGCAATGTAGCCGTTCTGCTGAGAAGCTGCTTGCTGCACGCTCCTCTCCCCTCTCTCCCTCTTAGCTTTCTCGCTCCCTCTGCGAGCGTGTGTGTGTTGCAGGCAGCTCTGTGGTTTGCAATCGGGGGGGGTGTTTTGGGAGCGCAGCGGATTTGTGGTGGTGGTTGTTGTTGTGTGTTTGGAGGAGGTGGAGGAGGAGGAAGATTTGAGATCTGAGCTGTAGGGGCTCGGCGTTTTTCTGCTCGCTCGCTCTCTCCCTCTCTCTCTTTTTCTTTCCGGAGGAGGTAGGGTGATCTCTCTGCAAAAGCAGCAGTAAATGGCGTCATGTGGATCTGAGGAGGAACAGAGCAGTTGTTGTCCCAGAGGATATATCGCATCCGGTCCCAGCTCATTGGCTCTGCGGGGCTACATTCACTGGCGCTCCCAGCGCCCTGCCAGCACTCTGAGCTGCGGGAGGCATTCAAAAGGGCAGCGCTGCCGCCGCCGAGCCAGCCCGGCGGCCCCGGCCCGTTCGCGGTGCTCCCCGCGCTGCCGGGGCCTCGCCGCAGCCTGTGCTCACGGGAGGCTGCTCCGTGCGCGCTCTCACGCCGCTCGGGGTTGCTTTTGTGCTCGTGTATTTACTCAGAGGCAGGCGGCGATAGGTTTGCAGGGAAACCGAAGGGAACTCGCTTCTCGCGGGGAGGAAGGCGTGCTCTCCTCGCCGCTGCGGGCTTTCGGGAGCCCCGCGTCCAAGTGCTCCCCGTTGCCTTCCACCCGTTTTTCTTAACCGAGTGGAATAAAAGTTTACACTTTCTGCCCTTCCCCTCCCCCCCTTCGCCCTTTCCAGCCGCCGGTCGCCGGCCGCGCGGGGAGCAGGAAGGGTGATTACTTGGGGCATTGTCCCGCGGATTAATGCGATTAGGCGGCGCGGAGGGCGCCCCCGTGCCCGGGCGGGAGCGCGGAGCGGGGCCCGCGGGGCGGGGGAGCGGGCGCAGCTCCCCGCGCCTCGGGCGCCTGCCCGCGGGGTGCGCGTCGTCCCTGGCAGCAGCGGGGTCCCCTCGCCTGTGCGGGGGTGGGGGAGAGCTGGAGGCGTGGGGGTTTTTCTAATAAGTTAAAAAAGTCCTGCAACCCGCCCCCGCCCCCCCACTTTATTTCAGTCAGTTTCCATTCGTGCGGGGGACACGGTCTGCGAGCAGCCCGCGAACGTGACTGTTTGTCTTCTGGGCGTTTCCTGACACGGACACAGCTCGGTCCTTTGGTACGAGCTGGAAGCACTGACGGGGCCACTGTGGCTGCTTGGCCGCGGGCATCTTGCGCCGACGCGTATTTGTACGCGTAGCCCGTCGCCAGGCAGGCATGCACCGAGCACGAGTGTTCCCGTCTCACGTGTGGCACTGCCTAAAATACACCCGGTGTGTAAGGCAGTAACGCGCTGCGCTATTCGCATGGACAACCCTTGGTGTAAAGCCCCAGCCAGCCCTCTACTTCTCGAGGCGATTTCGCAGGCACTTCCTCTCCTACACCTGCTGGTCACCGCTCTGCGGAGGGGGTGGTCATTCCCCATAAAAACGTGTAAATAAAGAGGGCTGTGTCTTCCACGGACAGCGTTCGGGTTTTCGCGGTTTTATGCGCAAGTGTTCGTTCTTCCACGATAATACTCTGAACCTGCAAACTGTTTTCCATACTTGGTTGGCAATAAGGTCAGCCGGAGTTAAACGGGGCTCGCTTCTTTCCTTTCAAGCGGGTTCCACCGCTTCCTAGCCCGCACAGAACTGCTGCAGCCCGGCCGGCCGTCCCCTCCCCATCCACTTCGACCCCCGGCCCCGCAGACGGAGCGCTCTCCCCCGCGGGGCGGGAGCTGCCCCTCTGCTGGAGCCGCAGCCCGGTGGGGCTGGGTTACCCTCGGGGCTCCGGGGAGCGGCGGTGGCGCGGCCGCTCTCCCCGCCAGAGGGAGCGCGGCGCCGGGGCGGGGGGCGGCGGGTCAAGCCGGCTCCGCAGGGGCAGCAGCCCCGGCGCCGGGCAGCGCCGGAGGGAGCCGCGGGCCGTCCCTGAGCTTCCCCGCGGGAGGGGGCACCCAGCGGCGTGGCGTCTCCATCAGGATGAGCCGAGCAGCGACATGAGCATCCTCGGAGATGTGCCCTGTGTGTAAGCTGCGCGCTGTCAGCAAGGCAATCCACTGTATTCAGCTGTGAGGGACAAGCATGGGTTAAAATATCCGGGGAAGAGAAGACACGGTATTCTCACCGTAGGAAGACAAAAATCCCTTCCTCCCACATAGCACAGTCAAAAATAGGTTAAGAACTCTTTGTGAAAACCTATACACATGGGAAAGGTCTGTTAAATTATTTATCGGGGTTTATACTGAGTACATAAACAGTGTTTTAAACAGGAAAGTTCATAACACCATTTTAAAATCTGTCGGTCACTAGTGCAATCAGCAATTTTCCACACCAGTTCTCAGCTACAGGTGTATACACTTTATTTAGAGGGTAGTCTCAAAGAGAGATCTGAAAACAGTGAAGCTATTTTTATTCGCAGACCCAGTCATGTATGCAAAATGGTGAAGCATCAATGTCTTATAGCTCAAAAACAGCAAAAAAAAAAAAAAAAAAAAAAAAAAAAGAGCCAAAAATAAAACCAGCAAAACCCCCAAGAATACAGCATCCTAGTACTGATGAGTTTGAAAGAGAGGCACTAAAGCTGCAAAGATTTGTGCACTAACTGGCACACAGTTAAACAGTGCACAGTTCCGCAAAAATTAAGTGCGCTCTTTTTTTGAGTGTGTGCTTGTGTGTGTTTGTGTCGGAGCCTCAATGCTGATTTCTCAGAGTTTTAATCTGATGTTACCTTGGAACCAGTTTTTGGAGGATTACATGTGTCACTCATATTTCACATTTCTTGTCATGGAGAGTGGCTTAATGCATGTGATTATGTTTCCCCTAGCGGTTTGCTGTAACCACTGCATGATTTTGGGGTTTTTTGCTTTTAACCCAAGCAGACCTTGTTTTTTGAGATGAAGTTCTGAATTTATTCTCAGCAGAGAAATGTAAGTGTTGTGTATATATGTGTTTGTGCACACACCAACATATGCATATATTTATATGTGTATAGGTGTTGTATGTTCACGATATATTCCAACAGTCGCAATTCCAGTGGCTTCAGGTGAAAAGTCAGGCACAGACATTTGAAAAGTGTATGACATGACAGAAACACATCTGAAATAGCTCAAACTTTTCTGCTTCATCCTGAAATTGTTGCACAAGTTTTAACTTGATTCGATTTTCAGATCAGGGCCTGAAAACAAGTAGTTTCCTCCTTTACTTTGGAAAGGAAGGGAAGTTCATTCATAAGGAACTCTTCCTGCAGCGGAATGAAAGTGCAGTATTTTGCTGACTTTGAGAACATTTCATGCATTATCTCGTGAGTTAATGCAATTATATGGGAATATTGATTCTGCACATCCTAAAAGGACTAAGTTTGGCTGCACATTGCTTCTTAATGCCCAGAAGTTCTGTAGAAACTTAAACCTTTAATTGATTATCCTCCATGTTTGTGACTCTGAATAAGCTAAAGTACATAAAAGAATTATAGAGCTTTTTAAAAGTGATTACCTGTAAAGCTTTTTTTGCCTACTGATATTTCGTTGAGGTTCTCAGGGCAGATAAGACCACTTAGATAAATCATAGAGAGAAAGAGAGAAGTCAAACACTGCACTGTAAACAGCTGGTCGTATTTATAAAGGAAATTATGTCCTTGAGTGAGTTCTGTTAGTTTTGCTTTTGCAATTTTTAATGTAGTTTACCTGAAGGAAATCCTGGAATTTTATTTGCTGAGAAGAGGGGGAAATGAACATTGCCTTCTGGGAATGCAGTCTGATGGGATATGTGAAAGGTAGAATTAATAGCTGCCACTCTCTTTGGGAATGCACATGCTCTGTAGCTGCTCAGAGATAGAGTCTCCTGCTTTTAGTGATGCTCAGATCTTCTGGGATTAAACTACTATTTTCAGATCTAGCTCATGATAGACACCTTCCTTAAAGGTGATATAGGTCAGATCCTATGTAACTTTGTCTCATCTGGTGATTGCCCTGGTATACAAAGGGACAATTGCCAGAAGAATATTTTCTTGTTGAATACCAAATATACTTACGTAAACTTAAAGAATAAACAAATCCCTTTCCTGATCCTTCTGAAATTATACTGAAGGATATGTACATTTAGTACTTGTACTATAATGTGGAGCTTTTGCATGTAAATTGTTCTAATAAAGCTAGTATGCTCTTTGATGTGTCATTCAATGTTATTTGGTTATATTTGTGTCCTTGATAAAATCAGCATTGGGTTTTTGGAATCCAGCTTTATAAACCTTTCTAGCTTGTACAATGCATTTTATAATTAATTCTCTCTTCTGAAATACCTTGAGACCAAACGTCCAAAAGTGGGACAATTTGGTGTGGATGGGACTAAGTGCAATTTATTTGATAAACTGGTATTAAGCAGGCTTTTTATGGTGTATATAGTGTATTTGTTTTTGTTAGGGTATTCCTCCTAACATTTTTGACTTTTTTGGTAGAAGTAATCATGAGAATGACAGCACAGACAAACCTTGTCTGTTAGTGTTTGAAATACTGCATTTTGTAGATTTGTTCAGTTAGAGGCTAGATAACACTGGGCGTGACTATACTAGAATTTTATGCAAAATCAACTTATTGCCTGTTAAAATGTTAATAAGTGCTAGTTTGGGAATTCCCAAAATATTTTGTAGCAGGATGCAGACATTTGTGTGTTGACCTGGGATTAAAGTGACTCAGAAGAAATGGAAGAGATCAGTGTTAGAAGTTATGGGAAATTCGAAAGAAGGTTTTATGAAGAGACTTGTCACATCTCTGCTGTGGTCTGCAGCAGTAGTTTTCAAATTTTTTCAGTCTGTAGACTTTTTCTATGCTTTAAAAGAAAAAAAAAACATAAGGGAAGCACAGACTTATTTTAGAAAATTTTAAATTATGAGACCTCCCATTTAGAAGTAGTCCATAGGAATTCACAGATCAGAGTCAGAAAACCACTGATGTAGAGATACCCCAACTAGCTCTAAACTGCAATGTAGTAGAAAGGTAAATGAGTATCTTGGGTATTGTGAGCAGTGGAGTTGGAAGAAGACAGATGCCTGCTCTTCTCAGAATTGCAAGGTAGTCTGCATGACCTCCATGCTGTGATGGCCACTCTGCTCCCAGAACATAAAGTATTTTTCAGGAGGTAGAAGCTGGAGTTCAAAAAATACCCCAAGAGATTAAAAAATGGTAACATAAGTCTTGCAAGTCAGTCAAGGCATATATACAAGTCAGATGTACAGATTTTGCTGCAAACAAAAGGAAGCAGATTGAGCAAATGTTACAAAAAAAAAACAACCTGTCACGTTTATCGTATTTACTGAGATTATGTTTGTTTTCCTCAGTTGTGAAAGATTTGTGTTCATCTGAGTGGCATACAAGCACATTCTAAAAGCAGAGGTGACATATGCAGGACAGAATGATTTTCTGGAGACTAATGAATTTTTTACAAAAAGGAAAATAAAAACTGGTGTTTCCCCATCACTTGACTCAAAATCAGAACACAATCAAAATAAAATAGTCTATATGGTTGCATCGATTCAAAAAATTTAAAATTGTGAAATACTCTGATCCTGCTGACTGTTTTTTTTTTTGTTTTGTTTTGTTTTGTTTTGTTTCTGATTATAATGGCAATATCAATGACAATAATTAAAATGCTGAATATTCTATCACAGTTTTCTCCACAGATCTCAAACTAGTTTTCAGGAGATGTTGCTATGCCCATTTTAGAGGTGAGAAAAAACAGGGGAGAAAGAAAGAAGTAACTTATCTCAAAAGAACTAGGACTCTAAGGCCCCAATCCAGTCTCTGTGCTGTGTACATGCTGCTTCCCATGGAGGCCCAAGGTATGGATTTCCTTGTGACCTCCAGAGCCTTTCTGCCCAACCAAAATTTCAGAATCTGTGTCTAATAGAATCAGAACGCCTTAAAAAAAGAGTATGAACTGTTTGACAATTATGTTGAGACAGAAGAGGACAAAATGTTTGATTATCTAAACAAGGTTATCTCTGCAGGAGCATCCACTCCCACCCCTTGATTAAAGAGTTCCTCTAAACTTCCATCTCTGCAACTGGTGTAGTTAGTCCTATATAATTTGTGGTTTTGCAATCATCTTTTTTTGTATTTTAAGCACGTCTATAACTTTCAGAAGTCCCTTAGAAATTAACAGAGAAGTTGAATCTCGGAGCTTTTCCTCCTAAGCAAGGCCCTGACTCCTTCTGGAGCCTGAGTGAAAGTCTGATGTGCTCCAGGCCAGGGAGGGGATCCAGCTGTCCAGAGCAGCTCCAAGGATGGTGCTCTAATTAATGAAAGTTAAAGGAAGCATTGGAAATTGTGTTACAAACATAGACAATAAATCCACCGCATCTGACAGAACAAGCTTGCAAAATAAGCCCACTGGAAAACTTCCTTCATTCTTGAGGTTAAGTGTTTAAACCGTTTAACATATTTTAAGTTTTCTTATTGTTGCTTACTCACAACGCAATTCAAATTGGCATAAATTATATCCACTTCTGATGGTTTACGTTGTGTCAAAGCAGTTGTGTTTTCCAAAGTATGTGCCATTCAATTTCTGTTTTCTTTCTTAGCTCTGTAGATTTGTTTTCTCCACGGGGACAGAAATTATGGCTCTATCAAATCCGTTTTAGCTAAGGAAATTTCTGTTAATGCCTTATTCAAAATCCCACTGCAGACAATAGAAATAAAGGCAACAAACTTTATTTAGTTGAATAATTTTTGCATCAGGTAAAGTTTGACTTCTGTGAAGATAAAGTCTTTGCAGAGTTAGAGAATATATGTAAATATATGTCTAAATTAGACGGTCAATATGTAAAATTATATGTACGGATGGTAGATGCTGGGCCACAGCCCGGGCTAGCAGTAGTACTTTCATGTTTGGTCGAAGCTGGAGTTTAAACTGCAAAGGCAAAATCTTAATTCAGCCCAGCTTCAAACCCAAGGATTTTTTCTGCAGTAAAAAGGAATAGGAGAGGGAAAACATTTTCTCTGTGGTGTGGGGGCGGCAGGAGGGAAGAGAGCTGCCTTTTGCTGAGACCTTCTCGAATTTAGCATTGCAGAAGCTGGTGCTGAAGGCAAATCAATGAAATAGAAACGGGAATTTCCTCAGCTCTCCTTCCTGCTTCTGTCTTTGCCCGTCTCACCTTTTGAGAACCTGATTTGTATTTGTATACATGCGTGTGATCCCGATTTCTTTGTTTGCCTTTTCACACAAGCACTTTCACCTACATCCCCCTCCCCTCCCTTCCTCTCATTTGGCAGCCAGTTGGGCTTCTTCCTGCCTTGAATACCGCATTCCCTGGTTATTCAAGCTCAGTCATTAGCACCCTGTCCCCCCACTGAAATTATGAATGAAAAGCCTTGTTGTTCTTTACAAATAACTCGGGCTTCCTCAGTCAGTCAAATTCAAATGGCAGTGACTGCCAGACAAAGCGCCTGTATGATGGACAGTCCTCTCAGCAAGCCATCAAGGCACACAGGAAGTTTTTAAAGGCACAATCTAGGTAGCGCAGCCTGGGCGTTCCCCCCGGGCGCGGGATGGGAGGCGGGGATGGGGGAGCGGGACCGGAATGGGGATGGGGATGGGGATGGGGATGGGGAGATGGGGATGGGGATGGGGATGGGGATGGGGATGGGAGCGGGGATGGGGAGCGGGGATAGGGATGGGGATGGGGACGGGGATGGGGATCGGGAAGGGCAGCCGCTGCCCTCCCGCCCCGCTCCGCGCCGGCAGCTCGGGGCTGGCCCGGCGACACCTCGGGCACCTTGTCCCGGCGGGGGCGGCGGGCTCCGAGCCGCGGCACAGCCCCCCGCCGCCCGCACATTGTTCGCCGGCCCCTTTCACAACGGGGGAAAAGGTAATTGACAGCCCCATTGTCCGCCCCGGCCCCCCGCGGCTTTAAAACACTCCGGGGCCCCAGTCACACGTTGTCAATGGGAGCTGTCGGAGGTGACGAGTGAAGAAGGGCTGTTCAGGAAACAGTTTGAGCCCTTCAAGTGGACAGGCCTCAGTGACTTCTCCGGCACTCCGGCTGCCACAGGCAGCCCCTTCAAAAATAACCTTAAAGCAATAAATCATACATGTTTCCTGCACTATACAAGGAACAGCTGGTTATTTTTCTGCACTTCCCCTCCTCCCCCCCCTTTTTTTTTAAAGCCTAAAAATTATTTAAGCACAGGAAATCAAGCATGTCAAAGTTTGGCAAAGCAGTTTGGGTGATTTAGCAATTACAACACTTCTTTCTCTATTAGCCAATCCTTGGGCTTTGACTTTTTATCTCCTCGTTTCCACTGGTTTCCGCATCTGCTCCGATGACTGGGGTAACGCATCTCTTGCCTTCCACACAGCAAGGGAAGCGATCTGCATGGTTTGCAAGGAAAAGCTGTTCACTCTGATTCTTCTCTTTCACAGGAGCTCTGTATCCTGGAGTTCAAAAAGATGTAATGGACTTAGCCCATCGATTTATTTAGGAACAAAACCCCTGAACCTGAGAGTTACTGAAATGTCTCATCATAGGCAAGTCTGGACCTCTGTACTTTACTTAGTGCCCTTAACGTTCTGATGCAGGCAGTGTTGATGCATAACTGCACATGATGCATCGTATATATGTGTGCACAATAACGTGTTGGATGCATTAAATTTTAAATACAACTGCATTTTTTAAAATTTTTTTTTTCCTGAGGCCTCTGCCACCTCAGGTTCTGTTGCTGCAGCTGGATCCACACAGGCCAGCATTTGTGTTTGCATCAACCCCCTTTAGGAGCCCACCTGCCTGGATCTGATTTCAGTCTTGGAGCTGTCATTTCCTGCCATCACATGAGGTAGTTAGTGCATGCTAACTAACTAAAATCCAGATCTGTTAGACTTAGTGCTGCCATTTAGCAATGCCCAATTCTGCCAATATATTCAGTGCTTGGAACTGATGATACACTTAGGAAATAAAAAGCAGGGGTCAAATATTCTTTGCAATGTTCTGCAATGTTCATACACTGTGACTAAAACATTGTATGCTAGCCAGAAATGTAACTCTTAAACCTGACAGACAAGCCAGAGGATGAAGTAAGGAGAAAATCAAACTTTTCTGGAGGTTTGGAGTCTGTGAAAATCAAGGTAAAAAACAAAGAGGTAGCTAATGTGCAGCAGCATTAAATTCTCCTTAGTCACATAACATAGGATATATGTTCTTATTTCTTTAGCATGACACCTTTTAACAAGATATGAAGAATATCACTGTCGGCTTACGGGTGGCTGGAGGGTATTTAATCAAAACAGTTCACTCCGTGGCATTAACCCATCCATTTTTGGCAGCATTGCACTGGTGGCTCAGGCCATGGGAAGGAAAATTTGCATATTTTAAAAATTTATTGGGTGTTTTTACTGTCTGTCTTTCACTTGCAATGATATGTTTGTATGTCTGTTAATATAATTTCATCTCCTTGTGGGTGTAGTTTCAGTTAATCTATCCACAGCACATTTCTGCAGTAGTTTAAAGACTAAGGTAACACAGACTTGCAAAGTGCCTGAGACTAGTTTACAGGCAATTTTAACCAAACCTTACAGCATGCTGTAAGACATGGCCCTCCTGAATATCTTTTGAAATCTTATGGGAATAAAAGCTGTTCAAAACCTCAGACCAGATGCTTTGGTGGGATTGAGCCTTTAGATTGCAAATTACTTGAGGCAAGGATCTCCTTCCTGTTTGGCAACTTCCTGGAACACTTTTGCAGCCGGATACATAAACTGCTTATTATATTGAGGAGGAGATACTCATCTGGGGTGATTTACCATTGCTCACTTCCATCCTCTGAGAATCCAGCACCACATGGAAGTCACAGGTTATCCATGTCCTGCAAAGGGAACCCATGACAGAAAGCTTTTGCTGTAAAAACCTGTTTTCTTACTCTCCTTTGCTGTGACCAAGAATTACACATTCTCATATGTCACATTATACCAGCTAATACTAACCTAAGGTCTGCTCACACAGTGAAAATAGCAATATTTTGCTGCAAAAGTGAGTATTTTGGAACCTGCCACCTTGGGGTCTTTGAGGGGTATCTTTTGTGCTGAGGAGCAGTATAAAAATGCTCAGTTAACAAGTTTGCTATTGCCTTTGCCCAGCAGTTCAAAATGATTGCTTCACCACTATTAGATCTGTGGAGAGAAAGGATCCCACAACAAAACAATAACTGGGACCAAAACCTCTGCTGTTCACTGACCTACACGTACAAGAGCACTTGAAAAGCCTTTACAAAATATGTATGCTTACTCCCTAGCAGAGCTGAATCCTTCACTTCTCAATTCTAATCATCTCTTTGGGTAAGCAGAAGAAAAAAATCCAGTGTTTTGGAGCACTGCTGGCAGAGAAAGTCAGTGCCAGTACTTTCCTGACAGGCTTTTCCTACTTAGCTAAGCTCATTTTTAATAGGGGATGAGGAGCAAGTATGACAAATATTTTTCTTCCGATGTACAAACATGTCCGTGAGCTAAGGCTGTGAATCCTACCATATGAAAAGAGTGACAGCAAGACGGCAGGAGAGCTGACATCATGTGCTGAAAGAGGAGTGACAGCAAGGCTGACAGAGAAGCTTAACTGGACAGTCAAGTGTGAAGAAAGTGCAGCTGGACAGGTGTCTGTAGATGAGAAGATGGGAGAAAAAATTGCCAAGAACTAATAACTGTCTGAAGAGGGGATCCATTTAATTTATTTATATATTTATTTATGCTTTTATTTCTTGCCTTATAGCCCTGGAGAACCATGCCTTGTCCCTGGATTGCAGTGAGGAAACTGTTCTTGCTTTTATTTTGCCTTTGCCTCAGTCTTGCAGTCACACTCCCTTAACACTTGTTGTGAAATCTAGACTCTAATAAAGTCAAAGGGAATTTTGCCATCAAGTCTAGTGTGGCCAGGATTTTACTCAGCTCATAAGTCCGGTAGTGTTAGCAATGTTGTACAGAACAAGGTTAAATTTGGCAACAGGAGGGGAACTTGTCCCACACTTGCCCCCACTCCACTTCTCAAAAGAAAGATGTAAGCCACTGTTGAAGGACAGTTAATGGTCCTTAGTCAGATCTGTGTGAACAGTGTGAACTTGGAGGAAAAGTACCCATTCTGCAAGGTATAGGCTAAATACAGCCTGCAAACTCCATTTATCCAGCTTGTAACCTACTCCCAGGAGCAGCTGCAGAAGCAGCTTGGGAATGAATTGCATAGCCCATTCATGTTTTCTGGGAAACATGGTGCTGGTTTGCATGCCAGTCCAGTGGAGAACTCCATGAACACTCTGGCTTGGGCTATGTGAGTCATAAGTGCTTGGATAGAAGGCTCTCACTGGCTCTTAAAAGGAGATATTTGCCCAGACAGCCAGAAAAAATTTGGGAACTACTGATTTAGATCACGGTAGAATTTTCTTTTGAGATTCTTGTCAGTGCTTCCACCATTCAACCAGGAAGAAGTTGGGCTGCCAAATGAATTGAGGTTGAAACCTGTTTCTGAGCATATCTCTGTGTTCAGTAGCACATAAATGTAACAGATGAAGTTTTAAATCTTTTGAAGTCTATAGGAAAACTACCCTTAGCTTTGATGAGGTCTGAATTTCATCTTTTTCCCATCACCTTCTTCTTCCCCCTTCACTTAATTCACCTCATAAAACAAAAACTGAGGCCCATGTGTGTTTTTGTATAGCTGTCTAGATTCCTTTGAGCCTTTGCACTAGCATACAGGCTCCATTTTGATGTACAAAAGCCAGCTATACATATGCAATTGCAGTAACTGTGCATGAGAAGATCCTCTACAACCTTAGGCTTCAACTTATGAAAATCTGATTCTGGAAGCTTTATGGTTCCAGACTCTTTTAGGGAGAGTCAGGGAGCCAAGGGATATGTCTGTCTGCTACATTTTTCAATGAGCTTTTTACTTGGGAATAAAACCTGCAAGATGCTGAGTGCTGCTGTTTGCTTTAACAAGAGTCCCTTTGAAGGCATGGTAAAGTGGGATCCAATTTTGTGAGAATCCGATAATGAGAATCATGAGGAAAAGAAAAGGCCTTAATTGACTGTCTTTAAGTTTTCTGGAGTCCTTTGTATGGATTTTCTAGTGCGTAGAAGGACTTAACACATATTTTTCCTCCATCTGGAGTCAGGGGGTGAACAGCCCCTGCTGTTGTTAGCCGCATGCAAGCAGCATGGATGTCTTGTGTTTTGTCCTCGGAAGTTCTGCAAGCCAAGTCACTTGGCTTCAGACGCATGGAAGTTTTACCTGAGTAATGACAGGAAGATAAGGCTCATTAGCTAATTAATTTTCGCAACATCCAGGTCACACCCTTTCCGAAGCCGGTCGGGCACAGGTGTGTTGGACATGCGGATATGCACAAACATGCCCTTTGTGGAGCAGCATCTCCCCTTTGTGCAGTGGCTGCTGTGCCTGAGCACGTGTTGTGCCACTAAGTGAGGATGATTTGAAGATACGTTTTTGGTACAGGGTTTAGCCACTGTGCCCTGCAATATTTTATGTCTCATCTTGGTGAAATTCCCTACCTGTGTCTGCTTTGGTGTTCCAGACACTGAATGCTAATTTTTCCTACAGCAATCTGACACCTGTGTTACCTCACAGCTGTATTTGTGATGCATAAAAATGTGCTTTTGGCACGGAATGTGCTATCATTAAGTTTTAAAAACACTTAACTGGGGGGAAAAATTGGGACAGGAAAGCACGAAGCTCCCCTTGCAGGTTTGAAGCCCACAAAAAGCAATGCTCTATGCTCCCTCTGCTGGCCCCAGGGCAACCAGTCCTTCCTCTCCCAGATGGATTAGCACACCAGGGCACTGACACTATTTCAGCACGAAAAGCTCATACATTTAATGGCACTACCTTTTTTTAGGTGTAATAAATAATAAACCATCTAAGTTTTTTTTCCTCGTTCTGTTTTTCAGAAACAAGAGCTTGAGAAGGAAAACAGAAAGCATAGCTAGGCTGCATGATTCTGCATTTATACGTACGTCTAGCCTGAATACCCTGCTTCTTGTTACATAAGCTACAGCCAGATAGGGGAAAAGACATATTTGGGGTATCATGCATAGACAACAGAGCAATAGTACTATGTTATTCTTATTTTCAGGGTTTTTGGGTTTTTACTTTTTTTTGTTTGTTTTTTGTTTTCCCATGGAAATCATACCTGAGCTGAATGTTGCTATCATATGACTTCTATTTTTCATTCTAGCTGTTTTGGAGGTTGTTATGTTATTAATGTAGGTAAACCTATTTATTTATACGATTCAATGAATATTAATTAAGGCTTTGATTTTCCATTAACAAATGGTAATACATGGTAATATTATCCTTTAGTGAATTACTATATGCAATGGTTTAATGAGCTCCAATTTATCACAGGTAATTTATTTTTAACTATTGTGACTTTTTAAATATTTAATTTGTGAAATTATATTTGTCTAATTTTAACTGTCAAATTAAAGAGAAGAATTATTTTCCAATTAACTTTCACGCAATACTTTTTGATGATTATGATGAAAACATAATGCCAACACACTATGTTTTTATTACTTCTCTTATCTGGGTATGATTTTGCTTGAAGTGGAAGCATTGGTGTGAGTGGACAAGAACAATGTTTTTTTCTAACTTCAGCTAAGAAACAGTGCAAAACCTTTGGTTGAATGACTGAACCATCACTGATCAGGTATCTCTTGAGGAAGAAGTGCAAACCTCCCCCTTAGAAGTGGAGCAGAAGTGAGAGATGTGCAGAAATTGGCTCTATAGTGACTCTTCTGTGCTGTGCTTGCTGGAGGGAAGCAATGAAGACGCTGCCCATCAACAGCAGTTCATTGTTCCTGTCTTCTGTCTCTTTTTTACCCACTTGGCTTCATGCAAAGAAGGATATAGCTGGAAGTAGAGCTAGATTATCAGAGGACGGATCTTTTCCAGCTTTGCAGTAGGGGCTTTTTTGGTATAATATAGAGGCTTTGGTGTAGTGCACATGGGGAAAGCAGATCTTATGTCGACAGGCATGGCGGAAGCCAACCTCAAGGTTGACCAAGGCCAAAATATTAATGTACTCATACACTGCAGATCAAATAACTCTTGGACAATTTGGGGACACTCTCAGATTCAAACAACATTCTCAGCTACAGTCCAAGAATACTATGACTAATTTTGAAGGTTTGACTCTTCTCTCTCCAAAATCGATGACAGTGGTTGATGCTATGACCAAACAAATTTCTTAAAACAGTATCTTAGTTTAGTACAGAGACACTTCAAAGAAAACACATTTGAAACCAATTAAAGAAATATATGCATATCTAACTTTTCCCTGAGGCTTATCTTTCATTAGATCTGAAGGGCCTAACAAATTTCCTCACTCTCCACAAACTAACTTACTTTCTTTCTTTCTTTCTTTCTTTCTTTCTTTCTTTCTCTCTCTCTCTCTCTCTCTCTCTTTCTTTCTCTCTTTCTTTCTCTCTTTCTCTTTCTCTTTCTCTTTCTCTTTCTCTTTCTCTTTCTCTTTCTCTTTCTCTTTCTCTTTCTCTTTCTCTTTCTCTTTCTCTCTCTTTCTCTTTCTCTTTCTCTTTCTCTTTCTCTTTCTCTTTCTCTTTCTCTTTCTCTTTCTCTTTCTTCTCTTTCTCTTTCTTTCTCTTTCTCTTTCTCTTTCTCTTTCTCTTTCTCTTTCTCTTTCTCTTTCTCTTTCTTTCTTTCTCTTTCTCTTTCTCTTTCTCTTTCTCTTTCTCTTTCTCTTTCTCTTTCTCTTTCTCTTTCTCTCTTTCTCTCTTTCTCTTTCTCTTTCTCTTTCTCTTTCTCTTTCTCTTTCTCTTTCTCTTTCTCTTTCTCTTTCTCTTTCTCTTTCTCTTTCTTTTCTCTTTCTCTTTCTCTTTCTCTTTCTCTTTCTCTTTCTCTTTCTCTTTCTCTTTCTCTTTCTCTTTCTCTTTCTCTTCCTTCCTTCCTTCCTTCCTTCCTTCCTTCCTTCCTTCCTGTAACTACAGCAGGATAGGAAATGTTTTTCCTGTTCCACAGTGGGAGAAGACATGGAAACTTCTATACACAATTTACACAAAGAATACCCCTCCCCCTTCCCAAAGATTATTGCTGAATAAATAAAAATTAATAAGATTTTGCACTTTAAAGAATATGTAGTCATTTATATTGAGCAAAGTATTTTCAATGGGCAAGCATATAGTACTGGGATTTTTAAAAATGCTGCTCTGGTGACTTGTGTTGAATGAGCCCTGGTATTGCCCCAGTAGCTTCCCCATTGCTGTCTGCTCAGGGGATTAGCTAGGACCTAGCAGGACTGAAGCAAAAAAAATGCATGTCAGTTAAGCAGAGGAAGCCAAAGGTAGAGAATGGGTGGAAGACCTTTTTTGAAGTTAAGCAGTTAAGCAAAGAATAATAAAATTAAGAAAAATGCAGTCTTAACTTAGCTTGGGGCTGGTAGATTGCATAACCTAAGGCAAAACCTCATAGTGTGAGCTTCTGTTTAATTTGGAGGAGGCAGGCTGATGGAGAATTCTGAACTGGGGTGGCATAAAAGTTACTCTGAATTTAAGCCAAATAATGTACCAAAATACACAACTACCTTTAGCACCACAGTTTTAAAGGAATGTGACTGGGGGCCCTGTCCTGAATGCAAAAAGCAAATGGAAAAACTATGTGACATTTCTCTGTTGATAAGCTCTACTGTGCAGTCTCAGAGCAGCTTCTCCTATATTGGGTTAGGATGTGATAACTGTTCATGGTAGCGATTTGAGCTAAGTGAGTTGAGTGGATATTTGTACTTTGCTTTCCCAGGTACTGGGAGATGACTGGTCTCTCTGGGGAAGAGGCAGTTGATGTTTATTTCTCTTATTTAAATGCAGTAGATTTTGTTTAAAGCCGAGAGAATTCCTTGTCAATAATTTGATCAGAAATGTTATGATCCCACAAAAGATTTTCTGATAGGAAAAAGCCCCTTCTCTGTTTCTGTCTAGCTTTAACAATAGGACCCATGGTTATATTTTCTCTTCCCTGTCCAGTTGCAGAGGGGAGTGATAGAGCAGCTTTGGTGGGTGCCTGGCATCTAGCCAGGGGCAACCCATTGCGTATGGTAATTTCATTTCATTGACCAAACATAACGCCCAAAATTATTACTCCCCATAACTTTTTTAAGCAGCCGGGTAAATTGTACTACTACTGTAGGTACCATTCTGCTGGATCAAGTATTACTCTGGCTCAAAGGTTTGTACCAGCTTTTGGGAGGAAACATTATCTAGTATTACATTTCACAAAATTAGACCAAAAAAAAAATTCTTTTTATTTTGCACATTCAGAAGGTAAGCCTTCCTCTACTGGACTTTGAAGTGATGCTGCAGTTTGCTGTAGCTGCTCAAGCATAACCTCAAATAAAATACTTTGCTTTCATTTAGCCCAGAGGGTCACAAAAATGGATTTTATGGGCAATAAATTATTTTGTTATGATACTTAATTTAATATTATTTTTGTAATGCTCATTAGTAGCACCCACTGCACAGGTAATTCAGAACAAAGCCATCCAACTAATAGTGTAAGGATATTGTGGCCCACAGGCCATATCTTGTCCTCAGGACAACTACAACGTCAGATAAGAATTATTTTCCTTGAGAGAACATCTGTGATATAACCCATCCTACAGTAGTCAAGAAGTTGTGTAGCATGAATGTGAATCAGTGTTGGGAGTCTGAACAGCTCACATAATATGCATTGGATGTGCACAGTGGGAAAAACAACAGTTTTACCATGGCTAGAATGGAAGAAGGATGACTCCAATCCTTCTGAAAATTTCCCCCTAGCTACACGTGTGACAACTGTTGTACAAATGTTTATCCAAGTACTCAATTCACACAGTGGTATGCCCAAAAATGAGATTTAAATGCATACACACATAAGATGGCAATAACTGCTGTGCTAAGGCAGATGGACTGTGGCAGCACATTCTCCTTTTCAAGAGCAATCCTAAGGTAAGTGATGATGAAGGAATCAGAGAAAGGTTAATGGGTTAAATGTATATTTAGAATTCTGCATACGGCAGAGAATTTGTGTATCTTATCTTTTTCTTTTTCCCTTTTTTCTCCAATTTCAACAGCATAAATAATATCCCAGACTCTTAACCTTATCTTTACACTGTAAAGGTGGAATTTATCTTCTGGAACTTTTGGCTATTGTTAATGAAGTATGGTTAATGGACAGAAGCAGGCACTTTTAGAGTATTTTAGGTGGCTGCTACAGGTTAAGGTGAGACATCATGCACGTTCTCTCCAGTAGCTATAAAGGAAACCAGGATGACTAATGTGGAGGTAGATGTCTTTGAGCTTCATCACAGAGCTCTTTATTAGGTCAAGTGTAAACCATTGTAATTCAACTCCTATCTCTAAGTTTCTTTGTAGCCTTGGGTTGGGAGAGCACTGATAATAAACTGGTATTTCATATCAACATATTGGATTGCTGTAAGTAAGGAATACATATGTATAAGACAGAAAAGACAAAAAGTCTTTCTCTAAGTTAGTTCCATACCAGAGGTACATACTGGAGCAATTAATATAATCTAGGATAATATTTGAGGGAATAATAATGCCACTGTGGTAATAAACCTCGTTTTTTACACCTGCAAATGGAGAAACTGATTATTCCTTTGGATACTTTTACTAGATTTAACCTCTGTTCTTCAGGGAGGTTTATCCTCTCTGTATGAGAAACAGTATTGACTTGTGTTGCAGTGTGCTGGCTGCTGGATCAGCTGTCACCAGATAACAATGTATAATTGCATACTGCCTACATGAGAACATCCTGTCGCCTCGTCTCCAAGAATAACTTCACTGCAGAGTACATTGTTCTGCAGGGTCACTGCCAGTGAAGTCATGTGCTGCAGACCTCCAAGAAGAGGAACAGTTACACTGGTCCAAAAATCCACATTTAAAATTAAAAAAACCACCAAACCAACCATACCCAAAAAACAAAAGAAAGAAGAAAAAAGCCCCCTCTAACCCCTCCCTCTCCCTCCCACCCACCCCAAGCTCAACCAAGAATACCCAAACCAACAAATCCCAGCAAAAGAGTCCCACTGGTGAAATTTGCCAGGAACAAAAATCAAGCCTGCTAAAGTAAAGGAGCTTTCTTTTCTTGACAGCCTTAACACTCCCTTTGTGCTACAACTTTTAATCATATGATTACACATTTTTTTTCTTTGGGGCCTCTGACACATTTAATACACAGCATAGATTATGTTCTTTGATTTTCTTCTTGCTTGACATTTCCTAATGTTATTTCATACTGCTGATTATTAATTGTTTGCAAACATATTGTAGTTTCAATATTCTTGTCCTTATGTTCTTTCTGTCTCTTGCTGACATCAATGGCAGTTGTAAGTGTCACAGCTGTAGGGGTTAAGGTCTTGCCTGACTGCAAAGAAATTCAGTATATGTTTATGAGTGGGAAGGCACTATAATTTGTTTTTCTTTCCAGTCTTTTAAGTGGTCTTTCCTCTCACCCACAGTGCTATAACACTGAGATAGTTACTGCCTTAAATATTCTCCTAGAGTTGCTGTAACTACAAAAATAAAGAGCAAAGAAATAAAAGGACATTTTTTGTGTATTAGGAAAGAAGTGAGTGTTCTATTCGTAATGGAAAGCACAGATATAAAAGTATATCTATCTTCTCATACTGGTAGTTAATTTTAATTTTTCTCTATGTTTTTCATGGGCACACATTGCTAATGAGATATACAAGTGCCACAGTAAAATTTTATAAATATAGGCACATAGGGGTGGTCTTCAATCCTTTTTTTGAGTCCAAAGTAGAATGGTTAACTTTAGATTACTGGTTACTAGTGAGCAGTGTTCATCATGCAGGTGTTACTTTAGTTGCCAGGTGAATATTATATGTTTTATATTAAAAAATTGCCTAACAATATCCTCTTTTCCTTAAGAATCAGAATTTTATAAAGCTCATATTTGTTTTTAACAGTTATTGTGATGAGCAATTCAGTGTTCTAATAAGATCACTTCAAACTGAGCAAAATGCATGAAATTAAAACTGGAAATTTTAGACTGGGTTTCCAAAAATTCAATGATACCAGTTTTTCTGTCAGATCTGCTGGCAAAGGGATTATGCTGTCTTTTTCATTTGAAGAGAATGATTGCTGGGAAGATGAAGCAGTTTGGTGTGGCATCAGAAAAAACATGGCAGACACACACACGCATACAACACAGCCTCAGTCTGTACAATACAGACCTCAGGACAGGTCTCCTACCTATTTTTTCCTGCAGCTCCTGGCCAATAGGCATCAGGTGTGCTCCATGTTGGAGATGACAGGGCCCACTGCAGTGATGGTGTGTTGGCAGTGTTATATCTTCCAGTAAAAGTGCACCACGTTTTTGTTCATATTGATGGCTCCCTCATGTTCCCAGCATGGTGCCATTAAATGTGTTAAATTGTTTATTTTCTTCCTGCTATAAAGTACTTCTAAAAATGCACTCTTTCAATAGCTCACATCACTGTAACACATATAATCTAAAACTTCTGAAAGCAATTACGATTATGTTTGCCCATTTCATCCCCTTAGATTGAAGAGATTACACAATGACCATACTTCCTAAGTCTTTTATTTTCTTACCTTGCCATTATTAACTTTTTATACCAATGTTTCTATTTTTTCTGTTGGCTTAACAAGTTAACATTAGGCATTTCTAGCAAGATAATTATTTCACTTATATTTCTTTTATTTCAGTTATATTAAAACATGGAGCTCTGAGAGAGTAGGATTAGAGTATAACTCAGCACATGTTAGAGTATCAGAACAAAAGGGTACACTGTCCAGACCTAATACATATAATCTTATCAAAAAGATGATATGCTATTTTTACCACTCATAAAAAGCAGACCTACAAAAGTTGTCATCTGAATTTTTGAATTTTCTTTTAGTTTGTAATATCTTATGCATGCATTAATCTATCCTCTCAGATTTCCTAATATTGGGAAAATAAGGGTGGGATTTGTCTCAGATGACTTGAAGCATGCACAAATTAGATATCTAAATCTAAATTAGGCTCCCTTGTATACCCCCAAGATGAAAGTAGGTATCTCTGGACATGATGTGTCTTATGTTATTCCAGAAGCCAATATTATTATTCAGAGTTTATGTCGTGGTTTAAGCCCATCTGGTGTCTAAGCTCCACAGAGCTGCTCACTCACAAACCATTCCAGTGGGATGTGGGAAGGGATTGGAAGGGTAAAAGAGAAAACTCATGTGCTGAGATAAAGACCGTTAAATAGGAAAAGCGAAAGTTGCACACACAAGCAAAGCAAAACAAAGAATTCATTCATCACTTCCCATGGGCAGGCAGGTGTTCAACCATTGCCAGGAAAACAGGACTCCATCATGTGTAACAGTGACTCGGTGGTGTGGTTTAACCCCAGCCAGAAACCAATTACCAGGCAGCTGCTCTGTCACATTGGGTCAGCGAGAGAATTGAAAGGGTAAAAGGTAGAAAACTTGTTGATTTGGTTTAAGACAGTTTAACAGGTAAAGCAAAAGCCATGCATGCAAGCAAAGCAAAACAAGGAATTAATTCTCTGTTTCCCATGGACAGGTGTTCAGCCATCTCCAGGAGAGCAGTGCCCCATCACACATAATGGTGAGTTGTGAAGACAAACGCAATCACTCCAACCATCCCCCCTTTCCTGCTTCTTACCTCCCCACTTTATTTACTGAGCATGATGCCACATGGTCTGGAATATCCCCTTGGTCATTTGGGTAACTATCCTGGCTCCTGGTCTCCTCCCAACATCCCAGGTACCCCTGACTTCACCAGTGTGGCAATATGAAAAGCAGAAAAGGCCTCGGCTCTGGGTAAGCCCTGCTCAGCAATAACAAAAGCATCTCTATATTATCAATCCTGTGTTCAGCACATATCCAAAACAGAGCCCCATACCAGCTACTGTGAAAAAACCCAAAAAACTCTATGCCAGCCAAAATCAGGACAGGTATCCTGTTTTTCTTTGTGTATGATGAAAACCTAGAGGGACTGGCTCAAAGATTTTGGTGCTTTTATTGCCCAAGATAGATCCTGTGAACCACACCCTAAATTTCCTACACTCTATGCCAAAGATAGGTCTCTTGATTACTCTTGATTTTTGAGTACTTCAAAAGTACATTATGTATCTCAATGTGGTCATTTCCTGGGCCTGTTCCAGACAGTTGAGGATCATTTTGAAGGGATCGGCTCTAAATTGCTCATAATATTTTTTTTCATGCTAAATAAGATACACCGTTCAAGTTGGTATCTTGTTTTATTGTTCCACCTTTAATTTAATTTTCTTTCTTTTTATTTCATTGGTAGAGTCTCTTTTTATCTTTGTACTTCTTTTCCCCCTTTGGTAGCTATATAAGTCCTGTTATTCTTCTTTTCCCTTTTTGGCCTATTCACATTTAAGAGTCCTTGGATTCCTTTCCTGCCACTCCTTCCTTTATATGTACTTTAGGCTCTGAATAGCCCTTGTGAAGATACTCTCACCATTGCTTTGCCTTATGTCTCCTTTTTTTCTTTCCCCCCTACAGATGAGTTTCATTCCTTTTGCATTTTCCCCAAAAGTCCCCGAAGTTTTTTCATAAAGATAAGCTCTAAGCATTTATTCTTATCACATATTCAATATTTTACATTCTCTAAAATGTTTCTGAAAGTGGAATTGATTCCCTTGCAGCTTTTTTCTCTCTGAATGATTTTCTTTCTGTATTGGATTCAAGTGCTCTCATTTCATAATTTCAGTGCCTCACTTCCCAACAGCTGAAACTTTGACCCAACTCTTCATCTTTAGTTTTTGGAATTCACTATATGTGTTTGACTGATTTGCATCTGTATGCACTATCTAGAGGCTTGATCAACTAAAATGCAGTTGGAGGTTTGTGCCTTCCCTGGCTGTGTTCCAGAGTACTGGCCTAAGGGATATGCATGATATTACTGCTATACAGTTTTTTTATTGGTTTTTGTTTGGTTGGTTTTGGTGGGTTTTTTAAATTTATTGTATGCTTACCTGAGATTTTTACCATTTTACTGTTGTCACTGTCAAAATGATAAAACATGTGCTTTGAAAGCATTATATAACATATTTTGCACCTATTGATTTTTTCCACTCTGCCTTTCCCATGCATACCGCATCCTGTCTTTTCAACACAAGGGAATTATCCCACTAAGTTTCAGTTAGTCTTTCCAGATCGTAATCTCCTTTATTTAGTACAGCACCTTCCAGTTGTTGCTTGTTTCTCCACACATTTGCGTCAGGCATTATATTCTTGTTATCCTTCATCTTTCGCTTCTGAACAATTTTAGTTTCTCGCCTAATTTGTATGTTGGAAGTACAAGCTGGATTATTCAAATTAAGTGAAAGCTTTCCCTTTCCCTCCTTCTCCTGAAGGTTTGCAGCCTGCCTAACAGGCCCTGCCAGTTCTGAGCCCAAGAGGCTGGCAACCTGTCTGCGTAAGGGGAGAGAGTGTAATCCAGTTGTCTGTGGCGACAGGAGGCATTCCAGTGATCTGTGCATTCAAATCCCTCCAATCTACCCCATTGCATCTTCCCCTGGTTGGCTTCCAGCATGAGAATTTTACTTTCTTCAGCCGTGCTTGACATGGGGAAGCCTCCTGCAAGTTCCTTATCTGCGCAGTTCCAGTTAATTTTCCTTATGGTCTAAATAAGCAGTTTCTTGTATATTATGTCAATATACTTTATTGGTGTCATTTGTTTCTTTAGGGAATATGATGATTAGAACTTCTGGAGTGTTACTCAATAAATCTAGCAACACCTTAGTTATGACAGTCCTTTCCATCCTGGCTCTCTATCATGTTTTGCTGATGTAATATTTTGAACTACTTTCCTTGTATGCAAAGTAATCAGTTGGGACTGCTCATCCTTTCTGCCTTTCTGACAGGTCTCTTTCAGTGCTTGTGCTGAGGTCACGCATGGTTGGAACTCTTTTTTTCACATTGAAAAAATAACCTGTTGCAGGTGTTAGCACTGTTTCCACACATATTTCCCATCTGCTTTTCCTGTGGGCTTTTTTTGGATGCTGCCTTGGCACAAAGCTTTGCTTTTCTCATCTTCTATATGTGGGGTCTAAATTGTCTCATTCTTTTTTTTCATTAGTTTCTTCTCTTGGTCTTTTTCCAGTCTCTGTTTCAGTCTGCCTCTCCAGTTTGCACTTCATTTTACTATTCCCTTATCATTTACAGAGTACATCTATTCCCCACTGGGTTTGTCCGTGGAAAGGTCATGGACATAGTTTTGAGCAGCTGTTTCTTCCTGTTCTTCAGGCTGATTTGCAATATCATGGCCCGTTGCAACCCTTCCTACATTAGCTGCACCCACCCTGTAGCTGATTCCTGACTGCCCAGTATTCTGCATAGGTTTGCCATGTGCTACCATCTGCCTGATGTGTTCCTAGCTAGCACATATGGTTGAAAACATTAGAGGGGGAAATGTGAGGGAAAAATAGACCTGTATTTTCATGAGGAAGCAGCACATTAGGAGACCCATCTTCCTGCCGCAGCCATCTCAGAGGCTGCTCACAGCTTTCTCTTAGCTTGGGCAGAGTTTGCTGCCAAAAGCCGAGAGATTAGTTATAGCCATGGGTGATCGAAGTAAAGAAAAAAACAAAGATCCTTCAGCTACCTGTGTATAATCCATACAACAGTCATCATAATACTTTGCTTTCAAATATTTTTTCTGAACAGGGAACACAGTCTTGTGGAAGAGGTGCATCCATTTGGTTTGAGGACAGAGCACCCTATGCAATGCCATAGTCACAGAGTCATAGGATGGCTTGAGTTGGAAGGGACCTTTAAAGGTCATTTAGTCCAACCCCCTTCAATGAGCATGCTCCCCCCTGTGACTAGCACAGGTCTTTCTCGTGAGAACATTTTGCTATATTTTATAAACAAAGATAAATTTTGGATGTTTTGCAAACAACTTCTCCGGATTAGGTCAGTTTGGGCTTGGCCAATTGGGCCTAGGGGGAAGTCTCGAGCTGACCAATCTGGGGCACCTCTGTAAACTCTATATATATGGAAATCAAAACAATAAAGCTCTCTTCTCTCTTTCCTTGTCTGAGAACTTGGGTCATTCCTCAGCTAGCGGCTCAACAGCGACACCCCTCTGCACCTGTGAGGAAACAGTAGGATTTTCCTGGGTCAGCAAATGAAAAAGTAAGGAAAAAGCCCCAGGTACCATTATTTCAGAGCCAGCAGGTTCCTTCTCTGTATCATGCCCTGAGACATACATACTTCTACTGCTTTGTACCCCTGGAGGTGTTTGGGGGAGGGGGAAGAGCTGCTGGCTGCCTCCCTCTGGAGCAGGTCCATTCCTCTCTGCACTGATTGCCATTCTTCTTGTACCTGTGCATAAATTACCTTGCTTAGGTAATATTCACCATATGGCCATACTACTGCCACAGATTACAGCGAATGGCAGAAATAGAAGGAACTTCTCTCTGGTTCAAGGCTAATTAGGCTTGCTGCAAGCTTCATAGGAAGCAGGTTTGGGATCTGGTGTAGGTCTTTACATAGGTGGGATATGGGGCCATACATAGAAAGTTCACATAGGTCACAGAGGCTCTGAATTCTGCTTTTCACTCTCCAGATTCTTTGATTTGAATTTGCTGGCAGTGATTCCCTTCAGGCATGAATTCCTCACCAGAAGTCATGATGTGGTTTAAAAGCACTTTGTTTAAGGGCGATCTGGGCCCATTTTCCTGCAAAGCAGGTTCCCTAAGGAGAAAAAGGTGTTCAGCCTTGTTCTCTGTATAGAGTGTTAATCAGAATACAATTTTCTAAAAGCGCTATTTAATTCTGCTATCTTGTATTGTTGACTACTATTGATACTCTGCTTTGTGGATGATTTGCATTTTTATTCCATCATATATTTTTCCTCATCTTATGAAATGGTTATGTGAATTTTACAGGCCTCTCTAAGATGAGGTGGCTGAGTAAGAGTTACAAAAATGACTATTGCAAACATTTTATAAGATAATTTTGTCATTTTATCAAAATGAGCTGCAATCAAACATATTTATACTAGGTGAAAAATAGCATTAAAATCAGGGAGGAGGTAATTTTGCAGTCTGCAAGTAATTTTCCATTCTGAAGAAGCAAGGCTAAATTTTGTCCAAAACAACTCAATCTCTACTCTACTTGCTAATGTACTTAGCATGTTTGATATTACATTTCATATGTAAACGTTGCTTTAATGCTTCTCATTACTTCTGCTCAAGTAATCCTGAATAAATGTAGTATCTGGCACAAGATGCTACTCCTATGGCATTGTTTCAAAACTGTTGCCTTTGTGTTGCACAACATGGAGCTCTCAGTGTCATGGCAGAACCTCCTCTTTAAATCTTCAATCTAGGAAAGCTGTTCCATCTAACAAAAGCCTGACGTCCTACATGAACTTCTGGATCCTTACCCCAGGGCATCAAGCCAGCAATGCAATATTAAGACCTAGTTATGAAAAGGTCTTATGTTCCTATGAACAGGAGTAAGAAAGTTTTGATTTAGGGAATATATATGGAGAGCATCAGGGAAAGGTCTTCAGTTCTGTCAGTTGCCAGTCCAAAATCACTGTAAAAATACTTTCTTTATTTTGCTGGGATGGACAATCAGAGAAGCAGGGGAGAAGGAAGGAAATGAGAGGCTGTCTAATTATGCTTCTATAAATGTCCTCCAATACCTTGCTAATATGATTGGGGGAGCTTTTTCAAAACTGAAGTAGACAATGTAGTGTTTCTTCCCCTGTTAAAGTGGGAAACTTACATACACCAGGCTTGGGTAGAAAGCTCCAGGAAAGCTTAACTTTAAGTGTGTAGCCATACTACATCACTTGCTGTGTCAACAGTGGCCAACAGAAATGACAGATGAAGCTGCCTATAAGAGAGCAGTGTCTTCTAGGCTCTACAGCCTCAAAGAAATCCTTCATTTGACTGTATTTGAAGGGAGGGAAAAGAAGGGGAGTTTTGGATACTTTATTGTGGGCACTGCTCAATTGTTGGCTCAGTCCCAGGCTCTGGGAGGATCTCTCCAAACAACTGTTTCTGAGTCAATATATGGCAGAGTTCTGGGTCTAATTTGTTCCAGGGACCACCTCCAAAAACACTCACATTTTGTTTTGGTCTCTGGCCCTGTTTTATTTACCAGCATAGACATAGCCATTGGGTTTGGGCTGGCCTGTGGTATTATGAGGCTTTTCATGACAATTCTGTTTCTCAGTGACTTCACCTCATCAAATGTCTGCTTCAAAACCCAGCCTCTCCAAATCCCCAGCTGCCCTACATTCCTCTGTCCAGCACATCCAAAGTTCCAAATGTCTGTGATTTTCTATTTTATACAAATGATCATCTTTGTGGTTTGTGTTTTCTGTTCTTCTTTTGTTTTGTGGGGGTTTTATTATTACCTATGATTTGAATTTTTTGTTGTTGTTTCAAAATTAGATCTGAACTCAACACAAACCCAACAGAGTTAAGTTCCTTCTCATACACCTTTTTCATGTCTGTATGCTGGTGAAATGTGGCTAGCACAGGTCCTTCCCATGGGAACATTTTGCTACATTTCATAAACAAAGATAAAGTTTGGATGTTTTGCAAACAACTTCTCCGGATTGGGTCAGTTCGGGCTTGGCCAATTGGGCCTAGGGGGAGGTCTTGGGCTGACCAATCTGGGTGACCTCTGAAGACTCTATATATATGGAAATCAAAATAATAAAGTTTCCTTCTCTCTTTCCTTGTCTGAGACCTTGGGTCATTCCTCAGCTATCGGCTCAACAGCGACATCGAAACAGTTTTTTTTTCACTAACTTGGCTTAGCCAGCACAAGCGTGTGCAGAATAAAAAGTTTAAAATATATTTCAATACCTTTCCTTATACCCATTTCTATTAGAAACATAAAATACAATAACTAAGGTTTTCAACTTAAGATGTAGGAATTTTACAGAATCCAATTGTTTTTAATGAAGAAAATTTCATTTACTGGGAGACCATGTATCTCAAACTCTAAGATGATTTTTTCTTTTAAAGAAAGTTGAAAAACATGTCTTTGATGGATATAACTGTGCTTTGTAGAGGCCTGGAAAGTGGCCTAGTAAGCTCTTGAAATCAATTACCTTATAATTAAAGGAATTAAAATTATGCATTGGCATAAGAAAACGATATATTTATGTGAGAAACATAAATATTGATGTGGGGTCTGTGTAATGGATAGAATGATTTCCATAGTTCTTTTGGGAAGGAGAAAGTGCACATGGTAGCAGTACCCGTCCTCAGCAATTTCCTATTTGTGTAGTCATTCATGGCACTGGCATATACAGTGGAAAGTATTCACAGGCATTACCACCCTCACAGTGTTTTAGGAAAATGCCTTTCTTTAGAATTTTAGAATTTCTTTCTTTGTGATTACACATATTTTCCCTCAGAAAGGAAGGAATATTTGTCTATTACAGAATGGATAAGCCATTCAAGGTGGTCTTTGAATGGGCCGTTCATTCAAACTGGTCTTTGAACTGCATCTGTTGAGCTTTGGTATCCTGTGGCTGTAGGACTTCATGTGCCTCTTACAGTCATACTTAGTCTAAGGTTCAGCTGCTTTTTTGTGCAGTTCACAATTCCTTTTATTTTCTACTGACCTTTTAAAATGTGTTATTTAACATGCATAGTTCATTATCATTTTTATATTTAGATGTTAATCAGGACTTAATTTGTATCTGTGATAGCAGAAAAAATTTTCATAGTGACACTTATGAGTATATGCCGGACTGTAAATATTATGAAGAACATTTTTAGTGCTGCAAATGGTCTTCAGTAACAAGCATGTAGAGCTATATTCATACACAATCCACCAAAGTGCTTTTCAAGGTCATGGTGAATGTCTAGCTTTCTGTGAAAGTGGGACGACTGATTTATTCTTGTGTGGGAAAAAGTTACACTTTGGTCCAATTATCCATTATTTTGGTTTTGAGCTTCTTGATTTCAGAAAACATTTAGAGCATGTTGAGAAATAAACCCTTTGTTTGACAAAGGTACTACACAGTAAAGCATAGCCTTCAGGATCTCACATTGCAGAATTTTTTTAATCTGTATTTTACTGAATTAATCTTCTGTGTTAAACAATTACTTGCCTAAGGAGAAGTATGTTGACAGATGCGATAGGCTCAAGAATATTTCATTGAAATATATAAGAAGATCTCAAAATCATAGCTCTGGGATTAATAATTGATAAAAATTCTGGTATTTCCCACATTTATATTCATGTCCATTCACAGATGGTATCTCCAATCCCAGAATCAGTGTTTCTGCAAGTCGTGGACCTTATAATGTAAGGTAAAACCTCCAATTCAGTTGATATCACCAGATATTAATTGTTCTGAAAATCTGAACTTTTTTCTGCATGAAGTTCATTTTTTAAAAAGGCTGGCATTGTGCAGTGTTGACAGCACAACATGAAAAATCCTGCTAAGCTTCTCTATACACGTTTTGCTATGGCTGAGCATAAAATTCTTTGCTATGCAACTGAAGGAATACGAAAAGAGAATACGAGCACATGTAGCAGAGAAATGAAGTGTTTTTGAAAGGCCTTTCCTCTGAATGAAAGAAGAATGCAAGATTGGCTAAGAATCAGCAAGTTGGTTATATTTTTTTCTACCTTGGGTGGCTCTGAGGTTTGACTGGGTGCCAGTTAACAAATTAGGTCATTGATATGTTACTTCTGCATATGGAATAATTCTTGATAACTGTATGGTCTGTCCACACATGTGAGACTAATCTTAATTTCCAACATCCTTCTTTCTCATTTGGGGAATGAGTTTTTACTGTCAAAACAAAATCTACTGATGCAGATTTCACTCCCCCCTCCTCCCCCCCGCCTTGCCAAATAAGAACAAATGAAAAGGAAAGAGCTTGTCAGAAGTTATTTCATTTCAAACCACCTCTCATCAAAAAGAATAATAAATAAACCCAAAACCAGACCCTCAATCCTCTTAGGCATGTTTTGTTTCAGTTAGAGGAAAAGGACATTGTCATTGCTGTGACAGGTAGGTAAAAACTTTCGTAGAAGTTTAAAGAAAAGCTAACCACAATGTATTAAAGCAAACATGTACATATTATTATAAGTATAAGCTTATTTAATGAGCCTGGGTTGTCTTGGAGTATGAGAATTAAATGCAAGGCAGCTACAAAGTGCTACTGTTATGATCAGGTAGTGATTTAGGATCAGATGGTGATTGACACACATTTTGCACAAGATGACTTAGCAGGAACTCAGCTTCCTCCTCCTGGTCTTCAATTTTTAGCGTCTCTGAGTTTGCCAAATGGTGTGCACTGATGATATCTACATTTGGTCCTCCTTCTGGATCGCCTCCTTTCTCGAGTGTTCCCAGCTTCTCATGTGTTCAGCAGATTTTCAGCCTCCACCACCGGCACCGCACAGCCCCGTGCCTCCTCATGGCCACCTGGCAGGGAGACAGTCTGTCTCCCACTTTCATCTCCTGCTCCTCCTCTCCCACCCAGATGGACCAGCAAAAGAGGAAAAGGAGGAGAGGGAAGAGGAAGTGGTGGCTGGCAATCGTTCCTATAGAAAGGTCAATTAAAGGCTGAGAGTTGGGAAAGAAAGGAATAAAGAACTGACTGGGCTGTGATGGTGTGTAGTGAGCAGGGAGCTCAGGATAACTTGGAGAAGTGCAAGAGAGGAGGGGGAAGATAATTTGACCACAGGAAGAATGAGTGTGAGGTAGGGAGGATGAACCACAAGAATGGGGACTTTGAAGCATAGTGAAGGCAAGAAAATTGATGGTAATAACTGATAATTTAAGGAGAAGGAGACATGGGAGTAGGAGAGCAGAATAAAACAAGAGATTAGGATTTTCCGTATGCTGTCAAGTGAGACACGGTCCCTACCACGCTGTTCAAGAATTTCAATATAGTAATTATTTTTTGAATGTTATGTAAGATGTTGATAAATGTATTTTCTGTAAATTATAAGTTAGGTATGTCAAATGGGGAGAGAAGGTTTCTTGCAATGGAAAAACTAAAACAAGGTGTATACTGTAATATACGTTATAGTGTGTAGAGTGAGGTATAAACAGTGTATTACCATATACTCCTTTCTTTTTATAATTGTTCTTTCGAATCACCCTATTGTATTTATTTGTCTAGAGAATTTGAGATTTATTGATCTAGAGAAAAAAAATTGCATGATGACTTAGTGTACTCACCAGAGGATGGGTGTGCTCACATCCTGTCCCTCTTTAAGGCTTGTTTATATGGAGGGTAAAAAAATGTATGCTCACAGCAATAGTAATTTCCGCTTCTACATATTGGGACTGGATTAAAGTTTATTCTCAGAAATAGTAATGTTTTTGTCATCCTGTTTAGTTTCACTAAATCTTCCCATTTTTGGAAATTCAGGAAGAGATACTCCTCAGCCTTGCTATTTTTGGTTTATTTATTGTTGTTTTGTCCTATAAGAACATTCTTTAATACAGTTGTAGATATTTTCTGAAGGGATTGCAAGTTACTCAGAATTTATTGTCCAGTGTATCTCCATGAAAGAGAATTTTTACCTTCATTAACAAAGTCACAATGCAAGCCTGTGGTGTTAATGTACAAGGAAAAGAAACATTTCTTCTGACACTGAATAAATACATTTTGGCCAAAAGATCTGTTCTGGCAATCCATACAAAATTACAGACATGCTGTGCAAGGTTTTTATAAACGAATAGCAAAGGTACTTTTTGCCATGACCTTTGTGTAAATAGAATGAACAAACCATGAAGACGCTTCATCCTCCACGTACACTGTCTCAGAAGGGCGTGTTACTCTTCTCACTACAGCTCTACATTGTCTCGTCCCTCAAGGGACACAGCTGATACTAATCTCTGCACCTTCTACTGCAGTCACACAGGAGCTTTATTAATAATGACAATGGCACATCCTTTGCAGTGTCTTCCTGCTTCACTTGGAGCCTTCTCAGATGTTATCTTCATTGTTTCATAGTCGCTATAAATACAAAAGTATTTACAATGAATTGTTTCCAAACAATTAATTACTGAACTATGCACTAAGTTTATATTGGCTTTGTTGCTCCCAAACTCAAAACTGAGGGCAGAATCAGTTAGATAAATGCAATTTTTCATATTTATGGCATGAAAGATATCTGATCTATCATCGTGGAATCATTCTCATTTGCAAAGTGTGAGGTACCATCTTGGGCAAATGTGCCCCTAGATTATTTCAGGTTAGAATAGAAGCACTAACTAGAAAACATAATGGACTGGAATTTTTTCTTTTGGTAATTGTATTGAAATTAGATTAGTAATAGTTAACACACATGCTACATCTTTTCTTGATTATAAGTCTCAAAGAGGTCTAGAAGTGGATAACATTAAACATGTCAAAAATGGAGATACCAGAGATTAGTTAACATGCCCAAGTCACATTGCTCTTCAGAAGCAGAGTGTGGAAATTAGGTCTTTAGCTGCCGAGACAGAAAGTTCCACCTCTTTTGATGTTTTCAAGTGATGTTGTTGGGGTTTTTTGTCATAGGCCTCAACAAAAGGACTAGGTAACTAAGTGACAGATATGAATTAATACAATTAGGTAAAAGATATGTTTAACCTCACACAGTTTTTTCTTTAATTTTCATGCAGAAGTAGTAGCAAAAGCTTTCAGATTTGGAAAGGATCGAGTTTAATGTATTGATTTTTAATTGTGCATTTTAGAATTCATAAGTTTGGCTGGCACTACCACATTTTAACTACCCAAATTGCCAGTGGTATATTAATTTCTGTAGCTCAGACATTAATTAGAAACCTTGTTCTGAGAAAACTGAATATAATTCTGGGCTGTACACATCCTGTAATTGTTCCTTTTTGATGAAAAAAGGTGAGAAATATGGTATTCTACAAAATATGGTATACTGCAAAATATGCTATCTTACAAAGTAATAACTCAGGCTCTTCAGATGAATTTGAACAGCAAATGGGTTTACTGAACAGGATATTTTTGTGCAAAATCATGTGAAAGGGGCAACATTCCTAGTATCCTACCAAAGTGAGTTTTCATGTGATGCTCAAAGTAGAAAAGGGGATTTTCATTATGTGAGGTATTTTTTCATTATGATAGAGACTGAAGTGATGTTTCTTCTACTGTCATGACTGGCACAGAAAATGAAGTACTGAGGCAATGATCATCCCTGTCCATATGTGCAGACCTAGAAGCCTTTAATTGCTAGTCATAATGGGAATTTTTTCCTCTATTCCTGCATAGCATGTTCATATAAACAGAAGGTTGAGGGGAAAGGAGGCTTAGGAGATGAAGCCATCCCAGAGGATCTATCAGCAGGAGAAAGGAGATAATGGAATTATCCACAACTCAACCTCTCACTCCTTTCATGGACATGCAGTTTTCTGTCTCTTTTCTTTTGGGAGGCAGATTGCCAGGGGTAAGGCAATTCCTCTACCACTGTGGATGCAGAGTGTTGTGTTTCTCACTTTCACCATGGGAAGGTAAAATTAACCTTCAGTCAAATCCTGAAGTTTAGTATTTGGTAGGGGATTTGAAGCAAAAGGGTTTTAGCAGCATCCAGGGGACAGTTGAAAGCACAAGTGATTTTGAGTCTGAGAAATGTCATGCTGCAAAATACCAAGCACTGAAGATAGCACACAATGCTACTCAGAGCTTAAGTAAGAGGCACAGAAAACCCTTCAGAAAACATCCTTTGTTTTCTCAGCCCCAAGACTTTGGGATCATGAGCCAGGGCATGTTAAAGAAGCTGTTAACCCCAAACTGCTGAGGGATGAAGTCAGGCAACTGCTGTTAGAGTGTACATGAGAGGAAATGATGTCATGCAGCACAGGAGATATACTCTAACCATGATTGTCTGCATCAGACCCTTCTCTTGGAAACATCAGCATCACCAGCACTACTTTTAGTTCCCTGAGAAATGTAATTGACTCCACAGTGTCAGCCAGAGAGAGACAGAAATCCAATTTCCTGTTCCAAAAATGAGGTGCAGTGGTTCAAATGCATTAAGCTCTAGCCGAGGTTGTATCTTGCCAAAAACTTAAGATTAATTATTAATGCTTCCTCATTAAGTGCAGAATATGTGCTTGGTGGTCTGTAAGGCATTTGGAAACCCAGCAGCTAATTGCTTGCAATTTCCATACCTGACCCTTCATAACCATGCTTCCTATTCCAATCAAATTTAGTTTGAATGAACAAGGGTAATTTCAAAGGCAAACTATTTACATAGAAAGATTCTGGTGGATATAAATATTTAAATTACAGTTGTCTCAACTGGATATAGAAAGGAGATCTGACATGAATATACCTGCAAAAGCCAGTAAATGGAAACATAGGAAAGTAAAAACCTGTAGCTGTGTATTCACTGTGTTCATAAAGCCAGTTCCTGGTTATCATCATTATACTTTGCTATTTCTGGTTTGTGGGAATAAAGAGTAACTAAATTTTTTTTTTAACAATAGGGTTTGGAAAGAAAATGAGACATCTGTGGTCTCATTGGGATCTGAGTAAAGCCAGTAGTGCATTTTCCATTAACTTAAATTTAATAGGATCTAAATTTGATTTAATTTAATTCTCAGTTTTCTGTAATGTATTTTATAATGTAGTTTAAAGAGGCTCCAAATCTGAGATGATAATAAATTTCCAAATATGATGCAGCTAATATTCAAATACTTATCCCTAGAGGTATATTGTAGTGGTTAATACAGATGTCAAGATAAACAGCTCTCAAAGCTTGGTGATGTTTAGAATGCTTCTTGGTGTGGCTGATATGGCTATGCTGGAGCTGCAGCTAGACAGATCTGTCATTGGCAAAGTTTATACTCATTTTCCAGACAAAGGAAGTCATGCCAGCAGAAGATTTTTTTGGCATTATAATTAATAACCATTAAGCATTTCTGCTACTTGTTTTGTGTCACTCATTCAGTGAAACCCCTGTCCCACCTGCCATTCTGCAGCATCTGTAACACAGAGATCACTGTTTGGGACAATGGAGAGTAGGTCTCCATACCAGCTGTGCCAGGCACAGGGTGCTCCCAGAACAGGGAAGCGTGATCTGAGAGAAGAGTGTTCATGCTTTCCACAAATGTTAGAGACTTCCAGAAGTCTGTCTAGAGATATGCTGTCTCTAATTGCAGCCTCTTACCGTGTTCCTATTTTAATTTTGCTTTGTAGTTGTTCAGTGCAGGAGAAAAAACAAAAAAAAGAAGATCTCTTTATTTTGGTGGGTGTAATAAGGTTTCATAGACATTTAGCTATCTAACTAACAGGGAATTAATAGGTAGAGAAAGTTCACTAGTAGTGACATGGAAAGAGAGTTTGATGGAGCTTTGCAGTAGGCTGCAAGAGAAGTGTAGCTGCTGTGTGCTGCAATGCCTTCTCTGACTGAAATAAAATATTCAGGAAATTGCACTGAATGTACTCATGTCACTGCTCGTATTTGCTGCAATTACTTCTTGGTTGTGATGTCATAGAAACATCAGAGAATTGTGATCCATATCCCTGTCATTCTGCATGCATATACATACATTTTGCAATATGATAAGAGGGAGAATGCAAGCCCACTGGAACCTGCAGTATTAGGATTGTTTCATTTTTTGCTATTTCTGTATAGAAAGTATGAATTAGGAAAAAAAGTGTCCCAAAAACCTGTTCTTATGCTGTAATAATGTGGTAGTGGTGAAACTATTTTGCCTGCTCCTTGTAAAGGAATACTTTGGTTTTCAGCATCATCAATTGAGGACATGTTTCTAACGCAATTTTTTTATCCACTTATTTTTTGGAGGGCTGCAACATACGTTTTTCCTCTTCCACTTTTTAATATTTTGGTCTCTGGTAAATCCACATACAAAAACTTCCTTCCTTTAGTTAGAGTCCACAAATGAAAAGCTTTTCTTTCTCTGATTGCAGATTAGCCTGCCAAGAAACAAACTCTAACTGGAGAACATCACTTTAATTTATTTATGGGATGCAGATGACAAGGAAGTCTGTCCTCTTCCCAGGCTTTTTGGAAAGCTTTGGGCTGACCCAGCCCAACAGAGTTCATATGGCAAAGACAAACTATGCCAGGAACCAAAGCCAATAGTCACTGCAAACCTCTGAACCAAAACATTCCTTTAGTGCTTGAATTTCCCTATAATTTGTGTAGATTCCCTTTTTGTCAATGAGGCTTGCAGTGGATAACTAGCTTAGTGCAATCAGACTAAACAACTGCGCTATTCATTCAGCAATTAGATGATAGCAGTAATGCATTCTTTATGGTTTCCGTTCTTCATTCTTTCCTTTCTTTTAAAGTCCTTGGAGACAAACCCTGGGATGTTTGGCAAAGAGGAGGCTCTTGCTGAAAAATATCTTTTTTTTTCTCTTTTAGTGTTTCTAATAAGTTCTATTCTCAGGGGCAGAACATCAGATCTACATAGGAAGAAATGATCAGCTGAAGAAAAAGCAACTCTACAGTCATTTACATCTATGAACATTTGCTTTGATCTATTTCAATGCTGGAAGAAGAACTTTTTTTAATCCCCAGCAGCATATGGCTTAATTTAGACTAAAATAAGTAGATTTTGAATGCAAATAGTTTTAGCAGAAATAGAGTAAGATATGTTTGCTCTATAAATGACTTGAGAGGGGCGTAGTGCTAAAAGTAGAGAATTTTGCTTTTGTTGCAGAAGGTAAATCTTTGTGAAAGGGCAGGCTTCAGTGCTTCAGCTTTCAGTCAGAAGTTTAAACTTTGGCCAAAATTAGCTGTGATTTTTACCCTTTCCTTACTGCTGCACATAACTTCTCTGTGTTTGATAAAAAAGGGATCTATATGTGTGGTTAACTCGATGACATTGTTAGTAATCCTATTAACTAAGGGGCAAAGTTTACCTTTGTGTGTACTAAAAAAAAGGAAAAAAAAAGTTTAACCAGTAAATAAAAATATTATGCTACTTTGTGAATATTCTCTTCGTATAGTTGGAAAGTAAACGGTTGCTAACTACTACCTTCGCATTTTGTTATTCTGGCAATTCTTCCTTTGTGTTACACCAGTTCTGTCACTCAACTTCTCTATGACCTCAGACAGATCAAATAATTTGCCTGTACTGTAGTTTCCTTATTTAAGGGCCGAACCAAACCCCACCAAACTCAGTGTGGGCACTGAGAGATAAGTACTGGCAGATTTAGCTGTTGTATCGTAAAGCATTACAACACCCAGATGTCTTTGCTATCTCTTTTCAAAGGATTACTTCCCCAATAGGAGGCAAGGAAGGATAGGATATGAGCCATGTGTCAGTTGTCATGGTTTGCTGTACAGAATACCAGATTAAATTGCAATGAAGGTATGTGCTCATTAATAAACTGAGCTATAAATGTGGTAGTTGAGGCACAGATTCATATCCTGTTCCACCGTTCTGCAATATTGGTGATGGCTTAAGACAGATGGCCAAGTCAAAAACATAGGGTAGTTACTCCTGTAACTATAAATATAAAAGATACCTGCCAGAGCTCTGAAAATCCTACCTGCATTCCTCAAAAATGTAAGAAAATGCTGATTTCTATGAACTGCTTGAAGATACTGATAAAAGGCAATGAAAAACAATAAAGAATCATTGTACATCTCAAGGGAAGTATGGTTACATTTAATTTTGAAATGCCTAAAGGAAAAGAAATGGACTTTCCAGCTGACTGCAAGTACACTGGATTTCTATTCAGACCACTTCATTAAGTTTCCAAATATGCTGTTGTGAAACACCTTTCAGCATAAGGATCATCTTTTTTCTCACAACGACAATCAATCATGACAGTATGAATGTTTGTGAAGACTTGAAATGAAATAGAGAAAGATAGATTAATGAGAAGCCAATGGGGCAGCTGGCATTCCAGCAAGGTTTGTACTAACCACTGAGTTGAAATACCTTCTTAATGCTGGGACACTCCTCGGAAGCTGCTCTAGTGCCTCTCTAATCATCCACTTGAGTTCAGCAAGCTCAAGGTCACGCCACCTTTCTTACATATTTAGCTGAAGTGCTCATGATTAGAGTCTTGTTGCCCTGGGTTGCCTGTCTTCTCAGTGGTCAGGAAGAGATGTTCAGAATTTACTGGCTTTCTCTCCCTGATGAATGCTTGAAGAAGGAGAAAGAAGTGACAAGACAAGAGGAAATGGCCTTAGGCTGTGCCAGGGGAGGTTTAGACTGGATATTAGAAAAAGTTTCTTCAGTGAAAAGTGGTCAGGCTTTTTAACAGCCTGCTCAGGGAAGTGGTGGAACTGTATAAAAAAAAAATGTGTGGCTGTGGCACTTGGTAACATGGCTTAGAGGTGAACATGGGTTTACGGTGGGATTTGATGGTCTTAGAGGGCTTTTCCAACTTTAATGCTTCTATGCTGTATGGGGAACTGGGCTGTGATCTGCCTTTTCTCTACTGACACCTTAGAGCAGCCTTATTGTTACAACAGACACATTGAAGCACTGTCTTGCCAAAGGCAGAATAGCTCAGAGTTTTTGTTTTCAAGTCCAAAGCTGGAATCATTATGTAAATTCTTTATATTAATTTTTCTTTAGTTGGACCAAATATAATATGATACTGGTAAGTGTAGCAGGGCACAATGTGAATGGTACCAAATCATAGAGGGCTAACAGCATAGGATCAAAACAATATTGGTTTAGATGTCACCAAAAAAGGAGGGAAATTTAACCCCCACTCCACTGAAAAACAATAGAACTAGTGACATCTGCATGTTAATTATAAGGCTTGCCTTGCAGTAGTGGGTGAAAATTAAAAAAATTCAGAAAAATGGTAGTAGTGATTAGATCATGTACCCTCCTTAACCTGAGAGAAATCAGCAGTTCCAGAACAGAAACAAGTATATGAGTCTCCCATTTGATGACTGTATTTGTTCATTAAGTACAGTCCCTGAAAGACAGGAAAACACAAATGGAACAGCTGTTTCTGTGGATTAAGGCTAAGGAAAAAAAGAATAAACTTGTACAAAATTATCTTGTGGGAGAAACAAAAATGAAATGCAAAATGCACATAAAAATAATGATATGAAAAATATACTGCTTATTTTACAATAGCAACATTCTTGTTGGTAAGAATATGGCATTGGTTGAGTTCCTGCTGTAGTGAAGTCTTGAAATAAATGTGTGGTTTTACAGGATATAGGCTGTCATACTGCCTTTGAGCTTGGTGTTTTTCACTTCTGGGACATAAACAGTTACCAGTAATACATCAGGAATAAATTTACTTTATTTGTACTGCTTAGAGAACAAATTTGTAGCGTGTCATTATTTGAAGTTTGATGTAAGTCTCAATTGAAACATTAAACTTCTTATGAACTGGAAATCTTGGAAATCCTTCAGAGGAAGGCCTTTATTTATGATATTGTAGTCAGTCTTTCCATTATTTCTCCCTGTTTTCAGGGATTTATAACTTAGTTGAAAAAAAATCATTCTGGACTGAAATTTGGCATATGGGATTGAACCCAAAGAATGATGTTTTTTCCCAGTTTGAAAATAAGTCGGATCACACATAAACTGGAGGATATAGAAATTGTTGAATTTGTTCTTTAGGGGTTGTTTTGCTTTATTATTATGTTGCATTGCATTGTACCATTTTCTACAATTAATTCTATATTAATGACATTATATTTCATTCCACAGTCCTGTCTCTTGGACAAAGAATAGAGTGATTATGGCTGTGTTTACCACTGAAATGTAGTATGGTTTAGGGTTTTTGTAGCCCCTAGAAAACATGATGGTTACCTCTCCTGAGTAGCACAGCTCACTGTAAGCAGACAAAATGCCAATAGAATGCCAACTTTTGCCAACCAGACACTGCCAAAAGCCAAACAGCCAACAATAAATAAACATGTAAATAAATAAATCCCCAAATTAGAAAAGAAAAAAAAACCCAAACCCAAAACAAATCTCTAGGTTATGCTAAGTAGCTTAGACATAGCATAGCTTAGCCATTCTAGTTTCTGCAGTGAAGTATGGGATAGCGTGATAGTGTAGATTTTTCATTATTTTCAAGATTCCCAGTTCTATTCCTAGCTCAGAAAATTACGACCTTTTCAGATTCCTGTTACTTTCCCATTGGAGCATAACATTAATTGTGATCAAAGGGAAAAAAAGGTTAATTTTTGAGACTATATGCTGTTCATAACTGTACAGAAAAAGTTCATGTGGCCAAGCTCAGTTAAAGCTGGAAAATACTGTGGGGGACAATAAAATTAGCTTTTTAAAAGTATGTCAAAAGCAAAAAATAATCCAGAAATAACATTCACCAGTTTCTTGATGAGGATGCTCACCTTACAAACAGTAACATAGAAAAGGATATTAACCTATAAGTGATCGTTGAAAGAAGAGCCATGAAGATGGTGAAGGGGAAGTTGTATGAAGAGCAGTTGAGGTCACTTGTTTTGTCCAGTCTGGAGAAGAGATGGCTGCGGGGGAAACTCATTGTGGTCAGGGGAGGCACTCATCCCTTTTCCCTGGTGACCATTGATAACACAGGAGGGAATGGCATGAAGCTGGGTCAGGGGAGGTTTAGGTTGGATATTGGGAAAAGGTTTTTCACCCAGAGGCTGTTTGGGCACTAGAACAGGCTCCCCAGGGAAGAGGTCACAGCACCAAGACTGTGTTCAAGAAGTGTTTGAACAAGACTCTCAAAAACATGGTATGAGTCTTGGGGTTGTCCAGTGCATGTCCAGGAGTTGGACTTAGATGATCCTTGTGGATCCCTTCCAATTCAGGATATTCTAGGATTTTATGGCAGTTCAGTATTAATAACTTGGGATAAAATGTCTGAATCCATAACTAGATATTGTGAAATGATGAGGAAAGGCTGAAATAGAATTGCAGAAAATCAACATCTAATTTTGGTACATGTCTATGGATAAAGGAATACAAGAGGGCAAAAGTGTACACAGCAAGAAACAGGGAAGAGGAATAAGAACAGTAGTTTGTGGACAAAGTTAGTAAGGATGTGGTTAGACTGTTAGAGATTAAGGAGTAAAGTTAAGAATTCGGGGAGGGATCAGCTAAGGAAATTAAACCTGTAGTGCTGAAAAGGGAAAAAATGTACTTACAAATGGTCCTCAAGAAATGTAAAGAAAGATCTTTATTAAGACTGGTTTTATTTAATATTTTAATTTGTGCTTTGTTAAGAAAGTGTGTGTGATACGAAATGAGGCACTGGCAACACAGTTAAATGATACAGACAGAGCTGACAAACTTGAAGGAAAAGGATTCTAATAATTCCTGTTTTCATCTGTAAGTTGTCTTCCTGAGAGGGAAGACAGGATGTGCTAATTAACCACAGCAGTGTGATCCAGTACTGGAAAAGTATCAGAGATACAGACTCAGATGAGGTTTTGGTGGGGCCTCCTTCACATTACTTACAGTTTTGACCATCCATATATTTAGAAATGTGTTAAACTGAAACAAGAACGAAGTAGGAAAGACAAGATAGCTAGGGAAATGCAGAATCTGTCCTCTGAGAAGAAACTGAATAGGCATGATATTTAACTTATTGAAATGGAGAGTGGGATGAAGATTTCATTACTGCCTCTAAATGTGTTAAGGGATTAATGCCAGAAAGGCTAAAAGCTATGGTGAGGGCCAATGTTTGTATGAAAACTAGATGCACGTAAAATAACCAGAAATATGTGCAAATCAGAAGAAAGCTTTTAACTGCTGGAATACTGAAGCTCCAGAACAGATTGAATAAACAAAAAAACAAGCCAACATTCTCCAAATGAAGCTTCATAAGTTCAGGAAGGATATCCTATGATATGGATGTCTGCAACAGCAGGAAAACAACCTGATGAACCACAAGGTCCTTTTTGTCTTCGGTAAATGGCCTGATTTTTAAAAGCTCTTGCTTCTTGCAGCTTTCATTGTGTTGTTTTCCTTGAGAATGTTCATAATTTTCTTTTGAAACTCTCAGCATCCAAGACCTGGTGACTGGAAATATTTAGTAAATTATAGATTTACTCTATTATGAAGAGTCTATTTTAAGGCTATGGCAAAGTAAACTTGCAAACACTTATATTATTACCATGATATATGTGTTTAATTTAGTGCTACGGTTGCTAGCCTGCTTATCTTGCCAGCACAAGCCATAGAAAACAAGGGAGCAAGCAGTTGATTCTTTTGCATACCATCTAAACATCATGCATGTATTTGTTTTCTTAACCTCCATGACTTTCCTTTTACTCTACCATCTACCAGCATATATTCTCCTCCTGAGATGATCAGTGGGCAGCCTTAACTCCCACCAAGTTTTAAATAGATGAACATATATTCTACAGCTCATTCTAGGTTTGGTGTGGCTTTTATGAATCACAATATATATAGCTTTGTACTTATGTGAATGGCTGATCTTGGCTAGTAGCTGTATTAAATGTAACATTATCTTTTTTTTTGAACACTGCTGAAATCTTCAGAAGATTGTGCATTTTGTCTGTTACCCTTATGGTATAAGATGAGGTTTCATGATAACTGCTCAGGATAAGGATAAAAAATGTAGGTTAACTGCAGCTTAAAGGAATAGTGGAAACAAAGAAGGGAAGCTCTATGGAGAGTGACTGAATCTTCTATTTTATTGCTTTTTACATTTCTGTTGGTGGGATTTGCAGTCTGGCAAGCTACCACCAAATTAATGAAGTTCATGGACTGGAATTTTACCCAGAGTGATAGTTATTTGTATTGACATGTATCATTTCCTCTGTGCCCTCTGGCATTTTTTCTGTACCTGTGCTTTCAGGAACACAGTATATATTTTTTCGCCAGGTCTGTGAGATCCAATCTACTAAAAAAAAAACATTGGTATTCATCCTCTAATATTAGCTTTGATCTGCCAAACATACTTCATATCAGTGGGCAAATAGAGGAGTGTGGGCTGAAAGTTTTCCACCCTGATTTAGTATGCCATAAAAGCTTGCACAGGCCACTCCTCAGTTCCTGCATAGGCCTGCCTACACTACAATGAATTTCTGACAGCTTCTACCTGGACTTAATACAAGAACAGCTAAGCAGGTGTTGATATCCTTAGCTATATTTTAAGGTCACAATTTATAAAACCCAAGACAGTATGTCACCGATGGTTTGCTGTCAAGGGCAGCTGAAAGGATACTTTGTCACTGTGCAAAATCTGTTGATATGTGCCTTAATTTCCTCTATTTCTAGCAAAAATGACCTGCCTGGCTTTTGTCTGTTAAAATGCACACTTAGGATTGCCTTTGTTTTTATTCCTTATTTTCATAAGCCTTTCCCTTGTTAATCCAGCTTTTTAGTCAAAACAGAACCATAATATTGAATCTATAATGTAGTAATTATTTTTATTTGGTACATTCTGACAGCCTTGCTAACTTCAATTTTATTCATCTTTCTTTTTTTTTTTTTTTTTTTTGACTCATTTCCAGAAGCACCAAGTAAAAAAGCATGCTGATTTGGCTGATTTGTTCCCTGGGCAAAGTGGCACGAGGCAGCTCACATTCATGCTACCAAAGACCACTACACCACTTGGAAGTAGATATTTCCTAGGCTTAGTGGTCCAAAAGGAGATTGTGAGTGAGCTAACGCTTAATCTGCATGAGCAATCAGCAGTTCAGTGCTTGAGTCATTCCCTGGCCCTTTTTCATTTAACAGTACAGTTATAGCTTTAGGCAATGTCTATACTAGTAAATAATCGGAAGCCCATTCTGTGGCTCTGGGTGTGTGGCACAGCACAATTTGTGCCCATGTAACCAAATATTCTTTTACTTCTCTGAAGGTTGCCTTCATATATAACAATGACTGTGATCAATCTGTGGCTTATGCTAGCCCTAAACTGGGAAGTCTGGAAGACTGGTATTGAGACCAAAACTCTCAGGGAATGTAATTAATACTGGTTAAGTAGATTGGTTGTGAGATAGTACTCTGGCTTGTGTCCTGTCTCTTTGAATTTTCCTGTCACATGCAATAGCCATCGGTCCATCTGCAGCCCGGACCTGGATTTCCTTCAGAAGAAAACACTTTTGTCACCCACAGCCCTTTCTATCCCATCCTTCTGAGTTTGGTGCCCTATGCCATGTCTGTGTGCTACTCTTCCCTGCTTTTGGCACCTAGTCCAAGATTCCCTTTGCTCCAGGGCTGTCTTTATATACTTAGTCTCCATTTCCCACCTCTACTGCTCCCCATGTTCAGGATGAGTTTTCCAGCTCTGCCTCTAACTCCTTCCCTCCGGCAAAAAGCTTCTTTTCCTGCTCTTATCCCATTCTGCTTCCTTTTTCCTTTTTTCCGCTCTCACCCTATTCTCCCCAGTTTTGCCACATTTCTCCTCTAGTTCTCCTTACCTTGCTTTTTGTGTGGCCTTCAGTCCCCATATCCCCATATCCCAATGCTTTCTACACCTCCATATCCACTCCCAGGCCCCTTGGCAGGTGTGTGGCCACTATTGACCACCCTGTGGCCTTCCAGAATGTCCACAGACAGTCCCAGCTGCTCCTGTCCTCCATGTCCAAGTTGCCAGTACCCAAATATTTTCAGTGCCACTTCCTGTGTCCACACCTTGCATAGATAGATGAAAAGCTCACCAGGCTTACTTAAGCCTTCCCCTGTACTTCTAGCTTTCTACCCTCAGGAAAGTATGTGCACATTTGGGTGAGCTGAAAGTGTAATGAGGAGCTATGCCATACCCAGTGAGGACCCCACTTTCATGGAATCATTAGGCCTGAATTTAGGCTCTGCTTTATGTAGCTCAAGTGCTGCGTAAGTCTCTTTCTGTAATGTTTCCTGTTGGCTGGGTTTAGCCACAGAGAGTGTAAAAAAGAAACAAGTAAAGTGACTTCAGCAGAAATTAGAGTTCAAGATGCTGAGCCTATAAATCCCTGCTGAATATGTTAAAAATGTTGACTTTTGAAAATTTTAAGTGCAAATATTTCTGCGCAGACATACATCACTGACAGAAAGTCAGCTTCCCCCTCTCTGCTTTCCTGTCACCCCAAACGTCAAACTTTTACTTTCTTGCTTAAAAACACTTGGACTTCTCCAGGAAAATCTTGCCAGTATTTTTTCAACATTACTAAACAACAGATTTTCTTTAACCTTATTCTCAGAAACAGCTGTACCATTTTGGATGAAACTTCCTGAAATATTTCTGCCTCAGGCAGACACCTGGCATGGAAAATTTCAGCCCAAACATTTAAGGTTTGGCAAAGCGATATGCAGCTGAAAACAGGATTTATAATGAGAAGTGTTGGGCAACTTTAATAAGAAGCAAAATTACCAGCCTCACCCCAGTGCCAATCCTAACCAATGTTGCCAAGCTCTACGATAACATACTTAGTTTAAATGAATGAAGTCCTTACATATCAAAGGACCAAAAATAACTAGGAACACAGTCTTCGTCCAGATATAACAAACATTTCTGACTTACAGCTTAGTGATGTACAGACAACAAAGTAGATTTATAACAAAGCATAAGATGTAATCTTGAGTTTGTGTCTGTTAAAGAAGCGTGAAGTGTGTGACGTGTATTGACAAAGTATGTAATACCTTTCTTCCTTAAAACTTATGTGTTTGAGTCATTCAAAAGTCAGATGGTTTCTTTTCTCCAAACACACCCCGAAGTTTTAGCCGGAAAACCACTTAGACATTTAGATTGCAAATCTAAGTTCTGAACACAATAACATAATTTATTAATCTTTCAGCAAGTCACCCAAAATGCTTAACAACTGCTTTTTCATTTAATTTCCCCTTCCAGTACAAGAAGAACTTAATTTCCTATTTCATTTGTTCTCCTTTCTAAAAAATAGCCCTGTCATGGTAGTCATGTTGTTCTTTAACAAAAATAAGTTGTTAAATATGAACACATGTAATAAAATTTGTTCTTCTGTGCACAAATACAGTGAAATAGCTCTATAGTTCTCATATCTGTAAAAACACATTTAAATTGTATTTTTAATAGAAATAAATTTAAACAAAGTGTATTTATTTGTTAAAAGAGAAGTTAAACAAAAATATAAAAAAGAAAAAGGAAATTGAGGTTAAGGTAATACTGATATTTCATAGCCAGTCTGCATTTTCAGATTTTTTGGGGGCATGTTTGGAGTGTCTAAATCCTGCTCAACACATAACTTTGATGGATTTCAGACACCTGAATATCATAGAATATCTTCTATTGTCCCCTCACAAGCAGTATGTAAGCTTTATAGACACTTAGGAATGTAATAACACTTGGTCCTGTGCAAGGCCAGGACTTCAATGATCCTTGAGGCTCTAACTCAGGATATTCTATTCTATTCTATTCTATTCTATTCTATTCTATTCTATTCTATTCTATTCTATTCATTTTCTTCTTTATCCTAGAGAAAGAAACACAGTCCCTGAGTATGACCTTCACCTGGGAGAGAAAGCTGGGTGCCCAACTGATTAATTCATGCTTCCTCTATGCTTCACCAAATTCAAGAAGAGGCATCATCTCTGAGATACACTTAAACCTACCTCATTCATCAGCCCTAAATTCAGTTCAGATAATGGGAGATGAAAACCAAGACATAACTTTACTCTGTGTCCTGTAAAGAAGAAAGGAGAGTTTGCTCCTTCAGTCAGTACTGTCCTGTGTCCTGGCTTATGGCTTATCCTACTGGATCAAATGTACAAACTGCATGGGAAACAGGGTCCTGATTTTCCTCTTTCTCTGGGTGGGACTACTCCTACCAGTAGCCTCAGGAGAAAGTGGGAAAACTGAGGCTTTCCACTGTCTTTCCTTAGAACTGTGTGTAGCAGTAACTTAACTTGGTAATGGAGGGAAAATGGTCAGGCAAATTATCTTGAAGCCAAAGCTTCACATCTAAAATAAGGGTCCTAAAAGCTCATTTTAGTTTGGTCTACACTTCATGTTGTAGAAGACTGTAGAAGCTGGCATGAATTGAGCTGCCTCTGTGATGTGGTGCCTCAGAATCTGTCCCAGTCTGCTTCTATCAGTAGAAAGAATATCATCTAGATCTTGCTGTACAAACAAGCCCTTTAGGTAACACAAACGGACTCTCTTTCTATCATCTAGATCCACTTAATACTGACAATGTTTAATTTCATTTGCACCAAAAGCTCATTAGATTTATATCATGAAACTATAACTACTAGTAAGAGATGCTGAATCACACAACTAACATCTGTAAATGGTGGGATTTTCCTTTGCTAATAATGCCTTTAGTACGTAGCAACCAATAGAACTAGTTTAAAGTGCATTTATCCTCTAAACAAGTACCTTTAGGGAAAAAAAAGTACTTATATTAAGTCTTCTTCACTGTGTCAACACATAGCACCTATCTGAAGATACTAGATGAGAAAAGAAACAAACAACCCCATGCAGGATTAACAAGAATGTAGAAAACCTGTCTGTGTCAGAACAAAGTATGTGTAACTAAAATAATGGTAGAGCTTCATACACCATCACTGGCAAACAGCCTTTAAAAAGTATCAGGAGCATTACACAGTGATGGAGACAGAGGAGTGCAGGGGACAAAGAGACTCCACTTTCTGAGAAGACTGTCTGATGGGAGGGATTACCTGTCTGAGAGCTATGTCACTGCAGAGATAAAGGACACGTCTGTGGAATCATCAGATGCATGTGTCCTGTGACTTTGCAGTGGGAGCAGGGAGAAGAAACTCTCTTTTAATGATGACTGAGCAAGTAATTGAAACACACACTGTGTATCACGTATGGCCACGTGTACTGTATCATATGGTAGTAACATGGGAACTTGTGTTAGGCATTGCTGTTGGGATAGTAGTTAGTCAGCAGGAGAGACATCTTCCCTACTGCTAGGATGCAGCAGTGCTCAGTATCCTGAGGAGGCACCAGGTCAGAGAACTAGTGACTAACTTGGATGTTTGCACAGACATTTTACAGCTCCCATGGTACATGGGAAATTCAGACAGCATAGACTGAGTGCCCTGCAAACCCACAGACTTGGTAAAAGTGTAAAACAGTTGTCTCTAATGGCATGACTACAACATGCAGTTCAGTAAATGTGACTTGGGGCCTCATTATTGTGTCTCCACTTCTGACATTAACAGTTAAATGATGTTGTTGATTCCGGCAAGAGACATTACAATTTCTCTAATTAAAGGAGGGGGCAAAAACCTCAAAAAACAATCTTCTTGTTTCTTCCCAGATTGTTTCCATTTATTGCAAATAGGCATGAGTTCCTGCCTGGAAGCACTATCTGCAAACTGCAGTCAGATGTAAAAGAAGTCTAATCAAGCTTGGGAACCAGGCCTTAATTAGACTGCTTGGAAAACAGAGCAGAACAGCAAATGAAAATTATTAACCATCACTCATGATTCCTGTTTCTAATTTTGAAGAGGAAATCATGCATTAATCAAACTCTAGCCCTAAGCTCAGAGATGTGTTTTAGAAGTATCCTGAAACAACAAGAGGAAATCTTTTCAGTGTTTAGAGAAAACAACTCCTGATCAGCTAGTTTGTGTAGCACAATGTATTTTGACATGAAATAAGCGATATTTCAGTATGCCTAGATTTTGTTGGATCCAAGAAAAACAAAATCAGTACCAACTGAAATGAAGGCATATGACAACAATTGGGCTTAAGCCTGGGTTTTGTTAAAGGAAAACAGAAATGAAGTGTATGTTGTTTTCATGGATAAAGGAAAGATACGGAAGGGTAAGAGTAAAAGGAACAATGTTGTAACATTGCTGTTATTGTGTGCTTTAGTCATAGCAAAGAAACTCTTTGGTTCACATAATTTTCACATAAACAATATTTACTACAAATTATTTCTGATAAAAAATAACAAACATGAGCATAAAGTCTACATATTACCTAGAGATCACTTGAGATCATGTAATAGGATTTATCAGAACTTACCTCATAGTTTCTGTTATATTTGGACTATAAAGATAATTTTATATTTTTTTGGCAAACTCATGTGAATTTTCTGGCTGTAATTCAGAAACTAGCTTTTTCTGGAGGAGTTAGATTGAAGTCTTCAAGTTTTGTGGAACTCTCCAGAATGAGGAGAGAAAATGGACCCCAAAACTATATTAAACATTGCACCCATTCTTGTGGAAACATCACATTGCGAAGAATGCTCAGTTTTCTCAAACACAAATATCCAAGCTTTTTTCTTCGAATTACAAACAATGCTTTCTAGAACACACCAATTTCCCCCCTAGCTGTCCAAGCATTTGCCAAGAATTGCCTATCCAGATTTCTGAAGCTAGTGATTTCATGATCTCAAATGACATATCTAAAAGTGTTAAGATGGCATATGTGTTTGTGTTGCTATTGTGACTCACAGACCACAGTTATTGTTCTGTGAACAGATTAAAGTATTACTGACAATTGAAAAAAGTACATGGATTTTTTTCATCTATCATGCTATATATGTTATGCTTTGATAGGACTAAGAAATGAAGTTCAGTGATCAAAGCTGGTGATTTGATAAAGCATTATGGTCTGGACGAATGGGCACAGATGAGGGTTTCTAAGCACTGAACTTTACTTTTGGCATGCTTTCTTCTAAAATCTTGATGAGTAACCTCCGCAGTTCGGCCCTAGGAAGAAAACATTCCGAACAAAGTGAAGTTTGGTTATATCTGTGTGCATGATATAATATAGATCAGACCATTTTTAGTTTTAATTGAAAAATTAAACTAGCTTTGTTTAGTTGCTTGGGCTGAAGTTTCCATTATTTCTCTTTGACTTCTAATGTGCCAGTTTGGGTGATGCCCTGGCTGCTAGAATTTAGTTGAAATGCTTTCACTAAATTAAAAATGACAGGATTTCAACTCCTTATTTCAGTGGATGACTAAGGACAAGATAGAGCATGTCTAGTCTAAAAATTGGTGCAGTTGCCTTGGAGGTGAAAGATGAAGGTTTAAATCCTCTTAGTCTGAACAAGGAGTTGGACACACAATTCCCATCTCTGATGTCAGTGCTGTAAATGCCACACTGTTGTGCAAAAATGTAAGTGACAGGAGTATCATGTTTTGTAACAAATTAGCTGAGACTTCTGCTCCATTCTAGAATGAAAGTTTCTATTATTTGAAGCCCTTTGATTTGGTCATACCTCATTTTAGGCTGTGGTCAGAAGCAGAGCTCGGGTGGTAGGTAGGAAGGTTTATAATTCAGAACAGCACCTTTCTCTCTTTTAGATTCCTGGAGGCTTTTCATTGCACATGGCTATGCCTGGGAAGATTTAATCACTTTATGGACCAAGGAGAAAGTAGTTTAACAAAAGTTGAATCACTGTATTATCTTTTTTATACCTGTAACTCTTTCATTTGTCATCTTTGTCCCTCTAGTTTTGAATTTTATCATTGCAGCGTAGCAATGTTTTTTTTCTAAACAGCACCACAACAGCAGAGTCTGCTGATATCTGCCTTGTTTTCACAGTTATGGGAAAGTGCCCTGCCAAGTTTTCCTTTCAGGTTAATATACTATTCTGGGGACTACCATGTGGTTTCTAGTAGTAATTATTTTCCCCCTGCCTTCTTATCCTATATCTGCAGTTATCCATCAGAGCCATGCAGCTATCAACACTCACAACCCAGAAGTGGAAATCAGCCTGACACAGTTCGTTCCATATTTATGTACCAATGTAACAGCCTAGTACAAATACAAATTTGATTTGATTATGAGTGCGTTCCAGCATTACATACTTATGTGCCATGACCAGTTCTTCACATCTACTTACCCTATTTTTTTATTTTCCTCTCATTTTTATCTTGGCACTCATTTTTAGTCTTTGCACGTTCGCAGTTGTTATTGTAACTATGTGCTTTTGGGTAGGAATCACAAAGTTCTAGATGCTTTCCAAACATTTTAAAAGGAAAAAACCTCTCAGTTTCTTGGCTATTGTAATCATGTCCTTGCAGGTCTATCTCAATGCACCCTCTATGTGAATATGCCCACAAGCACATGGCTTGTTTGATTTATAGCTGCTTGTGTTTTTCCAAGTGACTTGACTGTTGAAGAACTCCAATGACTGCTCTGTTTGTGTACTTTAGCCGAAGCTGGCTCAAGCACTTAGGACTCTGCACACTGGAACAACTTATTCATAAGGTTTGGTTTTGCTTTACATTCATCTGTGTTTGGTTCCCTTTGCTCCTCTTTTTTTGTCCTGCATTTGGTAATTCTGAACACCACGTCTGTTCTGTTGTTCCATCCTTTTGGTAGCTCCCCCTTGTAGATTCTCAGTGATTGAATAATGGTGTCACTTCAAAACAAACCAGAAAGATATTTGCATGCTTCATTTACTCTTCTGGATTTTTGTTATTGCTCTCATTTGATGTCATTGTTGTGTTATGATGGAGGCTTGGCCTCAATTGTAATCATTAAAATAATTTTAAAAAAAATCCACAGTGGTGCCAGACTATAGAAGAAACAGATAACAAGCACAGTATTTGTTTCCAAAAGGGTCTTAATCTGGAGCTCTGAGACCACTGCACAAACCGTCTCTGAAATGGATATAAATATATACTCCACGAATAAGACCTAGTTTCTCACACAAAATAAGAGCTTATTGCTTCTCCTTGTGGTTGCTTCACCAGACTTTTCCATATTTTGAGCTTTGTAAGGCTGCATTCACACTTCTTTTCTGTTGCATTCTCTGGTGCAGGCTAAAGTCCTAACCTACCAATTATCCAGATTGTCCTTTGATTAGAATTTGCTCTTGCTCCTACCAAGACTCTGAGCACAGCTTTGCTTTGCAAGGAAACTGGGATGTGGAGATTATATACATGTAGGCTGCAGCCTTGCAGGAGCCGTAGCATGTCATCTGAACTGGGGACTGGAAAGGGCTCCTTGCTAACCATGATACAGCTGCTTACAGCAGACACTTGTACAGCAATCAAGCATAGGGCATGACTGCTGAAACCATATAGGAAGAACTTTGGGATGTGACTGTTAAATTTTTGTTAAGGGAAAAGAACTGAATGTATTTTGCAGCAGAGAAATGTATATATTTGTAGGTGAGAAGTATTCAAGAAGTTTCTGTTAATACTGAAGGGGATTATAATACACTCAAGCATTTTTTGTGTTTGGGGACCTTAGGACAGGGAGGAGACAACCTTCAGAATTGTGGCATTATCTTATAGAGTGGAAAGCTATTTTTCAAGTCAGAACTGGTCCTGAGGCTTTGTCTAGATGATAAGTCAAAGAGAGATGGGGGTTGGTTTAGTCAGTGTAGATGCTCAGTACTACTTCTCTTGGGAGAAGATGTATCATACAGGAATCAGCTTTGAATGATCCAAAACAGATGTAGGAGCAGGGCAGTAATGAGGTGATGTGGACAAAAATGGGTCCAGTGTTTGAGGTTGATTTCTGGCCCGGCTTTATTTATCAATAGAGAAAAAGTCTTAGAAGTCTGGCAGCATCCTTCACATTTCAAGCTGGACTTAGTGCTGCCATATGGAAGACAGGTTCCAAGCAGCTAATCCATGTAGAGTGCGAAAGCAGTAGAGGCTTCAGCCATTTTCACAAATCAATTAGCAAAACCTCAGGAATGGGGTTTGGAGTGCTCACCTGAGATGTGCCAGGTTTAGCTTTGCTTTACTGCTCTATTGAAGAATTCCTCCCTGACCTAGGAGAAAGTAGCTTTGGTGAAAATGTTTTGCCCAACAGTAAAATGAAAACTGCAGTACTTCTATATCAGTGCTATGAGGTTCTGCCACACTTTGGAAACCAGGATTCTACAAATTCTTTAGGTAGGTGGACACAGAGACTCCTGTAGCAGAGAGATTTCCAGAGGTGATTCAGAGTATCTCTGCAGTCTACCAGGCAGGGCTATTTTTCCAAGTTCAGAGCCAAGCTTGTTTTTAGAAACAAGATTTAGGCAATAAAGAGATGACCTCACTGAAAGATGTGGAAGAGGTACATCATGTACAAACTTTCTTTCTCTTTATTTCAGAATGAAGGAAACTTTTGTGGTGCTCAAATACACTCCTTTTCCTACTTATCTGCCAGGGATATATTGCCATCTTACTGGGTTTTTTTTTTAACTTTCACTTATAAATTATTGTAAAACAAGACAGAACCAGCAGATAGCATAAAGTGTAATAAAATCATTCAGAACTTGATTAAAAAATTAAAGGAAGAATTTATGGCAAAGGATGCTGGAAACTCCATTTCAACATTTGTACACAAGGGAAAGAATGATATTTTTTTTTCTCTCTACTCTTTCCATACATTCTGCTTTTTCCTATGTCTATAAAGAGTGCTTTGCATTGATGCAACTTGAGCTGAGGAAGGTCTTTGCAAAGCAATAAACAGAAGTGCTTAAAGATTGCCTTGCATATGGCAACCAGCATTCCTGGTGTTGGCTGCTCTGCTGCAGGGGCTGCTGCTGCCGTCTCAGTGTTGGTATTGACAGGCCCGTTAGGCAGGCTGGCTTTGATCTAGCTTTTATGTTCCTTTACCATAACACAAGCCGACTTTATTGGACCAATTAAAATTGCAGTCTTTCCTTCTTATCTCCGTAGGGTAGACCAGAGATGGAGCAAACTTAACTTAAGCATTTTCATTTATATTGGGTTTATGAATTCTTGTTTGGTGTCTTAAACTTGAGTTTATAAAGTGCAATTTGCTTTGACCCTGCTTGTCATTTATGTAATAAATATTTTAAGACCAAGGATTAAAAAGAATTACTTGGAGATATATCATTTTAATTAAAGGTTTTTTGCAACATTGATTACAAATATACTTTGATTGGTCAAATGTCAATAAAATTATATAATTTGTTTAAAATTGCTTAGGTATTTTCCTAAAACGGAGTTTTGAAAATATGAAATTTAGAGAAGACCAAAATGAAAGATCAGAGGCAATTTCATAAGTGTCATTAAGATATAAAAGTTGTGATCTTGACATCCTTCTTGTGCCAGAATTATGTGCCTCTAGAATGTGCAATCAACTGTGTCATATTAATTATCTAGTGGTGGTTAATGTTATTGTTATTTTCAACAATATCAGCTCATGGTGTGGCTACTGTTCCACCAAGCAGAAGCCAGTACTGGTACAGATGAAGTAGCTGAGCTGATTCCCATTTTGGGGGCAGCACAATTTCAGATGGACTTTAGCGACTCATGCCACAACACTCCTGTTCTTGTATATGAGCACCAGTCCTGATGAAATTCTCACTGACCCTGGTGAAAGCAGTCCTGGTTTCTAATTACAGGCCTAAAGTACAAATGTAATAATCTATCTTGGTTTACTGATGTTGTGTAAAATGAGTGTATCCTTTTGTTATTGCTCCCATATTGTTAAATCTTCATGTACAGAGAAGGAAATGGCCCGGTCAAGGGCATTTAACGCAAAAGAGCTGTGCTTGTTAAATACGGTGTTATAACTGCCCTGAGACTGCTGGTTTTGATGCCTTAGAGAAAACATTTCCTAATGTGGATGTCCATCATCAGTCTGTATATGTAAAAGTCTAAATATTACCTCTCTCTTGCCTGTGTCTAAGCATTTCTCAAGGACTTGCTAGTCATTGCTTGTTACAATTATGAGGTACTAGTAAATTAGGTAGTAACAGAATTTTCCTAGTCGCTGGAATTCAGCTCTTCTTTTAAGCTGCATTCCCTCTCATGGTTTTGGTAGAGCAGCTCTCAATCTCCCAGACATTTCCCAGGCTTACGAATTGGTATTCAAACAGATGAGGGACAGTTTCCTATTGTCAGCCTGGTGGTGGCCATGATGTTTCAGCAAGGAGGAGTGTGTAACAGACTTGGACAGTTCCACACCAGTGGATCTGATGGCCAGAGAACATTTTGGCACACAGTTAATCATTGGTACTGATGTGTAAGCTGATTACAATCCTGTCCCGTCTTTCAGGACTCTCTGCTCTAGGCTTGTGTCATGCTGATGGTTTCAGGTTTTAGGGTGCAGTGTGTTTATAGGAATGAAAAATACATTGGAAGAGGGATTTCAAAGTAAGATGTTGAGACGCCACTGTTTTAGGGTGCAGTGTATTTATAGGAATAAAAAAATACATTGGTGGAGGGATTTTAATATAAGATGTTGCTGAGATGTCACCCTATTTTGGAAGGATTGCTTTATTTAACAGGAGGTCTCAAGAAGCTCGATAAGTTAATTCTGGTGAATTTTATGTTGCATATCTTTTTGAAATTCTTAAAGGAAAGCAAGATGCAAAGAACTAAAACTTTCTCAATGCTCTCAGAAAGCCTATTCATGAAAACAACAGGGTGGAGTTTTTTTGGAGACAGGAGTGGTTTTTAGTTTGGTGTTGGGTTTTTTCCTCCATGAGGAAATTTAAAGAACTACTCTGCAGATTTCATCCCTAAGTAGGTGGTATATTTGCAGCATTGTAAAAATCATAAATTCCCTACTTTATTTGCAACAGCAGAAACCAACATTGACTGGAAATGACATTTGAAAAAAATAAAATGGAAGTTTTCTTAATTCTAGATTCACAACCTTTTGCAGTTTTAATTTTTTCTATGAAATCATGGTCCTGTCACCTTTTAACACAGCCCATTTGCTAATCATTTATGTGACTACAGCCCTTCCTCAATAATTCTATCTATCCTCCTTTGTTTGCTGTAAAGGAGTGGTTTTGTTTTTGCTAAATTGACTAGGAAATACTGAGGAAGGAAAATTTTAAATGCTTTTGAATTTTGGCTAAAAAGCATCCTAATGCAGGTCAGAAACTCCTTTCTAAGGTATCTAATTGTATGTTTCCTTGTAATTTTTGTCTTTAAATTAGCAAAACCAGTGGCAACTGCTGGTATAGTAATTTTTATTTCTCTTCTATAGAATAATCAGATATTTTCCTCACAGCTGCTTTTCAGATAAGATGAACTTGTGTGAAATTTGCAGAAAGTCAAAATAGAGTGGCCCTAAAACCAAGGGTTACATAATGTTTTCTTGGTAGATGTAATATAGACCTATATGTTTTAGTTCATTTTCCTCATTAAAAATACTTTAATAAATGTATCATGTTGGTAAGCAATGAACAGTTACTAAAGCTCATTTTGAGGAAAGAAAAGAGGAAGACTCTGTCAATGCATTTAAAAAAAAGACTTTTCAGTGTGTGTCACTAGTATTCTTTTTATTCTCAAAGCCCGAGAACTATAATTGCAGAATAATTACTAATCTAATCTGTGTTCATTATGCCAAAGCTTTGTACAAATTCAAGTTAGAAGAGATATCTCAAGAAACTGGCATTCATTAGCTGCATGCATCAAGAATGTGGTCAAGCACTGTTCAGTTTCTTCTATGAAAAGACTTCCTTGATTAAGATTTAGTGTGGGAGCAATAGTCTGAAAACCAGAAAAAGGATTTTTATGAACAAGATGGCTTCTTGCGATCCATGGTGATCAAACATACTGATGGTCATCTGGTTTTCCTTCATATATTTATACTCCCTTTCTCTGTCTTAATAACTTTTCTATGAAAACAAACCCATAAGCAGTCTAGATTCCTACAGTTCAAAGAATTCAATTTAAAATCTGGAGAAAGAAGCACATTTTTATTGTAAATTTCAGCGTGATGCAGCATCAGTGCAAGCTCCTGTTGGGTGACATAACAAGTAGGACTAGCCTCACCTGGCTTTGGCCATCTCACTGTCTCTGGTTCTGGAGGAAATACATCCTGGAGGAGGTCATGGGGCTCCACTGAATGAAGAGTTTTACTGAGTCAAGCATGTTGTGACTACTTCCCTTGTCTGCTTTTGGAAAACCCTAAGATTTGGCCAATAAATTGTCCCACTATAAGCATTTCCCAGAACTCTGGCTACATCCAATTTAGTTTACATTCCAATAGTAAAGTAAAAGAATAACAGAGACTCTGGCACAGTTTTCAGTAAGAATGTAGCAATGTGTAACTAACACCACCATTTATCTAATCTACAAAGTTTTCTGCTACAGTAACAATGACCTATATAGCAAGAAGTCATTTGTAGGATGTTCATGTGCATTCTATATTGTCTACAGTATTGCCTGGAAGTGGGAGGAAAAAAATCACTCTTTAGTTTGGTTGAATATGAAGGATAAGATTAATCAGCTCTAATAACATTGCTGTTTAGATAACAAGAACTTCTTCCAAGGTTGTGAAATACTTGTATAGCTCAGCAGCTGGAAAATATTTTCAGATGCTTCCACACTATTTATATTCTGTTTGTAGGAAGAGAACTTAATTTATATTCTGTTTGTAGGAAGATAATTAATTTTCTTTGTCACTGGAAACTTTCTGGAGAGTTTAAGGCGATCTTGATATCATTCCCTCTTTGAGAGAGATCAAGATGTTAGAGGATTTGTCTGGAAGTTATAAATGTTATGCCTTTCTCTGCTCAAATTTTTGGGGTATTTTTAAATTGCCAAGAGTTCAATAAAAAAAATTAAAAATAACAAAAGAATTGTGCTCATGAAACACCAGGACATGTAAATTCTAAAATACAAAAATAGCATCTTTTTTATATGCCTAGGTATAGTTTTTAATGAGTGTCATACGTAGGGAATAAGAAGACATCAGGAGAGCAATGCTACTTCAATGCACACCACAACCATATTTAGTCTATTAGGTTCACAAAACAAAACTTTTTTATCCCTGTATTGAAAACCTGAAGTTCCACTGTCACTGCTAATTCAAAGTTAGTAAATGCCTAATAAGCAAAATGTGCTATGCACTGAATTTATTTTTCCTCTTCCATGAATTTACAAATGCAACTTAAAATTTCTTCCTCTTATTGTTCTAGGTTGAACAGAAAGGTTGAACTTATTCTCAAACCTGACAAACAAACTTTTAGTCATCGCCAGCTGCTCCTTAAGAGTCAGGAGCCAAAGGCAGCAATACAACCAGCCAATGCCCAAACCCATGGAGCAGCAAGGTGAGCTGGACAGACTTAGACATAGTGGCCAGCTCCAATGAAGTCCAGATCATGAAGAAATATCACTGTAATGAGATGGATATGAGGTCAAGGGGAAAGTCAGGCTGGATTTTTTTCCATATGTTCACCAGTCATCATCTCTGTCACCATTACAAGTAATGCTGCACTTCTTAGAGCAAATGTCAGAGCTTCATTAGCTAGAAAGACACTATGCACTTTGCTCTAAACCTATGAGGTGAATTAAAAACATAGTGTTTGTAGGAGCCAGGGATTAGTGTTCTACCTATTTTCAGAGATGGAAGTATGATCATGTGAATCATCTGTTGTTGTCCTTGGAGTCAGAGGTTCAGGAGAAAATGTGCAATTTTTCTCTGCAGCTGCCCTTTCTGGAGTAGAATCCTAACCACCCTCACAGTAAAGGATTTCTTCCTAATATCTAATCTGATCGTATCCTCTCTCAATTTAGAGCCATTACCCCCTTCTCTATCACTACATGCTCCCTCTGTAGTCCCTCTCCAGCTTTCTTATAGGCTCTTTTCAGGTACTGGAAGGCTTTTAATGAGATTTCCCTGAAGCCTTCTCTTCAGCCTGAAACCTCTAACTCTCTCACCCTGTCTTCACAGAAGAGGTGTTCACGTCCTCTGGTCATCTTTGTCTTCCTGTTCTGGACTCACTCCAGTGGGTCCACATTCTTCTTGTGTTGGAGGACCCAGAATTGGATGCAGTACTCCAGGTGGGGTCTCACAAAAATGGAATAAAGGGGCAGAATCACTTGACTTGACCTGTTGGCCATGTCTCTTTAGATGCAGCTCAAGGTAAGTTTGCTTTCCAAGCAGCAAATGCATGTTGCCGGCTCATGTCAAACTTCTTTTTCACCAATGTCCCAAAGTCTTTCTCCCCAGGGCTGTTCTCAATCCATTCTCTGCCCAACCTGTGCTTGTGCTTGGGATTGCCTTAATCCAGGCGCAAGACCTTTCACTTGGCCTCCTTGAACTTCATGAGATTTCCACAGGCTCACATCTCAAGCCTGTCAAGGTCCTTCTTGGTGGCATCCCTTCCGTCCAGCTTGTCAACTGCATTGCACAGCTTCATGTCATTGGCAAAGTTGCTGAGGGTGCACTCAATACTAGTGTCCCTGTCACCAATAAAGGTGCCTAAAGAAGTGTGCTGTGCACTTGCCATGTAGATGGAAAGGGGAGGAGAGGGTAAAATTTTTAAATTTTACTTTTAAAATTAAGTTCTAGAAACTTGTGGATATGTGGAAGAACACAGTAGCCTATTTAATTATTGAATATACTGTGAAGTGGTAGTTTGTCAAAACCGTATAAAACCTTTTATAAAGTTTTTTAGCCTATTTCTACCTGGCCTATTTTTACATCTACTTAAACCTATCTATCTCATATAATATGAAGTTTGCATCCATCTTGATACTTAAGTAAGTTAAATAAGATACTTAAGTACTTAAGCTTTGTATTTGGTGAGAATTGAACCAGATAGAAAAGCAGACTTTTTTTAAGGTGCAAACACAATTCATTTAGGACATTTGAACATAAGTGTTTTTTCTATATCTGTTTTGAAGCTATTAACTGTGTTTATTCTGCAATGAACTCAAAGAATGCTCATATAGCCCCAATATTAAGGCTTGCAAGTATATGTTTTAACTGCAGAATAGGATCTTTCTATAACTTAGTTCACTGATATGTCTCAAAACTCTTAGATTTGCTTTTAACAATGACATAATATTGATCTATTAGAAGGGAAGAAGGTTTCAAAGAAACATTCTTCACATGCTCCTGCAGAAGCACTAAATGTTTTTTTCCAGTTTCATGTATGACAGCAGAAGTGTTACGCATTTAACTGTGCTCTTAATTCTAATTCTCAGGCAGCTACAAAATGTTTTCTAAAGCCAGTCTGTTCTATCTGATTTTTTTTTTTTTTTTTTTTGTACTAGATAAGTAAGAATCCTCAGCACAGCTTTATGGAATTACAGGCTGTGAGGCAAGCATTTTGCTTGTCAGACAAATTTGCAACAGACTTCAAGGAAGTCAGGAGCCATCATGCAAAAGAATTTCGTAAAACTCAACTGACTTCAACGGAAATCAATGGGAGGCTTTCCTTTGACTTCAATGAGAGTTGAAACAGATGCAGAAGGGGCACTTTATAAAGAAAGAAAACTAGTTCATTTAGGATTTTTGTACATAATTAAAGAAGTATTCTATTATTTGCATATATGAATGCCAACTTGTTGTACCATGTCTTTCATGATTAACAATGGTTGGATAGTATCCAAATGAAAATTCTGGCTACTTCTGGCTATCTGGCTTAAATGCAATGAAAGAAAATGTGCCAGATTCTTGCAATACCATATGTGTATGCCAAGGATGATCTTTCTGCATCATATTCAGTTCTTTTACATAGGATGAGTTTGGAAAGGCGGGATTCATTAAAGAACATTCACACTGCTATTATTATTCCTATTGCTATTAGGAAATATTTTTATCATATGATGGTGTCAGTGTAGCATGTTCAGCACAAAAACCTGACGCTGATTATAAGGACCTATGAACATTACTTCATGCATTGCCTAAACTTGCACAAGAATAGCATCTTCCAGAATACTTGAAGACACATTCTGAGAAGAACCATACTGCCCTCTGTCCCACAGATTCTCAGGAACAGAAGTGCAAACATATGTGATGTTGTGTAATCCTACGCATTTCACTAAAACTACAATATTTTTACTCTGTGCTTTAGTCAAAAGTACTTGCTTCTTCCACATGTGTCATTATATAATATTCCAGTGTATCACTGTGGCAGTGAAAACACTTGTATATTGCATGCAGACATATTTCAGGTATTTTAAGTGTCCACCAAAGATATTGTTTCTAGACTGTGGTTGCTTTTGCCATACTATCACTGTTTCTCCCTCCTGTATCATGTTAAATGCAAAGCCTTACTCTTCAAAAAGAGTGTCTCATACCCTTGTGTCACTAATCTTCCCTATCTGTCTTAGTATCTAGACACAGATTTTTTCCTCCCATTGGCTGCAACACTAAAACTCTCCCTGTAATAAGTATAATTGTAAGGAAGTATGTCTATATTTTCCCCTGCTGCTTCTGATAGTTGGAAAGTGCTCTCTTCAATGTCCTGCAAAGCCTCAATCATTTTTGTTCAAGTCCTAATTAAAACTTTATTTTTCTGATTTCTTAAAAAATAAAAAAGAAGAAAAAAAAAAAAAGAAAAAGAAAAGATAAAAACCAAACAAGCTTCTGGAAGAATATGGCTGCCTGAGTGCAAAAGCTTTGTTATGGAAATACAAAACAAGTGCTACTTTTTATTTTCTGGGCAACTTAAGCCTATTGGATTAATTTGCATACTGACATTTGACTGTCCACACTTTTTACTTCCTTCCTGGACACAGTAGACCAACCTTAATGGCAAGTGTCAATAAATGTTAATGTCAGAAGAAAGATGACCTCATAGAGAGAAAACAAAGTACAGATTTGTTCTGATGGATTTGATGGAATCTCTTCAGAAGTTGCATTTTGGTCCCAGCTGATCATATTCCTCCTGTTGTTAATCTCAGTGATCACATTTGCCATTGTACAGCAAGAGACATTGTTATTTATAATAGCTGATAAAATAAGAACTGTATTTACTTATCTTTTTATAGTGAAAAGATGAAACCGTTTAGCCAGTGCTTAAAAACTTCCAGAAAAGAGCAAAACCCTTAAGAACTTTGTTTTCAAGCTTAATTCAGGATGATATCAGGATTTAATACCCTACCTTCAATCTAACAAGAGATACTTTTGCAGTTACCTCAATGTTTGCAGGCTGTGTGATTCATAAGCAAATTACTTTCATGGTTGGGTTGCATTTACACAAGTCAGGGTGTGAATTCTACATGCAGATCAACAAGATGGGACAGATTTAGGTGTGGGCATATTTATATAAGGGATTTGAATATTGGCATGGAAGAGCGGAAAGCAAAATATCGGCATTGGTACATTTTCTACTTCGGGCAGAAATTGCTCACAATCATATTGATGAAACTTTAAAGAGACTAAATCCATACAAGGCATTAGATAGGATTTTGTCAGAGAGATTGTGGTAGAAGAAGCTAAAAGCCAGTGACATCCCAAATCCTTAACTAAATATGGATTGATGCCATGTGTTAATCCTTCACTTACAACAAACGATGTGGACCTCATCCCAAAGATGGCAACCAGCCACATTAGCCTCTCCAGTGAAGTACAAAATGCCACTGAGCTTTAGAGTGTAAAGGGAAACTATATGCACACAGTTCAAACAGAAATAAAACACAGCACATTTTGCAGTGTCTCCTGCTAATACAACACATGTGCACAACATGGCATATTGATGTAACTCACAGCAGGGAGGTGGCTCTTAGCTCCACACTGAAAATTCATTGCTTAAGAGGGTGAGGGGTGGGCATAGAACTTTGGAAATTAAGGAGATACTTCTTAAAGAATAGGAAGATGATGAAGCGCCCAAGCTAATAGAATTTAGAAGAAAAGGAGATTGGGGAAAGATTCAGTTAATTTATAATTTCTACCTTTGACTTTCTCTCACCTTCCCAAAGTATTTATTCAATGTTTACTTAGTTAATTCAGAAGGTTAACCTTTAAAAGAGGAAAGAGATTAGAAAAAAAAAAATCTGTCTTATTTAAGAGTACAGGATTGTTTAAGATCAGAAATCATTGAAGTCAGTACAAATTTGGATACTAAGAAAGTAGCTTGTACAACAGACTATTTTAAAGGAAATTATTCTTTTTTCCCCTCCATATTTCATGTCAGAAATAGCTTGTAAACTAAAGAAAAATGGAATCATCCAAGAGCTCACCTTGCATTTCATCTTCCATACTATGGCAAAAAGGTTGACACTGTGGGATCTGCTGTTACTGAGTATCTTAAGAAACCTGGCTACTGCTCACAGTTGCTGATAGAAAGACAAGTATTCTTTATGACTTCCAAAGAATGGTTATGTAGGTGACAAAAGAAACTGTGGGAGTATTTAAAAATCAACTCTTTTGCAACAGAGAAAACAAAAGGATAATCCTGCCCTCAATCATGCATTGTTCAATGTATAGCTTGTTCATTGTGCCATTTTCCACTTTGAAATATTTTCTTTAAATGTAATTTTGTGCTCTGGGTTTTGACAGAATTGCAAAATAACCCTACCACACATTAATTTTAATAGGTCTCTAAACCGTTTGTCATCAGCTTAAACATTGTCCTTTGCCTACGCTTCTTTGCTAGTTATTCCAAACTGAAACTCTCTAGTTTAAGATTTGATCTTCAACATTTACTTTACTGAGTTCATTGTTCCATACCTTTTCGTGGCTTCTGAAGAAGAACAATGATGTTTTGGTGTCATTTTGGAAGACCTTGTTCTGTTTGTGCTGACTTCAACTGCATTTGCAAATAAATTAAACATTAAGGTAACCTCTTGGAAATGCATTCACTCTAAATGGAATGTGACAGATCAGAATTTGATTTTTCTATTTTTTCGATAGAGCTGCTTCATAGGATGACTGAGAGGGTATAGACCAATCTAGAAAAGCAAGACAATGACAGAGGAATATGCAACTCTGGCAGTATTGCAGTTGTTAGTTGTCATGCAATCCTGTATATGACCCTGATATCAAAATGAGTAACTTTTTGATTAGGGAGGTTAATGGTGCTACTGCTCTGGCTGTCCCCCAGTGCAGGGGTAGGAACACAGCGCAGATCTCTGAGCACCCTGCTGATGTGGAAGGGCTCTTGTGTAGCGGATGTACGTGAGGGGTTGGGTTGTAAATGCTCAAAGGACCACCTGTTCCATGCCACAAGTTCCAGGAAATGTCCAATGCCATTCTCTCAATTTCTCTGTTTTCTTCATACTGGAAAAACAGATTTTATGGCTGCTGCATGCTTGTCTCCGTTATACTCTGTGTGGCCAGGTCCTCATGGTATTTGTGCTCAGCTGTCCCCAGCAGAGCCAGGACATCATCTGTGGGATGGTGTGGGACAGATTCCTGGATCACAAGCACAGTCTCGCTCAGGACCTCACACACAATGCTTTCAGCTGTGTGCAACAGAGCCTGGATGCAGCCTGTGGGGCTGTGCGTGGCAGGGACCTATCTCTCTGCCCCTGTTGCTGTCTCCTGCTCACTGAGGGCAGGAGAAGTTTCTGCCTTTGCTACCTCTTGTGCCTTGGGAGCAAGAGACATGTAGTCCTTCTCTTTCTTCAGTGGTACCTGAGACTGTCTGTAGTCCACCTGTGGGCAGGAGGAGGTGTGGGATGGAAGCTGCTGCTTTGGCATGGCTGCAAGCTTGGCTCTAGTCCCCAGGCATTTCTGTGTGGCCCCATCCCATCCCTGGCCTCTTTCTCCTGCCCTATCCCTCACCAGGCGCCTCCTCCACAGGCTTTGCAGCTCCTTGCCAGGCTAAGAGTTGGGGCTCGTCTTCTTCTCCATTGGCATCTCTGATGTCCTCTGCCATAGAGGCACCCAGGGAAGATGCTGAGTCCTGAGGGAGGTGCTCTCCTGGGAGTGGGGACCTGAGGGCTCTCCACTCCTTGAATACTGCCATAGTCATGGCAGGGCCTTGCAGTGTCACAGTGGTGTCTGGGCACAATATGGCCCTAGAAAGGGGCCTGGAACTCTCCTGTCAAAAAAGGCCACAGCCCAGCTCCTCTGCAAGAGTAAAACTATCTGGGACTCTTGGAACTAGTTGGAAACAGCTGGAACTGTCATGGGACAACCCCTGCTTTCCCCTCATAGAGGCCACATCTGGCCCAAGCCAACACCTCCCACACAATCACAGTGTCCATGGCCTCCACAGGGCTCAGCCCTGTCTGCATTCAGACCCTTGGAGTGCCACTGCCCTGGGCAACCAGTTATGGCGTGAGGGATATGGGGACTGTGTCGGTGTCCTGGGACATGGTCACAATGCTGCTGCCCTGGTGGGGACATGAGGGCACTGGCCTTAGAATGGAGCCCCGTGGAGCCCCATTCTGACCGGTCACCAGCCTGATGCAAGCCATTTACCATAAGGTTTAGTACCTGACCAGTGAGCCAGTTGCTTGCCCACCACATGGTGTTGATCCAGCCATGCGCTGGACAGTTTGGGCAGAAGGATACTGTAAGAAAGAGTGTCAAAATCTTTACTGAAATCAAAAAAAGATTTCATCTGGCTTCCTTTGGTCAGCTAAGTGAGGAACCTTTTCCTAAAAGGAAATGGAATGTGTCAAGCAGGACTTTCCTGGGGTGAACCAGTGCTGGCTGTGACCAATGCCTGTGTAGACTTTCAGGTGTTATTCCAGACCTCACAGAATAATCTTCTCCATAATTCTGCCCAGCACTGAATGGGGACTGGCAGGCCTGTGGTGACCAGGGTCACCCTATTTGCCCTCCTTGAAGACTGGGATATTTGCCAGCTTTCAATTGCCTGGGACCTCTTAGATCCCTACAGCTCATGAAAAATCCTTGAGAGGTTTCACAACAGCATTTGCCAGATCTTTGAGTACCCTGGGATGAATCTCACAAGGCTGAATTGACTTACAGGCAACCAGCTGGAGAGGCAAATCCCAGACAAGTTTGGGCCTTGGCTGGAAGTTTCTCATTCTCACAGTCATGGTTGCCCAGCTCAGGGCTTGGGGGGTCCCAAATCTATCATTGGCATTGAAGACCAAGGCAAGGAAAGCATGAAACATCTCTGCCTCAGCTTTGTCCCTGTTTGTGAGGTGATCATGCTCATCATGTAACAGAATAATGTTATATCCTGACTGCATTTTGCTATTAATATATTTTTAATTTGATATTTTCATTGTCCCCCACAGCGCAATCTGATCAGTATCCTAAAAATTGCAGCAACATGAGACCAAGAAAAACATGCTGGATCAGAGTCCAATCCCTTTTCCTTATAAGCACTACAACATATACTATTTTTCACTGAGTTAATATACCCCTTATAAGTCCAAATGTTCCTGCTAAGAAGGATATAGTACAGTATGTCCAGGCTTTGTACACTTTTATTTAAAGTGAGTAGTTCTCAATCAACACACTAACACATAGGCATAGAAAATACTCCTTTAGTATAATAATAATATGCTGATAAACTTCAGCCAGAGGCTCTGAAATAAAGTGCTTATTTTGTCTACATGTTTTCTCTAAAAAATCATTGCATATTTGAACCGGAATTGTTTGCAGGGGGAAATTGCTTTTGCCTGAACTTCTGAAAATGAAAGGGGATCATAGTGCTTTTAAAAGAAGTGTTAAGAAAATATTGTATGTAAATCACTAGGAACATGTACGAGTGTGTTTCTTCACCCATGTGTACGCCAATGTATGTGACAGAAAGAAAGGGGCAGAAAAGGAGAAGGGGGAGACGAGGAGAGCTTTGAAAAGGGCATGAGACAACATCTTCTGAGTGCTGTGAGAGGAAATAATGAATTCTGAAAGTTTTTTAAAGCTATGCTAGCTAGAAGAGTGTTGATGTAGTTTTATCTGGGATTCTGCATGTGAATATCAGAATGTGCAATGGCATTTTAGACTGGTCTTAATGGATAGCTGAGTTCCACAGTATCCATTAATAGTTTATGATATACAGAAATAGACTGGAAGAAGGAAGTCCTGTTAATGTACTAGCTTGGTTTGAAAAGAGATGCAAACAATAGAAATCCCACTAAATTGATTTATCTCATTTCAGTACAATTTAGGCAACACAGACTAACCCTGTTAAGTATTAGGTTTCAGGCTGGTAAGTGTGTTTTATTCCAAGTCTTCAAGTACCAAGATAGTCCTCCTTCCTTTTCCTCTGCATTACAGCAATCATATCAGACATGGATTTGCCATTATTTGTAAATCACGAAGGAGCTTTAGCTTAGGGCAGAAGCCTGGTATGTTGAAATCTTAGACAGACTTAAAGCAAGTGTGTTAGTGTAATAAAAAATTTGTCATGAACTTATGAACCTGTAGCTCTTACAGATTTGTCTCTCATGGTTTATTGTATAAATGGTATGTATACTTTCTTTACTTAGTATCTGTCAAAATGATGCGTATCTTTCACATAAAATATATCTCCAGATGCATCCAAATACAAGATATGTCTAAAAAGGCAAGGAACATGCTAAAAGGAGAAAATTTATCTACATGCTTTAAATAGCATTAGTGAGTGACAACTATCCCTCTTTTTAATGAAAGAGAACAGTGTTGATAAGTCAGAGGCCTCTGTCATCAATGAAATTCATGTTAATTCACAAGCATTTGAGCAGCAAGTTTTTCTGTTCACTCTGATCAGATTGCAATAAAGTCATTGTGACATACTATTGTGGAGTTTTCAGTGTGAATATGGTAAATTTTTGAAAGAAAAGCTATTTCAAAAATCTAAAAGAAATTCAAATAAATGATGACTTCTTAATGCTGCTTCCAAACTTTAATCTTAGGTTCCCAAGTGACATGAGCACAACTGTAGAGTACCAATAGAAAATAAATTTTTAATGAACACTTTTAAAAATCTGTTGTAAAAGACCTCAGTTCAGCAAAATGCTGAAACAGTTTTTAAGTATCATTAAGGTGGACAGGAACTAAACATGAATTTAAGTGGTTTGCTAAGGGGATAGCTTCTGATTTGGGCTATTAACCAAGGCATCGTTCTTAAATAGCAATATTGTGAAGTTCTTAAACCCATTGTCCTGAACAAAGAACCTAAGTTTTGGATAGGAGAAGGAACTTCTTCTCGTAAAGGAAGTGTTAGGTTTTGGGGTTTTTTTTTAATATTTCCATGGGGTTAACAATATGTTGATAGATTCTAACATTCTAACAAATAGACTAGGAAAAAATCTTTGAAATTCCTTAAAAAGATTTTAAGGAAACAATAATCTTCATCTTTCTGTTAGTCCAAACCCTTAAAAGTAGCTGTCTTGGTACCAAGATAGCTTGGTTTTAAGGGAAAGAAATGAGAACAGTGAGCATATGTTTCTAAAGACATTTTATAATGCCCTAAAGTCATTTTGAAATGCCTGAAACACATTGCATTAAAAAACCCCAAACTTGGTGGAGAAAGATTTCCATTGTCATTTTTGTAGAATGCTGTGCCTAACTCATTCTTGAGTGATGTGACCATCTGAATCTCATTCTGTCTTTTGCTTCAATATTTGCTCCTTCCAAATGCAATATCCTGTAAGTCCATGTTTCTGACCTATCTCCTTCCTGTCTCCCCCTTCAGAAGACAAATGTCTTCCAAAACAACGGGGTTTGTGACGTATCCTTATGCCAGTGCTGCAGCCTAAGCACAGTAAACCTAATGCATCTTTGAGATATTAAAATGCCCCAGAAGCCATGTGCCTAGAATGGGTTGGAGTTGAAGGTGGGCTGGTCAGCTTGCAAGAGAAGTGTGAAATTATTCCAGATGTTAATTATTACAGCTGCTACACATGTTGGATGATCAGTAATTTGGAAATATGGAAAAATTACTGAATTCTACATTTTTGCTTGGAGGAAGAAAATGCATCTTGCTACAGACAGACATAGGGTACTATGTCTTGGTGTGAGGGAGAACACAGAGTGGGCTAGGGCTTCCTACACCAACTTTGCTTCCTGCAACTTTTTGTGGATTCAACCCCATGGCAATAAGAAATTCTACCCTTAGAGTGAGAAAAGAATGATGATGAGAGGGAAACCAACATATTTTGATTTTATGTATGTCACTGTTTTGGTTTTTTATTTACAAAGAGAATGTATGCCTGCTACTAGACATACGTATCAATATGTCCTTTCACTACCCACAAATTTGAAAAAAATATTTCCATGGAAAGATGTCTTGCTTACTGAATAGGACATGAAGTAGGACTACATCTGTTGAAAATCTCAGTTGAAAATGTCAAGTTGCATGATCATCTCAAAAACAACAAAGACATTTATTCTATTACTGTGACAAAGTTTACCCTGTTTTGCCAGGTAGACATGTCAGTCTTGAAGGATGTGTGAATTTCTCACAGTTGTTATACAGTTTTAACTCTTCATTTGAGTGCTGACAGAAATATACCGTCTCACCATTCACTTACAAAGAAAGCATGTGGGAATTGCTAGGTCCTACTTTTTACAGCACAATTTAGTAAGCAGATAAAATGATCTTTATTTATTTCTTTAAAATGTGCTAAATCAGTTAACATAGTGTTTCTTTGTATCATGTATAAGAGTGATAACATACATTTGCTATTTGTTTGATCAACTCTTGTTTTATAGAGGTAATACTTCAGAAAAAGAGAAAGAGAAGGAAAAATAAAAGAAAAAAATAGAAAAGAAAAAGAAAAAGAAAAGAATAAATAGAAAAAACGAAGAAAAAATGTTCCTCCTCTCTAACAGTATTTCATAAGTGGTCTAAAGAGAAAAATGATCCTCTTGCAAGACCAATTTAACTAGCAGCCAGAGTCACTGTTCTATCTTCCTTGTTCTCATGTTTCTGATGGTTTATTTCCCTTTTGCTAGGTGACAGAAGAATTAGATGGCACCTGCCTTAGGTACTTTCACTGTTGTTATCTCTGTAGTCAGAGACTGTCGTATTTACACATGCTTAAGGGCACACCTTCCAAAGCTGTCTAATCTGTTTCTACAGTATATGGCTGAATTTCTTCCTGACCATATCTTCAGAGTTTAAAATTACAGGAATGGCTTAGAGTAGGTAGATATACCTATACATTATTTTAGGTACATCTTATCTTTTAAAGGACTATTGATAAATCCCAAACTAATTAAATGTCAGCTTTCCCTAATACTACATGAGATGAGTAGGAAGGAACCAGAGACAATTTCTAGCTTGTGGCAGAGAAATATTAGAGATTCAGCACACTGTTCACTGCCAGGATAACTGTCTGAATTATCACTTGCTGCTTCAGTCTGTTATCTGTCAGATAAATGTTAATACTCTCTGCTACAAGAATGGAGGGCCCTGAATAGAAACCCAAGTGCCAAGGCTCTAGCATGGCATTTCTTCAGGCAGAAGTTGGAGGGACAAGATGCCAGGCATCATCTTGCAGTATGAGCTTCTATTCCTGTGGATGCAGTACTTCAACAGATCAGACATCCTACAGTGCAAATCCTGCAGCAATGGCTGCAGAACTACTTTACTGGTGTGTCTTGGGTCTTAAGAGCAATAAGAAGCCTCAAAGAATTATTTCTTTAATATTTAGGAGAGTGTAGCTGGCTTTCACATGGGGAATACTTAGAAAGTGGAAAATATCCAGCCAATGCTACACTGGCTTCCACCTCTAGGGACAAGGATTCAGCTCTGAGGCAACACAGTAGACAGCAAAGAAATATCCCAGGGCTGGGATTCAGCTGCAGGTGGTAGTCAGTTAATTGTGTCCAGATGCTGATGAACAAAATATCCAACTTCAGTTACAATCAGTGGACATCTTGAGAATTTATCAGTGGAGTCTCAAGTACTATACAGCTGATCAATGTATGTATTTATTTGAAACTTGATTCTGTGTCCTCCATAGATTTCTTTGCAGATACCAACTGGGGCATAAGTTGATTAGCACAGGCAAAGAGATGTTTGAGATGTCATAGAATATCAGAGATGTCCTTGTGAGACTGACAGATGAGGGACTTAATGTATGAACACTTTTGAGCTCCACCAAACTTGATGTTTGACATGAGATAGTCTATGTCATGATTAGCGTTGCAGATGGATATTTCTATTAATACTTATTTTCAATGTAGCAGGATGAGTGAGAATGCTGGCTGAGAAATGGGCAGCAGATCCAGCAGAGAAGCCAGGGATGGTGGACGCAAAAAGCTCTGCATGCCATGACCACCAGCAGAACTGGGTCTATGAGTACTTGGTGCAGTTTCTTCTGGAAAAGGGCTGCTGTCATGTGACATCCTTAGAAGCAGGGTCTTGTTTTTCCTAAGGTTTAGACATTATTAGGTTTATAACACATAATACAGATCTTAAGGCAAAATGAAAATGCACTGCATGTACATACAATAATATTCATCATTATTTGGTGGTAAAATCCTGGCAACTGGAAAGGACAATTCTATTTCTAAACAGACAAAAATGCATGTATTCTCTGTAGTGCCTGTAGTGTAGGTGGTGTGTAATTGCACATGTGGTGATCCAAGAATATGGGCAGGTTTGAGGGTAATGTCAATGTGTTTTATTAAAGTACCCTTGCTTTGCTTAAATAGATAAATAACCTTTCCAGGTTTAGAAGTTGCTACAGGAATGTAAGAATTTCCATTCACAACACCCTAAACTTTTAAGATCACAAGAAAAACAAGGGCTCAGAGACAACCTTTCCACTGAAGGTCTCAGTTCTAAGCAATACCCAAGGACATTAATGATATTCACAAGTCAACCGCATGTAGTTTGAGCCTCAGTTTTCTCCTTTTAGTGAACCAGAGTCAGAAAACTACCTGGTTGCAACCAAAGTGTGAGATGTGTTGCAGTACACACAGGAAGCTGTCTTTTTCTTCTATTTTGTGTGTGTGTGTGTGTGTGTTAGTTCTTGTTCTGAATGACTGCAAGGATTGTCTGTTGTTCTTTGAAAAGCAAATCATTCATTAGGATGCTTTACCTTTACTAAAAGACGTGTTTTCAACTTGGGCATGGCCACTGGCCAGAAAAGCAATTTCCCCTTTTTTTTCCCCTTCAAAAAAAGAGGTTGTAAACCATCAGCCTGTATCAGGAAGAAGGATTTCAGTTTTAAAGGTGAAATAGCATTTGCTCCTTTTACATGATAAATGGAAGAAATAGGATACACTAATGAAAGAGAGAGGACATAGCAATTAAAAATACCAGGAGAGGGTGGTACACAAGTCTATCCTCATGTTATCTTTAAGTAAATTAGCATGAGAGGTTAAAGAAGCCAGACTTCTTTTACTACATAAATTACTCAGCTTTCAGTACAGATTTTACAAGAGCACATATTACTTACCTGAACAACTGATAGTGTGGTATTTATCACATGCTGTCTCCATTTGTAAGGTCATAAATTCCCTTGCTGTGGTTGCCTGTAACTTGTTTTAGTGCTAAGTGTAGCAGTAAAATGCTGGAAGAAAATCTATAGATTCAGCTTATAATACCTGGCTCTGCTTTATCCTATCTCGAAGGAAGTAAGAGATAAGGCTGAGGTTGCCTAAAATGAGCAGATATAGGAATAATTGCTACTTAGTGTCTTAACTGTCATTTATACATTGATTCCTGGCGTTTTAATGGATGAAGAAAGAAAACTTTTGCTTCCTACATTAAACCAAGGTATTTCAGCTTGGTATCTCCCCTGAAACTCTCGTCCCTTGCAAGTTAAACACATAATTCAATACAAATATATAATTTCAAATGATAAAATGTACATATATTAATACATATTGTATTTCTAGCATATAATTTATATGAAAGAATAATAATAATTATTATTATTATTATAAAAGTTACTGTACTGTTTTAACATGTGTCCTGGTGAAGGTAAAATGCTGTTTTGACAGTCTTTTAATTTCAAACAAGAATGAGGCTTTTAAGTTGTAAAACTGTTAAGGTAGAAACTTAGCTTTGCTTTCTTAAATGTGAAACTAGCCTTGGTGTCTGATTATATACCAAAGTAGGTTATGATTATTTCCAGTAGATCTTAACCTGATTTTTATTTATGTTTTCTTTGTTTCATTGAGTTTGTCTCACAGTTTATGGTATATAAATTCTTAGTGCTTTATAGTGATTTGTTTTTTATATTGGTTTACTTTTGCAAGGTAATTATGCTATCTCAAAAACAGTGGGTTGTGCTGTTTACTGCAGATCTAGGGCACACTTTAGACTGCGAGAACTTCATGTCCAACAATATTATGTTTTGTTTACAGATATCTCAGTTGATCTTCTGAGGTATCATGAGATGTCTGGAAGTAGTTTGCTATGGATATCTTAACATCGCAGAATCAGATTGTAGCATTATTGGAAACCCAGCTTTATTGTTTTGTGATTTGCATTTCCCTAACAGGTATGACAGCTGCTTGATGACTCCTTGAGCGTGGTTAATAATGCTGCTGGCAGGGTTTGCTCTTTTCTGAATTTGCAGATGTTATATCCAGGGGTGCAGTTTTATGCCTCTCCTGAGGCATTCATTAAAAATCGGTGGTGTTGTATGCATGTTGTATATTATGTGCTACAGGACTGAGATGAAGATGACTTTCTCAGGCCTTTCTCAACACTATGACATCTGTTCTTTGTGACAACAGGCATATCACTTAGGAGGTTTTCAAGTCTGCATATATCCTGTTGTACAGAAAAACAGATTATTTCACTGATAGTCATGTTCTACTGCTAAAATGTATTAAAATTTAAAAGACTGTTATTTACTTATGATGCATATTTACCAAACAAACCACAAATACTTATCAAAATTGAGCAGTTTACATGTTAAGTAGGCTGTTGCCATAGTCATCCTGTTTCACACTCATGAATATAGAGCAGAGCTAATCCTGTATCTCACAGATTGAGTGTAGGGCAAATTATTTCCTCAGGGTTGTAGAAAGATGTGTTAAAATCAAGATACAAAAGCAGGACTTATTTTGAATAAGATTTATGAAAGTAGCTGTCTACATAACTTACATCCTAATTATTTATTGGCTCAATTCAGGCACCTGAACTCAGGTATCTGGTGACATTTGGGATGATGTAGGGTACCTGGGATATGCTCACATGAATAGGAGATATCACACAGGACCTGGGGGATACCCAAACCATTCTGATACAGGATGTGAAAGGCCACATGATAGTCTAAGATATATTAGAAGAGATCAACACTTAGGCAGCTGAATCAGGTCTTTACACTTTCTTTCTTTTCTTTTAATTTCTTTCTCTGCTTTTAATTAGACTTGGATAGAAGATACCCAGTTTATTTGCTGGCAGAAGACAGAGAAATACCTTAAAACAATTTCATTCACATGAGCAATTGCCAAGCTGACAGTAGTCCTGAAAATTTTGATTTATTTAGAGTCCTGAGAACAAAAGCCGAGAACCTGTTACCAGGACTGCATAACCTACATCAGTGAACAGCTACCTGAGCACAGATGAGCTCTGGATGGACCCTGGTCCTCTCATTATGTATCCTACACTTCAATCCCTCATAGAATGCATGTTTCTCTTCCTTTTTATGATCACTGTCCTGGTTTAGGAATGGTATTTTCCAGTTTATTGCTCCTACTAAAAATCACATGCTACTCCCTCTCCCCCCACTAATTGAAGGCAAGAAAGACAAAGATCACGGGCTGAGGTAAGAAGAATTTACCAGAAATGCAATGAGATAAGAAAATGAACAGAAACAGCAACAATATTAATAATAAAATGTGTAAGAAAAGAAATGATTCATGCAGAAAAACTCTTTGGTAAGAGCCAATACCGGACTCCCTTCATCACTTTCTCAACCAGACGGAACCCCTTCTCCCTGGATGAGACTCCCTTTCCCCTTCCCCTGGTGGTAAAGAATAACCTTCCTGCCCTCACCATGCTCTCTCATGGCTACTACAAAATTTAACCCCCTCCTGGCTGGAACCAGGACAGTCACACAGGGCAAGGAAAGTAGGAGTTGATGTACACATGACTGCTGTGTGGAGCTGGGATTTGGTTTCTGTAAGCATCTCAGGCTATCATCAGAATATACTGCCTGGATATTCTGACAGAGATACAGCTACAATTAGCTGAAGAAATCAGCCTTTTACATAGCTTGTGACAGTCTTTGCACTACGCCAATACAATTTTAACTTACTCTATTTTCCACAATGTCGTCAAAAACAGAGGAAGGTACTAGGGTCTTACTTTGAAAGGAAAAGGGTAAAAATTTTGGAATTTATAGGAAATTGAAATTACAGCTTTGTAATACCCACAGTTTGAGTCTACAGTGAGTAAGGCTGCTGTTTTCAGCTTTACAACGTAAGGCAAAAGCATAACACAAGACAAATCATACTGGGTCAAATTAAGTGTTTATTCTGCTAGTAGTAGTGAGACATTAGATACCTTGGCAAGAACAGGACAAGCAATCAAGTAAATGTACTCTGCACTATATTCCCTGTCTAAAGCAATTTAGGGTTTTGCAGATGTATGTAATTTATAATATGAAAAGACACTTCCAAAGGAAAACCACATGGAAGTAGACAGAGGTATTGTCTTTGTTTTTAATAGCTTTTGATGGATTCCCCGCCACCTCTCTTTTTCCAGTTGCCTTTTGAATCATGTGAGAAAGAGATATTTGAAAAATCACCTCCTCTGTTCAGAACCTGAATTTTGCAGTCCTCGTGTCTCTTGCAAGTGCTCTTCAGAGTACTTATAGGACTATTAATGAAAGAAATTTTGGGGTAATTGTTAACAAATGGTTAGCCTAAACTCATTTTACATAGGGAACTGAAAAGTCTCTGTGTCGAAATATCAGTTGGTGTCTTACTGAGCCTGGGCTTTTGCTATGGACAGAGAGAAAAGCTCTTTGTGTCGCTGTTCTCACTACCAGTCTCCTGCATGACACAGTCCTCCAGGATGCAGGATTTAAATGTTCAGGAAAGTGATTTCCACTGATATGACAAAACTCTTCACAGTGAAAGCCCAGCTGGAGAGTTGCACCTTTTATAGTAGTCTAACCCTTTGGTTTTACTAGTATCCTGAAAGTAATTTGTGACAATAAGGAAAGAAATAGGGCCATCAATCAGGCTGTCAGTTCCTGTTTTAACCAGAACAAATTCAAACAACGGATTGTAAACCCAGATCATTCAGCATGCCAGTTTAAGAAACCTTTTCTTGCTGATGTGTATCCTCAAGGGGTGGAAATCTTGCTAGGTGCTGGTAGTGGTCCTTATTGAATTCAGTGTAAATTCATAAAATAAATTACCAGGACAATTGGCTGTGTCTTACGTCCATGTGCACAACAACTGTATTTTTTCCATAGATGCAAACCAGATTTACAGCTTAAAAGTAGGTGCAAAGAGAAAGGAATATTAATAGTAGTAGGCTTTTGCCGAATTTTATGACCAGCTATGATAAAAAAGGAATTCTGCCACTTTGAGTAATGAGATCTGTCAGATCCTACTCACTGTTTCGTAGGTCCTGATGGAAAATTCAAGAACTAGATGGACGAAGTGCATTTGATTCTTCCATGGACCCGATGGAAAAAATGGCAAACTGTTACAGTGCCTTCTGAAACATGCTTTCCTCTGTATGAATGAAGCAAGGCTTAATATCTGTAATTAAACTAACAGATCCAGCTGAAAACTTGTCTATTGACACAGAAAATGAAACTTCCTCTTTCCACAGACACTGTTGTTCTTCTAGAACAGTGTGTGACAAAGTGCGCTAGATATATGTTGTTTTGACTGTTTAAGAAAAAAAATTGCTAAAGCCTGTTTTTTTATTTGTTGTTGTTTTTTTGTTTGTTTGGGTTTTTTTTTTGTTGCTGGTTTTGGTTTTTTGGGTTTTTTTTGCTGTTGTTGGTTTGGGTTTTTTTGTTTATTTTATCATATTTATAAAATGCAGAGAGGATAACCAGCAAAATAAAGCTGTTTCTAGGAAGCGATGGCTTGGTAACCCCTGAAGGGAGGCCCTGTGCTCCAGGGGATGGAATGCCTTCTTGTGCCCACCAAAGAGCACAGGTGTGTCCTGCTGCAGGGAGACCCTCAGGGCAAAAGATCCCACTGGATTTTCTGGTCTTTGTTCAAACAGACCCTGTAGGAACTTCCAGCTCTGTCCACTCTATGAATATGCATCATTTCAAAGGCCACCTTAAATAATGCTCCAGCCTTTCAAGCTTCCCCCCCAGGGAGGATGCATTTCAAGAGAATGATTTTGTGCCACTAGTGGTCAGATTTTCATAGAAGAGCAGCACCTGGCATTTTGCAGTTTTTGAATAATTTGCTTTTCTACTCTAATGCTAAATGGGTTAGGTCTCTAAAAAATCTGAATCTGAAAGCAGGAAGTGATTTATTTAGGAAACTTGAATTGAGATATTCAAAATAAATAAAAAAAAATTGAAAAACTACTTTTAATGAAGAACATTGGAAGTGTGCCATATTCAAAACTCTTTGTAAGGCATGATGCAGGAAAGAAATCTTCAGCATTTCCCTCTTCAACCTTCAGTGTATAATGAGCATTTCTTTTCCTCACTGTATTGAGAACCTTCCTTTCTGCTATATTGTGTCTCAGGATTAGTCACATCATATTACATTCCTGCTCTCTACATTTATTTTACCAATTTGGCTGGAGTATGACAGATCTTATCAGGTTTGGCAGGATTTGTTTTGATGATGAATGGCTCTGCAAGTCTTTGCTTGCAGAGCATAACAGTCCACACACATACTCATAGCTCTCACTCTATTTATTAGTTTAGTTGTACATGTTTTTATGTAACTCTGTGTATTTAAATTAAGATGTAGATTTCTAAAAGCACATTTGGGTGGGGGGTCTGAAAAACAGTGCTCATTGCTTTGAAATTACATTGAATTTTGAAGTGATCGCAGACATAAACTTTTAAAAATTATTTTCTAAACAAGAATTTATTTGTGAAAATAAACAGTACTATTGTAGACACAAGGCTTAAATTATGTTCATTTGAAAATTTTACTGTTTTTTTCTGGCCACGTTCACGTTCTGTTAGTAATTTATAAATAGTTATGTGAAAAAATTTCTTAAGTTAGAATATCTGGAAATGGAAATTGTTTATTCCTTTATATGTATACCTAGGCAATGGAAATAGTTTTACCTAAAATAATTCACTATTTGTTATTTTATGTTTCAGAAATCTGTCATCTTCTCAGGGAACAGATACCATATTACATGATGTAGGCAGTTTAAAGACACAAAGCAAATGTTTTGCGAATGTATAAGCTAAAGTTTATAAATTAATTATGTATACAACCTGATGTGTAGAATCCTTGCTAATATATTGGTGACTGCACCACCATGCCATTGCCTTTAAAGGAATTTCTTACAGATCTAAGCATGTGCCAGCATGAACTGTCAATTCCAAGTAGTCCTTGATACTGGGAAGAAGAGTCAGAAAATACAATTTTCTTATTGACTACAAATTAAACTTGAGCTGTTCCATAGGCAATGAATTTTTGTTGGCTGATAAAACATTATATTTGTGTGGTGAATAAGCTCTTTTGATATAAGATTTTGAGAAAATATAGACTGAAATGGAAAACACTTAAATACCAGGAAAACGTGGTGTAGATTCTTTATGCACTGTTTTGTCTTGGCTTATTACAAGAATCAGTAGGAAATGAAAACAGGCTCTCCATCAAACTCCTATAATAACCTTTTAAAGTAACCTCCTCACTGTCAGAATTAACACTATATAATTTTAATCTATCTGGTTAATTTTAAAAACATTTTGCAAAATCTGAAACAAGTGAATCGATATCAAATGAAAGTTGTTCTGTACTTGTGAGTCCAAGTATTCACCGATGACTCATAAAATTACATATTTATTTGGTATAGTTATCTACATCATCAGGATCGATAACAACATTATTAGTTCCTCAAACAGCTTCCAATAATGTGTGAAAAGAATAATTACATTATCATGTGGGATTTGAGTCACCTGGGGAGGGAGCCTTCAGATTTCATGAAGTCACCGGTTCATTGCTCCAGGAATACCTGGCCAGGTTGGAAGGAGCTTTAACCAGCCTAGTCTAGTGAAAAGTGTCCCTGTCCATGGCAGGGGAGTTGGAACTAGACCTTTATCTTTAAGACAAATATTTTTCCCTTCCAAATCGAACAATTCTATGACTTTGTGATTTCCTGAAAGTCACAGAAATAAAACAGCACAAAGAAGTTACTTAAGTTAAGACTGAAGTTACTTAATGTTAAATCTCATTAGGATGGAAAAGAGTGAATTAATCACTCAACTAGGAACAAATATTTTCTTAACATAATAATAAGAATATGCTTCACATTTTATATGTAGGCAAAGAATGATTCAGGCCAGTGATGAAAATACATGTCTCTTTTGAAAGATATTTTCCCCAAGTTAAAAGTAACTACTGAAATAACAAAGGAAAAATTCCCTATTAATGGGTTGTTTGGGAAAGACCAACAGATAAAATAAAACAAAAAACCCCAAAAAAACCTGCAGCATTGCAGACTGCAGCTAAGAATACAGCCACTGTATAAGGAAAGCTACAGCTATAAATTTTTTGAAAAATTACATACTTCATTTGTATAAGGAAATGAGAGGAATTATTTAAATTCTTAGAAATAACCCTAGCTCCTGATATAGGTTCTGTATGAGACAAAAATTATCTTAGACATTCAGAAAAGGTGAGGATATTTAAAAACTAGCCATTTGAAGTCCCATAATATAATCAGATGTATTCAGTAAAAAATCTATATTTGATGTAGGAGTATTTGCTCATATCTTCCAATACTAACAAAGTACACTTTGCTTCATCAGTAGCTGTAGCAGACATAAATGACAAAATAAGGAGAGAAACAATTTTGAATCCAGTAGACTGTATGACTTGTAACCAAGAGTATTAAAGGCATTGGCAGATGAGCTTTTTGAGACATTCGTGTTGATTTTAAACAAGCCATTCAAAATGGGGGACTTTCCAGAATGCTGAACAAAACCAATGTTGTTCTAATATTTTGTGAGAAGTATTTTATGACAAGTTTTCATAAGAAAATTTATAACCCACGTAAGTATGTCTTCATATCGATTCTGAGCAAGAGACTCACAAGTAAAGCATCTACAAAAGAAATAAAGGACATTTACACAATTAAATCTAGTCAATATACTTCAGGAACATTGATCATTTTTAAATGAACATGTAGGCCTGCTTTTCAGGCTGACTATTATGACAAAAATTCATGTTTGTACTGTATTTAACTTTGTTTCATATGACATTTGAAAAAATTTTATATAGAAAATTCTGGATAGCATTTCTTGTCTCCCTACTTCAAGCAGGATCTTGAAAAATTTGGAAAAATTTGAGAGATTTAAAAATAGACCTGCAAACCTCTTTTCACAGATGCCATGCAAACATATTGTCCACTTCCACAAAATCCAACTATTTTCTTTACAAAAATTAAGACATTTTTCTTATACACACTCTACTTCATGCAGTGTCATTGCAGCTGTTCATGGCTGCAAGCACTTAATGTTGTTTTTCTTTCATGCAAACAGAGTTAGCCAAACTTTGAGGGAAGGTGATTTTTAAAAGTTGCTAGGCAGGCGTGTGCTAAAATTCAGAAATGAAGAGTCTACAATCTTAGTTCTTAAAAAGGACAAATGAAAGAAATTTTTTTTAATTCACCCTATCCATTTCCATGTGTCAGGGTGGACAATAAGAAGTGGGCATGTCTATGGCATCTTGGAAATTTGGGGACCAAGACTGGATTAGAGTTGCAGCTTTTCTGTCATCCATCCTGCCCACACACTGGTCTCACTTACACTCTAGTCTGCAGAAAGTCAGCTGGCTCTCCGGTCAGGAAATTTCAGTATTTGCAGGGTTAGAGATGGGGAAAGGGGAGCAAAGTTCTGAATGTATGCAGCTGACCCAAGCCACTTTATCTGTGCAAACTTTGTCTTGAGGTCAGTATATCCATCAGTGTAGTCATGAAAACAAGTTCTTTGCCCTATTTAGCAGTGGGTAAACATTAAATCTTTTACATTCATTCTTCAGTATTCCACATCGTATATTCTTCTCCTTTTCTCCTGACTGAACTGAGAAGTTGAAATCCCTCCTAAGTAAGAGCTGCTCTCTGTAGCTCTGCTGGCGCTCTTACAATAGGGATGTTTGGAGAAAATTGGTAAGTCTGTGGGGCTGGCAGCCTTGCACTGATGTGTACTGACTCTGCAAAGATGAAACTCAGTTTCTGTGCAGACCTGAAGGTTTTTCTCTATCCACATCTCTCTTCTCTTTGGAAAGGCAAGTAAAGCAGGTGGGACTTCAGCACACTCTGTCTTCTCCCTGGGATCCTCATGGGGGAACACAGTTGAACTGACAATAAGAAAGCAAAGGATAGTTTTTCAGAATGCTGATTATTACACAATGAAGAAGTCTATGGGAGCCCAGGGGAAGAGCTGCATTTAATCATGTCAACACAAGGGGATGTATAGTCGTGCAACATATACTACAAAAGTTGGCTGGCCTTTCTTTGCACCTTCAGCTTCAGCCTCCCATCCAGTCCCCCTCTCACTCTTCTGTTATCCAGCAGAATCTGGAAAGAAATCATTAAACCGCATAGCTGTTCCAATAGCAGCTGCTTGCAAGGCGGCCTTGGGAGTTCATGTCAATTCCTGTGCTGTGCAGGGCTGCTCAGCGCTCTCATGCGTGCTCCTGGCAGCTCCCCACTCTCACAGCTCCAGCACAAAGCTGTGTGCAGGCTCTGCAAAAGAGTGAAAAGAAGTAAAAGGGGAAAGGAGGGGACAGCATGGCTAGTATGAATTATCTGTGTGAGGGAGAGCTACAGCTTTAGATATTACGGGACTTCTCCCTCATTTTCTCTTCATTGTATTACTGTTTGACATTTCAGGTTTGCCTGATTTTTATCTCTTTATCTCCTTCCATCTCCTTTTCCATATTTTCCACTGTGCTTTTATGTCACTTCACCTCTTTTTATATTCTCTTTCTCACTTCCCACCCTTTTCCTCCTACCTTTGTTAAATCATTCAATTTCCTTTTGATTTTAGAAATATTTGTTTCTCTCCATTTCCTCACATATTTGCTTCCTTTCTTTTTTTCCTGCTGTTCTTCCTAAACTGCTTCTCTTCCGTCCTTCTCTGCCTGATTTACTCAACTCTGCTGTCTTCTGTGCTGCCCCCTTCTCCCTCCCTCCCTCTCCATTATTCCCTATCTCTGGTTGCAGGTGCTGCAGCTGCAGGAATCTGAGATTCTCCAGGAGGGGTGGAATGGGGTGAAGCATGGGGAGAGGGGCTGTGCCACATGTATTGCTCCCATCCTGCAAGCAAGAGGAGGAGGGTGCTGCCTGTGCAGGTCTTGGAACAATGGTTCCTGTCAACAGGATGTGGGAGTTTCATTTAAATATGGGAATGTCCCATGAAAATTGGGACATCTGGCACCCTTGCATTCCATGTCTGACTTCAGCTTCATCTGCTGCCGTTATGAGTGTCATAAACATGGGTAATTTCACGAGCCATAGGAGTCAGAGTACACAATAGATTGCATTGCAGATGGTATGCCTGCCCTTAAAAGGACTGGGTCTTGCAGAGCTGCCGAGATTGCAGCTTGACATATACTGGAAAGGGAAACATGAACTCAGGAATGAAAGATTCCACCAGTGTCATCACACACACAAAAATTAAAAATATTGCAGTCATGATTTAAAATCAGAAAGGAAAGGGATCAAAACTTGCAAATTAAAAAGAAAATACCCAGCATTAGTATAGGAGCTATCATTCAATACTGGACTTGAGCACAAATTTGTAGGTTTCTCATTTATGTGCCTAAATCAGCAATTTTCCAATGATCCTTTTAGAATTAGTGAAGACATGTCAAGAAGACCATGCAGAGCACCTAGGCTGGAACTGCTCTTGCCAGGACCCTTAAAGGGTGTCTCTCTCCCAGTCTGGGGTGGCTTTGCTTCCCACCACACCGCCATGATTCAAGTCAGTCTTTCCTGCTGTTTCAATGCCTTAGAATTCTGCATAGCTTCCTGGAATATTTTTCCACAAAAATAGGCCAACAGATACTTTGCTGTATGTTATTGTTGTTCTGGTCCTGCCTTTTTACTTTGCGACCACTGAGGCCATTTCCTCTGTGTTGCAGCAGTGGGTTGGTTTGCAGGTACTTGTCAAATTTTTGGCCTGTTATTTTGTGATTTGTAGCCACACTGCCAATCTCATAACCAGCAGAGGGAGTGCAAGTTAGATCTCTCAGTGCCCATGGCTGTTGGTGCCTGTGCAAGGAAATGGCTCTAATGTAAATAGCAGAATGTGTTCATTTAAACAGGAGAGATAATATGATAGAGATGAGTTGCCAGATGGATGAGACTAGTTGATGAGAGGAATGTTTTCTCTAAGCATTAAGAGGATCATATGCACAATGTCAGATGAAGAATAAACTGGCAAGAATTTAATTAATATCATAGGCTTAATCCAGAAATTTTTTTTGTTGTTGTTCATTTAAATCAGATTCTTTTGCAGAAGTTTATGTTAAAAATGCTCTTGTTGCTTTCAGAGCCTGTACTTCAATTTTTTCCTCCTAAGATATGGCTTAGGGGCAAGGGGGCAGTGGTGACAGAGGCTGCAAAGGGAAACAATTTTCTTTAGGAGCTACATTCCTTTTCACAATGCTTTCCCATCTCCTGTATGGGATAGACGTATCTGCTTCCCAGGAAGTCATATCTTTTTGTTCAGCTACATGGTGGTTGTTCCAAATACAAGATGATGAAAAGACCTGCAGACATCTCATACAATCGCTAACTGTATAGATTATTCTAGTATACAGGGCCTTAAATCCATTCAGATGGATTTAACAGCCCCAGCACCACTTCCTTTGAGCTGAAAACTGGTCCCTGTCAGATGTTTGTAGCCATGGCAAGAACTCACTACATTAGGTACCGGGAGCTATACTTTGCCTCAGGGTTCATAATACCTGATTCTTTAACCACCTTACTGGACTATTAACCAAAACCTAAACTTGTCCCATTTAATCAGTATATTTAGCATTTCCTTTAGAAGAATGCCATGGGTCCAGTAGAGAACCTGCTAAGGGATAGAAAAATTGAAATCTGGAGGAAATAGAGCACTAATAAATCTAATGAAAAAGTTATTTTGAAAGTGAAATCATGTATTTTTTATACCACAGATAGGGAAAGTCAGTCATCAGGACCAAATGGTGGTTGGTCAAAGCCCTGGTAACACACATGTAATTGAGACACTTGTTATGGATCTCTCCATATAAACTTAAATTTTGGAAATGGGAATATGGCAGAAACAGGGACCTCCTTTTACTAATGTCACAAGTACAAGGAAACCAAGATTTGTGACAGTGTTTTAGAGAATTCTAATCTGAATTCATACCTTTGTAAAAAGGTAACACTTTTTGGAACAGAGATCAAGACACTAAATATTCACTCCCCTGTTCTGTAGCAAGGGCTACAGCACACAGTATTGAACTTGACAGAATGTGTATTTCATAACCTTAAAAGTATTCTTTCTCCCAGTATTCATCAATTTTATTCTGATTGTGTAACATCTCCATTGCAAGAAGAAAGGAAGGAACCCCTTTTAGCATGTGCTATTCTGTAACTCAAAAAACATTTTCTGGAAGAAACTGTTAAATATTGCCAGTGCTCATTAATTTTAATCCTGACAACATTAAAATGGAAATAACTTCTGTGAATGTATAATCAGATGGTTCAACCATGTTTAATTCATATTTTTCCCCACCGGAGGATTAAAAGTGTTCTGTGATGTGAGTTACATTTTGTGAATTCCTGTTTCCTTGTTTAGCTGAAGTCGCTTTTAAAATATCAGCTGCTTGCATATGATATGTGACTAGGAAGTAAAGATGAAAGCCAACAATCTTAAATTAATAAAGGAAGTAAAATTTACACATGCCTTATTGAGCGATCGTGCAATTTTTTTTTGTTACCTCACATTCTCTCCTGTGAAATATCTGAGAATAACAGTTCCATTGCTTTTACTTTCACAGTATTTATTCTTTGATAAGAAAATGTCATTATTTTTGAGAAGTGGATCACATATGTTTGTTTCTTAAAAAAGTTAAAAATTGCAGAAGCAGCACATGAGATTATGAGAAGGGAAGGGGGAGGGAAAGGCCAATGAAAGGCAAAAGAAAGATGAAACATTGATGTAATAGCCAAATGTTCTGTCCTCTCTTGTTGAGGCTTGAAAGACCAAGATTTTCTTGCCAGCCTTGAAATATACTATTAGTCAAGCTCCTCTGAAACTTTTGAAAATATATTTTTCAAGCCATTTTGAACAAAAGCTCCAAACCAGGTTATATTTTTTGTTTCTTACACTTTTAAAATCAAATATTAAAATGACTTCACTAAGAGAGATGTGAATGGGATATGGCTAAGTCTGCCATGAAAAATCCATTCAAAATTAAAAAGACTGAAAGTGAATCCTTTTCATTTGGGGTAGACTATTAGTGTCTTGATTTCAGATGCTAATGTGCTAAACTGGTACTGAAAGTCTGTACTACTTATTACTTAACAAACACTTAGTTACCTGACCGAATATTTAAAATTTATGTTGAAGTACCAAAAGAGATGTGGCTAGCACAGACCTTTCCCGTGAGAATTCTTTTCTCTCTTCTTCTTGTGTTTTATGAACAAAGATAAAGTTTGGATGTTATTAAAAACAGTTTCTCAATATATGGACAGTTCAGGCCTGGCCAATCAGGCCTAGGGGGAGGCTTCGAACTGACCAATCTGGGTGACCTTTGAAAAGTCTATATAAGTTGGAATTAAATAATAAAACCTTCTTCTTGATGCCACACTTTGCACCTGGATCTTCTTTCTCTGCTAGCGGCTCAACGGCGACAAGAAATATTTTTTCAAGCATGTCCTATTGCCAAGCAGGAGAAATAGAATAAGGTTCTTGTATCTGTTTTTTTGAAAAGCAGACTTATGAATACAGAGGTACTAAGTTACTGATATTTGATGTAATAGTTGAGCAATGACAATTTATTATAGGCAATTTCTTCTGATACAACAATTATTACAAGGCATGGCTCTAAATTTAGGCCAGGAAGGTGATTCTAAAACAGTAGAATTATTTATGTTGAATGAATGATATCACTAAAAACATTTAGAATTTCAGCCAAATGCAACTGAAGCAATAGGATGCTGTGTTTCTCCTATAGTTATGAAAATGCAGACTTAAAGACTGTTGAGTGAGGCAACAGGTGTCTAATGCAAAGTTCAACACCTTTTTCTGTGTTTTCATTTTCTTTCAGGATCAGTTGCAAGATAGTGGTCTAACAAATAGGCTACAGGATCAGACTGCTCTTGCCAAATCCCCCTCTTACTCAGTTATCTTTTTATTGCTGTCTGCAGAGATACAGCTTCAGCTGAGCAGGTGGATCACATCTCTCCTGACTCCTCCATGGCTTTGTGTGTAGAGTGCATACAGAATAAAATCTCTGCAGGCTGAGAAGGGATTTGAATGCAGACCTTTTACTTCCCAGACAACTGCTTTCATCATAAAATTATTACAAAACAGTAGGAACCTTTCCTGTCTAGATTTTAAAATCAGTAAAATTCTTTGTGCAAGTGTTAGCTTTGGTCTTAACACAAAGAGAACTGTGTCCTTTCCATGGCAAGGACCTGCTTTGTTTGTAAATTCAGAGTTGTGTAGGCACTCAACAGTTTGGATCAGGAAAGAAAATATCCTCTTTAGGTATGTGCAATAACAGGATACTTAGGTTTTGGAGTAAGTGCTTCTTGGGACTTTGGCCAAGGATTTTTGGAGTGCTCTGGGACTAAGATGCCCGTATCCCATTGAAGTTGTACTGTATGGGCTACCATGAAGTATTGGGTTGTACCTGTAAACACTTATGATTTGGAAAACTTCATATGTTTGAAAAGACAAAGATTGTATCTTTACTTCAGGAATAACTTGAAACCTGGAGAGCTTCAAGAACCTCTCGGAGGCTTTTTATTACCCTTTCATTGAAAAGCCTGAATTCAGGCCAGCTTTGAGTGCCCTGTGTGCCTATGGAAAATGGGCGTGCTTCAAAGAAGGCAGTTGTCAGTCATGCCTTCTTCATACGGTCTGGATAACAATGTCACTAAAGCACATAAAAACACAGGAAGGGAGTCATATTGGGACAACTCTCTATATATTTGAAGTTTGACTGATGGGGTTGTTTTTTTTGTTTTTGTTTTTAGGTGGGTTTTTTGTTTGGTTGGTTGATTGATTTTTTTCTGTTTTGGTTATTGTTGTTTTGTCTGAACTATGAAGTTTGAACTATAATCCAGCTTTCTCCCACATTGAGCAGGTAATTGCTTGAGCAGGTAACCCATGTGCTAAAGCAACTGCTACTTCACTACTGTGTGAAAATAGAAAAGAGACTATCTGTAAGTCATTATATCCTAGGACATATCCTTTGGCCTGATACTATCCAGCTAAAGTGGGAGTGAGGTAGAATTGCAATACCTAAGCCCAAAATTATGATCCTGAGGATCCTCATCTTTCTTTTCAATTCTGGTACTGCTGAATTTTACATTTCTTTCTGTTTAGTGTTTCTTTTTGAAGCATATTAGAAGCCTCACCATCATGATTTTTCCCTTTCTGTATGCAGTATACTGAGAGAGAGGAAAATCTGGAGCAGATAAGAAATCAGCTCCGTGAAAGTTTATCGTGGGGTAGCATGATAAGAAACAGAAAGTGTTTGTTTTCTCTGAGTAACAATATGGGATTTTGTTATGCCTACTGTAAAACCACAATGATTTATGAGAAGAAGCATTTTAACTACACAACAGCAAGCTAAATGTTTCCCTGTGTGGGATAACACCACACTTTCTCAGCTGGCTGAGTCTGCAGGGCCATCTACATTTATCACTCTCATAAAGTCCCCTGAATAAGTAAAAGCTCCTCTCACCCGCTCTTGCCTGTGGCTTTTAAACAGGAAGGAAGTATCATTTTCTTCTGCCCTAGCACAAAGAGAGCTCTGAGAATCTAATTACAGTTTCTGTGAGCAAATAGAACCAGAAAAGCATTTCTCTGTAGCTAAAATGCCCGAGCAGAACTCGCACTCTCTCCGTTTTCCCAGACTAAGGTTGAAAATCCGCTCTCTAAATTATTCCATTGCTTTACAGAGGAAGTATTAATTACATGACTGCAAATGTAGATTGGGGTGGGATGTAATTACAGGGTCGGCTTTGTGTCTGTTGTCCAACAGAATTAGGCAGGAAGTGTTTGCAATGCCAGCAGTTTCAGGTGTTTCGCAACCTATTATATTTGCTGGTTCTCACCAGGTCTTGCAGATGGATCAGGTGACTTTTTGCTGCCCGATTGTCTGGAAAATCCACAAAGCTGCTATTACTGCAGGTTCATGGCTTGTACAAGGCTGACTGGTTTAGATTTTTAGAGGAGGAAAAGAAAAAAGTAAAAATCCATTCTGGGTTTCACCTGTTGCCAAATTTTTCTTTCTTCCTTTATTCAAAGACTTATTTTTCTGTTTGCTTTCAAGTTTCTTAATTCTAAACCTCTATTTTTGTCCATCTTTCTGCTCCTCTGAGAATATCTTTCTCGTTAGGGGGAGAAATGGCTGTGTGTGCACAGGGAAAAAAGCCATCAGGCTCTCCAGCAGGAAAAACAGTCAGCACCGGGTTGCCATGACTGGGCAGTATACTGGGACATGCACTTAAGTTCCAGTTTAGGCACCGCATGGACTTATTTCCTCTATTTTTGTGTCTTTCAGGAAAATGCCTCTATTTTTTCTGTGCTTGGTGGGTGGTAGGAAGAAAATCAAATTCTCGTACTCTTCAGTTGTTGGTACAGTCACCAGGCATAATTTTGGCCTTAGCTGAATGAAGATGTCCCAGAAAAAAATCTTGTCATGGCTCAGGAGTGATAGAGACCATTATCTACAGACACCTTTGATAAGGATTCTCTGTGTGGGAGGGGGAGAGTTTGTTTGTATGGAGACAGGCTGTTCTCTCCCAGTTGAGCTGGGTGCAAATCGATGGTCTAGGGCATAGTTAACTTCCTTGAAGAGACATGATCAATGAGTTTGGCTATTAAACTTGAGCTCTGAGCTCAACATTTGTGTGTCTGTGTTTAAACATGCTTTCATCAAGACTTTGAGATGATTGTTCATCAAGTAAATAGATTTTTAAGAGGCAATTCTCTGCTATTTGACCACTATTTGCTACTTCATAGAACCTATTTGTACTGACTGCTGTGCACAAAAAGTATAGTCTGTAGAAGTCTAAATGAAACAATCTTATGCACTGAAAGCAGGTAGAGGAGGAAAGATAGTAAGATCTCTTCATATATCTTCTTTTGGATCAAACTGTGTGGCTAAAGATAACACCATTGCCCTCATCTGTGTGCTTCTGCTATTGTGCTCTCTCCAATGAGCCTCTTCCACTGAACATGTAATTTTGTCTGACCATGAACAGTGAAACTGAATTTGCCTGCCTATTGGGCAAAGGCAGGACAGGGGTGAAATGGCAAGAAGCAACAGCACGGGCTGGGACTTGTAACCTGGCCAACCAACACAGTTACAGATGAAAAAGGAAATAGTAATCACAGTAAAGACACTGCAGCTGTATGCTTTTCTGGCACTATTACTAGTTCTTTTATTTAGAGGCACAAGTCCTAAAAAGAAATATTCTGGTATTGTGGTTTTATCCAGTTCTGTAAAACCTTAAGGCCAAGATCAAGGCTCATAAAACATTAATTAGCTTGATTCTTAGCGTAAACATAAGAACGTTTTGGAATGCTCCAGGTCCATCCATTTCTTTATGGCATTTTTCTTTAATAATATAAACATTCAGAATATACCAACATCAATTTGTCATGGCAAAGTCTTTGCATACAGTTTTCAGTTTTCTGTGTTAGCAAAGATGGAAGGCATATATTAAGTTTCTTTTAATCCTTAAACTTACATAAATGCGAAAGGTAGATGCCAAAGCAACATGTGCCCTCAAAATTCCTAAAATAGATAGGATAGCTATTACGTATGCACAGACCCCATGAATGCCAGCATTTAAGACGTATATTCATGCATATACTGTGGCTGGTGTAGTGAAGTGTGGAAAATATTTATATTCGTGCTTGAAGAAATGACCTTAATAATTCATTTTTGACTCCACCTCTCCTGAATTACAGCTGCCTCACTTGTGGAGTATTTTCCATATCTTGGAAAGACCCTAATAAATTCTAATACTTTCCTAAGTGTGGAAATAATTAGTAGTTTATGATGTCACAGATTTGCAAACTTTTTTCATAGTTGTGGTTGAAAGGCACACATATTTCCTTTCTATTCCCTCATGCTTAGCTGTGCTTTAAATTTCTTTCAGTGATAATTAGGGCTTTTTAAGAAAGATGCAGCATTTGCTTCAGATGTGCTTGTAACTAACTGTAAAACTTGTATGCAAAAGGAATATATCCATGAGCTATCAGTAATGAGAAGCACAAATACTTTGCTTTTAAGGACTGATATATTGTATTTTAAGGAATTATTTTAAAGATGACTTTTCTAATTTACCTGGAAAGGCTCATGTTTGGTATGAACCAGTAAAGCCAATGGCAGATCAGCATGCTTTTACTTTTTACATGTCAGTTTCACTGACATAATTAAAATGTGGTTTTGTTTCAAAACAGCTTTGCAGATTACTGGAACAAGTTAAAAAATATCAAACATTTATTAAAATGTGACGATTGCACCCAAATTTAAGACTGAATCATGTTGAACTTCACTTTGAATGACAATCAGAGGAAAGAAGAAGTTTTAGATGGTTTTGGTTCAAGCGCAGGTTGGATCTGAACAATGATGCCTCTCTTCAGCAGCGATTGCAATGTGGGCACCCACAAGCGCAAGTGAAACTTACTAAGAAAGCTTAGGGCAGAGTGGGAGAAAGATTAGGAACAAGTGTCATGGGATAAAGGAATTCACCAAAAGAGTAAAGACTGTATGCTGACTTGGTCAATATATGTGGTGCTAACTGGAAAAAAAAAAAAAGAATGTTCTGTTCATATCCAGTCAGTTTCTCATCTTTTTCACATCTGCAACTTGCTAAAAGGCGACTGCAGATGAGAGGGCTTCAGCACACAGTAAGTTACCTTTTTAACGTTCCAGAAAGTGGTTGTTTAGCAAAAGAACTTGCTGCCTGCTTTGCACACTTCATTTGCACATGAATTAGTCTTTCACATGCTTAAACTATTCCTAAAATTTAAACAGATATAAGCTGACTAAACGGTTTCAGAAATGTCAGAAGTCATATACATATATACTAAACTTTAAATCTTCTGTATATTTGTCTCCTTTCTGATACAGTCTCTTGGTCTATGAATTTGTAGATTTGTATTTGTCTTTCTCTTCTTGCATTTGATCTTGTCCTCCTCCCTTTCATTCCCCATTTCTGTCTTAGTCTTGTTGTATTTCTTTCTCTCTTCCTTTTTTTTTTTTTTTTGGGGGGGGGGGTGTGGCAATTGTTTTTGGTTGGTTGGTTGGTTGGTTCGATTTTGGTTTTTTCCCCAAAGAAGCTAAATTTCTAAAGCTCAAACCAGCCTTTCAGATAGGGGTCAGTAAAGACAGAGCTAGCAGCCATTCTAAAATTGTCTACATGGTCCAATAATGGAATAACACTGGATTAAAAAAAAAAAAAAAATAGAAACATTAGGAAAATGTGAAAGGATGCATGTAACATGCAGGCTACTAAACAAAGACCATGTTGTGCAGAGTGTAAAGAAAACATAATGACTACAACCTGCCCTTGGGTTTGAAAACAATTTACTGAGAAGTCTTTTACAGTGGCTAGCTTTGGAGCCATTTCAAATTAGGTAGCAGGTAATTCAAAATCTGTTTAAATATGTTTGATAAATTTCCTTCAGAATTTCAGTGTTATAAATCTGTCATGAAAGCTTTTTGGATCTTCAGGAATTAACAGATCCTAATCTCAGAGCTGAAACACACTCATATTTCATGACAGCACGTTTCAAAATGAATATGTTTCCATAAAAATAGTCCGAAATGAAACTGAGAGATGCGAACAGAGTAAAATATTTTGGGAGTGATTCACTCCCTGCAATTAGAATACTGTCTTTGTGTTTTGACAGGAAAATACAAAAAGTGCCAGAAAACTTTAAGTGTTCTTTTTGATTTTACATGAGGAAAGGGTAAATCCTCTCAACGTATCCAACTCTATTCCCCCTTTTCAGTTTTAGACTTCAGTCTGTTGCAGTGGAAAATATCTACAAGATTATTTGGTCTATTTCCATCTCAATGCAAATTTAGGAAAACATGGACCACATGTATTATGCATGCCTTTCTAGATAAGATATGGCTAGATACGCATAGAACATCAAAACACCACACTGTCCTACTCATTTTCCAGGGTGGAGGAATGAGAGATCTTGGATGACATAGACAGTACAATGTGTGTTTGAGAGTTATTGTCACAGAGAAGCAAGAATGACTCTGTGGGGAGCCAGCTCAAGGCTGGCAGGACTTTTGAGTTCAGTGTCCAAAACCAGGCAAACATGTACTGAGCTAACCTTGGAAGCAATGCATCTTTGTTCATGCACTGCTCTACTTGGAGCCAGCCTTGGAGTCTCTGTCACCATAGCAGGGTATTTTTCTGCAAAATGGATGCAGTGCCCACAGGTAATGGACAGCCAATTGTATGTGGTGATCTATTGCTGTGAATGTATTTCGTGCCCTGAATATGTGTACAATGGATGCAGCTGAGTGTGGAATGGAAGATGTTTGAAGTACAGAAGATGAAGAGACTTGTAAATAGGGCAGGCAGACTGAAAGTAAGGACATGCAAAAGAAGGAGAAGGAAACAAAAATCGTTTGACCACCAACTACTTCCAGGTTGGGAGAGAAGGGAATTTTACAGCCCTGGAAAAGACAAAAAATGAGAATGGAAAACAATATGTAGACAGAGCCTTAATGGACAAGGAGTTTGAATGTGGCACAGAATTTAAATGTAGAAGAGAGAGTAAAATGTTGTTTTCTAAGTCCTGTTAACACTGACTTGTTTGTAACGCTTGTACTTCTCATATTTTTTGCTTTTAAAGACAGCTGGAATGTTGTTGATGTGACAGTGCTACCTTCTCTAAAGTATGCTTCTAGTAGCAATGCATCAATCCTCCGATAAGTAGGATATGAACTGCCAAGTGTCTATGAGATTTATATTTTTAGTTCCATCCTTCCTTGGTTAGTGATGTTCATCAGCTATTCCTACTGAATTAAGAAGAAGAAAAAAAAAATCAACAATTGCACTTATTATTCAATTAAAGTAACTTACAAAAGATTTTAAAAAATAAAAAAGGAAATACACCCAAATATTTTTTTGAAAACAGGATATCTAGAGAACTGTGCTTTACAAAATGGACTGCATGTTGACAGAGAGCAGTATGTTTTTCACACATTCTTTTTCATCTTTTTTTCTGTGTCTGTTATCCTAAGAGTGGCATACATTCTGTGTGTTTCTCACATGGGTGAACTCAAAAAATTGCTCCTAAAACTACTTCTAGAGCCTCAAGGGACCTTCCTACTGTTTCTAGAAAAAGCAGAAATGTCTACAGTGATATGAATATTAATGCTGAACATCCCAAGCTTGATAAAAAAATCATGCTGAGAATAACATAATGAGATTACAAAGGAAAAAGAAGAATGAGTGACTAAACAGATGGCAGCTGTTTCAGTGGTACCTTCCAGGGCTGTGTTGTCAGACATGTGAGTGGGAGCAGCTGTGCTGCTGCTATCAACATCCGATCAGATGCTGTCTGTCCTTATGAATTTATGTGGTGATTTTGGCCTCCCTGAACAGAAAATTCTTCTTTGTGTATTTTGTTACTGTGAGCAGTAGTGGACTCTTCTTTCTTTCTCAGAATCTTCTTCTCCTCTGTAAGCTCTTCAAGCCCATAACATGGTCTCTGTTCCCACTTCTTCCATCTAATTTTGTCCCTAATCTCTTCATCAACTGCCTCAGATGAAGAGATGGTGCAGGTATCAGGTTCCCAATCCCAAGGCTGGAAGCAGCTACAGGGTGTCTGTAATTTTCTTATGGATTGCAGCATATTGAAGGTAAAGAAATTTCCCAAATGAGACTCAGATCTTGATTTCAGTTGCCTTCACATGCATTTCCAGTGCCATTTGAACAAACCTATGATATTTTGCCTAGCTACTCTAGCTACTCTGTAGAAGGCCCAGGTTTCCCACCCATCCTGTACCATGTGTATGAGCTTCATTTCAAAATCTAAAATACATAAGAATAATTCAAATGGTACTGAGAACCAAAGTGTGCCTGAGCCAAGTCCTTGGTATAATGTCTGGTGTGTGATTAAGGCATATCTGTGTTTTCATAATTGCCTTTGTTATTAATCACAGGCAGAATCTCAACTACTGAATGAGGAAGAAAATGTGAGAAAAAATACTGACAGAAAAAAATTCTTCTGGAACCTTCTAATTGAGATAATTGTTTTTAAGCATTTGGGGAAGGATATATCTATAACAAAATTAAGATTGTTAAGGTTAGAGATAAAATTATTATTGAGCTGTCTTTGGAAGCCCTTTAAAATATAAGTGAAGATGAGAATATTAAACTGTACAAGTTGAAACATTTTATTTATGGTAGCTGGGCTTGAAAGTGGTTCAATTAACTTTTACTACAGATTGCATTGAAAGTTTTAATCCATATCTCCTTATCACTGTCTGAACGACTATATTAGTCATTTGCCAAAGCATGGCGATAATATGATAGTAAATGATGCCACCTCATGGAATCGAGCCTATTAGCAAAATTAAGATCTCTTGGGGTCATGTTTCAATACTGTGAAAACCTTTGATTTTGAAGTCCTGTACCTAAAGGTAAAGTCAGTTGAAATGGCACTTGGGTCATGACCAAAACATCAGTGGAGAGGGAATGAAGAGATGCTCTGCTAGCTCCTTCACTGAGGACGTTTAGTAGATTAGCTTCCTAGGCATGGCACATCATGCTTGTGCCTTGGTGTCAATGACCTCATCACTGACAATTAGTGAGTACTGAGACTACTGTGAGGTAGTTAAGCCACACACCTAAAACGTCAGAGAATGACAAAATTGCCAGTTTGAGGCAGCATTCTCACAAACGCAAAAGTTGTCTGGATGGTTATTGTCAGCTCCATTTGGAGGGGAGAAGTCTGTCCCAATGAAAAATAGAAATTGAAATATTTTAACAGCATCATTGTCAGGAAGGAACTTACTGATCTCAATAGCTAACCCATCAAAAACCTAAATTAATTTATGCTAGATGGGACTTCTGTGCATCATCAATTTCAAGCTAAACAACGCTGCCATGTTGACAATTAAATATATTTAGGAACACATTTTAATTACATTTAATCAAGCTCTCTCGCAAAATTGCTCCAGGACCTAAATGACCCAAAGCTGATCTCAAACCTCTCTTTGGTTAAAGTTCAGAAATTCTTCAGCTTAGATATGGTTAGATATCTAATTCTAATTCCAAACTTTTTCTATTCATAACCACATTTATTGCCGCACTGTGTCAGAGTTCTCTTTTGTTTCTTCTCTATTTCTATTTTACCCTTTATTTATATATAGAAAGCAACCATACCCCCTCTCAGTTTTTATTTTTCTAGATAAAAAAACATTTCTCATTTTAGTATCCTTTCATATTATAAGACTTACCTTCCTGATCTTTTTTTTCCTGGATCTCCACCCTTCTTTGCATCTGTTCCTGTTTAAACTCCTCTTTATTGTACACAGTTTTTCATAATTCCTTTTACTATGTTCTTCAACAGTGGCCTCTATATCTCATTGTAAGTGAAAAGTCCATCATGAAATCCTAACAATACGTGTAGTTTTTTTGCTGTTTGTGCAATCAGCCTTTTAATCTGAAAATTGCCAGCCAATTTTCAGTACCAGTAAACTCTGTTACTCTCTGTATTAATTAAGCAAGACTCCTGGAACAACAATAACCAACCAAAAAAAACCCCAAAACCCCACATACTTTCCTTTTCATTAAAGACTATAAGCATTAGTGTTGGGAGAAAAAATAAACATCTGATTGTACTTATGGCATGGAATAAAATGTGTTTTCCTGAAAATGTTTTGAAAATCCAAGTGGATGGGCAGAGTAAGAATGTTATATCTGCACTGAAGCAGTGGAAAATATGGAAGACACAATGGGATGATCAGCCATAGTCATTCTCAACTAAATTAGAAATCCCCAGTGATAAAAATGACCTAATCTATGTCTGCTATACCCTATACCTGTAGTAGAGGATCTCAATCTCACGTTCTCTATTAGGGCCTACCTAGAATCTACTGACTGAAGAACAAGATAATATTACTAAACAGATGACAATAATTTAGGGCTATAAAGTGATAGATGAGAGTAAAGGTTAACCAAAGTGCTGCTGAAAAGGTTAATGCTTCCCTTTTAAAATATGGGTAAAGGATTATTAATTTTTAAGGCATTGTTCTTATCTTTGTCATATTGTCTTACTTACACCTTGTAATAAAATATTCATACATGTTTACATGTTGTTGGATACCTTCTCAGGTATACTAAATTCCCATGAGGAGCAGTTTATGGATCAAAGGTTTTACAGTTTCAAGGTTAGCACTTCTACACATCCTTGTGTTGGAGATGTCTTGATAAATACATATGAGAGACTTTCTGATACCATTTTCTGTGATATCATGTGACTGCAACAAGTAAGCCAGGCTTTTCCCTTCAGCTTCATGTTGAAGGGTAAGATGAAATGCTGGCATAAATGAATGCAATTTTACTTGGTTGTGCCCACTTATGCTAGTTGTTAGTTTTGCTCTATGTGTTTATTGGCCAGTATGATTCTCTGCCTCCCTTAATGCAAATTCTCATGTTCTTTCCTTTACGCTCCCAACCACTTTTAAAGGCCAAAACCTTACAAGTCTTTCATTCATAGCCCAGCAGGAATTTTGATTTATGATAGAATAAATCAATGTGCTCTCATCAGGAGGGTAGAAAGTTATGATAAAATGATTCTTCCAGCCCCACTGACACAGAGCCAAATACAGTATTTTTCAAATTTTAAATTACATGTAGTACTTGTTAAAATTGACCCTCTCATTTTTCAAATGTTACCTAACTGTTTTTTCAGTTGTCTGTGGCAATAATTATCAACCAAGACTATTTAATAATCTCAACTTTAGAAACATTTCTTCACTTGAACTGATAGATTTTTGTAAATGCTGTAGAACCTACCTTAAAAAAAAATAGAAATTCTGTTCCCTTACTAGTGAAAAAAAAGCAAAACTTCCAGCTATGAATTGCAAAATAAAGCCAAACATTTCACATTGTAGAGCAGCATCTAGTTAGTTTGACACAACAGGAACCTCCTGCCTCCTCCAGAAAAAGGACTGACCACATTCACTCTCTGCTCCAAATCCATGGAAGGTGAGACTTTTGTACTGGTGTAAAGATCAGAGGTTAGGTAAGCCAACTGTATATACATCTTACTACTGAGTTTCTTAGCTTAGACCTTCAAAAAGTACTAATGATGTCACAAAGTCTCCAATTCTCAGGACATAGAGGGAGCTGTGACTTTGTAATGCAGTTATTCTCTTCTCATCAGGGGCTGTCTATAATCAGTCCCCAAATATATTAAAATTGCTTTTCTGAACTTGTGCACAGTAAGAGTGTAATGATGTAGGGGAAATATCTAGTTATTAATGAAAATGCCATATTTGGAGGCTGAAATTTTAAATTCTTTCCCCATCCTCTTTGTGTATGCATATGGGAATGAGAGATGATGAGAAATAATATTATAGTTCTGGAATACGTGGGCTTGAACTATTGGAGTAAATGGATTTAAGTGCCTATAGCAGACTATAAAATGGGTTTGCACAGGAAGATGTGATAAAGAGGTCAACTACCAGTGTTTCAGTATTTTCTCAGATAAAAATGTAAAAATATCTTGGCTGAGCATGGTGAAAATGAAATTTTCATTACTAAAACAGAGGTGAGGGATACTTTCCCCACCTTGCCTCAGGTGTAAACACAGACCAAGCCTTTCTCAAAATCCCAAATATGAGTTGGTCATAACTGCTGAGGGTTGGAAAGTTCTTTTACAGTCTTGAATATTGTTATTTGGAGTCACTTCAGAGAAGAGTGAACTATGAACACCATGAACAATTAGGTGTAAATCAGGTGTTCAGATTTGTTTTTTTGTTTTTATTTCGCAACCTGTACAGGTTCACTCATCTGTCTGTGAAAAAATGGTTCCAATATATTAAAGAGGAAGATATGGTAGAGTTGGGAAGCACTCACTTCTTGACACATTGTGAGCATGAAATGAATAATCTAGGTGCACAGAAGGGAATGCTTCAGGGACTGACTTATAGCACCATACCAGTCTCCTGCAAGTTTGTCTCATTGCATGAGCTGCCGTGAAGATAAAGATTCAGCATGGGCCAGACTTACTTGTTATCCTTTGTTTTGAGAAAGTTATCATCCTCAGAAAGACACCAGTCACAGCTTTCATACATCAAGGATATAAATGATGGCTCCATTTGGATAATCAAAGCCAATATATAGTTTTAGTCAGAGATCATAGAATGAAATATAAAGAACCCCCAATTCTTTTAGCTTTTTTCCCTGGAGTGTTAAGGATTGAATTTAATGATCCATATCTGAAGGACATGCTTGAGGTTGATAAGGTCAGAACTAATTTTACATGTGGTACACAGATTTGAAATGACTCTCCTGAACCATGGAATGAATGATCTATTCAACTTCCCTCAGCAGCAAGGTTCAACGAGTAGTAGCAGATTTTCCTGCTGTTCAGGTATAATTACAGAATCACCCAGGTGGCATTCAGTCTTTCTCTAATTTAGTAAGACAAAAATTCTTCACATTGCTACAAAGGTGAATGTTTTCTTTCTTTATAATTCTTCTTGGAAGCAAAGCAAAACAAAGCCAAAACAAAACTAAGCATTTTCTTGGTTTGTGGAGAACACCTTACATTTTGTGCTGTTTTGCCTATGGTAAAATTTTTATGCACAAAAAAACCCCAAAACACAACTTCACCAAGACAAACTTGTTGTGTTTGTTGTAACCTCTTCATGTGCATATGAACATGGGGTCCTTTCTGAGGATTTTTCCATGTACAACTTTAAAAGGCTCCAAATTCCTGCCTTTCATTTTTAAATGCATGTTCAAAATATTAGTTTAATCACATGCTTTCCTTTGATGCACCAGAGCCACGCCAGAGATGTCAAGATTTTTAGGAAAAAAGCAAATCTCATTCCAATTTCTTTTTTCTACTTGTATCACAATTTATTTTCAAAAGTTTAGCCTGTCTCAATACATTTGTATATAGCAGACTTGATCTTAAAACTGCACATCAGCTATGAACATTCTTTCTACAATGTGTGTAAGAAGTGTTTATGCCAAAAATTTGAGAACTTTGAGTCTATTGAACAAAAAGTTTAATTGTTCTGAGTAGCTTCAGTGCTCAAGGTAATTATAAGATGACTAATTTATTTTTCTAAATCAATCATTTATTGTGAAATAGAAAAGGAGAGAATCTCTCATTTCACCTGGAAATATTTAGGTCTTTTTCCCTGAGGCAACTGTGATTTTGTACAGACAGGAATTTTTCTCAATGAAAACATTTTAGAAATGCAGACAGAGTATGATAGTTATATATTGTTCATTTAGTTCCTTTCACTTCTTTGTGTAACTACTGTATAAATTGTGTCTGTATTATCTGTCTATAATAATACATAGTTCTTTTTGCACTTGAATTTATTCTGTCCTCGGTTTCAGTTCAGTTTGTGGTTTATCTTCAAATCTTTGAGTAGATTTTCAGAAGTATAAGTCATAGGTTGTCCCTGGCATATTCTCTGGCCATGCCTGAAGGACAGTGGAGTTCCTAGAAAATTGATGAACTGGCATACATCCTCAGGTTTGCACAATTTCATGTGGAGATGTATGCTCAGATCCTAAAAGGTATGTATCAGTGATAATTCCGTTTTGTAGATGAACCATATCTCTCAACAGCACTAATTAATGTAGGCTCAGTATCAGGTTGATGTGCTATATTTTCTTCCAGTAACAAAATTAGATAAATGGGTGCTAATTTCTAGATTTTCAAGCTACATTCCACTGCTATTAGTCAAAGTCTACTAAATTGCAATCTAGATAAATCTATATCCTATAACAATAAGGCAGAGATTCAACTAAACAAATCACATTTTTAGAGCTGACTAGCTCTACAATTTGGTCAAGTAAACCTGCAATCTGGAAACCTGCAGTAAAACCCTGAACTCGTCATGGGCCACAGAAGAACAGGGTAGACAGTGAAAATGACATGAAATGGGGATACTTTTATAACTGTATCCTTAAGCTAAATTCTATGAGGCTTCTCCAAGAACAGATGAAACTAAAGCTAAGGAAAAAAAAAGCAAGGCTGAAATAAAAACTGAAGATCTGGTCTGGCTTTTTTTCCCTGACTGATCCAAAGAAGAAATACAGGGAATTCCTGAAGAGAGCTGCAGAAAAGGAATCTCTTTTAAAGATATTGACAATAATTTGCAAAGCACAACCGAGAAAAAGAAACAACCAAATTAATTCCAAATTGCTTTCTGCTTTCTCCTTTACAGCAATAATTAAGGATCTCTTTACAATTCAGAGTAGAGCAAAGCCTGTTCAAACTTCGACTGGTTACAGTTGCTCAGAGTCTGTTTTGCCCTTCCGAGGAAAGTGTGGCCACCTCTCTGACACCCCTGTGACCAGGGATGCACACAGCAGCACAGTGTGTTACCACAAAATGTCTGTTCAGTTCTTTATAAGGAAAGAAGAAGCTGCTCACAAAACATAGCTTTTGGCCAAAACATTGAAAGTTAGCCCGGCCTATGAAGATAATTCCCTTAAGAAGGAACAATTTTTAAGGCAAATTTGAAAAATATTGTGCTGTGAGAGTAGTAGAAACAGGACCTTAGCCTAGGGTCTATAAATGTACTAACCACACATAACTGAAACAGATAGTTCTTCCTTCCTCTGTGTAATGAAAACTTGAAGGTCTGCCAAAAAAAAAGTTGAATTGCCAGAAATTCTGTCAATGTGAAGGCATCTTTCCGCCTGTAAATCAACTACACATTTAAATTACTTCCTTTCATAATCTATTAAAATGGTTTTGGCACAGTTGTTCTTTGTGCAATGTTTATTGCATAATTTCATTTCATTCCTGGTCAACAGTTGTTACTATTAAGTCTAAAATGCTATTGAAGGAGAGTATGCATCTTATTGTTGAGTTATAAAAATGATCTAAAGTAAATAGAAATATGTTTTTAAAGTTAAATTGAGGGTATTATCCTGAATATTTAATCAACTAGATTTGTCAGCCATTAGGACATGGCTGGAACAAGACCGTTTTTGTGCAAAATTAACTACTTTCTTAATTATCTGTTGATAGTAAGGGCGTGCATGAAATTCACTCATCATTATTTCAAACTATATGAACCTGCAGTTCATCAAGAAATGGTTTTAGTCCAAAACTGCTGAAACATCACTTCTGAATTCATAAAACATTCTAGAAGCAATCAAAATCATTAAGACTTCTGTTGCTAGGCTAAAGACAAGCCATATGAATAGAATGGAAGTTATAAAACATTGTAGGACTGTTAAATTCAGCATTGGGAAGGAAGGAACTGTTTGCAAAAGCCATAAAATGTTTTTGGCAAAATGTCTATTGCACATTACATGAAGCTAGAGCCAGCCAAAAAACCACTAAATCATTAAGAACCCAGGTTACTTTTCTGTATATTTAAAAGGACACTGTAAATGAGAATTGCCTTTCCTCCACACCTCCCTCCACACCTTTACCATTTAAGATGCAAAAGAAGGAAGAAACAGCTTGATGCATTTTCAGTAATGCTTACAATACAACCATTGCCAAAAAATGAGGACATTTCCAAAATGGAAGAAAATGAAAGTTGCTGGTCTCTCAGGCCCTGCAAAATTTTTGAATCCATCTGCATCAAAACTTGTACAAGTAAGGAAATGAAAAGTTCAACTTACCCTTCTGAAAATGAAGAAACTAACCTCTTGACTACGATTGCAATTCAATATTTGCCAGTTTTGGGGAGTTACCAATGGCCACTGGGCATAGTAGGGGAAAACACAAAATCACTAACATGCATAAATATTGAAGCTGGAAGGGACCTTGATAGAACATCTAGCTCAACATCCCTACTCATAGCAGAGTCAGCTAGAGCAGGTTGCTCAGGGCTGTTTATCAGTACGTCCGTGTCTCCCGTACTGGGGAGCCCAGAGTTGGACACAGTACTCCAAGTGTGGCCTCACCAGTGCAGAATAGATGGGAGGGAGCACCTCCTTCAACCAGCTGGCATTGCTCCTCCTGACACTGCCCAGGAGGCTGTTGGCTTTCCATGTCACAAGGGTGTGACGGTCGTTCTGGCTCATGTAGATTCCCCAGGTCTGGAACCTGACAAGTACCTAGAGACATCACCCTGGGAGTGAAATCTGATTGGTGTTGAGCTCTCCCTCCCTATCCCATTTTATGGTTACCTTCTAGTGAGTTCTCCTTTGTCTGTACCCCTTCCGACCCCGGATTGGTGCCTCCTGATTGGGTTCCCTCCTACCCCGTCCCTCGGTTGGATAAGGCAAATGTCAGTCTCGTGTTTGCCGACTCGGTTGGTCCTCCAAGTTGTACCCTCCCCTAATCCTAGTCCCTTAAAAGGCACCTCCCAAGAGCAATTGGGGCTCTTTGGTCGGCGTTCCTCTCCCTTCCTGGTTCTGTTGGATCCTTCAATAAACTCTCTGGGAACTTGACCAAACAGACTGCGTCTCTTCCTGCGCCTCAGACCGGCTCTCGGGCTCTGGCTCCCAGCTTCCCGAGCCCTGCACCTTGGGCGCTGCCTGGAAGGCAGTGGTCTCCCACCTCGACGAGCTCGACCTGGGGGAAGGCGAGCGCGCTGCTACACAAGGGCACACTTCAGGCTCACGTCAGTTTGGTGTCCACCAGGACCCTCAGGACATTTTCTAAAAAGCTGCTTTTCAGCCTGCTGATCCCCAGTCTGTACTGGTGCAAGGGATGGTTCCTCCCCAGATGCAATACTTTTCAATTCTCCTAATTAAAATGTGCCATAATTAGCAGATAAGAAAAATTATTCCTATGTTTGAGTTCCATTCACTGGCCTGATTACAGCTTGAGTGTTGGTGGAGGAATTGAAGTAAATTAACAGATTGTCACTGTTGAGGGATGTTACAACTGTCCATCATTTCCAGTAGCTCCAGCCTGGGGCTCCTTTGTTCCTCTCTGCTGAAGTCCACTTTGGAGATGTGGGGCTTTGCTCAGGCTAAGGGTTTCAGCTGCTGCCTTCCCCTTTGAAAGTTCAATCAATAAAGCAACTGAGCAATATCCCAGAGACACACAGAGACAAGGACACTTACACAAATGGTCACATGCAGAACTCACAGGCAGCCATAGCCCCTACTCCCCTTGGGCTGGCTGAGGCAGAAGGCCACTAGTGCAGCACACAGCACTCCCTCCATTCAAAAACATGTGGATATTCACAGATTTCCCCAGCACCAGTATGGCACTTCTGCCCTCCTGGCACTCACTGTCTGGCCCAGCTTAGACATTACTTTTCATGTTCATATTTATCTAAGCATCAACAGTGTTTATAATTTTACATCTTAAAATAATTTTCATATGTATTTATCAAAGCAATGTAGCATATAAACAGAACACTGGCTCTGGCACTCAAGCTGTGCCAGTATGTTCTAGTATGTACTACCTCAGAGTGGCTTTCATTTACAGAAGACCAAGATATGATTTCCATTGTATATATTTATGAATATCAGGGGTAAGAAAGATCATGATTTGCAAGGGCATACACTAGGAAACCTGCCAGAGTTCAAGTTTGGACAATTCTCTCAAGAACATGGTGTAATTCTTGGGGATGGTCCTGTGCAGGGCCAGGAGTTAGAGTTGATGGTCCTTGTGGGTCCCTTCCAACCCAGCACATTCTATGATTCTGTGATTCCGTGATTCTGTGATTCTGCGATTCCGTGATTCTGTGATTCTGCAAAACAGAAAATCTTCCCTACAGGGCCTCCATGACAGAAGACACACAGAGGCATGACATGACATGACATGCCCATGAGGCCAAGGGGACTGAGTACAACTCTTCACACAGGTACACTGAGCTGGTTGCCCAGATCCAGTCTGTGGCAATGACTTCTGCATGTATTTGCCTATTCAAGTGAGAAAGAAGCTGAGCAGCAGAGAAGTTGCTCATCAACACAGCTTTAGCAACTGAAAGGGCTGCCAAGAATTGGAACTAGCTGCCCAGGGAAGTGGTTGAGTCACCATCCCTGACGCTATTTAAAATATGTGTGGGATGTGACACTTAAGGATAATATGTAGTGGTGGTGCACTTTTAAGTGCTGGATGAATGATTAAACTCCATGATCTTAGAGGTTGTTTCCAACAGTAAAGATGCTGGGAATCTCTGCAGCCATTCCTGAGAATGCAAAAAAAACAAACAGCCACTTTTAATATAGGAAAGACAATTCATTTAAAGACCAATACTTTTCATTCGAGGACGACACAGTAAAATTTCATACAAGATCTTTTATTTGATTTTAGTAAATATAAATCACTCTTTAGAATAGAAAATAGCAACAAATGCCACATTTATATTTTAGCCAGTCCTGACCCACTGATGCTTGGTTTCCAAGCTCTGACATTTGGGGTCTAAGGTGATTTTAGTCAAAGGACATGCAACACTGCAAAAGCTGATGTTAATATACTTACAGTCAAATAAAAAAGTATATTTAAGACTTATTAGTTTCCAGATACACAATTTCCCTTGGCTGCAAGCTCAGCTTGTGCCTGCTGTGAGCAACTTCAAAAGCAAAAATCTGTGCTTGTGGCTGGACTTGCAATCCAAGTTGCCACTTTTGGCTCACACATGGGCATCTAGTATCCTTGGAGTCTCATTCTAAATTAACTAGCATTAAAAAAGGAATAAAACCAGATTACAAGGGGAAATATTAATGAGTTTCCTTTTGTAACTGGCTAGATTTCTCTCTTGGGCCTGGTATGACTAACGTGCTGACTGAAAATGGGTCTAAGCTGCAAGAGTTTCAGAAAGTATTTTTTGAATTAAACCTGTTAATTTCAGGAGTGATAAATCCAAAGATTTGGTTTAGCCCACTAGAGATATACAAATACCATAATTATTTCATGCACAACTGGTTTCCAACCAGCTTCTTTGTTTGTTTGGCCTATGGAACTGTGCCTTGTATAATATGACACTGTGGGTGACATCAGAAATGTGATGCTGAAAATTTGCTGGAGTGAAATTTTCCATACAGACATGAAAATTCTTATATTCTGTAAAGTGTAGAATGAGGAAGAATATTTATTTATTTACTTGTTTGTATTTGGAGAAATAGATCATATTAGAAACCTTGCTGCAAGAGTTAGTTTTGTGCAGATGCACAACAGAATAAAATAATGAGACATAAATGCCTAATTCAAGTCAGTTCAAAACTTGAATGACCACTACAAACTGATTTCATAATTTTTGGCCCCAACCTTTGTTTGCAAAAAACTTATGCTGAACCATTTTATATAACAAAAATAACCGAAGAAAATTATAATTGTGAAAACTCCAGAAATAATTATAATATACATTAATAAAGGTACTGTGTTTGATTTGTTATTTTGTTTTTCAAGAGGTGCCTGAATCAAAGGCAAAAGACACAGGTTACAATTTGTTTAATGACTTAAGTAATGCAGAGTGATCTTTTTAAACTCAATTACTTGTAAGTTAAACACAATACATCAATCTATTACAATGCTTATTAGTTTACTGAAAATTAATCTGCACGTCTGAAGCTTCCAAAATATTTGCCTTTGAGGCTATTTGTTGCATTAATGTTTTAGAAAAGGTGAGGCATCTGCCCCACAAATTATCTCTAAGTGAAGACTGAAACTCAGTGGCGTTCAGCAAGAGATGACTAATTTATGTAATGATCTAACACACTTTTATCCTACCTTGATAAAATTATAAAAGAAAAAGCTTCCCTGCTGACATTATCAGATGTTACTGTGGATAGTTTTCTTAAAGGCAGACTGGAGGCAATCATCAAGGAGTAAATTCCATCTACCACAAGCAAAGGTTTATTCTGCCAGTCAAAGTTTGAAAAAAGATATTGCTGTAAACAAGTTCCATTTAAATGTCTCCATTAGTCTCAGTTTGTTGAATTTTTCTTCATCCTGGTTATCCTATGTCCTTAAATTAAAAAAATTCTTTTTTATATTATTCCTAGAGAACTTTGGCCCAGAAATTCAGTGATATGGTTTCCTACGTTTCTCTATATATTCATATGTCTGTCATAATTTTCATCCTTCGAAACTATTGGTTAAGACATTTAAAATCTGAATTGATCCATACTATGCATTTTTATTACCTCTAATATTGTTTTCAGGAACAAAACAAACAAAAAACCCCATCAAAATAATCTATCTCCCTATTTAGCAGTAATAGCAGGGATGGACTGTGCACAAAAGTATGCACACTGGAAAACAAAAAATGAGTCTACAATAACTCATTTGTCAGATTATTTGACCAATGACTGGAACTAATGGGTTCAGTGTTGGAACTACTCAGCAAGGGTTCCCTCCTATAAGGTTTCAGGGGATAGCAAAGGATCATTGACCTTGTCTCGAAATTAATTGTAGACATTGGAGCAGAAACGTGTAAGTAAACATATCTCTTACTCAAGGGAACTGGAAAGATGTTGGTATGAGGCCTGAGGACTTTGTAGGCAATGCTCTCGTAGTTTGCAAAGAAGGCCTCCAAAATTTCTTTTGATTGTATATGTGGACAGGGTACTTTTTGAAAATGTCAATGAAATTCTTGATTTACTATTCACAAAAATGAGATTTATAGTTAAAGAGAAAAGTACTTGCTTTGTCTTTATGTCTAAAAGAGGCTGACTGCTGGCAAAATTACGTTTGGAAAAGCTGTTTTCTATAATATTTTAAACGAAGATACTGCTTAGTCAGAGAATATAACTCAACATGGCTGTCTTGTAACAAGTATGAAAGTGAAAAAAAGGGCTGATATTTTCAACAAACTCAAAACTCATTTTCACAGGGGCAGGAAAGGTTTTTAAGAACATGAGCTTCGCATTCTTTCTTCATCAGAAACTTAACAAGAACTGGGCTTATATGAGGAGTTGACAAGGAGTAGAACTTTGCCAGCCATTCCTCTAGGGCAGTGAGAAAGATTTAGCAGAGAGATTTTTTTTGGTTGTTTAGTTTTTAGTTTAGACTGTGTAGTGTGGACTTTTGATTTTTGGTGTTTGTTTGAATATAATTTATTTATAGACTTTCTGATTTTCAGTGTGTCAAGTCAACATTTCCTTCTGCTTATTCCTGACCACATCTTAATTTTTTTCTAGAGGCTGGGTAATTCCAGAAGTCAGTAAGAAGGTTTTTTAAAAACTATCAAGCCCAGGAAGGATTGATAAGGCCTAATGTACACAACTACATGTGATCTGTGGAAAGATGTAGAAGTTGCTAGTCAATGGAGAAAAATATTTCAGGATTTGGTTGATGTCACCCTAAAATGCACAGCTATTGATCTGATGAGTAATACACTTTTTCTCCATTATTTGTAAATAGAACATAGTGTGAAGACTTCAGAATACAGAGTGAAGAGATCTAAATTAGGTAAGAATCTAAGTCTTCATATCTCATACCTTAGTTTACAAACACACATTACAGGTATGGCTAAATAAAAGCTGTAGGACAGATTATAACAGTTAAAATATATTGGTGTGGTACTGATGTTTTCATATAAACTGTATTAAAAATTATTTAAAACATTAAAAAACCTAAAAAATGAAGGCAAATTAAAATTACCTTAGGACAGGATTAAGTGCCATTTAAGATGTCTTGAGATTAAAAATTAGCAACAGATTTTATGTTTCTTGACAATTCAAGCAAATGAATTTCACTCTGAATGCTTATGTTCGCACAATGGGTTTCTGCTCTAGAGATGAGTTTCATCTTGCAAATTGAGACAACTACATTTCATTATGCCTCTGCTCTCATTTTACCCAATGGAGATACAGTCAATAGGGCATTACATAAAATAGTCAATGGAGTCTGGACAACAGCACCTCTTCATAAATTTGGAATTTAAATTCAGCAAGCTAAATAGTTCTCTAGACTTCATTGAATTTACTCACTAGGTCTACTGCATACGGATATCCTGATTGAGAAATTTGTCTTTTCCTGCCTCATTTGAATGCCTTGGATAATGTGAATCATCTCAAATCTCTTTAAACACCCATAGCACAAAACCTGAATCAAGCTTCTAAATTTAGATTGCTTAATCTCTGACCTGAAACCCATCAAAAAGTGTTATGGATAATCAAATGGTCAAAGATATGCAATTTTTAATTCTAATTAAACAGCAACAACAACAAGAGAACCACAAATTACTGAATCAGCATGATATGGCAAATTTTATTTTTTATCTTGTCCATGAAGGAGTGATTCATGAATCTAGAGACTTCTTAAAATTCTTTTAAGGAGCTGGAGTGGGAAAATGATCATATGCCATTAAAATATCATCCTAAGTGTACTTTAGTAATCAGTAAATACATCCTTAATGAATGTAATTAAGAACATACTTTAAATAGAAGAAATCTACAGTGCCTCCCCCTCCCCCCGCCCCATATTGTTTTTATATGTTTCTAGCTGTGCTGTCTTTGGCTGGGATAGAGTTAACTTTCTTCACAGTACCTGGTATGGGGTTGTGTTTTGGATTTGTGCTGAATACAGGGCTGATAGAACAGAGATTTTTTTTTTTTTTTATTGCTGAGCAGAGCTTACACAGAGCCAAGGCTTTTTGTACTGCCATGCTGCCATGCTGCCATGCTGGTGAGTAAGCTGGAATTGCATGGGAGGTTGGGAGGAGATACAGCTGGGACAGTGACCCCAAATGACCCCAACTGACCAAAGGGATATTCCAGATCATATGGTGTAGTAATGCAATATTCAGATTTCCATGTGCTCCCTTTGTTTCCCCACTCGGTGTACCATTGGTTCATTTTAAAATATGCTCTGCTGTACCTCAAAACCTATTGGTGTGTACCCTCTTGCCTCTACCCTTTGTCCTCCTGGGACTGGCTCAGAGAGAGCCAGCCCCTGCCCCCTCTCCTTCCCTTTAAAAGGCAGAACCTGGATCAGCTCAAAGTCTTCCATCTCCGAGCTGCTAGCATCTCCTCCCTGCCCTGTCTCCCTTCCCCCTTCTCCTTCCCTGCACCCCTTTTCCCCGTTACCCTAAAAAAACCTCTCTAGCAGAACAGAGATGGAGTCCAGTTCTTTCCTAGCATCACTATATTCCTGCTTGAATTGACGTGGTTGGAAGACTGACGCCATGCTGCAGAACCTCGGGGGCCGCCCGCCCCAGATCTGGTGGGATTTAAACGGACCAGGGACCCCGGTCCGGGGGGGAGCCGGCCTGTGCAGCCCTCCCGGACCGTGATACATCAATATGGCATCATGGTTAGTACATAAAACGGAGGGAAGGAGGGGGAAGTGGGGGACATTTGGAGTGATGGTGCTTGTCTTCCCCAGTCACCAGTACACATGACTGGATCCTGCTCTCCTGGAGATGGCAGAACATCTGTCTATCCATGGGAAGAAGTAAATTAATTCCTAGTTTTGCTCTGCTTGTGTGCGAGGCTTTTGCTTTCCTGATTAAATTGTCTTGGTCCCCACAAGTTCTCTAACTTTTACGCTTCCAATTCTCTCCCTGAAACTACTGGTGGGGGAATGAGTGAGTGGCTGCATGGTAATTGGTTATTGGCTGGGGTTTAAATGATGACACTAGTAAATATTAAAAAGAAATCTTAAACTTTAGTCATTTCTTGAAATCCACCAAGAATAGAAATAGATACTGGTATTGGTGACAGTTTGACTTTGTATCTGAATAGTAATTGAAGGTCATGTGCATGTTTATAAAAGAAAATTAATGACAGAAGAAAAAAGATTTTGGTACCTATGGTATTGGTATCTAAAATCATATATTATAAAGGAATATATTAGGCATATATATATGACAATTAAGTCAAACTCAATTTTTGCAGTGCAACAGTACATGGATAAGCAGACAACATAAATGGCAAGCAATGGAGGCATATGAAGAATTAATGAGTTTAACAGAGAGCCTTTTTTTTACCATATACTTTTCATGTCCTTTTATGGTTTTGTAAAAGTATGTATGTATGTATGTATGTATTGCAATGAAGGTGTAAAACCATATATGGGTTCATCTCCTTTGACAAGTACAATAAAACTGTCACTCTTCAGACAAAACCACTTATGCTAAGTACTGCTTATAGACTTCCTTTTAAATGGTAAGCTTTTCCTACCATACACACGTTTCATGCTTGAAAGACGAAGATGAGTACAGAAGTAACAAGACTTTTATGTTTGAAAGAAAATTACTATATTTGTATATTGCTTAGTCCTGAGAAAATAATCACATCCCTTTAGGATAATGGACATTAAAAAAGCCCAAGTCCTTTATTCATAATGTCACTTCTTTTATGTTCTTTTTTTCTTTTTCTAAAATGTTTGTCTTCCTCTCAAGATGCTTAGAGATTTGCTGAATCACAAAGACTATCTCCAAAAGTGTTGAGCTCCCATTAAGATTCCATTTTTGAATTGCTGAAGAAAAAAACCAAAAGCCTGCATAATGAAGACAATTCCTACCCTTTCTTCATTTTGACTGCTCTGCCATTCATCCTGAGCATCTTGATTTCAATGTAAGGCATTAAAAAAGTGTATAGTATTGGCATGAGTGTCCCTATTTATATCAAAGTAAAAGCTCAAAATGTAAGTGTAGCATATGCAGCTGAAGTTAACATGTTGAGACTTTGAAAGAACAGGAGTCCTACACTGGCTGGTAATAGACCTCTGTCGTAATTCAGTATCTGTCTGGTGCAAAGTACTTAGACACAATGCTTAGTGCTTGCACAGTTACAAAACTCTTATAACACAGATAGTTGTACCTTTTAAATCTAAAGATATTCGCATGTGAAGGTTGCTCCTTACTGGTTTTGGATCACTCTGATTGTGCTGCCTGCATGGAATTGGTCATAAATGCATACAGATATTCAGATATTCTGATTGTAACTTTTTCTGATTTATTCTTTTCAGTATCCTTGCTAATATTACCTCAAGCTTTTAAAGCCTATAATAAGATCTCTATAATACAAATATTCATTGAATGTATAAATACAGAAAGCCTTTTCTTTAGTAACAGACACTTAATGACTGGCTTAAGCATTGGTAACTCTTTATAAAGACCGAAGTACTTACAGAGTTATTTTTATTTTTTAGCATTTGCTACTCCCTTTCTCCAGTATAACAGACTGCATCAAATCTTTAAGCCCTGATTTTGACTAAGTTTATATTAGAAGAAGTGAATAAACAATGATATGGGATGGGAAGGGCATAGCATGAAAAAACATAAAACATAAGAATTGGAAGCCTTTCCAAGAGGACTATAAAATTGCTGACAAGCTGAATATGAAATGTGGATTAAATGGGCCAGACTCCTTGTTCTTTAGTGATCTCTGAAAAATTAAATGTGCAGCAAAGTCAAGAATTAAATAGATCTTTGCCCTTGTCTGCCGTCCAAATGGACACTCTTATTGATTCTGCTTAGATCTTTTTGTTTAATGTTCCAATTATCTCCCGTTGCAGCTGCATATGAAAAGATATAAGCTATTTCTACAGTTTTAAATGTATCCACCCATGGGAATGATTCCTGGCTCCAAAGCAGTGCAGATTTTGTACACATACCCTGTTTAAGACTAGGTCTCCACAGAATGGATATGCCATGATGCCATAGCCACACAACATAGCACTTGGGTCAGCAGTCCCTTTGGGCTACCACAGGGCACTTTAACAGTTTGGTAGGTGGTGTTTTGGGTTTTGTTGTTGTTTTTTTGTTTGGGGGTTGGTTTGTTTGTTTGTTTGGGGTATTTTTGTCAGGGAAGAGATGGAGGGACATTGATTTTAGTTTAAACTGTCTGATATAATGTGACAGCTCTGCTGGCACTTGAGAGAGGTATATACTATAAGATGAAAATGAAAGCAGATGTTTCATGCTCAGGGATATTTCATTTGAATGTCTGGAGATGTCTGGGAGCGAAACACATGCACGAGAGCCTTCCAGGACAGAGCAATAGCAACAAATGAACCTGGTTTAAGGTTGTTCATCTTTCCTTTTACATATAAATTCCTGATGCGAGATGTTGCAACACCACATGAAAAAAACCTGCATTTTTGCAACTTCACACCTGGAACCCAACAGATATAGCAATAAATAAATAAATAAATAATCTTTTATGAATTCTGGCTTCTGAGGCCCTGTGTTGGGACAGGGAGAAGAGGGATAGATGATTGCTTTAAGTAGTTTCCATTATAGTGCTTGCAAAAGCTTCTGAGTTCCATTTGTTCCAGAGAACTAAACTGATCTTTAGCTGATCCTTCAATTTCTTTTGTCAGCACCTTTAGGTTTGGAAAATAAATTTCTTCCTTTAATTCAGTGGTTTATTTTCTTGAGATGTATTTTATTTGTTCAAATTTTAGGCCACTAAAAGTTCATTCATATACTTAAGCAAGTTAGATTAGGCTCACGTTATAGGCAGAAATAAATGTGTTGAAAGGGTAAATCATATGACCTAGTTAGATACTCACATGAAGATGTCTGTCTAGATGTACAATTTTACTTACATTGACTATAATAAATACCTTGCTTGGGATTAGACATTTTGGATCCCTTAAGATGGCATAGCAAGATATTAGATCTTTTTCTATTTGTTTATTCATTTGTTTGCTGTGTTGCATCTTAAAACCAGGTTGTTCACATTCTGCAGAACAGATATATGAATAATATAACATTTTAAATGAGAACATAGAAACTTGTTAATTATATAAGAATTACATTATATATATATTTTTTTCTTTTTCTCCTTTTGGATTGTTTTTGTGGCCTCCTGGTCCCTGGAGACATTCCTTTTCTCTTTCCTTTTTTCTTAAACTGTTTTAGCTGGGTTCAGATACAATCAAGTTGGCTTTCTCCATCATAATGCTTTGGAGGCAATTTCCTCTTCATTTTAAATTTGTCACTGGGGAAACCTTTTTCTTCCTCTCTGCCAAACAGATGGTTTATATTTTTCATTTTTTATTTTTTCACTGTTTCCACTAAAGAGGTCAAGATCATCTTTGGAAAAGTGAAGTTCTGCATTTTCTTCCACTACTTTAAAATAAAAACATATAAATTTTTAAAGTCCTACAGGTTGTTTCTTTTTCTTCTCAAGTGTAACTACTCATAGATGACTTTGGCACTTGTCATTGTAATACCTGAAATTCTTGAAGCTACTAATGATATTGTCCTCTGAACTTGTATGTGAAAGTTCTTGGATAGCCTTGAAAGGAAAGAGTGGATTATGGACTGATTAAGATTAAACCTTATCTTGAAGTTCAGGAAAGGAAGCACAAGGTAGATCAAAGAGTTTGTCCAAATTTCGCTGAAAATGAAATGGCACATATGAGCCAATAAAAATAGTCTAGCAATTTGTAGCAGAGCATAGAAATATGAATGTGTACTGCTGTCCCATTTCACTTGTGGCACATGTTGATTTACTCCTAAAGTGAAATATTATATGCCTATAAAAAATTGCAGTATTTTGCATTTAAGACAGACATGCAGGAATATGCATATGTATTGTCAGTTGCATCTCTACAGATGTTCTGTAATTTTTGTAGCTCAAAAGTGAGTTTCAGTATTATCATCCATCTTTCCTCTATCAATCAAAGAGTAATATTGGTACCAGAATTTGTTATTAGTCTACCAGATAGAAAAATAGGAAATGTCAAGTTTTCCAGGGGACGTTTAGATTGGATATCAGGAAAAATTTCTTCACTGAAAGGGCCGTCAAACATTGAAAGTGGCTACCGGGGGAAGTGGTTGATTCACCATCCCTAGAGAGGCCATGAGTACACCTGGCACTTAGGGACATGGATTAGTGGTGGACTTTGCATTGCTGGGTTATACTCCATGATTTTATAGGTATTTTCCAACCTAAATGATTCTGTGATCCTAAGACTCCATTCAGCTGGTTAATCACACTCCTTTTCAGGAAGAATATGTATCTTCTCGTCACATGCAATCCAGTCCTTGTTCCAAGCAACACTAGAGATTCACAGGAGTAACAACCTTTGCTTAAGAGCTTCAGACTTGTGCTGACTGGAAAACTGTAGGTCCTCTAAATTTTGTTTTCTGTGTATTCTATATTCTACCAAACCATCTCTAACCTTACTAGATAGTTCTTGCTGAAGGTTCCTGCATGAGTAGGGTTTGCTTGGATTTTGACAGTTTCTGGTGGTATTTATGGTCTGTCTTTTTTCCAGTCCTGCAGGTAAGATGCCATATCACGTACTTTTTCTGATTTCTATTGACCTCAAATTTTCAGAATCTTGTGCTGAATATTTTTCAGTTCCTGAAGTTCCTGAGCTATTATCTTTACATGCAGGCACTGAAATATCTGTATTGAAAATCTGCTGAAGTGTACTATTCTTTAGTGTATAGGTCTGACTTTGTAAATGCAAAAATGAACTTTGCTTCTGGATTCGTAATTACATGAACCAGAATTCAGTGTTGGAGATTATTTACTCACTGACCTCAGTGCATTAAGCTCTTTCAATGTAGTTTCCTCCTCAATTATGGCATTTTCCATTTTCATTCTCTTATTTCCATTAGTCCCTTGACTTTGCCTCCATGTGCTACATCATTTGCAGTTACTGAAATCTGCATCAAAGGGGTTTTTTTGCAATATCTAAATTAACTTTAATCTTTGCCCCCATACTTGCTGAATTACCACCCCACTTCCTCCTTCTTTGTTATCTTTTTTATTTTTGTGGCTCTGATACTGCAGGATCCAGGGGGGCTGCACGGGCTGGCTCCCCCCCGGACCGAGTCCCTGGTCCATGTAATCCCACCGGATCTGGAGCGGGCGGCCCCCAGGGTCCCGTGGCGTGGCGCGAGTCTCCCAACCACATAAATTCAGCAGGAAATTAAGTAAGACGAAGAAATGAACTGGAACTCCATCTCTGTTCTGTCAGGGAGGTGTATTTGGGGTAAGGAAAAAGGGGTTCCAGGGGAAGGAGAAAGGGGTAGGTCAGCTGCCGCTCAGAGATGCAGGACCTCTCTCTGATGCAGACGCTGGCTTTTAAGGGGAAAGGAAGGGGCGGGACTGCCTCCCTTAGAGCCAGTCTTAGGAGGAGGAGGGGAGAATTGACAGGGGGAACACACCAATAGGTTTTCAGGTACAGCAGAGTGCATATTTTAAAATGAACCAATAGTATACAGAGCAGGGAAACAAAGGAAGTACATGGAGACCTGAAAATTGCATTACTACATGGCTCAAAACCTTTTTACTGTTTGTTTTAATTTCCTCTGCGAGGTCAAGCTCAGCTTGATAATTGGCAAGTCTCACTTTTCTCCTACATATTCTGACCTTCAAGACATCTTTCTATTAAGTCAGTCTGTTCTTGCTGTTCCTCGTAAACTCGCAGCTTACCATTGTAAATGCCTTTTTTGCACTGATGTGATCAAGGTCAGAAATGGGTAAATGGATATCTATTTTGAGCAATATAGCATTTACCCACATCTCAACAGCTGCAGAGAAACCTCCCACAGAAGACTTTATTCACTCCTTGGTTGCTAAATGATTCTCAGCATGCATTGAATAGTTATCTAGTTAGGTCTTGTATCTTTTCCTCTCAATCATTTTCTTTCTACTTGTAGTACATGTAGTATTACAAGGAGAAAGTACATTGGCTTTGCATCTATGATTCAAAGTAGTTCCAAGCTTCTTTTTCAGACAAGCTTTTAAATTTTACAAATTCACTCCACTTTCACTGATTTCCTTAGTTTTTTCAAGAATTTTCTTATTAAAGTAGAAATTGTTAAAAATGTATTTCCTTTTATTTATCTTTGCAGCATAACTTTAACATAATCTGCTCATTATCACTTAATTCAGGATATTTTTTCTTTTACCAGTTGCATTAGGTTTTTACAACATCCTGGTCATGAACACATCATTGTTTTCCATGGTTCTTTTGTGTAAAAAATATATGCATCCCACCATTTATATGGAATATGATCTTCAGTCTGTATGGTATAGCAACATTTTAATAATCTTGATAATATATGTAGCTCTGATTATTAATAAGAACTTTATTCATATACAAACTCAATTTTTCAGGGCAAATATTTAATAAACTTCTTTCTAGAACTGCTTATTACCTTTCTGAAGTGTTTCTACTCTATGTTGCCAAGATTTCCTCTTCCCTCCATCTTTGTATTATTAAGAGAAAAAATAAAAACATTCCATGTTGTTCATTTTTCTAATTAATCATTAATAAGATATTTGACTAGAGACTTTGATAACTTCTTTACACATTCCTTGCTTTGTCTCATCAGCATGATTTTTATCATTTCTACCTTTGAAAAATATACCTTTGAAAAAGCTGCCTCCCACTAGAGAAAACACAAAACAAGTACATAATGTTCACTGGTCCTGCAGCTCCTGCTGCCCTTCCTACTCACCTCTTTCTTATGATGGAGAAATCTTGGAACCCTTGTTCTTCCAGTAATCCATACACACTGGTTTCTTCTGTGAAAATTTTAAATCTAGAATCCAGGTTTCATTCCATTTGTGTTCTCACATTTTAAGGATTCTTGAACATCCATTTTCCAGCAATTTAGTTGTGTAAGAATTGAATTTTTTGTTTCCAGCTCTTATAGGTCTGCTGTTTACTTACTGAGCAGAAGGGCATTAAAGCAAAAGAAAAAATAAATCACTCTAAACCCCAAAACAATAGTATTTTTATTCCTTTCTCCTCCTGCCTTCTCCTTTCAAATTCAGAATCATCCTCTCTCTCCTAATTAAAATCAAGTGATGATACTACAAAAATTTGAGTAAACTAAGAATTTAAGCTCTGCAGCAAAGCATAAATATGCAGTAGCATCTCAAAGCCCCATTCTTATTCAAAGTGTTTATTTTGTCATAAAAATCTGAAAAAGAAGATTAAATAAAACTTAGACTCTACAGCTAGTTTAACAAGTTACATATTAAATAGTCTTCACTCAGCAGAACTGCTGTGAAGAGGCATTCCTAGGAGATTTATCTAATGGTTTGAAAATCCCACTGAAAGAGAGCTCATATCAAAGGTGATGAAAGAAAATGTTCAAAATGTCAGCTTCAAAGTGGCCCCTGTTGTTTGTGTCTTTCTTAATCAGAGGATTAGTATGTTAGGATGCTGCAAATCAATAAATTTTTTGCAATGAATGAACTGTCTGCAAACTCATTTATGGAACCCTTTAGCAAATTTCCAAACATGTGATTTATAGTTAAAGAGACATTATTTAAAAGTTTTTCTTCAATTTCTTTTGTCTCTTTTGTCTCTTTTTAGTTTTACAAATGACATCTGGGATGGTTTTGTATATCCTCATTTTAAGACTGAAATTTTTTGACTATTTTGCAGCACTTCTTTGCAGCAAAGAATTCTCTGCAGCTCTTCCTGGGGGCACAGGGCATGAGTAGATGGTCTCCACTCCACCTTGCTGTGAGTACTTAGTTATCCCATTAGGGATGGGTAGGTCAGAACAGGTCAAGTGCACTGTGAACCACACTGATATATCTGCACATAGAAACTGTACAGAAAACCTTTCTTTCCTGGTGTACTGTCAGGACTTGGGAAAAGTTGCTGGTGTTTTCATAATCCTTTTTTTTTTTTTCCGTCCAGTAGATCCCCTGGACTACTTTACTGTGTCACATATGAACACAACAGTCTGGCCTTAGGTGAGTCCTGCATTTATGCCTAAAAGGATTTTATATGCACAGTCTTATGCCTCTGCATGTCTAATACATGCACGTGTAAAGCCTTATGGTGAAATTATTGTTACGCTTAAAATTATAGGAAAAACACCTCTATGACAGGAACTGATTTTTTTTATTATCTCGTTATTTGCATGTGGCATCGGCAAAAAATTATGGAAGAAAAAGTCTTAAATACTGGGAGGACAGAGCTGATATATACATATATATATATATACACATGCTGATAGAGAAGCTTAAAATTGAAGACATCAGAAATTATTTTGGAAATTTCTAAAATTTAAACTGATATCTTCCTATCTTAGTAGTTTTTTACTGTGAATGGACTATATATAAAAACATTATGTAACATAAAAAAGCAAGTAAAAAACAACAGCCAAATAAATTTTATTGCATTGGTACATCCTTACAAACAATTATGTAGTACTCCAGAATCTTTGAAATCTACATCTGTCCACAAAGATTAGAGTGAAAACACTATATCAAACCATGGTTAAGGTTATGTTATTCAAAAGTTAAAGGTGCTCTTTGCATGAAAATTGTCCAATGATCCTTTATGCTCATATTGCCAAGAACCATTCAAAATGATCTTTTTTGCAAATAACTTACAGTTAGCCACATCAGAATCAGCAGGATTAAGCTAAATCGTCTTTTGATATCTAACGTGTTATAATTCCAAAGCAATTGCCTGGCAGAGACAAAAAGTTAAAGTCCAGGAAATTCACATGCATTCCCAGTGGCAGCAAATCTTCAGGGCAGTGAGAATGGGAAATAAAGAATTCTTATTTGTGTTTCTTCCAATTTCTTGCCATGTTTCCTCATCCCAGCCAGAACTGCATTGCTAAAGATTTCACAGTGGCCAGTGAAAGGATGAATGGAATTTAGTTCTCTTTTGTGAGCTGTGTGAGGAAAGAAAAAGGACACAGTAAAGCTTTTATTGACCCAACTCCAAATCCAGTGTGTCTGACTAGGAAATTGTTCATTCAGATGGAAGCCAAAAAGTGTCTATGCCTCAATGTGGCTGAGACAGCAAAATCAATTCAGAAAACAACAGATCTGTTTAGTAAGGATTCAAAGGAAGAAAATGTACCTAAATCAATAAATAATATATATAATAAGGCATTTATATGGCATAGTATTTCGTTAAAATGTCAAGAAACATAAAATCCATCAGCCTCTACAAATACCAGCTTTTCACAGGCCAGAAGGCTTAAGTGATTTTTAAAATTTAAACAAAGTACTCCTAAAGGGCAGAAAGGCTTATGATCTTTCTCACTGCTTTCCATGTAGAAATGATTTTGCCACAATTCCTGCATTTCTTGCAGAACACATAAAGCAATAAAATCTCAAAATACTGAGCTCTTTTCTATTATCTTTCTAATCATGACCCTGGGATTTTTGCTGCCTACAGCTTTACAGCTCAAGAACCAAGCATAAGAGCAATGACCAGTTCTATAATATTTGGCTACATAAGTGACCTTTTAAAGTCAAGGCTGTACCTGATTATGCTTCCAGTCCAAACTTTTTCTCATAAAACATCAGTATTTTTAAACATTGAGACTTAAACTGCTCCATGAACATTTTATTTAGTCAACAATTTGTCTGTCCTTTTCCCTGAGTAAAAAAGCAAACTCAGGGTGAAATGATATCTTTTTTGAGTGTCTGAGTTAAGAGGATGGGATCCAAGTGTTGGAGAGGTATAAAGTCTCCCACTCTTCCTGCTTGGTATTATCTGGTTGTAGAGAATTGTAATGCAACTATTTTCACATTTTTCAGTACTAATTTGTGTAGCAGAGCATGAATTCAGCATACTTAGCCTTCATTTAGGATGTAATTGCAAAATACTTTATCAGTGATGTGTAAGACAGGATGCATGTGTTCAGAGAGATGCATGAAATAGCCTTTGTTTAAAAAAAATGGAAAGAGTGGAATGATGAACTTTGGTAACTTTTTTCCCTTAGAGCAGAGTCAACATCCTTATCTTCTCATATGCCTTCTTATCTGTGCTCCTGCACTCCTCCCCATCTGTGGCAGAGATGATCTTTTGAATTTCCACATCTTCCCACACAGTTATTTGTTCCCAGAACTCCACCTTTTCCTCCACTCTTTCTTTCCAGTTTTATAATCATAAATTACATCTGATTTTTTTGATGCTTCCTTTTGGAGATGGTAGACTTTTTGATTCATATTGGACTGAACACCAAGTTATTTTGAAAGTAAGAAGAGGAGACTGTCTTGAAAACAGGAAAACTTCATGGAATAGACAGCAGTGGTTCTAAAAATCTATTCAAAGCACCTAGTGTGATAGACTTGCAGCAACTTGATAGAAATCATCCTCCCTTGGGTGGGATGGAATAAAATAAATTGAATTGTCACAGTATACAACACAGGCACACTGTTTTAAGGGGAGTGTGCATTTTTGCTTTTGACTCACAGAAACAACGTTCACTTCAACATTTTGTAGTCTCAAACTGCTATTAGCAAGTGGTTCAGACAACAGTCTGATTGCTTTAAATCATCATAAAAAAGAACCATGATCTAGTCTGTAAATTGAGGGTCACACCAGCAGGTTTCCTGACAGAAGATTGACGGGAGAGAATAAACAGAGTGGACATTTGCACATCACACAAATTCTCTGTGGAAAGCCTGTATAATTCAATGGAAATGTGATGTATTTATTCATTAGGAAAAAGATAGCAAGCATCGTCAACTCAATCATATGCAGTTGGTATTGCCTGATGGAGATTTTCAGGCAAAAAATCCCATAAAACCCAGCAAAATCAGGCTGGAGAAGTAAAAAGTAAGGGATCGTTGTCCTCTGAAACTTATTTGAAAGTAGGCTTCTTCATGTGCTGTCCTTTAATTTAGTGATGCACAAAAATCTAATTTTTCTTTTAATATCAATTAACCTCATCTTGGGATAAGCTGGATCTTGGTCATTGATTTCAGTTTTCCTAAACTTGTCCTGTCCAAACTGTTTCATACAACAAAATTTTGTTTGTACTATTGTCCAGTATTTTCAGTTCTCCCTTTTTGAAACCTTTTTATGCATTTAGTTATTTTCATTTCTGTCTTACTTTAAATTTAAATTTTAGTGCCATTTTTATTATAGTACAAATTAATATATAGTGTGCAAAGCTACATTTCTCCTGTTTGATCCATGAAGACCACTGAGAGAGTTTTATTGCAAAAATTTCATGGACAGTATATTGTCTGAGTATTGTGGAAGAGGAAAGGACCACACACCTCAGTGACGTAAGTCCCTGTTATTGAACACTACAGAATTTCATAATATTTATTGTAATTGATTAAAAATGAGAATAAAACTAGTTGTTTTCACATCACTGCACTTAGATTACTCTTCTGGAACCCTATTTTTCTGAGGCAATTCAAGAACAGTACAAGGATGTCGTTAGATCGTATAGAAAGAAAATTAGAAAGACTAAATCTTGGCTAGAACTCAATCTGATCTCTGCTGTGAAAGATAACAAAAGTGGTTTTATAAACACCTTAACAAAAAAAAAAAAAAGTAGTGACAAAAAAATCTCCATCCTTTGTTGGATTCAGAGGGTAACACTGTAACCAAGGATGATGGAAAAGGCTGAGGTACCTAATGCCTTCTTTGTCTCAGTCTTCAACAGAAAGATCAGCGATCCTCAGAGCAGTCAGACCTCTGAGCTGGTAAACAGTGGCAGGAAGCAGAATAAACCCCTGGCGATCCAGGAGGAAGTAGTTAGTGACCTGCTGTGCCACTTGGGTGCTCACAAGTCTTTGGGACCAGATGGGATTCACCCAAGGATACTGAGGGAGCTGGCAGAGAAGCTGACCAAACCACTCTCCATCATTTGTCATCAGTCTTGACTGACTGGGGAGCTCCCAGATGACCAGAGATTGGCTAATGTGACACCCATCCACCAGAAGGGTCAGAGGGATAATCTGGGTGACTCCAGGTTTGTCAGCCTGACTTCAGTACTGTGGAAGATCACAGAAAAGATAATTTGGAGTGTCATCATGCAGCACAACCAGGGGACCAGGCCCAGCCAGCATGGGTTTAGGAAAGGCAGATCCTGCCTGACCAACCTGATCTGTTTCATCCTTCTGTGTATGTTTTCAGATTCCTTTCTCCTGTTTCAGCTGGTCATTTAATGAGCTGTTTTACACTGCTGTTTCTCTCAGCCATCATTGCTTTTTTTCCTGACCCATGTGACTGAAAGAAGGTAAAGTGTTTTTTGACCATGTGTACTGAAGGTGGACAATACAAAAAAAGCTGAAATGTAATCTTATTATGTAAACTTGCACAAGCACCACCTTCTTCCACTAATAATGATGGGCTTAATGTTAAATAAGTAAGAACAGTAATCTTTTAAACTTCATAATACTTCTTCTTTATGATGCATTAACTGTATTAAATTATAATAAAATCTTTGTTATTAAATAAAGAACTAAAATTTTTGGACACTAACTTCAGTTTTTTGATTTTGTGAGATGTCATCATTTACAGTTTTTGGGTTAGTTTTTCAGGTTTGGGGGATTTTTCGTTTCCTTTTTTTTATTAAGGAGGCTTTTAAAATACCTCTGGTAAGTGAAATAAACAAGATCTTTGTCAATTCATGGCATAATAATATGAGCTTAAGCTTTACTGAATAACTATTTTGGAATGCCTGAATTAAGTTGAATACAATCTTTACAGAGAGTTTGGTGTAATTATTTAATTAATGGAAATGAAGTATTGCAGCACTGAAACATTTGAATTGGTGTTGAGGAACACTGTGGGTTAGCCCCATGGCTTGGCTGCAGCTCAGGGTAATTCACATATTTGAATAATGAAATGGTGAATTTTCATTGCTTGTCTCCCTTTTCCTTTTTTTCAGCTTTGTAACATGATGGAACCAAAGAAATCTGTCTTCTGCCAGACAGTAAGAACCTAGGTTGCTGGGACAACACGTTGACTGCAAAAAAACCCTTAAAATAAAGGTGGCTCAATTCCAAGTCACCATTTTTTGGGCATTTGGGGTTTTTTTTCACATTTTCATAGAAAAGACACTGGTAAAAACGGCTTGTGGTAGGTTTTGTAATCAATCAACCTGTTGTTTGTAGAGGGATTATGAATCAGAAATTAATGCTAAGCAGGTGAGAAATGCACACCAGTATTTCTCAATTTTAGAAATACGAAAATCTCTAGAAGAAGTACATAAAAGTTTTAAAGTCCCTATTTAGAAAGCATCTGCTTAACTAAGAATTGGTTGCTAGGATTTGCAGAGATTGTCACAAAGTTGTTCTCAAATCTGCTTCACTGGAGTGCTAACTGGGTGAAAAACGTGTTCTTAATGTTAAATGGGCTGCACAGGATTAAACTGCACGTTTTCCATTGAATCAAATGAGACCTGGGTTGTTAAATTTGAGTTCAGTCCTTTGGAAACACTCATTCTGCATCATGAGTACACCAAGGTTTCAAGTACAGAAGAAAAAACTCTATTTTTTAGTAACAAAGATGTGACTCAGCAAAAGAAAAACATAAAAATCTCCCCAAGACCTCCCAAACAAAACAAACCCCCCCCCAAAAAAAAACAACCAACCAAAAAAACTAAACCAAACTAAACAAAAACAGCAAACAACCCTCCCCCGAAAACAACAACCCAAAAAAAATAAAACCACTAACCAACAAAAAAACCCACACTAAAAACCCCCAGAAACCATCCTGACTCTGAAAAACCTCAAAATATGTGCCCCTCCTCTTGTATAAGAACAACAAAGTATATTAACAGTAATGATGCTATGGTAACTGGTGCTTGAAGAAGATAAAGCCCATTATATTGAGGTGTTGACCAGCTTTCATTTCTTTGTACGAAAATTAATCTACTAAAGACAATGTGAAGTTGTTAGAGCTGGAGATCTTTCTTGGATTGCAACACAACACAATATCAGTGATCTTTCTGGGTCTGATAAAGATCCAAAGATTGTATTTCAGGATGTATCCCATCTAATTTAAATGCCTGTCTCATTTAAATGCCTGTTCATTGCCGGAAAACAGAAGGAAATGCTAGGAGAATGTATCTACTTGGAGGCTCTTTGCTGAGTGAATTTCATCCAAAATTCTACATGCTATGGGGAAAAGGGCACTTGGTGATTGCCTTTTAGCTTAAGGGGTTAGAGCACTAGCCAGAAGAGATGGAGCTGGGATTAAAGGTAATTAAACTCAGCATCGAGCAAGGCAGGAATCCTCACTGTGGTTACACACACACCCCAATCAACAGAGTAATGAAGACCATCCATAGAGGAAAAAAAATTACTCTGTCAAAAAGTTGGTGTTCTTCCCTTTTGGAAACAGATCATTTAATCTGCAAGGAAAGAAGGCCCCACCACTATGTGTCTGTAAAGAGAAACAGATTAGCCTAAACAGAGGTGACTGTTTTTGCAATAAACTGGAGTATGTTGCCTGTAAGATACTACCAACCAGCTTATGTGATTCTGTTGCTCACAAACATCACAGGTTCCAGCTTCAGTAGTTGCTATGCAGCATGGAGACTCTGATGTCCTGGAAGTGCACCAAGGGAATACACCACTGCCCTATAGTATCAGCATACTGGGATCCCTAACTCTGATACAAGATATGCAAATGTTTAGGTCTGCAGAGATACATGCCAAGGAAGTAGGAACCACTGGATGTGTTAACACAGGAGTTCAGCCCAAGTGCATGTTGGACTCCTGCCTGTGTGTTATGAGGTCCCATCCACAGGGAACCATCTTATGGAAAAGATTTTTACTTATGACAGGTCAGCAAATTTCAACAGACAAGTACTCCATGCTAACATTTCTAGACCCAGCTCCAAATGGAAGAAATTCTTCACGTGGTCTCGGGATTTAAATTTGATAGCCTGTTACTTGAGCAGACTCTAATGGGTTTCTTGTATTGGACATGTGAGTGCTCACTGATTCATTTCTAAAATTGTGCAATTCACAGATACGCCTGTTTTGTTAATCCTGCTGGGATTTGATTCTGAGTAGTTCAGCAGTTCAGACTTATATAGATCTGGCCACCAAGAGAAAAATGGGAATTCTCATTTGCTCAAGTGCTCAGTGGTCTAACCAGGGATATCATGAATAACAGGACAACTAAAAGTTAGGCTTAAAAGAATAAGAATGTATTTACATGTTTAAGGTCATATCTGCCACAGAATGTAGTGCAGTTTTGAAATCCTCAAAATTAATTTAGACTCAGGCAGTTAACAGTGTATAAATGCAGTCATGGTGCTTTCAAACCAAAATTCTTATGCAAAGCCAGCAGAGATGCCACTGCAGTGTGCATTTCCCTAGTTTCCACTGTTAGCCTACTTGGAGCTAGAACTAGTATCTTTGCAACAAAACCCAAGAAACACAAAGAAATACTGTGAATAATTCAGAAAGTAAACTGGAGTTCCCAGTCTGCCTGCTTGTGCTTTCAACATATATTCATTTTACAGGCTAATTGGGTAAAAAAATTAAACATATTTTCCATGATGATCTTTGTATCTTTTCCATGAAACTGCCTGGCATCTTTTCCATAAAATTGTGCTTGCCTTTTTTTTTTAATCTAATCATATATCTAATTAATTTACTGATATTAATCACTCTAGAAACATTAGTTGTTATCAAGAGCATAGGTAAAATTTGCAAGACAATTAAGAATTTATGAATATTAATGTGGGATTATAATTTGTGAGAGAGTGAAATTCCTAGTGATTCCACAAACACAGGAGGCTGCAGAACTTTTTATAGAGTTTTGGAAAAGGGAAGACTGAAACTATGAGAAATACTAGTCTGACTGTGAGAGATCTCCCTTTTCCTGTAGGGCCTTTGTATGTGAAGTGAAAAACTTTTCTTAAACTATCCAGCTGGATTCTTACTGCCACAAAATGGATGCCACCATTTGTTGGATGAGGTGAATGTTGCAAAGCATAGAGGTGTGTGGCAGAAGAGCAAATGGTCCTTCAGCCTTTGTGATTTATGAGTTAATGACAGTATGAAACTGAACTCCTGATCCTGTTCAGAAAGTTCATCAAGCTAAGGAGGAAGCAGCCAATTCAGAACAAATGACTGAACTGAGAAGTGTACTGTACAGACAGAATGGACACTGAAATAAATTCTCTCTCAAAATACTATCAAGAGTGAAATCTTATCAGGAGAGCAACATGTAACAAAGCCTGTATGAAGAAGCAGTCATAGGCATTGTACTGAAATCATACATCTGAGCATCTCAGCGTCATTTTTTTCTGAGGTGAAAACTCCTGCTTAAAACTGCTTCATACTTGGGAAAAAGCTTACCAGGACAACAATCCTCTTAAGTGAGTTTAATTACTAGATCAGCTAGGATTTCCTGCTTAGAAGAAGTAGTTGTACACACAAGCACACACACACATATCAGTCATGCCCCAGCTTCCTTGTGAGGTGGAATTTGGACACCTTTGTCCGTGTGTTGTGGAATCATGGAATCACAGAACAGGTAAATTTGGAAGAGACCACTGGAGGTCATCTAGTCCAATTCCCCACTCATGTAGGGTCTCCAAGAACACTGTTACTCAGGATTGTGTCCAGATGACTTTTTAATATCTCCAGAGATATTAAAAATATAAGTACAAGACAATTTGATAAAGCTGTGTTTCAGCTTGTGCCCTGAAAAGAGGACCAGAACCAGAAATGGAATAAAATAGGCATAAGTAGGTAAATGTAGACATATTTAAGGAGACTAATTTGTTAAGTGGGCTTAATAATTTTCATGCAGTCTTGTCCATATTGCCGTTGGAAGTGAACAGTCCAAGACAAGGATTGAAGAGAGGGCTCTAGTATGGCAGTTTGAATAATTAGGCATCTTCTCTGAGCTGTGGTATTTTAGAAGCATGGACATTATTTGCAGGGATTGGAAGCAGAGGAGGACTGGTTGGCCTGGGTACATCCATGAAGGATGAAAGATGATACTGGTACTACAACAGCAGTATAGCATGAGTGTTTGTGTAGTATTATCCATGATGGTGTAGATCTATGGGTACTGTTGTAATAGTGCTGCATTGCTTATCTGTGTTGTAGCTCCTATAAGAGATGTGGGAAACAGATTTATCTGCATTTGTCAGACCAATATGGGAAATTTGGGAACAAATCTTAGCAGACTTAGTATGTAACCAAAAATATTGTTACTGGATTAAATGTGAAAATGCCAGCAGTTTCACAGTTCTATTAAGTCCTTTAGGTTTGGGGTTTTTTTAAGCTTTACAGAACTATTTTTTAATCTAAGTGTTGTCATTAAAAATGTTCATTCTTTTTGGTGTGGCAGATACAGTTATCTCACTTTGTATTCTTATTTTGTCTTTGAACCAGGACTCAGATGAAGCATGGCTTTCTAACTATTTTGCTCAGATTGTTTTTTTGGGTTTTTTTTTTGTTAATAACTCAGGATTTTCTTTTTGAATTATTTCAATATGCTCTTTGCTTTGAAAACCACAAAAAACTTGCTAGTTTAAAAACATTTGGGTACCCTTTTTTGTTGTTTTCTTTCAGTAGACCTGAATCTGTATTAAACAAATGAGGATGAAAGAGAAACAAAATCACATTTGTCACAGGAGGAAATGAATATACTGAAAGTCAGATAGCTCTTCAGCTTCCATAGTCATTCTGATAACTGGTTGCATGGCATACTTCAAGAATTGTTTCTAAGTTGTATAGTGAGCGAATTCTATCTTTTAGTATCTTTTAGGTAAAATTCTCTGTCAGTTGAGCTCAGTATCACAAGAGAAGTGTTGATGTACATTTTAGCTTTTCATCACTGAAAAGATGCTTATTTGTTTCTGCCCTTTAGAACATGTTATCACAGTGCTATCACAGCACTGGCACTGGATATAGGTAATGGTAGGATTTGGGAGCAATTAAAATTCCAAGTTATACTGTTACATAGTGACAGAAACAAAACCCAGAAACATAATGCAGTCACAGTGTGATGTTGTAACTGAAAACCAGGAAGCATCAAAAACACTATTCCACTTCTGGGCATTCTAGGGTATAGTTCTTACAACATTATCTGTGCCATAGTATCACTGAGGAATCAGAATAGTTACACTGAGGAATAGTTTCCCCTGGGCTAGGCTGGAAAATATGCATATGGAGACACGGAAACGCCTAAGATGTCATGTTGGTGAACTGTGAACTAAAAAAGGAAGAAACCTTTCAAATAGTTTCAAAAGAAGAAAACCTGTATAAGTGAGCTGGAAACGTTGATAGGAACACAGAGATCACTGCAGAACAGTATCAACAAAGTTTAATATGCTCAGAGAAAAATAGTGTCAAGGCTATGAAAATTTAACATCTAGTTTGCAAATTGGATGACAAATATAATTTTCTCTTATTATTCTAGGCTAATGATACCAAATGAATAAGTAGTCTAAAATGCATTCTCTTAATACAGATTTTTGTTTAATCATACTTTTGAAACATCCCTTGAGCAATCTGCAATCAGTTCTTGTACATAATTAACACTGTATCTGTGGTTACTAAAAAATCTCTTGTGTTCAGTACACAAAATAGGAAACAAGGGCAAATAAAAACACTTATTGTTGTAGATTTCTCTGACAAGCAACTCAGAGAGACACTAGTCTGTGCTGAAGGAAGTTAAAAAATTAGGTGAATTATACTTGTGTGTAATTTACTGAACTTTATGTATCACATATGGACTTCATGATAATCAGATTCTGATAAAGTTTATTTGATAAAATACAGATGACTTAGTACTTCAGAAATCAATCCTCTTCATTCTAATGCACGTATCTAAAATAGATCAACAAAATCATTCCCTAAGAGTGCTCAACTCTTCCACTGCCAGTACAGTTTTTCATACACAATAACTGGCTCACATACAGACATGGAAATTTTAGTTGTCTAAAGTTAGGTAAGATAGATCTAGCACTCCTCCCCTCTTTAGATACTGCTATTGACTTTTTAAATTTGAATGGCTCTAGAGATCCATCCTAGATGTTGCTCTCTGTTTCATTGATAGTTTCATTTGGACAGGAATTCCCTTATATTTACCTCAGATGAGAGACAGAACAATCAGGTGTAACAAATAATTAATATAGCTAAAAGAGGGCTTCAAGATTTTTATCAGGAGGAGAAAGAGAAGAAGAAGAAGAAGAGGAAGAAGAAGAAGCAGAAGCAACTGATGTTGCTTTCAGCTACATACTGATCTGATGTTTTGCTACTTTGAGAAGAATGGAGACCAGAACTCGAAAAAATAACCACAACCATCAGTGCATTACAAAACTGACATACAGTCAGTCCTTTAAAGGGCAAAATTTTTGATCCAAAGTACATAATGGCTTTGTAGTTATATATATATAGTTAGATATACATATATATGTATTTATATAGTTATGTAGTTATATAGTCATAATTCCTTTACAGTATATTGGTTTACTTGTTATCAGCTTAGTTTTCTGCCTTTCGTTTCCTTTATCAAATGGGTGGACTTAATACATCTCAGCATAGGCATAACATGCACTGAAATAATTTGCTTTTTATTTTAGGGATTGGGCCCAAACTCTGAATCACTACACAATGAAGGGATTATACATTAAAAAGGACTATATGCAATCAAGAAGAAATTTTAATTAATCATAAATAGAACTGGTTTTGTGGAAATAATTTGACCTGACAGTTCAAGGTTTGATCAGCACATCACAGAGATTAAAAATACTTTTGACTTGGACAGACAGAGTCTCAGAGAGTCACTGCAGCCTGAAATACTTCAGGAAAGCTAGTATGTACAGATCACACAATGTCAATGTTTCTCTTAGTGCTTCCATTCCATTAGGAACCAATGCGGGACTCTTTTAACTTCCGAGAAATCTTCCAATATCATGCTGTCCTGGTGAATGCTGAAAAAACAGAGATTACAAGACATCAAACTACAATCTTTTATCCCATGCTCTGTGTGTATAAAACAAGGAGTCAGCTTCCCTTTGAAGTACTAATTGACTGTCTGTACCAATCAGCACCTAATCCCTTTCCTGAATGCATTTAGGTCTCCACAGTAACTGAGCTGCCCTTCTCTGGGGTCTAGGCTAGAAAGCACTTACAGTAAATGTGTAGCATGCAAAAGGAGTAACTGATCTCAGTCTAAGAAAACCTTCCTAAAAGCAACTAGACCTCACAATTCATAATTAAGTCTTACAGCAAGAAGATGAAAACAAGTCAAAAGGAAAAAAAATTCGGTGGCAGTACATGAAAATTAGCACTGAACAAAAGGTATCTGATATTTTCTTTTTTTTCAGGTTTTTTGCCCCCACTCCTTTAACACAGGTTATCCAGGAACAGTGGGCACCAGAGATTTACTGATTGTTCAGGGTCATTACAAATAAGGTTGGAGATATAATCACAAAGAATTTGCTTGATATTGTCAGGCACAGCTCCAATGACTACCTTGCTCATTACAAGAATTGTTAGTACAAGAACTTACAGATGCATTTTACCCATTCCTGGGAGCACAGGCCGAACACAAATGATCATTTAGAGCTGATAGCCTTGAAGTCTAGCCAGGCATCTGAAGTAATTTGCACTTACTTGATTGCAATCTCTGCCCCTCCCATGAAATAGAGCTCAGGAAGGAGCCCATTTGGAATGACAGTTTGTAATATGCAAAAGAGAAAAGAAAAGGACATAGTAAAGGGAATTTGAGGGACATTCTCCAGCAAGTACTCTCTCTGTGAATTAGAAGAGAAAAATGCCATAGATCACAGTAAAGAACCAAAACTGCAGGACTTCAGGTGCCCCATAAAAACCAGCCATTCATGTAGGAAGCACTGTTATGAGTAGTAAATGTTTAGACCTAATGAACGCTGACTATTCAGAGAATGTTTTCTTTTCTTTGAGGGGGGCAGTAGAAGCATTTAAATTTTAGGAGTGTGAAAGTTTTTTTACACCACAAATGCTTTTTGAAAAAATGAATATTTCCTCAAAAGATAATAATATTCTAGTTAGTATTAAATCCCAGGAGGTAGCATTTATGCTCAGTACTTACCTCTTTACCTAAAATAGCAACACAATATTGTGTGTTCTTTATGTTCTGTATTGTTAAATTACTAACCTTTAATATCTGAGGATTTAAGACAGGAAGGTTTTATTTTCTTTCATACAGGATATGTAATACAGTCACATTTTCTTATGAGGAAGCAGACCTGTTGTACTGTGTCTGGTAAAAAAATAGCTTGGATCTAAGAGATAATATTTTAAATATACGATGCAATTGTCAGCAGAATTCTTACCTTTGTTAGACTTCAGTGTCCAGTAGTTGACATGCTTGGCTGAAAAGGTTTTCCTGTCAAGTATAGTCATCATTTCTGTTGACTGAAAATTTCTGCAATTGCCCACAGCTTTGAAAGCCTCTGTTTTGACGGTATCTATCTTGCTATACCACAGGGAAAAGTTCAGTTACTAGGAAACAAAATTTTCTAGAAAAATCATTCTAGTAGTCCCCTTTCAAAAATATTCTCCAGCTTTTGGTTATACAGCCACACAGTTCAGTTAGATGTTAACTGAAATAAGAAATTTGCTTCTTATTAGACAACTATTTTAAAGAGGCATGCCATGGTTTCCAAGGATGGGGATTTTTTTGTCTTTATAGAAAGCACAGTTCTTAAAAGGGAATTTGATTTGCTGGTCTCTTGGGTGGTCACTTAAAACAGGCCTCTTCATATCACTAGAATTGCCATAAAGACAGACCATGTAGCTCTGTAACAAGGAGGTCAAGACAGAGGGGACTGTAGAAAAATAAACAAATCAAACAAAGAAAACAAACCCACTTGTGCTACAGCTGCTTGCACCTTAGCAGTTTTTTCCTCTGCTGCTCACTGAGCAGCAGCTCCCCAGTACTAATCCATGTGAATGTTTCTTTGCCTTTCAGGAATTATCCAAACTGTCTGTTTAGAAAAGATGAAGCCTTAAGTCTATGCCCTGCTGTCATGTCCACCTTGCTGTGACCCTGACCCTGTGCTATGGCTCTACTCACAACTGTTAGTTTAGGAGGAGAATTTGGAACTAGTCCTCTTGTGACAGAAGAGGGTTAATCTATAGAAGGAAAGCCCAGTTAGGAGAAGAGAGAGCACCCGATGGATGAAGACTAGGTCTGGAGACCTACTGTCTTTAGCTCATTCACCCAAATTGTCAGACCTTTGGTATTTCTGACTGACTTTTCTGACAGCTCTATCATGGAGATGATGCCTCTGTTCTTGGAAAAGCAGCAGAGGGGAGGACTGACCAAAGCTGTGCTCAGACAATGGATATTTCTGATTCCTCCCCTGAACCATGACTATGTCAGAACAGCTTTTACTGCCTCCCTCCTTTCTCATCTGCCCTAGTCCTTCAATAGCCCTAATTTGTTGTATTTGTCTGGGGATTGGACAAAGAAAAGAGAGTTCACTTTCAACTCAGATTCTTACATGTGAATTAAGTGTAGATTGACAGTTCTCAGATGAACTGAATACAGGATCACCTTCGCATTTTCTATGGCAACCCAAACATTTTAAAAAAGAATCATAATCCTCTACATAAGGATTTTTTAATCAAATGTATATAATTAGAAATCTTGTAAAAGGAGAGGGAGAAATTCTGATAGCAAAAATAGGAAGTGCATCACTCACAGTTCAGAGTTTGGATTAGAATGAGTCTAATGTTAATCAGAAGAGTGCTGAGCTTTAGGCATTGAGTCAGTCCTTGTAACATGAAGGAAGTGAATGAATCTAAATGAGTTTGAGATAAAATAACAAAAGTAAAATTGAAGAAAATCAAGCCTTAGTTTATTGCTTGAAGAATTTATCTTATAATTTTTATGTTAAATGAAAAAACATAATATTTTACAGTGAGAACTGCCCATTATGAATTATTTCCTTGAATAGTGTCCTTAACAATCTCACTAGGATTAAGGCACTGCTTAACCAGTGGTGAGTAGCAAAAGTCAGTTTCTGAAAGAGTCACACATAGCTCATGTGTTTTGTAGCTTAGTGTTTTACTTCTTAATAACAAGTAAGTAATCAGCGGCATTTCACAAAGTTATTTTCACTTCTACTTTGACTATTGTGTAATTTTCTCCTTCAACCATACTGTAGCTCAAAAAGGTCAGTTCATCACGACTCAAAGTGTACGTGAGTTTGGTTCTGCCACAAAACACAATAGCTATACATTCCTCATCATTTGGCTTGAAAATGTGCTTGTCTTCCTTGTGCCACAGGAAGAAGATCTGTATTATTAATTGTTTTCCGCATGTTACTAATCTCGGTTTGAATTGGAAAAGCTGACTTCCTGTGAATCCATTAAGAGTGACGTGAAGGGTTCACTAAACAGTGCTTTATAAAATATTATTAGTAATTTACATGCTTTAAGAATGCATCCATACCCCTTCCAGGAAATATGTCAAATATTATCTATGAGACCTGTTAAATATTTTATCAGCAAGAAATAATTAAAGTCATCAAATGGATTCCAGCTTTTGGTGTCATGCTGGCTCACATGTGAGTCTGGCATACTTGACAACAGACTGTGTGGTCCTCAGATAAGGAGGTAAAGTATGATTCAGTCCTGGAAACCACTCAGCCAAGAAGACACTATGCATGTTGGGGTGTGCAGAAGATACAAGAGCATGAAACGTCTCAGAGGGAGACATTACCTCTCTGGTAGGTTTAGAGAAAGACCAACAAATTGAAGGAGGCAGTCGGAGCCTCAGATAGGCCCACACAAGAGAGACAGCAAGCATAGTCCATATGTTCTGTGGTTTGGTTTTAGTCTTCTCTAAATTTGTTGAACAACAGTGACGGGACAGATACATTTTGCATATTAGCCTCCAGGGTGGTGGAAGTAATTGTAAAGTACTAGGCCGTTACTCAACAATCTGGCAAGGCACCCTCTTTAGAAAGGCATTGTATGAAAATCATGTGGTGTGAATGACCAGCCCAGGGTATTGCTGAGCCAGGCTGAGCTGTGCACATGTCTAGGCTGCTGTCAGGGAAAACAGTGCAAAGGAGTTAGGAAGCGCACTCCTTATCTCACATGCTGCTGTAGTCTTATGCAACCCATACTATTTTCTTAGAAAGAAAGCTTTTTCTAGAGGAAACATCCATCATTACATTGTATAGAGAGATCAACAGGTTTTGCATTCCTTGTGGCGTTATCATGCCCTTTCATCAGCTAACCAGTTAATTTACACCATCACAGCCTTCCTGTTACAGATAGAAGGAAGGATTTGATGCAACCTGAAACCCTAACTCACTCATTACCCAACAGAGGGTCACTCTGCTATAGTAGTGAAGCCCATGGATATAAAAGCATTTTAATGGAAACCTTCCCTGCAGCTGGAGAACATCATTCTGTTTGAAGAATTTCTGGTAAACAGGCATTTTCCAAAACATAAACATTTGGGTTTTAAATGAATATTTATTCTGTTCCACTCTACATTTATTTGTAAAAAGGAAATGTCTGTATAAATAGATGATTAAGATCTAGCGTGTATATTACCAAAGAGGGATTATAGCTTGTTCCTGATCCCTGTAGGAAGAAAACATTCTGAACCTGTGATGGTCAAGGGAAACAAAATATTGAAAGCTGCTTTTAGTACATTTAGAGTGGAAGAGTGCCCTGTTGCACGTTCAGAGCTTTAAGTACTTCTGACTTTTTATGGTGCATAGGACATACGCATAATCACAGAGCAACAGACAGAATAATTTGTAAAGCTGAAAAGCTCACGTGTGCTCAGAGATGGCTTGGGGACTAGCATGTAAAGTAGGAGAATGGAAATAAATTTTCCTTGCATGTTACTTAATGTACTTAGATATTGCTCATATTCTTCTGGAATATCAAAACAGGAGCTAACCTTCTCATTCAGCAAGGCATTTAGCATAGCTTTAGCTACATAAGCTGTCTCACATATACTTTTAAATTAGTTTACAAATCGTTAATTTTCTTCACTTTAAATACTGGATGGTAAGTTGATGTTTTAACTACCACAAAGTCAAGCTTTTGATTCACTTTTGGCCTTTGTGCAGTGGAGGGAGTTGCCAGTGGTGAAGACACCTGAGCTGATCATTAAATTGAAAATCTCATTGTCAGAGTGTGCTAACTGAAGACTCTGATCTGCACTTCCAAGTCCCTGCTTTTGCTTTTCTCAAGTCAGCCTAATTGTAAAGCTAAAGCTTTATTCAGTAAATCTTCTTTCAGCTAGTTTTAAAACAGCAGAATAGTATTTTGTTGTCATAAATAGTTATATATTCTATTAGATCAAAAGTCTAATAGTGCTTGGATAATCACACAGATGGCCAGGAGATATCAGTGAGTCAAGTTCAGCAGTGATGTATTTCTGACAGACATGCTTACATCAAGGATGTGATGATTTTCAATTATAATGCATAATTTTTGAGGGTAAAGTTTATTCTTTATTTACATGCAAGGTCATCACAGAATCTAAGAGGAAAAGCTGTGAGATTCAGATTTCCACCCCCTCTGCCCATCACCCTATCCATTAACAACACCAGGTACACAAGTAAACATGAACCAAATACAAATTTTCCCCACAACGTACACTTACATAGAAATTTCCAAGAGGAAATGTAACATATCAAAATAATGAGGTGATTGTTGCTTTTAGAGACGGTAGGTATCCTGACTTCTTATTAATTTCTTCCTGTTGTTCCTTTGGACTTGATTGCCGGAGTGCGGATTATTTGTAATCATCTGTATTGTAGGTTAGCCTAATAACGAGAAGATCCTGTGTGGTAGCTCTGTTTGGCTCCTGTCTAATTCCTCTTGCTGAAGTTTCCATTATCCCTTTGAGAGAGTTCAGGAATGGTATGTGATACCACATGTAGAGTTTTTCAGAAGTTATTTTCAAATTCAAATGAAACAAACAGTTCCAGTAAGATTTAAATACCTAGGAAGAATGGATTTTTAAAAAAAAACTATTGTTTTATAGGGGTCTGCAAACTGCTGAAGAAATAATTCAGAACATGACTTTCTTTCTTTATTGCACTGTAGTTTGCAAAATAAGCAGGATTAAGGATAGACTCAGAACATTTTTTCCTTGATCCTTTTCTTTTTGTATAATACATATTTAACATGTTTGACTTGAATGGCCTTTTTATGTTAATGGCTCAGAGGCTTTACTGGAATGTTTGCAGGAAGGTATCACTATTGGTTTGTGTGGTTATTTTCTTTATATCCATTAAATTGCTGTGCTCTTAAATTGTAATAGACAGAGTAATATCTGAACAATTTCTTTGTTCAGTGCTCAAATATTGCTTCTTGTTCATTCTTAACTGCTTTCTGGGAAGTCTTTTAAAAACAAACTAAGCCCATAATGGCCTATGGAAGGGTAAATGGGACTTAATGTCAAAATTTTCTAAATGCAAAGATATTTTTCTCTGAATAAATATGTAGCTCTTTAAGTCCTTACCCATGTGGTTAACCTCTGTCCATCTCTGCATTTCCCTAGAATATTTTGAATAATGTTAATTTTTTGCTGAATCTATAAAAATGATTTCTTTTCTTATGAAGCAACCATCCTGTTGAATACTGCTTTAGAAATTTATTATATATATATTTTATACATATATAAAGAAATTTATATATATATAAAGAAAATTTTATATATATATATTCATGTGTTAATAGATACAAGTTTGTAACAACAAGTGGTATCATATATAATATGGTACTTATATATTTCCTATATATTTTTTTAAATGCAGAAATCAAGGGATCATGAGAGAGAAAAAGGGAAAATGTTGAGATAAATCTAGGAGGTAGTTCAACTATTTCATGGACTATTTCCCAGCTTCCACTCTACAAGGTTAAAGCAGAAGAAATAATGGATTTGTTGGAAAGGGAAGTGAACAGTTCCCTTAAATCCACCTTTCACATTACTACAATTTTTAATTCTAACATAATAGAGGCTGCATCTGTATTTTTAAGAAAAAAAGAGCCAAGAAATAATCCCAAGCACCTATCTGGTTCCTGACCTTACTTAAAATATTGACTCCTTGTTTTATTTCAAACAAGTAAAACTGTCCCCGTGCTCTGATCTAGCAGAGGGTAGCTTTAGGCTGTGCATATGTGTGTTGGTTTGAAAACAAACCAGTGGGAGATCACAAGTCAAGACTGAAATTAAAAATAAGTGAAATAATACAAGGAAAAGCACTGACAAAGTCAGATACAACCTAACACCCGGTTAGGGTGGTAGTAGCAGTCCAACTGAAGTAGTCCAGTTGAAGCAGTGATCCTGTGAAGGTCTAGTCTCCAGCTGAAGATCCAGTGGTAGCTCTTGTCCTCTGGGAACCCAGTAGACCGGGCTAGCTCAGGCAGTTCCAAGGCCAGGTTATATCTAGGTAGGAACACCTGGCTCCTCCCTCCTGGGCAAAGCATCCCACAATGGGATGAGATAAGTCCATGAATCACACGGTGGGTCCCTGATGGCCCATTGCCTGTCATCGGGAGTGGGTCATTAGCAGGTGATAGCAACTAACGGCCCACAGCTGGTGGTAATAGAATACTTAAACACATCTATATTGCAACCTAGGACAATATGTAACACAGTTGGTGTCACTTGGCCTGAGTGTCAGAAGTCAGCTCCTTTTACTCAGTGGCCAAAATTTAGGCATGGTAAACAGTATAGAGACATAGGGAATAAAAATGATAAGTACTGATTAGGACTCTCGAGGTCTTTAACAAACACGACAGTAGATGGTCTTCATTAAGGCCACTTACAATATAGGTATAAATTAACCTGTTGATACAGACTGAGGAACAGGACATAACATTCAGGCAGACAACAGTGTTGATAAACCAGCCATGTAGAGCTGAAAATTTTAGTGTTCCTAAGGAAAAAAAAAAAAAGTGTTTTAAAGAGGGATTAAGAAGATTTAGGATTTGCTAGACAGTACTCCTGCTATGCATGAAGAAAATATATGGAGAGGGATAAGTACAATAATCATTTTTCCTAAAGCTATTGAAAAGGTGAAAAGCTTTAGAATTATATAGAGAATAAAACTATAATTCCTGTTACTAAATCAAAGCATAAATTTAAGAAGGGTTTGAGGAGCAAAGACAAGAAAAGGTCATGACTCTTGATGAGAGAGTGAAGAACGAGTCAAGGGATGTAGAGAGCAGTGATATAGTTCAACCTATAATTTAAGGGACGTAAAGATATTGATTTTAGCAGAAATATACCAGATAGTTATTACATTACACTGAAAGGTTTATTATAAGTGAAAGGGAACTTATCATGCCTGCAGTCCAATTAAAGTGTTATCATTGTAACAAAAATACAATAGACAGTAGTGCAGGTACATTAACATTTACACTGTTCAGTCTACTTGACACCAATTGTCAATTATAAGTCTTAATACAGAACACTTCTTTCCACTGAGCCCCAGTACAATTTAAGAGTTGCACAACAGGCAATGCTTTTCAGTAAACGTAAATGGTTGTCATTTTTAAAGTGATTACCAAGCTTTGTTGGACCTTTACCATGCATTGTATTGTCATGACTACACTAAAACAGTCTAGACAGAAGTCACTTAACTGTGGTTAATAGTTATTACAGGTAAAACAAATTAAACCTCATTTATAGCAGGGCAAACCCAAGCAAGTTTTGAGACTCTAAACTATTAGGTCAATAAAAATTGTGGTGTTTCAAGATGGTAATTTAAAAAAATTTTTTTTTACTTGGCTGAAGTGGATGGAGCATGACTATATTTTATAGAAACAAAGAAATATCAGTTCTAGTAGTGATGGTGAGAGCCTTTCATGAGAGCAGCAGTTCTGAGGAGAGACATATGCTAGACATTGAATCTGAGGAAAGGCTCATGATGAATATATTGATGAGATTATAGGCCTATAGAGCAGACTAGGTGATGTTGTCCATTGCTAATTGAGGAATAAGTTAATAAAGAAGGTTTGGGTTATAAATTTTGTTATTAAATGAAGAGTTCTTTTTTTTAACCAGTGGGGAAAATTTTATTAGAAAATCAGATTATCATTTAAGTCTGAACAAAGGTGGGAAAAACAGGTAGATTAATGACTTGTTCCAGTAAAGTCATCTTTAATACATGCCTGCAGTTGAATTTGCCCAAAGACTGTGATGAATACTTTGACACTAGTGTAGAAAAAAATGAAAGAACATGCTGAATGTAACTATAATAGAAGAATGAACAGATTAATGAATGAAAGAATGCACAAAATATCAATAAAAATATATCTAATTCTCTTCAAGCTAATGGATCAATGAGATAACTATGAAGTACCAATTTTGTTCTTTGGTGAAACAAAATAATGAGAAATTTCTGATGAGAACTTCAAACCAAGTACAAGTGACAAAAAGCTGTTTTGGAGAAGATATTGAATTTTTCTAAATCTGATAACTAGAATTGAAGTGAGTAATCTATGTTTTGTTGATGTGGCAGGTTCCGGGAGGGCGGCACGAGCCGGCTCCCCTGCAGAACGGGGTCCCTGGTCCACGTAATTCCACCAGATTCAGGGCGCGCAGCCCCCGGGGTCCGCTCAGCGTGGTGTGAGTCTCGTAGCCACAGAAATTCAGCGGGAAATATAATGGGATGAAGAAACAACCTGGAATCCATCTCTGTTCTGCCAGGGAGGTCTATTTGGGGTAAGGAAAAAGGGTTGCAGGGGAGGAGAAGGGAGGAGGAAGGCAGAAGAGGTTCAGGGGCTGCCAGCTCAGAGATGAAGATCGCTCTCTGACGCAGACACTGGCTTATAAAGGGAAAGGAAGGGGAGGAACTGTCTCCCCTAGAGCCAGTCCTGGGGAGTCTGAAGGGAGAACTGGCAGGGGGAGCACACCAATAGGTTTCAGGTACAGCGGAATGCATATTTCAAAATGAACCAATAGCATACAGAGCAGGGAAACAAAGGGAGCCACATGGAGATCTGGAAATCACGTTGTTACATTTTGTGATTTTTTTTTCTTGAGTTTGTACTGCTGAATTTTGAGGAAATGACACTGCTCCAAAATGTGCTTGTAATGTATGACCAATTTACTTCATATTGAAGATTCAATTGTTAACTAGATAAATGTTCAACTTCAAGTGAGGTTTCCTGCTCTGGGGAAGGTGGCAAGAGCCCTGAAACCTCACAAAAGAGGGGTCTCCGCAGCGAAACTCCCATGCTGGTCCGGCCAGGCAGAGCTGGGACACAGCCGCACACAAGCCCGGGTTGATTCCCTGACAGAGCACAGCAGGAGACACGGCGGTTAGAAGATGCAGACTCTGTGCCTTAGAAATCCAGGGTTTATTAGGGTGCAGCGGGTCTGTGTGGGGTGCGTGGGGTCGGGAAGGGTTGAAGGGGACCGGGATGGGTCTGGATTTGTGGATGCAGAGCACAGAACAGAAGTGAACATGGGGTTAAGAAGGAGTGCAGGATGGGAGGAGTTTGGAGGGGAGAACCAACTGGGACACGAAGGATACAGGATTGGCAGGGGAGCCAGGGAATGGGGGTACAAGGGGGGAGGTTACAGAACTTTAAAAACCAATAATAAACCGCAGGTAAAGGAACATTCTAGCTATTAACTCTAAAAGGATAAAGGGGAGGAAAACTTCAAAATCCAATGCTGTTGTCCCCTGATGCATATTTAGGAGGCTACCTGCAAGGTGCCTTGGGGGAACATCTTTCTGTCACCCTGACCTAAAAGTCTCTTCAGACCCAGGGGCTTCGTCAGGTATTTCAGCCTCCAAGCTCATCTGGGCTAACCTCACTGCTACATTCAAGCATGTATATAATCCTTCTGTCCTCATTAGGTAGCTTAGTAGGAGCTAGTAATTTGAACCACTTTGAATTTTTTATCAAAACATTTGTCCTCAGAAAATGTTGATTCATCAAAAACCTTATAGTGGTGATGAAACTTTCCTTGAGGGTGTGTTCAGTGCTCCAGACTGAAGGTGGAACTGAGACAACCACTACTATTCTGTGTCGTCATCCCAGACCAGGGCCTGGAGCATACAAATGCTCCTGGGATGGTTCCTCCAATGGCTGATTTAGAATAGAGACAAAAATCTGAGTCTTATTAAGGCTGAGTTATCTCAGAAATACAGCACTGGCTACCCTTGGTTGGGTCTCCATATCTTTCTTTGCAAAACATAATTTGCTTGAAGCTTGTTCCACAGAGGAATTCATACTCTACCTGTGCATACCTTTTTGACTGGCATTTCACATACATATTTGAACACCTTGTTACCCATTCTCATCAAGTCAGTGATTTACTTTATAAAAAAGGAGGGATTTAATGCTAGCAGTCTTTTAGCATTTCATCTGTCAGCTTCTTGATACTTAATCTAAGGAACCTTTTTCATATGGCTTCATTTTGTAAGCAGTTTTTCAATCAGCTAAGGATTTGTCTGTCACTATCACATTGTCTAAACTATTTAGAACAGTTGATGTAGAATCAAATGGCTTCTTCAAGTTCAAATGCTGACTACACCTGCTGCGTTATGTTTAGCAGCTTAGAAGTTTGTGTTTTTAATTCCTAAAAAAGTCAATTGAATTGTAGTGTGACTTCTTGAAAATATTTTATTACCTATCTTTAGTTATTTCAACTCTATTCTGCCTGATTCTTGTACTTGATTTTTCTGCTTAATTCTTTTCGTAGATAATTCAATTTCAAATAATTTTCAGAGAATAATTTCAATATTTTACTTTGTTACTCTTTGTCTTGAAGTTTATGAGACTTTGTTTAATAACAACTTACTTTTTTTGGCTCAGGGAAAATAAGACCGATGGATTTAGTTGGTTTTATTCATATTAAGATGTACCTTTATTACAGTGCAACTTTGCTGACTTAAACACATTTTATTAATGAAAATGTCTAAAACTTCAGTCAGTGCTTTTGACCAGCAATTACATTTCATGAGATGAGGCAGGCATCTGAATACAGAATTTGAGAAGTGGTGTTTTGGACATAGGCTTTCATAGAAAATTTCGCTACAACTAGTTTTTTCTCCTAGATTTCCCATTGAACTTTTTTTCCCCCATTGATCACACCCCAGTTCCTCAACCTCTCTATATCTGAATAATCCAACATCAAGTCCTTTAGAACAAGTAGAAACCCTTTCAGTGAAAATAATTCTTGAAGTCAAAAAGGTCCTATATTAAGAAGTGGAGCTCCTTTCTTAATGATTCTTTTACGAGGTCTGTTTTCATTCACTGTGCCAGTTAGATGTTTCAGTACTCTGTGATTTTGTATTATACTTTGATAAAATTACTACAGGTTTTCCTCCATCTCATTAAAAAAAAAGGAGAAAAAAAAGAAAAAAAGTGTCAAGCACAAATCATTTTATAGAAGCACATTCAGACCTTGCTTTTGTTTTTGCAGCAGAAGCAATGTCTAAAATATAATAAATCACTACCTTCACCTGCGTGTCTCTGTGCATAGCTATGTGTGCTCATTCTCTTCACCCTCTTTCACTTAAGAAACAGATGTTACTTGCTCCAACAGGAAGCAAAAGGTGCTAGCATGCTCACAGAGACCAGCTGGGTATGTAGAGCTTATTATATCCCTGCAACAGTTTATTCTTTACAAGACTGACTTATTGCTTTCCACTTCTCCATACACAGAACTTCCTGTAGCCAGAGGAAATACACTGCTGTCATAATACATCTGCTTAAAGGATCATATCAGCCAGCTCTAGCTCTTTCCTAGTCTATAAGTGTTTTCCTCCTAAGGTATAATCCATTTTAAAAATGTAATTCAAGAGACTTTGCAATCACAATTTCATCATTTACAATTAAGGGCAGTAAATGATTATATATTCTTTTGCAGGTCATTTGGTTTCATACTGTATTTGCAGTCTGAAAGTCTTTCTCATTGACACCCATGCTTAAGTGTATGTCAGAACACCACTATAAAGCAACCTTCTCTCAGGCTATTTCCCCAGATGGCCAGTGACCAAGTGTTGAAGCTAAACATTCAAGGTGATCAGGGATGAGAAACAAGACTGGATTTTCAAACCCTGTTGAATGCACATAGTAAAATTGGGAAAGCAGTTTCATACTTTGTGACACCTGAACTAAATTGACTTAACAAATATCTTAATTTTACCTGGGTGCAAGAAGAGAGATTTTCCCGTGTCTAACTCAGGAGCAAAATAAAAATGAAAGGACTTTGGTAAAGCTTTCTTGTTTAAATCTTACAGTGCCAATCATTTCCTTAACTTGCATGTCTTTGTTATGCTGGGTCAGTCTTTTTTTCTGTTGACAATGAAAGATTGACAATCTTCCTGAATAGTACCAAGCCCTGTGTTACCTATTCTATGTTGCCAGTGACAGAGAAAAAAGTAAAAATCTAGTCCAAAATTGCCAACATAACCACTGGAAACTAGTGTTTGTGCAGAATTTAGGGTGAAAGCCTAATGTGCTAACATCCACCTGTGACCTGATCAAAGCACCACTCATTGTAAAAGTAGACTGTGTTTCTAAGAACACTCCAGAACCTTATGAATAATAGGGGAACCAAAAAATAAGACATTAAAATATATATGCTTGCACTTTCTTTTGAGTTTAGAGGTATATTGTTAGTATAGAACCTCTCAAGTCTTATGTCTTTAAAGGAATAAAGTAACCAAAAGAAAAATTGGAACATTTGTGATGAGAAATGGTGTCCTTGGTACTCAAACAGTGGTAAGAGTTTAGCTCAAATCCAGGAACTTAAAATATCAGTGATACTCTCTTATAGTGGTAGCACAAGATGAGAACAACTGCTCTGTTAAATTTCTTTGTAACTGTGTACAGATTTTTGCCTATGATTTCCTTGTAGACTGAATAGGTAGCCAAAAAGTGGAAACAGGCAGGCACTCAGAATGCAGTTATACATTAATGAAGGGGTGGAATCAAGAGCTTAGATTCATACCAAAACTGAGATGGTTTTGGATTCAACCTTTTGCTCTTGGCCTATTTCTGTTTCACAAATGCAGGGCTCTATTTCTTAGTGTATACTATTTTATGTAGTTTGGCAGGGGAAAATGAACAATACTGTGCAATACTGTATAGACATCTCGAAGTTAGGTGTGGGATTCAGTTTCCATTTCAGTCACATCAAGATGTCTAAATTCAGGCTTATGTTGGGTAGATGTTTATGTTTCAGTAAGGATCTAAGCTTACCTCAGGTTTATGCTGGTCTTTAGAAAATCCTATCAAGCAGTAGTCATGTAACTTTTAGCCAGGAAGATAATGGCTCATTTGCTCATTCCCTGCTGTCCCATGCCCCTTGTGCTGAGGAAAACTGCCTGGCCCCCACTCCAGGAAGTGGTAGATTCCCATCAGTACTGGGCCAGATCTCATAGATCCATATGGATTTCTTAGGTACCTAAGGCACTAAATGCTGATATGGGGGGAAAGGGATCAAAGTGCTTGAGTTAAGTGAATTGAACCCATCCCAAAATGTGCTGAGCAGTTTACAGCCAAGAACCCCAGTCTAGGTGAGGCTTGCTTTGAGTGAGGTGTATGAGGTTGGATCAGATGACCTCCAGGTTTCTGAGATTAGAAATAACTTCCGATGTTCAATTACTCTGAACTATTTCAAATCTAGTCACCAGCAGGGATATCTTTAACTCTATTTGCAAACTGCAGAAAGTAGAATTTTTCTGTGCCTTAGCTCCTCCTAACTTTTTCCATAAAGCAAAAATATATTGTTTGATTTCACAGAATCCCAGAATGTTAAGGGGTTGGAATGGACCTTCAGTCAGGTGAAAAATTAAAAACTTGTTAAGATACTAGTCATTTTTTGCTTTCTTTGAAACGTGACTCTGGCAAGTAGTGAAGAAGTTGATGCCGTTAATTGTACGCACAGATTATGTTTCCAGGGACACCTTCCACTAGACCAGGTTGCTCAAAGCAGTTTTAATTTGTTGAAAAAATTTCAGGGACCTTGTTTTTATTTAAAAAAAAAAAATCAATTTGGTGCAGTACAATGCTTCCCCTATCATGCAGCACCTAGATCTAAACTCTATTCAGTTGCTGTTGGGGTGCAGGGGGATGTCCCAAAATGCTTTCTGTTGACAGAATATCACAGTAGACATGAGGAAAAATAACAATAGGAAGTCAAATGTTCCTGGAAGAATAGCAGGTGGAAAGAAAAAGAAATGCATTTAGAAGTTAAATTACAATTTTCTCTAATAATTTCCACTCAGTGTAAGAACAGATGTAAAACACATGGCTTACAGGATGAGCATTTTGCCAGGGGAAAAAAAAAAAAGGAAGGGAAAGAAGAATAAAAACTTAACTTACTGGAAAACTATGAATAAATGATTGTGATTGTGTTGGACTGTAGACTAGGTCTGTGATTCCTGCCAATGTCTAGGCTAGACCTAGCTAGAGGAGGTCATAGTTTGAAAAAAAAATTACACTACCATGTTTGCATGGGACAATGAAATCTTCCAAAGAACAATTGAATAGTCACTTTCTTTTGTGTTCAAAATAAAAGAAACACATCTCAATTTTTAAGGTGTGTCATTTGTCCAATGAATGCCTCAAAATAACCTGAACTCTGACCATCAGGATCTTTGACAATGATAGGGGTTTTTTTTTGCAAAACAATCAACATATTAGCTCCTGCACAACCCAAACCCTCGTTTAACATGTGGATTTCATCATCTCAGATGCCATTCTTCAGAGATTCCCTAGGGGCTGGTCTTCCAGGAACCACACTGAACAGCAAAAACTTTTTTTTTTTCTGGAGTGAAACCATTGCAAAGTTTGGTTTTAAGCTAGGTGAAATGTTGATTGGCATTGTGATGCTGTTCCTGCAAATTTCATACTGCTTTCAGTAATGTTATCAAAGGTACTTTGTCAGGTAACACCAAACTGGTGCACTAGACAAGATACATTGCACCTAGAAGGACATGTCCATCTCCAGTAAAAATATGATCACAATATTTTTGTGGTGGATTTATGCTTTCATGTGCTTTCTTCATCTTCATAAAAAAAAAAAAAAAGGAAAAATAAAGAAAGCAGAAAACTGACTGAAAATTTAAAAAATATTCTTGTCTCCTGTGTTTACTTGCTACACTATATATCAGATAATTTTCATGTTCATATGAAAACCACATGGAACTTAAGAAAGTACTTTTTATTGTAGGATTCTGTATTTACCATCCTTAATTATTTATGCTAAAAGGGAAAACAACACATTTTACACAGCTGTTCAGTTTAGGCTTCATAGCTCTCCTGCGTTAAGAATATATTTTTCTTTCTGGATTTCTGGAATCCTTCTCTGCTTCTCAGCTCTGCAGGAAGGACAAATTCATTGAAGCCCACAGCGCATCTACTAGCTATTGATGCTGAGAAATCCTGAATTACCTAAAATACACCTAATAATGAAGAAAGCAGCGGAAAACTCTCATCTTTTTTTAATATCAATTTAACTATGTGAAACTGGTTGCAGCTGCACAAAACTGTCTTTCTGTGACTCTGTGATAGTAATGACTACAGTAAAGACATTGGAGGGTTTTTTAAACACTCTTACTTATGAGGTCATGACAGCATCTGAAAAGGAAAAAGAAAAAACATATGAATAATTGGAAGAAAACTGCAATTCACAGAAGGAGCTTAAAAATATGCTAGTTTTTATTTACAGAATGGGAAAGAAAATAAATTGCACCTCCTAGGAATATTCTCTTTCTGTCCCAAACTCAAATTGTCTTTGGTAGGTAGAGGCAGCGCATTGAGTTTTGACAGCAAAATAGTAATTGGTTTGCAGCAGACTTGTAGAGCATATTATTATGGATATTCAGAGAGAAATGTTAGGTACTAATGTAATGAGAATACTGTAACTATGGATTTTTTTTTTTTCAAGGAAAAAGATCTTTCACATACTTCCACAGTTAAGTTTAGAAATATCTGACACTCAGAGATCATATAATTTCATATAATTGCACTGTTTCTCCCAAAGCTTTTTTCCTTTCTTACTATCCAAAGCTTTTTTTCCTCATAGTCTTAGTGTCTTTGTTTCAAATCCCATCTTCTGCAAATATTTTTTAGTAACTTGAATAAGAAAACAAACAGCAAAAAGACAAGGAATGTCCTTTTAAATTTCTTTTATTACAAAAATATGCAGAAATAAGAGACCTGGTCAGTACTCACACTTGAAAGACAAAATCAGAATTTTTAGCAATCTTTGAGATAAGAAATCTTAAAAGAAAAAGTGAATAATAAATAGAAAACAATAAAAAGTGCATAAATATTTAAGTCAATACACAATTGTCCACAGACATATCTAAAATTTTCCATTCTCAAGCCTAGAAGAGAGATTTCATTTGAGTTTTAAAATATAGAATCAAACCATGATATGATATTGATAACAAAAAGGTGTATTTCTGCATTTTACAAGTCTCTTTTATAACTGAACTTCTTTTTGTCAGAGGTAAAGCAGTTATGATGCTAATGATAATTCCAAATGAATACAATGTTAAAGGAAGTGGTCAGATTAGCAGCACAAAATGTTCAACAGTGGTTCAGTAGAGAAATCCAGTGCAAAAAATAATTATGTCTTCACTTGAAGGATCAAGAACTCCTTCTTAATTCTCATTTTGTCACGTACAGAAGTTTCCAATTTCTCTCATTTAGAAGGTGTGCCTCACCTGCTGATATCAATGATCTTATAAATGTTGCTAAGTTTCAAGTTATATCTTTAACCAGGAATTATCTCTGTTTTTTGTTCATGTTAATCTGCATAGCCCAATTAGCCTTGGTGAAGCATACCAAAATTTTCCATGCTAAGGATCTGGACCACTTTAGGACTATATAATAAAATTTTTGTGCAACGTTCACCCAGACTCATAAAAGGTGATAATGTCTTGCATAGAAAAACAAAAGCATTGCTGTCCTGTGGAAACTATTATGAAGCCAAAAACACAAGACATGGTTTAAAGTAACCTCTGAGTTCGTGGCCTCCTATGGTTGGTTGACTTACAAGGATCAAAGGTAGGAAATAAGAAATCATTTCCATTAGAGGAGAATACTCATCTGTAGCATAGGGTCAAATGAGGTCTTGATTTTCATCCTGACAGCAATGAAACAAGTGAAGTAATTGTTTTTTATGATAAAGAACATCACTGTGGAGGATGAAGAGAATCTGGAATTTATTTCATTGTCCTTTGCCAATAATACATCCGTTAACTATGGGAAGCACATTCCTATGCTGAAAAGATTAAAAACATTCTAACCAAAAGCAGCTGCCAACCAGTTGCAAATCACACCTTTCATAACTACATTAATTCAACTTGAAATCTTGGTGACTTATTTCTGAAGTATTCGATTTTAAAATAAATGTCCATTTTATTCAACAAAACAGAAACATATTAAGTTATTGCAAAACTGATGAGAATACTGGAACATTTGCTATGTCTCCAGATTGTAATAGGACATTGTGTCGCCACGTTGAGTTCTCATGACCACATCAAATCTGCCTTCTGTGGTATTAGTTCAACTTCCTTCAGCATGATGAGTTGAATGCAAAGTCTATTTTCTCATCAAAGGGTTTGATGGCTTGGGGCTATGGTTTTAGGAAGAGGGCTGTGACAAAAAGAAACTGTCTATGAAAGAGATATGCCATGGAGTAAAAGGTGGTTATTCCAAAGTTTAAGATGAGTCCTCACATCAACAAAGGGCTACTGTACTTCTCACTGCAGTCTGTGCACTGTCTTTTCCAATTTAAACACATATCATTCAGGGTATACTGCAAAATGGGATAGAAAAAAAAAAGAAGTTTTAATACTTTGGTAATGCAGGAAGTACAAGAGCCCATAAAAAATCATTTTATGACTCCTGCAAAAAGATTGATTTTCAGATGATATACAGAATTGGAGTAGCAAAAAAAAAAATCAGGCTTATTTGAAAAAGATGTGACTTGAGATTTCCAAACCATTTAAGTTTGGCCTAACTCCACATCCATGAAAGTTGATTGAATACCCTCTTAGCTTGTAACCTCACTGGCATGATCTACAATATTTTTAACAGAGGTCATTAACAACAGATTCATATTTCAAAAATAGTCTGCAGTTTTGTAATTTTTAATAGTTTTGAAAAAAACAAATCAAACTATTTTGGTATTCTCAGTCATAAATTGAATGACACTGTGTGATGAAATTTGTAGAGCATTCTGGGCTTATTCTTATTCTCTTCCAGTAATAAGAAGTCAAAATTAGATATGATCTTTCAGAAATTTTAAGTAATTAAGGGAAGAAAAAGTAAAAATTAAGAATCATTATCCCATTTCATTTCTATTCTATAAAATATATTTTAAAGGGGGATTTGGCTCTCAATAGTCATATTATTTTTTAAATTAGTTAGATAGATGAAGAAAGCAATTGCAAATACACCTTCAAATATTTCTTATAAGTATATGCTGTGACTTACATGAAAATGTATTGCATCAAAATGCAAAAATTCTGTCATTAACTTTTTTTGTTTCTTTAATTTAACTTTCGGTGTCCTCAAAGTGGTATAAAACAATCACACCTGAAATAGTAAAACTCCACTTAAAAAGAAAAAATTGAGAATTTGCTGAATTTTTTGTAGAAACCTCCTTGGATCTGGCATAGCAAGCACTGAACTAGAGACAGTAAGTCTGGCTGGATTCAAGCTGAGTTTCTGATCCACGTTGTCCAGGGAATTTTATAGCACCTGCATTGTTGGAAAGATACATAATTCATCAGTATTTTGGATAATGGATAGCTAACCTTACATTCGTTGAGATACATTATATTTTAGAAGGAATGACTCATTCTTTCTTCATAGAATCAGAATGGTTTGTGTTAGAAGGGACCTTTAAATAAACCATCCAAGCAATCCAGCTGCTAAGGACAGGGATATCTTTCACCAGATCAGGTTGCTTAAAGCCACATTCAACCTGGTCTTGAACACTTCCAGCGATGGTGCACCCACAGCTTATCTGGGCGAGCTGTTCCAACCTCTTATCACCCTTGTCATATTTCTTCCTTATGTCAAATATAAACCTTCCCTCTTTCAGATGAGAAGCATTGCTGCTTGTTCTATCCCTACTGGTAAATGGTAAAGTCTATCTCCATCTTTCATATAAGCCACATTGAAAGGTCACAATAAGGTCTCCCTGGAGCCTTGTCTTCTCCAGGCTGACCAACTCCAAGTCTCTCAGGCTTCATTCATAGGAGAAGTGCTCCAGCCCTCTGTTAATTTTCATGTCCCTTCTTTGCACTCAGTGTAACAAGTTCCACTACAGAAATTAGCACCAGCACGGGCATGGCGGCCTATATATTTCTATAACTCTGGCATGTAATAGACACTGTTATTCTCTTTCTACTGCCAGCTCATGGCTGGATATTTCTTCTTTACTACCTCCTTATCTAGTCTTCTGCTGAAACAAACTGAATAATATTTTTCTATATGTTTTCTGTGAGTAGTTTGTCTACTTCCTGTGTTCTGCTTGAATGTTTCAATTTTTATTTTTTTAATATTTTGGTTATTTTCTCTTTAAAAAGGGACAAGCCACTGTACATCTGGCTTATTCTCCCACATCCTCAACCCAGCCTTGATTTGGAGAACATAAAATTGGACATAGTCCAAAAAAGTGCATCTGGTATATTTTTTAATTTTGGCTCAACTATCTGACCAGAAGTTGAAGAATAGAAGGACTGAAGCCATCTGGCAGAAGCAGTGTGAGGAGATACTTCTGCTTTATTTTTTAATGGCTTCCTCTCAGCTTTGCAAACCACCAATTCTGCTATGGCCTTCATTTAAATTACTCTTGCAGCTGTGGCTAGATCTTTGGCTTCTTAACTCCTTACACCATGATAAAGGACGTACAAAATCATCAGTTATGAAATCACTCTATTATTGATATTTTATATTTATAACTTAATTTCATTTCTGGTTACATCAAATTGTATGCAGGGAATTACAGTGTTCTCTTGTGCATGACTAATATTTTATTGGATATAGTTTTCATCTTAATTGTGGACATCTATTGAAATCTAAAATATAGACCTGAATATGTTGAATATAAACTAATTATTTAAGGAGGATTACCTTTCAAATTAATAATTAAAATGTTTGTTACTTCTGCATACTAAGAACATGAAAATTTCATTACTAAAATTTATTTCAGTGTTAACTTGACTGTGCTCATCTACTGAAGGCTTTCAACAAGAAGCAGAACAAGTAGAATAAGTAGAGTGATATTCAGTTACTATGTCAGAGAAATGAGGTGCAACTTTTGCTTTTAATTAAACCTCTAAAATATTGCAGTCAACAGAGTTCCACAGACTTAGTCAAAACTAATAACAGCTCCTGGAGTCTACTGTGTTCATGGAGGATCAGCTAATGAAATATTCTGTCTAACCTACAAGTGTTCCTACTGAAATTAATTGTGGTATTGGAAGAGCGTGGGTACGATTAATTTCAATGAATTAGCACTAAAAAAAAATGTTAAGTTTCCTAAATGTAAGCTTGCTGTCTGATTTGAAACACATCACTGATGTGGATCGAGAGTTCCACATTTGACCAACAAAAATATGGGAAAGGGAAATATTTGTGCCCGTCCAGAAGAGCAGATGGTAGCCCAACAGAATATCCAAAACTGTCTGTAACAACACATAATCATGTAACAACACATAATTATGCCTGAAATAGCCCAAATTAATTTCCTTGTCCTAGTGAAGGCAGGTTCATCTTCACTGAATGATTCATCTGACACAAAGATAACCTTCCTCCCTGCACTGATGGGGGTGGAACCAGGAGGAGTACCTCAGCCAAGATAAACAACTATGAAATACCTGAAGCTAAGCCAGATCATTCTTATTTTAATTGATTTAGCATCACTTAACGGTGATAGGAATATGTAAATGTTGCTGAGATAAAATGATACATTTAGCACTTTTTTTCCCCACTTAGGAACATGTTTTGAGCCAAAGTATGACTAAAATTGATAGTGCCCCTATATTAACAAAGGAAAGAGTTAGTAGGGTCTTGTACTAATGGTAGGAGAGAAATAGAAATATGATTCAGGTGAAAAAGTCTCTTGTCTTTAATGCACTGAGAAAAAGCAGTGTCACACATCTTTCATCATTCATACTGGGGCCAGTGATGCCTTTGCTGACTATTTTACTGGGAGAATGACCTAATCTCTTTTTTTTTGCACAAAATATAAGGATAGTTGGACATTCAAAGCTAAGTAACATATACCTAGCAAAATTTCAGTGGAAGTAGAAAGAAAGTTTTGTAACTTAAATCACAGATAGCTCTTGCAGGTCATCTGGCAAAACACCTGAACTAAGAAAAAAAAAGTAGGAAAGAGGCACCAAAAAAAAGAAGGAAAGAGAAAGAGAGTCCTGTTTTTAATCTCCATGCCTGTCATTTATTTCTTTCACACAAAAAGTATGGGACACAGGTGGCTGAATGTCAAAGATCATACCCTGTCTGCATGCTTCATAAGGCATGGGACATATATATGAAACAAGCTGGGTGAACAGAAAAATCAGGAGAAATGGGTGCATTTTTAGTGACCCAGGTCAAAGGTTGCACTGCTTTTGGTGTTTTACAAATGTTTGACAGATTAAATGCCCACCTCCCATGGTTAGCAAATCAGCCATGCAAGTAAGAGTATTCATAAGAAATAAAACTTCATTCAGTGTCCTCATTGTGAGGGATCAGGGTCAACTAGCCTTTGTGGCACGTGGATGCTCTCAGTCCACATGCACACTCCTGAAGTATGTTGGATTTTGGAAAACATATATTAAATTAATTTGGTAAATTAACGCCCTGGTAAAGGATTAAAAATGGATCCCAAAATGGATTAATTAAATGCTTAAAAAGTATTAGAAGTAGGCAGATGGGATGTTTAGATATCATTACCAAAGAAGGTAATAATTGTATCATTTCCTACGTAAATATTTTGCTCTTTGATAACATTCTTGAGAAAAGTTTATTTAGTATTATTTCTGCTTTGCATTGCAATGGAAATAAGAATAGCATGGAGACTGAAAGCCCATGAAGATTCAATATGTCATAGCCCAGAGATCTACAGCAATATTTTTCAGGTTACTTCTTAGGGTCTCATTGTATTCATCTTTGCTCCCGGTAGTCATCAGTTTGACACGTAAAGTGAAATGCTGTAATTGTTTGAAATAACATATTTTCACATAGTGGCAACACATGAAGTTCTTGATAGGCCCATGAGAGTGTTGTAAATGCATTTGAGGATCAATGAACTTTATATAAACTGTTTGTACAAGTGTTGATCCTTACGTACATTTGTACTGTGCCAAAGTATCATTTCAGAAGAGATTGTTTTTGTGATATTACAGTGACTCTGAGATTTTGGGTTTGTCTATGTCAGGTCTTCCCTTTGGCAATTTCTCAAGGTAGAAAGTATCTATTTTGCTTGGTGATTTTTTCTGCACAAATGGCTATTAGAATTATTTTGTCCAAGAATCTGCACTGTTTTGCATCTTCTAAATCTTTGGTTCTTTGAAAATAAGTTTTTCTTTTGCTCTCTGTCCCTGAAGATTTCCTTAGGTAACTGGCAATGGGATCAGGACTGGGCAGCATTATATGCTAGGACAGGAAAAGTGTGATTTGAGACTAGATTTGATTATGGCTATGGAATATTTTCATTCTCTTATTAAAGATTTTAGCTTATTTTCCTAAGGAAGCAAGGATTACCAAGTCATACTTACTCTCTTTATTTTTATTCTCTTGATCTGTCTCATTCCTTTCTTTCTTCCTTAAATCGAGCAAATTGTAACAGGTTTCAGTCAAATTGTACATAAGGGTGTGGGCTCTCAGACAAAGATGTTACTTAAAGTAATGCAGAGCTAAAGTGATGAAAAAGGATATTAGATGTGTTGATGACTGTTCTTGCAGCTAAGTCTCCCTGTTACTGAACACCAAAGAAGCTACATGGAAGAGCAAATTTTTCCATAAAGTTTCAATCAAAGCTGCAGTCAACCATAAGAAGCCAATCCATAGGAAATCAGCCTTCATGAGCTCTGGCGCACAAAGAAATTCTTTTGTTAGTAATGACTGAGGGTATTTTTCTTTGTTAGGCTTTGCAACAGAGGTGTTTTTATCAGGGCTTATTTAATTTGACTGAATTAAACTGAAAGATATATCAACCTGTTTTGCAACTTTCTCTGAATTACTTAATGCATTTCTGCACAATTTTGCTCCTAAGAAACATGTTTTTTGGATTCACATTTTGAGTACTGAAAATTCTGAAATCTTTCTTAGTAGAAGTTTCAACAATGGAGAAATCTGGATGTGTCCTCTCTATAATTTTAATATGTTCTCCATGTCAGATGAATCCCATGCTTATGTCTGTGCTACATGCAAAATTATAAATTAAATGTGTTTGACCTCAAAATACACTCCAGTTATTATTTCAAGATGATGTCACCTTTTGCAGCTGTCACTAATAACTTTTTCAAGAAGGATCTTCAGAAGAAGTAAAGGCTTGTGAAACACCAAGATTCCAAACCTGATAACATTAGGGAACTGGGTACTGAGAAAAGAAGAATAAGATTACTTTAGTAAGAACACTGGATAAGCTATAATTTTTGCTCTGTATCCTATTTATTGATTGAAATACATGGAAGTAATGTTATTTTTTTTTTTTTTTAGCTACAGATTTTATGACAGAGAAAATGCATATTCACACCATTCAGAACAGGGGATTGGGAACATCTTCCTGAATGATTGTTGCTGTGTTTGTGTATATGTTTGATGCATATGTGATTTGTGTATATATATGCCTTTTATGTGCATGAACTACATACAATTTCAAAATAATGAAACAGGTCCCAAAGAAACTGAAGGGTATCTACCTTACTGTAATGTCCTTTTTTAGTCATACATTGTGGCTTTGTTTGGAAAAGACTGTGTTCTGTTCCTTCCCCTGATTTTGTGTGTCCACGTGCAGAAGAGTTGAGATTTCTGTACTGGGCAGATGAATAGGTTATATTACATTTGAAAGTAAATTTTTTGGCAAAAGGAGTGCAAAACTGCAACATTTTCTCTTGTTGTTAGACATATTTGCTGCTTCATTTCAGGGACTGACATGGAATGACTGACTTGCTGACACTCTGGGCCTCAAGTCTAGGTATGAAAGAGCGTGACTTCACAGGTCCCTCTCCCTGTTCCCACAGTTTTTATGCCATGCATAGGCCACATACAGTCCCTCAGAAGGCAGCAGCCACACCCCACACCTACTCTCAGAGAGCTGTTCCTAACAACCTTTCTGCTTGGCTTAGCTAAGCATCCTCCTGCCTAAATGAATGGCAAAATCACCTTTAAATTTGACAGCAGAATAATACCTTTTAACAAGATGGAAATTCTGGGCAATCACATGCAACATCTCGTCTGACCAGCAGTTCCATGGCTTTGACTGTCGCAAAGCCCTGTTCTCCCTTCTGCTCGTGCTGCAGATGTAGTGAAAACATGCTACGTTTGCCTCTGGGCATGCTTCCTTGAGTCTTCTTTTTATAGAAAAGGGTAAGAGAAACTGTGATATGTACCTTGAACTCTCTCCAGTGTAATGTTGGGGTTCATGGGATGCAGTTACTGGGGCTATTTGAACTCAAAAGTTTGGAAGTGTTCTATTTCATGTTTTAGCTCAGTCTCTCTATTCCTCCCTCCTTCCAGGCTTGCTTTCCCCAAATAGGTGTTCTGTGACCAGGTCTACCTACTTTTCCCAGGCAGCAGGACCTCCTTGCCATCCTGGAGACAGAATACTAACCTGGATGGGCCATGGATCTAAGCTTATGAGATATTTTTATGTTCTTCTGCTAATAACTTGTGGAAACGTCTGTGGCTGGGTAAGTTAGACATGTATTCTATGTAACAGAATTTTAAGAAAACTTTGTGTAAAGGATTTGAAAGACACCTACAGGTTGAGGCAAATCTTCTGCTAGATGGTTGTTTCACCCCTCAACCAAAAGTAGCTTCCAAAAATTATATTAAAAATGAAAACCCTCCTACACTCAGTGTATTTCTCAATACATCTCTAGCTCCAAAATTCCTCTCTCTTGTTGCTCATTTTTATCTCTGAGTTGAAACATGTAACAAATTCTAATACACCAAGATTCAAAGCAATTTAAATCCAGAAAAAGATATGGAAGTAAATATAAATAGCATACTACAATAGACTATGTGATTCTTCAGGCGGCAAGAATGCTCAGTGATCCATAATGCAAAACAAAAAAGTTTTGTGCTAGGCAGAAAGAGAAATCCAAGGGGACAAGACCACAAGGCTATGGCCTCTCCTGGATACAGGATTGAAAAAGGGAATGAAAAAGAGGGCAATTGCAATTCAATGATATTCTCCAAATATAGAACAAGTGATACATCCTAAGATAAAGTACCTGTGTCAAAGGTTATGATACAATTCAGTGCACTCCCCTTTGGAACTATACATGTAAGACGAAAAAGTTTTTCAATTGTGTCCTTTTCTAAGGAGTCTTTCATTTTCAGAAGCAGTATATGTAGCTCATATGGAAGGAAATGTCAATATAAATACTTTTTTTTCTGGTATAAAAGCCAAAAAGAAAATTTTTCACATAAAACCCAAATAAAGCAATAGTGTTTACAGTTACTACTGAGTTTAAGAGGTTAATTTTTCTTCTGAGATTTTTGTGTGTATGTATACTTGTGTACGTGAACATATATGCATATACATATCTATTTTCGCATATCTGAAAGAAAGGAGGATATATTTTTGTATTAATATTTGAATGATAGTGAAACAAAGTTATCTCACTGTGGCTGGAGAATTGTGCATTTCAGTCAACTGATGATAAATCAGAAAATTTTCTTTCTCTTAAACACACATACACATACTTCTCAGGTTAAAACAAAAAAATAATATGTTTCAAAATTATTTAAGCTAAACATCTTGAATACAAAACTTTGCAAAAACTGGACCAAGATTCTGAGTTTAGAGCACAGTAAGAATATATCTAATTTTTAGGAACTATTAATTTTTCAGTGAAGTGGTGGAAGATGGGTGGAAGAAGAAAGCAAGGAATAGCATGTAATGTAGTCTGTATTGCTCATTACACTAAATACTGTGAAGATGCTAGATGTATATAAGAAAATACAGAATACTAAGTGTATTTTCTGGAGAACATAGAAGGAGAGGAATAAAGAGATCTATTGTATATAAAGTAAAAAAAGAAAGTTTTACACTGAACAATAATTTTAAAATTAGCCACTGCATTCTCAAGAATACCAAGGAAATGTAAATACTGCTAATATCATTGTCTACAATTCTTTATATTGGAAAATAAAATGGTCAAGTTACAAATTGACTGAAACTCACTTTACTGAAAGTTTCCTGAAGATTGACTGAAAGTCAGCAGGTCCAACCTTGTCCTAAGACCTGGACCTACTGAGACTAGGTTTTTTCTGGACCGTGTACAGTCAAGTTCTAAATATCTGCAGTGACAGATATCCCAAAATTTCCTCAGGCAACTTGTTTAAAAATCCTTTCTTTGAATTAAAAAATTCCTTACATTTAATTTGAATTTCTCTTGTTCCAGCCTGTGTTCATTTCTCCCTCTTCTGTTGCTATGAACTTCTGAGAAGAATCTGTCTCCATCTTCTCTCTGTACCCTCTTGCAGTAGTTCCCAGACAGAGAAGCCTCCATGTGCTTTTATTAAATTTTATGAGGCTCCTGTTAGCCGATTTCTGAAACCTGTTGAATTGTCTCTGAATAAGTCCCTGCACTTCAACGTCAGGTGTTTCTCTTGCAATTTGGTATCTGTGAACACTCTCTTAAAAATCAAAGAAATAATTTTGGTTTAGTCTAACAAACTAACGGCTCCATTATCTTTTTAATGACTTTATATTTCTGCTCTGCTCTAGGTAATCAGGGGCTGCAAATACAAACTCAGCACCGCTTTTCCATCGCAGATGTCAGTTGGTCGTAACAGTGGAAGGAGCAACAGTGTTACTTATTAATAAATCCATGAAAAAATAGTGGGTATTTATAATATATTAAAAAAAATCAATCTCAAGTGTGTAGAAGAGGAAGTTCTCACATGCTCAGGAACTCAAGCAGTAAAATGCAGGATGTGAAAAACTTAGATTCAGATCACTCCTTTGCATAAATTGTTACGATAAATGCTTGCCCTTAACTTAAACTAACATAAGAGGGCTCTTTAAATGTCTCCTGTTGACAATGTTCCACTGCATATACTCAATTAAATATTTACTGGAGAGAGGCAGTCCATGTGTTCCCATCTCCTGAGCAAGTGTCCTAGCTAGAGGACTGGAGAGCTAATCTTCATCTCAATCACATTTTGAGTGTTTTATCTGAAGTGGAACAATGTCAACAGGAAAGGTTGAAATAAGTGTCCTAAAATATCTTGTAGCCTCACAGTTCACAGCTTTGTTCAATTCAGAATGGGGATTGAAACAGCGTAAATAACCTTTCAGGTAAATTGCCTAATCATCAAGTATTTTCAAATGTCTCCCTCAATCTCTCTGCTTGGAGTAATTTTTTATAAATTGCTTAAATACAGATTGAGATAACATAGAATGACTCTCTTACCTGACAGTTGGGATATTTTCAAACTGAGAGATAGATTGTTATTCAAATCTCCTTGGGCAAAGGAAGAACTGAGCTTCTGAGCAAGATATTTCATAGTGCTCATTTTATTACAGTTAAGAAAAAAAATAAAGGTTTTAAAGCTCATTTATTTCAGAAAAATAAATTACCATGTGTAAACCATGTGCTCCCTGAAAAAAACAGGTTTTGTCATATATTTACTGTCAGAACATAAACCTGTCACATAAATGTTTTTCCACAGGTGTAAGTGCCTCATACCCAATTACTTCACATCATGAAGTTAGATTTACTCTGCCTCACGCAAGAAGGTAGAACTGTATTTCTTGACTAGAAATATTTTCAGTTTCAGTCTTAAACTGGCGCCTTAGAATTTTTTCTGGGTTGATGGTCTTGCAAATTGAATGATTACAGGAGATTATGACGGGGAAACAAACCTCCAAAAGAAACTTTGTGGCTGTTGTGTACTCTATCATTTTTGAAAAAGGCCTTGGAGTTTTCCATGCCTCTCGTGTTATTAGCAGTACCAGATTGGTGGTGTCTGTCTGCAAGCCAGACTATAAATCATCATCAATGTTAGGCACAATATTCACTATTAATGCCTTGTTTTCCCTACTGAATATCTTTCTGTGCTTATTTTCTCTTGATTCTTGTCATTATGCTGACCATCAATCAAAAGAACACGTTGGACATTCCTCTCTGTCTTGCCTCAGTGAACCCCTGATTTTCTTGACCATTAACCGCTCTCTGGAATGTACATTTACTGTCGGCATCTTTCAGGGCCCATGTTCACCTCCCCCAGCTACAGTCCCTTCCTGGCACCAGGTTGCAAAGCAATATTTCCCATATACTGAATGAAGAGCATGTCATAGGCTGTTTGACATGGTCTGGAAGCCCACAGAAAACCACTCATGCACAAACCACTTTTATTCCACAAGACTGTGGGAGCCCAGAGGGATAAGTAGCCTTTCCGCTAGAGTGAGCACACCTCATACACACGAAACCAATATTCCTGCCTTTACTGATTAATAGGTTTCATATTCATGCAGAAAAGGATTGTAGACTGATGTTTATTGAAAGCTGTACCTTGAGAGAATTTTTCTTGAAATGTGTGATTTAAAAAGCTTGAGTTCATGCACCAGTTGTTCTCTTTCTTTACAAAAATGCAGTGTTTACTGGAGTGAGGAACAGTCTGCATTCATTATTCAGGACCACAGAAGTTTTGAGTTTTTCTTGAGCTTCTGCAAAACCCTTCAAAGGGAAGGAAAAGGAAAATGGTTCAACATAAGTTCAGTTAGATGGCTGAATAATTCATAGTGATATTTCCTAGAAGGCTGCTAGTTCAAATACTTTCTTTTATAAAATAGATTTGTCAATAGGCCTCTTTTCCTTATTGGACTGCTTGATTTTGATTGGGCTGAAAGCTAATACATATTTTATCATATTGCTTTGAGAAGGAGAAAATGGATACATATACTATATCAGTCTGCAACTTTATCTTAGTCATGTTTCTTTAACACTAAAACAAATCAACTTTGCCAAACAAGAGGTTGTGTAATGTTGAAAAGATAAATTTTTCAGAGCTTTCTAGCTCACTCATGCTTCCTTGTCTGCATTCTATCAATACAGCCACAGTAGACAAAGATTTTTGCTGTGATACTAAATGTAGTCTGTTTTCGTATGTAGATTTTATTACAGTATTGCAATCTAATGAATTGACTTTCATATGTAATTGATTTGGCATGATGTAGTTAATAGCAATAAACCTTCCAGTACTAGAAAAGTCATGGCACTTGCTCAGAATGATGGTATTTGTTGCTATCTGATGAAGTGCAACTTAGCTAAAACATAGTTGAAATAAGTAAGAAAACCCCCAGAACCAAAAAACCCACATGAAATTAATTTGAATTAAGGACTGAAATAAATTTTTAGTCACATGCCAATAGTAGAGAGGGAAACTGGACTATGAACCAGATAATTTACCGGTCCTGCAGCTTATATATCTACCATCTGACAACCACACGTGGTACCTTCTAGATGCTTTGTTCCATTCTGGCAATGCAAAATAGCCATAAACCTGGCTTAGCTAACCTGTAAAGCTAAGTTGATGACTATGTTGCATTGGTAGAATTATAGGTAGCAGCTGTTATTTAGCTATGAGATTGATCTGTGCCTCCTAGGCCTTTATCTCTCACATTTTGTGATATAAGGAAAGAGTGGAAGTGTGTATGTAACTCTACTAAAGAAATCTTACCTACACTTGTGGCAGGAGCTAGGCACTTGAATTAGCCCATTTATGAAAGTCAATGTGTGGCCATGGTGGCTTGTAATTTAGAGCAGGACTTCTATTTTCCAAATTTAGATATCTAAGCATTGAAATCTGAGCTCATCTCTCTTCAGTGGAGAGAAATATGCAGAGGTTGCTCTTATACCTCCAAGTTTCTGTTTTAGTTTAAGTTGAACTCCCTTTCAGATTGCCTATTACATGGAGCTTATATAAATGTATTCAAACTTAAATTTCTAATTTTTAGCAACCTGAATTTTAGATTCACTCTCTTTGTGACATGTGTACTTACTGAATAGAAAAGACATTAAATGGCAGGCACTAAGGTGGATCAGCTGCAAATTGGTCCTCTTGCAAGGGGAAATGTTTTACACCACAAGATTTTTCTGTTTTCTATTTTCTTTGTTCCTTACTGTGGAGATTTAATCCATAGAAGGGCCAGTGGATTTCCTAGACCTTTCATCTCCAATTGTATCAGTCCTATTGAGAGCAAGAACTCAGTTCCCAACAGGCTATGAGAAATAACTGAAAATCAGGAACTTGTACACATATTGTTCTTCTGAGATAGATATACTTCTTTAGAGGGTTTATATTTTTTAAAAAATATTTTTTAATATTTTTAATATTATCATTTTCCTCCTTCATCACATTTATTCTTTAAATGGCGACTCATATTCCCCTGCTCTAAAATCAGTTTTCAGTGATAGTACAATAAAAAATATCTCTCATGTCTTTGAAAAAGTTATATAATATTAGAACATAAAAGAATGACCTAAATTCTCTTTATACACATAAAGCTTTGCCATCATTAGTAAAGAAGGTTTATTTCTACAGATTATATTTGCTTTTAAATCCTGTTTAATTGGAGAAAGTTGACTGCTATTAAAGATCTTGGGGATTTTTGAGCCTAGGAAAGACCATATGAATAAAATTTCCAGGAACTTCTAGGCAAACTTATTCTATATAAACCAGGAGCATGTTCTTTCTTATACCACAGATTTTTCAACCTATTTGCATGTAGACAGAAAATTAAACTAGCCTAATTAGGTAGCATTGACTTTTGGGGTCTTTTTCCATTGGTTATGAAAACCTTATGTACTCATTTTAAAAAACCTCCATGTTTCTTTAGGTTTCTGTACATAAGGTCTTGCTAAAGAGAAATAAACAAGGGGAGGGGATTGTGCTGCTCTGTTCTGCACTGGTGTGGTCTCACCTTGAGTCCTGTGTGCAGTTTTGGGTGCCACAATGTAAGAAAGATATTAAACTGTTGGAGAACATCAAAAGGAGGGTAACACAGATGGTGAAGGGCCTTGAGGGGAAGCTGTGTGAGGAGTGGCTGAGGTCACTTGGTCTGTTCAGCCTGGAGGAGATCACAGGGAGACATTGCCATCTACAACTTCCTCTCAAGGGGAAGAGGAGGTACAAGCCCTGATCTCTTCTCTCTGCTGACCAGTGACAGGACACAAGGGAATGGCCTGAGGCTGTGTCAGGGAACATTTAAGTTCAATATTAGAAACATTGTTCAATATTATAATATAAGTTAACATTAAGTTAATAATATAAGTTAATAATTATATAAGTTCAATTTTAGGAAAAGGTTCTTCACCCAGAGGGTGGTTGGACACTGGCACAGGCTCCTCAGGGAAGTGGTCACAGCACCAGCCTGACAGACTTCAAGAAGCATTTGGACAATACTCTTGGGCACAAGGTGTGATGCTTGGGAGTGGTTCTGTGTAGGGCCAGGAGTTGGACTGAATGATCTTTGTCAGTCCCTTCCAGCTCAACACAGTTTGTGACTGTGATTCTGTCTCCTGTCTAAGAGCTGTTTAGTAGATCTGCACTATGAAAGGTATCCACTTGGAGAACAATCTCTGGATTCCATACCAGAAAGAGCAGATCAGTTTGCATCCACACTGCTCAGTGATGGGCCCCTATAGTACAGACTGGTAGTGTTTTTCAGACTGATAATGTTTTCCTGCACTGGTCTTTGCTTGGGGCCACATAGCAGGACCCAGAGATTTAGCAACAATTCTTTTGTTTTGTTTTGTTTTTGTTTTCTTGTTTAAAATATCTGAAATAATGCCAGGGTTCATCAGAATAATGTTCTCTAATGAAGCAGAGCATGCGTTGCCTGTTTTAGATAATGATATGAGGGTACCCAGGGGTGCTGGAGTGTGAAAGACCTGCTAAGGTCTTAGTGATGTGGGTGACTGACTGAGCAGAGATGCAAAACTCCCTTCCACTTCCTGGATGCAGTATGTGGAGAAATCTTTTCCCAAAACAAGAAATAAACCCTAGGTTTCTTTCTAGAGAAAATGAATTCATTTATTCTGAGACTAGGAATTAAATTGTCTGTGTAATGGGGATGATTTGGGGATTAATATCTGAACCACAGTAAAGGGGAAGAGTAAGTTATTTGCCTTTGTGGGAACAGCTGTTGCCCAGTCTTCACTCCAGGGAGGTAAATAAAGTTTCAGTCCTGAAAGTTACAGGTCAAAAAGGAGCTCTGAGTAGAAAGAGACCTTTGTTATTCCTCAGTGTTAATTTCTCTGCTCATGCTACTGATATTGGGCTTTGCCTACTTGGTATTTTCACTGCATTCCTCCTTAAAACTTTTTACTTTTCTGTTCTGTTCTGCTTCTCACCCTGAAAACACAGATTCCAGTTTGTGAACTTGTTAAAAGCAAATTTTTATGCTAAATATTCTCATATTCTGAATTCGAAGCTGAGAAAAATATATCTGTACATCCTTCCTGTGGCACCAAAGATACACATGCCCAAAATCACTTATTTTGGTCCCATCAAATACCTTTGATAAAGGTATGATGTTGTTTATTACACAGACTGAATGGACACTTTGTATATTTCCTATGATTGTTTGGTCAACTTGTACACCAAAACCACTCAGTTTTTCCATATATCAGCATGGCTTCATGGGTATTCCTGTATAGAGTAACAACTGAGTCTCCACCCAAGGAAGACTGAAATTTTGCCCAGGGCTAGAGGAAAAAGTGGACGCTTTGTGATGTAGTTTTTTTCTTGTACACAATAACTTATTGGCTTATTTTAATTCTATTAAAAAAATAAAATCATAGTTGTCAGAAAAACAAGCTTAAATTTTTGTCCAAGATGACCATCATATTTCAAATGTTGTATCTCAGGGGGAAAGAGATTGCTATTTTGTTTTTCTTACCCTAATCAATGAGGCAGAATAATCCCAAGAAAGCAATTGCACAAAACATCTCATGAGCCAGATAACCAAACACAGTTAATTATTCTGTAATTCATGAAAGATTGAGTGAGTAATTGTTACTGCAGGCTCCAGGAGGGTGGCACAGGCTGGCTCCCATCCAGAGCGAAGTCCCTGGTCCTCATAATTCCACCGGATCTGGGGCACCCAGCCCCCAGGGTCCGGTGGGCGGTGTGAGTCTCCCAACCACAGAAATTCTAGCAGGAAACGTGGTGAGGCGAAGGAAGGAACTGGAATCCATCTCTGTTCTGGCAGGGAGGTTTATTTGGGGTATGGGGGAGAGGGTTACCGGGAAAGGAAAGGGGAGGGAAGCGGGAATGGGGTAGGAGCTGCCAGTGCAGAGATGCAAGACCTCTCTCTGATACGGACATGGGCTTATAAGGGGAAGAGAAGGGGAGGGATTTTTCTCCCCTGGAACCAGTCCCAGGAGATGGAGGAGGAGAATTGACAGTGGGAACACACCAATAGGTTTTCAGGTACAGCAGAGTGCATATTTTAAAATGAACCAATAGCATACAAGGCAGGGGAACAAAGGAAGCCACATGGAGATGTGAAAATTGCATTACTACAAGTAATATGGCAGAAGGTGGTGCCAAGTTATGGAAATATGAACAGATGCCCCCCTCTCCATGGAAGCTGAGGACCTTTCTAATAAATAAGTCACTTAATGTATCTCCTGTTAACTCCCTTCTTATTTCTACTGATACAGGTTGCAAACCAACATCTGGTAACAGCCAGCCAACCATCAGACAAACCTGTATTAATAGATCTAAGCTGTTGCTCATGAATGACAAGAAATAATTTTTAGGAGGTCTACTGGAAGGTTTTTTTATACTAACATTGGAGCTCTAAATATCCAAAATTGTGAATATTTATGTGCTTTTAAAATATTAAAAAAGAATACTGACATGAGGCAATAAAAAGTCCATAGAAATGAACAATTTATGACAAAAAAAGGGGCATTATTTTTGAAGATGTAATCTCCTAATTACACTTTAAACGTTGGATGAGATGTATATTGTTTGAGTACTCTCCATTTGCCAGTGTGCTCTTGGCAGACCTTTTAGTAGTTTCAGCAGGAAAGAAATTAAATGAGATGGAAAACGTTAAAAATAATACTCAAAATACTATTTAGGCATCTGATCCTCTTATGAGCTTCACATTGAGCTATTAAAATGCATTCACCAACTGCATAACAAAGCAGTTACCTAACAGGCTGTACCAAGAAAAGGGGATTTTAATGTGCTCAAATAGCTAAAGAACATAGGTGTTGATTTGATTTCTGTATGGTTCTTGCGCAAACAGCGTTGAGGAATTTGGCTTTCTAGAGATCATCTGCTGAACTTGCCATGTGTTCAATGAAGCTCATTCTCCACTTCATTACAACTGCAGCAGTCTTTTAAGGATTTGAATGAGTTTAACCTACTGATTTATTTTCCCCAGCTGTACATGTCTGCATTGTTAACCGTGTAAGAGACTGTAACCAGTTCTTCAGAGCTTAAGAAGACAACACCACTTCCTAGTCTCAGCAAGGCAGACAGTTACCACAACCTATTAAAGGATGTCCCCATTCCATGGGTCTTATCACTTCTCATCTCTCACCCAAGTAGCCCAGAAAGGAGTCTCATTACCTGATTTATTTGCCCCCACCAGAATCCTGGAGAGCACTCTGTTGGTCAAAAGCCTTTTATGACAAAAATGAAAACATATCTTATGTGCAAATCCAAGAGGTTATTACTGGTATAGTTGAAATTTTAAAGTCTAATCACAGAATTATTATTATTAGTCCAGATCTAGTAATTAAAGAAAATTAAAGAGAAAAAAACAAGACTCAAATATTAATATACTTTCTATTATTATTATTATTATTATTATTACTATTGCTATCACTATAAATATGGGTGGGGTAGACTGAATTGGAAGCATCCTGATTCTTCCACGAGGAGGACTACGATGTTGGTATTTTCATCTTTTTTTACCCCAGGATCCACTTTTTATATGTCTGCTAACATTCCTTTACAGTTTTCTCTATTGTCACTTCCTTGTAAGTTCATGGTGAAACAAATTTTACCCTATATGGTGCATTTTACATAACCAGGTGCTTTTTCATTGTTCTCTGTTACTACTACAGTGTTTTTTTGTTTTGAGCTCCAGACCTGCATTTTATTAAGTGATCACTGGTGGTTTGTTTAGAGCTATAGGGTCCCCAGCATCAGTCTGTACCGTGGCTCCAATCATCCCATGCCTGCACTCTTTTGTCCTCACTTCCCAAAGCATCTGCTTTCATACCAGGCCTACACGTCTTCATATATATTCTTGTTAGAGTAAAAAAAAAAATCTCCTACACAGAAAAATTACTGTTTACTATTATCTGTAGAAAGCTTTGGTTACACTATATCATACGTGAAAACTCCAAATTAAGAGCAGCTAGCTCACTATTAGGTAAATTACAGTTACAGCTAAACCAAGTGGAAACACAGTTCCAGGTGAGATTAGTAAGGTTCAGAGAAAGGAAAGCTAACAAGTTTCAGTCCTGAGGCCTTGCAAAATCACTAAAAAACCAGTAGCCTTTTACAAGTAATAGCAACATACTTTTTCCTAGGTTGCAGGATGTTGGTGCCACATCTGCATTCAGGTGTCTTGAGGAAGTAAATAACATTAGACTGCTACCTCCAGCAAGCTGTTTATTTCTTTAGGTGCTGAAGCTTGCTTCAATTTAATGTGGTAATTAAGTTTTTAAGCTAAGCAGAATGAATACAGGCCTTTATGCTCCCCCAGTGCCAATGTGATGACGACAGGAAATGAACAGCAAGGGATAAAAAGGAGACAAAATCTAAAAGGATTTTGCAAACAAATACCAGATTCTTTTCAAGACAGAGCTGTGACTTGGCTCTCTTTAATTTTGAGATCCTTGATTTCTCAGCTACTGGCTGCTACTCACACTCCTGATTCAGTTCCTAGAAGAGCAGGACCATAGGAAGATGGAATGAAAATAAAACAGTGGGGAAAACTAAAAAGTATTTGCCTGGAGAAATCTGGAGAAGTATTGGTAATTTGTAAAAATAACATTAATTTGATAATTCAGTGATCATCAGTCTCACAGTGCCCTGGTGAATGAGCTAGGCAAGTTTTATGACATCTATTTTTCATAGGTGCAGATAAATGAAAGGCTAGATATTTAGATGGTAATGGGTAATTAAGTAAAGTCATGTGTCTGTGCTGGACAAGGACCTAAGTCATGTGTAATGCCCTGCCCAGCCAGCATGCAAGAAAGTCAGCTCAGGGTATGGTTGAGTGGCATTTGGATCTATCTACAAAATCCTTCAGAGACTTAGACCGGTGCTTAACTTGTGAGGCTGAGGTTAGGTTATGTGACAAAACTCATCTACACACTCATAAAGGAGCTCAGAGAGACCATGGAAGGAGGGGATCCCAAATAATACTCTGCCAGCCTACTCCCAGGAGCCATCAGTCTCTCACAAATCAAGCTGAGTAAAAGAAACAAAAACGTTCACATTCTTATAAAAAAGCCTACTAATAAAAAAGCCTAAAAATGAGCATTCCTGTTTTATGAACACTCCTCAAATATTTATTCCTATGTTGATAAATGCAGTACTGTAAACAAAAGTAAAAACAAAGCAAATCAATTTTGGAATAGCAAAAACCCCCAACAAAAAAATGTTTCAAACAAAAATAATTTTTTACTACAGAACTACGACTATATTTTATATTATCTGATTCAAGTCAAAAAAGGGGTTTATCCCACTGTATTAAGCACTGTTGTGGGCTCCACAATTTTTCAGAAGGATGTGAAGGTGTCCAGAGGAGGACAACAAAACCGGTGATATGGCTGGAAGGAATGTCCCACAAGGAGCCTCTAAGGACCATGGTTTTTCTACTTTGAAGAAAAGGAAGTTAAGGGGTGACTTCATTCTCTCTTCTGGAGAACAGTAAGTGGAGAGGGAGGTGCTGTTCTCCAGTATCCATTGATAGGATGTGTGTAAGTTTTCAAAACTGCATCAGGGAAGGTTCAAATTTGACATTGGGAAGCTTTTTTTTTTGTTGTTTTTTCTTACTGAGAGGTTAGCCAAGCCCTGGAACGGGCTTCATAGAGAGGTGATTGATTCCCCATGCCTGCCAGAGTTTAAGAGACTTTTGGACAGTGACTTTAGTAACCTGATTTAACTGTTGGTCACCCCTGGATTGTTTAAGCAGTTGGACTGGGTGATAATTTAGGGTCCCTTCCAAGTGAATTATTCTATTCTATTCTATTCTATTCTATTCTATTCTATTCTATTCTATTCTATTCTATTCTATTCTATTCTATTCTATTCTATTCCTAATGCAGACATTCAGGAAAACATTTTAAGTTTGACCTTGATTTACACAAAAGTGTTGGAAGAACATAAGAGGAAAGAGATACAGCCTTAAAAAGGGCAAAATCTGATTTACTAGGAAGTTCCTTGATACTTGAGAAGAGGCCAACTGTCCCATCTTAAAAGTAGGAATAATTTTTATTTTCCCTTCTATGTAGGCTTTTCCTTATATCACTAAAGATAGTGAAGGGTCTTACAGTGACTTCAGGGGGTTAAGGGTCAACCAGATTGCATCTTGGAATTTCAAATCACTTTTTCAACAGCAGAAATTGCACTTTGAAGTTAGATGATAATTGTCTGAAATTAGATGGCAAATGTTTGGGATATTTTTTACTTTTTTTTTTTTTAATAAGCTGTATTATTTATTCTTCCTTTATTTCAGCTTTCTTTTCTCACTGCTGTATCTTTCTTGTCAATGCAATGTAGGTCTGAGCAGAGCTGTGCTCTTTTATATCAGTTTCTCTGGAGGTAGCCATTATTTGGGGGTAATTCTATTTATTGTAATAGATATTTTTTGACCAAAAACCAGTTTCTCCTCCTTCCAATAATTTCATTTTGGACTCTTCCATATGCAGCTCGTGACAAATGCTGTCAATAGCAGTAAGATTCCATTGCTTTTAGCAATTTTTCTATCAATTTATAATTGTGCATGTTTTACAAAGTGCTCTAGCAAGTGAACAAGAATTTAGAGGCCAACAGAGAAAAAAAAAAAGTCTGAAAAAGACAGTGAATAATTAATAGTTTTGATCATGTGTAAATTGTTTCTCATGTTGCCCAGAAGTCTGAAATCACAGTTACACTTATCAGAGTGAACAAAGGAAGAACAGGAGAAGGGATCTCAAGGCCTGGTAACATTCCAAGTTTACTTGTAAAAATCACTATGGGAAGTACTGTGAAAAGCTCACTGTGAATTTATAATTTTCTAATGAAAAGGGATTCAGTTTATACAATCTCTAAAACAAAGTAGATAATAGGTATTCTTAATTTGCTCTGACCTGGTATCCACATGAACCTGTTAGAGTAGGTTGTTGTGAAACTCAGATTTCACCTAATGTGTGTTCCTGACATAAATCCCACTAATACTCAGGAATCAATAAATGAAATTGGGAAAACCTGAATTTCTCTAAAAAGATGCATAACTTAATTGTCTGAATGTACATTAATAAAATGTTTGTATAATCTTCATAAATTCAGGAGATAAATACAACTACTACTAGCATGTAAGTAGCATCAGTTTCATAACTTTCAGTCTTAGTGATAGTTAACAAAGATCCTCATCAGCTGAGATGGGATTGGATCTTTCTGCCCATCTGAACCCTGCGATCCAAAGGGGCCCAACCCTTTATTTCATAGTCAGACAATATTTATTTCCTCATCTTCCCTTCACATACATATGGCAGAAGAATGTGAGAAAATTAAGAATGCATGTTATAAATTACAACATAATTCAGAACTTTCTGAGGCTGTAGTTAAATTTATCTCTGGCAAAATGGAAGGTGTCTGGCTTTCTCGACAAATGTCTAGAGCACATCCTTCCGTAGTTTTAGGAATAGAGCAAGACTTATTTTGACACAACAAAAATTTTGTTGATGGCTTGGCTTCCAGTAATTAAAACCCCCCAGACTTCAGTAATTATGTCTTACTTGAAAAACAATGCTTTAAATGATGGAAAGCAATGTTTTCTAAAATAGAACAAGTTTCCTGACATCAAAACCTTTGAGAATAAGTTCTAGAGGATTCAGAAAATACTTCTAATCCTCTCATCCATAACACATCTTGCCACACACTTAAATATTTCAACACTCTTACCCTTTTCTGCCAGCAGATAGGAAACATGTAATATTTGTATCTGTCAATTTTATATTTAACTTTCCCTTGCAAATAAAATGCTTATATCATTTTATGTAAATTTTAAGGTTTTAATATGAGTAATCAGAGTTAAGGAGAAAACTGACCTCTAAAAGGATGAGTAATTGCCATTTAATGGAACAGAGGATTGTAGCATTGCTCTTTCCCCATAAAAACGTATGTTGAACCAAACCCACAAACTTGTTGAATATGAAGAACATTTTTGATCAAGAATTTATATGCCTGGGTTCAGTGGGAACATCTGAAGATTTCTGAAAGACATATTTGTTTCTTTGGAATAGAGTAGAGATATTAAATAAAAGACAAATACTTGCAATTGAAGTGATGTTGAGATTCATCTTCTAATTTTGAGGAGGAAAGGTAGGATTCAACAACCTTCTGTTGTATAAGATGTTTAATCTTGAACTGCATTCCCTGTCAAAAACCTGTTTCACTGCCTCCCAACCATTTCATGTGGCTCAGTTATTAATAGTAGAAGTCTGGATTTTTTATTTATCTATTTATTTTTCACTTGAAGGGAAGGATTACCTGCAAGGGCTTTTAAGAATATCAGCTGTATAAATCCTGTAGTGATTGCATATTCATTGCAGCTGAAGAAGGATTGTTAGAAGTTTGATCAACCGTTTACGTCATAGAGATGTTAAAATTCCAACAAATCTCAGAGAAACAAGGTTGTAGGAAAAACCTCCTTGAGACCTGAAGTCTATAGTCTAAACTAAACTTTCAGTATAAAAGTCAGCCATAAGAAATGATAAAATGATAGTCCTTTAAAAATACAAAATAAAACTAAAAAAACCCCAGACAACCAAAACCAACAAAATGGTATGATTATGGTCATATATATGGTTGTATGGTCACTATGGTATGGCTACCCATACAAGACCAAAAAAACAAAATACAAAAAACAAACAAACAAAATAAAACCACCCCCCCCCCCAAACAAACAAACAAAAAAACCAAACTCCCAAACCAAGACCAAAGTCAAAAAACACCAAACAAAAGAAATCCCAAATCAGATTTTTGTTGAATTCTTTGGCTTCTTTTTAGTAAAATGCACAGTCCTGAAACTTTCTTCTGACTTTCTACAGTAATACAGTAATGCTTTGCACTTGCCTTCTTTTCTCATATACAGGTATAAAATGCTTTACAAAGATGGTTTCCCTCTACAAGGAATGCACTGAGGTTAACTATGCCACGTTTCAGTCTTTTTGCATAATGAGCTGAAAACCGGTGTGTAACAGTTTCCCACATGTGTTATTTGTGTTTCCAGTCTGTTGGATGATTGTTTGTAGGAAAGATTGCTTAGTGCTGTTCCATTCCATGTCCCCAGGCCCTGTCAGAAATGGAAAGGCTATTTCTCAGTGGAGTTCTGGGGTTAAATATTTGAATACAGGAGAAATAAAATAAAGTGAAAATAGCCAGGCACAGGAAAAAAGCATGGTGTTTGCGAAAAAAAAATTGACATTTTGCTGTTCTTTTTCAGTCCTTTTCCTGGAACCATCTTCATCTTTCAAATAATTTCATTATTTATGACTTAAGATGAACTCTTATACATGAAGCAGAAGGAAAAAAATCTGTCTGCCCAAAGTTATTATTACAATTTCTTGGCTTCTTCTTAAAATTAATAATATTGCTAATCAATACTAGCAGATATATATGTCTGAAAATACTACAGTGCGACCAAGACTATTTAAGTTTTTTCATAAAGCATGTAATATCAGTGTATTCTTATGGCAGATTTTCAGAGAAATTTTAGGAAAAATAGTCAAGTAATTTAAATTTTATTGTGATAGATCCTCAAGGCTAAGAATGCTCCCCTCCTCCCTTTTTTTCCCGTAGGAATTTGAAATGAAAATAAAAGTGTACTTTTAGCACTTGCTAAGTATAAAACCTCTTATTAAACTGCTACTCAGTTTGATAATCTGTGATGAAGATGTGATGAAGTAAAAACCTTTACACTTTCAGAAGTACTCTAAATTATAAAAAGGGTATTTTTTAGTATAACCTCATAGAAACAGCTTTTCTTGAATAGTTTCCTTTTTTCTTCATCAAGATGGAATTATTTTAATTTTAAACAATGTAGCAATAGTTTTTATGGCTGTACAGAGCTTGATTATTAATTAAGCCCAATTGTCTGAAGGAATATTTTCAGAGATAAATCCAGCCATGCAGCTTTGAAAACAAATATTTTGATCTTTTGTTTATTATGTTTGGTTTTCATTTTTTTCCTACAACAAAAAAGTAGGTTTTTTCCATTATCTGTGAAAATATATCTTCCCTCCAATCTTTCCAAAGAGAAATAATGCTCTAACTGTTCTGCCCCCACCCCCACTCTTTTTTCTGCATCATATTAGTTTTTCTCACAGCTCAATTTTTACATGATGCCAGTGGTTCAGCATGTATTCCCAAGATGGAGGTGATTACATTGTTTACATGCTGCCATCTTTGATGGCGTTTATCTCAGGAGTAACCTTTTTGGAGATAATTGAACTTTTGCTGTTATCACCAAGGATGCCTGAAGCATCTTTAAACACAGCATGGCATTCTTCTGTTAAGGACCTGCTCTTAGAGTGCAGCATCGCAGTACTGGAGGCTCTGGTTCTGTGTCAACATACACACACCTGTCTGCCTTTGGTATGCAGCCCTTTCTGTGATACTCAACTACCAGGCTGAAAAGAGTTGTGGCAACCCCTTGCAATTGCATAGATAGCAGCACTGAACAATTTAATCACAATTTTTAAAACACTTCTAATAATCACAAAACAATATGGCATTAAACTGGTTGTGCCATTTTAATGCTGAAGCGTGGCCAAATGCAGTCACATTTTATATATATTTAAACACTGAAATATATACATATATTTAGATTCATATATACATCTATATAAACACACACACAAAAAGATTTCTCTAGTTTAGGAAACACACATAATTGCCAACTGATTCCACTCTAAAGCCTAGAAAATAACCAGTCTATTCCTTTAACTACAAATTAAAAGAGGGTTTTTTTTTCCTTCTCATCAATAATTTATCCAGTGCTGTATTGCTTCACCCTTAAGTACATCATGCATACAGGGATTGACTATTTTGGGTACAGACACCTGTGCTGTAACTGTCCATATGCAGATAAATGACAAGAAAAGAATGTACCATCATTTACAACTCCTTTTTTTTTTTTTTTTTTTTTTCTGTAGTATTAAGCTCACTCCCAACATTACATTTATGGACTCTGCAGCTTTGTTGTTTTGGCACACTTTGGGATTAAAAGGCAAGACTCTGGAGCTCCATTCTGTCAAACTTCTACTGCAGAAGTCCATCAACTGTGCTGCTGGCAGCTACCTGGTAAAAGCCATGAACTGTTCCGTGATGTAGAAATCTCACAGAGAGAAAGGAGCAGGTTAAATGGGTTATTCACAGCAGAATTGAAAACATTTAACATGTTAAATATTCCATGGCAGTTTTAATAGTTGCAAATGCTGGTGCTCATTTCTATACTTGAAAAGAAAATTTAAGGATCAAATTCCAGAGAAACTTAAGAAAAATAATAACATAAATTTTACCAAAGAATGGATTCATAATTGTTGAAAATTTGTAGAATATTCCTTGTTTTACCCAAATCTTTACTGACTCATAATTTCAGTTTTCAGGGAAGTACTGCTTGCGTCTCCCCTTCCAGATGCAGTTTTGTCCCAATACATTTAACAAAAACTGAATGCAATAAACTATTTGTTAGACTTTTTTATGTTTGAAACAACTGCCTTCCCTTCTTGTCCTCTCCCCCACAAATTAGATGGAACTCTCAAAAACTGAAGCCAGAAAAGATACTAATTTGCTCAGACATAACCATTACAAGCTTTAAACATAGCTTATAAATTGCATATAATTTGAAAGCTTTACTGCGATGATATGCACCTGCAAATTGTTAACTAACACCCACAGACACATTTTATGGCTCATGCTCTGGTCTTTTAACAAATCACACTGCAGGCAGCTGGAAGAGTCTAAGAATGGTGAATGCTTGAAATTTGTTCTAAGTGGTGCTGACACTACACTGACTGAAAGATGCAACAGCTCTCCTTCTCCCTAAAAACTTTCTTTCTTTTTTTTTTTTTTTCAAGGAATAGTGCCTCCTATCCAATCCAAGAGAAAAACAAAAACAGATAAAGCAATATCTTTGGGACTGCAAATCATAGCCAAAAATACAGCTGCAAAGTTAGAAAACAGCCCCAGAAGGACTGATGATTATCATTACCTGGCATTCTTCCAGACTGAATGGCCTCCTCTTCTCTGAGAAAAAGCTAAAATGTGTTCTGCTGTTGTTCCTTTTTGGATAACTCCAGTATATCTGCATGATGAGAATACTGAAGCTGTGGGTTTTTTGGGTAGGTAGCCACAATCTTCTGCTATAATAATAATAAGATTGAGCCACATAAGAATTTTCCATTTGTTTACATGATAAGACTAAACAAAAAATCATTCTGAGTTCTACTGGCAAAAAACTTTAAAAAAAATAATCACTCCTTTGTACATAAACTCTGAATGCTTTGAGGTAATAATCATCTATTAGTGTGTTTCCATAGAAGTATGGATTCCCAGATTTTTTTATAGCATATCTAAAATGTAGTAAATACATGCATACATAGTAGATGTGCTGTTTTTTATTAAACTGCATAAAACCAATAGCAGATCTGAATGCAAAACTCCAATAGATTTTGTTTTTCATTTCTGTTAAGCACACATTTTGAATTAATTTGGATATAGCCATTCCATATGTACACGTGCAAACAGAAAATATCATAAAAAAGTCTTACTGAACTTAGCAAAACTAATGCACCTTGTATTCAAACAATGAAATATAAGTACCTTTTTTTCTTCAGAAATTTAGGACTTAAAAGTGTTTTTCAGAAACCTCTAAATAGATATTTAGAATTTGAAAGATAAATATATCATTTTTAATTGCATGTGATAGTTTTAAAGATGCTACAAAATGTTGTAATTATTTCAAGCAAATACATTTTTCTACATGAGAAATATTTTTTTTTCTCATAAAAAGATGAGTCAGGAAAATGACATACTGAATAGGTGACAACCACTTGAAAATCCAAGAAGAGAGTTTCTATGTGCATCCTACAGAACCATCTGAGACAGAGCAGAGAAATAAGAGGGAAGCAAGACAGGGAAAATGACACCCGTTTGACCTGAGTAAAATTTGTAATATTTCTGCATTTTAAGGTATATTCTGGGATGAGGGTCTGAGTGTGTCTAACACATGGAAAACTTTGGCTTTCCTAACGTTATGCACTCACATCACTGAGAACCTCTTGTGCCAGTAGTACTTCCAGATGAGAATAAAGTAGAAACCTTCTGTGATTTTTGTTTGCTTTGTTTCTTGGGGCTTTTTTTCGCAACAACTCCAGCACTGGCAGTAGCAGGAGGTTTATTTTAGTTCCAAGTGCTTTAAATACTCTTTCAGTTTGTTATGTGGTACAGCACAGTTTTGTAGCTTAAACACACTTGGCGAATCCTTGCCTATCTGTTCAAATTACTCCCCACCCACTACATATGAAGCTAAACAACACCAAGCAAATATTTCCAACTGTCTTCATACTGGGCCAGAGGTCATCCCAATCGGAAACCAGGGGATTCAGATGGTATTTCCTTTATGCCAGCTAATTGCAACCATATGCTTTTTGTGAGAGAAAGGGAGGTATGTAAGGATCAGACCCATTAGCCAAGTTAATTGCTTCTTCCACAGCTGATTCCTCTGTGTAGCTTTTGTCCTGCAGTTTAGCATAGTCTGTGCTGCCTGGTTTTAATTATTTTGCTGCTGCTTCTGCCCTGTTATTTTGTTTATTGCCAGCAGTGATTTGTAAGCTGCAGTACGGGGATTCAGCTTTTTATGTCTGAACGCAAGAATAGTTTTCTTCTACCAAATCTTGCCAGGCAATTCTTGGCTTTTTCCTGCTGTTTCCTTTGTTAGGATGGATGATTTGGAGCATAAACAGCAGAGAATCCAGGATGATGATGGAAAAGACATAACATGTATGCATCCAATTGGGATGATGAAGAAGAATTTCACAATTCATCACTAGCATTCCCCTTGGCCCACTCTAGTGATCCAGATGATAACTTTGGTGTAGCTGATGTGGACATCAAGGAAATATGGCATTCCAGAAAACAAAAATTATGTTTGTGAAACCCACACTGAGGATCAGCTTCAGAGTGTTCTGAATTTGCCCATTTTGTTCCTGCCTTTTCTGAAGACACTTCCCAGCTTTAGAGAGGTAAGGTCTTCCTATTTTCCAAACCATGAACCCCAGGGAGGACCCACAAGTTCAAGGTGAGCAGGGTTTGCTCTTCACCAGTAGCGTCATGCACATGAAGTAATATCCACATTCTTTATCTTGCCTTTTGCCACCTGCACTCAGCATGTTGTCACGCAGTCATTAACTTAGAAAACTAACATGAGCCAAACAAAAACCTCTAGAATAAATGAGTTGCCATAAGAAAACAATTAAAAAGTCACCTGTTGTGAAAAAAACATATTTAATCTAACATGGGTAAAGAGACCACCCAGGATTAGCCTAAACTTGTGTTTTTCTTTCCCCCTCCTCTCCACAAGCTTGTTACTTGCAATACAGGTGCATCTATATGAATGACTTGTTGTGAAGGGTTGGGATGATGATCTCCTCTCAACAGATTTGACTGTCTGGATATCACATAAGATGATAAACAGTGATTAGTTAACAAAAACATTTTTTAACAAACTGAAAAGCAAGAGCAGGAGCAGATAGCAATGTCTTTGTATTTTAAAATATTTATTTTAAAACTAACCCATACACATTAAAATGTGAAATATGATTTTTAAAAACAATGAAAACAACGTGCACAAAATTATCCTTATCCAGGTGAGTAAAACCAGCATAATCTTGTGATAGACACTTCAGAAATTATCTTAATCAAAGAAAATAATTCCAGCACAATTTTGTGATAGAGATTTCAGTAACAAGCCCCTGAAAACTCAAGTTGATGGCAAAGTTTAGTGTGAGGAATATAAACATTTTAGTAATGATTAGTTTTTTGAAAGCTAACATGGTTGTAGTAGTGCCAAATGAAATTAATTCTGTTGAAATTTAACCCTCAAATAAACAAGGACGTATTATACATTGGAAGTCTCCAAAGATACACTAGCATAAAATTACAAGTTTGTTTCTTTTTTTTCTCCAAAATTCATGCACTTTGTATGCATTCACACATGGATGGTCTTCCACGTGGAAATAAAAATTGCTTTGGTGATCCAGTGCATCATTTTTTGAATATAAAGTGCTGTCCAAATCTTTTCTCTTGTCCAGAACTTTTGTTGACAGTTCATTATAAAGACTGTCCTGTTGCCCTTAAATGCTGGGGAATTTGTTTGTTTGAGGTAGTCACTAAAATCAAGTTTATCTCTTCACTTTTCCTTTCTGAGTTACAGCTTCCTATATTATACAAAACCAAATATTTTCTAGACAGATCTGCTACCACTACATGTTAGTGGGTTTGATTCTGGCTTTCCACCAGAAACACCTGCTTTTAGATGATTCTTCCTTTTCTTGGTTCAACACTTAAAGTAAATTCTTAACTAAGATAATTTTTATGGAGAAGAAAAAAAAAACCAAAACAATGAACACACCTTCATTGATTTCTAAGAATAACATTGGGTAAACTACTTGTTCTTCCAAGTCTGATTAACTTTCCTCTCCTTACACCACTCAAACCACCAATTTTTAAATAAGCACAGTAATTTGAAAACTATGATCTTTGCTATAAAATATTCCTATATCTTTGTGGTTGGCGATGAGGATCAATCACTGGGAAAAATGCTAATGTTTTAGGCTGAGATGGCAGTTAATAGTGAATATGTCAGAGAACTAACTTACTAAATTTAGTTGCCTAAATTAGAGCTAAATTAATTTGAGCTTTGTGATTTTAATATTTTCAACATGTCTGTGATTCCCCTTGGGAACGAAAAAGAATTTCCTAAATTTTCATGAAGAATGGTGCATACTTGAAATGATAGGAAAAAGCTTTCTTTCCTGTGCTGATGTAACGTGGAGGGAAAATATGTTTTCTTCATACACAGCTGGGACAAGAGCCACTCAGTACTATAGTGGGAGTCTGAGGCCAGTACAAGAGGGAAAGAACCTGAGACAAAAGACCAAAATGGTGAATGGAGGAAATGTCAGGTTGTCTTTTCAAGAAGTGGGACCCAGGGAGAAAAACTGCACATCCAAAAGCAATAAAACGAAATGAAATGATGACTCGAAGGGAGACTGCACCTCTCCAAGCATATTGGTCCAAGAACCAGTGAAGTCAGGATTAGCTGGAAAATGGAGATGGAAAGGCAGTTTGGGTGAGTCATCTGAGTTCAGAAGCACAGAACATTAAAAAACAATGGGAAGTGGGTGGAGGCTTCCCACATGGAAGATGGGTGTAGCTCTCATGAAAGAAAATGGAGACTGTCTGCCACTGGGAAGTTCAGTAGAGGTGAAGAGAGACCAGAGTGGGAGGTCTGAGCTGGTTTCAATAAGGCAGTGCAGAGGGAAAAACACAGTGGGGACCATCCAACTTTGTAGAAGTCTGTGGAGGATCCTGAGTATCCCATCAAACACAGTATTTCCTCAGTATCTGGTAGACCAAGACCGAAATTCCTTCATATGTAGAAATTTCAAACTTATTCCAAGCCACTGTCAAAGAATGTGGTTGAACTGCAGGAAACTTCTGGGTTTAAGAAGAAATACCATTCCAGACTCCAGTTACCTCAAAAAGTACTCACTGAAAATATTTACTAATCCTAGAAAACATGTATCTTTGAGGGGAATTTTAAAGTGCGTAAAAAAAGTTAAGGTGAACGAAAGACAAACTATCAGCAGCAGAGAAACTAATAATTTTGCTATAGGTTACGAAGTAAATAAACCTCAGTCAGAACCAGAAACTGGACTTAGTACTTCAGTCATAGAATATCCTCTTGAAACACAGGATTTCCCTTAACTGCTTGAAACAAATATCAGGACAGTTGTGATGTTAAAAGATAAAAAAAAAACTTTCTTTCATTGAGAGTAATTTATACAGGTGAACAGTTTGGAACACGTAAGTTACAAATTCTTCACTAGGAAATAAATGTAAATATTTGTGTTTGTTTGTTATCTACATAAAAAGAGAATTCTTAGAGATTCTTTTGCCACCTCACTTTTGAGAAGTGGGTTTCTGCATCCAACATCTCCATCAGAGGCTGCAATTTTCAATGGTCTTTGAGTCTGACAATTTGATGTGACAAAATTTTTACCATAGAATCAGATGGTGGTAAGACTGCATTTACATTTTCTGTAAATAATGACACAGATGGCAAAATGCTCCAATCTGACAACTGAAGATCCAGCATAAGATATTTCCATGACTATTATTTCTTCCCTTAAAAGCCTTTCCTATTGCTCAATGGTTTCAATTTATTGGATATGTTCTATTTTAATTGAAATGGGCTGAGGAGAGACTTGCCTTACCATAGGCAAGGCTCACTATCATTTCTGGATAGATATGAACCAAATGCAGAACTTCATGTCCAAATACTTCCAATATCAGAGAGAAAGGATCACCTGTGAAAACTATGTTCTAACCTACCATTGTGGCCTTGATCCTGGGTCAAATACAAAATTAGAATGGGCCTTTTATAGCTCCAATTTGGACGCAACTAAATTCTGTTTTTATCAGATTGTGCTCCAAGAAGGAGGAAATTGTATGTGAGTTTGCCACTGCTATGTATGAAGACAGTCTTGCAACCTAACCTTAATTTTGCCTCACAGCCAAGCTCTAAACCATACCCCAAATTAATGTAGGTTTGAGTCTGACTTCCTTATTTTACCTGGATCCACTGCTTATAAAAATGTGTTTCTGAATAGTTATTTTTGGTTTTGGAATACATCAGATTATATGTAATTACTAACACTTTTTTTTGCAAGAAAAATTGCAAAAAAAAAAATCCCCAAAACTGTGTGTTGGAATGTTATGTGATGCATATGTTAGTGATCCTTCTCACTCATCTCCAAGGTACCCAATTTGAACACTGACTAAAAGAACAAAAGCAAACAAAGAAGATTCCACTCCCTCCCCCCCAAAAAAGGGTAATAATTTAATTTTCCCCCAACTTTGCTGGGAGAGCTCCAGAAACCAGAAGCAAATGAGGGAGAAGCAGCAACAGAGACCACCAGTTAACAGCAGCTGCAATGTGAAACCACTCACAAGAAGAAAAAGGGCTGTTCCTCCCCAGTAAAAATTTGTGCAAACATGAAAGCAACCAACAAAGACTCCCACCAAAGTAAAGATTCGATCCAAAAGTAGTGAATAACTAAAGAGAAGATGGAGAAAAATCCAACTTTGTGACAGCAATGACCAAGATGTTTTATTTAACTTTCCTGAAATTTTGAAGAGGAGTAGAAAAATCAATGTCTTTCAATTGCACAGAAACACTGTACTGATGAACTACTAGTGTTATTCTCCACTGAAAATACTGCCCATAACCTAGAAGGAAACTTGTGTTTATCAGAGGGTTATTTTTGTCATGATGATAGAATAAAATGAATAATGACAATCCAGTCTAATAAGAAGCATTTATTCAGTAATGTCCCACTATCTGAAGGAAAATTAATGCCTAAACCCCACAATGTTCTTAAAATTATATATGGGCAGCTTATATGTAAGCATTGTTAAGAATAGACTAGAAAGGAATCTAGTGCAACTGGTGGAAACCAAGGTTAGCTACAGGAAAGCCAGGAGGTGGGTTTTCTATCTTTTTACTTTTAAGGCCGTACAAATAGTTGGCAGATTTGAGGAACATTTTAAACAGTACCTGCATTACAACTGTCAAAACCTGAATTTGAACAAAATGAATGTGAAACTATTAAGAAAAAAAAAAAAAAGAAAAAAAGCGAAAAAGAAAAGCTTAGGGCTTCCTTGAATTCTGCTAATTTTTTCCAATTAGTGTAAATGTTGCATTCTCTCATGAAAAATTCATAAACAAAAAGGCACACTGACCAAAAATATTGTTATGATTAAGTTTTCTCTGAAAACAGTGCTTTGGAAGGTGTTAAAATACTTCATGGTTGCTTCTGCTTGCAAAATTGTTATTAGATGTGATTTTTATTTTTGGAGGGTGGTGCATCTCATTATTAAAATTCTCAGGCCTACATTCCTTTTAAAATTCAGGAACAATTATTTTCTCTGGGAAGTTTATACCACAGCGCTTGTCACGCATTCTATGCCTCCTTTTGAATTTGGCTTCTGGTGTTGCTACGTTTATTTCCATTCTTTGATGCCTTCCCGCTATTCAAGTGCGCTCTGAATAGCTTGTCCACATGTGCCACTCTGCAGTTTGTTCACAATAAAAATGTTACTCTTCCCATTCATCCAAGAACTGTTTTACTCTTCCCTGCCATCCTTTTCGTACTTGTCTAAAGGATCTGTCTGTTGTCGTTTGAGCCACCCTCGTGTATCTGTGCTGATAAGAAATAAGGGAGAGAACAAGTTCAAGTACTGGATTGTGATATTTGTTTGTAGTTTATATTTTGACACTGCTCAGGACCTCTCCAGCTCCTCCAGAGGGGCTTAAATCAGTACAGGGCAGGAGGCAACCCTTAGCAGCCCAGCTACAGCCATTTGTCTGGTGTGTCCCCCCTTGCTCAAGGGTGGGCGGTGCTGCTCCTGCAGACTGATATGAGTGCTCAGCCTGCTCCACAGAGATGCTCACTCATTATGACTAAGTTTACATGTACCTCAAGACCCTCTTCTCCTACTATGTGCATGTTTTTCTTCTCCTGCATGTCTTCTTTTTATCATCAGGGAAGTAATTATAACTATAATAAACCGAAAATGAGTGAGAAAGGATTACAAAGAGTTCTTTCTCTTTGCTGTTTTCCTTTATTCTTTTCATCTATTTAATCTAATTCCTGTTGTCCTCCAGGCATCTCTGAAATTAGAGGTGTAATTAATGATGAAAATCCTTCCAGTTGTTACATGCATGTGGTCATGCATACACACTACAGTTTTCTTTAAAGGAAGAACTCTGATTTATGTTATGTGTATACACACACACAAATTTGACCAGCTTTCCTACAGCATGTTTTTTTTAAAGGCTTATAATATTTAACAGCAATTCAAATGCATATAGCAGAACATACCATACAACAATCCTAGGAATGTGACACAAAATAGCTGGATAAAGTGGCAATCAGAAGAGGAAATGAGTTTTTTCCAAGCAGGTGAAGTGTTACAACCAATGTAGCTCAAGGGCAGATTACTCACCCACATTGTTTCCTTCAGGACTGTTTTGAGTTTTGGTTTCCTAAAAGGGGGTTTCCGTATGGAAATTCAGTGAAGAATAAAGAAAAACTAGCCAAAAAGTTTATGAAAAAATGTGATTTGAATGAATAAAAAATATATACTCTCTTAATTGGAGGTCAGTTATGTGAAGACATTTTTCTGAGATTAAAAAAATAAATTGAGCATAGTGTATTCCACATGTTTTTACGAGCATGACCGCATCAAAATTATCTACTATGCACAAATATCTTCATAGAAAGAAGAATCACTTTGATGAAAGATTTGTACTGCTTATGTGTGTGCTCATTACTAGAACGATACTCTATCTGTTGACAAAGTTCTGTCCATTTTTCCTGTGTGTATCTAACATGCCCAACAAAACTCCATGGGATTCTGCACCTGGATAAAACGTTACTTACCCAGATAAGCTGATATAAAAATAATTTCTTATCCCCTCATCCATTAAAATAAGGCGCACACACCAGCTGAGACAGGTTGATGAGTGTTTAGCTACAGGGAACCCTAATTTCCTGGGATGTGTCTACTGCAAGAAATGTCTCAAGTTATTTTTCAAGCCATAGGACCAACAGCCTGATGGCTAGGCAGGGGGTTTTGGAGCAGCAGGGATGGGCCTTAGAGGTCTCGGTGGCTTTAGGAGCCTTGTGACCCACTGCATGGGGCAGCCATCGCCCTCTTTTGACCTGGAGACCCTGACATCTGTGGCCTTGGTAGTCTGTCACAGTAGGCTTTATGAGGCAGATTTATGCTTAAATAGTGTGCTGATGAGTACTTTATAGTTCCACTTCTCTAATTGGCAGGATTTCTTTCTCATAGTTGGTTAAAATCCAAAACAGTAAAAAATTCAAAGCAATTGACATAAACCAACCAAACCTCTTTAGAGTATGCTGCCTAATGGATGTCCTGAATATAATATCTGTGTATTCAGACATTTAATAAAAATTTCAGCATTAACCTCTGGAAGATGCTGCTGCTGCACCTACTACAAGGACCAGCTGTCAGCTCTCTGCATTTGGAATGACAATTATTTCAGAAAATGCAATGTGGGCAGGAATATACATTTCCTGTTTCTCCAAGGAGACAAAACCAAATCTAGTGACATCATTCTGATCCTCAGACAGGCACATAAATCAAGTTTTTTCCTTGATTTCGATGTTAATTGCATTGTTTTGTGCGTGACTTTAAGAGTACACACAATGAAAATTACAGTGTGTAGGGCTTTTGTAACTCCTAGTCTTGAGGCCTCAGATTTTAACAAATATATGATTGATTGTCTCATCTAATACACTGGGAATTAATTCCCTCAAAATTCCAGAGGTACAATATGGTGATTTGCTTAGTGAAGATATACATATAGAATAGAAAAGAAAAATAACCCCTGAAAAAGTGTACCAAACTAAATCAAGCCTTCAACTCCTTCTAGCCAACCAGTAGTCTCCAGGGAAATTCCAATAATTTGGTCCCTATTGTTTAATCATTTATTGTTGTTAAAACAGAATTTATACCTCTTTTATGATGAAGTGTATGCTTTGCCCATGAAGTTTTCAAAAACACAGGTCTGGATCTGTGTCTAACATAAATTTCCATTTTTCCTTTAGAGGTAGGATAATTCTTCTGGGTAGGATATCCTAGAGAAGCACTGAAGACAGTTGGGTATTGAACTTACTTAGAAGTCAGAGTGCAAATACTTTGAGAAGGAGATGGAAAATTCCTCTGCTCCTTGAATTTGCACCAAAAGGACATTGGATCTGCTGAGTCCAGAGGGAAAGAGACACAGAACAAGACCACTGACTAAGGGGAATCAGAAGCGGATCAGTTGATATTCGTTAAAAATTTGCAATTTGCCCTTAAAAGTAGAACAAAAGATGTCTTTGCTGGAGCAGTTAAAGAAGAGACAAACATTTCTTTACATTTTCTGATAAAATAAAGGCTTTGTACCCTAATAATATCTAGCAGCTTTTCACTGCTGAAATCAGTCTGGCTCATGGGTTTGTTGCTTGTTTTGTTAGGTTTTTTTTTAATGATTCCCATAACATTATGATAGTGCACTCATATGCTGAAAATTGTAATATGGAATAATAATCTAAAAAAGTCTTTTGTTACTGAAAGCTTCTGTAAATATGTGAAGGGGAAGGGGAAAAGCCATGCAGATCTTTGACTTAAAATATATGACTGGAACTGACTTACTGTTCAATGAAAACCTATGGTAGGATTGTTTAACATTTTTCTTGAGCTCACAAAAAATATGTTGGAAGTAGGTAACTGTTTATCTATTAGTCCTGTGAAATTCAGGTTGGTGCATTCTAAAATCCTGAACAGCTGAAAAGGGATAATTTGTGAAACTTTAAGGGGATCATCAATGCAAGCTCTTAATTTAAATCTTATCTAACATCTGTCTGCCCAAAATGACAATTTTAATTCTTTACAGATCCATTTATTATGCTTTGTCACTGTTGTTTGGCCAAGGCTTGTTGGTTACTTCAAGGATTTATTTAGTGTCACTGCTGGCAGTGCCTAAACTCATGAGTATTAGTATGAGGTAGAAAATCTACATGTAGCTTTGCACATTTCTTTTCATTATTTTTTTCTGGTCATGAGTGAAGTTCAGTTTTTAATATGCATAAATGTCCACAAAGCTTGCTGAAAAACAGTATTTCAAAATAATTAATTCTGGTGCAAAATCACAGCAGATTTTCTTTTGGATTCAAGGATATTTGCACAGTGATACATTCTACTCTGGATGTGACCTTTAAGAGTTGTAATTTGATTCTGCACTATTTCAACTTCTATTTTAGAAAACACACGCGCTAATTTGGAAGCAATTTACTTCCCTTTCCCTTCATCCCTCATTGAAGTCAAAATCTGAATGTACTATCAATGCCAGGATAGTAGAGTATAAACTCCTCTTATGAAATATTCTATAGGAATAAAATCCACAAAATTGTCTGTGGCAGCTGAGTGGGAAGGAGTTACCCACGCTCTTACCTGTTACACCACACTGACCTAAGCATTTAGCTGTAAATGTGTAGAATAAAGTGACTGTTTCCATGGGTTGATATGTTAAGATGGGTTTAAGAACATCAACTTTATCTCTCTTTAGCAAAAATGAGTCCCTGAATGGATTTTACCAATTTGTTATCTGGCAGAAAAAATGTCGAAAGTTAATGGTTAAACTGAAATTTGTTCCTTGACAAACAGATTTAGGTAAATACCATGTGAATATTAACTGTTTTTAAAAGTCCTGCTTTAACCATTTGAGGTTTTGACCATTCAAATTAGCCAGCAGTGTTACAGTGAACACTCAGCATCTCTGGGATCCAGTCCTCCATCTTCACACAAGAGGGCTGAGTCCGAAATACTGACTGCAGAAGTATTTAATAAAGGATAGCAATTACAATACAGTTGGAAAAAAATATTAAAAAAGACAAGTTTTGGTGAAGGTATTTTATCTTTCAAATAATTTCTCTTTTGCAACCAGCTTTATTTGGTAAAGTGATCATATATGCTAAAAACCAGTTTTGTTTGTTCTATAAAACTAAAACCATATCTTTCATGAAGTCTCTGGAAAAGAGAACAGGACATTGAGTGCTCAATATCTGCAGTGCTAATCTTTTCCTTCTCCTATGTGGCAGTCCAAATAAATGATTTTAACACTGACATGGAATAAAATAGAGTTCAATATGCAATTTTTTTTTAAGAAAAGGTCTGTAAATGGCAATGACTCATCTGTTATTCTCTGCTAGTTTCAGAAAGGCTTATTAGAATTTACCTGTACCAGAGGTTTTAAAGTTTCAGTGAATCTATTTGGTCATAACTCGATGGGTCAGTTATTTGATTAATTCCAGCCTTCCAATACCTTTTGTTCTCATTTTTCTTTCTGGCAGTGTAATTATTAGTTACATTATAGATGAACATGAGTGGTTATGTCAACATATTTCAGGTTGTAATGAGGAAAATATATAGGGGTATAATAAAGATAATGTGACTTCAGCTAGACTTTGTGAGCATGTCTCTTGATTTATGCTGTTTTTAAAACCACAGTGATAACATTCTTGGAAGCAAACATAGTGAGGTCTTGTTATGCTCAATGTCACTCTGAAGACATATTCCAGTTGGCCAGAGCCTGTGGCTGCAGCTGTCTCTACTTCATTACACCACTTCTAGCACCTGCACCTTTAGGAAATAACTAAGATTTTCAGCTGACATCTTCTAGGCATTTATTTATGCTGCCACTGAAAATGATTCAATCTGTGTGCTAGAGGGGAGTGTTCTTTCATCCAGGGCAGCAACTGATGAGAAGAAAATGTGCCCTAATAATGAAGAGCACTAATTTGTATCACCCCACACAGGAGAAAAATTGAGGTTAAACTAACATTAATCTAATAAGCAAAGATAGTTAATTTCTGATATTTATATGACCATTTCAGTTTATTCTTAGTTTTCTATTTGTGGAGATTGTTAGAAGTCTTCAACATCATGTGCTATTATATATCACACTGCTGTTTCTATTTAAACATAAGATAATATATTAGAGATAGTGGCACTGTCATAATTAAAGTTCTGCTTTCTTTTATTTTCTGAATTCTTGAACTTTTCTGACTTCTCATAAATATAGCATTATGAAAGACTCCTCACTCCTTTCAAAAATATATTCCCAGCTTTAAGAACATGAATAGACCTACTGCTATCTATATCATGCTTAAAATCAACCAAAGCACAAGAGGTATTTGAGAGGGGGGTGCCTGGAGATTAAAGTGCTCTACTGACTTTGTAGATTGGGTGAAATGATATACAGCAGTAAATTAAGCTCTATTATTTTTAATATTTCATAAATATTGGAGTAACTTTAGCAAGCATTCTAATTCGTGTTAGTTCTTCGCACTTTAATAAAATACATGGTCATAAAAAAATCACATAGGCAGAATTGCTCTGCTCTGGACTACTACAGCACAGGGTAATTTGCCCTCAATGAATTTATTCTTCTCAAGGATGCCCCTAGCTATAGGTGTTTTACAATCAATCTATTACCTGGAAAAATATTATGAGGTTATTCTAATGAAGAACAAGGTGTAACCTCTGACCTATTAGAAGAGATTATTTTGTCACACTGTCTTCAGCTGTAGAGTGTTAATGTCCATATTTTGACAAGTTTAATTCTTTCTTAGATTCAAGAATTTTTCCCACCAAACTTCATCTGCTGGATTTTATGTAAAAAATAATCATTATCATAAATGTGACAGACCTTTCACATGTGGACTTAGGAGAAGATGTAGGTAAAAGCTTAAGATGCAAAAAAAAATAGAAGAAAAATGACAAATGACTGTGGCAGATCTATCTCCTAAGTGGGGATACAGCAGCTCAAAATTTGCCTCATTCACAAGTTATTAGTGATAAGACTGAGCAAGAACTGTCTGTTCTTAGTGCAGAAGAATGCTGAGAGGAGCTTGAGCAAAGTGTCCAACCCACCATGAGCACATGCAAGACAGATTCCTCCTGAGGCTGGGAGCAGCAAGGTTGTGTAGGCACTGATACAGAAGAGAGTCAGAGGTGCTGAGCAGAACAAACAACAAAATGACAATGAACACCTTTTTCAGCACAAAGCTGAAACTCATTTTGCAAAACAAATTTTACTGAGTAAGCTTGACAACACACCATCTAAAAGATGCATCTGACTGACATCTTATGCTATAAAAAGCTGATACCACTTTTGTGCAACAAGGACTTGAAGTGTATCTCCCTAAGGTGTGTGAAGATCCATCCTTCCAATTTACCCCCTGAGGCTAGGTGAAAGAGATTTACCTACAGTCACTGATATGGGTGAGGAGTATTAATCTCTACTTAATAATTGTTTTCCCAGTTTTAGTATAGTTGCTTTCACATAATTGCTTCAGTATTGTGTCAAAAAATAATGCACTATACTTGGAGTTATAGCTATCCGTACTGCGTAGTAAATGTTTCTGATTAGGCTGATTTTATTTCCTAGTCATCATCATTATTGCAATAAATTTAAATTAATAGTTCATTTTATTTAAATAAGTTGGTTTACCATCCTTGATTCTGAAGGACAAAGTTGTATAAAGGTTTAATTACACCTGTATAATCCTCTAGACATAAACCATTAGCAAAATCTGAGGCCAGGATTGGATACAGACACACCCAGGCTCCTCTCTGAGAAGGAGTTTAGAAAGCAAGGGTTTCTTTCTGCACCTTGTGAATCAATGGCAGGGCTTCTCTAATAGTCTTTGCCTGAAGCTCCCTCTCTGCTCATGACTGACAGCCTAGACGATTTTAAAATTGTATAAATTGAAAATAGCACGTCATGCATTTCATGGTTAAAATAAATCCACTGAACCACTAAAAAAAAAAAAAAGGAAAAAAAATTCTTTGATAGAAACCTTGAGGAAAATTACGTAAGTTATACATAGTGGTAATTGCAAACATTAAATTCTTTTGGAACTGGAATTTTTAAATTCATGACTTAACAATACATTTCAGTTACTTTAGGGAAAAAACCACGTGGCTATGTTGATCCCCTTTTGGCATTAGCCCTTCTTGAAACCAAGATTCTCCTAGAAAACCTTCAGGAATCCTTTCCAATCAATATTTCCAGGATTCCAGGAGGGTAATGTTTATAAATAGCTGCATAAATTATCAAAATATAAGAGAATTCTATGTTCAAAATGAAGACAAATTTAATAAATGTGTACAAATGTCTCTTCCAAATCTTGGAGTCTATTCCAGATTCCCCATAGATACTAACAAAATATTTACCAGTCATATAGACATTCCCAAAAGGAAATTTATCCTTGAAAATAGTTATATCCATTATGTTATCTTTGTGATAATACAGATTTCCTGTGTAGTTACCTTTAGTATCTCCAATATTGCATTGCAAAGCCATAGGTAATCTTTTGCCGTTTCATAAACAATTATAAGCTATTGTTATTGTGCAGTGTTTTTTGGCAATATGTTTCCTGAAAGGCAAGCAGGTGTGTGATATTTGTCACTGCTACAGGAACTGGGCTGTATGAAAATGGAAGTATCATATAGCACTCAGCCAGAAAACATGTGATGTGTTGATTACTGGCTTCTGTGAGTTTCAGCAAAATGGAGGTTTGAAATATTTTTCTAAAAAGCACACAAACAAGGAGGAAGGAGATGCCCGTATTTCTTATACTACTTTTATTTGTTGCTGAAAATACCAAAACTGAAGGAACGTTTTTACCAAGCACAGTTACAGGAAGAAAACAGTAGGAAGATTGTCGCGGTGGCAATGGCACATCTGAGTGCCCCAACCCCATGGGAGGGAGATGGGGATGGCTCATGGGCATGGTATGCTCCCAGGACCCCCAGCTCTCCAGGCCATTTGGAATACACCAAGTTTGACAGCTACTCCTCTCCTCCTCCCCTGATTACAAATATGGATTAAGTTCTAGAATATTCTCCTTTGTTCCTGTTAAAGCAAATATTTGGTTGGTGTTCTTTATATGGTGTTGTTATTCCTTTGGTTATAAGCGTTGTCGTTCAAAAATCCCCCTTTTCCCATTAGCTCCCCTAGCCTCCTCCTTCCCTTTCCCCTCCCACTATAATTGCTGCTACATGAGGGTGCTCGGGGCCATTTTGTTGCTGCCTCCAAGCCCCCTCCAACTCCCCTCACCTTTCTTCAATAAACCCTTCTTGGAGCACCAACAAAGTGGACTGCGTCTCTCGCTTTCTTCTCTGACCCACTGACAGCATTTGAGCTCCCTCGGAGCCCCAACCGCCCACTCCTGCAGTCTCTCCCTTCCACGAACTCCTGGGTGGTGGGGCACCCACGGACAAAACCTCCACAGAAGATCTGCATAACAGCATGTCATGTGAAATGTGAAAATGATGCAGCAATTGGTGTAGCAATCTAGATTAAAGGATTGTTTTTACAAGGGAAGACTATGGATTTCAATAAGTAACAGACTGAATCTTTATTGCTGAAACTTGCAGAATCCTATGAATTTTCATATAGTCCTATATTGAAAGTTTAAATTCTGTGTTAACACCCAGTCTTCTAAATGGTTTCTTTTTAAATAACAAAATCTTTAAAATTCCTTTGACTAATGACCCTATTATCCACTCTACTTTAACCTTCTGCTTTTGTTTCATTAATTTCAAAGTGAGTGATTATCTTTTTTAAGGATGCAATTTATTTCTTTTACCTCTGTTACCCTTAAAATAGTCATATCATGTTGCATGAAATTTCTCAAAGCCAGTGTCTAACCTGGTAAAGAATTTCATCCTAATATCTAACTTAATCCTACCCTCTTTCAGGTTAAAGCCATTCCCTCTGTCCTATCATAGCATAGCCTTGCACAATGTCCCTCTCCAGCTTCCTTTTAGACCCCTTTAGCTGTTGAAAGGCTGCAAAAAGGTCTTGTCAGAGCTAAACCACCCCAGGTCCCTCAGTGTGTCCTCACATGGAAGAGGTGCTCCAGCCTTCTAATCATCTTTGTGGGTCTTCTGTGGACCTGCTTGAGCAGGTCTATGTCTTTTTTTATGCTGTGGGCCCACAAACGGGTATGGGACATTCCAAATCCAGTTTCACAAGAGCAGAGTTGAGGTGCAAACCTCTGAACTTAATTAGGAATCCAAGTTTAGATGTATTACATTGTGGTAGATGTCTCACATTGTGGTAGATGTCTCTCTCTCTCCAGGCATTATAATGAGAGTCTTCAAAAATTAATCCACCCTGTAGCTATAAAGTTATCTTTCTTAGTTATGTTCTCTCATTTCCTTTACAGTAGTAGAGGGTGAATAATCTTTACCTGAGTAAGATGAACAAAAGTAGAACTGAAGAACTGTAGATATTCCCTCAAAGACAATACATCTTTAAAAGTTTAAAAGTGGTTGATAATGTAATGTAGATCACATGTATATTCTTTAAACAGCTTTTTTGTCCTCCTCCTAAGCCCTAGTTTAATGAGAAAAGGCCCAAACATTTTAGTAAACTTACTTTGACATTAGTTTTTTAATTATTGTTTGGAAGTAAATTTTTTTGTAATCTTTTCAAGGCAATAACAGGAAGGAAGGGAAACATCAAGTAATCACTGCAGATTATGATTACTTCTTGAAATGTGGAAGTGCTTTATCAAATATTTGGACATTTAACTGTGTAGAGGTTAGAGAATAACAGAAAGTACAGTCGTGCTGCTAAGGATCTACAGGTTATAAGAAATCACAAGCTGGAAATGATCAATAGAATTAGTTTACTGTAGAGATTATATGCACAAAAAACAAACATAAAAATGAAACACAAATATTGTATGCATTAAGTGACATATGAAGGAGTTAAATTCTGTTTGGCCTTGGTTAGGCCTCAGATGCAACATTATGACCAATTTTGGGCTTCTTGTTTCAAGAAGGGTACAAACCAATTGGATTGGGTCAAAAAGAAAATAACAAGAATGGTTACAGTTCTAGAAAACATAACTTCTGAAGAAAAATTGAAGGAATTAGGCTTGTTTAGTCTACAGCTGAGGAGATTGATGACAGCAGAATATAGAAAGGTAAAAATAGGAAATGGGAATAAGCAGTTTTCCATGACGAGCATAAATAATAGCAACGTAAACCAGAATTCTGTGAACTTAAGTCTAACCATTATTAAAAGATTTCTAGCAGCAAAGCTATTTAAGGTCTGTAATAGCCTGTGAAAGGAGAGCCTTAATCAATACCTCCTTTTGTGGAAGTAGCTAAAAAAACCACTTTGTGGAATAATTCAGGTACACTCTAATCTTCGGGTCAGGAAATGGATTGCATAACTTCTTGTGGCTCCCCTCCAGCTCCATAAAAACATTGTTTATGTTTTTATGGTTAGTCATTCTGCATTCTTTTTATAAGCTATGATGTGGAACATATTGTCAACAAGGTATGTAGGATTGTGTGAGGAAAGCTCATCTGCACACCCAGAAAGGAGCACATACAAACAATGGCAGCTGGGGGAGCTGATGCCAATCCTGGCAGCCAGCAGACCATCAGAGGTCCATCTCCACACACCTGGAGGCCTAAAGGCCTACAGTCACGTGGGAACAAATTGACTGCTCAAGGAAGTGATACAATGGCTGGGTACCTCCCAGAGCTGTCCCACGAGAGCCTCAGCCCCAGTGACCTGGTGGGAAACCCCTCAGGATGAGTCAGTTAGAGCACCTTCTGGGCTGAGGAGATTGCTGCTTGGGGGATAGGACATATTATTGCAGGCAGGAGAAGAGTATTTTCTTGGACTTTCTATGGGATGTTTAAGGGATGAACCAAAGATGGGAAAATGGATAGTGTGAGATTATTTGGGGAGGAATAAATGTGGGGTAAGGAGCCAAGAGATGCCAGTCTTATCTAAATGGCTACTGGTAGGTATGTTTGTCTGGTCATTCCCTGTGCTTCATCAGTGTATTCTGTCCTACTTTGTTATTAAATCTGTTTTTAGATCTCTTGCTTGGTGAGGGCTCTGTATTTGGTATGAGCACATGTGTGTATAAGGGGATTTGGGTGCAGAAATTAGTCAGACCATGATTTGGATGGTCCATGTGCATGGGTGTAGGAACTGGAAAGACTGGACTTAATGAAACCAAATGACAAACAAACTTCTAGTGAATGTCAGCATGAACACATTTTTGTGGGGAGGGCACACCTGCATGCTGGCTGGGTGAGGCTGCCAGTACACTGTGTTACAGCAAAACCAGATCCTGATGAATGAGGAAGTCCTAAACTGAATGATGGCCTGTAGAACATCTAGCATTTCCCATCTTCCACCTCCTCCCCATGAACCCACTTGGATAGGCCACCACTACAGAAAATTAGTTTCAGGGCCTAATGCCCAGCAGTAAAACAACAAATATCACAAATTTACACAGCAAAATAGCACTGGGTTTTAAAGTTATTTACCCATTCAAAATCCATGTAAAGTTCCTAGAATGACTCCTATTTTTTAATCCCAAACACTGCAGATGCTCCAGACCTTTATATTGACACTTAGGGCTATACTAGGTGACCTAGAGTGAACATGGAGATGGAAACTGACATCTCCCTTTTTCACAGATTCTTACCTTTCTATACACTCTGTGACAGCAACATCTTCAGCAGACTAGGATAATACCAAGGTGCCACCTTGAATGTCATAGTAATTGCTATTTATAAAGTGTAAAATGAAAGCAGGAAATGCAATGAAACAGCCCAGCATTACAGCTCAGCACATAACCACATCTCTATTCAAGTCTTACTAGGCCTGTTACAAAGCCTGATGAAGTAAGCAACCAACTCCTGTAAGAAAAAGTAAGCAAGAAGAAGAAAACATAGCTATAGTAGTGAGTTCACTGATCATTTAATATCTATTTCTCTGTTAGACAAAACAAGATCCATACTCAATTAAAATGTAACATTGCTTTTATGTCTGTCAAAACATCTATACTGTCACAGAAAATCTTTGGCATGGCAGTCAAAAGAGAGGCTATGTCACCAAACTTGACAGCAAAAAATAGAGTACAGTCTTTGCTCCAAACAGTTTATAAATAGATAAAACAAATAAAGGATTAAGACTCAAGAGATATAACATAAAAGACAGAAAGTTCATTAATATTTTGCAGCTGTCTTACTAGTTCCTTTAATTTTCCTGGCTTTTTCTTTGTTGACTGATGATATTGAAGATGAGGCAAGGGACAAAGAGGGTGGTGGAAGCAGTGGAAGAGGGATAAGATAGCAGGAAGGGATGTAGGGGTAGCAGCTAAAGTGAGGTTGAAGTGAAGTGACTGTAAGGGAAGGGGCAGAGGGGAATTGAAGCAAACATCTAAGATGAACTATAAATAAGAATGCACACAATGTAGCACTTTATATCTTCAAAGCACAGGAAAAGCATGTCTGATGTAAAGTCAGGCATTTCTTCCATCTCAAAGTATTTAGTCTTCAGGAAAGTGTTTATAATGGGAAAATATAAGTAAACCCTTCAGGGCAAAGGCAGTGAGAGGAGAGTCTCCAACTGTCAGGTTTTTGTACTGACACAGTTGTGGGTTTGACCATCATGCAATACTTTGAAAATGTAGAGCACCATGAGTATCCACTATATTTTATTAAAAAATAGTTTAACTCCTACCAACCAGGTATCATTTGCTCAAGCAAAAAACCATCACTATTGTTTCTGTGTTTCAAAGCATGCATTTGCAATGACTTAAGGTTCGTATGATTTAAAGAGTCTCATTGAAATGATGAAATTATGGAGCAAAGTTATATTATGCACTGTTTCTGCATGGATGTTATCCATTGTATGTAAATCCATGGTATGCCCACATTTCATGTTCTCATGCAGGTCCATTTGGCTTAACTTCTGGGTGTGAGAAACTCCCAAATACATGAAAATAGAAGAAATGTTCAAAAAAGGAACATATGAACCAGCTTCTGAGGAAGTGATCAGAATGCTTTGATAGAGAGATAAAATTATGGGATGACCTGTGATTCAAAATTTTTCACCTTGAGAATAATCTTGAATATTCTCCAGGACAATACAACAAAAAAGTCATCAAAAGCTATGAGGAAAATGGGACAAGTTTATGATTTTAATAAAAAGAATTACTAATTCCTTCCATACTGCTATAACTTTTTTCTAGAATAATTCCTGTGGAATAATGGTGTCTGCTTTCTGCAATGGCTATTATTCCTTCAACAATCTCCAAGCACCCATAAAATTGAGACTGTAACAGTGTGTGTCTTCATTTGAAGGTATCTCTTCTTGCAGCTGTATCAATGAAGTATGCATGTGACTGGTGTTGTTCTTCCAGACCATATCACAGATCAAAGTTTCTGAACAGCAAGAATACATAGGTTTCCAAGCCCCTTCTCTCTACTGGCCTGCCTCTTTCTCTGTGCAACTTGTCATTATATATTTGGTCTAAAAGAATAAAGAATAACAGTAGTTGTTACTGAAGTCAGTGAGGCAAATCACATGCTGAAAGAGAGGAATATTCTTCTTTAAAATCTTGGTCTTGTGACCTTCACTTGCCAGGAGGTACCAGAGGAGTTGTGGATGCTTCATCCCTGGAAGCATTCAAGACCAGGCTGGATGGGGCTTTGAGCAACCTGGTCTAGTGAGTGACATCCCTGCCCATGGCAGGGAGGGTTGGAACTAGACGATCCTTAGATTCCTTCCTTAAAGGCTGATTCTGTGATTTCTATGGATGTTATAGAGGAAAATACTAGAGTTTTTCAAATCAGCGGGTTTATTGTCATAATATGTATGTAGTCAAGATTGAATAAAATGCATTTTGGATCTTTTAAGGAGGGTTTTTAGGATTAAGAGATGAACAGAAATCTCAGTCTTAACAGGTTTGCGTGCTTTCAAACTGTCACGAAGAGAAAGTCAAATGAAAAATTCATTGTATCTTGCTCACTTCCTAAAAGGTTTGGAGAAAGGTTTTTAACCAAAAAAGGATTTACTTATTTGATTAGATCTGGCAAAGTTAGAAATCAGCTATTCCCGGGTGCTGAACAGATGCCCAAAAAAAGAGGAGCTCTTCCTCTCTCTGTATTGGTATAATTAATTAGTTTACTGACAGATTGCTCAAGACTGAGATGGTTGCTTACCACAGTTATGACTTGGATTGATTTTAGCAATACATGGTGTGTACAATTAAAGCCATTGTGTAGCTTCAAGTTATAGCCTGTTTGTTTACATAAGAATAAGAACTGTATATGTTCCATTCAGTAAACTTATTTGTGAAAGTCTTGGTGGTTTAGCCCCCTAATCCCATAGGAGAAATAAGGATGTAAGAATAGGCTATACCCCTAGATCATATTAAACAGTAGACCACATCATATAAATACCACAAATCTAGATTGAATCTCATTTTTACTGATGTTTTGGTTACAGAATATTTTTCAATCTTTTAAGTACTTTTTATCCTAAATGAGTGCATATATAAGACTTATAAATTATAGTGCTGTGTACATGGATGTCCTGACCCCCATATGAAACAGACAGGGTTTTTTTTTTCCCTCTGTCTAAATGGTCTCTCTTTATTACTCCCATTACATGTATAATGGTGAAATGAGAAAAAAGGAAAATAATGTATTAAGAAAGAGAAGAAAAAATAATTAAAAAACCTCAGAACAACAACAAAAAAGAAAAGAGGAAAAAGAGAGAAAAGAAATATCTGAATCCAAGAAAAATAGTTCTAGAGCAATGAATGCAAATGTTGATATTAATGGGAGATTGAAAACAGTCCTTTTTCATTGATTTGTACATTTTATTTCCAAAATGAAACTGTAGTCATGTTTTTCAATGTTTTGAATTTATTAACTAAAAGTTGATAGTTTTTGCAAATACACCTCAATGGTTTTATTGTTTTGTCAAGAAGCTGTTGAAGTCACTGTCTGTGGTATCAGGATACTAAATACTGTACAGCGTGAAAACACAACCCAAGAAGTAGAGAATGTGTGAGATCTGCTCATAGTGCTTGGCAAACAGTGGTTCCAGCAAGTCAGAATTTTAATTATATTAATGTCTTTTGTACACAACAAGGCTGAAGAGAAGTTTAAGTGCATGGAGAGGAAAAATGAGCTGTTTTAAAAGAGGTTAAGTGTAGAATCTAGAGGCTATGAAGGACAACATCAAAGTAAGAAGTTACTGCTTCAATATAGATGGAAGTAGTGGATGATGATGTAAGTGGAAGAAGGAGTTGGCTTCCTGGAAGTGACTGAAGGTCTCTGGGCTGCTTAAATGATCTTGGCCACCAATTAATTTGAAATATATACTGTAATTATGTTCTTTATATCACCACAAGATAAGTAATTTGAGAATTGTAAAGGGAATGGACAATTTTTTCAACCTCTTAGGTTATAGAGAACTTTAACTGAAATTCTTCAGCTTCTGAACAAGTACTTTATTAGGAAGGACTGTGGAAGACAGGTTTAATACACCCACCTCTATTTGGGAAAGCGAGAGAGAAAGGGAGACAAACTAAACACACTCAGAACTTTCTTCGGAAGAGGAAACCAGGATTGTGAGTAATGGATGTTTCTTACTGTTTCCTTACGGACATAAATAAACAAGAGAGGTAGTAGTTTTACTAAAGCACTCTTGCGAGGTCTTGAGATGTGCCAAACTTTCATTTATGACAGTAGTGTCTATCTAAGGAGGACTTTCTTCTGTTGTGCCTGATTATGATTACAATGCTGTTAGGAACGTCAGGTTGCTACTCTGGTTCTAGTGTAATTATCACTGTTTCCCATGCATCCAAAATGTTCTTAGTGTTTCCAAGAACTTTCAGATAAACTTAAAGGGAAGCTACTGCCTCTATTTAAACAATCACCAAGTTATTTCAAATATAGTGTCAGGTAAGCAAATAATTAAATTTTGTCTTTGGGGTTTTTTTCACAATCTTTCTACATTAATTCATATAAAGAGACATGTATCTTTCCCCATGTATGCTGTCCTTGATATCAAGTGCAAGAGGTAGCAAAAGAGAAATAGCAGGTGAGATGGAAGCAGAAAAACTATAGGAGATGTAAAACCATTGACAAAAAGAGAAAGGATTGGGCAGCCACAAATTTAGTGATGAGGACCAAACCCCACAATTTATAGTTATATATCTAAACCTAGTCCTGAATTATCTACTTGGATTTTGCAAGACATTGAGTTTTGGGAAGATCAATGTTGGCTTACAGGTTTCTGGATGAATACAACAAGGGTTTGTCAAAACATGATATTCCTAAAATGATTTCTTACTCAGGTGACGGAAGCAATAGGATGAAGTTTTCCTTCCATGTGATTATTACTGGTTAGAAACTTTCATAATTTAGCAGCAAAGAAGAACTGCTGAGGCAGAGGGGAAAGGGAGGAAAAAATAAATAAAGAAAAACAAATAAAGATCCCAGAACCTTAATGACAGGTTGGTTAGCAGAGTATACTGGAAAATAGGTACTCACAGCCATACTAAGGCCAGGTATCCCCAGAAAGAGCTTTCATTCTGCAGTGGAAAGGAGATGGATGAAGAATTACTGGGGTTAGTATTTACTGGTGACTGAAGTAACTCTTGTATCCTGGGTCCAAGAAAATTTTGAAAACAGACTCTTAATAATATCCTCAAATCATCTGTGTCTAAAAATGTAACACTTCTTTTCTTTATGTTTTAAAACATGGTTCTATATACAAATCCAGTGTTTGTATAATTTTACTTTGCAGCCACAGAGACCAATGTACCATTTTATATTATTAAAATGATAATGACTGGAAAGTTGGTAAATTATTTCTGCAACAACTCATTTCATAGTTCAACATATTCCATGATTTTATGCAATTGATACATAGATTTTAAGAATGTGCTCTGAAAATTGTTCCTAAAATGACTCAACCCCTCCAGTCCACCTGTAAAAAACATCTTTAGTCAGTAGAATTATTACAAATGTTTGTAATTTTTTGCAGCCTTTTAATAATGTAGAAATTCTTCAAAGGAACATGGAATGTAGCACCATAACAGAATCTGCAACCTATTTCTGTTGATTTTTTCATATAGTTCTTTTAGAATGAACATGCTTTTACAATGCAAATATCCTTAGTTGTTTGTAGAGCCTTGAACTGACAATGAAATAGTATTCTAACTTCAAATCAATGCAAAACTGTTTTATCTTTCTTTTTTAAATCTTTTTTTTCTCCCTTTCTTCTTCTCTCCCAATCCCACTCCCCTCCCCCAGCCCTTTATTTCTTCATTCATTTTTCCTAAGTGTTTAAGTAAGTGCCAGAGATTTGCTAAACATCACATGGTCTATTGCAAACAATATTTAGAGGACTTTGAAATATTTACATGCTGGTTTTTGGACACTCTTAATGCCTTGAAAATGCGTACTTATTTGGTTGTATATGAAAGAACATACACCAAGAACAAAGAACTTCTTACTAAAAATAAATTAGTTATGGAAATCTAATGTTGTTAATGGAGAAATTCAGCAAAACCTTATTTTCTGCGTTTTTTTCAGCAGACACTGTCTATAAGCCTATCTTTCTGCAGAAAGCAAATTGTTTCTCCACACCTTAGGCAAATATTTATATTCTACTCTAGTACATATTTGACATTGTTCATGCTAACCTTTACTTTTTTCCCTTGTAAAATGTCAGTGCAACATATCTTAATAGCTACATATGCAATCTTATAAATACTTTGATTTGAGAATATTAATTTACTCTTATTCTGTTCTCCAGAGGAAATATCTTCAGAACTTTTACTTTGCTTCTAGATTTGCCTGTCTTGGTGTCTTAGGTATGGAAAAAAGGCCAATTTATCTTTATTTTCTTGCTACTTCTTGAATTTGAATTGCTTGAGTGTAGGGGAAGTTCATGCTGCTTCTCTTATCATTTTCTCAGTAGTCTTTCCTTGGAACTGAACATTTTCAGAAGAAGTGATATTTTATTTTCTGTGGCATGTAATGCAAATCTGATCTGTTGTCAAACCTTTAGCTTTGAAATTAAATACAAATCACTGCAACTTCAGTCCTGAGACAGTGTGAAAACAAGTAATATAAATTTGTATGCAATCCTATAAAATATGGCATAAAACCTCCCAAACAAACATATTGCAAAGACAAATGATTACAGACCAGATTAACTTTTTCTATGCTAGATTATGTCTTGACTTGAATAAAATTAATGACACAGTGTTACATGGTGTACTTGCAAGTAGGTTAGACAAACACATTACCACCAGGTGATGCAAAACTGGCTGAAAGCCAGTACATAGTTATCAATGGCTCATTGTTAAACTGGAGGATGTATAAATTTGAGTCTTCACAGTTGAGTTTTAACTGTTTCTCAGTGATAATGCAATAGACAATACCTTAAAAAAATTACAGTCTATGGTAGAGGTTATAGGTATACCAGAAAGGTTAAATTGTTCACCAAAAGGAAGGCAAAAGCTGAGAAAATGTTTTCTCAAAGGATATAGTTCATGGAGAAAAGGAAAAGTTTCTATATTTAGAAATGAACAGACAAAAGGCTTTGAAAATATGTGCAGGATGGAGTGGAACTCAATTTTAATTTCAACAGAAAATTGTTTAAAAGGGTCTTACAGAGAGGAAAGGATAATGTGTTTACATATCCATAGCAGGTAAGAAGAAAAATAATGGATTTAAATTACAAGAAGGAAGACCTTGGTTAGATATAACAAAAAAGAATTCAAACAGGAAGGCCAAGAAAATACTGGAATACATTGCCCGTGGAGACTGCAAAATTTCTACTACCTGGAGATTAGATTAAGATGGTTGAGACCACTCCCTGGCATATCATTTCTTGGTGAGCCTGGTGATTCTGGGAAGTATACTGTATAATGATGGCATGTACCTATGTCGTATTTAGATTGCAAAATCAGAAACCTTTATTTTTGTTGTTAATATTTGGAAGTAAGAAATAAAAACATATGTTCAATTTTTGACAGGCTCAGTTTCTCAGTTTTCATTGTGTAACTATTTCTAAGGCCCCAAACTCTTCCTGCCAGTTTTATGGAGCCCAATCTGACAGCTCATCTACAAGAGTTTAGGGTTCAGTTCCAACCCTAACTTAACTTACTGCTCAGTCTCCTTTCTGAGACTGTAAACAAGGGTAGCAATAGATACCAAATGTGACTGTGGTTTTGATAAACTAGACATTGATTGAGACCAGGGCTTTGTTTAATGCAAGATGAGAAACAGTTAGAAGATAGCAACATATTTTAGTCACCATCACCATAGGCCAGAACCATAACTGGTAATACTCTAAATCTTTTAACAAAGCTTTTGAAATGTCTTGTTTCCTAATTCATGTTCGTTTCTTTTTTTCTTTTTAATCTCACTGCACAGAATTGCTGCTGTGGTACGTTTCATAACTGTTAAATTAGAGAAAAATGGAGAAATTCTATCCCATTTTAGAGACTAGAGAGTGCTCACTGGTTGAAGGCTACACTTACAAGCAGATATTTAAATTTAGCAGGATATGAATATATGGCATCTACTTTGGAGCAGCAACATTTTCTGTTTTAGTTTTGCTTTGGTGTTTTTGTGGCAATTCTAACAAAAAGCTTTAAATTTGTGTAAAGAAACTGCTAACAAAGTCTGTGTCGGGAAGAATGTCAATTTCAAGTTTCTGGTTATAATTTGAAAATACATATCACAGAAATCAAATATATTTTTCATAGCTGCCAATATTTTTTCTGCCTACAACTCCAATGACAACCTAGTACTTGAATGACACAAGAATCTAGACACATCGTAGTGTAACATATTTTACACTCGGAAATTAACCTAATTTTTTATAGTATTTCCTTTACAGTTGACAGTATATATTGGCATACACATTGTAAGTGAAACAAGGAATTCTAGGAAAAAAAATGGAATTAATCTTTTGCGCTTGACCTATGAGGGCTTACAGATTGTACTACTTGGCAAAAATTCTCCTAACGGCTTTATTTCTGTCACAATTTATCATTTGTAGAACATGGAGTTTCATGCAGCAGTGGAGACTACTTCCTCTTCAGAAGTACATTATTCCATGTCTGGTAATGATGAAATAATGTATTCTACCTGCCTCTTTTCCAGGTGCAAATGCTGTTAAACTTCTCATACCTGGTGATGTCAGCAGATAGATATAATTATTCAGAATGAGTTTTCTAGCAACTAGAAAAGTAACTGTTTCATCCCTGGTAGCTGGAATGTCACAGAATCACAGAATCATAGAATCATAGAATACCTGGGTTGAAAGGGACCTTAAAGATCATCCAGTTCAACCTCCCCTCCCATAGGCAGGGATGTAACTTAATAGATCAGCTTAAGTTGATCCATTAAGGGTTGCTTAAGTCCCCATCCAAACTGGCTTTGAATATTTCAAGGCATGGAGCATCAACTTCTCTAGGCAAACTGTGTCAGTGCTTCACTACCCTCTGAGTAAAAAATTGCTTCCTAACGTATAATCTAAATCTTCCCTCTTTAAGTTTAAAACCATTACCCCTTGTCATGTTACTCTCTGCCTGTGTAAAAGTCCTCTCCCTCTCCAGAGCTTTCTCTTTTCCAGACTGAACAACCCCAGCTCTCTCAGCCTGTCTTCACAGGAGGGGTTCTGCAGCCCTCTGATCATTTTGGTGTCCCTCCTCTGGACTCACTCCAACAGGTCCATGTCCTTCCTGTGCTCGCTCCCTAGAGTTGGATCCAGTGCTCCATGTGGAGTCGCACCAGAGCAGAGCAGAGGGGCAGAATCCTCTCCCTCAGCCTGCTGGTCACTTCTCTTTTGATGCAGCCCAGGATGTAGTTGTCCTGGAGTGAAAGTGCACACTGCTGGCTGATGTCCAGCTTTTCAGCCACAAGTATCCCCAAGTCCTTCTTTACATCCAGGGCTGTTCTCAGTCCCTTCTTGTCATGGTCTGTACTCATGTCTGAGATTGCCCTGACCCAGGTGCAGTGCCTTGAATGGGACCTTGTTGGACTCCACGAGGTTCTCATTTCATGTCATACATTGCCTCCTCATTATTTTTTTTTTAATTTAATTAGACTGAGAAACAGAAAATCTAGGAGTTGTACATGTAGAGAATTCTTATTATATAATGCAGTAATTTTCAAGAATAAGTTATTTTAATGTAAGAAAAACTGTAGTGGGCCAAGTAATATATTTTATTCTGAGGCATGTTGTACCCAGTGTCAGGCCTCGAAGCAAGACAAGACAAAATAGCATCACCTTTGATGTGTACCTTCTCAGCTTCCAGAAATCTTCATGGCAGGAACTTCCTGAACTGGAGCCTGCAGATATTCTTTGTAGCCCCAATGAGCTTATACTCTGTGCAATTCCATAATTAGTTTCTGGAGCTGCTTCTGGGTCTGCAGCAACTTGTGGCAATGGATTCCAATGTTCATACAACTCTGTACAAATACATTTTCCAGGAGTACATTAGATTAAGTGCTTAAGTTCTATTTAAGGCAAGAGTCTATAATTTGAAAATATTAAGATAATATTTATACCCTGTTAAAATAAGAAATGTACAGAAGCACTACTGAAATCAGAAAAAAAATAAATTCAGTTTTATGGATGTTGAATGCCTCCAAAAAGAATTATCTACCTATTTTCCAAATGTATACCACATTGATTCTCCTAACTTGGGCCCTGCTTATTTTCCTACTCTGTGTATTTTCATAAATTTTATCTTCACTGATTTCAGAGGAGTCCTGTGCTCTGAGATTGCACCAAAGGATGATTATAAACTCTTGAAGATAAGGACATTTCTTTCTTAGTCAAATACAGACTATAGAGCATAGAGTAAGTTAGTTGTGGTAGTAAATCAGCTCAACATGTAGCAAATTAGATGTAAACAGTTCCGTATGTTGATATGTCAGTTACTGGCTGACTTATTCCTCAAAGCATTCAAAAATGTTACAAAAATCTATCCTTTTTATAAAAAAGAAAAACAAAAAAAAAATTAAAAAACCCATAAACTTTAGATTTTGGATTTTAGATTGCTCATGAAACTAAGTTTTTCATTATAAAACCTCTACCACTTGCTCCTGTTTTTATATTATTTTTCAGTGAAGTTATGGTTAAGTCATTAAGTGAAGACCAATAAGAATAGAATAAAACAGTTGTCAGTGAAGCCTCATTGCCTGTAGCACAGCAATTTGCAGGACAGACTGCTTATTGCAGACTATTTCTCATTCAATCCTGTGAACTGGATTCTGTGAGGAGAGGGAGCACGTTAGGTGAAACTCTGAATCACATCTTCCAGTAATTTAATCCAAAAGAAACATAATTTATGTGCTTCAACCTTTCTCTGTGCTATCAATCAAAACAGGTAATATCCTGGCATTGTTCTGATGGTCAGGATATTTGTTTTGAAAAGGCATTCCTGATTCGTTCTAAAATACCATATAAAGAAACTCTCAGTAATCAGGACTAAATCAAAATATTTGTCTTGAGTAATCTCATGGATAAAGTTGGGAGTTCATCTATTAATGTTTTTATACGTTGAAAATAGGCTTGTTATCTTCTGTCTCCTAAATACTACTTTTTTTTTTTCCTTTATTTGCATTTGATTGAGATGTCAAAGAACTTCATTGAAAGGGAGACTGTATCTGCATTTCTCTGCAAATGTTTCACTGACTTTCTCCAGGTGTTACTGCAGGAATTAACTGGGATTTTTTATGCCACACAGGAAAATATTTTTATTGGTAGAACACTGTATGAAATTTTTTGACATTCCTGCATGTAATGTAATCTGTAGGCGCAGTCTCCTCTCACCTGCTTCTTGCCGGTGTATTAAAAGCACAAAGGTAGAACAAGAGATCCATAATGGGAATGGGAGCAATAAAAACATTTCCAGCAGGAAGAGAAAAGACAGGAGAAATTTAATGAGTAGATTGCATTGATCAAGCTTTCAAGGCAGATTTTGTGATGTGGATATAACCATGGAGAAGTCTGCAAAGGGGGCTCCAGAAGAGCTGAAGGAATGGCTGGTAAGAAACACACATAGTCTTTGATAATGCTGTGAAAGAAAGAGTATTCAGGATTTCCAGAGTAATCCAGTTTTCTAAATTATAAACTATGTAATAATAATTGCGATGAATCCAACACATGAAACTAGTCTACATGCCACAGGTTGACCTATCTATACTTTAAAAGATGAAAGCACATAATTACCATGGCTTGCCTTCACAAACATTGTTAGTCAACTTTATTTTCCTATTAATTCAAATCAGTTTATGAAAAAAAGCAGAAAAATTTGTGATTATTCATTTTGTACTCTTAAAATAGAACTAGTTGCCTCAATACACTTCACTGAAAGCTGAATGAATAGCCTTGAAAGAAAGAAAACCATAACTGAAATTCGAGGAAATTAGTGACCTTATGGTGAAAGCAGTGCCAGGCAATGATCACTGCAACCATCATTTGTCTAATTTGCTTTTGGGTGTATAAATACAGGCAAATTTTTTTGTGCTCCAGAAAAATATGGAAAAAACCCACTTCTTCCAAGAAGCAGAAAAAATTAGATTACCATCTTGTAATATAAATAACACAGAGATCATGATCAGATAGCTTGCCTTGCCAAATCAAGGTCTAAATGTCTCCTGAAAAATATGAAATGCCTTTTTGCTTCCTATGCATTGAAAATTTTGGATGCAATTGCTTCTGGCCAGGGAAATAATAAAACTAGCAACAACAAATTGAACAAGGCTACTTATGGAGATATAAAAATTTTGATTATAATTTTTTTTGTAATATGTCCCTTCTAATGAGTCAGAAACAAATCCACATTCTAGATCATATCTAGGCAATTGCTTTTGATGAGCAAATGAATAACACTCAGTGAAATGAAATCAGAATTTTGGTAGAATCTCTTATATCCATATACTATTAGAGAAGGTGCAAAGTGGCAACTACAGCAATTTATGCAATTTAATTATTTATAATGTTTCTGGATTCTCTTCTATTGAATAGTACATCATTCTTCACCTTTTCTATCCCTTAGGTCACTAATCAAATATCTTTTCTTCAGAACAAGCCTATATCCAGGAAGTGTGTAAGAACTTCACACCTTTAAGATCACTGTTCCTCAGTCTGATCTGGCTCAAAACTCACCACCGTTTCTTTAAAGGAAGACAGGGGATGATGCCAGTGTTCCCTGTAGGCCTTTCTTCTGTAGAAAAATGGTAAAAAAACCCCACTATTATTTGAAATTTGAGCTGCATATAATCATAGGAAGATACTGTCCACTAATTTAATTTTCTCAGTTTGTAATTTAGGTGCCTTAATACAGGAGTGGAAATAGAAATGATTCAATACCCTGTTCAGGATATTTGTGTATTAGCAGCCTGAAATAATGAAATCACATTATAGGGATCTGGAGAGACTTCAGTTAAACATTTCAACTTATAGATACTGTCTTGTAACATGAAAATCGAAATCATCTTTGGGTACTGCCATGAAATCCTCAGAAAGATTAACTAAAGATTGCAGATGGTTGTCTGCATTACTGTTATGGACTTTATCACAACTCATAATTCATCTCATATGTGTTGCATCGTAGTGTGTGTTGCATGAAAAGTCAGAACAGTTGGGATAACATATCTGCATAACTCTATGCAAAACAGAATATGTCCAGAGTTCTCAATACAAAAGGTTCTTTGCAGTCAGTGCTTTGGTGCTCTGACAGGATGAAAAGTGAAAAGTTGTCTAAGATTTTTTGATTTAATTTTTCTTCTTCTTCTTTTCTTTTCTTTTCTTTTCTTTTCTTTTCTTTTCTTTTCTTTTCTTTTCTTTTCTTTTTCTTTTCTTTCTTTTCTTTTCTTTCTCGTCTCGTCTCGTCTCGTCTCGTCTCGTCTCGTCTCGCTCTCCTCTCCTCTCCTCTCCTCTCCTCTCCTCTCCTCTCCCTCTCCTCTCCTCTCCTCTCCTCTCCTCTCCTCTCCTCTCCTCTCCTCTCCTCTCCTCTCCTCTCCTCTCCTCTCCTCTCCTCTCCTCTCCTCTCCTTTTCTTTCTTTCTTTTCTTTCTTTTCTTTCTTTTCTTTCTTTTTTTTCTTTCTTTTCTTTCTTTTCCTCTTTCTATTTTTTTCATTGGTACAGCATGCTTCCTGATGTCAAGGTAACATAGTGGAGGCTTAGTATGTCAGGGAAAACTGTTGATGTTGTCTACCTGGACTTCAGTAAAGGAGTTTATAGCAAGGTGGGGCTCAGCCTCTTCTCCAAGGTAACAAGTGACAGAACAAGAGGAAATGGCCTCAAGCTCTGCCAGATGAGGCTTGCATTGGATATTAGAAAAAAATTTTCACTTCCCTCTAAGGTTCCTTTATTATTTCTGCTTCATTTCTAACCTAAAAATGTAGACATCCTTTTGAATTAAAAACTCTTGTTGTTACAGTGGCTATTACTTATTTGTGAGTAGCAGAACACTGCTGAAATTTTGATTATTCAGCAAGGTTTTGGCAACACTGTATTTATCTAACTCTGGTGCTTTGAACATGGCCTCAAATGACCACCTAACTCCTAAACCTGACAGTATTACATGCCAAAGTAACTGCATATCTAACAGATATATCTTTCTACGAGGCAGCAGATATTTGGTGATCCATATTCAAGAGTTTATTTTTTTATTTGCCTGAATATTTGAAAATTAAGCTTAAATCATATTACTAATTGCTTTGCATATTGCTACATTATAGAAAGATTTAAAGTCATGTTACTGTGTACTTGACTCTTATAAAACTTGTGTAGTAGAAAGTTAGGGAATATAAAACAGCTTTTGTAGGTCATAGGAAGCAGTCTGGAAGCTTTGTAAACACTGAAACCTAAGTTAAAACCAAAGTGATCCTGTTTAGTACCGTAGGATGCTTATCAATTACATATGCAAACAGAAAATGTTTCATACAGAACTTGCTTCTAAATGAGCTTCTGTTTCTGGTTGAAAACTAAATCTTTGTAAGCTTCAGTATTGCAGAAATCAGAGAGAGTAAGCTGATATTTTCTTGCTTAAATCATTAGTGTTTTAAGTACTCTTACCTTTTGTGACACCACCAGTTTTCTTTATCAACCAGCTCTTCATGTGAGGGGTCAGTTTTTCAGGGTCTGATTGTGAGCCTCTATTTTCTACCTCCCTCATTGTGTTTATAGTGAATGCACTGTTTGTATATAGAGATGGGACATCAGAAACTCCACAACTTACTGTAGTTTAGTCTATGAAGAGCTGATTGTAAACAAAAATGAGAAAAGACCAATTTGTTTTGCACAGGAATTCTGTGTGGTGGGTTGATGTGTTGTTTTTGGGGCTTTAAATACTCGTCTTGCAGTTTATTGCTGCTTTCTTAAGTATTCAAACAAACCATAAATTCTATCTCTATGAGATGTGATGGCTCCAAAGTAGTCATAAACATTTTCAGTTTCCGGTGTAATTATTTTTAATGGAAATAAGTCTTCTTGTAATTAATATTTTTTGCAATTGTGCTTACTTAGCTCAGCACTGAAGACCAAAAATAACATAATGCTCCAAAATCTAATACCAATCTAATACAAAGTAACTTAAATGCTCCAAAAGGCTACTCTGTGCCCTGACTATTGCATGAGTTTGCAACAGACAGCACTGAAAAGGTGTATGAGCACATTTGGGACACATCTGTAAATGACTATGTCTCACTTACTTCCAGGCTGCTTCTGGCAGGGTACAGTGTTGCTGACATAAAAGTACCCCAGTTTGGAAGTAAAGTTGTAAAGAACTCGCATCAGAAAACTATGACTCACTTCTTGTCTTTTATTTTGATGTTTAAGGCTTGAATTCAAAGTGTTTTATTTTTATAATCAGTACATAAACTGCTCCCTTCCAAGCTTATCCATTCTGTGATTCTGTGATTTTGTGATCCAGAAAATTCATAATGAAATAAGCAGTACTACTATTCAGCAAAGAGATTTTAAAAATGATTGAGTCTTTTGGTATTTTGTGTATTCAGTTGTTTCCATTTGTTTGTGGTGATCACTGCTGAAGTATCAGAATTTTCAAAATTCACTTAACATGATTTAGCTCTCCTCTGCAGCATATAGTTTCATAAAATTTGGAACAAGTGCTGGGTCAGATTTTCCTGGTTCTGAGAACATTCTCCTAATATTGAAATTTGTTTTGTAGCTGACCTAAATCTTCAGCTACTCAGAAGAAAACAGGAGGAAGAATTCAGTCTTCATACAGTCTGAATCCCCCTGGAGGTTGCCTCCTTTCATCAACTATGAAAGGGGCATTGGATGACATTATTCTGGAAAAAGGCATTTGAGGTGCAAAAGAGCAGTTTACACAAACCTCTGTAAAAGACATATTCTCTCTCTGTATCTTCTTTAACATGTATGAGACAAAACATACCTTGCTTCTGGATAGGTGCCTTCAACAGGTGACACATGACACATAGCTGGCCATGCTATGTAAGAGAGATTCATGTAACCTCTGGTCTGTTCAGAGGTTTAATGCCCCATGCTGGGGGGATGTCATGAGTCAGATAAAGCAGTTCTGGCAGCAAGAGCAGCCTTGTCTTCACCTCTGTCTTCTTCAAGCACTTTCCAAGTCACGAGGCCACTCGCTGTGTGTGTGCTCCATGTGCACAGCAGAACTATGCTCTGCTCTGATTCCTCTGCTCAGAATTCAGAAATCTGCTCTGACTTCTCTGCTCAGAAATCCAGAGACTTCCTGGTAAGAGATGGTCCTCGGGACCATTCAATCAGGGCATGCCTTACAGCACATTCAGCAGGCCTGGGAAATGGCACCATTTTCTTAAGATGCATTAAAAGGATGCAATCATTATATAGACAGAGGAGTATTTCCACAGTTTTCCTCCACAATACTTCATTTCTCTTGATCAAGTTTCTAGTAAGCTTTCCTGGTTTCTTCAGGTTGACTTTGGAAGACATGTATTTTGATGCATGGATGCTGCAATGAGTAATACAGAAAAAAAACGGGAAGATTCCAGGGACTTTTCATTGTACAGCCTCTATTCCAGACAGAATGAAATTTACCTTAATCTGGTAAAGTCAGATACAGTTCGCTAAAATATAGACAATCAACAGAGCTCACAGACATCTCAACATATCTAGAAATTGTCTTTCAAGATAGATTGGATCAGATTTAAGATCGGGTTTTTAGGAAAATTCAAAATGTATATATTCCCTGATTCCTTTTAATCCTCAATATTTCACAACTTTTCAGAGCAGTGCCACGTCCTTTCTGAGGAAAGAAATTACAGATAAATATAATAGAATAGTTTCATTTGTCTCAGATCAAGCTATGGCTCTTAATATTTCTAGTATACAGTTTTAACAGTGACTGGTTATTTTTTCAAAGTGTTTATTAACAGCAAAAATCCATTTGAAAAGCTAAGAAAACACAATTTTTTCAACAGATTATCTCTGTTTAGAATTAAAACACTAATACAGAAATACATACACAGAGAAACAGCAAACACTTTTCTAATGTGAAAGAAAAAGGTTTCGTTTTTAAGACAATGAACTTGAAACGATTACATAAATTAGCTAAAGTGTATATTATGATCACCCAGGAAAAGAGATGTCTGAATTTCCTCAAAACAGGTTGTTAATCTGAAAAGTCTGCACAGCTGGACAGGATGTAAAGCAAGTGATAGCAATAGAAACAACAGTAATGAAATAGATTTTATTAATAGTTGTGAAAACAGACATGCCAGATATGTCTGGTGATTCCAGGCATCTGAGAGAAATGTGAAAAACAATAAGCTAAGAAAAGTTTCCTTTGCATGCTGTGTAAAAGGAGCTTTAACATTCTGGTATATATTTGAGCATACATTCTAAACAGAAGCCCAAATAAGTCTGTTATTTGCCTTGGAAGAGAAAATGTCACTGGCAAAGATACGGGGTTTGGGTTCGGAGGTTTTTTGTTTGTTTGGAGTTTTAGGGATTTTTAAGCTTTTTTTTTTTCATTCTAAACCCTCACAATTCATGTAGCCTCTGCTTGCTGTAAAGTGGGACAAAAGTTATTAGCATCACAGAGATGAAAGAAAGATTATTAGTTTATCCCAGTGTAAACAAACAGATAATGCAGAACCTTCTAATTGTTCTCTTTCTTTCTGGCATTACAAGAGAAGGGTAAATGTGGCATATATCCATCCAAAGAGTTAAAAAAGATTCTGACAGATGTGATCGGGTGCTTCCTTTTAACCTTTGATTGCTTCGCTATTTCTTTGAAGTCATTCCTGCTACAGGTAGTGAAGGCTGAGGGCATGTTATTTTAGTTATTCCTCCTTCCCAAACAGGAAATGGTCCTTTCATAACATGCATTTTTTATCATCTGATTTATAGCCTTTGTTTGCTTTACCATTCTGTTCTTCTTTCTTCCTAGAAAAAGATCCCACTTGCATACTTTTGTCTAAGTTGCTTCCTATACTTTATAAGATCTGTAAAGCTTACTTTGGAAAAAAAAGTTCAGACTTCAATGAAATAAATGTAAGCCAAATATTTAAATGATCATATTCTTATTTCAGCTTTGAAATAGATAGCTCCCTTTAATTAGAGGAGTGCTTAGCGTATTGTATTTTTAGTTTCTTTTTAATTTTTTTTTCCCCTTGGGAGGATAGTGTAAGTACTTATTTTCAGGAATTTAGGAAGCAACAGGGGACAACCTTTAAAAATTATACTTTTTTACTCATTTCATAGATTACTTTATGTCACCAATAAGAACACAGTCTGTTCTTTCCTTACAAAAGCATCTCCAATTTCTTTTCCCATTGAAAACCACTCCTTAGCTACAACAAATCCCACTAAAGCCTTCAAGAAATGAAATAAACAGTATTATTACAACATAAAGAGAATGAAGTGCAGAGGTATACAAATTGAAAAGGTTTTAGGATAAAAGAGGCTGTGGTTTTGTGTGTATTTCCTATATACCCTGTCTTCTAAAATATATTAAAAAAGTGATGCAACAAACATTCTTTTAAACAATAATTTAATAACTATGCTCCTTCTTTTTAGTGTCTCTATATTCTGTCATATCTGGGGTTTTATGCAATGACTGCAAAATATATTCAGCATTGCCTGAATTCTGTAGTGTGCTGGGCAAGGTCTCACAATAGATGCAGACAATTTAACTCTGTGTCTTGTCACAGATATATTTGTTTTACAAAAACTGAAACTCCTAATGTAAATTAGAGAAATAAATCTCTAATATAAAATGTACCGGTTAAGCAAATTATTTTTCTCATTGGAGTCAAGCTTGCCTATTCTCAGAAGAAATGCACATTATCTTATGGTTATGTGTCTAGAGCCTGCACTTGATTGCTCCCAAGTTATCTAAAAATCCTAACCTCAAAATAACATAATGTGCATTTTAAACATCTGTTATTGACTATTTCTTTTGGAGGAACAACTATCCTCAGTCTCTGGTCAATGAAAACTTGGTGTGCTAAACAACAATATAACAGCAGATGTACAATAAAGGCCAGAAGGCTGAAATATTTTGGCTACTGCCTCTTCCTTGGTAACAGGAAATGAACAGCTCATGGCATAATCTTTCATAATATTTCTTTGTCATTCTTTGCCTGACTCCAGCATGAATTCAGTAAGACAGCACTTTGCTCTCTTAAAACATCCATATTCCACCATCTAAGTTTCAATGTTTCTTTTGCACAAGCAATGCTTTTGTACTGACTTAGCAAAGGCAAATATTTTCTTTGGGGCTTAAATGTTTTTTTAATTGTTTTTGCAGTGTTTCTATACCTTAACACTAGTTTAAGAACCCTTTGAAAATTATGGTTTGCATTTAATGTTTATGAATTATATAAAGATAGGACTGAAAAAAAAGTAAAGAAAAAAGCTTTAGTCTATCTCCAGAATCTTTTTGAAAAGATTAGTTCTTTTTTTCATGAGGAAATAATTGCATGTTTAAAATAAATAGTACTTGCTTGTTTTTCTCAATATTCTATTTTCTACCAATTCACCAACCATTTTACATGTTCTTATAATAGGCATTTCAAATAAAATAATTTTCCATGGACTATATTCCTACAGTGAATGGAATGACAATTTTTGTACACAGTGAGTACTTGAAGAAGGTATTGCCTAACAGAAATGTAGCAAAATCTGTAACAAATCCAGGGAAATATGCAGAGAAATTTTCAAACAAAAACCTCTTGAAAGGAGTGTATAATACTTTTCAATTGACCTTTCCAGGTAAACAGCCAGTAATATTAGTACAATACTTTTGGATATTAGTACAATACTTTTGGATATCTCTATGAGTTAAAATGCAGACACACTTTTTGACATGTTTGCTTGTTTGCTTGGCATTGTCCTTGTTTGGTTTTTTTCCCAGCCACTAATAAAGCATATTTGGTAAAGATACCATTTCTGTTACTATTAAATGATAATTATGTCATGTCCTATTGATTTATTCTGACATTTTCCACTTAATGGAGGAGAAATTGTTCTAGTTAGATGTCTCTTTCTGCCTAGGAATGATGTTTTGATCTCTCAAAAGCTGTCTCTGGGTTTGTATCTCTGAGTTATGTATCATTAGTCATGACCGACTGAAACATTGTGACGGAAAACTTTTTCACAAATTTCAGAGCTGCTTTGTCACTGCACATATTGTTGTCTCAAATACTTTTCATTGCAATAGGGTTGGAGAAGGATTTCTGCTTTCTTTTGGGTCCTGTTCAATCTGAAGTGCTTGGTATCACAATCAAAAGAGTCAGTAATGTGCTGGACGTCACACTGTGTGTGTTCAACCACGGCACAAACTTCAGCAGAAGTATCTTTAAAGATTCTGTCATACCTTTTACATTGAATCCCCTACCATCTTGCCATAATGCAAAAAATATGAAGCATATTTACAAATTTGTCTGGACAGCAGATTTTTTCAGAAGTATCCAAAGATAACTGCAGTTAGCTCTGTAAATTTGGCTAGAAAGACAAACAGTTGGCGTAGACTTATATGTACTATGTTTCAATTTGGCTGCAGAAATCACAAGGAGCTTTGCATTTCCCAAAGGATTTTTTAAAGCAACTTCACTGTATTATCCAAACAGTAATTCATCCCACAGATAAAACAGGTGGCATAACCTGGCATTGAGCAACCTTCTCTTTGTAAAGGTATATGATATTCACATGACTTATCCCACTTTATAGTAAACATCTTTGTTGATTTTCTGATTAGGAGATGATGTCCTTGATTTCTGCTGGAGAGACCTTAGTAGCTCCTGCCTTGCTTTGCAGCAGCTTTTAAGAGCCTTAATAACACCTTTTACAGGTGTTGCTAGATGCTTTCAGATGGAGCAAAGCTTCGTTTCATGTTGCTTAAAGAAGAACATGTTGGCAAACTGTCAAAAACTCCATGGTTAATATTCAGTGTTTCCTTTTGATCAGTAAAAAGGACTTGACCGTATACATTGCAGTGGTCTGTAAAGTATTTTGTTTCTGTCTTATAGAACTTTCTGAAATCTTCCTGACCAATAAAAGCTTTTCTCCTTCTCATCACTTTTTGTGACTTATAACTAGTGCTTCCTGCTTAGCAGCATATAAAGCAGATAATTTGTTTGCCAGTTTTCTGGGGTTTATATCCAAACCCTACTTGGAATAGACATACAGTTTAGAAACAGTCATAAATGGAGCTATCATCATCCTGTTCTGATGTTTTACAAAGACACTGCATTACCATATTTGTTTCTCAGAATCTTCTATGCTGCTTCAATGGTTTTTTAAATTTGATTTGGGAATTGAGTTGTAGCAGCAATATTCTTAGTTTTCAATTATTACAATATGCCATTTTGAATAATGCAAGTCAAAGCTTTTATTGAATGCAGAAATATTCTCTATTTTGGCAGGAAATAACACACAGTTATCTCATTTGTCTATAACAAATAATCACCATCAAATATGACTGTGGAAATTCTGACATTACAAGCATCAGCTGAGTGGCAATAAAATAACAATTACAATGCCAGTGTCTGAATCTTGGTGGTATCTATGCCATTACGCATCATTTTAGCAATCTGGGACAGTGCCGATTGCTAAAATTACTCAAGGGCTTGAGACCTGTGGTGGGTTTGAATATTAGGAAGAGCCAGAGTATAATTAAACCTTATAACACCAATGAGAAAATTTTGTAGAAAAGGTTATTTAATGTCTGAGTAAAAACTGTAGGTGGTCTTGAAAGGTATTTTGTGATGCTTTGTTTTTAAATTATAATGTTTGTTTGCTAGAATACTTCTATCAGTTTATTCAACTGGATCATTGTCTCGTTAATAATTTTAAGCTGCTATAAAATTATAGTGAAATCCAATACTTTCCACGTCACTTCATATTGTTCTCAAGAATCAAACAATGAAAAAGAATTATGCCAAAAGCCACATACATATTTAGAAATATTTAAAAGAAATTACTTTGTGTCAAAAAGAGTACTTGCAAACTTTCTACTCAAAATCATCAATTTTTGATTTTGAAAAAACTATGAATTGAGACAGAGTTAGCATATTTGCTTTTGTATACACATGGGAATGCCAGCATCATATACCTTTAAGAATGAGCCATTTACATACAACTTTTTTCATCTGTCCCTCATACAGAAACTACTAAGGATATCCCCATGGCAAACAATCCCAAATTCTAGTGGAAATGAGGAGAACCAAGAATGTGTTTAATGTGAACATCACAAGCAGTATTTGCAAAGTGTTTCTGGGTGTAACTATTTATAACTGCAGGCTTGTTGTTTGTTTAAAATTTCTTTATATAACTTTAAAAGAAAATCACAACTAAAAGCAAAAGTACTTAAAATATTGGCTAAATAATCTTTTTTAAAACTAATTCACAATTTCATGACTAAAATCTAATGACAATATCATGGTAAAAAAAAAAATTAACTAGATAAAAGCTCATATACATAAAGTTACTTGATATATTTGTCCCAATGCAATGTGCCAGAAATTTTTACTGGCATATATACTGTATAACATAGTAAAACTTAGTCAAAAGGGGAAAAAAAGAGTAATTATTAAAATCAAGCCACCTGCCTTACTTAGCTGTAGGTGAGAAAGGACTCTTCAAGGCCTTGTGTCTGTTTTCAGTTTCCTGATGGCTATTCTGTTTTTTTTTTTTTTTTTACTGTACATGCTCATTCAATTTATTTTTACTCATATTAACTCTGATTTCAGCTGGCAACAGCTATGTGCACTACACAATTTACATTCACTAGGACAACAGCAACAAAAGTGGTTAGGACTGGAAGGACTTACTGGCATTAAATCATTGCCTGAATGGGAAAATGTGCTGAATTAGAGTGAGCTGATAACCTGCTAAGTTTATGGCATCTCATCTGTGCTAACCTTTCCTAAAGAAATTAAAATTGTGAAAAAGAGATAAAAACTAAAACCAAGTAAAATTAAACCAGAGAACCAACTTAATATGTCAGCTCACTTTCTTTCAAAACATTGCCATCATTCTCATATGCTGATTTATAAGTTTTAGGGCATGTACTGCTCATGGCAAGCTCCAATACTATCACATCTTCAGGAAATTCTGAACTACAGTCAGTTGCTTCATTTACTCAAAGAGAAGAAATAAAATTAATATTAGAAACATGAGTTTTTGATAGATTTAGAAGCAGGTTCAAAGAAAGTAAATACATCTGATTTTCTCTCTTAAAAGACCTTAACTATATACAATTGAAAGCTTAAAAGTCCATTCAGAGTGTTTTCCCTTCGAGTGATGGTTTCACTCAGAATGTTTGAATGGATGCACATCTATAGCTGAGAAATTAGATGTGCCACAGTCAGACACACAGCCTGGGAGGCAATAGTAGAGGGGGACAGAGAGGCAGTCACATATGGAAGATGTCAGAAGAGTCTGCAAAACCCAGTTGCAAATCTTATGCTTCTTTTCTTTTTAAAATGGTTATAAATAAAACACTGGGCACCAACCCACTTTCCAAAATCTGTGAGCTGAATGTGGGAGATGCAAAATGCAGCTCTGAATCAGGGTTCTGAGTCCCAGAGTCATCATTAATGTTGAAGGATAATACAACTATGACAGTGTAAGAGATGTGTATTTATATGCACTGCTCATGAAAATCCCAAACAACACTAATGGTGTTTTATTTGAGAGCCTTTGATGTTAATAAGAGATAGGCTTATGCCAAGTCTGGCACATCAGACTTTTGAATTGTATAAAGACAACAGCCACAGCAGCTTTGTTCTGCATGAAGGCTTACATGTTGAAAGGGAGATTGTGCTTACAGTTGTGAACAGTGTAAAAACTTTTTCAGAGGCCATAATGCTGTTTCATGTCAGCTATTTTTTAAACAGGTCTGACTATCAACCAACCAACAGTTTTCAAACTAGTGGAAAATGAGCCAATGGGTTTCCTCCCCTCTCTCCCACCAGACATTTTAGTTAGCTATGTCCCAGCCCCAAAAGGATTTGAAACTGTTGCATTTTAGTATCTACTTAGAAATAACAATTCAAAGCCTTCATCTCATCTTGGTTTCACATAGCAAAAAACCAAAAAAATAATATTTTCCAAATGGATATACTTAAGTGTATATCCACTTTTGTTTTAAAGAGGAGGAAGTTAGAAAACCTAGTCACATCTGTGAAAACTTATAGATCTTATATATGTCTATATATATATATATATATATATCTATCTATATATCTGGCTTAAAATTACAAGTAATACTGTCTTGAAATATACATGATTAAATGTTGGGAGCTAAATGTTTAAGTGTTTTGGAGATTCTTACAACCCAAAGAATTTCCATTTTTAGATCAGCTTAAGTTTCTGAAAACAATGTTTGAAGTTATAATTGTCTTACAGTCACCTAAGTTTAGGCATCTTAAAATTAGTTTTCAGCACTCAGTAGTACACCATTTAACTGGACAGTCTCTTTCATGGTGTTTTCTTGAGACCAGAATTTCTAGCTACTCAGAATAAGAGTATTCTGAAATCACTTATGCTTTGGGGCCAGTCTTTATAGTTTCATGTATAATTAGTCGTTGAAGAATGGAATTTTAATATTTCAGAATATATCACCTAAAATTTTAAAAAAATGAATAAATGTTTAACATTGGAAGGTTTTACATAAAATATTAAATACAAGGCAATAAAATTTTAAATTAAAATATTATTACATAAAAGTTACAATAAATACAATCCTGTATTGAATTGAAATATTGTAACTATCTTCCCCAAAAAAGTATCTTTTTTAACAGCAAGATCAAATCAGACAGTGAAAATACTCTGTGGGGTTTTTTTTCTTTTCCCCCAAATTTACATTTTGTAAAACACAAAAATTCCGATAGAGTCCTTTTGCCAATGAGTTCCATGAGGATCCAGTCCTCACATTTAAATTTCTACTCAGAGACACTTTTCAGCCTTCCTAGTAAAATTACTTTGAAAGGGTTTTTTTGGTATTAATTAAAATTGAGAGACCCAGTGCACTTGTGTCTTAGATAGAGAGCTCTTTTCAGTGCTTACCTCATTGTAACATACATATTCTTCTGGGAAAAATTAATAGAAGCAGGAAATCTGCTAACATTTAGAATGGATAAATGGGATTTCTCATTAAATTCCTTTCCTATAGATTCAGCTTTAAAAAAAATAAATTTTACAATGCCTGGAAGTACTGCAGAATAATTGAAGCCACATTTTATAATAATGAGCATGATATAAAGATTAGGTTAATGTCCATTTTTATCCCTATTTGATTATTTATATTAACTCATCAGTTTAAAAACTGACAGTGAAAATGTATTTTTTGTTCCACCCGAAGTGATTAAAAAGCCTAGCTTATAGTGCTAGTAACTGAGCATTATTAAATTGGTAGATTTACACGTATATAGTATTTTGTGCAAAAATACATAAAGAAGAGACAAGTTTTAAAGTTTATAAAGACAGGTGTTAAAAACTTGAAGAGAACCATTATTGTTGAAATTTCCTTAGCATAATCAACCGCAGGGAAAATCAATTTTAGAAAACTGCTGCTCAAATGATAAAAATCATGCAAAGAATGAAATAACTGAGGCAGGAGGCTTATAATGCATAATGCAGGCCAAATTAATTGCAAACTGAATTACTTGTTCCACCTATGACAGAAGCTGATTATTTTTAAAGTTCCTTGGAGCTGATTCTAATGAAATTTTAGCAGAAATTATAAAGTCCTGCTTTATCACCTTAAACTGTGGTTATTGGTGTAACTTAGTGGCCAACTGTGGTAGTTTTTACTATCTGGGAGAGGCTTGGCCTCCAGGCAAAGTGAAGTTAACTGTTGAGTCATGGTCAAGATTAGGTTTCAGATAATTTTGCTATAACTTTGTAAACTATCCTCTTGATAGTTTTCTTCTTGATAGTTGATATCCTCTTGATACCTTCCAATGAAAATAATGGATTTTCACTCTTCAAAGGTAGTTATGGCTTGGAATCAAAATATTAAAGGTTGGGAACCAGAAATGTAAGCTTAAATTCCATCATGATATCCGAAGACCCTATCTTTAAACTAACTTCTGTTGTTTTGTTTCATTTGTTTTAATTTTATGCTCTTCTATTTCTATTCTGTTGCTGAGATAGATTTTTGTTGTTCTATTCTGGATGTATCTTAGTCTCCTCATTCCTGATTAATTCAGACTACTTGTACAGTTTCTAGGAAATTGCAAAAAGAGATTAAATAATGCATACAGAATTTACTCTAAATTTGTCAAGGACTTGAAATTTAATTTAAAAAAATTACATAAATATATATAGCAAATACTAAGTTTATTTTAATCAATATGCTCCCTTACTCTTTTTTGGTACACTGAAGAAAAAGTATAACTTACTATAGAGGATTCCTTTCCAAATTTATTTATTAAGTTTTATTTAATATTTGGTATCTCTTTAGGAAATGAATCTACTGTGTAAGCATTTCTAAACAGTCCAAAGATCCATTAACACAATTCACAGTAAAATTCTTAAGTATTTTACGGAAAGGCCAATATAGATGGCCATCCATCCCTCATGGAATATATTCTTTCCATTCTTTTGTGAACACACACACACACACTCCCCCCATACACATACACACAGATGACTCTGCTCTTCTTTCTACTAATCAACTTTGTCCTTGATGTTCTCTGATTTATATTAATACTGGTCAGTAGTTTTTTGGCATTTGTTTATGGACTTTTTTTTCTTACTTCTGTTTAAAAGGACATTTTAAAGGGTATGGTGGAAGAATTTCTGATTTTAAACATATGCTATTGAGAGACAAATATTATTCAATTAGGAGGAAAAGCCTAAAGTCTCTTTTACCAATATAAGAGTAAAATTACATACCACCTGCAAGTGCTGAAATTTTCAACAAAAACCCCATAAATACATGCTTCATATCTTTTCTGAATCAGATTACATGTGTGTCTTCCCTGAGACTCATTTATCATTCAAAAAGCATTTCTTGCAATACCTCACTTTAGCCTTAGATGCGGGAGGGTTCTATAAATTGACCAGTGAAATAATCTGTCTTGGCATCCTTAATATATTGTAATAATCAGCCATAAGCATATTTAACATTTCCTCTCTAACTTTCATGAGTACTCAGCCTGCTCTGACACTCAATAAGGAGAAGGATTCTTGGAATGGTTGGCTGAATTGGAATGAAATAGCAAAACCCTCTTGTTTTATAAGCTGCTCCTCCTGGCAGAGGAACTGGGGCTGTGAGCAATTGAATGAAAAATTAGAAATGGTTTCTCACCAACCCAAGCACTGATGTGAACAACTCCCCTTCAGGAACAACAAGGAGTAGCACATATTTCTTCCCCTTCCTGTCACATTATCCTCAGGATGATATTTTTCATTGCTTTCCATACTGAGGCATGTAAACAGGATGGGTGGAGTGAATTGTAAAGTTCTTGTAATTTAGCAGGGCTCATGTAATGGAGTGTTTTGGTCACAGTTGATCTGAAGTTGTAGTGAAGGTCATGGAATAATTTTCTGGAAGAATGACAGGGAAGATGTTGGGTGGGGTTCAGGGAATGATTTCATTTGCTTCGCTTTATGCATCTCTGGTGCACATGTCTGCACCTGTGCTAGGATCCAATTGAGAGAAATGGGTAAAATGGGAAGTTACCATATACAGCATTCTTGCTTCAGGATAAGATAAATTAGTTCACACAAGCCCCCACTGGAGATAGTATGATTGATTCATAATCATCCTGCTTCAGACACTTGAAGTTACATTCAGTTAACTGTGTGTCCAATTTCTGGTTTAGAAAACACACAACCTCTTTTTCATTTCCTTCTTTTACCTTCAGGGAAGGACACAAGATCACCACAACACATCTGGGATGACTATGGAAGCTGTTGTGAAAGCAGAGTACTTGCAGGAACAGCATGGTCTTTACTGTCAGATTCTTTCCCAAGTAGTCTAGTTAAACTCTGGGCAAGTTGAACCACAGGCATTTTGTCTTGGAGCTCTCCTGCATTGAGGCAATGAACAGAAAAGAAACTATTTTCTCTTGTCACCTTTTTTTTTTCCTCTACCTGGTGGCTTTTTCTAAGTATGAATGGCTGTAATTTTTAGACTTGGCTTTAAAGTCATAGCATGAAGTCACATCAGGTTTTGATACTCCAAGATGATAAATCTCTTTGGAATGGTGTCTTTTTTTTTTTTTTTTTTACGGTTCAGTACACTGATAATGTTCAGTAATTAATGAAAAATGAATAATAGTCACTAGCAAAATACACTGTGCTCTGCTTTTCTCCTTCTATGTCCCATCCCTTGTCCCCTTGTCTGTCCGCATCTCTCCATTTGTCATGTTGCCCCCTCCCCTTTCATGCCTGGAAACAGTAATCTCAGCCAGAAGAATTAATCTTAGAGAGGTCTGATACAGACTAACTTGTTCACTTACACAGTTCTCAGTTTAACTTGCTCCTCTCAGCTGGTTTTGACTGGAAATGAACAGAAACTACTAGAAACATGAGTGCTCCCCATCCCCAATACCTCTTTATGAAAGTAGTATTTCAGACCTCTCTCTTTAAAATTTACAGTTTCCTATGTATTCTTCTACTCCAGGTGTGTAGCTGACTTCCAACCACAGATGAAGCCAACAGTTTCTCCCTTGCAAGTTGCAGATTCCCAGGGGAAGTAAACAGTAAAAGTTAATTACAACATATATCCTTTCTCCTTCCTGTGATTTGCTTCTAATGCCTTTTCTTCTAAACCTGAGTTTCCTCTCCTAAGTTTTTATTTTATTCTCTGAAAGGGTACCCCCAACAATGTCACTAAAAGTAAGCTAAAACAGAAGAGGGAATGCCCATCCATGTTCTCCATGGATTCTAAGATCTGCTAAAATACTCTTTTGCGTCTTTTCTCTCAAAAGAAAAACTTGTGGTTTTGGCAGGTCCAGATATTAGGGATAATATGCACCACAGGTAGAAATTCTCAAGTCCACATAGAGATGCAGCACTGACCCTAAGAGGTGCATCTGCCAAGACTTTAATATCGTGACTTATGAAATACAAATTGCATTAAAATCTGTGAATTTCTAATATGAACTGTGACACTGGATTTGTAGTTGTGATAATATGTTTCTTTCTTCTAAGTATGTTGCAAACATAACTTTTATTTTTCCCAAAAACCATCTGTGAGGTAGATAATAATTTTCTTCATTTTTGCAGAAACTTATGAAAACATTGCCAGAGCATAGAGGGAGTTAGTGTCATGGCTGGATGAGACAATGTTTTATTGCCATGCTTAGATCAGAATTTCCGAGAACTTCATGATCCTGAAAGGGGTTCAGTCTAAATGCAGGATATGGAAAAGGATGTGGTATGTTCTGACACAACATACACACACACCCGCCCCCATGCATACAGATACTTCTTGAATATTACAGCAGATCCCCTTAGGACACAGAGGACTTAATTTGATCTCATCTGGCTTTGGGTCTGATCCTGTCCATATGATGAATGAAAGTAAAAAAAAAACCCCTGAGCCTAAATTCTATTTTTACAAATTGCTTTTTGTTTCCTTACTTTTTATCTTTTTTTATATCTGATCCTGAAGATCTGATAGGGGTTAACTACTTGAAAGATTATTACCCCTTCAAAAGCAAAGCAAACCAAAAAACCCAAACTAACAGAAAGAAGAAAAAAGAAAAAACGAAAAAAGAAAAAAAGAAAAAACGAAAAAAGAAAAAAGAAAAAAGAAAAAAGAAAAAAGAAAAAAGAAAAAAGAAAAAAGAAAGAAAAAAGGAAAAAAGAAAAAATAAACAACACCCCAAAAATAGACAATTTACTGGTACAAACAATTATGTATGAAATTTTGTAGCACCCACAAATTCCAGAGACAAGCACATATAAATTAATTTTTAAACAATTTAAAAATATACTATTTCACTGTAGAAAGGAAACAACACAATAACCATTTGTTTGAATACGCGCTCAAAGGAGATCAACTGGCAGAGTCTCTTTGGTAAAAAAAGCCAACCAGTCCCATTCACAAAATTCTTTACATTTCTTGTGAAAGAATTACCATTTCTAATTCCTAATGACTTTTGGGAAGCAGGTCAGATGCCCTATCTCCCGTGCTAGCTCTCTAATCTTGCATGTACTAAGCTAATTACGCACTGGAGCCGAGCGTATTCAGCACTGGGCTCTTTCCCAGGCTCCAGGCTGCTCTCTCTCAATGTCGGCTGCCAGTCCATCAGCTGTTCGGGGGCCTCGAACAACAGCTGCCAGCAACTGCAAACATCCGGCCTCCACTGAGAGGCATAAAGAGCCAATTGATAGGAACAAACGTCAGGATGCATTGGAATGCCAGCACAGTTATAAATTAATTCTTTGAATTTTAATAGTCCTAATAGAATGAGAGAGAGGGGGAAAAGGAAGCAAAAAAAAAAAGGAAAGGAAGTTGATGTTAAGATAAGTGAGAGTGTGGTATACTGATATTTTTTTCCCTAAGATGATTGCAGTAATTTTGTACTAGAGCTGTCTTGGATTTAATCCTTTCTGACCTTCATTTCTTTTGCATCTACTCTGGCAAATATTCATATATTGCAATATTCCTCTTAACTGCTAAGCCAAAAATCTTTTGGCTCTAACACTGGGCTGATTTGTTTCCTTGTCAAAGGATAGATACACCAGTTATTCTGCCTCCAAAGCATCAAGTCATAGACTAGATGGATGTGTTGGTCTTTCATGACTGTGAACAGATACCCCTGCCAAACTGACTCTCTTGTTGAACTGCAATTAGTAATTTTTAAAATGTCTTTGTGATAGCTTAGATGTTTGAGCAAATGTGCACTGCTCTGCTGGGAGATGCATCTCCTGACTGTGTTAACAGGGCCAGATCAGATCGAATTTTTAGTAAAATACTATGGCAGTCAATCTCCCTTTTTAAAAATGAACATGAAAAAAGACCCATTTTAGAAAAAATAAAAATATTAGTTTCATGCTGCAAGATACGACTAAGGAGCTGTTTTGTGGCTCACAATCAATTATTGTGACAAACAAGTTCTTCCTACAGCTAATACAGCATTTCAAAACAGGTCACTATAAGCCCGGAGTTCATGAATGGAGTAAGTTCATACAGAGGAAAGGCACATTTAAATGGTTTTGTTAGGAACTCCTACAAAAAAACCAAGACAATTCAGATTATAAAGTCTTCTCCAGTGTCTGTGAGAACTCAAGACAGGAACAACAGCATGATCTTGTAATGGAATGTCATTCTTCACTCTCAATGTCCCGGCAGTCATTCATCTGAGTCACAACTTCAACAGTGTTCATTTTTTTGTTTGCTTTCCATTTGAATCCCCTAACTTGGGTTTTATTTGGTTTTGGTTTTGGGTCAGTTTTTGGTTTTTTGTTTGGTTTTGGTTTTGGTTTTTTTTTTTTTTGGTGATGGCTGTTTTAGTAACGATTTTCTCGGTATTATATACACCTGAAGAAAGAAACGTGTTCCACTAGGATTTAAAAACCACATTCCTTTTCAGGTTTGAAACAGTCTTCGTTAATAGACAAGCCCAACCAACATCTCTTTAGGCACACGCGGGTTCTTGGCCAGCACTTTGGATCTGGAGACAAGAAGTACACAGGGTTAACGATTCCAGCAGGAAGCAAAGCCCAGAATTATGCAAGCTGCATACCTAGGAGCAGAAATGCATTGGAAAAGCACATGTAGGCCAAGACTGATGAGGGACTAGATAATATAATACTGAAAAAACATGTCCACCCTGCCTCTCTGTACAGACGTGGAAGTCACAGAAACATGCAAAAGTAACCAGCTGCTAATATTTGGTGGATACCTGGGAATAGACTGTATTGTCCCCTTTTTCAACAGTATGTTTGAAAGTTCCTAGTCATAGATTCACATTAGCACTTATACTGTCTGTTTTTCAAAGTAGTAGATAGCCAGATTAACTTACTAATTACAATAAATCAGGCCACCTCTAATCCAACTTTTTTCTTCCTGTTAGCAGGAAAAGATTCCAAATTTGTATATGTGTTTTCAGTAGAGTTTTATTTGCTATGAAGAAAAAATTCAGGATTTCTTCTTAGGACTCTTTTACGTTAGAAAATATTTTATTAGAAAATAATATTTTGGTCAGAACTTCACTGGTTGTTTTGTTATTTAACTAAAATGAAGGTCTGATACTGAGACTGGCTACCCTTATACAAGCAAACTTCCCAGTGAAATTGTTGGTACTATTGCTCCCTTGATTTTAGATATCCATATGACCCTCTGAGTGGCTACTTTAACTCCTTTCTGTTCAACAGAAGGAAATAGACACCTTTTTGGTTATTCAAAGTTACTGAACTTCACTTAGGTAGCTAACTTTGGATAAGATGGATTGTTTCACAAATCCCTGGTTTTGCCTATAAAAGACCCCTAGGGCGAGTAGCTAGGATGGATCAGTTTACATTGGAGGGAAATAACTTCTACCTACAGTGTCAATTAGCACTTTAATGGTGAAAAGAGGTCCTGGAAGAGAATATAGCTGGCAGAGTCACCTAATATCGATCACAAAACCAAGACAGTAGTTGGTTGCAATTTTTCTTAGGATGGAAATTTTATACTGTGAAGCCAGTGGGAACTCTAGGAACTCAGTCTCCCAAGAGATGAGGTGCAAAAAAACCAGGACTTCCACTGAGACAGGTCCCTGCTTGTTCGTTTCTCCCCTTTCTCCCTGCATTCTAATTTTTGCCATTAAAGTTAGGGTGTTTTGTCCAATGATTCTTTAATGCAGAAAGTATAAGGTCTTTGAATCAGGAAATGGAACTTAAAGAACCCCTTCTCCTGCTAGAGAGTGCAGCTGTATTTTCTGGGCAATGCATAGGTAAGTTCTCCTGTACTTTTCACTGACCTGGTTTTGCACAGTAGTCCAACATTTAATGCAAGAATCTTCCCACTGCAGTTCCAGCTTTGCACACAGACACTGTGTGCAAACAAGTTACGCACTTGTTTAGGAAGAAGAAATGAACACCAACAGTCCAGGGCAAACCTGCAGCTTCTCTCCATCAGTTTTTGGAAATGGCTGTCCAGCAGATAGCTGTGTGGTTGTGTTGTACTTGGTGCTGTGAGAGTGCTTTGGGTGTGTTCTCATCCTCTCTCCTTCCTCCACCTTTTCTTCCAACATATGCATTTTGTGAGAGTTAGGCACAGTCTTTGGTTTGATCCAAACAGCCTGAAGCATGAGATAAGCACCAAGACCTTGGCTCAGATACAATGGCAGCATCTCTAAACAAGTACAGTAGCAGAATGTTAGTCATCTGAGCATGTAAACAGTCCTGCTTTGAACCCTGTGGTCAATGACTGTTTAGGCAACTGAGCTAACTGGTGCCCTAAGTCAGTCATGATTTCTCTTTTCATAGCTCACTTGTTTAGCCGTTCTTTTGGATTTCATTCTCAATCATCAAATCAATGGAGTTTAGTAACTTTAAGCAAAATCCTTTAATGTTTAGGAAACAGAGCAGTTACTGTGGAGACATGCATAAATACATCTGGCCTGAAAGCAGCAACATATATTTTTCAAATATAAAAGAACAATGCTGCAGCTTCTTCTAAATGTAGCTTGTTACTTTAGTCTTACCCATTAAGTTTTCTAAACCAAGACTTGTGGAATTTGGCATCTGTTCTTCTGATCTTTTGATAAGTACCTAAACAGGATGTCCTTGCAAATCAAATGAAAAACAGCACTGGAAGATTTCCTCCCTCAGGAATAAGTATTAAGATTGGCAGATGGCTTAAGTGGAAATACACAGGAATGCACTTTACCCAGTACCTGAAAATCATTCCAGCAGATATTGCTGAGGCAGATTCAAAAAGCTTCATCAGGTATCTTTCTGCATTGAATAAATTTTTAATGGCCCAGATAAAGAGGTTTAGTTTATTCTATCCTAATTGCTGCAATGCAGCCTTACCTTAAAATAAACATATGTAACTATCCTAAAGTAGTAATATTTTCAACTAATTTTGTATCACAGAAATGGCAGGGAAAGTTATTGATATACCTTAGCTAGCAATCATTTCTGAACACCTGATGCAAGGTCTCAGGCAACTGAAACTGAGTTCAAATGCATATGCACAAGTACATCCATCTGTGTAAGTATCACCTTTAGAATATTGGTGTGTATGGAGAGCGTTTATATGTAATAAGCTACATAAACCTGGTAGTTAATATATTTACTTCTGCAGTTCTGATCCCCTCATGAGAATTGTGCACTTCAAATCTTCAAAACTCAAGCAGTTACATTCTGTGAGCAGTGGCCAGCGGCAAACAAGCCAAACAAAGCAATGACAAACTGCCAGAAATAACGTTTGCTCCTGCTCCAGGTTCTTCCTGCATTAGCTATATAATGGAAAAGTTAAAGAAATCTAGCATCTACTGGCCCTCTAGTGGTAAAATGAGAGTTTTTGGGAATGGGTACCTTCAGATTCCAGAAGAAAATACACAAAATCTCCTAATTGCGTAAGAAAAAAAAAAGTAAATAAAATAGTTTGCTTTTATATATATTATGTATGAATGTATGTATAGATAGATGGATGGGTAAAAGTTAATTTAAGCAATTTTTGGAGACTTGTGGATTAGGTCTTAACTGGTTTGAGGGTCAAGACATTCCATTGTGCAGTACTAACATGTCTGATGACAGTATTGCCATTGTTTTCATAATAAATAAGGCTTGGACTTCCTTAGCTGATGCACAAAACAAAGAAAAATGACTGTGCTGAACAATCTAACACTAAGAAAAATAAATATCTTGACTAACTGTCTTTAGTAGACATGTATAAGAAAAGAGATGAGTGTCTGTGTCTTTCCAGTAAGGAGAGATGAGATGACAATAGGGTTTGGAATTGCTGGCTGTGATCTTGTGATACTTTTTTATCTCTGTGACTTACTCTCAGGGTAGGCAGAGAGGCAGGAATTTTCTCTTTGCCTCTACACTTCTTTAAAGGAAGTGGATACTCTTTTTTTTTAGTCGTCTGTCATGCATTTTTGCTGTTTTAAACTTCATATGTTTGCAGGGGTCCTTTCCTTTTTTTGTGGAGACCTCGCTGCAGTGAGATGAGATGCACTGCCATGCATACTGAAGTGTTTCCCTGCTGTAAATGAGACTTCCTGTGTTGCTGTATCACCTGTTCCATACCATCTGGAAATTGTGAGATGAAATAAAACAGCATGCACAGGTGCTACAATTTTCTATTTAATTACTACCATACAGCAGAATCTATACAGGTGATGATTAAATGTTGCAAAGATGGTTCAAGGGGTAAATTAGATAATAATGTGAACGTAGTTACCCTCAGGAAGCACTGATGGTATGCTGGTGCCAGGATTTTCCTTTTCAAAGAGTGAAAAAGGGTAACATTCCTATTCAGTACTCTTTCAAAAAACCCAAGCTGGCTTTCATTTTATGCAGAGATGGAATTTTGACTCTCTAAATAGTAAGACATAAGCCATACTTACTCTTATGTGGTGTTTTTCATCTTAGATTTCTCATGTAATATATGAAATTATACTCTTAATAAAACCTCATAAAATGTAATGGACTGTGTTTTGATCATGAACACAATTTAGTCACAGTGTTCAATTTATAGTATATACTCAGAAAAAAGATAAACCTCCAATTTTTTATATAACTAAGAAGAAGGAGCCCAGATGGATTCTAAAAGAAGAAAATATTTCCAAAATATTGCTCTTCTAGCCTGGGTTTGCTGTACAGTGATAAAAATGTGCTATTTTTTAAAAATTGTAATTAACTCAGCCTCAGAGATCTGCATGTAATGAAAATTTTTCTTTGATAAAAAAAAAGTTAAAAACTGTTTATTTTAATCAATGTTAAAAAGCCATGGTTATAACATGTACATTGAGGTATATTCAGTTCATATGTTTAGGTGAAATATATGAAAGAATAGATGAAAGGCATTAAAAATATGTCATCAATAGTTCTGAAGTAAAAGATCATGTGTGAAAAAATGATAAGAGGGAAAACTGCATTTTGTGTATTAGTACCTTTTCTGTCTGGTTCTGCTACTTTCTAACTGCTATTTTTAATTAATTTATTCCATGGTCTCTTTCTTGAAGTTTCTAACAATGCAGGGTAACAGGAAAATATGTGTAGGTTTTAGAATGCTGAGGTATATTTGAAGGTTTTGGTGTTGCCAGTCTTTTGCATCCCAGTTTTTAAGCTTATTAGCAACTTGCAAGAAAATTGTAATTCCTGCCCCATTCTAATTAAGATTATCAGAAATATATTCCCAACAGCAATTCAATAAGGAAAGTAATCTGAGCCACAGTGTTGTGATAAAGGTGAAACAAAATGTTATTAAATTCTAAAACCTTTTTCTCAAAAGAGAAGAAAAAGAAAAAGGAAAAGATACATTTTGAGGAACATATCTCTGTACAAGACAATACTTTCACTTGCTGGAGTACTGAGCTGAGAACAGAATGGTTAGCCATAAACTGCCGAATTGTTAAGCATAAAGTAGTTGTGTGTATTTTCCAAAGGAAGCTCAGGTTTATTTTAACTATAAAATCAATTTAACTGTAAGAAAAGAAGCTCTTAATAGCATTTACTTTTACTATTTTCCTGGTCAATAATATCCTCATGTCTCTGACATCAGGGTGAGAAGCATGTGGGATTGGAAAGGAAATCAGGTTGTTTTTGCAGAGGGACATTTGTGGGTGTAGACTAAAATCCTTAGGGAATGCCAGCTGATTTACCACCACTGGAAACAATGGATTCTCTCTCCTCAGCCACGTTACACCACAGGCTCAAGCTCCTTTATTTCTTGTGCTCCACAAGAGACCTCTTACTGTGCTATTTGTGATTTTTATGACTGCAATATATATAATGACCTTTCTTTATGGTTCTGTGTCATCAAAGAAAGATCAAGTTGACATGAATTTATAGTGACCACTATGTGTGAATGAAATTGTTTTGAAAGTGTTAGAGTTGAATAACAGCAGTACTGAATATTACATCCATAGACATCTTACATCTTTTTTGATAAGTGTTATAAATTCCTGTTAGCAGTTTCTAAAATTAGAAAAATCTTGTTAACAGTTTAGCATTAATAATATGGCATGGATTTTCTTTGAGATAAGCTGATTATATTTCTCTATTAAATTTTTCTCCACTACTGTTCTTAAGGTCACTAGTCACAAAATAATAGTACTCCTTATTTAAAGAGAAAATACATTTTATATCACAATGAAAATATTTTATCAAAATTTTATCAAGCATTAACTAGAGGAAAGTTGGTTCAATTAAGTTTTAAAGTAGAAATGAACAGACTTCAAAGGTACAGGATTTGGATTAGGAGAGTTTGATGTTTAGTAAATTTCACAGCTATTAAAAATGCTTGCCTTGATTAAGAAATGGAAGATTGGCAAACCTTGTGGCAAGAGGTTGATGTGAAAATTCCCTGTATTCCACCTCCTTTGAAGCTTCAAATACCTTACAAATCAGCACTTCTTTTTCCAGTATCTTTCAGAACTGAAAAGACAAAATTCTACGGAATGAATTTAGATAGGTTTAGGGGAAAATGTCTATCAAGTTTAGTAAAACAGAGCCCATATAATTTATGAGATTTGACAGACAGACAAGATGATAAAATCCCTGGTTCTCATGTAACAAGTATTTAATTCCAACCTTGATTATCTGAGTCATTCCATTAAATTTGTGTTACAAGTGAGGTTACCAGGCCTCTTTGCATGCTTGTGGTCAAATTCTTGCTCAGAAACCTTACAAGATCAAGATTAATCGGAGCCTTTGTCGTGACTACTGATTTGTCACTGACAAAGAAATCTTCAGAACTTCTATTTCTCAACATTTGGAGCATTTCTCCCATACACTAGGCTTGTAAGATTTAAATGTTTCAATCTGAGTTGATCATAACAGGTTTCCTTACAGCCATTGGAGAAGAAAAGGAAGTTGACCTGAAACATCTGAGATTTTAGAAGATGAAGAAGAGACACACTGTGCCCCTGAAGATTTCATGATCCTCTGCTGGTGGTACATTGTGCACAAGGCAATTGTAATACATGTTGATGAGCAGTTTTAGGTATTTAAATCTAAAGTCCCCTCCCTGGAGTAAGGACCTTTAGTGTTTTTATACCTATTGGTGAAAAAATAATATCTCTGCCTATCTCTAGTTCTAATTTTGCAGTAATGGGATCATACTACAACAAAGAATGTTAAGTCATTCATGCATCCATAGTAAGGAATTTGATAAAGTCTAGTATATCCACCTTATAAAACAAAAGTTTCTTCTACTGCTTCCTCCATGTATTTTTTCCAGTTAAAAAGTATGCCCTCATTTATGTACACCTGACATATACATACACACACATTTAAAAATGACACACACAATCCTCAAATCATGAGCATTTTTGTGCTGTTATTTTTGCATTCTAAAATGTTACACTAACTTTAAACTAACTTTAATGATCTTGCTTAATTAAACAATAAAAAATGCACGATAATTCATATTTTGATTTAGTTTAGTGTTTTGTTGCCAGTACTACTTTCCAATTAAAACAGCAAATACCCTTAGCTCAGTTGAGATGACTTCCTGCCATTTGGAATTTCATCAATGTTCATGTCTGCCAACATACCAAAAATAGCATATGATGGATAGAATTATGAATAAATTGCCACAGACTAGTGTAGTGTTTAATAGTGAAGGCCACATCTTTGCTGTTAAGACAGTTCCTGTCCGTGGAGTTCATCTGCAGTTCAGCAAACAAAACCAAAACTGGTTCAACAAAATCAGAACAAGCAGCCGTCAGAGTTGAAGCCTCACCACAAAGCACTGAAATGTAGAGGAAATTTTGTTAAATGAAGCTCATGATTTCAGTGAATTCTGGGTGACACTCACAATAGCGTGAAAACAAGTCGAAATGTATGAATTGACAGGTAGACCTATTTTTATACTGTGAGACCCAAACTGACGATTGTCTGAGCAATTTAAATAATATCCCACTATCATAGCTATAAAATGAGTGCCAACATTCTTTACCAACAAAAAGCATTTCAGACTTTAGAGAATTGTAAAGTGAGAATAATCATAGATAGTCACAGAATCATTTAACCTGGAGAAATAAAAGGTGAGAAAAACTATTTTACAGCAATTCTTGAGAAAAGGCTCTGAGACTATTGGGAACCAGAATATCACTATGCCATATTTTTATGAAGAAAACAATCAAATAGAGATGTTGAAATACTAATTAATTGTTCCAGTCATGTAAATTATTTTTCTTCTCTACCGAGCAACATTAAAATATCAGCTGGAATTCAAGTTTGGATACTTCAGGGTCATAGCCTAAATTAAGAGTCTTAATGAAAACAAGGAAAACATCGACAAGTATAGAAAATGTAATGTATGAGAAAAGAATGAAGGATGTGATGCCTCTTACCTTAAAGAATAGAAAATTTATAGAGCTCATGATACCAAAAACCAAATATATAAGTTTTCCAAAATGGAAAAGAATAATCTGTTTTCCATAGCTGTGGAAGATAGAAGCAGTAATAAATTACTATTGTCTGGTTGGAGCTCTTTTTTAATAAACTGAACATGTTTGATAAGGGAAAAATTTTTAAAGGTAAGGCAATAAAGAGCAGAACATAATTGACATATATATTATATGGTCAGTATCACTCAAATACTGACAGAAATAGATATACATGATCATGCTGGTACAAATTTAGACAGACATGGTGATTTCTAAAGTTAATGGTACTGTATTTTCTTATGATTCTTATAAGAATCTAGTGACATTTAATAATGTGTTAAATTTAAAAAAACCCAACAAAGTAACGGAGCTCTGAGCCACAGGATAGCATTGAATCCAAAAGTATGAATAGCTTGACAAAGAGACTAAACAGATTTGCCTATGATAGTAAGTAGAACAAGCAGTGGTCTAATGCTGTAATGTTTACATAGGATTGCTACATGGCTCAAAAATACACTGGAAAGATTATTTTGAGGCAAGCTTTTAGGCTTACTGATTTCTACATATGCTTTTGAAATCTTCCAACCTGAAGATACCTTCCAGAAAAATGTCTTAGACTCCGAAGTGTTCATCCTGGTGCTTTTCACCTTTCCTCTTGGTAAAGTGTAAGATTAGAGAGAGATTATAAGCAGTGCTCTGCAGAAGATCACTTGATGTTTCAGGCATAAATTATTTATCTTAGTTGATGCAGAAAGTTCCACTCAGCTTCCTCTTTTGGAATGGGTAAAATGTAAAGAACACAGATGAAGATCTGAGAGAAGTAGCTATTCATTCAGTTTTGGATTGAGGTACACACATTTTATTCCTTGAGGGAGGAAAGAGGAAGAAAAAGGAATGAAAATTATAATAGCATATCTCCTCAGCAGATGGTTCAAAGGGATATTGTCCTTCCAAAGGAACTGAAAGAATAATTCTCTGTCAACAAGGGAATTTGGAGATAATGCAGTTGGAAAGGCCTCTCATCACAGAGGAAGTAGAGGCCTGGGAAAGTTGGTGAAAAGAAAACAGGTAATATCAGCAAATTGAATTGGAGGGTGCAGTTACTGAGAAAGTAAGAAAAAACATATGAGTTTATTGATTAATTTTTTCTTGTAAGAAGAGTACTTTACAAGATTTTTATAATTAGACTTCTGAAAAACGTTTTTGTTCATAATTAGTATTTATAAAAGGATCAGAAAAAATCTAATTGAATATAGGAAATTTTAAAGTACGTATCAAATTCTTATGAGAAGGCAGTGTGTAATTCTTTTGAAAATATTTATTTGCAAGAGGAAATCCTGGAATTGTTAAATAGAAATGGAAATCAAAAGAATGGATGCTTCTGAGGTGGTTGTGATACTGCAAGAACAGGGTTTATAGAAAAATTTAAAGACAAAATCTCACAGTTTTCATAAACTTGAGACCCAACTGCAGCAACTGAAACTAGTTCATCTTTGCAAGTGTGCACGCTGAAAAGCAGGACCAGTTCTTTGTTTCCTTCAGTGACTCAGTCTGAATGTAATAAAAACCTGTTGTTTACATTAGAGGCACTTCCAATTAATGTCAAGAATTATAAGAGAAGGATACACCTTTCTGTATCAGTATTTCTGTGCATATTATTTTCTGAGCTCTTAACCCAGGGTGGTACTATAACACCTCAAGGTGACAGCACTTCCCAGAGTACTTAGAGCCCTGTCAGGAAATAAAAACACAGGGAATTTCTGTATGGGTGGATGAAGATGGGCTTCTGCTTCTTGAGGCTGTGTTTGAAATGTCAGGACAGAGCCCATTTATTCTGGATACCATTGAGTGACATTAATGTGGCACAGTGCCACAACAAATATAGCTCATGTTGCTGCCATTTAGTCAGACATATCAGATCTTTGCTAGGAGTCAGGCTTACTTAGAAATAACACCAAGCAAAAATAGCTATGCAGTTTGTTGACTGGAGTTACCTGTCTTTAGTCCAGGTTAAAGAAGAAGGAAAAGACACCTTGTGTTTTTAGTTTTAACTAAACACTCTGTGCAAATATCAGGCTTATCTCCAGCGGTACAGGTGAGGAGCATTACATTTATTATTCACCCCAACAAATACACACTGGATGAGGAGATTTGGTGCACCCTCAGTAAATTCACAGACAACACCAAGCTGGGTGGCAGTCTGGATCTGCTGGAATGTAGGAAGGCTCTACAGAGGGATCTGGACAGGCTGGACTGATGGGCTGAGGGCAACATACTAGGTTCGACTAAACCAAGTGTTGGGTCTTGCACTTGGGTCACAAAATCCCCATGCAGCAATATAGGCTTGGGGAAAGAGTAGATGAAAAGCTGCCTGGTGGAAAAGGATATGGGGTTGCAGTGGCTGGGTCAACAGCCACTGAACGAGCCAGTGCGTGCTTAGGTGGCTAACAAGTCCAATGGCATCCTGGCCTGATCAGGAATAGTGTGGCCAGCAGGACCAGGGAGGTGATTGCCCTCCTGTAATTGTCACTGGTGAGGCTGCAAGTCAAGTTCTATATTCTCTGGATTCACTCTCTGGAGTGTGTCCAGAGAAGGGCAACAGAGCTGGGGAAGGGTCTGAAGCACAAGTCTTATGAGGAGCAGCCGAGAGAGCTGGGGTTGCTTAGCCTGGAGAAGAGGATGCTCAGGAGACCTTATCACTCTCTACAACAGCCTGAAAGGAGGTTGTAGCAAGCTAGGGGTTCGTTTCTGCTCCTAGACAGCCAGTAACGGGACAAGAGGATATAGACTTAATCTACACTAGGGGAGGTTCAGGCTGGACATTAGGAGGAATTTTTCATAGGAAGGATTGTCAAGCATTGGAATGGGCTGCCCAGGAGGTGGTGGAGTCACCATCCCTGGAGGTATTTAATAAAAGTCTGGGTGTGGCACTTAGTGACATGATCTAGTTGACATGGTGTTTTTCAGTCAAAGGTTGAAATCAATGATCTCAGAGGTCTTTTGCAACCTCATTGATTCTGTGATTCTGTGATTCTGTGAGTGGCTTATAAACAATTGATACAGAAATACAATCTACCTTCACAAGAGGTAGAAGCGCTATGTAGAGATTGTTGGTCTGACAAATATCTGTTGTTCAGCAGATGCTCACACATCATGTCAGCGTTAGTAAGTGCTGCAGCTCAGCTCACACCACCGGACCCAGATGGTGTTGTGTGGCTAGCACAGACCTTTCCCGTGAGAATTCTTTCTTTCTTCTTCCTGTGTTTTATAAACAAAGATAAAGTTTGGATGTTTGTTGAAACAGTTTCTCAAAATATGGACAGTTCAGGCCTGGCCAATCAGGCCTAGGGGGAGGTTTCAAACTGACCAATCTGGGTGACCTTTGAAAAGTCTATATAAGTTGGAATTAAATAATAAAATCTTCTTCTTGATGCCACACTTTGAACCTGGACCTTCTTTCTCTGCTAGCGGCTCAACAGCGACAATGTTGAGGGCCTGGCATGTCAGCACTATATGCTTTTTAGGACATTACACAAAATCTAGGATGGTGTCACAGGCTGGACATCCATTACAGTTTTGAGAAATTAAGTTTGTTCCTTGTGTACCTCTTGCATTATACTTTGTGTTTTACAAATCCATTTAGCACTCACTCTTTCAGACTACATTGTGGGGAGAGTGGCTCCACAATGATCAGGAGATTTGTTTTCAAAAGTACATTCCTGATCTGACTTAAAACTCAATTATAGTTACACCCAGTGTATTTTGCACCAATAGGGATAGGCCTCTTGGCGTACACATTGTGGAATTTGAGTACCCGACTGTTTTAAACTAGGTAAAATTAAACTCTTGCAAGATCGAAGCTCTGGCCAATTGTGTGAAAGGGATATGTTTGTCTCTGCTAGTGCTCTAGGAACTGTTATAAAATTAAATTGAAATGTCAGGAAGACAAACATGAAGGTTTATATGACTATTGTGTACAGACACTTCAACTATTTGAGTGAAAAAGACAGAGTGTCTGTTTATCCCATTGGCCTCCAGTCCCAAATAAATAAGATGGAGAGAAGGAAAGGAAAGGAAAGGAAAGGAAAGGAAAGGAAAGGAAAGGAAAGGAAAGGAAAGGAAAGGAAAGGAAAGGAAAGGAAAGGAAAGGAAAGGAAAGGAAAGGAAAGGAAAGGAAAGGAAAGGAAAGGAAAGGAAAGGAAAGGAAAGGAAAGGAAAGGAAAGGAATTAGATTTCATGTTTAGAAGTGAGAATATAATCACTGACTGGCATTGCTGCTACAAACAGCTTCTATTTAATTTCTTCAAGTCACTTTTAAATTTCTTTCTATATTTCTTTATGTGACTGCTTTTTGGATTTTTTTTTTTACTTCTATTTCCTTTCTACATTAATGCATGATAACTGCTTATGCATGCATACTTTATTTTGCTTTTGCACAGGAGAGCCAACAATGACCTTCTATGCCTAAAAGAATTTCTGTACAGATGTTTGTAGGTGTCTGCTTCTTCCTGCAACAACTTTTTTTCTTAGATATCTGTGGGGATAGTGGAGGAAGAACAGGAATTAAGGGAGGATTGTTATAAACAGAACTATAGAGCTCTTCCATATGGTTGTGAACAGGTTACCCTAGGCTTGGCCTTGAACAGGCCAATCCCCTGAAGGGCAAGTTTGCTGGAGTGCAATGGCCTGCTATTAGAGGGCTGTGTTTTCTAACACCTGGGCAATGAATGGAGTTTCCAGCTAGTAATTAGACACCTCTTGCAGGCAGCAGAAGAGTCCCTTTTTGTACATTGTTTTCAAAGATGGGGGTGGGGATGGGGCGCCTAAAAAGCAGAAAGAAAGTGAGGTTCCTGTGTGGTGTTTCATGTTAGCTTACATTGTGTCAGGAAAGAAAACTGGGATTGAAGTTAGTTCCATATTAAATTTCATAAGGGGACATTCCTGCTGGATTGTAGAATTTTTTTTTACTCTCTTAAAACTCAATATCATATTACAGGTATTGAAAATAAATGTGTTTTGCAAGCTAGTGGGTAATGAGGCACTTAAGAGAAATCCCTGGATCCCTACATCTCTCTGGAGCCCAGAGAAGTCAGCATTCATTGACAGGTCCAAGGGGATTTATTTAAGCCTAAAATAAGTATTTCTTTGGACTTAATTATAGGCAGTGCTTAAGCTGCTGAATTCAAATGCCAAAAGGGATTCATTTAGTCTGAAGAGAATCTTTTCCTGTTCTGAAATTAAATCTCTCAGAACAGTTTGAAACAAGCAAGAAAAAAAGATGAATGAACATTACCTATTTTTTATTGTGTTTATGCCTGTTTTTGACTGTCACTTTATCCCTATATGATAAAAACCCCTTTTACTTTGGAAACAGCTCTTGTTCACCTCCTTGACACTTTCTGAAAAAGGTATGACAAGCACTTTTGTTACAACAATGAGAAAACCTCTCAAAGTTCAAAGAATTTAATAGTTTGAAAAACAAGGGGTTTATGGCTTCTGTTGGTTTTCATGTGTATATAGAGTCTATGATTAGCACAGGAATGATTGATTATTGGTTGTTATATTACAGCTTTATTTCAGTCTCTCATACAAATCATTAGAATTTGCTTGTCAGAAATTCTGACAAGGTGCAGTTCCACAGTCCTCAGCAAAACTTACTGACAGCAGATAGCTGGTCCTGATCTCTTAGCAGGTAGAAAGTCCCAGTAGGCTGCAACTGCCTAAAGATTCAGTATCATTTGCAAGCACAAAAACATCTGCATTGACAGCCCATGCATCTATAGAGGAGCATGGGTATGCTTGGTTGGGGTAGTTATCACTATTTGAGGCATGCTTTCTGTTCAATGGAACTACATTAAACTATTATTTACTAATTTTTCTTGAAGTATTTTATTTGGAAAGTAGGGAGTTAATAATGTGGGTTTTTTGTTTGCTTACCTGACTGTTCTCTCCCAATGGAATAAATAGAGGTAATAAATACTACATTTCTCTATTTTTCTCAGTTTATACCCGTAGGAATTATCTATCAGTTTTGACCAATGTACCCTTTGTTTTGTAAACCTCCTGACCTAAACCTCAATTTCTAAGTCACTCTCCCCATATCTTCTTAACAGCGTAACAGATATGGCATTCTGCTGATAATAGTAAAAGTGACTTTATATAAATGCTCTGGTGAGGTAAAATAGGTAATTTGATTTGTTCTTGTGGTTCTGTCTTAAAAATAAAATGAACTCTTTTTTTGTCCTCAGGTCCAGACCTGACATATGGACTAATGTACCTGACTCTGAATTTTCTGAAATAATCTGATTTGTCTGAAATCACTGGTATCATATTGCTCTGAAGACTGTACTAACCTTAGCCAGGGGGAAATGAATGTCTCACCAATGCATCAGTTAATTGAGCTATTCTGTTCCTTCAATTCCTCAGGATGTCTAAGACAATTGGCCTTCCAGAACTTTAGTTTTTCCAAAGCTCTGTCACTGTAAGGCATGAGTTTTGAGAAAAGGACAAGAGAAAAAATAGGGAAGTTCTGCCTTTTAGTTAAATCCCAGCTCCATCAGCCCAGCTAAATGCTGACATAGTCACCTTGGAGATATGAGTACTCTGACCCAGAGAATGAAAAAGGTACTCTTCACATGCTGTTGCAACACTTCTGCCTCACATGCTGTTATAACATGTATAACAGCTTTGAATCCTGTTAACCTCTTTTATTAATGGTGGTGATTTGTTTATTTTCTTCTTTGTTTTTAACCTTGACATTCTAACAATGTATTTCTATTATTTATCTGTTTTTCCAATCACACATATATGTGTATGTGGGTGTACAAGTTAGTAAACATACTCAGTTACATAAAAACATATGGGTATTTATTCTATACATTTTAGGGAATACAATAGATTCTGATGTAAAAAAAACCAAATCTTCCAAGTAGAACCAAGGATTCAAGATGATAGAAACTAATGAAGCACTGCTGTGGCCAGTGGTGTGAGTTTTCAAGAGAAGAAAATTCTCCATTAAATATCATAATTTCTTACTGTTATAATAGTGAATACTGTGTTTGATATAATAAATATATTTACACTTACTACATATTAAATAATTACATAGAAACCTATTGTACAGCAGTTAAATTAATTTATAGCATATATCAATATGAAATTATTTTGTTACAAACTGAAGCAAAAATTATTGGCTAATAATTTTTCACAGTCAATTTAATTTATTATTTATAGCATTATTGTTCTTTCTAGATGGGTATAATGACCGGATACATGCTTGAAAAGATTGCTCTTCAGTTTTGAATTTCAGGGAAGTTGTGTTATTTCAAGTTCTGGGGTGCATTGCTCTGTACATTATAGTAAAAAGACAAACTATGCCAAAGAGCATATATTTGAGTTTGGTTTTGTTTTCTTTTGATGAATCACAGAATTAAAACTTATTTTGTAAAAAAAAGTCTTAGAAATCTTTTGAGATTTTTTCTTTTCATTATATTCTGGGCACTGAACTGTTGATGTCACTTCCAGACATTCTTGCTCTCCTACTTAAGAGCTAGTATTTATTAATATAATCTGGAATTAGCAATGGAATAATTTCAGTTTGCAACACTGGGAGAAGCAGAGGGACAAATAAGGGGAACACCTTGGAAGAATACCACAGCAGCTGCACACTGTGCAATTGCATTTGTAAAATACATAAAAGGTCATTTGGCTGATCTTTAGTGCTCTTTGTAAAATACAGTACGTCCTGTTTCAGGAACCAGGGCCAGATGTACATCTTAAGCAGAATTTGACCCTGTTAGTTCAAGGAAACTGGAACAAAGCCTTTACAGAATTCATGTTTAAAATTCAGCATAGCATGCACATTCTAATTTAACCAGTTGGCTACTTACAAATCTACAGTTTTAATTACACCAATCTCAGATGGACCAAAAAAGATATTCTAAGTAGTATTCCAGCAGTATTCTAAAATAACAATGTGAATGAAAAACTAATAAAAATTTTCAATTTATTACATAGGCCACAAAAATGTACAGCTGTTAGTATTCCTAAAATACAAGCCTAAGTAGAATCTCTACTTTCACTTTTCTATGGTTAAGAGTAAGATTTATCTAATTAATTGAAATATAATTATTTATTGCCAACATTTGCAATCCACCCACTGATTTAATGCCTGTAAACATGCTGATTTGCAAAAGATAAAGGATAAACATCTAAATCATGTTTCTAGAGAGAGTTTTAATGAATTTTATATTTATTTTTTAACTTGAAAGATGTGAGTGAAGGTACAGTAACAGTGAAAGTTTCAGTAACAAAGAAAGACTGACTCCCTCTTTTAGAGCAGAAAACCAGGTCAGGATCCAGTATTGAAACACAACATAATAAATGATCTATATAATCTCATGGCTGTGGAAACAGGCAAATGTTGTCAATCTTTCCAACTGCTTTAATTTCAGGCTTATCTAAATCAACTTGCCGGTATTCAACCCTCCCTCTCCATTACTCAATGTAATTCATATTTTGAATATATAAACTCTATACACTTTAGTGTTTCAGGAAGGAAATACTGTTTAAACCTGGTATTTTAGAAACATAGCATGTCAGTGATTATTTTATGTCCGAAAGCAATAAAGTAATGAAGATTCTCAGCACATTTAGGTACATTGAAATTATTAAAAAATTACCCACTGTCTTTAACGTCAAATCTTTATCCCATGTTACTTTTGTCTCATAGCTTTATGCATATTTTGAACAACATTAATTGCACTGTGGAATCTGTTTGCATCTTACAAAAATCCTGAGTCACAAAAGGGTAATTTTTTTTAATGTGATGAGCCATAAAAATAAACTTAATTAGTACTTATCATTCCAGGTCAAAACTTTCTGAGAAATCTGCATATTCAGATCTGCTTGTACTGACTTCACAGTGACAACTCTGGTCAGTGTCTTCAGTTTTTTCCTTTTCAGTCTGTAAGTAGGTTTCTAAGAAAGATTATTTCAACCACATAGTTAAAGTTTGCATTGTCAAAGGCATTTACTTTGGGAAAGGTACAAAATAGTTGTTCAAACCAATTTCCCCCACCATTATGAAATCAATCATTTAACACTTCCACACTGATATTTGCTGATCAAAAGGACATCCTTACTGCCCTCTGATCCTTGATTTTTGATTCAAATTATACTATTCCTTAACCCTGTATTGCATAAATTCCATTGCATAAATTCCCATCAAGGTATTCAAACCTATGTTCAAAACAACAGAAACCTGTTTTATTCAGTCCTTTCTCATCTTCACTAATCCTCCAAATAAAAAGATAAAGTAGAAAGACCTCTCAACACATATTTGCAGGAAAAAAATGAAAAATTCTTGTCAGTCTTTGAAACCCTGTTTTATCTAGCTGTGATCACATGGCCTGGTTATATTCTAAACAATTTAATCAGAGATGTTTTGGCTTGGTTTGGTTTGGGTTGGGTTTTTTCCCTAATTGCTTTGGAGTTCTAACATTTATTTATTCTTATCCGGAGTAATGGCTGCAGGATTTCCCATAAGAAGGCTGAGACACGAAAGATGATATATCAGGAAATGAAAACTTAAATGTCCCAAAGGAAAATGTGTTTCATTTGGGCATTTAGAGCAGATGTTTACATTTTTACTGTTTTTGAGGAATAACATATGTCTCTTGCATTGATTTGTTTATCAAATAACGATATAGAATAGGATTGTTCCTGTAGTTTGTAATGAGAAAAACCCAGAGGTTTAGATACCAGAAATAAGAAATAAGAAGATACATTTCAAACCTCAGGATAAAGGATAAAGAGCTCCTTCAATATATACCTTTGGGGACTTGGGTTTTTTTTTTGAGAATAGACCCCATTTTTTAAAGATCCGTTAATATAACAAACCCTAGAAAAGGAAAAAATCTTCATGACCTTTAGAACTGTATCATGTTGGGATGGAGATTTGCCTTCTTATTGAGCACACAACTGTGGGTCCCTAGAGAGACTCATAAGAGGTAGCAGGTCAGCAAGAGTTTCAGCCACAAATGCAGATTGTCTCTGTGCCAGAGCCCATTGGTTCAAGCTTTTCTGCTGCTGAAATTCTTGTCAAAACTCTTTGTGCATCCCAAGCTTACACTCTTTTTGAGGAACATCTCCATGTCCTTTCTGAGAACAGCAAACATCACCAAACCAAGTGCCAAAGGTGTCGTACAATTTCATCTTTGTCTATTTCATTACTTATGAATCCCAAGCAAAAAAATGCTCTGAAAAGCAGTTATGCTACCTTTATGCTCCAGAGGTGTCAAAACCTTTCCTCCCTTCCCTAGGGGAAATTAAGGTTTATGTGCTGGGCGTACCCTATAGGTTTGTTTGATTTGGTTCTTTCTTCCCCCTTGGTTTATTTCCTCCCCCTATTTTGGTCATAGGGGCCCTTGAAAAGCAAACACATGACTATTTTGTAGATTTATCCTAAGAATTTATCCCATTTTTCTGTCATTCATAACTTAGGGAACACCAGTAAGCTAAGCACAACCTCTTGGCCTCCATTAACCACATTGTAGGTTATCCCTCCTGAAAAGTCCTTCCTTCTTGTCTTATTTTGTGTCACTTCATGGGTTAAGTGCCTTAGAAAATGGGATATTTTAAAGAAGTAGATTATCCATTCATGGCTGCTTGTGTGCTTTCCCCCCACTTCTGTTCCTTTCTTTGCCTTTTCAACATAAGATAGAAAAGAACAAAAAGATTTGAATGAAAGTCAAGCTAATCAGGTTGAATCCCCTTCACCTCAGATATGCAGGAGTTAAATGCTGCAGTTCAGGCTCTGAAGCTGTTCAATAAATTGAGAAGTGTATGCTGAGGTGAAAAGATGGGGGGAAGCCAAGGAGAACATTCTTTTATGTTGTTTTGTAGCCTCTGGGAAAGGACAGCATTGCTATTTCAGAAGAGTCAGATTAGTGCTTTCCTTCAGGCACCTCATCTGGAGAAACTTTTCCATGGCTGGCTATAATCACTGTCATCTGGAAAAGAAGGGAAATGCTGTTTTTGTAATGAACTATATGATTAATTTGGAGCTGTCCAGCAGGGTGTGGGCTCATTGACAACTTTTCATTCTGATGCAGACACTCTCCCTTGAGTAATAAACCTATTGAGATGATATGCAAAGGCAATTGTTAGTGCTGTGTGGTTTATGTAAAACATGAATGTGATATCAGTGATAATATTGCTTGAACACTGAAAACAGAGAAAAGGACATGGGCATTTGTTTCTAAGAGTTTTCAGATTGTTGTGTTTTTGTGCTTTAGGCAGGGAAGGAGATCCATTGATTTAATCATGACAATTCATTTGTTGTAAAGATAAGAATGTGCTGGGATTTGATATTTTTTGGTATTGTTACTTACCCATTATCTTTATGAACAAGCTAGAGAACTCTGCTGCCATAATTTTCCTCACATCTCTAATGTTTTATACACAGTTAATTCCACTTTTCATCACCAGCCTAGTGAGAGAGTGCAACAGTTCAAGAAGATTATTTATTTCATCCAGTCACAATCATATTGTTTTACCTTTGCACACAGAGAATTATATCTTATTCCACAATTTCCCAAATGCAACAGATCATAAATAGCATAAGTACAATTCAGCAAAGTTTTGTACTGTAAAATTGCTACAGGCTTAATACCTCTCTTTTGAAAATAAATAGGATCATGTCTTTTGTATCCAGGATCATAGCAACAGATCTGGTGTTTCTGTAATAGCAGGAGAGAAATATTATTTGAAAATATCCAAATATAGTGACACTCTCTTAATTACACCATTTTCCATATAATGTTATTCATATAGTGTTATTAAAAAGCAACACAATTAATATTCCACAGACTAGGTGTTTTTGAAAGGGAAGAATAGAGAGTATAATGCTATAATGAAAAATAAAATGTTTTTCATTTTTTGGATGACTGAAGAGTCACAACTTCTGCTAGAGAACTCTTGTATAAAATTTCTGGACATTTATTGAATTTGTCACTCTAAATCAAATAAAATCTCACAGTTCTTTGAACAATGAAAAGAAATGCATACAGTATACGTACACTGTATATCACCATCTAGTCCTGCCTTTTTCTGCACAGAGACACTACTTATTCATACAGTACTATTAAAACTTAGTAGTTTCAATTCTATGTAAAGGACAAAGCCTTTGATCTTTATTTTCATTGTGCTCTGAATGTGAGTCAGGACAGATTTATTTTAAACTGAATTGATGATTTTACAAGATATTTGGTACTTTAAAACAATTATCTTTATAGGAAAGATCAGTGTTTTGAAAATGACACAGTACAATTAGGTTGTCATGATCATAATGGCTGAAGTACTTCTGCATGGGACTGCACTGTACAGGTTATTTATACCTTAAAAGCTATCTAACGCCAGCCTGATGCCTCTTCTACAACTAAACAGTTATTAATATTTTAATATTTATATTTTTATATTTCATTCTCATTCGCCATTAAAATCAGAATTCATTCCTTTGTTCTCTTACAAGAGTCACATTTAAAAGTGTGTTTGCAACTCTTTTAGGATTATTGAATTGAAGCCAACTTTTGGAATTAATTTTTGCCATCTCTTTACTGACTTTGAAGGATTTGGAGAATCTGAAACTTAAAGAAGCTAAAACATTTTAATTGCTCTCTTATGTTCCTTCTGCTTAATCTGTAATAAAACTTTCAGACTAAATTATTTCTCTTCTACCAGCCTAACAACCCTAAACCAAGCCATGGTTTACTATAAGAACTTACTTGTTTTGACATTGCTTGTGAGTGTCAGATGACACCTGAAATCTATTTTGTATACTAAGAAAGAAGCAGAGAGTTTACAGTCTAGAAAAACCCCAAAGTTATCATTATGATATCTTAAGATGTTGCCAAAGAGGTGTTGAAGGAACAAGGAATTAAATTCATGAATGGATTTTGATACTTATTAATCTTGCTAAGACAGTATTTGAAATTTATGGACCTTTTGTACCCTCTGACAAACCAGGGAAGCATTCAAAGTCCATAGGAAACTGTATTTTTTACATAATGGCCAACTATTCAGCTGCTGGAATATTCCTCAAACCCTCTGACCCATACCTGAGGTGCAGTGGGAATCTCATATTGTCTATTTAATTCTAGGAATAGTGCCAATTGTGGTGTCAAAACAGGGCTAGAAAAAAGGCAGGGAGGTTAAAACGTTAATCTACTTCCTCATGTCTGACCATCTATTGTCTTGACCACCCACCCAGGCACTTGTAAATGATGGTTCATCTATGTCCTCTCCCCAAGTCAGGCTGCTAGTTGGAAGGCACGTTGTACATCTCATAGAACAAACGTTTTGTAGGTGAGTTGTGAAGTCTCTAAGGTTGAAACCATTCCATTAATAAAAGCCTTTCAAGACACCAAGACAAGTTGTCTTGGATATAATATACCTTACATACCACAAAGTGTATGACTTCTGAATGTGTATTGGTTTTTGGGTGCTTCATAAAGCCTTAAAGTATCTTAAACTCTAGGTCCATCTTTCTAATTTATCATCTTCTACCTTTCCCAGCTCATTCTTTCTTTTCTCATCCATCTTTTCCTCTTCACGTCCAAATGCTTGTGGTGGGACACCCAAGCGGGGCCCTGTCCTTGCTCACTGCCGCCCAGAGGTTCTGGGGGCTCTCAGTGGTCCCTGTCACTAGCCACAGTCTTGGCCCATTCCACTCAGCCCCTGCGGGATGCTGCCTGTCAGAGACTGCAACTGCAATGTGTGCTAGCACTCATACCAAAAATTGCCAGTTGCAGACAGGCTTTTCCAAAAATCATATTATTAGAAATGTTATCTATCATTCCTTTCATATCTACTCTTTAACATCTATTAAATTTAATAAGACTAACTAAATAGTAGCTTCAAGAGACATGAGAAATAAAAAATGAAAGAACAAGCTGAGGAATTGCTTGGAGAAGATCAGAGGTTGTCTGTGATCAAAAGAGGTACCAATAAAAGGAAACTATCATTGATGAAAAGTTTTTGCAACTTGCAGCATTTCAGGGAACTAGTCTCCCTCCTCCCCCCGAAAAACCCACACCTAAATGTCATCAACAGAGCTGAAACTGCAAAGCTGTGGAAAAATATTTACGCCTAAGGTGAAATAATAAAATTGTATACAGGGACATAAGCAAACACAAGATCATGAATTATGCAATCAAATATGCCCTGTTCAAACAGAATCACAGAATCATTTGGGTTGGAAAGGACCTTTAAGTACATCAAGCCCAACCATTAACCAAGCACTGCCAAATCCACCACTAAACCATGTCCCCAAGTGCCACTAACATGTTTTTTAAATACATCTAGTGATGGTGATTTCACCACTTCCCTGGGCAGCCTGTTCCAATGTTGGACAACCCTTTCTGTGAATAAATTTTTCCTAATATCCAATCTACACCTCTCCTGGCTCAGCCTGAGACTTCCTCTTGTCCTCTTGCTTGTTACCAGAGAGAAGAGACTGACCCCCACCTGGCTACAACCTCCTTTCAGGTAGTTGTAGAAAACAATAAGGTTCCACCCATCCCCAAACTCCTTTACTCCAGGCTAAAGCCCAGCTCCCTCAGCTGTTCCTCATCACACCTGTGCTCCAGACCGTTTACCAGCTTCATTACCCTTCTCCGAACTCACTCCAGCACCTCAATGACTTTCATGTAGTGAGGGGCCAAGAAGTGAACACAGATTCAAGGTGTGGCGTCACCAGTGCTGGGTACACTGCCCAGGTCCTGCTGGCCACACTCTTGCTGATACAGGCCAGGATGCCATTGGCCTTCTTGGCCACCTGGGCACATGCTGGCTCATGTTCAGCTGGCTGTTGACCAGATTTTATGGGTCCTTTTCCACTGGGCCAATTTCCAGCCTCTCTGCTCCCAGCCTGTGGTGCTGCCTGGGGCTGTTGTGACCAAAGTGCAGGAGCTGGTACTTCACCTTGTTTACATTCATAGAACTGGCTTCAAACCACGAACCAGCCTGTCCAGATCCCTCTGTAGAGCCTTCCTACACTCCAGCAGATCAAATCCCACCAGACCTTATCAGTCTCAAGGTGTTTATACAGTCATTGCTCTTCAACTGGAGTTACAGATTTCGGAACTCTGTTACAGTAGCCTCCTTTAGACTACCCTTTTTTCTGAGTAAACAATATCCACAAATACTGCGTGATTCTTAGTTTTGGTTTGTTTTTATTTTTTTTTCCAGAAGATACTTTTCTAAGTAACTTTTTGCAGGACACAGTTATCCATTCCTGACAGTCAGAAGAACACTTTGGCAGTCCCATTGTTTCCTACTTCCTAGGGAAGTTCAGGATTTCAGGTTTCCTTCTGCCTAGCTCTGCATTTCCCTGGTCAGCACAGACAAGTTTTCTTGATTACCTCTCCAATGTACTTGCACCTAGATTTTGGATACCCTTCAGAATGCCAAGTGTCTAGAAATTACAAGCTGTAGGTTTTAACTTTAAAGCATCTGAGGTTTTTCTGTATGTTTAACTTTTAAACAGTTTTGAAAAGGTTTAAATAAATTTGTGTGTGCACATATTTGCAGAACCAGGTTATTTCTGTAGTAAATAGCAAAAAGTTATTTTCAGGTATCAAATGAGAGCATTGGAAGCATTTATCTAATCTGCCTTTACAAGAGGAATGACTGCAAGTACAACCATACTCCTGAAGTCAGACGCAGCTGTTCATTATATAAATAATGTATCTGTAAAAAATACAACAACTGCAAGAAAGAGTGAGACACAAATTGTAAATTTATGCCTTTAGGTTTGAAAAAGATTTTCTGGCAAGTTGGGAAGTCTGGAAAGCTCTAAGAAAGGAAGAAAACTGTGCTGAGATCTCAGGGCTCTTCTGTTATTTATTTACATCTGAATCAAATCCCATTGTAATTCTCCTGAGAGCAATTGTTTTCAATGTGCAAATCAGATAATAATAAATCAACAAATTCACCATACAGAGGCCCTTAAAATAGCAATGTGCATCACATGAAAATAATTTTATTGAAGCCAGGACCCAATAAAAGAGCTAAGACTAGAATAGATACTGTACTTACTTTTAATTAGATAGAACTCTATGTCTTAAATTACTGAAACTACAAAATTTCTCAAAGTTATGAATCATTTATAGCTTCCTCTGTCTTGGGTCACTGAACACTCACTGTTCATCAAAATATATAGCTGCATTCTTCTGTCATTCCCATAACATTTTCTCTCACTAATGCCCCTTTTTTAGATTATCACCTCAGGGCAGATTCAGTTTTATGTTAGTGAACTTAATGATAAACAGCAGATGTACAGAATACTTTAAATAGACTAGAAAATAAATAATGCAAAGTTCTTTGCAGATATACACTTTTAATTTTTTTTTTAACCTTTTGTTCTCAAGAATGCAGAGCACAAAAACGAGGTAGAATCCTTGTAACAGATGTGTTCTTGGCTCCAGTTAACTATTCACAAAGGGGAAATATATTTTCATTTTAAATGCAGGATATTGGGTTGTTTCTGCTTAAAGCACATTTAAAGTTTAAGTATTTGCAGGATTCTCCTAAGCTGTATTTTGCCTCAACACTTGTTAGTGGCTGGGCTTTTTCAGCAGAAGACTGCAAAGAAAATGAACGTATTCTACAAATGTGTAGTAAGAGACAAAACCAATTCAATTCTGTGATTAATTTGTTTGTCCAGAGTTGCTCAGTCCTTGTATGTGTTTAATTTTTTTCACATGGCATGCACAGATAAGACAGACATTAAAAGTTCAATGCTGTTCCAAACAATTGCATCCTATCACACGTAAGTCTTCAGTGCTCTGCTGTGACACAGATCTTTCAAGGACATTGAAAAACAGTTCCAAAGGTGGCATAGGCAGTAACAGAGAATTTCCATGCCAGGAAGATCTTGATGTTTCATAAAACTGGTGCAACATGCTATTCAATTTATCACTTGTGACCATGGGGAAAAAAGGGAATACAAGTGGTTGTTCCTTGCATTTTCAATGAGCACTAAGATAGCACAAAATCTTGAGCGGCTAAAAACTCCTTCAATAGTTTCACCCCAAACACCATACTTTAAAATAACCCTGTGCATTCTTCAGCTGCAGTCAATCTGCTACCTGACAGTGAGTTTCATAAACTTTTTGAACCAAAAGGCAGAAGATGTTTAAGATTGCTCTTTGTGGGAATTAGAGTTCTCTAATAACTTAATTAACACTGACAATAGTTATGGGAAGTCATATGGGCATCTTAACAGCACCTACCACAGGTTGAACATTCCCTCAATCCTCAAGATTTAATTTCCCTTTTGTAATTGTGGATATCAGCTGGAGAATGGAGGCCCTGAATACTCTGCATTACAAAGAAGGCAAGGATTCATATTTCACTTACCGAATGATTTTACTTACTTTCAGCTGCAACAGTTCTTGAAGAGTGTTCACTAGTGTTACATAATGTACTTGGGGAATGCTGAAACTTCATAAACTTTACATGAGATTTAGTCTTTGTAGTCCATTGATTTTTGCAAGTTGCTTATGTTTCTTTGAAGCTATAGGAATATAACATGTGCTTGTGAATGGTACTGCAGTGATTAATCTTCTCTGGAATTTGATTTGAATTTAAATTAAAAAATTAAGAAAGGTCAATAGCCTAGCTGTAGGACTGAACTCTAGCCTTTAACTTAAGTCGAGTGTGTGCAACACAGGAACCAATGCTCATTTTGGAAGAACAAAACAGATATAGAAAGGACAAAGAAGAAGACTGTTAGCAGGGCCACAAAAAAGTTATTATAGATCCCTTTGTATGACTATCCCCATATGTGGAGTCAAACCATCAATTTAATTTGTATTAGAAAAAATATAAAGTATCTGACTTGATTTTAATCATAGCAGAAGGACTAAGAAGAGTAGTTACTCTCCCAAAATATTGAAGAGTGTACCTACAAATAAGGTAACTTCATTTTTACTCTCAAATAATAGAAGTACTTACACCAGGTATGTCAAATATCATATTTAACACTTGAAAAACTATTTTCTGAAGATTTTGGGTATGGAAATATGGAATTTAAAAATCTTTTATTTTACTTTAAAAATGTTTTTCACTACTGTAAATTAACTAAATACCCATTATATATAAAATAAAGAACTTATATTGTCTGACCAAAAAAAAGTCTGATCAATAAAAACATATTTTAAAACCCCAACAACAGAATGATGACTATGTTAATTTTTTTTTCTTTTTAAATAGATTATGTTGATTTTTTTACTCTCCTGAAAGTATTATAAAAGCTAGGATATACATGTATTCAAAATTTCATCCAGCAACTCCCCTTGTATTTTCCTAGCTGTCCCTGAGTTCTGTCCTACTATTTATTATACTAATACAGTATTTATTCCTGCCTTTGTGACACAGTAGAGAAAGAAAACAGTTTCTAATCCTAAATAAATATAAATGTATAGATATGTCTGCTTCCCTCCAAAGCAGTTATGTTCCTTGTCTCCACCTAGTTAGAAGTTTTGCTCTAATTTTCAGACAAAAATTATTCATGGCCAGTTTATACTCATTCGTTTTCCTCTATTATTGCTCTACCATTGATATCTCCAAGGAGAATAACAGTGTCATCTCTAATCCCAAGTCTCCTGTTTTCCATTTTTATCTGTTACTTGAGGGAACCCAATTCTGCAATGCAAAAACAACTCATTTGCAAGGCACACATTTTATTTTAGCAGTGTACAGATTCATAAAATATCAATCAACCTACTTGATTTTTATGGTTATCATTTTTACATGGGTGGGGATATAAATTTCATCATTACTCAAACAAAGTTATATTTATAAAGTGGAAACTAAGGGTCATGAACAAGAGATTTAATATGAAGAAAATACAGTTTGGGTTTAGGTTCCATTGAAAATTCAGAGAGTTGTGCATGGAACCAGCCCATAATCTTGGTAAGAGAAGTGTAACAGATAGAAATTGAAGTTGAGTTGAGATGACTGACAGTCATACTTGGAATGATATTTCTTGTACATGAGTATTCCTGTGGAGCATTTCCTGTTTCTTTTGACTGTTTTTTCTGGAATAGCTGGATGCCCTGGTAGAATCATAGTTTGTTGCTCTTGAAGTGTTCTTGGAATGATTTAACAGGTTTTTAGCTACTTACATGTGGCTACCCATATATATGTTTTCTAACAGTATTCTTCTTTTTGTGTTATATTACAGCATTGCTTAAAGGAATAAAGTCATCTTAGATGGTGCCAGAACGACCGTGAAGTGAGAATGCTGGAAAAAGAAGAGAGTTTTCAGATTCACAGAATAGGTTTGATGAATGTGTGGAGCATATCTTGTGGAGGTCAGAAATGATGAATATAGAGTTCTCAGGCCCCATGTGATTTCACTTCTGGTGACTACACATAATTCTAGTGTCTCCAGTCTCAGGTAGACTACTTCTTACTATGGCTTGTGGAGTAGTTCATGCATATCTTACTTTTCTTGCACCAAATTATCAGAATGGTTTAAAGTAATCCTTTCCAGAAAATCTACTTTCCTTGTCATTGTGACCAGCTCCAAACACCTGAGAAATGTCAAAAAAGTCTACTTTCTCTAGAAAAAGCCAAAGATCAGGCTAGATTCTGAAGTATAGTACCTATTTATAAACACTCTATTGTGTATTTAAATAATGAATTTTGCTATTTCCTGAATACTTTTCATTCACAAGATTATCTTATCAATTTTTTTTATGTTTTTTTAAGTTCTCAGTATCTTGTTGGTAGACGAAATTCCACACCTCATTAGAGAGTAATTATTGTTACACCACATCCTCCCATTTTTGCCATTAGTACATTTAATAATTCAGAAAAATATCAACCCAAATATCTTCTCTTTTTTTTTTCTTGTCCTTTAGCACTTATCATGTTGTAGGTATTTATAAGTAGGTGTTTATCTTATTCATTCATATTTGATGAAAAGTATCTCAGACTTTTTCAGAGTTTGTTCTCATGAACATTTCTTCCAAAGCCATGATTACTATCATGGACAGATTGTTTCTGTGTTTGTAACCTTGCACATATTAAGACAGTGAAGAACATCACACAATATTTGTTGTAAAGAGCTTAAATAACAGGTTATATTATTCTATGATCATAATACCCTTCATTTTTTTCCTCAGACTTCATAATGTTGCGTTGGCATTTTAAAAACTATTACATATTGAGAAACCATTTTCAGTAAACTGTTCATTGAACAGAATCTTTTTTTCTTTTTTTCAATTTTCTGAGACAATAAAGCTAGTTTACAAGCCAGAAGTGATTGTTTTCTTTTATATCTGATAATAGGCTTTGTTTGTTTGGCATTCAATAGCCAAAAGGAGCTTTCCTGATCTTTTTGCATTAGAATGTCTATCCTGTTGTTAAATATTTAAACTTTTGATTTTACAATTCTACAGGCAATATTAGCTAATGAAAGACTATTGCAAGTGACAGGGACAGGATTTAGCTTTGTCTGAGGCTTCTTTAGAGGTAGTTCTTTAAAGATGGGAGGCTTCTGTGTTAGACATCTAGGCCTCACAAAATGCCTGCTTCATTCCAGTGGTTATAAGAGGTGTTTAGGATAACTGGTTCAGATGAAATCCATGTCAGATTTCAGGTAGTACCAATATTTATTAAATTTTCATTTTCCTTATCTTCTGGGGTTTTTTTTAGTTTTAAAAAGTAATTTCAAAACAACTTCAAAAATTTTTATTGATTTTTATGGTCATGGCCTTCATGTCCAGGTTAACATGAATTTTTCTGTTGTTCTGCCACTCTTTCTACATTGGTGTCCTGGTTTTAGCTGGGATAGGGTTAATTTTTTTCCCAGTAGCTGATACAATGCAGTAGTTTTTTGCTATATTATGAGAATAATGTTGATACACACTGACGTTTTAGTTATTGCTAAGTAGTGTTTGCCCTAAGTCAAGGACTATTCAGTTTCCCATGCTTAAACAATGAGGAGGTACACAAGAAGCTGTGAGGGTGTGCAGCTGAGCTGAACCAGCCAAAGGGATATTCCATACCACAGAACATCATGTTCAGTATATAAACTGCGGAGGACTTGGCTGGAAGGGGACAATCACTGCTCGGAAATGGGCTGGGCATCCGCCAGTGGATTATGAGAAATTGTATTATGCAACACTTATGCTTGGGTTCTCTTATTCTTTTTTTTTTGTGTCCCCTTCTATTGCTTTAGTACTATGATGATGATGATGATGATGGTGATGATATTGTATTTTATTTCAATTTTTAAACTGCTCATATCCCAAACCACAAGTTTTACTATTTTAATTTCGATTTGTCGTCCCTATTCCACTGTGGGGTGAGTGTAATCAAGGGGCTGTGTGATACTTAGCTACCATATGGAGTTAAACCATGACAGAGCCTTTTGTCCTCAGGTGTGTGATGACAGGTTGAGCTAAAAACAAACCTGAGTGGAAAACATTAGAAAAAAAATCTTATAAACATTCATTATAGTAATTTAATAGTTCCTGGTCACAATGTTGATTTATTTTCTCTCAAAGTTGGTATGTTTGTCCTTAAAATTATTTTAATTCATACCTTACTTGCAGTATATGCTCCCTGCTGTGCTGTTTTTCGCTCATGGGAACTGAGCTAAGGCTGTAATGTCATTGTGCTTTGTGACAATGTCTTATGATTTGATAGAATTACAGGTCATGAAACTAATCTGGTATTTATAATCAGCATTGCTGTCAACTCTGTACTTCGGGAGCCATCTGTTGGAAGCTATTAATAATTATGCCTTCTCCAAGCCAGCCTAGGGGTAGACACCTCCTCCCATCTTCTCCTGCTCCTCCAGGCTAATTACAACAGCTCTTGAGAATTTTGAATATCCCTGGGATGCTCAAACCAGCATGTTCCTCTTGCTAAATCTTTGGAAATTGTTCCAGGTCTTATTTAGGGTTAATCTGTTTAAAGATACCACACAGAGATATCCCATGAGGCTGGGTAGTTTTGAGCTTTAAGGTATGTGGAATGTATGGGTAAGTGCCTAGGACTCTCATTATCCAGCTTGGAATTTTTTAGCAATAAAATCAATTAATATCCCCAAGTTCAATCTGTTGTGCCCGTGGCAGTGAACAGTAATGATTTCTCTTGGCCCTTAACTCAGTTCATGAACTTTTTGCTGTATTTTCTCTTCCCTGACCAGTTGCAGAGATGGAGAGGCTTTGGTGGGCATCAGGAATCCAGGTTACCAGGATCAACCCCCTACAGTGCCTCTAATCCTACATTCTCCATAGACTCTGAGGAAATTCCAGCTCTCTTCTGTGTACCACTGACAACAACAGCTACGTCACAATTCTGTTGCATATGTAACTATGTTAATTAGTACTGGTATAATCTTTAAATTTTAGTTCCAAAACATGGTTTTTTTTAATACCTTCACTGAACCTCATGTCTCTAGTCTCATTGTCTTCAGTCAGCTTGAAACCTGTGTCATTGTGTTTTCCAAGATAATTCATTGTTGCATCTCTTTTTACGTAGTTTGTGTGACATTCCACAAGATTGTGGATTTTAAGTAGAGACCATAAGGAATTATAATTCATGTACCTGATTTATATCATTCTTACTGAATAGCCCTTTGAGACCTCCTCAAAATTCAGATTATATTTTTGAGTATTTAATTTTGCTACAATTTTTTTTTATATCTTAAAAATCTGTTATTCAGCATCTTGGTGTCACCTAACACCCTAACAATTAACATCTGAAAATCACAAGTTTCTGTAAGCTGCTAGTATATTTTTAGGAATTGAAAAAAATTATGGACTTGGAACTTTCCAAGAAATAAAAACTTCTCTCATGTTTTTGTATCATGGAAAAGTTGCTTTCTGTTGGCTGTTTTGGAAAATTCTGTGTGTCCTCAAGACTCTGCATAGGATTTTGTACCCATTTTTCCAGGAACTATCTCAATATTACTTAATATCCAGTTTCTGCAATTGAGGCTTCTGCCGTCCTTCAGAGTGTGCATATCCTTAAAAGGTAATGTGATCCCTCAGTAATTGACATTTGTTTTGCCCTAGTTTAAACCATTACTCCTTAAAAAGCTTTAGAAGCTTTTCCGCTCTTGCCAGATGTTCTTCCGATGTTTTATGGAAATGAATGAAGTCATCTGAATATGTGACAATGTCTTGAATTCTCAAATATGGGTTAGATCATTTAGTGCCTTCTGAAAACTCCCTCATGCACTCACAGTTTGAAAGTCATTCTCGAGGACTGAAATAATTGACAGGGTGTCATAAATGTGGAGTTTTCCACTCAATATTCACCTACTGTTTTTGTGTTTGTTTTTTTTGTTTGGTTGTTTTTTTTAAATTGTTTTTGGTTTTGTTTTTGGGGTTTTTTTGTTTTACTTTTTTTTTCTTGTTGCTTTTGATTTTTTTTCCTTATTTGATGGTATCCAGATTTTCAATCAAAACCAGCAAACTGTTTTGCTCTTGACATTGAGTTTGGCATGGAAAGAAGTCGTTAACTATCCTGCCCTGCCTACGCATTCTGTTTTCTTAGATCAATATTTAAGATCACTGGGTCTTTTTTATAATTACAACTGGGCAATTTCAAGGCAATGAAAATAAGTTAACAGAAACATCCTGCAGCAATGTATTTTAGTCTTTTTCAGTGTTATCTGATACATCAAATGAATTAAAATTCCACATCCTGAGTGCAAATATAGGTACTGATACTGTTCTTTGTTTTATTTATCTTAAAAGTTAGTGATGGTTAATCATCTTTATAAAAATTTCTAGCTCTAGTTCTTATGTGACATAACCTTGTCTGGAGACTCCATTTTCAGTAGCCTTTGTCTAAATATCAGCTCCACAATTTATTGACCAATCTTGAAATGTCTTATTCATTAAATATTTGACCTATTGGGATCTATTAAATGCCTGTGAATACTGTACAATTAAAAATATTTCAATTCATGTCTTCACTATTAAACAGTTCCTAATGTGTTACATCTAATACAAGAATTAACAGCTGATATTCTTCAAGAATGTGTTTTTCTTCCACCCTTGAAGCTGGGGAAACCACCGTTAGGAGCTTAGCCCATCAGGCTTCTCACATGAAGTATTTTCACATGGGGTAGTTCATACCTGGCCAATGAACGCTGAACCTCCTCACTAGGGAAATCATACAGAACCTACTACTAGCAAAGTATGATTTGGTTTTCTTAAGTCTACAACTTCCATAGCACAAAGTCTATGAAAAGAACAAATAATCTAATTACCTTCACAACTCACAGGTTTTGACTCGTGTAAAGATGGTCCTGCACGCTTGAAGCTGTTTCATTTGCTGTAACATCCACAAAAATTGTAGAATTTCAGGGCCAGGTGTATATGTAAACTATATATCTGTGATCTGAGAATTGCATCTCAGCAAGCCTTGTACTGACAAGCAGATTATTCTATGAATCAGAAAGTAGTAATAGAAAAAGAAAATTGTTTCAATTTTCAGTCATAAATTTATTAAATTTATTGGAAAGTTGAACAGCTATCCAAACATGGACAGAACCTAAATTAATTTCAACTTTATATCCCTCCCTCCTTACTCTTCCAATAAGAGACAAAAAAAATCAGACAAAAAAGCAGTCATTGTGTCCCAGACTTAAAATAACATAGCACAGCTTCTTATGGAAATATTGTATGAAAATTATTTTTAAAACTATATATTCTGAAATTGAGCTGAAATTGGAGTCTGTTATCAAAATAATTCTGAATTAATCTTGTTTTAAAAATTATTACAACTACTCTTGAGACATTATTATAGATGTTCTTTATGATCTGCTGGACAAAGTGTTAATAAAAACCTTGCATAACACAATAGTCTGATGGGTAACCCTCAAAATTTCATTGATATATTTTTATGATTCAATTGTTAGTATTACATGTACTTTTTTAACTAGGTGCAAATCCATCATTGTTTCATCTGATTTGGAATCCAAAGCTGTGTTAGATATGGCATGTCTACTAAATCACCCATATACAATTGACCTTTCAGAGCATCCAGAAAGAGAATGACACATTAGATATAACTGTTGATTAATCTCTATGGTGTCTATTTCTGGTCACCTTATTATTACTGAGATGTTAGTAAAGTTAGAGAGAAATGTATGGTATTTGATTAAAATTTTGGAAGAGACATCAATAAGGAAAAGTATTTACTATGATAAACGAAGTGTTCTTGGGGCCAAATGAAGTGCTAACAAAATTTTTTATAATAACATTTATTTCCACATTGTGGGATGAGATTTCTGGAAATATAAATCAAAATTACCCATTGAATTTCAATAGCCTCATTGAAGTCAATATTTATTCACTGGTAGTTTTCTGGTAGAAAAATAACAATTTAAACAAGCTGAGAATTCAAATTGTTCTGATTATAATAGAAATCAATTGTAATGTGTACTAAAAATGTAACAGGTGACTGTCAAATAAAGGATGGGCCTACATAAATAGTCAAACACATGATCACAGGGTCAGATTATGCTACCTTTTAAAAAGAGACACTTAAAATATGTTGGAGGAGAGGGCTGGCTAGCTTTATTGATTTTAAGCTGAAGCACTTTTAAAATTTGTGAATACCTTTAATAATTCTTAGATACTCTTACTGTTAAGCTGGTTATGCACAGAGACATTATGACTCCCAAATGGATTAATTCAGGGCACTTTTGTTTGAACATCAGTGTTGTTGAAAGTATACAGACTTTTACACTTAGAAAGCCAGAACATGTTCTGTTAAGAACACCTTTATAAATTTCAGCATAACAAGAGATTATATTGTCCAAATTTTCTTCACTTTCACATGGACAAATTTAAAACACTGAAAAACTATCTACAGCTGCAAAATATGTTTTATCATAGAGATGGCAATGTAATTCAATAACACAATAGTTTTTTCAATTTGTTCATTCTGCTCAAAGGAATTAGTCCTCAAATACAGTGCATGAAATGCTTATTTTATATGTTTCCTGTAAAAAAATTCTTAATGAAATTTGTAACGAAATTATGCCTGCTGTACAAAGATACAATTTTAATGGAAACACACTCCTTCAAGTACTATGTATTTATGGTATTCTCTTTGGTAAATGTCAGGTGGATGCTAGTTGGATGGGACAAGGATTAAATAAATTCACCAATGCAATGAATTCCATACCAATGGAGAGCTCAATATATATACATGGATATCAGTGGATTCATTGATATTGTTACACACATACTCACAGGCACAAAAAAGTAAATTAATAACATATCTTCTTGCCAGTGTGAATCTGGCATGCAGGTGTATGCTGGGCTATCCAGTCATCAGTGGTTTGATGACCTGAATTCTGACTTGTTGTGTAATGCCTGAAATTTGACAGCATCTTGTTTATATCAGCAAATGAGAAATTAAGATATCTTTACTCTGCCATTCAGTTGTCTGTCTCATCAAACATGATTCCTCAGGCTTTGACAACTATTTTCAGACAAAGTTAAAATCTCTTACAAGCTACTTTGTCATCAGTGCAATATTAGGTGTGCAGAGAATCACACTTTCTAGATGATGTCATGATTAGTACATATTTTTCTTTATTCTTGTTTTAACAAATTCCTTGCATATGGCTCTTATTGCTTTAGATAACGCATGTCTTCATACAATTTATTCATCACCAGGGCTATACAGGCTTTGTGAAGCTAGTTTTCTCACTTTTTTAAAAATAAAATACCAAGTAAAACACACCAGAAAATCCAAATACGTAAATGCTTGTACAAATAAGGTCATTGACTTTGCACTGAGGCAAAAGAGAACAGAAAACACTCTGATAACTGGCTCAGATCTCATGGCAGCAACCTTCAGGAGAGGGACTAAATGTACAGCTGAGGACATTAATTGCACAAACCACATTCACCGAAATATTTGTGTCTATATCTATAGGGTTACAGAATAAATTCAGACTACTTCAGCTGATCAAGTTACTGCTGTTTATCAAAGTATCTGTTGTGAATTGAGCCAAGATTAATTAATATATGTGTACATTCCTTTCTCTAATCTATGATACTCCTGCAAGTGAAACGAGATACATTTTTAAAGTGATGTTAAGTACATTAACCATTTTTTAAGGTTACAAGTCATAAGTAAGCTGGTCAATTGACAAATCGCAACATTTTAGACTGCAAAAAAATGCAGTGATTGCAATCATGTGAGCATACATTTAAAGTAATAAGATAAGAATTAAGATTAAGAAGGTAGGCAGAAACTGAACCAGCAAAGATTTAGTTTTTAAGAGTACAACTGACAAGCACAAGATCTGGCATTAGCTTAGCAAATTACTATGTCATTGTAGATGGAGCAATTGCAAGTGCAAAAGCAAGTTATTCAGACATAGAAGTGATGGAAAACTATGTCAGGTTGCACTGCCAGTTTTTGATCTATAGTCAGAGATATGAACAACAACTATGCTCTGCTGCAGATATGCATCATCTTTAAGAAAACTTGTTTTTACTAAAATGGTTTATGACTTCCTTTGCCATATACTTATACAAAAATAAAGTTCTCTTTCATATTTATGATGTCATTGGAATTATTTTGACTACGATGACTTTAGAGCACTGAGACAGGCTTATCAACTCCAGGCCTGGCCATAACACTGTTAGAGCCTTTATTAGAATGAATGCATTGAGGGCAGCAACCAACCTGTAGTGCATTATGGTTTGTATGCAAAGGGACCTTTTTCATATTCTCTTAATGTCAGGATTTATGTATTCCAGCAGAGGATGGATGAAAGATGCTCACTTGCAGAGAACATTTTATCACATCCCAAGAGGTAAATCTAGATGCAGCTAGTCCTTGTTTCATTGAAATAAATAATTTTTCTTCTAGCACTTACAAGAAACTTATTGTTTTACTCAGTTGCTCACTCTTAGACAACTACTACTTTTTGAAAGACTTTAGCACATGGGGTCCAGCTTCCTCTTTAGAGGGGCATGGGTCTCTTTATATGTTCTTTACCATATCTGCAAGGTTTTTGCAGAAGCCTTGCTATCCCAGCCAAAACGAGGATAGACACCTAGACCTTTGTATGTGGCACTGAATGTGTTACGTTTACATAACTGAATTAAGCCCATGATATATTTTCTTATCTGAAATCAGACAGGAAAAGATAATATTTTCTCTTTAAGCGCTTTAGGAAGATGATTCAGGTCCAAAGTGTAGATAGACTACTATCTTTGCCTGTGTAATCTGGGATGTCTCTCTTACACTGTGATCAAAATGCAAATGTAATTAAAGAAACCAGTAGAGGCTGGAGAAATATTTGGCTCTCCCTAACAAAGACACCTAGAGTTTCTCAACTCAAAAGCTTTCTGCCTCATCTACTGTATTAGTTTGGTGTCTATTGAGTTGATACTTATACATGATATATAATAGATGTTTTCGGTCTGTCCTTGAGTCTTTCAGAAATTATCCTAGACTTGGGTGCAGGGGAAAAGATGCAGACAGAAACAACTAGAAACAGAAATGTGTTTAATGGATCATTATACTACAACTTATCTTTCTATTATAAATTATTAATGAATATTTTAGAAGTTTGGTTGTAATGGAAGGTTTGAGTAGAACTGCTATTATTATTAGAATATTGTAAGATACTGGACCAATGTTATATGTCTTCATAGTTTTACTCTTTCCCAAAGTCCTCAAAAACATTCCCTTTACTGCCATATTCTGAATATAAGACAGAAATTTCTACCAGGGTAAATTCTATAATGGAACAGAAATTAGTCTCAGCCCTTACTGGCATCTCAAAACACTGATGACATTACCACCCACCCAAAATCTCTGCTGAATTGTATAGTAATTGTTGGTAAGTATAATACTATAGCACATATAGTTTGAATGATTAAGTTTTCTCAAATTTAAAAAAGAAACCACACTGACACAGTTTTAAAATCTACAGCCAGTTGATTTTAATCCATAAAACAAGAAAAATATCATATTTATTCTGCTGTATTTATTTATCCCAATGTATTTTACTTTATTATAATTTTATAATTGTATCTTCTTGGTGTTTTTGTTTGGGATTTTGTAAAAAAAACATATCCATACATAAGAAGTAAGCATTAAGTGTATAAAATATTATTTATTTCAGTAAATTTCAATCATAGACAGATCAAGAAATTTGAAACATATTTATATGTAAATGAGCAGATTAAAAATACAGGATAATGTTACATATCTTTCTATCAGAGACAGGATTGTAGTTTAAATCCTTCATATACTGAAAGTTAATTGTGCTGAATAAATACCCCTACCTAGAACAGGAGCAAATCAAAACCGCATTTGAGGTTTTTTCCTGTTAGCCTAAATATATGCATTAAAACGATTTAGGAAAGTCTGCATAATAGGAGGTAAAGGGACCCCCTAGCGCATGAAGTAAGAATTAAACATGAATATTACCTGAAGCTGTATCCAGCAAAGGTGTGCATGGTGGCATTCAAGCTAGATTTTCAATACAAAGACATTAAATACTTACAACATATTTTAGTTTTGGGACAAACTTAAAACATCAAGATAAAAAAAAAAAAATTATTAATTTTATCTGTCCTTGTGAATCAGCAATATAATGTATTTGATTTTACTATCTATTAGAAATTGTCATCAAGCTTAAAAACATTAGTTATTGGATCCATCATGAACTTTAATGATGTAAAAGCTGATGGAGCATAATAACCTGTGTTCCCTTGAAAATATTTTATATTAATCATGTCTAGAAGTCATTATTTTGGTAATTTTCCTTGTGTGAATACTGTGTGAAACCCTACCTTTGCATGTTCACCCTAGAATTTTCCTATTTCAAATGTTTCCTTCATTCCTCATGCTCTTTAATGGCTTTAGTAATACTTTTCCCTGGTCTCTCTTCCTTTGATAAACATTTAGTTATAGAAGTAGTGTTGGTGTACCAAAACCCTTTCTGTAATTGCTTGTTTAATTCATCAAACAAGAACATGCCCTCACAAATGAGTGGAGATTTCTGGTTTGGTAGCTGATGTATTCTCATTTTGCATTCAGTATGGATGGCTGACAAAGAGAACACCATATTCCCACACTAAAGAATCAGGCATCTTTATCAAAGATAATCTCTGGGGAAGGGCCTCTGGGGCAAGCTGTATCAGGAGTGTCTGAGGTCCCTTGACTTGTTCAGCCTGGAGAAGAGGAGACTGAGGGGGAGACCTCCTTGCAGTCTGCAAATTCCTTTTGAAGGGAAGTGGAAGTACAGGCACTGATCTCTTCTTCTGTGGGGCCCTGTGACAGGACCTGAGGGAATGACCTGAAGCTTTATTAGGGGAGGTTCAACTTGGATATTAGAAAAGGGTCCTTCACCCAGAGGGTGGTTGGGTGCTGGAACTTTCCCAGCAAAATGGTCACAGAACCAGGCTGACAGAGTTCAAGGAGATTTTAGACAATGCTCTCAGGAGCATGGTGTGACTCTTGGGGTTCTCTTGTGCAGGGCCAGGAGCTGAACTTCATGATGCTGATGGGTCCCTTACAACTCAGGCTATTCTGATTCTGTGATTCCATGATTCTGTGATTCTTTTAGACTACTTTGTACTACCTTTTCACCCCATTTTTATACTGTGAGGTTTTTACTGACTTTAATGAAGTTATCTCTGATTCCAACAAAGTTTGTGAGATCTAAATGAGCTTCTGTATTTCTATGTGTCTTAAATACATGGCAAAACCAAAGAGAACTTAATCCATTCTGTTTTCCAGGAGTGCAGCTGCATTCTGTTTGCTTCCCATATTGCTAAAAGGACATTTGAAAGGCTATGGTGGTATAGTCTTGTTCACAACCTACCTAATTGAGTTCCTTTTATATCATCCATAAACTCAGGTTAACAGACTTCTGCCAGTTAGCCTATTCTTTCCTCAAACTTTTTGAAGTCCAGAAAGACTGAGAGCAAATGCTACTGACACATTTTAGTGTTGGGCCAGCTGAGAATAATGTATCCCTCTGTCATTATGCTTACTCCGCCCCTTTGGCTTCTCCCTGTCAAGCCACATGCTGAAAAGAACCTGAAATAAATTTTTATGCTCAATCATCAGTTTGGGAAATAGAACCAGGAGGAAGTTTTAGAAATAAGTCTTCTGCCCATGCAGCAGTTAGAGAAGAGAACATAGTACAGTAAAGAGGAGAGATGAAATAGAGAGCAAAACTACTGATAGCCAACAGCCAGAACAATCCAGTGGTGAAGGACAGCCAGGAAGCTGAAAAACTTAGAGGAAAGCCTGAGCATCCAGCCAGAAGCCATGAGTTAACAGATTCTTGTGGGAAAGCTTGAGTGAGGGATCTTAGCACACCTAGCCCAACAAGGAGGAAAGACAGGTGCAGAGCACTGAACCTCATAAGTCATTCTGTAACCACAGTCCAAAGAAAATAAAAACCTCATTAGTATTGGAAAAACTGACTTTCGCTGTGCTCACTTGACCAAATTAAGTACTCATACCAAAAGTATCAAGCTGTACTGGTAAAATGTATTGCATAACCTCATTCTGTGTCAAGTCTCCATTGGTGTAAACTTTGAAAACTCCATTAACTCCAGTGAAATTACATTTATATAAGCAAGCTGAAATTCTACCTCTCAAAATGAAAAATTAATTTATTTGTTTTATTACTGTTAAGTGCTCATGGGGTAGCAATAGAAAAGAAAAAAGTTGTAAGAACTCCCTAATGCAGCCATATAATGAAGAAAACATATTTTTAACATACATGTACAAGCATATGTGACCAATCACTTGCAGAGTGCTTTGTTAATGTTCATTATGGATTACAAATGCTAAGTATTAAGGGTGCAAATTAATGGCTACTTCACAGTAACAGATTCTCAAGCTCTGACAGTGCTGCAGTACTAGCAACATTGAAAAGTTTTAGACATTGGCATGTATATTCAATCTAAATCAATGTTTAGCAACCAGAGACAGTGGTATTAATATCACAGAACTTTAGGGACTTGATTAATTTATCTAGTCATAGACATTTAGAACTCCTTTGTGAATCTGTCTGGTTTCAAGCTATCACTTCAGAAAGGCCCAAATCTCCTTGAGAGCCTATGATATATAGATTTCTAGTTGTGTGTCACACAAATGCCTCAAACTACCTGCAACCTCTCAGATTGCAATAGATGCCTATATTTAGCTAATAAAATCAGGCCTCTGTTGCCTAGACTGCCAATGCCAATGTTTGAGCTAGTGATTTTCCACCTTCTTTGCAGTCATTAATGACAAATTGGAACCTTTATTTCCCAAAAAACAACGGTGAAATGTAAATGTTCTCTTCAAGATGACTGCATACAAGAAATGCCTGTTCATTCTCCACTGACAAAAGGAGCCAAAAGTAGTCATTTTAGATTACATATCCACATTTTATGGCATATTGCCATCAAACACCATAGTATTGCTTTCAGAAGTACCTGTGTCTTCTTCTTTCCCTGCCGTCTTTTTTGTCATGATAAAGATTTATGCCACTCATAAAACCACTAGTACCAATACCACAGGCCCACCTGTTCTGAAATAAAGTACCATTTTCTCCTTCATCTGGCAAATGATTGACCCTGTGAGACAGCTATTATCTTTGCTAAGAAAACCTGGGGGATTGCAGTTTTGTTCTATATAGGATATGGCCTAACTGGAAAAATGTTTTGCTTTGTTTCTCATTGCAGCTGGACAATGCAATATTATTGCAGTAATCTTCTTCCACAGAGGAACAGAACAGGTCTTATTCACCTCATTGTTTAATAAATTAGCTTTCTGAGGTATAAACAGAGGGTCACAGCAACTTAAGCTGTTTGCCAGATAATGCATCTGCTGCTTTTCTTAATAATACCTTTAAATGAACATCTGCAAACCTCCTGAGACTATTGACTGATTTTGTCTTCCAGCATCTTAACACAGAGAAAGTAAACAACCCTCCAATATTTTTAACCTTGGAAGAATCAGCTTCATTTCTTCAAGAAGGTAAAGAAAAGATGAAGCTGAAAGTGATAATAGTTTTTCGTAACTGTCTGTACACACACAAAATTAAACTGTAATGGAATCTTGATATTTAATTGTATGGGAATAAATAAATATGCATGTGTGTGTGCACATGTATGTATGTGCACACACATAAATGTACACCACTGAATTCAGCGGATAACAGATTGTTGATGGAGAGCTGTGTAAGGGTGTAAGTGTATAGGGGGATGGATATCCTTACCTGCTAGTAAAGCCAGAAGCTTTTTCCAACTCTGCGTCTTAAAAAGAAAATTATTTCAATTACATATAGAACAAACAACGTAAAAGATCACAGCAAAAAGAATCTTCATGCATTTGTGCAGTGTATGAATCACACAGTAAAATTTATCTTCTACATTTTTACTTGAACAATGGAGGCATATCGATGAGACTATTTTCATACAATAAAAAAGATTACGACTTTCTAATTTTTCCATTTTTTCTTAGTAGACTAGCTAATGAAATTTGTTGCCATTTTCAAGATATTTAATTTCCCAGTAAATTAAATACAGATGATTGTTTCTGATAAAAAGTATTTGTCACCAAGCTATAAAACATTGAGAGTTTCCAGATACAAAGACTGTAGAGACTTAAGACATCCAGGTCTTATTCTTAGCATGACAGTATGCTACCTGTGTACCACTGCATCATATCTATCAAATTGCTTATTCAGAGTCTGAATGAGCATTCTGTTCCCTGTTGTATTTGTTTTGGATGAGATACGGTTAATTTTCTTCCTAGCAGTTTGCAGATGGTGCTACATTTTAGATTTGTGACCACAACGGTGTTGATAACACAGAGTCATTTTAGTTATTGCTGAGCAGTACTTACACAGAGTCAAGGCCATTTCTGCTTCTCACTCCACCCCACCACAGAGTTGGGGGTTCACAAGAAGCTGGGAAGGGATGCATGTGGGATGTCTGACCTCAACTGACCAAAGGGATATTTCACACCGTTTGACATCACACTTAATGATAGAAGCTGGGAAAAGAAAAAGGGAAGGTGGGATGTTCAGTTATGGCATTTGTCTTCCAAAGTCACTGTTACACATGATGGGGCTCTTTTCTGGGGATGGCTGAACACCTGCCTGCTGATGGGCAGTGATGAATGAATTCCTTGTTTTGCTTTGCCTGTGTGCATGGCTTTCACTTTACCTGTTAGAATGCATTGATCTCAACCCACAGGTTTCCTCACTTTAACCCTTCCAGTTCTCTCCCCCATCTCACTTCTGGGCAATGAGCAAGCAGCTGTGTGGGGCTGAGATGCTGGCTGGAGTTAAACCACAATATCTACAAAGATCAAACATTGTTTGGCTATAAATTAGATTTTCTACACATGGTAAATATAACATTTTGTTAGTAAAATTTAGCAGTAAAATTATTTGAAGTATTTGTTTCTTTACCTATTTTGCTGATGAAAAAATCTAAATTGTATATTTAGAAAAAGAATAAAATCTTAACTAAACTGAGAGCCAATGAAGAAATCAATTTCTTACAGACACATTAAGCCTGATGGGAAGAGCACTCTGTGGGCACTGTGGGTTGGAACACCCTCCCATTGGGGAATCTACTGTATTAAAGAAGGCATGCTACAGATCTGCTTTAAAATATGTAATTAAAAATTCAGTGCCTTGCTCTGAACATTTGAGTCTAGCCAACCTGACCTTCCAGAGGATGTTCCAGGCTGTCAACACTGAATTGCGTAGCCTGAACGTTAGTGTAAATGTCAGGTAGATCACCGTTAATGACCTGCTCTGGACATGCACATTATTGCATTGTTCTGTTTAGAAAACACTAATTTGTTATGTAGTACTACACGAAGGCTCCTCTGCTATAGCAAGACACCAAAATGACAGTTATCACAATAACCTTTAGAGTTTTTAGTGTTTTTACCAAAGAGAGTCCGTAATTACTAATTCAAGGGATCTGAAAATAACTGTAACAGGTAAAACAGTACAAATAGCAATAGATAACACTATCAGCCACTCAGCTGTGACTGTAACATTTCCTACTGGTGGAAGCGTCCAGTAATTCCAATAAGAAGACCTTACCTCAAAATCCTGAATTATATAGCACCACCAATATGCTCTTCCTCATTTGAGCAAATTTCAGGAAAACTGAATGATGACGGTTTGTAAACTAGAGACCTTCAAAATAATGAAATTATCTAATAAAGTCTGAAATGTAAACTAAATCAATGTTTATTGCAATTGCCGTGCACTGATATTTCCATTGAGGGAGCGGAGAATGGCTCTGAGATTATATTTTATTGCCTGTTTAATGAGCTATTACAAAAACATTTATTGGCACCATAAAACTTGGCAGGGAAAATGGCACTATATTCACAGCAACCCATGATCACACTTATTTCATTATTTTAGAATTATTTAATGAAATAGAGATCAGTTTCATGAAACCTGTAAAGTCAAGGCACCATGTGAAGCATTTCAAAAGTGGGACCCTCCAGTTAAACTCATTCACTTTTTTGTGCCCATGCACTTGTAATCTAATTTTCTAGTGCTACACTGAGTACAGCTTTTGAAAATCTTGAGTTACTTAAGGGCTTAAGCCCAGACTCCACGCAAACAAATATTGCTGGAATGACCAAATCTTTAAGTGGGACTACAGATACCTACCAAAAATCACAAAAATCTATGCCAGAAGTATGAACTTTTTGTCTACACTATCTCTGTATTAACTGGAAGGTGACTGCCTGGTTAAAAACTGCTGGATTTGTGACATATATATCTCAAAATCCTGAACTTCTAAGACAAAGTTTGTATGCAAGTAATTCTCATTCCTTCCTCTTTTTGAAGAATGAAAAGTAATAATACTCTCCTGAAATTGCAATTAGGGTTTGAAAATATTTCTCCCTGTACATTTCTGAATTTTATAAAAGAATAATAAGAAAAGCAACATTTATTAAAGTTCTAATTGTTTAAGTCTTTTAAAAAGATAAAAAAGATAAAGCATAAAGTTAGAATCCTTAGCAAGCAAGATAAAATATTTCAGGTGATGAGCACCCAGCTGCTGCCATTGAGATTTAACCCTTTATTTAATAACTTTATTTATTGATGCATTATTATAAAGATGAGGGCACTACGTTAGGAACAAGGTTCAGGCTGTCAAAGATACTAAAGTCAAGTTAGCATCTAAGCCATGTTAGGAGAGCTGATAAACAGAAGCTGAGTACCTCTGTGAAAGATTGGGCCTTTGGAAATCTCTTTTAGTGAATTCAATTACTCAGTCTCTCACAACTATTAAAGAAAGAGATAACAACTGAAACTGACATAGCAAATTGTTACCTGCAGATGCCATGCTCTTGTAAAATGCCCTAAGCTTTCTACATTTACTCAGTTTTGCTGCGGGAGTCAGCACTCTTGTTGCATGGGAACCAATTTTTCTGAATGAGCAATTAAGCTTTTAGGTAAAATGGAATAAGATGCTGAAAGTATTTTCATACTACCTTATTTTTTCTTTTTTTTTTTTTTCTTGATGCTTTCCCTTCCCTTTTTATCCTGTTGTAGGTTATCAGTTCCTTGAAACAAGGAAAATGAACGCATAAAAGGTGGGAGGCAGGTGAATCTAGTCAAACCTAATTTCATCTAATCAAGACATGTTCACTTTCCCTAAACAAAGGCTTCAGTCACATGAAGAACCTTGAGGGGAGTCAGAGCATGAGACTGATAATTCACAAAACTTTTCCATTTTAAAATGCAGTTTAAGAAACTTTCAGTTACCCTTTTCATAAAACAAAAAGAGGGACTGTATTTGGATTAATATTCTACTTTGGATTAAAAGGGAAATAGTGGTTTTATTTAGTTTTTTTGATACAATTTGCATGAGCTTTCTTATCATCTGTTTGCTTGAGGTACATTTTTGTTTTAGGTTTGGGCATTTTTAAAAATCTATCTTTGGTACCATTTATTTTAGTTTACCATGTAATTCAAGAGTTTTGTCTTAGGGCTAACTCATAAACTGATCTGAGCTTCTTTCTGTAATTCCAAGCAATAGACTCGTAAATGCACAATTAGGACTTGTCTGGCTTTAACCGATTTATTTTCCAGAGACTCTCATAGCCTCCAGGCTAAACATCTGTGTAGACTACACCCTATTCTAAAGAGTTACTTCCTCTTCAGAAGCAGTCATGTAGTGTTGAATTGACATTATTTGCCACAGCCTTTGAAGCACGAATCACTGCCAGAATTGAAATCACAACTCCACCCCACACTTCAGTGTTGTGTAAATGTAGTTTATATGGACACTGCAGAAAGGAGACTTGTGTTGATGTGTTTCATATAAGCTTCTCTGAAATGTTGATACATGGCTACTGTAGTGGAGGTCACAGCATGTTTCTTGGATATGCTATTTTAAATAGTTGAGACTTTTAAAACTGTATGAATGTTAATGAGATTCTAAATAATGAGCACTTCTTAAAAAAAGGTTGCTATTCCCAATCCTTTAGTGGCTGCCCATTTAAATTTCACTTTGAAAAATTAAACTGGCTTATGTTTATATTTTTATTACTGTACAGATTGTACATACAGCTCTTTTAATCTGTGGATTTAGTTGATGGTGTATAAAGTACTCAGCAAAGTATTTCTTCATGCATAACACCCAGAATTTTATCTCTGAATAAAATGACAGTGATTACATCTTCAAATGACATTTCAAAAACAGAAAACTGATAAAACCAAATATTAAATATATGTGATCTCTCATGTTTCCCACAAAATTGAATGATTATTTGTATTGTTGATGGGAGCACTGAAAGGTATGACATCTCAAAGATGTTGTCTTAAATAAAGGATTCTTTTGTTGTTCTAAATCTGTATTTCAGGGATCCCTAAAAAGTATGCTGTCCACCAATTACTCAAAGAAGAACAGCTGCTTTAATGCACAATGGACGCATGGGAAACTGCAAAAGTTGTAAGGATAAATGCTGTAAAAAATAATAAATTAAGTGGTACGACAAGACAGTTGTCCAGTCATATCTATCTATTTCACTTTTTTATCAGTCAACTGGCAGAGAGAATCCATTTCTCTGGTACCTTAATCAGCTTCAGAAGGTACTAGTTAAAGGGTGAGAATGCTGAGCAGCAGGCAGGAAGAGCCAGCAGTAAGTTAATAAAGTAGAGTTAAGAGAAGCAGAGTAACAGAAAATGTAAGGAAACAGGAACGTATTAGAAAAGATCAGTAATTTGAAAGTTTAATAGTGGTGAGGAAACCTGATTTGAGTGTTATATGCAGACAAAGAGCTGTAAAAGATCTACTGTAATTTTCTGTTATTTTCTTTTAACACAGACATTTCCTTACACACAATTAAAGTAGATTTGGGGGATTAAGAAATAAATGTCTCAGAGCCTGTGGGAATAGAGTTGTTATATCTCGTGTCTTGGCCACATGCCAGTTTAGATATTGCCCCATTTTTTTAAAGTTATATATGGTAACTGTGTGTATTTCCTATCCTAAACTGACAAGTAGCCTTGCTTTATTTTGTCAGACAGCTGCTTATTCTTAAGTAGTTTGTAAGCTTTTGGTGTAAAATATGGTATATCTAAAGGTCTGGATCAAATAGATTGCTTGGAATTGCCAAAAGGAAGATTTACATAGTGAAAGTTGTAAAGGTAAATTCTTCTCAGACTTCTTGCTGCAATGTGTGTGTGGAGAGCAGGGAAAGGAATATACTCAATGCATTTGAATTAGCTTCTGGCAGCAGGACTTCTATTTTGGTTCTCATCGCAATTGACAAACTTCTCTTTGAGACAAAGCAAGGGATTTGGAATCCTTTTCACGAGTTAAAAGGTGGCATTTTCATATGTTCTCTTTTAGAAGTGGATTTTGATGCAGCTACTTTCATCGACTCAACAGTATAAGAATTCTGAGTTTATATAACTGAATCAATTAAAAAAAAAAAGAAAATACAAACAATTCAATGCTGAGGCAGAACACTGGCCTCCTTAAGTCTTTCCTTGGGCAGTGAGCTGGGTAATGAATTGTGATATCATCTTTACAATTGTCATTAATGAGAAATTAATCTTTCCCTTAGGAAATAAGACCTGCTAGATGTCGTTAGTCAAAGTTTATAGAACTGCTTGCCAGGACAAATACTGTCCTGGCTATACTTGCACAAGCACAAACAGACATCTTGACCTCTGTGACTGCTCTGCCAGTGCAATAAAATATAGTTATAATCTCAGTAACTTAAAGGGAGGAAATGGAATCATAAAATAATTACTTCCTTTCTGGTTGTGCCCAAGGCCCTTTTACAGTTTATGTTCTATTTGCATTTATCACTGTTTCCACTTTGATGGTTTTCAGACTAATTATATTTTTTCTGGGCCTTGTTTTCTTTTACTTTTCTGAAGAAGTGAAAAAATCCTACCAGGAATGCTGTTATAAACTCTTCTTCCATTGTAGCTTTTGTTCTTCCCTAATAGCTTTCTCTTCTGCTTCATTCCATCTAAGGTTGATGAGTGTTGTAATGAATAGTTTTGAGGGTTATTGGGTGAAGGTAAAGTTCAGGCAGGTTGACTTCTGAAATGACCCTCAGTGACAGTTGTAAATGGGCCAAACAGTTCTTGTAAGGAACTTGGTCTTACAATGGCTCACTTCTCTGTTTAGGAGGTTGGGGAGGGAGGAATGGCCTTTACTAGCTGAAATATTGTGCTGCCAAGCGACTTGCAGTTCGCATGCTAATGATTAATTTTAATAGACAGGTTGTGACTTTATTCTAAAATAAGTGAAAATAGCATCTTCACAGCCTGAGGTAATATAGAAAGCCTTGCAATAACAGAACAGTTAATCAATACAATATCATGGGAAAAAGAACTACATGATAGCAATGGATATGCAGAAGTGAGTGAATTCATACTCACACTTTGAAATTTGTGCTTATTACGCATATTCTAAGACATTTTGTCATGCCAGTGTTACATCATTCTACGGACAAGGTTTATTTAATGTTATAGAAGCATTAGTTAGAATACCATTACCCCTTGACACATGACTGCAGAAAGGCAAGCAAATCCTTATACTTTCTAAGACTGTAAGTAAATATTTTCTTTTGGCGTTTTAGATATTTTTTTTGTTGGTTTTTTTTCATTGAAATGAGAGTCTAAGATAAAAAGGACTATTCCCACCTGATTGTGTTAAACTAGGTGGAAGAATGAGATTCTTTGAAAACTGCATGTGATTATTGAAGTATCAGTGCTGACGTCAGCCCCAGGTGAATTTTAGCAATTTCATGTGGGGATTGTTTCTAAAGGTGAATGGAAAACATCAGGACCTATGTAATATGAAAAGACAGGCAGTGGAAGTATGCATGGAATAGAGACTGCACTTAAAAAAAAAAAAAAATAGTAGGAAGAATCCCACATGGATTACAAAATAAAAAATTCTCTTCAGATGTAATTCAGTTTTTGCAAATAAAAGTATAGTTTTTTTTAAATAAATAGAAGTATAGTTTTTTAGCAATGTAAGTATTTTATGGCCTTATTTTATGGCAGAGGTAGGGTTGTTTGCATGCCCTAAACAATTATTTTGATGCCTCTGTATATATAGATTTCTTTTAACTACTTTTCTGAAAGGTGAAATGCCATTGCAGTTATTTAATCCTAAACTTGACTCCAACTTAATGTAGCCTTTGTCTGCAACCATTGTTTAGTGATTATCTTGACAATGTACACAATCTATTTGCAGAGAGAAACACAAACACATGCAAAGTACCAAAATTGGGTCAGAATAACAACCTGTAGCATATTTTGCTGTATGAATTAATGTATAATATAAGAATATGTGTGGAAGCTGTGTAATTAGCTCTTCCATTAGCAGAAGACTGCACCATTATCTGTATTGATGTGGGCAAGAGTGCACAGGCAATATAGTTAAGAAATACATGCTACTTTTGTGATCTAAGTTACTGAGGAGGTGATGCATGCAAGTCATAAAGGAACAATTGCCATGACTTGTTTTCTCAGCCAACTGCATGCTGTTTGGCAAGTTAACAGGGGAGAATTACACGGGTTATATACAATGGAATGTCTGAACAGCTGCTGTGGTGAGAGCAGTCGACAGGTTTGTCAGCTTTTAGAGTAATTAGCCCAGCAGGAAATCCATTCCCAGGTGCCTACTGGAAAAAATCAAGTTTGGTGAGGCAATGACGGATAAGAAAATGGGAGTGGAGATGTGTATAAGTATCTCTCTCTTTTTATAGAACAACAAACACTTTCCTGAAATTGATGGGGTTGAGACATAGGAACAGAAATACTGTTTCAGTCCATTTATCCATCTAGATCCAAAGTCCGTCTCCAGAAGGCTCTGGCTGGTCACAAGCAAGTACTCAGGGAAGAGCATGGACAAAGCAGGCACATGGCTTCCTATTATTCTCTCAGATTCCAATTGATTTCAGCTTAGGGGTTTCTGGATTCCTGGCTGACTTATCTCCTTAATCACCCCAGTGCACAACTCTTCCAGGTGGTCATCCAAGCTTCTCATGAGCCTTGTCAACTCTTTACAACCACAGTGTCCTTTGCAAGGAGTCCACAGCTTCACTGCCCATTGCATGAAAAAAAGACTTGCTTTTTTTGCTCTGAACTTGTACTCTCCTTGTTTCTGCCAGTTGCCCCTTCTTCCTTCACTGGAAGAGATAAAGAACTGCCAGCTCCTGTGCCCTCTCTTCCTCACACACAGGAGTTTGTATACCACCCATACTCCCCATTTTCCCAAGTTGTGTCTTTTCCATGCTGACGTATCCCAGCCTATTTGAATTTTACACACACACAGAAGTAATTTCATACACTTCTTATTTGCTTTGATTTTCTTTGAAGCTAGTTACTGAATGAAACTGCATTTAACTGGACAAGTGGATTGGCCACAACCTAATCTTTGCTCTCTTTATGTTAACTAGCTTATATACTATATACTAGATGAACCAAGAGAGAAATACATGCTGGATGATGTCTTTGGCAATTAGTTACAGAGGAGTTCAAGAAAATAAATGAATCCAAATGCCTAAATGTAGTCCCTTGCTCTTAGATCAGTCAAAATCAACGTACTGTATAGGGCTTCCTTTTTCATAGCACCACAGTGGTGAAGTAGAAATATCTTAAGTATTCGGGTCTCTAAGTGCTGGAGAGGGACTAAAAACAGAACAGAAACATATTTTGCAAGGAAGGTATCAAAAATAAAAGCGAACCAGAATCCAAGGTAATCACCTGTCAAACCATGAACAAGTGTGGTTAACAAAACCAAGAATTTTATTTCATTCTTCAAATAAGTGCCTAATCCAACTAAATTACTTCGCTATACAGGAGACTGGAAAACAGGAAACCTTGGAAGTGATTCAGGAAGAGAAGCAACTTACTGCACGTAGGAACCAGGGGAAGAAATACAAGGGAAATATTAATTCAATTATGCATGCAAATTAGAGACAGCTTGGAGGGAATCTCAAAGAATTGTTGTTACCCACATCATTTAATGAACTATTCAATAATTGGTCTTAGGATGTCTTTTATTCCTAATAGAACTTATAAAGCAACCTCCACTGTCCAGACAATGAGAATATAGTAAATTCCATGGTCACACCCATGAGGATGGCAATCATGAAGTGATTAAACATCCAAAGAAGTCTGTATAATAATTTTTAATACAAGGGAAGTTAAAATTCTTGCAGAGTTCAGAGTTGTTCATAAATAAATTCTTAAGGGAAAAGCAAAACCTTGACAGATACAGTAAAACTAACTACATTACTACATTACTAACTACATTACTACTAAGTACATTAACCACATTATTCATTTTTATACTATGTGCATGTGTTCTGCTTACTAAAATATAAATACCTGTAAAATAACGTAATTAATTTATGAGTTATTAATTAATATTTAATGCTGCAAACAAGTTATACAAATGAACCACTAGTAAATAGTATAAGTTCAACTTTTAAAATAATAAGGCATGCTTGCTTTGCCATCTAGCTTTTTTTTTTTCCAAGACATCATCAAAATAAACTATTTAAAGATTAGCTTTTTCACTTGTATTTTGAATGCATTATTACTTATTATACCCTGTCCAGGTGGAACCAATGACAAGCGGTGTCCCTCAGGATTCTGTGCTGGGACCAGTATTTAACATTCTTGTTGGTGACAGACTGGAATTCAGTGCACCCTCAGCAAGTTTGCTGATGACACAAAACTCTGTGATGCAGTTGACCATGCTGGAGGGAAGGGATGCCATCCAGAGAGACTTTGACAGGTGTGAGAGGTGGGCTGTCTGAACTTCATGAAGTCCAACAAGACCAAATACAAGGTCATGCACCTCTGTTGGGAATATACCAGACACGGATACAGGCTGGGTGATGAGTGGATTGAGAACATCCCTGCAGAGAGGAACTTGGGCATATCAGTGGATGAAAAAGACGAAAAACAGATCTGGTAATGCATTCTTGCAGCCTGGAGGGTCAACTGTGTCCTGAGTTGCATCAAAAGAAGCATGACCTGTGCATCCACTCCACCCTTGTGAGACCACACCTGGAGTACTCTCTTTAGCTCTGGGGACCCCAGGATAAAAAATGCATGGACTGGCTCCAACAGGGCCGTGAAGATGGTTATTGGGATGTAGCACTTCCCCTGTGAGGACAGAGTGGCAAAAATGGGATTATTAAGCCTAGAGAAGAGAGGGTTCTGGAAAGACTTTATAAAAGCCTTCCAATACTTAAAGAGGGCCTACAGCAAAGCTGGAGAGTGACGCTGTATCAGGGAGTGTAGTGACAGGATGAGAAGAAGTGCTTTTATACTGGAAGAGGGTTAGATTTCAATAATTTGTTAGGAAGAAATTCTTTGCAATAAGGACGGTGAGACACTAGGAGTTCTGAATGTTTCATCCCTGGAAGTGTTCTAGTCCAGCTCCAGTGGGACTTTGAGCAACCTGATCTAGTGGAAGGTGTCCCTGCTGATGGCATGGGGCTTAGAACTAAATGATTCTTAAGTTCACTTCCAACCTAAGTCATTCTATGATTTTATGATTTACCATTCAAGAAAGTGGCATCAAACACGTAAATGATATGACCTTGCCAAAGAGACTGGGTTGAGTTTTCCGAAGCATTTAGCTAACATTGCTTATGTTGGTCCAGATGAAATGTTATTTTACATGAAACAAATGTATTTTAAGAATGATAAAACCAATGGAATAAAATCAGTCAAATATCAGTCAAAATTTATGTGTTGTTATACTGAAGAAGGGACAGGGTATAACATTATTTGGAGGTAAGGAACTTTTGCAGTAATTTCTTAAATTTCATGGATTTTACATATAAGATGGACCTCATGATGCTTTTTGTTGGGAAAAAAAGGTGAATTTTTTGTAAAAGAATGCATGGGAGCATGTACAGAAGTCTAAAAGCTGGAGACTGAGTTATGTGGGATCACTTTGCTACAATCACGGTTCAAAATAGATTGATTTCTAAGAAACTGGTATCAAGTTCTCAGACAGATTTCCCGTATACATTAGACAGAAATCTAAATCAAGAAGGGAAGTAGTTAAGCAATACTGAATATTGCAAAATCTAACTTTCTGGTTCCTGTCCCACAGCCACATCCATATTTTAAATTAGGTATGTAAACTGCTTTTATAATGTCAAGAGGGAACTAGATACCTCAGAAACAGATCTAAAACAATCAATGTGCTAGAAAAACAGTTTTCGGCAACATGCTTCAGACACCAGCATTAAACTAGAAGCTGCCTAACAGTCTATAAAACATGCTTGCATACAAATGATGTCTTTATAATTTTTTATTGTGCCATCAGCAGTATCTAGTGTCTAAATGTCTAACTGCATTATGACATGCAAATTCACTCTATGTATCAAATCAGAACTAAATACACTGCTCAGTTTTAAAATAATGAGAAAAACACCTACAGCCCTTAGCTAATTATTTGTAGAAAATTGCACACCACTATAAGAAATCTTGACGTATTTATGAACAAAAAATAGGGATTTTTAATAAAAGTACATTACTTTCTTCTGTGTTGTTAGTCTACTTGAATACACATTGCTAAATATTCAGTACAGAAGTGAAGCAGAAAGGTTTATAAGACTCTATATCATTCTTTTGGCCTGGCATTCCTGGCGGAAAAGTAGGAAATGAAATGTCATTACATTCTGTGCATGAGAAGTATTTCAGGACCCTGGAGCCCTGATTTATTATATTATTTGGGGATCTTTATTTTCTTACTAATTTTTCCATTAGCAACTCAGCAGCTTTTGGAGAAAATTTCTTGTGTTATGACTGTATTGATTGCTGCTTTACATGAAATATATCCTCTTTTCTGTTACCACCTTATCCTGTTGTGCTAGGTAATGTTCAGCAAGATGTATTTCATTTCTTTCTGCTTTATGTTGTGCCATATTTTACTCACACTTCATTCTCCTATTACATATCTAATATCTGTTTATTCAATAACCTTGGAATTGTCAGTATTTGTACCTCAGACACTCACAAAGTGAATTCAAAGAATTATTGGTCTTGCAATCTTGTGTTTCAAGGCATAATACCAGAGACTGTTTCTTAAAAAATAGCTCCACTACAACTTCCTTGTCTTATTTAATAATAAGGAATCTGGAAGATGCAGTCTCTGAGGGTAAACTGGTTGGAGAGGCTTGGTGGAAGTTAAGGGGAAAAAAAGCAGCTGCTTTGAAAGGAAAAACAGAACAAATAGTGGGCAAGAGGAAAAGTTGACAGCTGACTGCAAAACAGCTAGCAAATTTCAAAAGGGGTAAGATCCTTGTTGGTGGGCTTCCTTTTTATTTGTCAGGGATTTAGATGAGTCTGGGAAGAAAATTATTAGGAATAATGCCTTGGGTAATAGCACAATTAGGAAAACAGAGCAGGCTGAGTATGCAACCTTCAATTACAAAAAAAAAAAAAAAGCAAAGATCCAGAATGGGGTTACTGAGTGAGATGCTTTAGGGAAAATCTTTGACATCTGAGTATATAGAACACTCAGAATTCTTCAGAGAAATACAAAATATATTTGAACGTTTACCTCAGGGCACAATCCACCAAGCCTGTGAAGGTGCTACTAAGCAAAACTAATGCACGAGTGTCAGCATAAGACTAGGATGACCTTTTGAATTTTAACTGAGATTTTCTTTTCACTGAAAGGGAAAAGTTTTTAAATCAAACAAAATTACTGGAAAGTAAAATGCACCTGAAGGATACACGTGAAATCACTGAAACAGGACACTATTAAAGATGAGGATTTTAAAATAAATGTTATGTGAGGATACAGTCCATTATATGATTTCCAGGAGCTTTAGCTACATGGGTCAGTAATTTTCAGAAGTTTGGAGTCACTTGCCCCATATTACTGATACTGTGGGATTAGTGGGATTGTTTTAAAAAATTAAAAAAAAAAAAATATGTACATATAACATTTTATTTCAAAGCATTGAGAATTTTCAAAAGTCTAAGGTTTTTTCCCAACTTCTAGACAGAAGAAGGGAAGACATTAAAGAGCTGTTTCTCTTAGATGCAGTCAGAATTTCAAATTTTTACTTAACCTAGACCCGGATGACCATTTGACAGAACCTTTGAATATAAACAAACTTAAAATCTACAAACCCCAGACTCTATAGATGTAGCATATGTGGTCTCAAGATCAGTGCTATATGCCAGGAATCCACATATACTTGCGAAGATATCTTTTAGCCCCAATTTAAAAAGGATGTGAAGGTATTGACTATATCCAGAAGAGCACAATAAAGCTGGTGAGCTGGAAGGCATTTCTAAAAGTAGTTTTTGAGAACATAGCATTTGGCTAGTTTGGACAGGAGCAAACTAAGGGGCAGCCTCTCTCCACATCTTCCAGAGAAGGAAAAGTGGATAGGGAGGCATTGATCTCCTGACATCCAGTAATGGGATACATGGCAATGATTCAAAGCTACATCAGGAGAGGTTTGACTTGGCATTAGGAAATATTTCTTTACTGAGTTATTGGTCAACCATGAGAAAAAGCCTCCTAGAGAGGTGGCCAATGCCCCATGCCTATCATGGGCATATGTTTGAAATGCCTTTGGACAACATCCTTAATAACATACTTTCACTTTTGGACAATCCTGAAACTCTCAGGCAGTTGGCCTAGATGATCATTGCAGGTCCCTTACAACTGAAATGTTTATTTCTGTTCTATTCTGTTCTGTGTTATTCTAATCTAATCTCTTTATGTTGTTTGAGGATTTGTTCCAAACTTTACATTTACTTTGGATCCATAAAGGTGGTCACACATGAATTTTAAAGAATTAAGTATGTTTTATTCTTTCTTTTATGAAAGACATAAGATGCATGATCAAACCATTACCTCTCCCCTGTCCAGCTGCAGAGGGGAGTGATATAGAAGCTTTGGTGGGTGCCCAGCATTCAGCCAGCACCCACCCTGTGTACTTAGCTTTGGCCCAGAAAGTGCTCTGCTCAATTTCTGTGGCTAGGCATTACTTGCAGGGGATAGAGACATGGTTAAGGGCAGCCTGCATCTGAGTCAGTCGCATGTCCAAAATGAATAAATTTCAGACTTCTACTGAGTTTAGGTATCTGTTGAACAGAAATAAAACCTTTCCGTTTTGGCTTTTAAGCCTTTCTCACTGTAGGATCTGCATCTGGTGCTCTTGGTTCTTGTGCTAACTTGCCAATATTTTTCTTTATCTTGATAGTGTCATCAGAAAATTAAAAGTTCCTTCAAAAGATACTAATATAGCTGAACTCAGAACATTTTAGGCAAAATCCCTCACTGCATGACTTTAAGGAAACCTTGCAGTCATGAGATAAAAGTGAAGCTGAATAGCTGTTTCAAAAGTGAAAAATGAAGAGTATAGTTGAATAATTTTATCTTTCTCTGGGTGGGGCTCATAATGCAAGTTCTAGTCAGCAAACTTTATTTAGACTGCAGAATTCTACAGTTTCTTTATTCTATAGTCTGGAATATAAAAGCTGACATTTTTATTGCTCTAAATCACAGAGTCTGGAATTGCTAGATCTAGGTGGAAGGCATGGCTCAAGGTAAGAAGAAGCACATTTCAGTATTCCTAGCCCTGGGGAAATCCAGAAACCCAAGAAATGCTTTCTTTAGAAACGTGATTTGTATTGGATGAAGCTTTTTCACAGAACTTGAAAGTTATTCTTTTTGTCTAGTGCACACAGAGAAATTGTATTTTTGTCAGATTGGCAGTTTAGAACTGCTTTTGCTGCAACTACACTGAAATTGAAAAGGGCTTACTTTTTACCTAATACATTAAAAGTGCTGATAGATACTGTATGTTAAGCAAGATATGGTATGCAGGAAAAGTTACTGGAGAAGAAAAAGCAGCTCATCTTTCACCTATCCGTGAAAATATGTAGTACATTTATGCTGAATTCCAATTTTTTTTTTTTTTTAATTTTCAGACTCATCAAATTTTTCTTTGTACAAAACTTTGTTTGAAAAGCAAATCACAAAGGAATTTTTAAACTTGCCTTTCAGCACAGTCCTTGTGAGACAAAGTGATGTGATGGTTTACCAAACACCCCATCACAGAGAAGAGATAACAACATGCTTCTGCCTGTGCACATTTATCACCTCATGAACAGAGCTCTGCTTGCCTATTTATTCAGACAAAAGCTATTGGACATCTTGGCTCAGAATGGGACTGCAAGACAAAAGACACAGATTTGTTTCTGTTAAGAAGCTGTTTTTCTTCCTGTATATAAAAAAGAGTACTTGAGTGAAAGTTAAGAGACTTGCTTCCTGGAAATTACTTTTCTTCTTTTATAATTCTGTAATTTCATGTTTAAATATCATATTCCTTCTATGTTAGAAAGACAGATGTGCATACTTCTGTTCACCATCACCTGAAAATATATCTGCATTCTGAAACATATGTTCTTTTTTAATTTGCAAATATCTTTTCACCTATGCCACAGGCTGTCTATCCAACTATATGACTGCAATGTTTGTTCCACAACAAAAGGTTAAATTTTTCTTATTTTTTTAATTTCCTCTTATTTTTACAATGGATAACACCTGCTGAAATTTAGTGCTGAAGAAAAAGTTATGAACTTGCAGGAAAAAAAGCAAAAGCACAGTTTTCTGGCTATTTTGACCTCCATAAACATGAGATGCATTACAGCTGAAGCCTGGAAAAGTCATCATAAGTTTCGTAATGAATGCAGTACAAGTGTGCAGCCTGCAGGCAATTCATATGAAGGTGAATTGGTGTCAGAAAATGATTTTATAAAGGGGAATGGATCTCTAGTTATTGAAAAAAATTCATCCACTGGTGAATGGCTAGTCCAAGTTTATACAAGAATAAGAAGTATATATACAGGATGGAAAAGAGAGGAAGACTGAAGGAGAGACAAAGATAAAAATGAAAATAATTCTCTAACTTTGTAATTCATTAAAAAAGCTGCATTTTTTACTTTGGTCAGTATCTTCTCTTTCCTCTTTCTAATCTCATTCCATCAGTGAGTTAAAAATACTGACATGCTTGATAAAAAGCTCATGTGAATATATGTCCTGACAAATGTAGTCATGGTGAATGAAAAGATATGTCAAATTCCTTGTAAGAACATAACCTTTGAATGTTGATATTTTCTCCTGGTTACAATCACTTAATTCAGAAACTTACAGCTGTGCTTAGCCCACTGTTTTTGGGAGCATCAGGGTAATATGAGGATAAAATTTTCGACCATCAGGATAATATGAGTATAAAATTTTCAACTATAACATGACGTTAATAATATTGCCAGTTCTACAGTTCTACTTTCCCTCATCTCCTACAACCTTTTAAAGTTATTTAATTAATGGAAAACTTCTAAAGCTTTCTAAAAAAAGAATATATTTAAAGAATTTAAGTTTATTAAAGTGATTTTTGAAAAAAAAATTCTTCCTCCATTTGAGCTCCATTCAAATACCAGAAGCTACAGCTTTAACCATGGTATCCCTGCAAGATACATCATGAGACTTTTGCTTACATGCTCAACTGTGATGGCTTGTGGCAATTTACTTTGTTTGCTAATTTTCTGTTAGTTTTATCAGCTAAAACACTATTTTCACGTGACAGTGTTTCCCAATTACAAAGGTTCCCTGGGAAAGACAGAGAGCTAGAAAACAAAAATGTGCTTTACCGGCTGCTGTATGCACAAGGGAATCAATGTGCCATCAGAGAGATGCAAGCAGAAAGGAAATTGTTGGAGCTCATAAGGATGCTTCTCTCTGGAATTTGTGCCTCACTTCTATGCAAATTAATTTCAACTTAATGACCCTCAGAGATGTTGGAAGACTCCTCTGTTTGATGAGTTTGTCCTTTGAGAAACATTAGGAAAAAAAAGAGAGAGCAGTTACCCTGAGGTCATTCAGCATTTAGCAATGTTTGCATAGACTTGTTAAATCCTGCTTGCTTGAACAAAGCTACAACTTTTCTCCTAGTCCCCTAGAAGAGTGAGATGATAGGACAACAGAAACAAAATTAACCTTCATGGGATTTTTTCATTTGTTTGGTGCAAGCAATCACAATTTCTTTAACATTTTATGGAAGTCTTTTCCACATGACTTGAATCAATGTGGCACATGATTTGTATGGGTCTATATAGGATGTCATTGACTGAGCAGATTTAGAGTGTAGGTCTTGTGATTTGTCTCCAAATTTCTATTCTGAGCATCTGCGTATTCATCTAAATAAAAGCACAGCAGGCAAATCTCTTCTCACACTTTTGTGTAATGGCAATCCTTTTTGTGGGGTAGTACTACTTCACAGTTATTCTGTATTTACACCCATGCTACTAGAAAACAGCCAGAGCACCTCTGCCGCATGTTCCTAAATGCAAAACTGTATTCTTTCTACACAGGTGTGACTTTGCAGATACAGCAAGTACGAAAATTAGTGAACCTCAGCTAGGATAGAGCCTTTAATAGGAAAAAAACTGTCAAAACAAGCTGTGTGAAATCCATAAACACATTTAATTTTAATAGGTATTTCATAATAAAGTTCACTATGAGGCATAAACACACAAATTCCTTTTACATGGAAAACAGAAGTACAAAATGATTTCACAAGGTAAAGTATAAGGGATATATTTTCTTTATTGTAAAAGTAAGTGGCAGCACCTAGTCGGATGACATTGTTGGCAAATAGTGAAAAATATTACTTTTATGAGAAAGAAAGCACTGATCAAGGAATATCTTTCAACATTAAAGTAGGGGTGAAGCCAGAAGTAAATTTTGCAAATAGAATGTGTGATCTTTAATGGCACAACACATGTAGGTTGGCCTATTGTAATTCTCCTGGACTGCACATGAAGCTTTTCGATGGCCTCAAACTAGAGAAGAAACTGAAGTTTGCTTAATTAAACAAACTTTTTCTTTTTTTTTTTCAAAGGAAAAAATTTAGAGGTTTTGAAGTTTCTTTAAATTATTTTTGCTACTGTTTAATAGAATGTTTCCTTTTTTCCCCATCCTTAATAATGAGACGCTGTTTAAAATATTCCTAGGTCAGCATATCATCAAGAATAAATATATCTAAGATTTTCAAGGTAATTTTCAAGGCCCTGCAGCATCAAAAGTCATGACTGTTCATTTCCAGCTTCCCATAGGGCTCCTGCTACCCTGCCCACAGCCCAGGATCCCACGCCACCCCTCAGTGCCATCAGCCATTCCCACAGCCCAGCCCTGCCCAGCCATGGCCCTGCCGAGCCAGGCCCACAGGCAGGCTCACATCCAGCCTGGTCTTGGTCTATCCCCATCCCCAGGAAGGTGCCTGATGGCCCCCTGCTCCTGGTCAGGGTGATGGGACAGGACATGGATGCCAGACCCTGATCTGATGGAACTCCAGGGGACCTCCAGACACTCCTGACTTGTGTGTCCTTCTCAGCATCCACATAGACACTGTTGGAGCTTTATAGCTCCAGGACTCTAATTAAACCAAAACTTGGTACAACTTTGAGACTGTTCTTTTTGTAGGAAAAGTGGTGTGCAGTGTCTAGACTTCTGCCATCTACTCAGAAATTCTGATATGCTAGTAGCCCTGTGTGAAGTCTTTCCTTACTTTCTTTCATCTTTTACGAGTCCCTACTTATTTGTTAAATTCTCAGTTCTGTTCTTCAGTCAGTCATATTTTATAATACCCATGCAAAAAAGAGGGTTGGCACAGGAGAGGAAGGACAAAAATAGACAGCTAATTTATTCCAAAACAATGATTTCAAAATTACATTAAAGCAATTATTTGTTCATAATTTACACTGAGAGTCTAAGAGTTAGAAATATTTATAAAATATTTATATGTCCTTAACTCCAAATAAATGTTCTTAATATCAAGTGAATGAGACAGCTATTGTACAATTCAGAAGTTTCCTTCTTTTTTTTTCTCAGTGTTTCGTCTGGGGGAAAAAAATAGAGGAATGGAGAGTTTGGATTTCTTCCTGAAATTTCCAACAGATAGAGGAACAGAAAATACTTTAATTTTTACCAGATACCTCTGGAAGTTTTAGTCCTGGACACAGGAAATATGCTTCATAGTTTGTTCAATATGTCTGTCAATTACAGTCACAGAAATTATAACCGGAATTAACTTTGAGAGTCATATAACTGATTCCTTTACTTTCAAATTAACTATGTCCAAACTGTTCTTACCAAATATTTGTCAAATCTGTCCTTAAGAACCTCCTGTAATGGAAATGTGTTTGTTTTTTTTTCCCTGTGGACACCAAGAATAAATTATTCCCTTCTTTGCAACAACAATCCTTATTTGTGCAAAAACTATGCCCTTAGTCTTCTACAGACTAAACAGTGCTGATACCTACAGTCATTCTTTGTAGGTCATGTTTCCTGTACTTCTGCATGTTTTTGTTACATGGTCTCTGATTTATGAGTGAAGAGGAATGTTTTTTTCCTTTCAGTCTTACAAGCAACGTTATTGTTTATAAATCTCAGCACTTGCCCCCCTTTCTGCTGCACTTTGACAACTGATTTATGTTCAGATTAGAAACTGTCAAAGACATGCTGAAGAACCCTGATCAAAACTGTCTGTCATTTTGATGGTTAATCTCTGATTTAGTCAGTGTGTACAGTTTTCCACCAAGCTTTGCTCCTACTCTATCACTCTTTTTACTTTGTGCAATGTGTCCTAAGTGTTATTGTAAAGTCATCTGAGCCAACGTTAAAAGTTAGAGAGACTGAGTTATACTCCTTGAAACCTGTCTTTTGCTTTTCCAAATTGCATTGCTCCAAATTGATTTATTAACACTATCTTAACACTGTCTTTGATTTTTCCAAAGGCTATAGATGGATCTGTTGATGATTTTCCTTTTTCAGTACACTTCTGGGAACTAAGATTGGACTACATGATCAGAAAGTTTCCTCCCTTTTTCTGTCTGTCTCTGTCCATCTTTTTCTCTGTGTGTCTGTCTTTCTGCCTCTCTGTCTTTCTGTTCTTCGTCTTCTGCTTTGGAAATCCACCTGTCCTTCAAGAATTCTCAAAATTAATAGTGAATAGTTGACATTCCTTTGAAAAATGCTAACTTCCTCCAGGTGAATTTCACTACATTTAGGAGTTTGAAGTGATCCAGTCATTAGTGTATGAACACCAGTGTTAAAAATGGGGGGTGAGGAATGCCTCCATAATTCATTTGTATATTTTGCATAACTCTTAGATAATCTTGAGTCTTAGCAGAAGCTGGAAACCAAGGTGAGATTTTGCAACCCCAGAAAAGCTTTCCTTCTTCTGTGAACACATAAGAGGCATGGGAAACTTGAGGTGGCTGAATTCACAATGCAGTGGGAGCCAGCAGTGGGAATGTCTGTGACAAGTGGTACTGCTCATCAGCCAGCTTGCCTCTGGGGTGCAATTTCACAATTAGCTTCAGTCCTTTTAAACCACAGCGATGCAGGAAGAGATAATTCAGCCCTGCCCCTGTGTGTTTTTGGGAACAAGGGCAAGAAATGTTGAATGCAGCCCTCTCTCCTTCTCCCTTCCTATTGGACAGTGGTAGGACAGACAGCTGCATGCTATCACACCTGGACACACATTAATGCTCATGTATTAAATCAGCAGAGTGAGGATGGCTTATATACCCACTTCAACGAAAAGTTTTGTGAAGGTGAAATACTATTAGCTGCTAGAGAAGAAGGTCATGACTTAGTTGTCATATGAAAAATTAGAGAATGTCCACTTAGTTGACAGATTTACCCTTCAGGTTTAATTTGTTTTGTGTTTATTAAATCACATACATGATGATGTGTGCATTTGAAGGGTGATTAAACTCATGTCGGGTATGGATTTTTATGTGGCAATAAAAAGCAAAGATAAATTAAGCATTCCTTTTCATTTGTGTCAGAATATATTATAGCATCAGAATACGTCCTAGAAAGGCCAATATACTTTTCCTTTTTGAAATGAAATACCAATATACACGCTTGGGCTACTCAGCTGCAAAGCACATTCTCAGAAAAGGGCAAGGGAGCTCTGTTGGACACCAAGTTGAAAATAAACCAGCATTGTACCCTTACAGCAAAGAAGGCCAGTGGTATCCAGGGGTGGATTAGGCAAAGGGCTGCCAGCAGGTCAAGGGAGATGATCCTCCCCTCAGGGATTACTCAGCACTGGTAAGGCCACACTGTGGCTAGCACAGGTTCTTCCCGTGGGAACATTTTGCTATATTTCATAAACAAGATAAAGTTTGGATGTTTTGCAAACAACTTCTCCGGATTAGGTCAGTTCGGGCTTGGCCAATTGGGCCTAGGGGGAGGTCTCGGGCTGACCAATCTGGGGCACCTCTGTAAACTCTATATATATGGAATTCAAAACAATAAAGTTCTCTTCTCCTCTCTTTCCTTGTCTGAGAACTTGGTCATTCCTCAGCTAGCCGCTCAACAGCGACACCACACCTGGAGTCTTGTGTCCAGTTCTGGGCTCCCCAGTAGAGAGAGGTATGGCCCCAATGGAAAGAGCCCAATCAAGGGCCACAAAGGTGACAAAGCCTTCCTGTGAGGAGAAGCTGAAAGACCTGTGACTATTTAACCTATGGAGAAAAAGGCTCAAGGGGATTTTCTCAATATATAGTAGTATCTGGAGGGGGACTATAAAAAAGGCAGAATCAGGCTCTTCTCAGTGGTCCCCAGTGGCAGGACAAGAGACAATGGGCACAGATCAAAATGCAAGAGGTCTCATCTGAACAGGAGAAAATATCTTTTTGCCTTGAGAGTGATCAATTACTGGCACAGATTGCCCAAACAGGTTGTAAAGTCTCCATCCTTGATGTATTTTCTTGTATATACCAGTATGAAGAAAATAAAGTCTCTGAGGCTACAGAAATTGTTTGTGAAGAATAAGTTATTCTACAGTGACTCAGTCACTAGTTAATTAAGTTCTGGGGCTTCTTCTGTTGAAAGTTAGCTTTCATTAAAGACACCCTAATATTCATGCACAGCTCTCAAAATAGTTCTGCTCAATTTCCATTCATTTGAATAAATTATAGCAAGTAGTCAAATGCCATCTCAAATATTTGGCTAGGTTTAGTTAGAAATGCAGATTCAAAAATTTGTCAGGTGTTCATTAATCAAGACATGAATGGATAGTGGGAGACTGCAGCTCAGCTCAGGAGAAGTGATGATTAGGTTTTTTTCACCATTTTTTAGTTATGGTAACTGCCGTGCCATTTGCAAGCTAAATCCACTAGATGGCATGCTGTGCTTCAAAATAGACGATTTTTATGCTGTTTATATAACAACATTTTAATAACTTTTATGATAAATACTCTACATTTTAAAGACCTAGAGCAGCAGAAAAAAGATAGACACACATAACATAACCAGCCATTAATGAATCAGATGTAGAAACCATGGAGCTGTCACTATTGCTTAAATTTGCACAGATACAGAGGTGCAGAATTATTGTAACTGTACCTCTTTAGTACTGAGAAAGTGTTACTGCACTCGGTAAGGTAAGAATTACACCATTCTGATGCTGCAGTAATTTCAAAGATTTCTTCATAGAATTCCTTCATTGGCCAGTTTACACTTCTCAATTTATCATTAAGTAAAAATTACATCTAAAAAACAACAAACATGAAATCCTTCTAATCAAGCTACATGGAACATGCATTATTCTCTGTATTTTTGAACTCTCTAAATTATGTCTCTTTTTTGTTTTTCTATGATACAAGAGTGAGTAAATTATTTTTTAAGCTGTCAGTTAAATCGAGAGCAAAATTTGCTTTCTTAGTACATCTAAATGCAAAAATATGTTTTATTATAAGTGTGAAGCCATAATTACTGCTCTTTAAGAGTTTGCCATTTAAATAATGTAGTTATATCCCTGCTGTAAAATCTCTAAGATCATTCCTGGGTTGTTACTCTGCAGTCAGGTTCAGGATGTGTTACAGGTCAGAGTCAGAGGTAACAGAAGGACAGGAGCATTCATATTGGGAGAATCCTTCAACACAGTGCTGAAGAAACTGCGTAAACTATAACACAGTGAGGAGGGAAAGGCTAACACAAACTCTTGAGGCACAAAGACCAGGATCATGAAAGGCTGAACAGGCAAAATAGAGGAAAGTGTAAGAAACCAAGAGGAAGGAAAAGGAGGGGAAGAATATCTAAAGGATATATAAAATGAAAACGAAGATTTATAGGGACCTTGAAAGGAGGATGCCCAAGGAATGAAAAATTAAATTTTAATATAGAAGCTAAAAAAATGCCTTTCATAAACAGCTTAGCTTGAGATGGAGTTATGTCTTCTTCAAGGTTACTCATAACCTAGAAGGTCATCTCAAAGAGGGAGCTTATAATTACTGCTGACATTCTTAAAAGCCACACCTTTATTTTCCCATGTCTTTTTTTTTTTTTATGGCACTACATGTAATATCAATATATTTTAGTTCAATTTCACTAATGGAAAAGGTAAATTCAAGGGAAATACAAAATATCTAACATACCAGGTCTTCTCTGTTCAGAGGACATTCTTCTTTAAATGAGACTGTTTTAAAGGGTATCTTCTTAATTAAAAATCAACAAACCACACCCCTCCCCACCCACCTCCAAAACATACCCCACTACTCAACACATGGATTTCTACATAAAGTATAGTTGGTATTCTGGAACAACAACAACAAAATCTGCCCTTGCAAATGCAGCCAAAACTTGAAGATCTATGGATGTTTTTTCCTTTCTCTGTACTACCACAGTCTGTAATGGGTACTTGAAAGTTTGACTAAACCTTGGTCTCATTTTATATTTCCACTGGCTTCCGTAACTTTACACATATTTTATTTAAATCAACATTTATAGGCGCTTGATTACAAAAGTGAGAATTCTATTATTCTGATTCCACACCAGCTCTATAAAAAAGTAACTAGACTAGAAAATAATTGGAAAAATCTATAGAGGTCATCCTTAAACTTGCAGAGATAAAATTATAGATTCTGAATGGGTCTCAAATAAACTGTCTGAAATACGAATTTCTTGATACTGCATATGCTTTAGGGACATGCAGAACTGTTTTCCTTCTGATCATACCTTTTGTGATTCATAATTTATAATCTATAATTAGTGGAAATATATTGTTTTGAAATACAAAAAAGTCCACATCTTTCTACACAACCAGCTAGCTGTTCAGATATAGGTATTTCTGAACATGAGTTTTAATTTTACCATAAATAACACCATGACATCTTGATGTTTGTGATATTTATTATTTTGGGGTTTGTTTTTGTGAGGAGTTGCTGAGTTCAGTAGCTTGATGGAGGCACTGCTACTGCAGCTCCCACTTCCCAGCTCCAGCTAGAAGTGAAGCTGAGCACATCTTTCCAATAGGCACACATGTAAACACACATGTCCAATCATAAAATCACAGAATCATAGAATATTCTGACTTGGAAGGGATCCACAAGGATCATCAAAGTCCAACCCCTGGCCATGCACAGGACAATCTGAAGAATCACACAGTATAGCTTGCATATGTCCATATTCACACATCTGGCCACAAGGATCAACACAAAGAAAAGGCATGGCATTCACACAAACATGAATGTCCTCCTGGAATGACACCAACATCATCATCACCTTTGTCCCTCTGGCTGATCCAGGCAAAGGCCGGGAAGTGGCCTCTGACACTCAGCCTACACTGTAGCTGGCCCTTGCATCCTCTGGTTTTCAGTTACCCTTACACAGACATTTTCATACACACACAAGTGTGCAAACAGGTTTCTCAGTTGACCCTACCAGATCTCACTGGCTTTGCAGAGCAGTCAGAAAATACAGAGTTCAGTGAGGAAACAGGGTACAGCGGCACAGTGCAGGGATCAGGTGCAAGGCATGGCTTTATAAGCACACTGATCAGCATCTGTCAGCATCTGTCAGCATGACTGACCCCACTTATCATATTATTCCTCTATTTTACTGTGCTTGTTTCTCTCCAAACCACCTTGATCTCTCCCTTTCTCTCCTTTGGTTCTTCCCCCAACATTCCGTACTAAGTCCAGAGAAATTCAAAATGCTGTTCCCTTGCACCCCAACATTAGCCCTGTAAGACTAGGCAGTAATACCACCCAGTCTGCAAGGCTGTCTGGGGAGCCACTCCTGCTGACTCATGGTAATAAACTTTCCTCCCAACCCATAAGGCTGTGGCTCTCCTGGAACATCTGGGAGAAGAGCCAGGGCCGTGACTTGTCTCTCTGATTAGAATATTGCTATTTTGCTTCTGTGATTCTTGTTGTTTCTGGATTCTTCTTGAACCTTTAATCACATAACCTAACAGTTTCAAAATGGTTCTCCTTTTAAGAAAGTAATAAAAAATATATTAAGACTGTTTAGAACCAAATATCCTGTTTTCAGCACATGTGGAATAGTATGCATAGAATGTGTGCATGGGGGAAAAATCATTAAATCACAAAAATTTATATATTTTAAAATCTGTCTGTTCTTTTATTCACAGCTCTTGAAATCTGTATTCATTCAGCATTCCAGCCAGGATAGATTTTTATTGCAAACACTGACTACAATCTCTTTCAACTATTTCTTAGGTAATAAAATTGTCTACATTCGATTGATAATAATGGATTCTAATTTAACCATTTAAGAGTAAAGGTGCATTTTCTTTAGACTGCTTTATGGAGTCCAGTATATTTAGTAAGCTCCATCTTTTTATATGCACCGTAGTCTCCAGAGTATTTTAGACTTTATGGGATCAGCAGACCTTAAATGTTCACCATCTTCTAGCATTTTATTACACTGAGTCCATTTCCTAAGATGATTTTTCCATTTGCCGCTGATCCTGTCGTTCATTGAACAGTAAAGAAGTAGTCTTATTGCACCTTGAAGTGCGTAAATGCTGTTTTAGTGATTGCAGAATGGATATCCTTGGTTGAATTGCCAAGGAAATTGAAATTCCACTGGTCAACAGGTCTTTTTCTTAAACCAAAGGTTTTCTTGCTCCTTTGGAATTGCTTTTCACCTTGATCACAGCACTTTGTATATCTTTCCTGTGAACATCCTCTTTATGCTTCTACATTTCATGATTACTGCTTTCCTGTTTAGGACTTTCTGCTGTTGTTTCTTAAATTCCGTTCTTCCTCCTGCATATATTTGCTCTAAGATTATGACTTGCATAACACATGAACACATTTTATGTAGAAAATACCCTTTTGTCAGATTGCACAGTTATGCTGAGCACTTTAATCTCTTTTTAAGGTATCTGTGATGTCAAATGCTTCCTGATTATTGATTTTAATACCATTTTGATAAAAAGAAAGTAAAAAGAGAGTTACACAAATGAAAATAAAATTTGTTTTACAAGGTCCTATTCCTATTCTTCAAAGACAGAAACATGAACACAGGAAGCAATTTCCAGGACTCTGGACACCGTTTTCTGTCTCATTCTTTTGACAAATAATCGTGTAGTCAAAAAGCAGAAATTGCTATTGCAAAAATTTAGGTAGAAACATGTTAATTATGAAAAATAACTAAACAAATTTTAAAATTGTGTTTGAGTTTTTTCAAAATTTGGACATTTTTAGGGATAAATCTGGAGGACTTAGCTCCCTTTGCAAGGGAAAACAAAAGAAAGATGGTAGATGCAACTTCATGTTTTCATATAAATGGATCAGACTATTTAAAGAGAGCTCTAGCCATGTGATGCCTGATGGCTTTTTGTCCTTTCTCTTTATACTCTTTTTGTACCCTTTTTATACATTTTATACCCTTTCCCATTCCCTGTACCTTTCACTCCCTGCGTATTTAGCCTAGTTCAGAGTTCTTTGGGGAAGACGAAACATACCTACTATCTCAGAACTAGAGGCTCCAACCTTGGACAGAGCCTCCTCTCTGGAACATGTTTTTGTAAACTAGATTGTAGCCTCATTTAGTGGGGGATAATTAGAATAGGGGGACAGTTACTTCATTTGTTAGGTTTCTTATTGGGGGACTTTAGATAAATATGCTAATTTGTAAAGTCCATAAAATGGTATACGCGTTGTACACGGTGTGCTTCGTCGGCGTGGTTCCACCTTCGACTGGGGGGAGCACCTGGGATCCTATTAAAACCAAGGTAATACCCCTTTTCCCTATACTGTGGTGTCTGCGTCATTTTTACCAGATTTTAAGGTGTCACATGGTTAAAGTTGAATTTTGACTTAAAAATGATGATTCAAAACAGTGTATCTCATGGCTGATATTTTTATTTCCAGTCAGGAAAAAGCTGTCTCATGTATCGTACCTTCCAAATACAGAAATAACTTTTGCTATACAAATGACACTTGCTTTACAGACCTTCAAAGGCATCTGACCCTCTCCATGTATTCCACTGAGAATTTTATGAAGCTTGTTCTCTCCCATCAAAAGTTTGGCATAACAGATTTCTAAGTTCAGCGTACTGGATCACAGCTGGCACTGGTATTTTACAGTCTTAAAACTCTGTCCTTTCTCCAGTATTCTAATAAGTATACCTTCTAAAAGCCTCGAGAAAAAAAGTGAATTCCTTTTCTCCTATGTAAAATACTACTTTATTTAAAATTGAAGAAGAACAATTTGAATGAACACAGCATGGTGCAGTAAATTAATTTGTAAGTCATCAACTTTCTCCAACTGAATTATTTGCACATTAATATTCTTACTTTTCTTCTATGTAGAATTATTTCAATCCTTGAAAGTATACTCAGCTGAAAGATCAGGCTGTTTTGATTTTTTTTTCACAGAATATTTCCTTAGCCTCCCACCTATTAAGAACATGTTAGCTTTCTCAGAATCACAAAATCATTGGGGATCACCTAGTCCAACATGTTCAGACCAAGATTAACTAGTACAGGTTGTTTGGCATCGGCTTCTGATTATCCTCTGGCATGAATGGTCCCTGTCTCTGAGCATCCTTTTCCATCTTTTCACCATCACCAGAGTAAAAATGTTTTCTATGTTTAAGTAGAACTTGTGCCCTTTTCCTCTTTTTCTGTCCCATCAGGTCCCATGATGTTGTGTGTGCCCAACTTGTTTAAGTGTTTTCTATCTTTATCCTTCTACACTGAGGTTAAGTCTTTCTTAATCCTGACTTTCCTGTGGACCACAGGAGCTTGGGATTCCTGAAGGCTGATATCAGGTCTTTCTTTCAAGTTCCCCACAAGCAGCTGCAAGCAAGATGATTCTTCCAGTTTCCTGAAGAAAACCTCATTTGTTTCTTTCCTGATAAGGCAATCTACAGTAGACACCCACCACAGCACCATCACCATTGGTTTGCATCGTAATCTTGACCCATAAACTCTGAACTGGTTCAGCATCAGTCCCAAGGCATCCATCAATGCATTTCTGCTACTCTTTCTCTCTGCCTGCCCTCATCCTAAGTACTCTAGATTTAGATCTTCATTCCTCATCTGATGACCAGAGTAACTGAGTGGCACCTTTTTTTGTGGCTCCAGGTCCTTTCTTCATATGCATCTCATAATAACTGATTATAAAACAGCATTATGACTTTTTTTAAAATTATCTCTAAAGCACAAATATTCAATACAAATAGTTTTAATGAGAAGTGAATTTTTTAAACATCTTTTATTTCTGCTTTTGCACTGTCTGTGATGAATTGCAATACTGCCTCTTTCCCCTCCTGTTTTATTGAGCCAGAACTTCCAGCTGTGAAAAAATAGCAAAGAGGATGCATTTTTATCTGCCAGTATCTCCCACTCTATTACTACAGCAAGAGTTCATTCTCAAACAAGTTAATAAAACTGAGGCTCTCTCACTTGACTTATTGGTCTTTTAACCAGGTGAAAATTTATTATAGATCAATCAATTCAGGCAGACAAACTGGTTTATTTTGTCAGCTACTTCCCTGACTCTAAATTAGCTGAGATTCATCTGGAAACTTGTCTATCATTTTCATTCAAATCTGAAATTTCTCTTTTGTGTGCTTTTACCAGACAGCCCATATGTTGAGATCCCTTTGTTTATCCATAATAACACATCAGAAAGCTCATTTTCCTGACTCAGTTAAACGCCTCTTTGAGAATGTGTGCAAGAAAAGTCTGTGACAGCTACCAAGTTGGTGGACAATTCCACAGCCTGGAGCAAAGGTTGTGGTATATGTAATAATATATAAGAATAATAAATTCTTAAAAGAAGATGGTCACTTACTTGCCACAGGCTTTGGTGAGGGGATTTTCCTATAAGTTCTTCTGCCTACTTTCAGGCAAAACTCTTTAACACAACACCAAAGATGCATTCGCTACTCATGTGCCTGCCAGATGCCTCCTGTGACTGTGCCCCTAGGTAATTCACTGTGAGGTGGCAAACCTGGAAGTGCAAGGCTGCGTTATTGTGTCATCAGTGTCAGGTGGATCATCACTGCAGTCTACCCCTTGAACAGAGCCTTCTGGTAAGTCACTCCAGCTGTCATGATCCATAAGGTCTCATCCCTTTAGCCCATGCACGCCTAGAACACAAATTTTAAGATCATCATCTATCTAGAGCAAACGTCTTTCCTTTTGTCATAAAATTTTACCAGCTGGCATCTTGCACCTTACCCAACAGGAAAGAGAAGGGCCAAACTGAAAAAAACCCTGGGAGTTAATATACTCCTCGTGAGCTGTCTTTGTCACTCCTTGCTGAACTGTGGCACTTTAAAAAAAAAAAAAAACCACTTTCTTGGTGAGGAGAAAGCTGGTCAGGTCATATGCCTGCACAAATGTGTACAGGATCAATTTTGTGCAAAAGACAACTGTTCTCATGTTTACCACTGCAGTCCCATATATGTTCTGAAGGTGGCATACTGCTCAGTGAGATACTTCATCACTATTCAGATATACTCAGGGGGGCTGCTGCTTTGCCATCAGAAGTTACCACAATCCATAGAGACTGTCTGTGAAAAATATGGCTATCCTGCAGTATGCTGACAGGATAAGACATGGATAAGTTTGCTTGCAGAGACAATACTGGAGTACTATGCCAAAGGCACCATATTGTCATATTTTTTTCTGCCTACATAATTTTGCCTCCTGGAGTCCCCTAAATTATGTCTATATGTTATTTGGGAAAATGGTAGTTGAAATGGGCCCAAAGCATGACAGGGAGTGCCATCATTCAACAGCATGGAGAGTGATATCCCAGATACATATACGTATACCTGCCTTTCCGAAACCCATATTAGCTGGCCCTTGTCACCTGGCTGTCCTGTGTCTGATGGAACTCAATTTATCTGCTTTATGACCTTTGCTGATACTAAGGTCAGGCTTACAGGCCTGTAGTTCCCCAAATCCTTCTTCCAGACTTCTTGTAGACAGACATCATGTTTTCTGTGACCTGCCCAGTTAGCCAGAACTGCTGGTAAATGATGGAAAGTGTTTCAGCAAGCTCTTCAGCTGGTAGGCACATAGACTTGTGTGTCTAAAGAGTGTAGCAGGTTTCTAACAGTTCCCCCTTGGATTATGGCAGCTTCACTCATCTCCCTGTTCCTGTCTTCCTGTTCAGTTTTTCTCTGTTCCAGAGAACAACTGTTCTGTTAAAGAGGGAGGCAAAGAAAGCATTAAGTACATCAGCCTTTTCCTCATCCTGTGGGAGTATGTTTCCCCCCACATCCAACAAAGGATTGAGATTCTATTTAGCCCTCCTTTTGTCGCTTATGCATTTATATAAATATTTTTGTCACATTTTACAGCAGCAGCCAGATCTAATTCTCATCTACATAGTGCAATATGAGATGACAGTACTTTGCACCATAGCAGGTTTTCATTCTCAAGGTCAGCAAATGCTTCAGAGAAAGCCTGGAATATCTTGTAGCTCTGCTGTAATGCTGCTAGCACGCCATAGTATCACCTACAATTTGGTTTGGAGATTGGTTACTAGTAGAAGCACATAATTCTCCAAATAGTAGCATTTTTTCTTGATGAGCATGGGTCATATTCAGCAAGATAAGATATAAAAGGTTTTGGAGGTACTGTGTGTTTAACTGTCTGCCTTACTAGCTCTCCATTCTTGATAAAGATGTAGGGTCATTCATCACTGAGAAACTTATCCATGGTAATTTTTGGAAACAATCCTGGAAGTTAACTATTGCTAGAATCATTAGCAGGCTTCATCTGAAAAAGACCCAGTTAGAGTGATTTAAAACAAGCAAGATCTTAATAAAACTACAACCCAAGCGTGACGTTATTAAACAGTTTGAGTGAAAAGAGTTGCTCAGTCTTATTTAGCATGAGGGTTTTTGTTAATTCATGCATGGATCATTTGCTGGTTTTAATTTTCTTGGGAGGGGGAAGGGTAGAAGGAAATACCTTCAAAATAATATAGACATGTCCTAAGTAGCTACATCACACTAGACATTGATAATTTTTCAGATCAATCTCTTTTTCCTATCCCAAATGATGTCTGAGTAACATTTACTGTCCTGTGGGATCTTTAAGAAAAAAACATAAACCCAACAAACTAAGGCAAAACAAACCCATGTGGCTAAAGTTAAATCTTTTAGAGAGGAAATACGTTTTAGCTTCAGAGCAGTACTTGTCATCTAATACCTTTAGATTTTTCTGGTGCATAAAATTGCAAGATAAATACATGGAAGTTGCAATCTCCTTTTTATTCTCAGTAGTCAGTTGCTTAGCTTTCAATTTCCAGTGTGGTTTAGAAATACTCTTGGAAATTTGTGTGCTATGCACAAGAGGAATTAGATTCCTTTTAGACAGAGATTCTTAAATGTGCATCTGGGAGCAGTTTCCTTTCTTTGGTTTAGTCATGATGGTGTAAAAGGATAAAATAAACTTACCCTGATTATAATATGCAAGTCTACATGACTGACCAGTATGCATGTAAGAAAGAGCTCAGTGCAATATGCACAAAGATATATGATTGATTTGCAAAGTCTATTACATCCAATGTGGTATTTCACTAATACCAGTCACTGATGGTTATGGACACAGGAGATGTAATTAGTGTGAATGTTCTTTTTAGCTGACTAGATATAATAAATCATGAAGTATACAAACAGTGCTTAAAAAAGTTTTATTAGCCCTTCAAAATAATTTTATTTTCTCTGAAATTGCTTTGGAACTCTACAGTACCCTTCCATAAAATGCCATCAGGTTTTTATCCTTTTGGGTGAAAAATTTGCCTTTTTTAATCTCTTCTTAATCAAGTGGTTAAATTTGCAATTTTATTCCATGATGTCCATATGGAATTCAATGTAAAATTATTAGCTACCACAGAGGCAAATAACACATAAGACTGAGGAAAACACTGGAATGAAAGTATAGGATTTAGTACAACACAACAATTATCAGTACCATATAGTCAAGGAATTTTGTTTGTGTAGAGATCCAGAATAATCAGTATTGTACCATGGATTTGCACACAATACTGAAAGGAAATCACATAAATATTTTCATTCTTCTTTTTACTTTTTTTTAGTGTTATGAGAGATGAAACCATTACTAAATTACCTAAACTACGTCTTTTAAATCAGTAATTAGGATTTCCTAGCAGGCAAGGAATTAATGTGTTCAGCAGACCATCTGGCATGGGCTATGTGAGCTAAAATGCTTCTTTTTGCATTTTTTTTCCCCTTAAGCAGATGCCATTACTCATCAAAAAACAGAGAAGAGTCGATTATTTATTTCATTCTACACTATGCTTCAGACTATATGGATTCCTCCTGCATGTTGATTATAATGAAATCAAATATATTGAAAGAAATTGCAGTTTAGCACCTAAGAAGTTTTAAAAAGACAGTTTGTGTTTGCAAACAGTCTTACCCTAGCAATGTGACTTTCAGTTGTTTTGGAATTTCATTTATATATATATATTTAATTATTTGTCAAAGAAATAAGCACAAAATTGCTAAATATCTTCCTTATTTCTCAGTATATTGTGTGTAGAAATTCCAAAAATAGCCTAAATTGCAAGTATAAATGAAAATTCAGAAAGAGAAGAATTCAGAAAATTCAGAATATTTAATAGAGGCAAGACATGTTTTAACAAGTGTTTAACTGCAAAGTTTAAAAGAGATGCTCGTGGTCAAGGAAAAGAACTAAATAAAAACCTGATAGTATATAAGATATTCTGAATAGCTGTCTTCACAATTATACTGACATGGTAGTAAGCCAGGTAATTTATCAGAAGTTTCAAAGGACTTATTAGGTTTGGAAAAACTGCATTGAGATTGATTGTGATGGTGAATTTTCTTGTCACACAATGTGGTGATCTATTTTATTGGTTGTTTTGGGGTTTTTTTTTAATATAGTCAGGACTGATATTTCTTATAAAAGATAGAGAATTTGTGAAAGAGCTATAACATTCATAGCATATTCTTTATATCATCTTATATAAATAAAAATCCTAAAAAAATAAGGCTCTGATAATGCTATTTGTCTTTTATTGGTTCCTAGAACAGATTCTTTGAGTGATATGAGTGCAAGGCCCCAACTCTCACCCCTTGAGTCTCTTAAAAGGGCTTAAGATTGTTTTATGCACCTTAAGTCATGTGCATTGAATATATCAACAAGATGTTCCTCAAGAGGTCAAAGCAACAAAAACTTCACTGGCAAACGTCAGAAAACTGGAGAACTACAGCAAAAGTTTAAAGCAACTTTCAATCAACATAAAGCATTTAACAAAGCATTAAATTAGCAAATTTTAAGCCCATTCCACTTAGCAAACTTCAACCCATCCAATTTAAGTTACTCAAATTTCAATAAGAAGGAATTACAAGCAGAAAGAGAAAAACTATATAGAAGAGAACAAATATAACTACCACTCCTGGGCTCCAGTAGTGTTCCAACTCCTGCAATATTCAAGAGAAAGTAGGGTCAAGACATAGACTTGCTTTATGCTCAGCTTTAAGTACCCTTTGGCTTTCCTGGTTCCTTCCCCCAGGTGGCACTTCGGCTTATTTATAATAATAATAATAATAATAATAATTTGGCCCCCACTCAGGAGCTGGGGTGGGGCTCCAGGGGTAGGTGTGGAGCATTGTCTCCAGTGTGCCAGGGATTGAGGGGCACTGCAGGGCTGGGATACAGCCTGGGGGTGTAGGGTGTGTAGGGCAAGGCATCACCTCAACTGAGCAAGACTTGACTTGCCCTCTTCCCCTACACACATGATCCTGAAATGTTTCAAGCTAGCAGTCCTTGCAGTCTCTCACAATATGAAGAAAAATGCAGATCCGAGAAATTCTTTCTGTGGGATTAAGGACCAAAGTTAACAGAAATTCAGGCTGACGGGAAAACAAGTAAACTTGCCTGGATAGGCTGCTGATCACATTCAATTTTGATTACAGTTATATCCATTTCTTTATTTGAATAAGTAAACACAATACGTCGAGTATTTCTAAACTGTTCAGTATAGTTAATTTTAGGGACAAAGAAAAAATTCTTTTTTTAGCACACAATATTATGATTTTTTGTTTGTCAAGTCCAAATAGCTTAGAGATTCTCTGTGGGATCCTTTTAATGAATTTTGATCCAGTCTACAAGAAGAAATTGTGAATTTACTACCATAAAGTATTTACTTCTTATCATATTAGGTACTAGTAACAGGATAGTTCTGCTTATGAGCAAATAAACTAGCACATTTTAATGCAGCTTAGAAGATTTGAAAACATATTGATTGGAAACTGCTAAATAGTTTATTTAAATTTGGTTTGGTTAAAGAGAGTAACAACTTTGGTGATACTAACATAAGATTACAGCTTACAAACTGCAGCAAAGATTTCCAAAGGATTTTGTCAATGTATTGGAAAGAATTGTGACTTCCCAGTTAGGGAAAATACTCTGATTTCATGCAAATATTTTGAATTTGTCCTTGTTGGTAGCAGTGGGGCTACAGGGGTGACTTCTGTGAAAAGCTGACAGAAGCTTCCTCTGTACCTGAAGGTGTCAATGCCAACTAGGTCCAAGGTAGTGCCACTGCTGTCCTTATCTCAAGCCATGAGCCTTTCATTATATTTTGTCTCCTCTGTCTAATTGAGGCAGCCAAGGTTAACCCACCTCAACAGCATATACTTTAAAATAGCAGTTAAAATTCATTCTGTATAAATTAACTTAGTAGATTCTCTGTGTTGCCCACTGTTGACTCTTGCAAGTGTGAAGAATTCACATGTAACTTTGCTTTGGAATATTTTCTGTTATGAGAAGAAAAGGGGCTTTGAGTTGGGATATTAATTTAATCACATATTTTCCTTAGTAGCTATAAATGCCAGGAAATCTATAATCTTGAAATGCATTTGTAGTTTCCTTTTTTCTTTATTATCTACAGACTAATTTATTTTTTGTTTTATTTCTACTGTAGTGCTAATTCCCTTGTGTTTTTCCCTATTTATTATTTAACACAACTATGCACAGTCTGATGCTGAAAAGACTTGTTCTTAAAATATGTTTTTGCTCATAATGGTGTATCCAAGTACAGGAAAAAGTGTTCTAGAATTTTCACTTTGGTTTTTTTTTTTTTTTTTAGGAGCATCCATATGAAGCCAACTGAAATTTAGCCTCTACTTTTATAAAAGAAAACTGTCAATTTTATGTCTATTTTGGCAATATATTTTTTTCTTCATGGATGTTTCCTTTCCATTAAAGAATATTTCCATCAATGTTGCCATTTGGCATCCCTCAATGAATTTCCCTTTTCACTTTGCCTGCATGCAAATTCAAACTTATTTCTATTTTGCCAGAAGAAAATTTGGGGTGGTGCTTTTACTTGAAGGGCAAACTAAAAATTGAGAGGTATTGGAGATGAAAGGATTTTGCAAATCATAAACAACAGCAGAAATACATGATCCATATCTACCTCTTCATTAGGGTTTTCCCTTCCTATATTTCTTTTTGCTCAGTAACAGTTTCATTTCATAGAATTTGGACATCCTGGTGATACTGTATCACAAAATCATTGGGTAGAAAACAAGGGGAAAATGGAAGGTAGTAAGACCTTCAGATAATGCAAATCAATGCTATGCAATCCATTTCAATATCACTTTTTTGTCTTAAAAAATTACTTCACACATACCCATCCCCCTGAGAAAAAAACATCCATTAACCAGTCTCAATGAATCAAAATAGGTAAAAGGACAAAAACAGGATTCTTTGCTCACAAGAATAGTTTTGTACTGTGATCTTAGACAAGAATATTAGAACAGTAATATTTCAAATGGTGAACAATTTAACTCTAATTAAAATAGCCAATCATCCTGCTGAAGCAGTATTTAACCTTCAGAGTAACAACTTTGTTGCTTTGAGATTAATGTTTTATGTGTGGCATTTTACGAAAAACTAAAGTTAAACACGCATTTGTCTAAGTGAGAAAGACAGGAGATGATTAAATGAAGAAAAATATGTTTTTAAATTATGCATTATTAAGTAATACCAAAAAATCAAAGAGAATTGTAGTCTTTTTCAGGGATGGCCTCTGAGAATTTATAAAAAACAAGTCTGTAAAAGTTTTCAAGAGGTCAGCAAGTTCACCGGCAAACCTACAGTGAAACCCACTATTCAAAAGGAACGCTTGACAAATGTTGCCAAAAGGGTATGAAGACTCTAGATCTGTTTTCTACACAGAGTAATTTATATCATATATTCCAGTGTTTAACTAGGACGTGTTTATACTTCTGAAAGCACTGTACAGAAATGCTCAGTCTACCTAAAGCTCAATGACCTTAGTCCAATTTAAGTATTTTCAGCAACCTCCTGTTCTTCTTTGCAGCTGTCTCTTAAGTATTTGAGGACTTGTATTTCAGATTTCTCTTCCACAGAATATGGAGCCTAGAAGAATTTTGTTTCACAGATTTTCCTGTCTTTACCTTCTGGACTTTTCTCCTTAATATTTTTTAGAGTTTAGTGGGGAGAAGATTCAAATTTCCAAGATTGTACCTGACTTGAGACATGAGCTAAAACCAAAGCAAACCCCCTCCTTCACCTACCTAGCAAAACTTTTAATTTCATTAAGCCCAGCAAGCACAAGCTTCCTTCTTCTTTTCCCTATCAGATTTATTTGCTTCTGTGTAGATGATTATTTCTTCCTAGCTATAATACACTATGCTCTCCTTGAATTTGAACCCTACTTATTTTTGTTTGTCTCAATGCACTTGTGTTTTATTGTGTTTACGTCTGTATTTGCAAGTCCAAAGGTGATCGAAAGTTCAAAAACTGCACAATATATACACCTCTTTGAGAGCTCATCCATAGGTGAACTTTTGTCTCCAGGATGAGTAACTCATCCCTTGACTCTTATATGTGAAGATTTTATAGAATACTAAAATTTTATCTCTTGGTACTATGCAGCTATCATTATATTCAAGTCAGAAAGTCAGGAAATTCTCATCAGCCCACAGTATTAATATTCAGGAGTCTGAATATAGGAGACAGGCAGCACATTTCTGAAAGTATGTCATTCTGACAGATAAGGACTCTAATTTTCCTAAAAATTAACTTTAGGCGCTTAGCCTTACACATCCTTATGATTGCCTTTTGTAAATCAGTTTGAATATCTCAGATGTTGGGCCATGTTCTTCCCTCATTCCTGAGAAGATGTACTTCTTATTCTCATTGAATTGAGATGGTTGATCAAGAGAGTTTTTTCAGTTGTGAGAAGTACTCAGCAGTCTACTCCCTTTGCAGAGTATTCCATTCACCCATCCTAAACATCAGCAATCCTCTCAACAAATCTGCTTTTCCTGTCTGCAGAAGTTTCTATTTACAGTCAATTTACAGTCTATGTACCATCACTTTGGTAAACCAAATCCAACAACCATAGGCTCCACACACTTTTCCCAGAAATTCCTCAGGAAGGCAACTCCCACTCCTTGTTTTGTTTAGCTTGTCTTTAATGGGCAGTACATCACAGATCTCACAAATTCATACCAGGATGTAGGTAAAGTCCTAGGTTTTCATTACCTAGTCCTTTTCAGTGGAAATGAAAGGACAGCAACACCATGGAGATTATTTTATTCTATACATATTCTCCCAACACTGCAGTTTTCCTTCTAAATTCCCAATTCCTACAGTTGCTCTTTCCAAATATCTTCAATGGATTCCTTTTTTGTTTTTAACAGCTAACTTTTAAATTCTTTTTGCCTAGTTGATCCCTGCCAGTATGGAGCATTTCTGGTATAACATTTCTGAACACCTCTAACTGAACAAAAAGCAAGAAGTAAGAAATTTAGTAATCTGTGTTTTTACCCATTTTTCAGCAGCCAGATGGATGAGGATGCATGTTGCTGACTGCTCAGAAGTCTGTGAAGGTACAGCATGTGGCTGCCTGGGAGCATCTGAGGTTCCCCAGGGGCCATCAGGGCAGGGACTGGCAGCAAGGACCAGTCTCACTGACCCAGCTAGGGAACAGGGCAGCTGAGGAAAACTGGGAAAGGCCCAGCCTTGGGCATTGGGAACTTCTCTGGGAATAGGGCAAGGCTGAGGGTATTACTGTGTAGGTAAGGGCCTGGCTATGCCACAGCAGAGGCTGGAACTCAGGTTAGTTCCAGAAGCACAGCTCCATTTGGGAGGAAAGGGAGGTAGACCCTACCAAGGCCACCTTTTTTACAACAACTTTCCCAAAGGCTGCAATCTGGGTTCTTTCCCTGCTGGACCTTAGTCCAGGCCAGCAAATGCCCAGAAGTGAGGACATGTGCTCAAGGTCATTGCAATAACTTTTCAGTCCTCAAAACTTTACTCAAATGCCAAAATTTAGATATCCATGTCTGAGCTACGTTTCTGTGTTCCCACCATGATCACTGGTACGATGGTCCAACTAGTCAGTGAAACTTACAGATGAGAATCAGCTCTTAACTATAACAATATTTTCTGGTGTGCTGAAGGTATCTTAAATATTCACATAGGTCTGACAGATACAAATTCACACAAAACTTGGATTGGGGGGAGTTTTCACTTTTGTGATAACATTTTATTGTCCATCCACATGGTAAAGTGTCATCATATAAGATGACATTAGATTAAAATAAAAGTTGCTTTATTAGTACCAACCTAATGAAGTAAAAACCATTTTTTAAACCATGTAAAGATACTGGAAATTTCTTAAGAAAATTCTTATGAAACTGAATGTGCTCCTAGTGGACTTATCACATTTCAAGGCAGGGGACTTTTTTTCTTTTTTTTTTTTTTCTTTATATCAGTTTTAAGAAGAGGACAAATAAAGAAGGAGGCAGAGAAAACCTATCCAAAATTATTTAGACCAATTAAGAAGAGAGTGAACACTGACTATATAAGATAATGTACAGTAACAATTCCCAATGGTTGTTTTGTTATTAATTAAATCTTAAACATGCCCTTGAGCACATTTTTTCTAAATAGATGTCATAAGAAGACTGATACTTAACAGTGGAAGGCTACCTGCCTAGTGTCTTAAAGAACCTCTTGTTCTCAGGCATGTATTCATGGTTATTTACAAGCCTAGCTTTTTTTTTGAATGAGTGACAGGAACTTTTTTATTTAAAGTTAGGAGTAAGTTTCTACAGAAGTAATTGAAGTTGTTTGCTTGTTTTTCAAACAATTTTGCAATAGAGCCAGAAAATTGCATGAATGATAATCAATAACTGATGCTCAGCATTTCACTGCAGGAACATAATGGTGTAAATAATTTGTCCTTTCATTTTTTTTTCTTTCATCACAGTGATAAATTTGATTGAAAATACGTGTCTACTATCAACTATTCTGAAACATTAGATAGCAGGCTGTAAACATTATTGAGTAGAAATTATTCCTAAACATTCACTGTCTTTATACCTTAAATATATTCATCATTTATCCTATGCCTGTCGACAGACAAGAATGTATGCTGTATAAATCGTGGAAAAAAAAAAATTCATTATTCGAGATATACTCCTTTCAGGAACTAAATAAAATCCAGCCAAAATCTCCAGTTCGATTTGAAAAACATCACTGATAGTAAATGAATGTACATACTCAACAGAATTAACAATGTTGTTATTGTTTTCTTTAAGTAAAATATCAGGTACTGTATATAGTTTTTATGCTATATAGCTGTTCTCCACAATAATAATCAATGAGTTTTTGGAAGGTCATCTGATCTCTTGATATGAAAGGAGATTTATTAAAGGCATTACTAGAGAACTAGATAATGAATTGGAATTGGTTTGTGCCTCATACAAAGCTATAGATAAACCAGAAATGAGTTTAAAAAAAAAGGACAAGAACCCTTCTTGCCCTTTGATCAATGTAAAAGATGCTGTTTTTCAGAACCCACCCAAATCTTTTGCAGTGCATGGTGGTGAATAATTAATGCAATACATTAATTCAATTTTAAGTATATAGCTGACGTAGCTGGTCACCCCTCAGGACTTCTACATATCACTGGAAATTGCACCACTTTTCATGGATACCTGATGTGAATTACAGAGTGAGCAGGATCCTGATGCACTATAAGCTGGCAGATAAGTGTAGGAAGAGGTTGCATTGCTTCTTTAATTCTGTTCATTTGCTTTGATTTTTATTAACTCCTTCTTTCCCTCCTCCTCCTGAAATAATACTCCAAACCTGGGAGGCTTACTCATGTTTACGAACTGTCCATGTTTAATGAAATGTTACCAGTTACTGAATTTTAGCTATTTTACAGTTTCCCCTGTAGCGTGCAAGGAATAAAATATGTCAACAAGGCTTGCATCCTGAGTAGAGCCTGCAGCCTTAGGAAATGGTCTGATGTCAAAAGTGAGTGTGCATGCTTGTATTTGTACCTGGACCTGTTTTCTCTCAACTCTCAAAGAATAATACCAAAACTTCTAATATTCTTCACTTCTATTTAGGTAACATCTTACCATAATGCTAATTAATAGTTTGGAATTTTGTAGAGTTCCTCCTAGCTAATGAAGAACTATTTACAAAACTATTTACACTATATTATTATAAAACAGACTACTAACTATTATGTAACTGATCCAGTAATGTTTGCACTTACTGGCAACACTTGTGTAGAGCATGTTATGCATGATGGAAGCTTCTAAGAAAGTGAAACTTCTGTTAAATTATTGACAGAAGAGCTTCCATAAACCTGAAATGAATCTCAAGTATGATTTAAATTTGTAAAATTACAGGCTACAATATAGGATGCAAAAAAACTAACTCAGTTCAGAACTCAGACTTTTTTGAACATTTTCAGTTCTAAATTCATATTACATGTAGAGCAACAACCATTAAAATCTTGACATTTACTGCTGATGGTAGTTAAACTTCATATGGTATTTGCAGTACTCCCCATTCAAGCTTAGGGGAACTGCAAATGCCTCACTAACAGCAAATACCACAGTGTGATAAATGTCAAGACTTTAATGGTTCTGTGTAATAATTATGGGATAGATTCTGATAACTCAGTTCAAAATGGGCAGCACCTTGCTCGATGAAAAATCTCACTGACTTTAGCAGGACTGTTTGTGATAATATTTGATAGAAGAGTGAACTCATCTTCGTAGGCATCAACTGCAAATTTAAAGTAAAATAACAGTCTGTATTAGGTTCTTCAGTGGTTTTGTGTAAACCCATTTCCAAAATAGACATCTCAATTAAAGCTTAGTCCAAGGAAATGTCTGCTTGATAAAGTATGGGAAGATATGTAAATTAATTAAATACTTTAATACAGCACTGAATTTAGTTGCCACCTGGGATTAAAACATGAAATAGGGTCAGATGTCCCAGCTGTGTCCCCTCACAATCTCTTGCCCATCCCCAGCCTATTTGCTGCCAAAGTAGCATGAGAAACAAAGAAGGTTGTGGCACTTTTTAAGCACTGTTTAGCAACAGATAAAACATTGTTGTGTTATTTACATTTCTTGGTCACAAATCCAAAACACAGTCCATGCAAGGTAGTATAAGGAAAATCATCCCAACAAAAATCAGTACAAAATTTGTTTCCCAATACTGGAACCAGGAATAATATATTTAGGTTATGCTGCTTGTCAATACAATAAATTACCCAAGTCTATTTTGCCCTCAATAGTAATTGGTGAATGATTTTCCTATTTTCTTTTAAATCCTCAAGTTTTCTCATTCATGTTCTTTCCATCTTGCCCCGGTTCCTTCTAGGGAGAGGGAAGTGAGTGAGCAAGGGTGGGAACTTCATTGCTAACCAGGGCCAAATCACCACAACTAGGAATTTTCTAGTCTTTTCCTATTTTATGCTTGCTCCCAGAATAGCATGAAGGTATAACTTAAGCAAGGCATAGAAAGGGTTGTTGAATTCTGGCCATCCTACCTGCTCACATAGATTCTTGGGGTGGGATTTAAACTGATAGTTCTTCTGTAGGTTCTTGTCCTGCAATCTTGTAACAGAATATGTTGCAGTAATCTAAAGCAATTTGAAAACCAATTTTTTGTTTGTTTTTATTGTTTTCTCAGCTTTCAACTTCATTTACAATGCAACTATGCCTGCAAGATAAGTGTCTGATGTATTTTTAGACTGCCTTTACGGGTAAAACTTGTTTAATATTCAGGCCTCGCAGGTCTTCTTTATCTATTGTGATGTAACATGATCATTGTGTAAATTTGAAGTTATTCATTGTCTAACAAGAAAGCTAAACTCTCACTAGCTTAAGAATATTGACAAGTTTCCTTCTAGCCTTCTGCATCTATAACTTCTGTTTATATTGAAGATGAAAGCTAACAGGGTAATGCTCTAAAGTAGATTCTTTTGTGTAATGTTTTTACTAGCATAATTCTGGAAAATAAAGAGATCATGGTTCTCTCTGAAGCTGTGCAGATCTGTAAGTGGAAATGATCTTTCAACTCCAAGCTTGAAAACTGAAAGAATAACCTGAGAGTGAAAACTTATAATTTCAGCTCTCATTATTACTTTATGTCTGTCTTGTCTTCTGCATGAAAATACCACAAAACGTCCTTTCATTATAGAAGCATGCAGTATGCTATTCAGCAAATACAATGCAATAAGGAAAGTACAAGATATATTAATGCAAAATAATGGTTGACATTTAGCACACACAAAAGTCAGTAAAGTCAATATTATGCGCCCCAAAGAAACCATATCTCATCTTCCTTGCGTAAACATATTCTTTAATATATGTGCACAAAGTGGCTGAATTATGGTTTCCATGGGAACAGTATCTCTGGATATACATATTTGTCATTTCTCTGTGTAGAGCACTCAATAAGAAATTGCCTTATTAATAACCTCAGTTTCTTAGACCCCAGCAAAACATTCATAAAAGTGGCATGAACATTGTGAACACAGACACTAATAACAGCTTCTTTTCAAAATTTCTGAGACTCTTAGTCTAAACTTCTCCCTCTGATCTTAACTGAAGGGCTCTTTGTTTATTTGTGGCATCTGCCTATGGTTCTTATCAGCCTAGGAGTTTTTACTGCTCAAGTATTTAAGGACATTGTTAGATGTATATCACTCATGGATGTAGCAAAGTAGATAAGCAGAAGTATTTAGAAGTTTCATAACATTTGAAATTCCAACTGTGCTGCTAAAAAGGCTTGAATATGGTTTGAAAACCACAAAAAATCCTAGTTTCAAAGACTGTGTTTTTACAGATTGAAGAGGACATGGGTTAACTACTTGATTGAACTATGCTAAGTAAAAAAGCATAGGATGCTAACTTCCTGATGACAAGGAACATGTAATAGTGCACTTTCCACCATCACAAGCAATTGTAATTTCATGTTTGTGTAATACAGCAATGACATATTCAATCATTATTCATGTCAAGACTTCATAATTAAAACCTTTGCAGTTGCAGGTTGTTTTGCGTTTGTTTTTATTTTTTTATAAGGAGGTAATTTTCTCAGTGCGTCATTAAAAGACTGAAAATTATTTTTTGCAGCAATGTGGGTTTTTAGGATTCCATGTGCTTCCATTGTTTCCCTGCTCTGTATGCCATTGGTTCATTTTAAAATATTCACTCTGCTGTACCTGAAAACCTGTTGGTGTGTTCCCCCTGTCAATTCTCCCCCACCATCTCTCGGGACTAGCTCCAGGGGAGAAGAATCCCGCCCCTTCTCTTCCCCTTATAAGCCCATGTCTGTATCAGAGAGGTCTTCCATCTCTGAGCTGCTAGCACCTGCTACCTGCCCTGCCAGTCTTCCCTCCCCTTCTCCTTTCCCTTTAACCCTCTCCCCCTACTCCAAATAAACCTCCCTAGCAGAACAGAGATGGAGTCTGGTTCATTCTTTTGTCTCACTACGTTTCCTGCCAGAATTTCTGTTGCTGGGAGACCCCCGCCATGCTGAAGGACCCCAGGGACCGCCTCCTCCAGATCCGGTGGAATTATGAAGACCAGGGACTTTGCTCCGGGTGGGAGCCAGCCTGTGCCACCCTCCTGGAGCCTGCAGTAAAACTTTTTGCTAATGCTTAGGGCTTTTTATAATATTTATATATTTTTATATAAAAATTATTATCGAGACAGCTGTGCATGATCTGCTTCAAAATATCAGTAGAGTCTATAATAAATAAGATTTTTTACTCTGTTGGCATCTGCATTACTCTAAAACAGCTATGAAAATTCTAACACAGGTTTTTCTTTTTTTTTAGTGGTGAGTTTTATTTTTGAAATTAGTGTGTAAGTAGTAATGAGAATGAAGTAAAAGTTTCATATTTCATTCTCATATATTCATACTATCTGATGTAGTAATGAATGTGATGTACTTATTAAAAGTGTTATGTGTAATGATTTTTGTGCACAACCTAGAGTAAACTATTGAGGGTTGTACCCTTTGACTTTGCATCCAAAGTTTTGTTTTTAATTTCACTTATGTAATTATTTCAAATGACTTTACCACAGTTCAATGAAAGATTTGTAAAACCTTAGGAAACAACATCTACTGAGACTTTTCAAAGATTTTTTTTTTTCCTTAAAATTCTGGTCCTGGGCCATCTTTAACTCTTATTTTAAGTCAACAAAACAATATGATCAGGGCAGAAAGAGACAATCTAGGAAAACTCAAAGTAATGTATATTCTGATTTTATGTAAAAACTTGAGTGCCCTGTAAATGGACTGATAACAAAAGAATCAAAATCTTAGAGATTTATATTGAAAAAACTGCAGACTCTTACTCTTATGTTCCATGCCAGTACCTTGTACACAAGTGTGGTGATATGTAATACTTTTTGACTAACCTGCTGATCCAAGGTCTTTCATATTGGTGTTGGTTGATAAAACAATTTTGTAAGTGTACTTTTTTGTAGCAGTGTGCCTGCAGGTTTTAGTGGAAGCAAGCACCATAGTCAGAGATGATTGGCACTGCACATCTGCCTTCCCCTATCCCATATTGAGTTAAGAGCCAGAACGTTCCTTTACCCGCAGCTTATTACTGGTTTTTAAAGTTCTGTATCTTCCCCCTTGCTCCCCCATTCCCTGAAGCCCATGTCAATCTGTATCCCCCGTGCCCCTATTGGCTCTCCTGTGCAAACCCCTCCCATCCTGGGATCCCTCTTAAACCCTGGAACAGGGACCCTCGGGGCTCTCTGCTCCTTGGAGCCCAGCTGCCTCCTGCACCCGCGTTCCGTCCCGCTCCCATCCGCCTTCTCCTCCCCACCGTTCCCACCAATAAACCCTGGATTCTGAAAGCTGAGAGACTGCATCTTCTTTAATCGCCGAGGCTTCTGCTATCCTGCCTTCAGGGAGACAGCCCGAGCTCGAGTTCCGCAGGTCCCGGATCTGCTCTGCCCCCGCAGCGTGGGAGCACCTGGCTGGGACCTTCTTTTAGTGGGGTTTTCGGGGTTCCTCTGCCTTCCCAGAGCGAGAAAACCTCACTTTTTCTCTCTTATTTTACTTAAAATGTCTTCGTGTTTTAAATTGTGGTGTTGCTGTCCTTGACAATGTAAAAGAAATGTTGATAGGCAAGATCGAATTTATTTATTATATGCTATGTCTTGATTTTCTCTGATAAGCATTTTAAGGTATTAGTAAAATAGTAATGTAAATAGAAGAGAAAGAAATCCCAGAGAGGTCTAATTATCAGGATTTTTTCTTTCTGTAAATAAATGCAATATGGGTAAGATGATGAATGTAGTATATTGCTATTCTACAGAAAGTCTGATGTGGATTTGTCAGAAATGGAAACAGAGGACAACCTGGTATTAAAAACAGAGCATATTCAGACATCATTGTTTATTTTGATGGAATATATATAGACTGGTTTCCCAGTTAGATTCAATACAGGATTTAGTTATAAGAAACATGAAACATTTGGTTTGAAGATGCAAATATTAAGGTTGATGTAATGTTTAATAACAAAGTGAAGCATTATCAATGATGATGGCATTTGATGATTGTTTAAACATACATTCTAATAGTTAGGACATAAAATATAGTGTTTACAGACAGGTTTGACATGCCTTTTCAAAGATATTTTAAAAATTTGTGAATCATCTTTCTTTCCCCAGCTCATAAACTTCTTGGTATAGATACATTTTTACTTAGTGCTTCTTTTGAATTTAGCAAGAGAAATTTTACTTCCATCTAGTTTAATTTTTACCTGGCAGAAGCAACTCCCCCAGACAGGGCTATTAGAGTGCTGTTCAGAGGACTGAATGCAACAGACGTGTAACTACCTCTGTCTGAAGCTGTTGGAAAAGAACAATTATCATTAAGCTTCTATGGAAAACAGAAATAATCAGTCAGAGAAAAAAGATGTGGATAGAAGATTGCAACTACTGCCTGATGTGAGCCTACACTCCAAAGTATAGAATCAAAAATACTTGGCTGAAGACCAGAATTCACAAGAGGTGTCAGAACACTGTGGAGAGAAGTCATCCTGGTCTTAATTTTCTTCACATTTCTGGTACAAGAGAGAGCAAAAATTACATGAGAGAAACAAAAAGGAAGGGAGGGAGGGAGCATTTGGATCACACTAGTGTTATGACTATAACATAGATCAACTTTACTTAGATGCAAAAAGTTGTTTTACATCCTTTAGCGGTTTCTGGAATTCTCAGAGTGATTCCAAATACTAATAGCAGATGAAGAAGGTACATTTTATGCAAAACCACCTACATTGACAACAAAACAGCAGTCAAAAATCAATACCTTACTGTGAAATTCTTCACATTATTTTTTTCCCTTATGGAGGATATGTGTGACATAAGTGCATGTCATCTGAAACCTGTTATAGCATAATGTTCTCTTATAAATAAACCCATACTGTATACTTCAGAATTTTCTTACCAATATCATATTTAGGATAAGGTTGTTTATGTGGAATAATAAAGTGATTAAGGTGCAGAAGGTGTGTGTCCTTCAGTTATTGATTGTGTAGCTGAGCAGACATAAATATCTAAATAACATAATTGCATAACTAAATGTTCTGAAATGGGCAGGTCTGGCAATTTTATGCAAGTTTTTAGTCATGGAAAATGCCTTTTTATAATAATCAAATGAAATTATAGAACCCATCCTGAAAAATCAACATAAACACTATTTGCTCTTGCACAGTTGCATACATAATTTATAGAGATGGCAGACAGGTTGACAGGAAACTGATTCTTAGACAAATCTGTTCCACACAAATGCAGTTAATCATGTTACTCTCTGGCTCTCTTGAATGGAATGTTAGTGGTTGTAATCCCTAAACACATCAAGGAACCAAAGTTATTTGAAAAACTGTCTGTTCAAAACATTAAATTCTTCCAAATATTGTCTGAATACTAAAAATGAGCAATCTTTCCCCTAAATATCATGAAACAAAGGCATAATCTGTCTCTTACTCACTTTAGAGGAAAATACACCTAATTTTCCTATGTTTATCTATCTACCTAGATCTTCATCCTAATTTTGTCATTCACTGGACAAATCAGCCTTAAAATATCTGTTGAAGTCTCAGGATCTTTCTTATTTAAATGAAATCAGAGATTTGAAGAAAGTTTTAGAGAAAATAAAAATCTTCCTTAGTGCTTTTCTGAGTTAATGAACCGCTGGCTACATTCTATCAGTAGTATTACTTTACAGTAAAAGTATTAGAGATTTATTTGTTGGGGAGTTTTTAGACATCTGTATCTTTAAACAGAAAAAAGATACAATATAAATCTTGTCTTTTTGAGTAAGAATAAGCACTTATGAAAGCACATATAGAACTTAGAATGTTATCTAAGAATCCAGCTACAAAACTTGAATCACCAATACCATATCTGAGCTATGTCTTAAATAACTGTTAAATATCATATTTCTGAAACTAGTTTGAATATTCATTTAAAAGATTGGCAACTTTTCAAGAGGGGAAGTATAGCTTAGAACACCCTACAGAATGTCTTACTTTAAATTTATTCAAATGCCATCTTTTAAAATATGCATGTACATGCTCATATGCAGTGTTTCAGATATATTGTTATTCTTTTACATTGTCGTATTTTTCAAAATAAGTGTGTATGTAAATATGCAACTGATTATATTTCATTAGCATTGACTATTTATCACTTCTTGTGCTATGAGAAAGTCAGATTTAAGGATATGTGGGGTGAAATAGCAGTCAATAAAAAATTTTTATCTTGGCTTCGGGGCACTCTGAGAAAAACATTGAGAATTCTGAGAAGCTTGTGAACAGTTGTGTAGGAGATTTTTCTCTGGCAAATCATGAGAGATTAGATAATTGAATTTTAATTGCAAAAGAAGTATTGACTATTAGTTTCTAATCTAAAGGAATAAAACCATCTTGAAGAGAATCCAATCTGTTACTGATCCAACTAGAATCCAATCTAGCTATTATAGATCTTCAAGAATTTGGCAAATGTCTTGATGATTAAAATATCAGAATGATATTTTAAATGATGATTAAAAATGATCAGAATGCAGGAGATTTGGATTTGCTTTTGCCTGTCAGTAGATTTGGATCCACATGTCTCATGGAAATATCCTAAGCTCCAGACCAAATGTGTGTAATTCAATGAAAGGTGTTTCTTCACCAATTCTACTGTTCCTGGATTACTGTGCATGCAAGATTGTGAAAATCCTAAAGGCAGTGGGAGGTGGTACAGATAGGACTCAGGCTTGAATGCAGTCTCTGAACCCTGAACTTTTTTATCTTTCTATGTTACATACTCATTGATTAGAAACAGAAACAAAATAAAGGAAAATCAAGCAAAACAAAAATTCTCTTCCTCTGGTAAAGCTGCTCTCTCTCTCTCTCTAATCAAATTTATTTTTGCTCTTTTTTTATTAAAAGTGAACAAATTCAGGCTGAGGATTGGCATTCCTCTTACATTAGCAATGCACTTGGTGAGGGTGCATTTGATCCCACTGTGTGTAATATCGATGAGTTATTTTTCTCAGTATGGCCCCTGGTGAGACACCACTCATTCTTGTTTTCCACTTGGACTTAGAGACATTAAATATAACTCTTGGAAGCAGCCATCTAGCTAATTTCTTAGCCATTAACAGCTGGTACTCAAACCAATCTAACTCACATTTCTCCAATTTAGTAGCAAGAATACTGTGTAGTATTGGAACAGAGTCCAGGTGGATGCAATAAGTAATTCTTCTCCTTTACACTGATGAAGTCACTCCGTTGCGGAAGGCAACTAGATTAGTCAGGTATGGTTTGCCTTTGGTGAAGCTATGCTAGCTGCCTCTAATCACCAGTCTTCCATATGTTATGATATGTCCTTCAGGAGGATATTTTCCATGCTCTTAGCAGGCAGAGAGTTAAAGGTGACTGGTCACTAGTTCTCAGAGTCCTCCTTTTTTAAGTTGTGTACAATATTTCCTTTGCTCCAGTCATCAGGAACGTTTTCTGACTGTCATGACTTTTCAAATATGATGGTAGTGACTTAATGATTCTATCAATCAATTCCTTCAGGACCCTAATATATTTAAATAACACAAAGTATAGCTTGTTTTCACATGCTGGCAAACCTTGAACATGAGCCTAATTACAAGATATCAAGTGATTAGAGAATGTTAATGTAAAACATATTGCTACACAAATAGCATAACAATGAAGTCTGTCAATCTCTGCACACTTACCTTCAGTCCCCATATGTTCTACTGAAATAATCATGTCTTTGGTTATTTCTTTAACCATATTTCCTTTGACATTCCTGGTCAAGAGAGATATTTAGACTAGCCACCATGCATTGATAAATGCAATGTACAGGCAGTCAGGCCAGCCTGTCTAAGTAGTTTGTGCAAAATTTCTGCTTCTTTTTCCTTCTGTGAAGGCATGGACTGGGATTTCTCTATATACCATGGTGACATTTGTCCCAGAAGTCTTAGGAACTGTAATTACATTTAAGACTTCTAGTTCTTTCCAAAATGCAATTGAAACTGTCCCAGAGATCAAAAATAACTTGCAGATATAGAGCAACACAGAAAATTGTATTACTCATATTGGTAAGTGTTAGATAAGCAAACTTTAAACCAAACATGACAAAAATCAAAGTTTTATAAGGAACTTAAATAAATATATACATTAGTATACTCTCTAAATTTACCTTGCCAGATTCAGAAGAAAAAAATCATGCCAATTATTAAAAAGAAAATGGAAACTACTCAAAATCAGCTCAGAAAAATACCATGTACCGCATATTTGATTTGGGATGTAGGATGCAGTATTGCCTTTACTAACAGTAATACTTTTATTGCTATAAACAGCTCAGTTGTGGTCTCCATTATCTGTTCTACTGCTTTTTGAAGTTGTGTATAATTTCACACTCAGTTTCCTAAATTGGATCAGCTGAAAGACTTTTTTAGCCAGAAAAACATGTTCATCTCTGTTTACCCTCTTGTTTTCCAAAATGCACCCCTGTAGAACCTGACTAAAACAAAAGGATTAACTGAAATGGAGCCAACACAGCAGATGAAAACTGCAAGGATACTGGCAGAAAGAGCAGCCAGCTTCCCAAGTTTGACAATATAAATAATGCTAACTGCTATGCAAATTTGGTAATGAAACTGCTGTTTATTCTACAAATGTTAGTGCAATTCAGGAGGGCAGCAGCTGGTAACCATTGTTAAAGCACTTCAAAATCTAACTGGGAATATTAACAGGAACTGGACTTAATGAACACACTGATTTGTGGGTTTATTAATTTGTTTGTTTCCTCTAAACACTTACTGAATAACATAATTTCTTTGTGAATGAAGTGATGTTGATGAGTTTCTGGAGAAAAGGTTTAAATGGATGAGAATTTACAAGCAGCACACATAAAACCTTAAAGTATCTTGGATTGACAGGGGCAGTATCACACATCAACTCCAACTAATGATTGGTACACTAATGTATTTTAGAGAAAAAAACCAGAACAAATGGTGACCTACCTCGGACAGCTGTCTGACATTTGAGAAAGGCTTAGTCTCCTGCCTACATATTTTCTCAATGGCCCCTTTCATAATATGAACTCACTTCTCTGTCTTGCTGATCCAGTCATTTGGAAGATTTTTTAGAGCTTTTAGATGGGTAGTTTCTAAGCTAGTTTTCTGAGAGAAAGACTGGAGGTGGGTGTTGTTCGAGAAGTACAAGGAGCTGGTATATAAATTGCACTCATGGATATGCAAGTGTCCATTTATGATTTTTCTCCATCACAGAGCAAGTGCCATAAATACTATCTGTACGTCCTATGTGCAGCAGTGTGTGAAGTTGTGTCAGGAACATACCTTTTAGAGAAATTAATTCTGGAAATTACACCCATACATAACAGCAAGATAAGGAGAAAATAATTCTTACTGCTCCTGCAAGTGTCCTGCAAGAGAATTTTTGCAGACTGCTTGATCAGGGCAAAGTGGATGAAGCTTTCTTAAACAATTTGAAGAAGTTTCTGTATCACTGCCCTAGAACAGGTTGCCCAGAACTATGCTTTTTAATATCTCCAAAGGCTGATATTCCATTTCCTTCTGATAAAAAGTTATCAGTGAGAACCTTATGACATGGGATCTGCTATTCAGTAAAAAAGAAGGGCTGAATAGCAGACAGTCAATGACTGTCTTGTCTGGAGCAACCACAAAACTCCGAAGTTCAAGATGACAGAAGGTATGATTGTTTAGAAAAATATCATTTGGGCTTTTGGGTAATTTTTTTGTTGCCTCATGCATTATTTTAATTAAAAGACAATTGCAATACTAAATTAAGATTTGCATTTCATGCATCTATTTCACTGACTTTAAAGCAAGTTACTTCTTTCTTACATCATTTTTTGTGGAGTTTTTTTAGTAGGTTAAATGTATTGACATTAATGTTGAAATATCTGTTAAAGAAACCCCAAATGATATCACATGCTGTGGTTTATAAGATAAAGTTAGTAGTTCAGTTTTTGCACAAATAAGTCAAATGTGTATTAGTTGTTTCATTATTATACTCTCACAGCCAAAATTATTCTGTAGAGATGACTACTAAGCAAAATCTAGCCTGACTTGCACTGATACACTAGCTGTAATCTTAATGCTCCTTGTTCCAGAATCAATGTCTGGATCTGTTGATCCTAACAAAGTTTAGTATTTTTTCATTGTAAAAGTTAGTTTACGTTCATAATCTTGGGTCTCAAATTTTGCTTTTCAACCAAATATGGCAGTGGATAATAAAATTATATTTAAAGACAAAGCAGCAGTTTAGAAGAATTGCTTATTCGATTTTTTTTCTGTGTTTAATCCATTTCCAAATACAAAATAAAGAAAATAAAACAAAAACAAACAACAAACAAACAAAAACAAAAAAAAATTCAAACGAAAAACCCCAAAAAATACTCCCAAAAAACCCCAAACAATCAAAGAAAAAACCCCACAAAAATCCCAAAACCACCCCCCAAACACAAACAAACAAACACACAGAATAAAACCTCAAAAACTGAAAAAAGCCTACCCAAACCAACAGAACAAAAAAACTGTGAGGAAGTAGTCTTACACGCAAACTTATGAAAATATCTTTCATGGGGGCATGAAACATATCAGTCCTGTGTCTATTGGGTTGTTGAGCCATCATGATAAATTTTCCTCTACAATTTAATTATACCTATATCTCTATTCCTTGATTATCAGACTTTTAATAGTAGCTAACCCTCCCTGCTGTGGATCCCAACAAATGTTTTGAATGGAATCAAACAGTATCCTGGTCTGTATTTCCCCATTTGGGAAGATTATTAGATGGCATCATTATCCCTCTAGAGTCTAATAACAGGATTTTTTATACTGAAAAAATTCTGTGCATAGAGGTAGAGACAGGAAAGCTGGGCAGCTTTCCCTTTAACTTTCTGGTTGAAACTTCATCTAGGAAATGTATCTTGACCTAATTCTTCAAAGTTCCCTGCTTCAGATGATACATGTCATAAAATTGTCCATATCCTTTTTTTCCCCCTCTTTGTTTTTGGTCTCATTATGTTACACCACTGTAACAGCTTTACTATAAAATCTCAGTTTCAGTAGCAGATAACAAGTGAAAAAAAATCCCTTCTTGTACATATTATGTACTATGTATGTAAACCAGTAGAGGAAAAAATTGTATTTAAAAACCTCATATTTTGTTATTACTGCATTTTCACTGCCTTTGTTGATTCATGACACAGTACCCAGCGCAACAGAGCATCAATGATGTGAGCTCTGGTGTGGTATCATAATGAAAACTCTAAACCTAACAATAGCAATAGAATTGATTTAAAGGTTCCTTAGTAGCACCTTAAGGAGTGCCATGTAACTCAAATTTCCTTAATAGAGATACAGACATGCCACATTTTGTCTGTATGTGTTTATTGCTTAGACTATTTTTTAAGGGTTATAGATACTAAGAAATATATTCTTAAAGATTAATAGCTTGATATAGTGCTAGCATCACATGAATTCCAGCAGGGAACCATAAAACTTCAAGGAGGAGATTATAATGAGGAAGAGAGATATTATGGGTATTATTTACTGTATGCTATAAGGTGTTATTACCAACCTTGTACATAAACAAAGATGTATTCATTATTTTATTGCCTTGAACATGGGGAAAGTGCGAGAGAGGCTGATGCAGCTTGGGTTCTGCCAGAAGCATCCGCAGGAGAGTTAAATGGCCCTGTGGAGCACCAGCAAGCAGGAGCATGGCAGGCAGGGTGGGCAAGCAGGGAGGGAGAGGCCACTGCAGTTTGTGCAGCACTGCACACAGAAGGGTGGGTGAGAAGTGCTGTGTACCCTGCTTGCAGGTCCACAGCCCAGGGAACGGCTCCAGGTCTCTGCCATAGTGGTGGGCAATCACCTCGGAGTTAATGTTTCTGCACAGAAAGCTCCTGAGATATCTGGAGATCAGGCAAGGCCCCAGAACAGTACAAGTAGGCTAATGTCCCATCTACAAGAAAAGCTTAAAGGAGAATCCATGAAATTACAGCCCCATCAGTCTTACTTCAGTTCCTGTGAAGGTTCTGAAATATGCACTCATGTGGGCTATTAGAAGTCCAATGAAGCAAGAATGGTTGGGAAAACACAGCATGGATTCACCAAGGGCAAATTGTGCTTGAGAAACCTGTGCATCTCCTATGACAAAGCATCCTTCATGGTCAATGTGGTGCGAGTGGGGGATGCTGTTTATCTGGATTTCTCCAAGGCTTTCCATGTGGTTTCCCACAGCCACCTCCCAAAGAAAGTGATGCACTACCTGTCTGGGGGAGCAGCTCTGTGGAAAGAGATGCCAGAGGTCCTGGTGGGTGAACAATGTGCTGCTGTGGCAGAGAAGGCCAACAGGAAGCTTGGTTCATTAACAAGGACATCGCCAGCAGACATGTCATTATCTCACTTAGCTCAGTGCTTGCCAGACCACATCTGGAATACTGTGTTCAGTTTTGGCCCTGGCTCTGCAAAAGAAACGTGGACAGGATGGAGAGGTTCCAGAGAAAAGCCAAAAAGATGATCAAAGGAATGAGAAGACTGTTATGCAAGGAAAGGCTGAGAGAACAGGGGTGGTTCTGCCTTGGGAAAAGACTTGGGGAAAATCTCATCACTGTATTCCAGTATTAAAAGGGTGACTAGAAAGAAGAAAAATCCCTTTAAGAAAGGAGTCACGTGGAAAAGGTACCTGGTAATGGATGCAAGTTATTCCTGGAGAGATTCTGATTGGACACAAGAAGAAAATGTTTCTCAAGGAGAACAATTAGCCATTGGAATAATCTCCCCAGCAGAGGGATCCCTCAATGTTGGACACTCTTAAGATTCAGTCGGGCAGGGTGTTGGGACATAATGTCCAGACCATGTTTTTGACCAGAAAGGTTCAGCCAGATGATCCTTGAGTTCCCCTTCCAGCCCAGTATTCTATGATTCCATCAACCATTAAAGATTTGGTTGTTCTGATTTTATAGAAAATTCAGAACAAACACTCAAAGAATTTAAAATAACACTAGAAGATAATTTTTTTCATTTTTTTAAAATGACTGTGAGGCAACAGAGCATTTTCGTATATATGGCTATTCCAACTAAAGTGAGTGTATCCCATTGGATAAGTAAAGAGCTAAACTAGTCTTTGTTCATTCCTTGAATTAAAGTCCTGATGACATTTGGAAATGTCATAACATTTTCATGTTTTCAATCCTATTTTTTTTGTCCGATCTTGACTACTGCTTTGGGATTATCAGACCAGAATACTGTAAAAGAATATGAGTTTAAAAAATTCTGTGTTCCTATACCCTGAAATAAAACCTGGTTTAGTTCAAAAATGTACAAATAGATAAGAGCAATGAAAAGTTAGAGGTTTTTTTTTTCACTCTCCAGCAATTCCCTACTGTACATCAAGATTGATGCCAGAGCTTTCAAAATTTTATTTTGTAAAACAGAGCCATGAGATAGGTCAAGGCACTTACCTGGGAGAAAATATTGCTCATTCTCTTCAGTCTCAGCCAAGCAGGCATGTATTTGAGGTTGACTTTTTTAATCCATACTGTCTATAACAAGTGATAAGGATACTCCTTCCTCTCCTTTTGAATAGACATATTGTCCATATTGTTTATGAAGAAGTTTCTAATAGTAGCTTCTTTAAAATCTTTTAATTTGAGAAATTTGTCTTCTAGATTAAAAACTGTTAATTGGAAAAATATCTACTTTACCTCAAGAAAAATTTCCATACATAAGGCACAAAAACCATCGGGTTTAGTTTGAGAGTTTCATCCTTTAAAATGAAAACCAAAAAGATCTTGATTATTTTTTCTTTGAGAAAAAAATGAAACCATGCAATAAAAAAAGCCACAAACAACCCAACAAAAACCAATAAACTTACCCCCTCTCCCCCAGGTTATTAAGGAAGAACAGTCTGACCAAGTCATTCATTATGAACTCCACCAATGCATTTACAAAGCACAGATAAGAGTTATGGTAAACCCAAGGTGTCTGTCTGGTGCTTTAATCATGTGTCAGTCATACTTCCATTGAGGTAAATACCAAGTTGTTTTTCCTAGGGTAGATGAAAAACTGATTCCTACTTTAAGTTTGAAACCTAAGCAAGCTTTGAATAGAGATGTTTTTCATATACCCAGTTTTTGGTGGTGTTTGTTGGTTTATTTATTTGTTTTGGAAGCAAGACGAAACCTGTACAAATTCATACCTATTTATTTTAGAACTATGCTCTAAAATCAAGTCTTATTTCATCTAGAGTAAGAATTTTTCCCCTTGTATTTCCATTTGACTTTTTTTTTAAACAAAATTGTAACCAATTAGAATTATCATCTTACTAGAAGCCCAAATGGTTGGACAGCTGGATCTTTACAGTTAGGATTTATCATCAGGCTTCTATAGTTTTAAGCTTTGTTTTCATGGGAAATACATGGCTTTTTGAAGGGAACTCTCAGTTTGTTTTATAATACTGAGCCAACACTAAACATAAGAAAGATAAAGAAGCCAAATTCTTAGGCTTTGTGCCATTATTTCTAAACTATGAGCAAGTGAAACTGTTTACTGCCAAGTGTAAAGGAGGAGAAAGAGCAAAGGTACTTATCAGCCCCAAGCAGAAGTAAGCTGGAGGGTTTTCCATCATTATATTAATATCTACATGAAAATCACCAATAATAAAATTTGAAAACACAATGCAGCAGACATATATCGTACCTGAAATATTTACTTTGAACAAATGAAGTAGAATGGCTACTAAAAGACAAAGTGAATTAATGCATTGTTTCTGTCACCAACTCCAAGAAGGGGACTTTTCAATGCAAGGGGTTTTTTTTGTCTTAAATAGGCATTGATCTTAATTTGATTTTTAACTCTAATTCTGTACAGATAACATTGCTTTCTTCAGGTTTCCCAAAAAAGCTGTACTGCCACAAATGGAAGGAAAAGGATGAAATATATGAATAATTTATTTTTGTGCAAAGGAGAATTTATTCCTTCTTGCTCATTATGCAGATTCTGAATGAGATTCACTTTCTCACAGCCTCATGTGTGCTTCTCACAGAAGGCACCCCTGAAACCCTGCTGCTACCAAAACCTTGCCGTGCAAACCCAGTACAACAGAAATTAACCATTAAGAGAGTCGTGAATAATCAGTCCAGGACAACAGCAAGTTGAGTTAGACTTTGGAGGATTTTACTACAGTGAAAAGGCCTCAGATCTGTGTAGCCACTGCTCAGCAACAATAAAAGCATCTCTATAATCATCACTGTGTTCAGCACAAATCCAAAACATAGACCCATATTATTCATATTATAACCACTGTGAAGAAAATTGACTCTTCCCCAGCCAAAACTACTACACTGCTTTACAAAACCATCCCATGACTTTAGTGGTACTGTTCCAGTGGTTTTATATGGATAACGCAGGTGTTTTATAAAGCAACCTTTCAGGTGTTCAGACTCTCTATTGCTTAACCTCCCTTTTATATTCCTCAGTTGAGGAAAAACCCAAAACCAATCAAAAAACAAGCACAAAACAACCAACCAACAAACAAGCAATCTGGATCTCTTTCTTGGCTTAAATTTACACTGCAATCACTATTGTTTTGGCTTCTACTGTGACAGAGTAAAAGAGTATTGTCCTATGCTTGCACTCAGTTATTAGTCATTATCTTACGAGATCTGCTATATTAACTGTTAAATAGAATCTTTTCAATAGCAGAGTTTTTTGACAGAAGCAGGTATAAAAAAGTATGTAGTAGAAGAATTTAAGTAGTGTAAGTGAAGATAGCCTTTTTCAGAAAGGGGAGAAAATCAGGTGTTATGGGGCAAGAGCCACCTTCTATCTTGCTTCAGTTGCAGCCACAGAAATGTCATTTCTTAAACCCCTAGTTGTATTAGAAATGTCAGCAAAGTAAATAAAACACCTCTGAAAACTGATCATGAGTGGCAGCTTAATGGTATGCAGGAAGACCTAATACCTTTGCCAATGTTGAAAACAGCTGTAGGTCCATGCAGATGCTTGTAGTGGTTATTATAGAAAACTTCATGACAATCAGCAGATGCACTGCTAGCAGAGCAAAAGCTAAATTTCAAAAAGGCTACTTTAGTGGGGAAATTTGACATTTCCTTCATCCTTGCAGAATGGAGATATTTTAAATGGATGGGTATTTTAAATGCGAGGGAGTGTTTATTTTTTGGGGGGTGTTTTTTCGGTAATTCTACTGAAATATGATAATAAAATTATCATATGAATCAAAGAATGTTAGATTTAAAAAGAAACAAATTTTAAATTGATAAATTGATAAATTGATAAATTGTAAAGAAAAGGCAGAAAATCATCAAAATATGAGCCTTTCAGAAAATGGGTTAATTTGGATTTTATTTAATCTGAGGAGTGATAGTGAGGGAAGGGGAGGGTAGGAGACAGGAGAAAGAGGAAGAGGAAGAGGGAGAGGAAAAGGGAGAAGGATGGGAAGGCCATGTCTAAATTAAAGCCTATTATCAAAGCCTATTTCTTGGAAAAAGAAGAGAATATATATATACATAACTCCATATATTAAGAAGAAAATAATTAGCTGTATAGTCACCTTTTTCACCTTTTTAAATGAATATACATAGACAGAAACAAAACTTAGAAGTGATATGGGTGATAAGGTGAAATGAATGAGGAAAAAGACCCTGATCTACTGCAACTGTTGCTGAGAGCCCTTGGTCTGACAGGTCGTTTATTAGATGGTCTCTGGTTCATTTTCCCAGTTTGTGTTATGATATGGTTGATCTTTCCAGGTCTGAGCAAAACCCAGTTGGGTCATTTAATCTCTTTATTTTTTTCCAGTAATATCTCACAAGCTGGTGAAAAGGAGAGAGAAGAAAAATGGCCTTTTTCTCTTATATGGCATTTACTCTTACAGAGAAGACAGTGGAACTCAATGTTTCTTAGGCTTATTCTTACGATTAGTAGAGTAGTTTCAAGTTGTTCCCACTCATCAGCCAAGTTCAAGGCATAACAGTAAGCCTAGTGGTGCACAAAGAAGAGAGGCTCAAGTAAACAAAAAAAAAAAAAAAATTCCACTTTTCAATCCTCCTGAAATTTTCCCATCTTCAGTCTTCACTTTTCTGAGGATTCTCAAATTCATGAGAAAGAGAAGAAGCCTCTCATTTTTTTCCAAAGTGGACCTAATTTTTAATACCTTGATTTTCAGAGTTATACTCTTTGTATTAATTAAGAGCAATCTAGATGTAGAAGCTAGAGATAGAATAAATAGATATTATGGTTTTGAATCAATATTTTTGGTTGCTTCTAGCTCTGCCTGAGACATTGAGATTCATTTCCAATTCTGCTCCCTGTGTTGCCTTTCTTTTCCAGCTTTCTCATCAACACATACCTTTATATCTGCTTGGGACATTTTTAAAATGTCCCTTTATTTGTGCACAGTCCTCTGGTGCAGACTGAGTCTTCATCATTACAACACAATGAAATACATCCTTTATCTAAACCCCTGTGAAAGCAAGGCACCAACAAAGTTTCATGTTCTGTTCTCCCACACACAAACCAAAATCTGATTCATTGCTTAGCCAGGTTTGAGTGATTTCTAACCTTAGACATCCTACTGAATTTGTTAATTTTAGACCTTCCCCTAAATTTGTTCAGTGCTTAAAAAATGAGTTACAAGAATCAGAAAGGTAAACTGCTATTGTGTAAGAGCTCAGGCCATGCATATTCTTTGAGAAAGCTTGTAGTTACAGTAAGCCCAAATTGTATCTTAGATGAATCAGTAATATTCAGATGAACAAAAGCACTCCAGATGTTCCTCTCACCATTTCAAATATTGTGTTACTTTCAGCTGTCATCTATTTTTGTACAGAACAGAAAAAATATCTCCTACTGACCCATGCTCCTGGCAAGTCTTGCACATTTCTACAGCTCATCATGGTGTACACTGATCAGGATTGCCATGTCAGTGCTATGTTAGAGTTTAGATATGACATTGGGATTCAGTTGCAGCCTTATGCAAGCCTAGTAGTGAAGGCTTGAAGGAAAAGTCACGTGGTACTTCCTTTACAAGAAAAATAAGAAGCATGAAAAGATGATGATCCCACTTTCGACATCTGGTAGAGAAATGCAAGATAATTGAGATGTGGGAATCAATAGGTTCACATTTTATTTTATTATGTTTGCGAAACATGTGTCTCATAAAAATATTTTTATGAAGATCAGAGTGCTTAACAGTCTGTTTCAAATAACTGTTTCTATCTGTGCCTTGGGCAAGCAGTCTCTCAATCCTAGACAATAGCTTATAGAGCCAGAGTGTAAAAGTTATAATATGAAGAAACTCAGAAGACTGACAAAAAGTCATTAATATACTGTGAGAATACTGCAGTGTGAGAAGGTGTTTAAAGATTCCTGTTCTGTGGGATTGCCAGTGCTCTGTGCTACCTTCAGTCTGCCTAACAGCAAGAGGCAGTGGCTGCTGGTGGAGCTGTAGCATGGGAATGGTAGCAAAGGGAGAGCAGCACACAAAATCCATGCTACTGCAGCAAAACTTCACAATCACAATATTCAAGTCAAGTGTCAGTGCAGGAGAAAACATGAAACCACCTGGCCTCAGAGTTACCTCACCAAAGGAGAAGACTGTTAATGATAGATTATATCTTAGGCATTAAATATGTTATTTTACCTTGTCTGTCTACCTTTAAATATTTTTCTCTCCTTCATGAAATATTGTTTGCCTATATAACTGACTTCTGTTTGCAGTAGAAGAAAAATGAGCTTTGCAATGTGTAGTTTAGTCCACTGATGTCTTTGGATGGAATCCTGAACCAATCCTTTATCAACTACCCAAATTACATGAATATCATCCTGCTTGCTGTCAATCAAGCATCAAAAAAAAGGAAAAATCAGGTTTTTTCCATTCTAATTATTCATAAAGATTCTTTTATTTTAATGTATTAGGAAAAAAATATTTCTGGTGAAAACAGCAAAATGGCAGATATGTGAGAGGAATAGACAAAGATATAAATTAAAAAAAAATTTAAAATCTAAATAGGATGCTAATTAAATGAGAAACAGAATACTGTCAGCAACTGCTTGCTCCCTATTGTTGTAGGAAATGATAGTAGTGATTTGAATTGAAAAGAGGATGATGCTGTAAATGAGAAGACACACAGGTGGTAAAATGATTAATGTTGCATCTAAACAGTACAGGTGTCTGGCACTTCTTGAAATGCCCAAGAAATAAATGGGATATTTGTTCTCCTTGACAGGAAGAGGAAAAGTTTGTGCTTGATTCTCCATCTCAACAAATGAAATGTTGAGTGAACTGTTCTGTTGATTTATTATAGTGGTATCAGCTAACACTCTTATTGAAAAATTTCCCTTGTTATTTTCTGTGTGAGCCACGATTTCAAGTATTTCTTCTCTAACCATGAACATTTAAATTTAGCATACACCACATTCAACCTGGTAAAGCAGATGGACATGAGAGACCTCTGATACAGCTAATTCTGCTCTCTCTCTCACATTGTGGTTTAACCCCAGCTGGCAACCAAGCACCACCCAGCCACTCGCTCACCTTCCCCCACCCCAAGCAGAATGGGAGAGAGAATCAGAAGGATTAAAGTGAGAAAACTTGTGGGTTGAGATAAAGACAGTTTAATAGGTAAAGCAAAAGGCACACACACACAAGCAAAGCAAAGTAAGGAATTTACTACTTCCCATGGGCAAGAGGGTTCTCTGTCATCTCCAGGAGAGCAGGGCCCCATCATGTGTAATGGTGACTTGGGATAACAACTGCCATCACTCCAAATGTCCCTCCTTCCTACTTCTTCTCTCAGCTTTATATGATGAGAATGATGCCATGTGGTATGGAATATCGTTTTGGTCATCTGGGGTCAGTTGTCCCAGCAGTGTGCCCTCCCAAATTTTTGTGCCCTCCCAGTCCCCTTGCTGACAGGGTGATACAAGAAGCAGAAAAGACCTTGACTCTAAGTGCTAAGCACTACTCAGCAATAACAAAATCATCTCTATATCACTGACATTGTTTTCAGCATAAGCAAAAAATATAACCCCATGAAGAAAATTGGCCTACCCTAGACAAAATCAGCACATATGTAAAGAAAATTAAGCATCCAAAGCCTGCACATTTTCTTATAATTTTTTTTTTTTGTAATTATTTTATTTAGATTATCTTGCTCTTGTTCCTCTTCTCTAGATGTTTGTTGCATCACTATGTATTCAGATTTTAGTACAGACCATAGTCCTCTTCCAATGACTTATTCATGTGAACAGTTTTGCTTCTGGAGTTGTTTCATCATAAATTGTCTGGAACTCAGTCACCTGGAAATTCTGCTATGGGAAGTTAATCTCCACCTCACTTTGTAAAAACTCTTATGCTTGAGAAAAATTGGGCAAGTTCTTGGGTTTAGTAGTCCATTTTTGAAAAACAAACAAGCAAATAACTATCACAAAATCCTTATCTAATGTACAGTTGCTTGAAATTTCACTGAGAATTAAGATATTTCACAGATGTAGATGTATGTTAAACCTGCCATCCATTTGTAGTGCTGTAGATTCACTAAAGGTATGCATTTCCATTTTTCTGTTCAACAACATAGAAAATTAATTTTTGTTAGGAATATTGTTATGTAAAAATAAATGGAAATCTTGAAGTAATTAATGAACCTAGTCTGATATATCTGCTAATATGATTGTCATTTGCCTGTTTAGTAGACAAATATTTCAGACTATTAGTATTCCACACAAAAGTTATTTGTATTAAGTTTGGTATTTTTTGGTGAGGTTTTATTATTTGTTTGTTTGCTTATTTGTTTGTTTGCTTATTTGTTTTTTGTAAGGCACCTGTTCTCTTTTTGGATAAATCTTTACCATGGAGGGTAATGCAGGGAATCAAGAACTCTTTTGTATGTTCTTGGAGATTTTCTTTCTATTCATGTGCTGTAAATTTCTCTAAGAAACAAAGATGTAAAGAAAGCAGAAAAGCAGGAGAGAAAGCAAGAAAGAAAGCAAGAAAGCAAGAAAGAAAAAAAAAGGAAGATTAAGATTTTGCTCAGAAGATAGGCTGTATATTTTGCTCAGAATCCACCAGAATCTTTTGGAATAAAGTGGTTGAAATGTTTCATTCTTAGAGTTTGATATTACAAAAAAAAAAAAAAAAAGGGGGAAAAAAAAGTTTGTTTTTATCAAGAAAAGTAGTTGAGTAATTGATTATAGATACATTTTTCTAATATTTAATACCATTTGTGAACTATTTTTGAGTGTGTAATTGTTTCTATATTTGCCAATAGAGCAAATGCACTCTCTAGATACAATCTTTTCCTGTAACAGACATTGAGATAAGAGTATAATTGATAATGCTGATTAATTTTAAAGTAACACTAATTCCTAAGTAATTCCTTAGATCTCTACCACTGCTCAATTTTTGAAGTACCACTTCACATACTCCTTGTTTAGAACAGTCCTGTGAAATACCTCTTAGTGTTATTTATTCATAAGGATGATGAAATTTTCACCCTGTTATACAATTATATAATCTATAACATTGCTGTTGCTAGTCTGATTAAGTTTTATCATTAAAGACTTTTAAATATAATGATTGGCAAAGGAAACATGTTGTGAGAAAATGACAGATGCCAACAGAGTTTTCAATTAATATCAGGGCCAAAGTTTAGTGCACAGTCCTATCTAGAATTTTTTTTTTTACTGACTTTGATATTTGATATTTGTCCCCCCCCCTTTCATTAGTTTATTCCCCAATAGCAACCACAGTCCTCAATATTGTCATTCCCCACTTTGTTGTTGAGTGTTATCCTGGTTGCTTCTGTTAGTGACAAAGTTAACTGAATCACTGTCTCCTTACGACAATCTTCTTCCAATCTACTGAGCAGATGCTTTCACTACAACTTTGTCTAACATTTTCAGCTTAAATCCCAAACAATTCAGAAGAGTCTAACTTTTTATCTATACGGTCTCTTCTTTCCTCTCTTTTTTATTTCCTTTTTCTTCACTGATTTTAGGATGCAAAACCAGCACAAAACAACATACTTCTGTGTATATTTCATTAAGTTTTGATTGAACTCCTCATTGTTATAGCTCTTTATTTTAGAAGTTTTCCTTTTGTGTGAAGGGGGGACACAAAGTTTATCTACTGACAAAAAACCAAGTGCAGTTGTCGGTGAGGCACTGATATCAATAACTCTGTAGAAATCTGACTTAATTATTAGTAAATTAGTATATTAGATACAAAAGAAAATCCAAGTTCAGTCACATGCTTTCTGAGAGATTTGAACCAAGTCATGTAGTCACAGATTCATCTTACCCAGCTTTACACGTTCATTATCCTTACGATTGTGATTGTGGTCTCCTGACACTGTCCACATAGAGAGACCAGTTCTTCAAAGAGGGATAAAGTTGTCTTGGGAAGTTTCTGCAGGTTTGCCTAAACTGCAGAATTTCTGAATGTATTCTCAAATCTTATTTTGACCTGCAAGATATACTATTAGACTATATACAGTACTCTTTATCTAAGTAATAAATGCACACTGTGCATTATTCTCACATTAAATCCAAACCACAGCATTGTACCAGCTAGTAAGAAACTTAACTCTATTCAAGTGGAAAACAGAACAATCTAGGAGTTCTATGACATAACTTACATGAGCATTTAGGTGTTGACAAGGTACTAATGAGGCAACTATTTAGTGTTGTGGAAATTTTTCATAGTGATAATTCTTGAAAGCTGCAGAGAATTAATGAGTTAGTATTTTATTTACATGAAATATTTAAATATCCATTAGTTTTTAAATCATTACTGCAAGATAGTCACTGTAAAATGACCTATATAAATATGACCAAATTTTAATGCTATTACCCACACATCAGGGATAACACAACGGGAATCATAATCCCTCCATCACACATTTCACTTCAGTGTTCTGTAGAATTTACTCCATCAACTACAAATACAAATCTGAAACATGACCTTATGGGACTGAGGTGAAGGCTCATATAATTTTTTAATTATCCTTTCACAGGAAATAGAGCTTGAGGAAACCCTATAGATCTGGCAGTCAGGGACAACAATTTATTAATCACCCTCTCAATAATCAGCAAAGCTTGTCTCCTTCATCATTAAAAAAAAAAAATCAGATCAACAGATATGAGCCTGAATATTAGACAACAAAGACAAGATCTAGAACCTAAAACATTTTAATTCCTCTTTTTTTTGAGGTTTCTGAGAGATGACACTTTTGTTTATGTGCTGGAATGAAAGGTTTTGGCACGAGCAGAGAATGGGTTTGAGTGAGATGTCACTGCCATCTTGACTAAACTAGATATTAACACTAAATAGTTTTTTTTTTGTTTGTTTTCCATGACTCAAATTAGTATTTAAATTCTTCTTTTAATTGGTAATAAAACTTATTAATATTCCCTGAGTAGAGTCTATTTTGCCTGCAGTGTCTAAGTGGTGATCTCCCCATCTTTTTCTCAACCCATGCCTTTTCCTTCTTGTTTGTGTTATTTTCTCCTACTGTCATGCTAGGGGATGGTGTGAGCAATCAGCTGCTTGGACATTTGGTATATAAAGGAGATAATCAGGATAATTTTCCCTCAGAAGGTTTTGTCTGCATTTAGTAACTTTAAAGACTATTCATATTTTTCCCCTCTCCCCTTTGTGTCCCGCTTTTAGTTTTCAGCATGTATATAAAAGATGGCAAATAAACCCACCACCAACAGTACCTAGATGAATATTGTTTAAGAAGTTCTAGTTCTGATGCACCTGAAGTAATGCATGTAAAATATATTCTGTTTTGTTCTGTCAGAGATGTGCATCTGATGGGATTGTTTTATCTTACTACTTTTACATACAAATGCAAATAGCTTTAATTTAACCTGTAAGAATAATAATACCTCATTAATATTGTTACCTGTGTGCTTAAATACTAAAGCTTGAAAACTAAAGTAGTTTACTACTTAAGCAAATATATTGAGTTTAACAAGTTAGCTGGATCATAATTTTTAGAGCAGCATGTTCATGCCACTGTATGTGAGATAGTGTTAGAATTTACATCATAAATAATGTAAGCGATTTTAACTCAGTAAGAGAAAAATCAGTAGTCTTACTGCATTTTAAAGAAATTATTATGCTTAATGCATCTTCCAGGCTGAAGGGAGCATGTGATAAAATTTAACATTTTCCTCTAGGGGCTTTAGTAAAGAAGCTAGACATTCAGCTTTAACCAGACAATTTAAATGGGTTTCTAAATGTTACTTATAATGTAAAGTTTGTTTAAGTGCAATGCAGTCATATGCCGGGTTAGGATGATTTTGGGATGTATTTCTAGAACACACACTGCAATAATTACCACCATTTGTCAAACAATGAGTGATAAGAGTAATGTTACTCAGAGGACAAGAGAGAAGTCACAGGAAGGAGAGGATATTTTTTTTTTTTACCAGATTATCCAAGAACCATGGGTGTGCATTAGGAAGGCGAAAATATATTATATCATTCCAAGACTTAGAAAAAAATAGCAAAAAACCATGAAACACTTAGACACTGATTTATTTGTGTACTAGTAAACAGTCTTACTGATTTCTTCTGAACTACACTGTTGGCTGAAGCAGACATTTAGAGAATTCCTAGATTGTCGCTGAGAGGGAGATGTTTTCTGCATTCTCATCCATCTTTCTTAAAGTCTGGAACCAAATGGGGAAAAAAAAAAATCAAGAGAAAGTGAAGAATGAGTGGTCGTCTGGAAAGCAAGGTTCACCCTGGTCTATTTCTTAACAAAACAAGCTAGGAATTAGAAATACTGAAACTAGTGTAGAGATTTTCTTAAACACAGAAGGTTGTGCTAGAGTCATCTGAAGTTTCAGTGATATGAGTTTGGCATTTGATTTGGAAGCCAAATTTTTTTTAATTCTCACTGTCTTTAATCAAGGTTCTGCAGAGGGATTAATGGAGATAAAGTTAATATGAGAACTTGCTCATCACTGTTGAGAAACAAAGAAGGAGTGCTTTGCAGTGGATGAGTTATAGTTGGTCAAATGCTACCTGTGTCATTAAAAAAATAGACTGACTACATCACAATTTCTGGTTTTATCGTGACTTTTTTTTTTCTTTTTTGGTCCCTGCAATGTCAAAGACAGTAATTACATGAAAATTGTGCATACAGTGTTCTAAAAGAGCAGTAAACACTTGATGTAACCTTTGCATGAGGTAAAGCCTCGGCAAAAAATAAAAAGACCCATAGTGGGCATATCTGGCCTTCACCAAACCTGAGTGATGACTACACTTCTACAAATGTTCTACATTTCTTATGAGAGGTTTTAGTTCAGGAAATATCAGGTGTTGTGGTTTTGTATGTTTGGTTTGGAGCTTTTCCCCTCTCTCTTAAAGAGACACTGCGAAATCCCCTTTTTAAAAAACCCTTTGTTTTGTGTTAAAGCACAGTCAGTTTTTTCCACTTGGTATGTCCATATCTCTTGAGGTGCTATTGTATCTAAACATTCAAATTATTCCAACCTATTGAAATCAGCATGATCAGGTAAAAGGCTTAATTTTTAGACTTGACAAAAAGCTCATTAGATATCTTCAGAAAAGCTTTTGCAGACCCTGTGAGATTTGAAGTGCCAAGTTCTTGCACATGTTGCAGGGGAATGACCTGAGGAGCTAAAGGGGCAGACATGCCATGAAGAAAATAAAGACTTTAAGATTTTTTTTTCATTTTTCTCCCATAACACCATATCAAACCTTCAAAGGTAGCTGCTGAACTTGCTTTACTTTTTGATACTGTATTCTGTCCCACTGTTATTATGCCTGGAGTTATATCCTCCACAGAGTTTGAAAATCTCTAACCATATTTCTTGTCTGTGAACTAATCATCCAGGTTTAAGGTTTTAATTCAACACTGCTTTGGTACATTTGGAAACATTCCTTTAACTTCTCATCATACTACATAAAGCTGTGATTTAAGTATTTATTCCTCTTATAAGAAAGATTACTTTATTGTAATTTTGTCAATTTGCCCAGTGTGCAGACTGCTTTTGAACGTGAAATACAGATTCTAATAATATTCCATTTAACCTGATTGATGTTTCAGAAGAAACTATCTATTCTGCATAAACTCACAAGACATGGTTTTCTCAATTTCAAGAGGTATATTCCCATCTAGTCCTGGCTTTAGGAGCATGGCAGCTAATTTGTAAGAGTCCTCATTCCTTCTCACTTGACTTTGATTGTTACTGTTAAGCCTCACATCTCTGGAGAAAGTTAGAAAAACAATCAAACAGGGGGAAAAAAAAAGAAGAAAAGGAAAAATATAGGTTTAATCAGTAGATGGCAGTATGGGCTAGCAAGAAGCCTGCAGGCTCAGCTCAGACCCGTAGCACATTAATCATACATACAGCAAGTTCCACACAGTACAAGCTGACAAAGACCTTGCTTTGCTACAATCAATCTTTATTCACCACTAGATTACAGTGGTTAGATATACTTGATTGCCTCAGATCCAGGATAAAGCTTATTAAAAAACTATATACGTAATCGGCTTAAATTTTGGTATTATATTTTAGATTTTGTTTTATTTTAAACTGAGCTTTGGATGAAATTGGTTTATTCTTAACTCTGCTATGTGACCAGACAGTCCATCTGTCACCTTGACGGTGGAGTTGTAATTCTAATGTTTGGCTCTGTAAATGTTTAAAGCATCCTTCTATTATTTACAAAGGGAAGTATATAGCTAATAGATTGTAGTTGAAGGAGGACTGTCTTAGCTCACTTGTCTTTATTCCAAGACTTTTACTACTGTGTGTCTGTGTTATAAGCTGAAATGGCACCAGAATGGTGAAATAAACACTGTATTGCACTGCAGGATCCATTTTGTACAGCTCTATTCTCTGGTTTCATTTTCTATTTCAAAAAGACACAATGTGTCATTGATAATCACTTTGGAAAGTTAACAGTGAAAACATTCTCCTAATATACACTTGACACCAGGAAGTGTCAATGTATATTTCAAACAAAAAGGAGAAAAAGAATGATGATGTGGATTTGGTTTCCATTTCATTATATAATGAAATAACTTATTTAGAAATGTATATTTACGTTTGTGCAATCTTGCAGATTTGAAGGGCTTAGTTTATATAAAATTGAACTCCACGCAATATTTCTTTGACTCTATTTGTGCAATCTATGTACTTTTGTAGCAGTTCCATTATGTTTGATTATTTAACAGCCCTTTCTCCATGAAAGTAAAATCTGTTAGTTTTCTGCTTCTCATTCATGAGTGCGAATATGTAAAACAAACAAAAAAAAAATCCTAAAATGTCTTGCCATGTGTGATGGTGCATTGTATTTTAAAATAATAGCACTTAAATAACATTCTGTAAGGTTAAAAAAAGATACTAACGTATCAAATGGAATAAAAATTATTTTTTATATACTGTTATAACTACAGAGTTTGATGTGGGGTCCAGGATAGAAAAGAATCACTTTGGAGAGAAGGTCTATTGAAACACACACTTATACATATATATGAATGTAATTAGAGATGGTGACAGGATAAGAATTTTCCTAGAGCTTTTTCAATATTAGAAACCTCTACAGAGCTTCTGAGTACCTGCATTTGCTGTTTGATGCTTCCTTTAAGAAACTCAGCTGCCACAGTTCAAATGCAGATGTACAAGTGAATAAGCACCTTCCCCCAGCCCATCCCTGGGCTACAATGCTGTTTTATATTCTGCTGAAATCAGCTGAAGTGTGTCATACTGGCATCGAAAGAAAACAACAGGTGGTGGTTTCAGATTTCCCAGGTGAGAACTGCAATCAGTTGATCAAACTGCAATTGCTTTTTACTCTGGGGTAAACACAAATATGTGTGGATTGTTCATTGTGGTGTTATTTCATAGGGGTCCAGTTACTTCTGACATCATCAGCTTAAAATACATCTCCTATACAGGCAGATATTGTTGTCCTTTTGCCAAGGACATTTGCGCAATTCACAGTGTTCTGTGCATGCCTTGGCTGTCGGAGAATCATTTCCTTTAACTCTTTGAGAAATAAATATATTTTACTGACAACTTCTCCATTCTCACATTTGTGCATCGTTTGTTTTTCTTTATTCTTTTATTTATCACCTTCTCATTAAACAGAGCATTCCTTAAAAAAAAAAAACCAACAAAAAGCAAAAAAGCTATGCTAATCAAGTACCAAAGAATAAACAACAGACTATTAGTAAAAGCAGTGATTTGTAAATTGTGAGTATAAAATGTTTGAGCAGCCTGTAATCTAATATATTTGTTTATTTTGTTTGGTTTTTTTTTTTGTTTTGTTTTCCTTTTTAAGTGATTGCTAGTCTGTAGAAAGCTCTAGCCATTTTCTTGATTAGTACAGTAAAAAATTACCTTTGTTTCTCCGTCAGCATGAAGGTTAACAGGGACAATACTTCAAAGGGAAGACAAGAATGATAAATATGTATAGTATTTTTTTCTAAGAACTGTTGATGCAGGGCTGAAAGGGATACATGAAACACCACAATAATATTATTGGAAAATGTTGTAATTTCTTTTCTGTTTAGGACTTGGTTTGTTTGCCTGTTTGTTTGTATTTTAAATTTGTTTTACACTATCAGAATTTCTGGAGCCTGAATCTCTTTAAGAAAATGCTGAAATCTCACTAATACCTCTTCTGAATTTATGATCGCAGCTTGAAATTGGTTGGGATTGTGAAGAAGGTCAGCATATCAGAGTGCACTTCATTAAGTTTATATGAATAAAAATAATCATAGAGATCAAAATCTATTCCACCTTATATCCATTAATTCAGAACATAATCAGATAAGTATTGGCTTAACAGCTTCTCTGTTTAACCCCAAATTCAGAAGTCTGACATGAGCAACTTGACGTGAGTCGGCTAGCAACTTGTTAGTATGGAGATATTTAGAATAATCTTCTTCTCCATTGCATGTTGTGTATGGTAATATTATAATGCAGTAATATCTTGCTTGGGAAAGAGGTGTTTAAAATGTTAATTTAGTTCTCATTAGCATCATGACTTTTGGAGCTAGTAACAAAATGATGAAACAAGTTAATAGTGTCTGAGAAGAACAAAATAAATAACTACCTACAGTTCAAGGCATATGATTGCTTTTAAAAATCAGAAAGGTAGGAAACAGGAAACAGGACATTACTCTAATCTGACAAGTCACCTCTAGTATTTGGCAATGAAGGAAAACACAGAAGAAAAGAGAGAACTGGAAGCACAAAAAGTGGAGTGGAAAGAAACACAGCATTGGCTATAGAAAAGCGATTTTCATGTAGCATTCCAAATTAAAGAATTAATCTCAGTGTTCCTCTTTATTTCAAAGTAGTAAAACTATCAACTCACTATGAAGAAAACTGAATTTTTGTGAAGGTTTTGTTATCAGTAGTATGAAATTATATAATTATTATATCAAAGAGAAAATATTTAAAACTTTATTAGTCCTTTGGAGAAAATGATAAACTCCTTTTTATTAAACAGACCCACACAAGACACTGATCTTATGCTCACTGCAATAATGTTCTGCAAAAATGTCATGTGATCCAATTGACAGTCCTTTATATACACAGTTCTTTGTGTTGAATGCCATTGTTAAGGCAGGTAGCTGAAAATACCTTTCTCCACTTGCCAGTGTATTCATCTATCATTTGTGAAATATACTGTCTTGACTTTAGACAGAAAAATTCAGTGCAATAGTATATTGAAACTGTTGTGATTTGTTAGGTTGTTACAAGACTTATAGGATATGGTATTTTGTGATTAATTATTTTTGCTTGTGGATGTCAGAGTATCCACACTGCCTGCTCAGAAAAACAATTCAGTTTTAAGTGGTATTCTCTGTGATATAAGACAGTATGGGCTGGGTGTAGAACTGGGGTCTATGATTTGCATGTGGCAAAACGAATTCAGAGGATCAACAGAGTAACTGGCTCACAACTTCTAGTGATGCATCTCAGAGTTCAATAACAGGATCAGTACCATTCAGCAACTTTGTTAAGAGCTAACCTGCTTGGTCAATGGGCTTGCTAAAGATACCAAGCTGGGGGGAGCTGCTGGCACTCTGGAGCACAATGTTGATATACAGGGTGAGCTGAACAGCCTGGAGAAATGAGCCAATGGAAAGGTGCTGAAGATCACCAAATGTAAATGCAAAGTCCTGCTCCAGGGAAGAAAGGAAGCCCTGTGACAGTGCAGGATGGGAACTGACTGGCTAGAAAGCCACATTTCTGAAAAAGACCCAGGCTCAACAATAAATTGAAAGTCAGGAATTTGCCCTTTCAGTAAAGAAGACCAGATACAACGTGGGAATAACTAGCAAGGATGAGCCTAGCAGGTCAAAGGATGTCATTATTCCCTTCTAGCACTTGTGAGATTGCATTGGACTGATGATTCTGCCTTTGGGCTACCCATTCCAGGAGAGACATTGGCATGCTGGAGAGAGTACAACTAGAGTCCAGCAATATCAGGAGCTGGAGCACATGAAGCACAAGAAGATGAAGAAATTTAGTTTGTTCAGCCTTACAAAGGGAAAGCTAAAAGGGAAACCTTATTATTGTCTTCAGCCTCCTAAGGAAAGAGTGTGATGGAGAGGTAAACTTTTCTCAGAATCTAACAGCAGAAGAATTACAGGCAACAGACACAGGCTGGAACATGGAAAATTCTCAGTAAAACAGAAAAGCAGAGGGGTCAGTTTAACAGCAATCAAAAACTCTGCTGCATTTCCTGCAGAGATTGTGGAATATCCATCCTTTGGACACTAGTCCAAATTCTAGTCAGAATTTGACTAGTAAAGGTCCGAAATAATGTTCTTTAACTGTATGAGTTTGTAACTCTTTCTATAAGGGGTTTAAACTAGATGGTTTTAGGTGGTAGCTTCTGAGTTTTAGAGAGTGAAACTGCATTTGCTGGTTCTGCATGGGAAAACTTGGGATGGTGGGAAAAAGAGATATTACTTCTCCTCTTATTAAGAGAGATAGTAGTGAAGATGGTGAGAAGTCTTCAGAGGTGGGGTTTTAGAAATGCCAGGACAATGAAGCTTTATAAAAAAAAAAACCAACTAACTGTTCCTGTGAACAGAAACCAGTTTGTTTTGTAAACATATTCATGCACTGCAAGTGACTCAGCGGGGCAGAGGATGTTTTGGTTTCCCTTTAATGTGGCTAGCACAGGTTCTTCCCGTGGGAACATTTTGCTATATTTCATAAACAAGATAAAGTTTGGATGTTTTGCAAACAGTTTCTCCGAATTGAGTCAGTTCGGGCTTGGCCAATTGGGCCTAGGGGGAGGTCTCGGGCTGACCAATCTGGGGCACTTCTGTAGACTCTATATATATGGAATTCAAAACAATAAAGTTCCTTTTCTCCTCTCTTTCCTTGTCTGAGAACTTGGGTCAGTCCTCAGCTAGCCGCTCAACAGCAACACTTTAAGATTCATTTAATGAGTTGCTTGTGAAGATCACACTTTTTCTATGTATTAGTGAACTGCATTCTTAAAACTCTTTCAGTGGGTTGCTCTTGGCATCTATAATTACTACAAATATTCTGAGAGCATGTCTGTCTTACGTAAAGCAATACCATATGTACACAAATACCCTACTCTTTTATGTGCTAGGTTCAATAACAGCTAGTCTGCACGTAATTCCATACCCATATACTGTTGATATCTGGGAAGTTGAAATCTCACATAAGGATAAGGAAGATTTTGATAAAATTGAAGTTAGAATTGCAGTTCATTGGAAAGGTACGTGCTCAACTTCCTTGTTCTTTTACCATTTTATTGCCATCAATCATGCTTTTAGACATTATTTATTTGCCTAAAATAGGCATCCAGTGTCATCTGAGATCCCTTAGGCATGCAACATATAGCCCAAAGCTCACAGATATGAGAGAAGACTTAGAGGTGACTCATATCTTTCTGACCAACAACTTGAAATCTAAAACACTTGCCCACAGCGCATAAAGCTACTCCAGATAATTATGATCAGGCAGCTGATTCTCATCCTTCCTCTTCTATACCTCAAATCTTATTTAGATATAAATTCCTTAGAGGATTTGGTTAGTTCTTTCCACTATTACTATTAGTCAAGGTAGTGTGAATGTCTGAGCTAAGAGATAAGTTTGCACAGCTTTCCGGTGAGATCAAGCTTGTTTTTGTCCATACTTGAAAAATCTCTAAGGCAAGATAATGTCTTTCCATAAAACACCCTGTAGCCTGTTGTTGCTGCCTGAGCAAATGCTTCTAACAGAATGGTGGGAGATGGGACCTCAGGCTTGGTGTTTAACTGAATGATACAATAAATGTATTTTGGAGTGTGAATATAAACTATAAGAAAAATTTGAAGCAGCAGCTTATATTGAGGGGAAAAGGTTTTCCTTTTGATGCAATATATGCTGATACCATAAGATAGTAAATCCTGTATTAGGACAATGGAACAAGAAATGCATTTCAAATAGATCATATACAAATCTGGGGTATACACCTTTGTAATAAACTGGATCTTAATTTGTTTCTCAAGCTCTTAATATTCTCATGGGCAGAATAAATATTTAACATATACAACAGAAGAAAAATTACTGTGGAAAAGACAAATATAAGTGCAAGCTGACTCTTCTATTAAGCCCTTAGGGATTTTATATATTCCTTATATATGTTTTTTCAATAATATTCAGACAAAACAGGGAAAAAAATCAGGAAGAAGAAACCTAGCATTCCCTATTACAGAGCTATATGACTTGTCTTTCCCTTCCTTCTCTCCTCTTTTTTTTTCTGTATTCTTATCCCTTTAAGTCCCTTGCAGTAAAATATTGTCTTTGTGAGCAGCATTCTAGTTTTTTCCCCAGTTTGAGAAATGTTTTCAACCTGAAATTCATGCTTTCTGGGCAATCAATGTTATCTAGCTATAAGCTTTGTGCAAAAATTATTTCACAGTCTATGAGAAAATATGTTTATGACTGACATGTATCATCCTGAACTCAAAGACAGTATGTTTTGGCATAATTTTCACAAGTCTTTCATAGCCAGTTCCTCAGGAAAAGAGGCCAGGAGCACAAAATCTTAAATGAATGCTGTGATGGGTTGACCTCAGCTATCTGCAGACACCCACCCAGCTGCTATCTCACTTACCCTCCTAAGCAGAAGAAAAGGAAGAAAATAAGAAAAATATTTATAGTTGAGATAAAGACAGGGAGATCACTTATTATCACAGGAGAAAAAAGAAATTGACTTGATAAAAATTTATTTAGCTAATTGCCAATTAAAATAGATTGGATAGTGAGAAACAAGGACAAAAATTAAAACAGGGCCTTTCCTCTCCATACCCTTTATTCAGTATCAGTTAGAACTTTGTTCTTCACTACTTTACCTCTTCCCACCTCCCAGCTAAGGAAAAACGGGGATGAGGAACTGGGAGGTGCAGTCAGTTCATAATGATTCCTATCTGCCACTCATTATTCCTGATACTTTTTCCTAAATCCAGTGTGGGTTCTGTAGGGGAGGAAGGCCAGTCTAACTAAACAGAGAGCTTTGGCTTGAACTCAGGGGAGAAAAGAGAGTGTATTACCTTTGGACAAAGGGCAGGCAGCTTGAGAGTACTACAAGGATGCCATGAATTTATGCAGGAATAAAATCAGGTCCAATGCCCAGCTAAAACTTGCTCTGGCCACTGTCTTAAAAAAAAACCAAAACAAAACCAATATAAAATATTATTAAAAATATATCAGGGACAAAAACAGGGCTAGGGATTATCTTCATAATTTCCTGTCTCCTTGAGGAAACATATTGACAAAGGATGAGGAAAAGGCTGAGAAACTTAATGCCCTCTTTATCTCAATCTTTAAGAGCAAGACTCGCTGTCCTCAGGGTATCCAGCCCCATGAGCTGGAAGAAAGGAACATGGAGCAGAATGAGAGTCTTATAAACCAAGGGCACCTGCTATATCACTTAGACACACAAAAGTCCATGGCACCAGGTGGGATGCACCCAAGAGTACTGGGGGAGCTGCAAAAGTGCTCACCAAACCAGGGGGTCAGGCCCAGCCAGCATGAGTTTATAAAAGGCTCATCCCGCTTGACCATCCTTGACCTCCTTCTACGAGAGGGCTATCTACTTAATGGATGATGGAAAGGCCATGGGTGTTGTCTGCCTGGACTTAGTAGTCTTTTATTCCCTTTCCCACAGTTTTCTCCTGGAGGAACTGTCTCCTCATGGCTTGGACAGTTGTATTCTTCACTGGCTGAAAAGCTGGCCAGAAAAGGATAGAGAGGTGCTGGTTTACAGTCACTGGACATGAGCCAGTAGAGTTTCCAGATGGCCAAAAAGGCCAATGGCATCCTGGCCTGTATCAGGAATAGTGGATTGCACTCTTAAGTGTACATTCTAAATATTTCTCGAGTATTTAAGGTTTACTCTATAAATCTCTATATTCTTAGCATATGCTACCTCACTTCAGGAGCCAGGTGAAGGTAGAATCCTTAATTCATCACTGAAAATTATGCCTGCTTCTTGAATCTCAGTTTTTGGATCCCTTGGTGTACAAATAATAAAGTGATGGACATTTAAGAAATCCTAACTGACAGACGTACAATGACTTGGGAAATAAAATTTTCAGTCTGCATTGCTTCAAATATATCAAGTAATCAGTTTATTCCCTCTGAAGAAAACCAGTGTAATCACACACACAAGTGATTTTTCACTGGACCAAAGATCTGATGTTACTTTCAACAGTTTTACAATGCAATTCTGAACTCTCAACTTAGTTTGATTTGCTTCAACTTGAGAGGACTGTAAATCCCTAGATTGTTCTATAGAATATGCAGTTTTGTTAAGTATTCTCTGAATATCACAGTAAAAGACAAGATGCATAAAGATAAGACATTTTTTTTCTCTGCCTTAGATGTTGCTTGTGAAGAGCATGACATGTTTGTTTCAACAAAATAAGTATCTTTCTAAGGGCTAAAGTAAAACTCCATCTGTCATTGCCTCTTTTGACATTAAGAGTTTATTGAAACACTTCCTAAGGGCTTTTCATACAGACAGACACCTTTATGCAGTATTTCTAGATGCTTAAGGAACTGATTCTCTATGAATTTGTGCCTACTTTGTCCTCCTCTCTGCTCTCACAGTGTTCAGATTCAGGCTGCCTTTTATGCTACTATCTACTCTTTGACATGTGATGCAACTTAACTTTCAAAACAAGTTATTCAACCCAAAATGACAGCCCAATTATAACTCCAAAAGTTGAAACTCATAAAAAGATAGGTAGCTCTGGACGTGAATGTTTTTGCCATAATGCTTTCCTTTTTTTTTTTTTTTTATGAACAACTTTAATTTAAAGTCTACACTTTCTGCAAGTATCAGCTCTAACTTTCTCATCTGAAAAATAGCTGACAAATTAGCAGTTAAAGTGTCATATACTTCAGAGCACACATGGCAGTTATTAAAATTCATAAGAACTTCACAGTGGTCACAGATCATGTGTCTTTCATCTATGCAGTGCTCTGCACAATTCTCATCAGACATTAAGGGAAGCATTTCTTCATTCCTCTCCTCTCAGAGCATATGCTTTCTACCAAACTTCTGGAAAGTGATCCTGTATAGGCTGCTGTGACTCATTGTAAAGCTCAGTGGGGACATGAGGCAAAAATTGAACTTGTAGCATGCTCTGAGTTCCTAATGAACTAGCAGGAACAGCCTGTGTGCTTATCAAAGTGTGATGTTTTCTCTTCCTGGCTTAATCAATTTGTGTGTTAATGTTCCTTGCTGACCTGCCAAGCAAGCATCTGTCTGGTACATTCACCTTCCACTGCAATAATCTAATCTATAAGTACAAAAGTATAAAAGGCTGGTGAAAACCTGACACAAAGGGAATTTATATTAGATTTTTGCACAATGCAGAAGTAAAATAGCAGTATCTGAGAGAGCAGGCCACAAAATACTGCATCAGTAAAAAGCTTCTATTTAGTATTCTGTAGTATTATATCACAGTTCATACCTCCTTTGGTGGTTTATAAATCTGCTGACATTAGGTCTGTCTGTTGTCATGTGTGTAATAGATTAATAATTTTTTATTTTCACAGACCTTTTTCTTACATCATATAATTATCTTGAGGAGAAATAATTTATTGTTAGTTTCATCTGTGTCAGGTAAATTTTGATACAGGAAGCTTTAGTGTTGAAAATATTAATTACTCTTTTGAATGTGGTAGGAACAGGAGGTACCAGTATTTCTTTTAGTAATTTTGTTGGTGGTGGTGGTGGTAGTATATTACTAATGATGACATCACGCTTTTTGTTTTTTTGGAAATATTTGGATGAGTGTATTGCATCAGCAAGAATATCAACACTTCAAAATCACTACTGAGTCTCCTAAAAAGAAAGTTTTCTACTGATTTCTGCAGTCTGCATTAGTAACATTCTTATTGCGCATGGTTTCATTATTTTTTTGTAAGATTTCCCCTAACATATTTCTCAATTTTTACAAATTTCAGAATGAATTGAACTGACATTGATACATATTGCCCATTTACATTTACCAAAGAAAAATACTAATAGAATTATTTCTTCCCGCTTTTGCCTTGCCTTGTATGTCTTAGTTTCTCCTTCCTCCCTTCCTTCCTTCTTTCCTTCCTTCCTTTCCTTCCTTCCTTCCTTCCTTCCTTCCTTCCTTCCTTCCTTCCTTCCTTCCTTCCTTCCTTCCTTCCTTCCTTCCTTCCTTTTCATGTCCACCTACTAATGGTCTTCTCTTTCGTGGCATTACAATATTTTTCTCCTAGAAAACTTTAGAAAAATCTTCTTATATTTAGTTATGCCAACCCTGGTTTCCACTTCATAACTTTTTTTGTTTGTTTGTTTCCTACAGAATCCATTTGCCATCACTCTTAATTGATATTTAATTTCCCTCTTAGCATCTAATTTCTCTCTGTTGTATTTATATTTTTAATTGCCGCCTTCACTTTAGAAGTGACACAGGATTGGATTTTAGGGAAATTAGCATATATATATGCTCTATTTTCTATTAAAATTAATCTTTATTGCTTTTTCTCTACAAAAGAGAAAAAGATAAGGCCTGCAGAAAGAGGGCTTACAGTCATTGTCTTTCAGATATAATTTTAATATGCATTTGTGAGCCAACTTTTGAAAATAATTATTGGGTGAACTAATAAAGCCACTTTAGGAAAATATAACCAACACCACATTCCTATATTGGAGTACCCTGTTGCACATTGTGGCATAAACAAGTGATATTCTGTTCTTGCTTTATTTACTAAGAAAGAAACTATAGCAGGAAAGTTAGTCAGTCATCAGAATGAAACTCTCTTTTTTTCTCATAATGTTATTTTTTTTTTCTAAATATGAATGCTAATTAAAATAACAATTCTAAGGGGTATAATCTATCTTTTCAGGACTTCAGAATTAAATACAGGGAAGTTATGCTAAATGCATAATGTCTGATAGCTGTACTCTGAACCCTTAGTGGACTTTTATAAGGAGCAATTAAGGAAAGATTAGAGGGAATAAAATGTGAGAGATGTTGTGGATAAAAATATTTGACCCTCTTCTATAGAAATGCAAAAGCTAGCTGAGGACAAAAAGTTACTGAGCAACCTAAGAAAAAGGATTTATGGTTATCTAGAGATAAAGACTTACGGAATCCCACAGCAATTATTTTTTAAGCAAACTGAAATGCTGAATTTTCAAAGAGGCCAATACTGATAAAGCTCCACATTAGTCGTGCATAATTTTACTGATGTTGGCAGTCAATATCAAAGGAAACTGTCCTATAAGTAGAATTTTTACATTTTACATCTGTGAGTATATCATTCATGTAGCTGAATTGTCCCTTTTTTAATATACTTCTACCTGCAACTCTTAAATATATAATACATAAAATATTTATAGATTAGACATTTCAGATTTTTTAAGAAACAGTTACAAAATTATACTCCTCCTAGCAACTATAAACTGATCTGTGTTTTAATGTCAGCCATAAATTTAACAAAATAGGCAAAATAATATCACAAAGGGCAAATTTATTTATCATCTACCAAGTTTCACAGATAAACTGATATTGGAAAAGCCCTCTGTAAACCATCTAGACCAAAATCCTTCTGGGAGCATGAATATGTTTGAGTTACACTAGGTTGCTTAAAGCCATGCCTTGTTTAGTTCTGAAAATCTCTAAGTAAACTTCACTTAATGTTTGTTTCTTCTTTTGTTTACTTACATGTGTATAGCAATTTTGATTGTCACAACTATGACCATTGACTCTATTCGTTTTACTGTTACTCTGAGAAGAATCTGGCTTAGTATCCTTCTGAAATGAACACCATGTGCCATGAGATCTGGTTTCTTCCTTAGTCTGTATTGATATGTGTGATGCTTGAGAGAGACCACTCTCACCCTACCTTTTCAGCACTGATGATATTCCTTCTTGTCATCTTCTCCCTGATTTATTTTCCCCTTATTCCTTCTTTGCTTTTCCATGGGCTAAATTAATGTCAATGTCATCATTTAGTATTTCAAAGCATAAAGTGAAATCTCACTGTAATTCAAAAAAAGCCCTACTAATCTATGGCAAATTGGTCATCTATTAAATCAGTGTAAGGTTCAAAGCGCTATTATAATTAGCCGATGTGTGACTATGCATTAACTAGAGCACAAGAAACACACTGTTGCCTGAACTAAGACAAAATAGGTGAAGTGAGATCTACCTGTTTTAGTAGCAGAAAAAAACAAGACCAAAAAAAAAAAAATTAGGACACATATTTTGCAGGTTAATTACCTTTATTGAGGAGAACAGAAATGTCTAAACCAAGGTTTCCTTGTTCTCATATTTATTCACATATAAAATTTATACAGTGGAAGAAAAGCTGAGTGATATCACTCATTTGGTAAGCACGTTGGCATGAAGAAGATATCAAGAACAATAGAGGAGTAGAAAACAGAACAGTAGAAACTACACCTCAGACTCAATCTAAGTGATGCCCAGGCACCCTCTCACGGTAATATCCTAAAAGTCTGTGTTGCTGGTATTTACCTCTAGAATATTTCCTAAACATGAAGAACAGTGAATGATTCTTGTTTATGAAAAGAAACTTGAAAGCCTTTTTAAAATGTAATCTCCTGTGCATGAAATTAATAGTATGTTAACAGATAGAGGAGCTGGAAATACAGCACATGAATTTTATTTCAGTAGTAACTACTTTTTTAAATTTATTGCGAGTAATGTTCATCCTAACTCATGTAACTTCTTGTTAGGAATGCAGTTTGTGGGTGACATTAATAATGCAAATAGCCAAACCAGTCTTTGATATGCAGGCAAACTTCTTGGTTCACTGCACCCAGTTCAATAAGTATATTATTCATAAAGAAGCTCTGAGCAATATCCTATTTTAAAGCACAAAAATTAGACATCTTTCAGCTGTGTAGTTACTATCCATTATTCTTTAGACTTCATTAAATTGTTACAAATTTAAATAGTGACATTTTTGCTCTTTACTGTTGGAAAAACTAGAAAATATCTAATAATAAAAAGAATAATACACTAATAGCAAATATTTGCATCTATCGTGAAATAATTAAATAATTCCAGTTCTTATTTTCCTGTGTTTTAAAAGATAAATGTCTGCAATAGAGAGAAAATATCCACTTAGTTTAAAATAAAAATAGAATGAATTTTATTTCTGGTTTCTAATGCAAAGAAGGTTTTTCAATGAAGGTTTTACCATTTAAAGAAGGTTTTACCTTTTTTTAAAGTTTTCTGTGGATAATAATATTATTTTACTGATATTACCATAATACTATTTTGCTGACATCACCAAGGTGAAATATGATTTATAAAACACAAACACTGCAAAATGTTGTTCATATTTGCCTAAGTATTCATGATTATCTGAACAAGTCTTGATGATCTTGTGTCTCATCTTTAAATTGCTACTGAAGCTGGTGAAATTATAACTGTGAGATTATTTTTAGAATCAAACACAATTCATAGTGAAATTCATCCATGTCTTTCTTCCAGCCAAAATCTTTCACTTGCCTTAATAGCATATCTTGTCCACCTGTGAAGAGAAGATATAAAACAATTCATTAGATCAAATATGACTAAAATCAGAGAAATAATCTTCATATTAGAGACACGTAGACTAACACATTTTTCACATGATTTTCCCATATTTTATTTTGAAGACAAAGTAGCACAGAAATGTCTCCAGTGAGAGATGAAACACCAAATTTCCTTGGTATCTATTTAGGACACATGGAAATTATCTGCTCTTTTTTCATCCACCACGTTTCTATCCAACATACATATTTCTAGAAAAGTTAGACTTTTTGTGATCTTATTTTGAAAAAATAGATATAATATCTGGGAACTTTCTTCCTTACAGATTACACTACACTCTTGATATTGTCAGGTCTTCTCTTGTAAAGTCTCCACGGACATACTGGTTTTATCTACATGAAATATCATAGCCAGCATTTTCACCAAATTACAGCAGATGATTTCTCAGTTCTTATTAATAGTTCTAGTTAAAAATAGAATTTTTTGAATCACATTATTCCATTTTAAAAAAAAGTGTCCTCAGCAAAACAAATTATTTGTTTTAAAGGTTTTTTTACCCATAAATAACGTAATTTAGAAGGGAAGGAAAAAATAACAACCTAATAAGGAAATAATCTTACAGGTATTACTGCATATTTTTCATTACTTTTAGATACAGAAAATGGCTTAAAGCATATGAGAACAAGAAATTGACCTTTTATGGCAACAGACAAATTGGAGTTTTTCTCTGCAGAGAATGTTCTCCCCTAATTCTATTTTCAATTCTTACTTAATCAGGGAGCATATAAATTGTTTCTGCAATGAAAAGATACCAAATTTCCACATGATAATCACATCATGACCTAATACCATCTCATGGAGCCATCCCTTAGATATGCAGGGTCCTTCTCAGTTCAGAAGGCTGAATTTAAAAGAGGGTAATATGCGAAATACAAATGCGATGCAAGGCTAATAAGTCTCCAGAATACTGTTTTTCTGTGACTAGATAGGCAAAAACTTGCCTACCTGTAATGTCATATGGAGAGTACATAATAGATAATTCTTTTAGACTCCATGATATTATTGACCTGAGCCTTCACTCATGAACCAAAAAAGGCTCCAGTTATCTCTTATGGAATTCTGTGGTCCAAGGCTGAGATCTTGTTCCATTTTCCATACCAGCAATACAATTTTCTAGTTTCCCTTTTAAATTTTTCATATAAATAGCCATGTGTATGTAAGCAAAGGAGAAGGACAGTTTTAGATTTTAAACTATTTCATGAATACTGAATAATTTGAAAAGTGTTGTGAATGGCAGTCCAAAAAAATCTTTGATATTGCTCAATCAATGCTGTGTTCAAGTCACCTTCAGTATTTTTAAAGTCCTCCACTAACACAACTCCTCCCCTCTAAAAGCAGTGGCAATAGAGAAACAATATTTAGAGACCATAGGATGACTGCTTTTAATGTTTGTGAATAATGTCTTCTGGGAAAAGATATCTCAGAATGAAGATATTTAATTAAGGCTGCATTTGAATCTGAGATTCTGAGAAAAATGCTAAATGTACAAAGTTTATGTATTTTTCATAGACTCATCATTAAAATTACAAGCCTGTTTCCTTATTGTACTGCATGAGTTTTGCATCAAAAAACAGTGAGTCTTGCTTAATTGATGATTTTCCAGTAATTGGACCAAATAAACCCGGTTGCCTTGGCTTTGTTATTTGCCTTGCCACTGAAAGGGAAAAAGTTATTCACATGCCTGAAACTGAAGCCCTTGCAAAAATCTTTCTATGCGGGAGTTTACTGTATGTGGGAGTGTACTGTAAGCATTTTTCTTTATATCCACTTAGATGACCAAATGTGGTCTAGTGCAAACCATATCAATATATTTCCCCAGAATGGATGCAGCCATGCCAAAGAGCAGCTAATATCACTGCCAATTGCATGGCCTGCTTACAGGTTCAACAGCATCTTGGGAGTGGAGGTAAAATTTATTTGAACATTCTGAATTAATTGCTTTTCAAGTGTCTAAACGTGGATCTATTTCCAAAATAAGCTTATTCTTTGTGGGTTCAATTGCATATATCTCTATTCTAGCAATGGAACAAAATTTAATTCTCTTTTTTTGTAGCATTAAGCATAGCATAAGCAAATTACACCCAGGAATTTCTGCTTCATTGTGATTAAAACTAATTTAAACAGTTACAAATAATTTTTTTATCGGGGGTTTTTTTTTTTTTTTTTTTTTTTTTGTTTTTTTTTTAAGGTTTTTCCCACCATTTTTCCCAAAAAAAATTTTTATTTTTTTTTGGGACTTTATTAGTGGTCACTATGCTTCATTGTGTTAAAACTTTAACAGTTACAAATAGTGCTTTCAGTACCTGGGCATTCATACCTCTCTTACTTTTTCTGGGTTTTGTTTGAAGCCTTTGCCACAGCATCTACCACAAAGAAATCTGTAATCTCCTTTGGGACCTTTATTAGTGGTCACTATCACCTCATAAGAATCCTTAGAGATTAACATTTTCACTAAGTGAGAAACTCTCTCAGTGCTTCTACATTGTTTAAAGCACTACAGCGAGGATTCCAACTTCTGCTTCTGAATCACTGTAACAGAAGGAATAAATAATAACTGTTCAGGTCACAAAGCCCCGCTATACAGTTTTAACTGCTTCTGCATTTTGGAACCCTGGTTATCCACAGGAGTGATGTTAGATGTGCCCAAATTTTCTCCTGTTGTTTGCAACCTTAGCAGAAAAGAATGTCATAACTATCATACTGCCTGCTTTCATTACCCTATGGTTGTTTTCTTGCAAAACCAGGAAATCTGGATAATTCATAAAATGTTTAGATGAGCACTGAAGTTTAGAGCCCTATGATAATTCAAGTACCAAAATCTTTGAGGTTCAGCCATCACTGTTGGGGCCTAAGTAAGTCCACAGCCTGTCAACTGCTTGTCATAAAGCCAAGTCATTAATTACACTGTCTGTATGAGGGGTTTCCAATTAAATCCATATAATATTTTCTGCATTAATGGCATTGACTTTGAAAACTGAGTATTCAGCTAGGGGCTGGGGGCTAGGGGAGGGGCAATTCATATGAGTAAGATAATGGAAACCCAACTGGCTGGATTTAACCTACAGCAGACAGATTTATACATTACTATCTTCACTTTTTTTGTGTCTAATTTCTTTCGAAGTGTCTAATACATATCTGAAGTGACTTTGGCACAAGGGGTAGGAAACCTGATTGGGTTGAGTATTTTGATCCTAAATGTAGGTATCAACTGATCAAACTGACAACTATTCAATACATATTTCTTCAATTTACTTAAAATATTGAACAGTATTTCAAACCCATGTTTGAGAACATGAACCCTGGAGTTTCATTTCTCTTCTATTGCACTTAAAACTTTTCAGAAATGCCTAGAGTTAACTGTATCTCTAAACTTCAGAGTAACTACAGTGGGAAATAATTCCCCCAACTTGTTTATGAGGTCTTCTGAATGTAGTCTGATGGCTTGAAAGAGAGCAGCAGTAAGTGCGTAAAACCATTTCCTAACTAGAAAAGTTCTTTAACTCCTTTCTTTTAGACTCCCCCTGTCCCAGGAAATTGCAAATATTGGGTGTAAGAGAAAGCCTATGTTTATTATTATATATTTATATAGGAACTGAACCTCTTTAGCTAGAACATAATAAATATATGCCAGCTGTATGATTAAAAATATCAATATAATCACTGTAGCAAATAAAGATTCTGGTGATAGGGGAACAGAAAAGTGGAAACAGTTAACCTTAGAGGGTAGAGAACTTGTAAACAAAGAACTTATTTTTTAACTGAATCAGGATCTTTGAAAAAGTGTAATTGTGACTCGGCTTGTGCACAGTCTCCACTGAAAACACATTAAGTCTGTGGTGATTTGACCCTGTTTGCATGCCAGCTGCCCACCAAAGCCCCTTTTACACTCCCCTCCTTAGCTGCACAGGGAAGTGAAAATATAAGTAAAAGAGCATGGTTTGAGATAAGGGCAGAGAGAGACCACTCACTAATTAACATCACAAACACATTTAAAGACTGAACTCAGAGAAGTTAGTTCAATCTATTTACAATAAAATTAAAGTAGGATAAAAGAAAATAGGAAAAAAATAATCATAAAAAACCTTTCCCCCAACCCTCCCTGCTTCTTGGGTTCAACTTCACTCCCGATTTTCTCTCCCTCCTGCCCTTAGTGGTGCAGGGAGATGGGGAGTAGGTGTTACAGTCAGTTCATCCCACATTGTCTTTGCTGCTCCTTCTTCCACAAGAAGAGGCGTTGTCACACTGTTCCCCTACATCACCTGTGGGGTCCCCCCTACAGGAGATAGTTCACCAAATCTGAGTTCTTCATTAATTAGCCCAGTGTTATCCCCTTGCATGGGATGCAGTCCTTCAGGAGCACACTCCTTCAGCATGGCTCCTCATAGTCTCACAAGTCTTGCCAGAAAACCTTCTACAGCATGGGCTCCTCTACTCAGGAGGCCACAGGTTCTGCCAGGATAGTCTTCCCATGAGCCACAGCCCACTTTGGGCATCCATCTGCTCTGGCCTGTGGTCCTGCATGGACTGCAGGTGGATATCTGCTTCTCCATGGACCTCCATGTGCTGCATGGGACAGCTTGCCTCACCATGGTCTTCACCATGGTCTGCAGGGGAAGCTCAGCTACAGTGCCTGGAGCACCTCCTGCTCCTCTAGATGCACAGTCCTTGGTGACTGCAGGGTTGTTTCTCTCTCATATTCTCCATCCTTTCCCATTTTTAAATCTGTTTTTCCAGGGACACTGCCAGCACTGCTGATGGGCTTGTCCTTGGCTAGCAGAGAGTTGGCATTGGCTGGTTGGCATTGGCTCTGTGGGACACTGGGTAATCTTTCTAGCACTTCCTTACAGGAGCCACCCCTGTAGTCCCCCACTACTGAAACCTTGCACACAAACTGCATACAACGTTGTTAACAATAACAGCATTTTCTAGTACATACAACTGTGTGAATGAGCTGCAAACAGCTTCATTATTGATTAACCTATTTTTTTAAATTAGGCTGTTAGTTTTTTAATTTTGTTCTGTTGTTTTTCCCCTCCTTTTTTGAGGGCAAAAGTGACAGCCTTGCAAAGATTTTTAGACTCTCTTCGATTCCCAAGTAGGAAGAAGGATAAGACACAGAGCCAAATTACTTGAATCCTCTGCTTTTAAAATGCGTATCTAGCCTGTAGGAGAGATTGCATTAAACAATAACACATTTACATAGACAAGGGCACATACCTGAGGCCACAAGAATCCAGGTGTCTGAATATGATCTTGTCTTTCATAATTTTTCCTGTTATTCTCTGGCTTGTGTGTATGAATGGAAATAAATGGCTGAAATGGAGATGAAAACTAGAATCTTAAACAAGACACAGGGATCTCATTCTTGTTACTGCAGGCTCCAAGAGGGTGGCACAGGCTGGCTCCTGCCCCGAGTGAAGTCCCTGGTCTTCATAATTCTACCGGATCTGGGGCGCCCGGCCCCCGGGGTCCCACAGCATGGCGGGGGTCTCCCAACCACAGAAATTCTAGCAGGAAATGAAGTAAGACGAAGGAACGAACTGGAACTCCATCTCTGTTCTGTCAGGGAGGTTTATTCGGGGTATGGGGAAAAGGGGTTGCAGGGGAAGGAGAAGGGGGTATGTCAGCAGCTGTCACCGCAGCGATGGAAGCCCTCTCTCTGATACAGACACGGGCTTATAAGGGGAAGAGAAGGGGCGGGATTTTTCTCCCCTGGAGCCAGTCCTGGGAGATGGAGGGGGAGAATTGACAGGGGGAACACACCAATGTCGCTGTTGAGCGGCTAGCTGAGGACTGACCCAAGTTCTCAGACAAGGAAAGAGAGGAGAAAAGGAACTTTATTGTTTTGAATTCCATATATATAGAGTCTACAGAAGTGCCCCAGATTGGTCAGCCCGAGACCTCCCCCTAGGCCCAATTGGCCAAGCCCGAACTGACTCAATCCGGAGAAACTGTTTGCAAAACATCCAAACTTTATCTTGTTTATGAAATATAGCAAAATGTTCCCACGGGAAGAACCTGTGCTAGCCACACACCAATAGGTTTTCAGGTAAAGCAGAGCATATTTTAAAATGAACCAATAGTATACAGAGCAGGGAAACAAAGGGAGCGCATGGAATCCTAAAAACCCACATTGCTACACATTCTCTCTTTTAACTCCTGCAACACTGTAGAATCTGTTATCATGCTGATGCTTATAGTAATATTTGCAAATGGCTAATTTGTTGTCTCAACTGTTTGTTCTTGAGAGTTGAACAATCAGACAAAAGGTCTACACTTTTTGATCCACTGACATTTCTCTTCTGGCTCTCTAAGAACTTCAGATAAAAGAATCCCTTTTCACTTTCACAAAAAATGACAGAAACTCACACTGTGCTTATAGATAATGCACACTAATATATTTTTAAAGCAGAACATGAGGAGTTGCCTTTCTGCAGCTTCTGTTTCAGCCAGTGCATTATAAATAGTTTCAGACTCTGTACCTTAGAGTAAATGTTCTGAAGATTGAGCCTCTAGCCACAAAGCTGTAAAAAACCCTACCAAAACAAAACTTTTTTTAGCCATCAAAAAACTAAGACTGGTTAGAGCTTCTCTGATCCTTTGTAAACATCACAAGAGCAATATAATTGCTTAAAGAGATATAGTCCATTATTAATCTTGAACACTCTATGAAGCCAGTCCCTTTTTAACAGATTAAGTCCAACATAAATAAGTATCACAATTTGACATTAAAAAACAAGGCCACAAAATGAGAACTTAGACTGCATGTCCTTCTCGAAGAAGTCCTGATTGTAAGCATAGTGAATTATTGACTTTTGTTTGCACAGTTAGTTAATAGCTACACAAACTTTGGGTTTATAGTATAGTCTTTTTGTGATTGAAATTAAGTAAGAAAAAGGAGCAGGGCTTTCATCTTTTCTTATAGGATCAGTTGAAATTGCATTGCTCTCGGTTGAGATATTGTCTGATTTTCAAAAAAATCTTTTTTTGGTCCTTCTCTGAGTTATCAATGGGTTTTCAAAGCAACTTTTTTCCTACCTGCAGGGACAAATAATGCCTGGAACCTAGAAACTCAGTGAAATATGAACAAGGAAAACTGGGAAATCCTCCATTTTTCTTCCCTAAAAATCCAATCCTAAAAAAAAATGTATCTTGTGTTATTTTATCTTTTCTTTCTCCTTCTTCTTCCCACCAAAAAACTGAGAAGATTGTATTTTTTTTTTTTTTAGCTTTGAAGAGAAAGCATAGGAAAATTAGCAAGGTCAATAGGACATGAACATCCTCTCCCCACTTTGTCTTAATTTCTTGGACCTAAACAAGTCTGACTGTCTTTGAGCATGTATGTACATGAATAGATGCAGGTAGAATCAAGATCATCAAGCCCACAATTTCATTCTGAGCTGTCTGAACTGCTTTTATATGTGAAACATATTAGTGCAGCAAACAAATGATGTATCTTCCTGACCGATCAGTAGCTCTGACCTGCCTAGCTTGGTCCATACATAGGGTTCAAGGATATGTGTGCTTATCCATCTCCTTCCGTTCAACAGGCTTTGACTTCTCCTGGTTAATCCAGTAGAAATTATGTGTACAGCTTCAAGATTGACTTCAGCTTTCATTAACATGAATGACCAGTCTTGTGCATGTTTAGCTGTTTTAAAACTCCTTTTGAGAAGCCATAATAAAAAATTTACAATGATTTTCAAAGGAAGAGGAGTGGCGGAGAATTAAACCAGGTCTTTACACCACCGTAGTAATAATTTTTTATGTCAGTGCAATTTTTTTTGTGCGTATTAGTTGTGATTGCCTGTGTTTGACATTGCAATAATGAAAATTGAAATTAAATCTTCAATTAAAGGAAGTTCAAGCAGAAATTGATTTTTTTCTTTAATTAACCTCTTCCTTAGGAAAATATAGCCTTTGCAAATCAAACACAACAGGATTTGAAGAGAATCAAAACACAGCAAATGTTGCCTTTTCATGGCTATAATTTTTCATGGCTAGAATTTTCCAAACTGTTGGTGCTCACTTGAACTTGCCTGGGAAGGAGGTTGTAAACTAATTTGCTACCTGTTTCTTTACAGACTATTTAGCTTTATATGGTTCACTAAACAGGGAAATTACAACACCAACCTTTACAATAGGCATATGATGTAGGTCTATTTTGGAAAATGTTTGTTTCAACATTAAGATTTAAAATAAGTATTTATGATCTCCAGTGGATAGAATTTTTTTGATTTCCCTTTTAAACCTTGTCAGTAATTTTTGACGTGTATATCAAGGGGATTCCCATGTATCTGTAATATTTCAAGCTCAGAAGATATTGCAAAACACAATTATTTTTGCTTTAAATATCCAGCTATTAAGCATAATAAATTAAATGCAGAAATAAAACGTTAAATTGACAGATTTAACCCATAGGTACAAAAGGAGAACATTTTGCTGCAGTGCTTGCATGTGGGCATGTATTTCTTCTATATGACACATCCCCTGAAGGGCCTCTGGGAAATTCCATCTTGCTGTGCTACAAATGAAATGTCCCCTTGTAGTGTACTGCACCATACTTCAGCAGCAGGCATCTTCCCAATGTCCTTCAAAACATAAAGAACTGCAGCAATGATGTGCCCGAGGGGAAACCTGGGAAGCTCTTGTTAAAATTCCATCACCAAATTAAGTGGAAGCTTGGAGTGATTTTCCATCTTCTGATGCAAATTGCAGTTCATGCAGAATGTGAAACCATCTTTTCCAGAGATACATTACTTCTAGACTTTTAATACAATTACCTTGGAAGAGCAAATATTTTGCCTGTTGGACAGGGCTGCACTGCATCGTTAAAACACCTATCTCCAGGCTTTCTTACATTGCTGTCGTAGTCTTGATAGCTGTAGCTGTTGGACATGATACATTTTTTGTAATATCACTGATATTTTCTTTTTTTTTTTTGTTTGTAATCAGATCTTTAATAATTGTGGTCAATAAAATAAATGTCATTGAAATTTATAAACAAGTTTGCGCATTCTTGTAATATCTTTGAACTACTAGCCCACTTATTTTGACTTAAGAAAAAACCCAAAACAATGAGCAAGAGAATTAGTTCTATTGCAATGTAAGATGTTCCCAGTTGTTACAGGGAAATGGAGTACATAGGATTTCATTATGTCTTTAAAATAAAAAATACAGTAACTAATGGTTTTAGAATTAGAAGAATTCTTTTGATAGAAGGAAAATAATAGTGACTATTTTTTTCTAATCTGTGTTGCACTTAAATTTAAATTTATCATGTAGAAAGTCATATATTCCATCAGGTTAATGTAGACAGATGACTGATCTTTATAAAACACACTCTTTGAAACACCTTCTGTTTATTTTGTTAAAGAGAAAAAAAGAAAAAAGAGAAAAAAGAAAAAAAAGAAGAAAAAAGAAAAAAGGAAAAAGAAAAAGAAAAAAGAAGAAAAGAAGAAAAGAAAAACTATCTAAATAATTTACAGAGTTATAAGGAAAAGGAAACATCTTTGAGAGTTTCAGTAAGCTATAACCATAAGGAAAAAGAAGAATTACATAACAATGGACAAATTACATTCACTGTATTTAATGAAATCACTGTGTTCAGAAGTAATCTCTGGAAATTGTCTCACATGACCTCCCTGCTCACAGCAGGGCCAACACATATGCAATTTGGTCTCAGAGATATGTGACATCTTTGTAGCACTCTTCCTTACAGGTATTTAAATAAATAATATCCATCCCTCCCTCTGTCCTCAGAGCCTTCTCCAGGTCAAATAGACCAAACTCTTTCTTCTTTCCCTCACATAAAAAAGTGTTCCAAGCTCTCATTCATCTTTATGGCCCTTTCCTGGACACACCATAGAATGTCCATATTTTACTTCTGCTGCAAGGACAGAATCAGACCCCATATTCCATGTGTCTCACCAGTGCTGAGTAGAGAGGAAGGATAATCTCCCTCAGCCTGCTGGCAGTGCTTTTCACAATCCAGCCCAGAAGGCTGTTGAAACTCTTCTTTGCAGAGACACATTGGTGCCTCTTGAGCATCTTGGTGTCCACCTGGAGATCAGGGCCTTCTCTGCAAAGCTACTTACCATACAGTTTGTCTCTAGCCTGTATTAGTGCACAGGATTATTTTCTAATGGCAGGGATATATATTTTCCTCTGTTGAACTTCATGAGATCCCTGTTGGTCCATTTCTTCACTCTGTCCAGGTCCCTCTGCATGGCAAACTGCCTGTTTCGTGTATCAGTCACTACTCTGTTTTGCGGTGCCTGGAAACTTGCTGACAGTGCACTTTGGCACCCTGCCATCTAGGTCATTACTGAAGATGTCCAACATTGCTGAGCGCAGTATTCGTCCCTGGGAAACACCAGTAGTGACTGACTTCCAGATGGAACTCATGCCACTGATCACAGTGCTCTGAGACTGGAAGTTCAGGCAGTTTTAAGGGCGCCTCACATCCATTTATTGGAGTCTTATGTGAGACAATGTCAAAAGCCTTGCTCAAAAGAGAAAAACAAGCAGTGCTCCCCACATACTGGTTTTGCCTGCAAACGGAGTTAATTTCCTTCACATCAGTCCTCATGGCACTATATTTTTTAATTAAAGCATAAATGATGCTTTAGCTATTGCTAAAGTACAGTTTTTTCACAGTGTCAAGGCCTTCTCTGTTTTTTATTCTGCTCCCTCAGCAAGAAGGCTAGGGGTGCACAAGAAATTGAGACAGCTGACCCAAATTGACCGAAGAGGGAAGGGAAACTGGGAAGGCACTGACAGAAAGGGATTTTTCCTACAATTGCCATTGCTCAGCGACTGGCTGGGCATTGGTCTGCTAGCTGTGAGCAATACCTTTTGCATCACTTACTGAAGTTTTGTTTTGTTATGTTTTTATTTGACCTGTGAGTTTTCTCTGTCTTGTCCTTTCAATTCTCAGCACTTTGACTCCAGGGCAGGGGTGTGCATGTAAGAGAGGGGCTGTGTGGTGCTTGGCTGCCTGCAGGGGGTTAACCCACCACACCACCTCATTCACTGAGCAAGCCATTCTTCTGTAGGGACCAACCAGTTTGGTCAGGTGTGATGTCCTCTTTGACAGTCCATGTCGACCACTCCCAATTATTGTCTTGTTTTTAATGTGTTTGGAAATTTTTCTTGGGATTGTTTACTCCATCTTCTTCACAAGGATTCAGGTGGGGCTGATCAGTCTGTAATTCCCTGGATTGCCTAAATTTCATATCTTGAAATGCAGCTTCTGATTTCTCACCAATATTAAAGAAAGAAATATAAAAGAAATAACTTAGATTTGACCCCCGTAACAAACCAATCCAAATTTCCTCTTTGTTTAGTCCTTTGAACACCTTAATGTTGGAAAATTCTCTTGATCCTTCTTGTTATAAGGAAACTTTTATGTTATATGAATAACAAACAAAGAAACACACCAAAATCCCCAATGCCCCCTCCAACCACCCCCCCACCCAAAAAAAAAAAAAACCACAAAAAACAAAAAACCAAGAAACAACAAGAATGGAAGATACACAAATTTGCTTTTTTAAATTTCCTGGTCAGCTGAGGACTTCTTGGTCACTGAAGCAGAGAGAACGCCACCAAAATAAGGAATATGTTGTCATATTGTCACAGAGGGTTTCACCCTACATTTGACTGAGGGGACAGCTAGAAGTGAGAAGTGATGAGTGTCATATGGAAAGTCAGGCGCGGTGACATCAATTGTGGGGTTGCTTAAATGCGAGTGAAATTGATGGCTACAATTGGTGTAATCAGCTTTAAGAGACAATGACTTTCTGTATTTGCATGGCACAAAGAGTCACGGAAAGACAGGGCGAGAAGAATTCTAATGAGACCACTTACCCCAAATATTCACAGGGTAGGATAAAATACAGTTATAGTAATCCTGCTGATTTTGCCTTACATATTTTAAAAGATTTCTTCTGAAGCGTATACTACAGAAATAAAAGAAGAATTCTTCACAGCCTTTAGCAGATCTGATTGAACTGGGGATGTAGTAGATTGCCTGGAATGAAACAGTAGTCCTTAGTACTAGGCATATTATAAGTGTTGTGATAAACTATCTTCTTGACTAAAAACACTGTTGAAGTATCTTTTATAAATATAGAGTTAAAAGAACTGCAAAAAAGTCCAGCTGATGTCAATCAATACACTCTTATTGACTGCAATAGAACTAAGTCTATTTACAGCAGCTGAGACCCTGGCTCCAAATTTTGTAGCTCAAACTCACTATAAAACAAAGTGGAGAAGTTTAAGGAGGCAAACAACCCACAAAATTAAATTGATCTGCAAATGTGGAGTATTTCTCACCATAAATTAATTTGCCAGCACATACTGGCTTTTATAAAGTAATTTCAAGAATCTCATTTAACAATGAAGGAACTGAAGTGTCAGTCAATTGTAGTTTGTATGTTTTACCCTTCAGCATCCCCCATACAAATGACTAAAAATAGTGGTTTTTTTTTTTAATGGAAAGCCTGCAAAATCCCTGAAACAACAGCAGAACAAACTCAGCTGCAGTAAAACAGCATAAAGCAAATTTACTAGAATAATATGTAGGCAGTTCATCATCACAAGTGTAGTAACATTTTCAGTAAGGGGATGTCTGCTCCCTGGGCACACTGCAATTAGAATGAGTTCAAAACAAATGTGTTCATTAAGCTGAATCTGCTCACAACAAGAATGTAAAAAGAGCCATCAGAGAGATTACTTCTCGTAGTTTCCTTTGTTTATCTTTTCCTCTTCTTCCCCCTCTTTTCTTCTGTATTTGAAAGGGAAATATTTTTCTTTTACAGACATCCATTTTGGATGCTAAATTATGGTCGTTTTATTGGTTTTTTCTACATGAGCTTCATATGGAAATTTGTGTTTCTTCTAATAAGGTTCATTTTGCTTATTCATTGGACTAGATTATAAAAAAATCAAATGAGTTAACGGCAAATGTCTTATGTTTGGTTTTCGTGGTACCTGCCTTTTTGTCACCTATATGAGTTATGTTTTCTTCTAGTTGCATGATAGAATTTTATTATGCTGAGAATAAAAAACATGTCACAGGCATTTAAAATCTGTTTAGAGGATCTGATTAATCTAATAGGGGAGCAGAGTAGCTATCCTTTCTTTCTCTCCTTCTCCCTTCCTCTGCTATATTTCCTCACTCACTAGTGGCTTTTATTATGGCAATTTATCTAGATCTAGCAGAGCTGAAGGGGATTATAGAGGAAGAAGTGTCTTCCTATGTAGTTAATAGTACTCTATGACATGAATTGTTGTTTCAGGTTACGGAAAGAGTGATGAAGGTAATACAGTTTCTAGTAATTGAACTTATTTGAACTGGTTCTATTCTCACTGATAAATGATGTAAATCAGGAGTAGATCTGGTTGCACATAGAAGACTAGGGAAGGTGTACTGAAGATCAGGGTCAGATTCTATCTAAATAATAAACTACAAATTTGAGTGGTTTTTTCACAGTTGCAGAGGAATCTGGGTATTTGTTACAGGTCTGTGGAAGTTGTAATTATTTCATATTAATAGTCAAGTCTTTGGACTAATTAATTGTTAATGGTTTCTTTACTTTCAAATAAATGAAGCCATAATCTCACAAGAAATATGAAGTACTAAATTTCTGAAAAATAATGCTGGAAATTAAAGTTCCTGCATAAAAAGTTTCAAAAGGGACTGATATTTTACTCATTGATTTTCACAGAATCTGGATGCCTGCATTTGACCTTCTGAGAAGCATTTGGGTGCATAACTTTGTTAGTGACCTTTACTTCCAAAATACTAAATATGTAATAATTTCCATTGTCAGGAAAGGGGAATTCAAAGTGGGGTTAAAGCTGATAATAACTGGTTTACTTTGAGTAAATACTAAGTGGAGGTTACATCCTGAAGTTCTGCATTTCTCTCTTAAAGAAAAATTATTTTTCTCAGCATCCTTGTAACATGTAATATTTTTGCTTAACTTGAGCAGTCACTGAGCCATTGCAGTTCTGTCACTCCCTGAGCTCAATGAAGCTTCACAGTCAGCATAAAAGTCAGTGTACACCTAGAAACTAAATATCTTCAGAGCACACACACTCCGAGGTCAGCTACTCACACAATGCAGGCATTGTTTGGGCATTTCCATTTTTCCTGCACAGTGGGTTAACTAGAGTAGATGAAAATGTACTGGGGGATGGGTTAATGAGAATTTAAATAGATTTAAGGCAGATAGTCTTAGGAACCTACCTGTACCTTTTAACAGCATTTTAGCTTACAGGACATCCAAATAGAGCAGGAATGACCTCTGAGTTTGCTCCTAGCTTTTATTTACAAGTTAAGTTTTTCTTGATCACACCTTTGAGTCTGTGGATTATCCTTAAGTGAGAATTTTCTCTGCATCCCAAGTGGATGGAAACTATAGCTTACAGCCTTGAGTATGTTATTTTAAAGATCTTTGTGCTTAGTGTTTTCTGGTGACTCAAGGCTAGTTTCTTCCTAAGAAAGTTTCCTCAGGTTTTTTGAATCTTTGCTCTAATAAACCATTCCTACATGTACTGTAAGAAAGACTTGGGGACTACGTGTGATTCTGGGTTCCATTTCTGCAATAACTCACTTTAAAGTGAGAATTTGATATCGCTTATGGGAAAACTTGTTTCTTTTTGGGATACAGAGAGATGTAACTGAGCGTTGGATTAGTGTACCGTGAAACCCAGAGTTCTCAGTCATGCTTACATGACTTGTCTTCATGAAACAAGTGCAAAAAGCTGAATATCTTTGAGTGGACTCTAAGTCAAACAGTAAAACTGCACATAAACGTTGAGCCCTGATTGAAGTCTCGAATCCTTTCCCCAGCTGTGCCATAAATTTTTGTGAAGAATTGCCAGCCAGTTGTGATTTATGTGAGACCCTTTGTTTGAAGGCAGGTAATGAAGTTTAGCTTTGGGCTTTTTTCGTCCCAAATAATTTTCTAGAGCTTAGGGTAAAGTTTTGATTTCTTCTCTGACTGCAAGAGTCCACCACCTCCTGCTGTGCCAAAAGAGGCGCTAACCTCCGAATGGAGCCTGCATTTTATAGGAGGGCACATGAACGTTATCTCAGTAGGAAGGAAGAAACCTACAGTTTCTTGGCTCTGATCACAACACCTGTCAGTGTTTGATTTCTGAATTTTGATATCTGCTCCAAGGCTTACTATGAGTTACTCTGTGTAATGCAATATATTGTGTTTTAATAATATAGCTATTAACAGAAAAAAACCCTTTAGATTATAACACACACTTAGCCAAAACTTTCAGCCTTACCTTCATTCTTCTGAGTACACTGAAGAAGAAATTTAAGTTTAAAAAAAAATCTATTGTTTGCTAAGCTATAAATGGGACATAAAAATTTTAAAAAGTTAGCACTTGCAAGCAGCATGAAGCAGAGGACAGGTGGATAAATTGTATTTGCAAGTGTGTATATATATATGTGTGTGTGTGTGTGTGAGGTTATTTGTGCGTATCTTAAGAAAAAAATAAGATACTTTTTTAAACTTGGTGGGATTTTGTATCTTTCAAGCCTTCAATATTAGTTATAATTTTTTAGTGTACTTGAAGGTATCAGATGAGGGACTGTCAAGCACACAGTTGAACAGTGTACCAGAATGTTCTATTTTCTTAGGAAAGCAAGCAAAAATTTGTGTTACGTGAAGCTGTACTTAATTGGTTTAAGGAAAAATCTTAAATGAAAATTTTAATTTTAAATGTTCCAGTTGTTCAAAATAAGACAAAATTTAAAGAAAATTTAACCAGAGAATGTTTAAATCATTAATATTTTCATATTAGACATTTTCCTATTAAAAAGAAAACAGAACTGTTGGAGCTCTACTGACAGCAGTCAGAGTTAGCGTATCAAAAATGGAAGTAATTTCAAGTGAGTTAGTAATTTTCCAGTACTCCTCCAGAAAAGCTTCACTCATTTATTAGTGATTCCATATTTGAAGAAGTACACTTCAGTACTCTTTGTAACAAGTTTTTGAAAAAATTTTGGCTTGCATTGTTACTTTGATAGAGTATCATACTTAAGGCAATGATTAATAGTCTGGATATTCCTCTCAAGATAAATTAGCAGTAAGTGTCACGAAGTCATTGAATTACAGTGAAATAAACTTGTAAGATGTGAATAGGACACAATAGCACTTCTGGAATTACTTTTCACTGTAGTGAAGAATATAAGAATCTTTTTATCCTTCCAAAAGAAGTTTTACTTCTTTGAACAGATAGATGCCACTTAAGAAAAATGAAGCTTTCTTTTTGCATTTGGGAGCAAGGAACAAGAGTCTGCATTTGTTTAGCTTTCTTTATTTTCATCTCTTACTACTTGTAGCACTCTTGAGGAGCAGAAGATGTTTTGCATTAAGTAGCATTCGTTAAAAAGTTCCAATAAACAAAACCAAATAACAAAAAAATCACAACCCTGAATATATTCTGCTTGAAGATTATATATACTGAACAAAGTTCAGCCTACCCTTCCAAAATTTCATAACAGAAATATATAAATATCATTTATATTTTATTTAATAATAACAGGTCATAATTTCCTTTCCTAAATATTTAGCTCAGATTTTATCTTGAGGACTCCCTAATAATGCGACTATCAAAATTCCATAAAATCTTTACAGAAGTCAGAGGGAAAGTAAGCATAAAATTTCAGAAAATTCTTCAAAATGCCCAAGTTGAGGCAAAGACTGATTTCTTGTTCTTTTAGGTAGCTATCAAATGGAAATATGGTTCACAGTATAATTTCTATAGGTTATCTGCCTCCCTGAAATGTGTGAAAAATAAGTTAGAGTGATCAAAATTCACTTGAAATGTATTTTACCTGCAAAGAGATGGAATAGAAGTCTGATAAAGAAAAAAAAAGAACAAACAAACAAAAAAAATCCCAAACAAGCAAAGAACAGATCTGTAAATCTACCAGTCTTTTTACTACAAGGACTTAAAAAAAAGCCTGACTAGCCAGCTAGAGTGAGCCTTTAGAAGCCTGTATGTGAACAACTGAGTTTTGATCAAGTGTATAACCTCTTGGAGTCCCTGACTGTGTGATTAATGTTAATTTTTTTTAGGCTAATCAAAAATTATAGAATCTCATCTTGATATCTTAGCATATCCTGGCTAGCTTCCAGTTGTCCATCTACAAGATCAAGCATCTCCTGTGAGTCCTTGTTTGTCAGGCTCACATGGCTCTCTTAGGTATCTAGGTCATCTTAAATGGCATTAGACACTTAAATATAGCAAATTAATTGAATCTTTGAGCTTTATTATTACAGGCTCTTAGATCTTCATCTTTTCTATGCACACCTACTGTAAAAACACTTGAAATCACATCTCTTAGTCTGCACAACCTGCAACCCAGGGCTGTTCAACTGTACTTTCTACTGGAGTTTTGTACCTTACTGGAGAAAAAGCTGGCAGTTCCAGCAGAATACTTCCAAATGGCTTTCACGTATCACTAGGCAGAAAGAAAAATAAAAAGAACATATGCAACAATATTTTCAAACATTGTCATTTTACAGAATATTTTCTGAAAATTAGCTTCTCAATCAGCATTTTTCTAAAAGGAAGGCATCTTCTGTTCCACGAAGACACACAGCTAGCTATGAAAGGAAGGAAAGAGCTAACCAATGCCTCAAAGCTGACTTAGTTGTACTTCTAAAAAAATGTAGAGTGACTATTTAGAGCTGTATAAGCCAATAAAACAGACCAATAGCTCACTTCATCAGAGCAAAACCTTGCAATGAGCGTGACTGTAACCTGTATTGTGACATACTATATATTATGATATAACCTATATCATATTTATGTAGTATAATTTAAAAATATTTCAGCATAGCCTATTTTGCATAATAAACAATGCGGTGATTATCTTTCCAGTACTTAGAAGCCTCCTACCATATATAAATAATTTAAAATAAATATTTGCCAAACAAAATGCCCTGAAAGGTCTTACCTCTTGAGTTTTGTTTAGAAACTACAAGCAACATATGTATTATTAGACAAACATTTTTATGGATCTTATTAGCATAAAAATGAATGTTTTATTCATAAGTGAATGTGCAGGCCTGTAAAAACCCAACAAGACCTCATTGATTTTTGGAATGGAGGCAGCACAGCACTTCTTCAGGATGCATTTAAAACATAAATGATTCATATGTCATTTTTCCAGCCTAACTATGAAAAGGTGCTGCACTTCAGTGCCTTTATTGGAACCTTAGATAATTTTATCTTCCTGTATTAATATCTCTCATACATTTTTCTGATTTACTGCAGAATCTGTTTTCTATCAGCCTTCTGCCCCATCTGGTTCAAAACCCAGCTCTTTGCTAAACAAAGGTCAGTTTGTGGTGGTCATCCCCCAGTGATGGGTGCTCACCCCCTCTGCATCTGGGCTGTTCTTGTACAGACCAGAGGGTTTGCCACCACACACCCTAACCTCTCCTTCTCCCCTTGGCTAGGGGTGCAAACCTGGCCTCAGCAGAGCACCTTGCCTTTTCAACATGGCCCCAGACAGAATTTAGGGGATTTGTCTTCCATGGTGCCCTTTAGGCTCTTCTTTGCCCACATGCAGGTTCTGGATGTAACCCCAGTCCCAATTTTGTTGACTTTTTGATCCCTTCCCTTCATGACACCCCACGCTCTTTGGTCAGCAGACCTATCCATTGCTTTCTTTTAGCACTGCTGGTTGTAATCTTCTCCCCAGCCATCCTAACTTAAAGCCCTTCTAATGAAATCAACAATGTGTTCTGAAATTAAAAGAAAAAAAAATTTAAAAAAAAGTTTATTTCTTCTGGTTTTCCCTGTAACACAATTTTTATTTTCTTGCAGACACTGAAAAAGGAGCTTGATCATTTATTCTACCATCACAACTGCATACATTTCACCACTAAATCATATTCTAAATGACCTCTTTCTCTGAAAGTATCCTTCACTTGTACTGGGTCTGGCTGGAACAGGGTTAATTTTCTTTAGAGTAGGCTGTGCATGGCACTGTTTTGGCTCTCTGCTGAAAACTGTTGAAAGGATTTTTTCATGCTGCAGTGAGGGATAAAGGGCAGTAGCTAAACATACAGTCTGCTCAAACGATTATGTGGGAGAAGGTATTTTCCTTAACTTCACAAGTTCTCTCTATACAAACCCTGTGTACAATTTCTGTATTCTTTCTTCCACCAGGATGAGGACATGTGGATATCTCTTTTCTCTCAAATGTTTTCTTTCATTCCATATCATATCTGTTTCAAAAAGACTAGATGTGGAGTACAGAGATTAGCTGAGATTATCCACAACATATTGCCACTCAGAAGTTCATGATACTTGAAAATAGACAGAAAGTTTACATTTCATTGGGAAGTATGAATCCCTTATTTCCTAGAACAGTTTCCACATGTCAGAATGGAGTATGCCATTGGCAAATTGACTGCCAAAGAGTAGAGCCAGAAGGGTGCCCAGGGTCTCTCTTGGAGACAGACTTACCAGGGCAACAATCAGCACCATTGACCCCATCTGCAGTGAGAGGAGAAAACATGCCAGCCTTCTGGCTCCAGACCACAAATATCATGCAGTGTATAATAACAAACATGGGTCATAAAATCTCTGCAGTGGCATATTCGATATTCCTATTTCCTTTATAAGCATTTTCCTTAGCACATATACTGACTTCTTTTTTTAAAGAATTAAATTGTGCATTCATGATACAAGTGTAAAAATAACTAGATTCCATAGAACTCAAAAGGAAGTTTATTGTAATTATATGAAAGCATGTGGTTTTTAGCAAAAAGTTAATACTGGTTCTTTAACTACATCTGTTTTCAGGCATGTATAAGGAACTTATTGTTTCATATTAATCAGCACTGGGCTTTCATAGGAAAGAAAGTATGGGAAAGGATCAAAGACATTTTCATATTCAAACCAAACATTAAAATTGATATTTTCCATATATTTCTGGATTTCATATGTCTATATTTCAGATGACTAGCAAATACACAGCAACAGACTGAGAAACAAAGATGCAAAAAAATTACTTGATATGAATAATCAGAGATAATGAGCTCGTGTGGCTTCAGATATGCCTGTTCATGCTGTGCATTTGTACTGATGGAAGTGAAATAAAAAAATTAAGTGCTGGACAGCTCATTGCCTTCCCCAAGGCTAGAAATAGCTACATTTTAGTAAAAGAAATATGCCACCTGGGTAATAATTTAAATATATGGACATAAAGTTTCTGACTTCTATGAGGTGTTACCAAAGTCAAATCCATCCTTTTGACAGTACATCATGTATGGTAGCTATAGATCTCAGTCCTTTTGTAATTAGCAAGTTTATGAGGAAGTAATGGTCCATTATTCTCTTCTGAATTGTTTGAAATTGTCCTGTCTTTAGAAAGGGTGACTTTCGAGTTAGTATAGTGGTAGGTATGTCTTGAAGTAAGCTGTTCTGAAATCAAACAAGGTGATAGTAGCAGCAGAACAAAGCACAAAAAAATGCAATGTACAATCTTTACAATAATTCAGATTTTTAAATCTTGTTTTAAATTATGAAAGCTTTCAGTCAATTTAGCTTCTTAAGGTAAGTTTACTTCTTTCTCTTTCAAGTTTTCTTTTTCTCTTTTATTTTCTATTGTAGAAACTGAAAAAAACCCCATTTAATTTCAGTGATTATATGTATCTACAAAGTACTCTTGAGAAAATATACTAACAAAAAACTACAAGTTTTCTAATGTGTGAAGAAAGACCTGATGGTTTGATATTAAAATACATGAACTGAAATTGGAAGTATGGATATGTTTTGAAGGCAGTGTGGTTAAAATTCAAAATTAAGCCGCTCAAAGACAGAATGTACTCTGTAAAGAGAAGTTGTGGGGTTCAGCTGACATAATTGATTACAGCTTCACGGACTTAAAAAAAAAAAATACAAGTACCACTTGGTTATCTACCCGTGGGTATGTCATTCATCTGCATGTGTTACATTGCATTCAGATTTTTTTCCAATGTTAAAAAATAGGATTTGTCATCCTCATGATCACATTATCATAATTTTTTTTCCCAGTGCCAATTCTAAAATGCCTAATCTGTTTCTATTGTTTCATTCACATTGTCATCAGGCCAGATTCAATTCTTTTTGAATGACAGCTGAAAAACAATATTGAAATAGATATTAAATATGCCTGTGTTAAAAGCACAGGAATTTTGTTAAGCTATGTGTATCACATTCTCTTACAATAATATTTTATTTTCAAAGTATTATAAAAATCAGACTAAAAAGAGCATTCAACTAGTCTTTTATTTATGCTTTTCTTAGTGTTTTTCCCAATGGATAGTAACTAGCATTTTTGATGCTTTTGAAATTCTGTTAATCACTTTATGTTAGAATTTATGTTTGTCACATGTATTAGAATGCATGTTTGTTTACTTAATTCAAGGAGATTATTTCCTCCTGAAAGACTTTTTTGATTACTAGAAACAATATATGTATGGAGTATGTACAGTACATTTCATTTGTTTCACCTGGAGAAGAAAAGGCTCCAGGGAGAACTTGTGGTGTCCTTTCAGTACTTAAAGGAGGGTTAAAAGAAAGATGGAGAAAGACTTTTCACCATAGTCTGTACTGCCAGGACAAGAGGCAGTGGTTTTAAACTGAAAAAGGTTTGGTTTAGATTGGACAAACAGAATATTTTTTCTTTTTTTATGAGGATGGTGAGACACTGGGACAGATTGTCAAGAGAAGTTGTGAATGCCCTGTCATTGTTAGTGATCTACATCAGGCACTGGCGCTGAATAACCTGATCTTTTGGACGATTTTACTGCAAGGGGTGTTGAAATAGAGGGTCTTCAAGTCCCTTCCAATGCAAACCCTCCTATGATTGTGTGACTCTAAGATGGCAATTGCACTTTCACATTCTTCATCTGTGCAGTTTCATTAGATGATTTCAACAGATTGGTCATAAGCTAAATAAACCATCTGTTTTCACATATAACAAATTCTGACCAGCTTTGAGCAATATGTGTACCTATATGTTGTTCTTTTCCAAGGGCAGTACTTGGCATTTCCTGTTGTTGAACTCATGACGTTCTTGTTAGCCCATTTCTCCAGCCTGTTCAGGTCCTTCTAAATGGCAACATACCCATTTGACATACCTGCACTGAGTTTTGTAGAGCCTGCTCTCCTGCTGAGGATGCACTTTTTCCCGTCACGCAGGTAAAAGAGTGCTAAATTACTGATCCCTGGGACACAGTTCTAGTGACTTCTGTTCAGCTGGACTTGATCTTGCTGATCACAACCATCTTAGCCTAGCAATTCTGATTGTTTTCAATGTAATTCACTGTCCATTTTCCTGTTTGCTAAATATCTTATGCATGCCATCAGTATGAAACTTCTTGTTGACCTTGACTTCTTATTGACTTGAGCTATTTAACAATTGTTAAGGACAGCAGTTAAGCTGCTAGAAAATGGCCTTGGCTTATCAGGACATAGTTCAGTTAAACCTCATTTGCCTAAGGAAAATAGAAGCACCATTGAAGAAAGATTTATATTGATCAGAAACATTTTTTTTTTTTTTTTATTACTTAGCAGAGATAATCTCCTCAAGATTAATGTATTTTCCAATTATTTAACTAGCAGTTATTTGACTAGTTGTTAATTAAGGTCATCTGATGAAGATTTTCTATGTATATGAATTCTTAAATAGTGTTTTCTGACTTCTCTTTTGCATGACATAGAAAAAACCTAAGTCAAGTAAAAGTGCCTAATAGTAATTGCATCTAAATTCAAAATGTTTGTGCATCAGCTTGTGTATGTGACTCCCTGCACATTTTGTTCTCATTAAAATGCCCCAGGGAATATGCTTTGAACAAAACTGACTAAATAACAAAGCCATGCTTGAGATTAATCCTCCTTTTGGAAGAAACACTTAATAGGGGTACACATACAAAATCTATTCAGTCTGTCCACAATAATATTCGTGATCCTTATTAAGACTATGAAAACAGAAAAGGATGAAATGCAGTTTGCATTTTACTTTCCATAAATTAGCACAATGTTTAATGACCTGTGAAACTGCTTCAAAGTTTACATTAGTTGAAAAGACAAGTTTGAATAAGTTGAGTTTCATTGCTGAGAGTAAAACAAGATGAAAATTCATACAGAAGACATTCTGCACTTGACTAGTATGGTGAATTGCATTTCAGTCTCACGGACTTTTATTTGCCTATTTAACTATATTAATAACATAAAAAAAATATTATATACTACCTGGGGGTTCTGACACTATTTTGAAAAGATCTTTCAAATGTAGAGGGCTTTACTTAAAAGCTCTCTGTGTGTGTGCATATATATATATATATAAAAAATATATATAAAGTGTGTGTATATATATATAATAAATAAATAAATATATAAATGTGTGTTGATAATATAAATGTATATAAATGCATATATATACACACTGCTTTGATACTTCATAGCAATTTTGGTGTTTTCACTTTGAAGGAATCTTGACTTACAATTAAGGTAATAAAGACAGTTTGGAAAGGAAGATTTTCTTTCCCTAGGATGAGATGGTGATTACAGCACCATTCCTCCAATTTTTTCTGATGAGAATATTTATGACATGTATCTAGGTTGAATTAAAACCTTACTGATTATATTTCCCTAGACATGTTGGGCAGCTTGTTCAAGGGTCTGGCACAAAAGCAGGGGGATATACCTGAAGAAACTGCAGCCTATGGAAACACATCCAGGAGCAGGCTTATCCTGAAGGACTGCAGTCTGTGGAGGCGACTGATGCTTGAGCAGGGAAAAAGTGTGAGAAGGAAGGATAAGCAGAGTGGAAATGTTATGAGCTGAAAATAACCCCTATCCTCCAGTCCTTCTCTCCACTTCTTGGATGGGGAAGGTAGAGGAGTCAGGAATGAGAATATGGAATTCAGTCTTGGAAAATAAGGAATGGGGTAGGGAAGAAGGTCCTTTAGGGGGAGAAGAGGGGTGTCATTGTTTCTTTTAATCCTAGTATATTTTGATTGACAAGAAATTAAATAATTCTTCTTGAATTCCGTCTGTTTTGCCCATGTTAGTATTTGGTAAATGAACTCCCTGTCTGTCTTGACTCATAACTGTTTTCATTGCCATTTCCTCACCTGTTGAGAAGGGAGAGTGAGAGATAATATCTGTGGGGGTGTGGCAGATGGCCAAAGTCAATCCATTACAGCCACTTATTATAAAAAGCTACTCAGTCTGAGAAATATATTCGCAGACACATTATTGTATAAGAAGTGGGATAATATTCCTCAATTTATTTATTGGTATATTTATTTATTTACTTACTTATCTATTTTTTTCCTTCCTCTTTACCGTTCTGGATGTCACAGAAAATGGAAGTCCAATGGTTTAAGTGAATTTTGGTTACAAGCTGAAGGATTTATGTAGTAAACTCTGTGTATGATCATACTTTATGTGTATAATAAGCAGTTTGGAATAAAAAATTAAATGCTGGCTAGTCCCCTTGGTCAAAGAGTTTTGAGGTTGTTGACTATTTCTGAAGTTATAATTAAATCAGAATTACTTAATGTTCATTTAGTTCTAACAAGAAATAGTTTAAACATCACTTGTCACTAGAGTGTATTTAGCAAGATTATTAGGAATAGAAAAAGAAAATAATTGGCAGTCATCTGAAATTTATAAAACAACATGAAACAGAGAACAATATGTAATGTTGCAATTTTGGATCAGTCTTTAATAAGTAAAGACCCACCAGCTAAAACTCCTTTACAGTTTCACTTTCTCCTGACTTTTTTTCTCACACCTTTGTTCAACAATGGACAGCTAATGTTACGTGCGAAATGTAATGTAATGCTAGAAGGTATAGTGTGACTAGATCATGACATTCCTCAGTGAATCAAAGAGAAAATGTCTTTTGTGAAAACCAGACAGCATGTTCAGTGAAATGAAAGCAAAAAGAAATAACCCAGGCTAAAGGGAATAAAGCAAAAAGAAATAAACCTAGTCTACATTAATCTTGCATTAATTGAGCACCAGTTGATGTATTTAAATAATGAGCCTAGCTCTTTTACCCTTTCGTGTGCTCACAAAAGAGAGTTAGGTATCTCCAGAGAACAATTCAGATTTTAAATTTAAATCATTTTCTTTGAAAAATATTTCTGTGAAAAAGCTCTGAAAGAAGCATAAAAATCATACCACTGCAGAAAGGACTCAGTGTATAAACTTGGTCTTGCTCTTGTCTTCCTTTCACCCCAGTATTGACTTCCTCCTACTTAGAAGAGTGTAATCTAGTTTGCAAAATCAAAGACTCAAAAGACTGGAAAAGTTGAAATGGAGACTGGCTGTGCGTATTATGATAATCTCTTTAAATGCATAATTTTCTGACATGTTTCCAAGAAATCTGACATTGAATGTACATATTTAATATAAAATTTATCAGTGCTGTGCAGTAATTCACATTTTAATCTGCATGTCATGCAAAAAAAAATTGCAAATCCTGAAACAACCCAACATAAACAAAACAAAAAGACCCCCAACCTCAGACACAAAAAGAACCAACAAATCAAAAGTGTCTATAGCCCATTCTAAATGAAAACTGAAGTAGAATAATTTATGTCTTTTACCTGCTAAGAAAGACTGAATCCTCACTTATTTTAGCACAAAAAACCCAAAAAAAACCTGCAGCATTCAGATATAGTGAAATTCACAAGTAAAAAAATTGGCCAGTGAATTGTAAAACATGGCTAAACAAGCACAAAAGAAGACAAAAATGTGAAATAAAATAGTGCTAATCTTAGATTAATACATTAATCATATGCTCCTAGCTGTTATTTAGCTGTAGTATTTAGTATGGGAGGAAGTTTTAAGCAGTATATGTGAAATACATGTATTTTGGGTTCACTTACAATATCCTATAATTTGTCTTTCCAGGGAACAGAAATCTCATTGTAACCTCTAACATACATGCAGTGATAAGTGAATGGTTCATTCTGGGCTATCACAAGTGAACAAGGAAATATCAAGAGAGTTTTGAAGGAAAAAAATTAATGAAAAGCTACTTATATCTTAGTTTCTTTCTAAGTGCTCCTAAACACTGATTTTCAACACAGAAACCTCAAAATAATTAGGTTTTGGAGTTTTTTTATGGTTTCAGTACACTTTGAAGATCATTAAACTCTGTTCTTCAAACACTCAAATATTATCTTCCCTTCTTGATGTTTGCTCAAGTATAAATATCTATATGTCCCACACTAACTAATTAAAAGTTTATATTACACTTATTTGTCCTAAGAAACAATCTTTGAAAAACTGTACTTGAAAAAGTAGTCCTCTTTTATCTTACATGGGAACTTAGAAATTTATAAATACATATATACAAAATTACAATTCTAGTTGTGTTCTTGAATATTTTAGCAACTAGTACAAATGCACTCATAGAAATATCCATTCAGAAATTATTTTTTAAGCTTGTCTTGGTGTGAGGAATAAAATCAAGAATAATGCTGTGCTTGACTAAAGTAAACTACATTCATAAGATTTAGATTGACTGATTTTTGGTAAAATGAATATTTTCCAGCTGTACTTTCAGTAAGCGTGGAATGTTGGTTTTCACTCTTAACAGAAACATGCACTTGCCTATTTCATATATATAGCAAATATGCAGCACATCTGAATGCACAAGATTCCCTGGGAATAACCTTTGAGCAGAAAAGAAATCAAATTGCAAAATATCTGTGGTTTGATGAATATTATTTCAGCAACTACTGGCAACAAAATTAGACAGTCTGCCCAAAGACACATATAAGTGAGCATTGTTAATAAAATTTAACCAATATATTTTCTTTGAAACGGAGACTGTGATTTTTTTTTTCTTTATGCAACTTATTCTTGATGTGACTGGGAAATTTATATATAAAACTCTAATCATTAAAAATATTTTTAATTTTCAAAACTTCAGTGTGGAGAAAATATTCTCAAATTTTGATAATCCTGAAGAAAACTATAATGTGTGTGGAGAGCTGTTTCTTTGCATTGTTTACAAAAACACCTCTGTTCAATTCTGTGGAAATACAAGGATGAATAGAAGACCAAGATTAAACTTCTATTTTTTTCCTTTTATGTTTTATCAACTATGTTTTATGTCACAGAGCTGTAACTCCAGTTCAGGCGGATGGAAACCTTAACCTTGAGTACAGTAGAGAAAATCTGAAATGCAAAGGAAATTGATGCCACATTTTCATCACTGCATCAGTTCAGGGATGTGTGAGGATACACACTGAAGTTCTACAGCAAAAGTCAGATTGTGTGGCACTATTATAAACTATCTTTTCCTGTTATTGTCCAGGTTGACTACAGGTGATCCGAAACAAAGGAAGTCTTCAGCAGCCCCTTCTTACCCAGGAGAGCATAAGTGGTGACACAGAAGCTATTTGAAGAGAAGTGTCTTGAATTCTGGTGATTGAGCTCCACTGACTTACATCAGAATGCTGAAACTGCTAGCACAACTTCAACTATGCCCAACATTATGTACTTATTAGCTGGTTTCTGGGGCCTGAGACTCAAAGAATGGCCTTATGTTTAATCTTGTGCAACATGCTGGTCTGGGTTGGAATACTAAATTAGAGGAGACACTTTTAAATGATGGTGACTGCTGTTTCAGAAGATTAAATCTGTCAGAAAAACATAGGGAAACAGCTTACTTTATAAGTCTCCATTAACTGACAAAATAGTTCCTAAATCCCAGGAAACACCTTCAAAATGTCAGAATTTATCTTCTTCGTCTGTTTTATTTCACAATCGTATATAAACAAAAATATTTTAAGGCTTCCTTTTTTCCAGACTGGGAAATGCATAAAGACCTTAGAGCTCTCATAATATCTTCTGGTTGCAGTATTGAATATAGTACAATAAGAAAATATCCTGAAATCATCAGTCCTCTATGGAAAGATGAAGGAAGTAAGGTATCTGATTTCCAAAACCTCTTTCACAAGCCATCTTTGTATATTTAGAGTGTACAGTAACATCATAGGGATAGATGAAGACTTGGTTTGTAGCAATAGAACAGAGAATATCAAGAGGCAAAAAAAAGCAAACCAGAAATAAAGAGATAAAAAGTACAAGCAATTTTTTAGGTCCTATCTGTCATATCTACAGCAGAAAAATACATGGCACATTACTTTGGTGCTTATGTTGTGGCCAGGGGGGAGAATGGTGGAGATGGAAACAGAGATTTGTGTTGTGTTTTAATGTTCTAAGTAAAAAAGCTGTGAATAAAAGTATGGGAAGTTGTTTAATCTCTGCAGACTGATAAATATATGTTGCTATTGGTAGTAGCAGGTCATAGGTTTGTTTTCAGCTGCAGGTTCCAAAAAAAATATCAGCTGTGATTTGCCTAATTTGTGAAAGAGCCTGAAGGCTTTTTTTTTCTTATCTGTAAGAGCAACTGTCTAACCAAGAGAAGACTAAGAATTTTTTACTAAATCATTTTAGTTTTGGTTAGCTTTGAATTACTGTGTGATGTAACACAATGTTATATACTTTTCATATAGTTATATAATTAATTGAGAGTGAAACAGGACTCTTCTGTGTAGTGCAAAGAGTGACCCCAGGATAATGATGTAATGTGGAGGAGTGCAATCACAGAATAATAACAGAGGCTTCTTAAACACGGGGGCAGGGTGAAAACAGAGGTTTCAGAGCTATTAGCTAATCACCAACAGTCAATTACTGTTTTTAAAGGAATACAACATCAGGAGATGGGTAAAATCAGTTTTATCAAGGACAAAGAGAAAATAAACAAACAACAGACATAAAACCCGACATATAAATTCTGGTATAACACGGAACTGCAGGCCAGTGAATAAAAAAACCAAAACACTTGTAGTGCATGCTGCAAACTATGAAAGATCATTCTAAGAAGGCCATAGGATGAGGAAGAAAGCATCAGCATCGTTATCACCATAATTATCCACTTGGTGAAGATCTCCAAAAGCTGATGACTCACTCTAACCTTCTTTTTGAGGAAGAGCATAATCATCATTCTTAGATGCATTGAAACCAGAGGAGTACTTAAAGGGTGAGAATAAAATCAGGAATAAATACAGTTTTTTCCATCCTGATCAAGAACTCCATTCATTTCAAAACTAGTTGTTCCTTTTCCACAGAACATTCCATTTTTGCTGAAACAACATTTAGAAATGTGAATAGTTTTCCATAGCTCTTAAAAACAGTAAATGAAAGTATTTGCAGTGGAGTTCCTGGAATGAGTCCAGCAGCAGTCTGGACGTTCAGGGGCAAAGAGGTTTAGGGGAGATGGGGCCATCTCTCTTAAGAGAGCTTGGTCTGTTCAGCCTTGAGAAGACTGATAGCAGACCTTGTCAATGTCTGTAAGTATCTGAAGGGAGGTGGTTCCACCAAAAGGGTGGAACCAAGCAATAGGACAAGAGTTAATGGGTAGAAGCTGATGCACAGGAAGTTCACCTGAATATGAGAAAGAATTGCTTTACTCTGAGTGTGGAAACACACTGAACAGATTGTGGAGTTTCCCCTCGCTGGAGATATTCAAGACCCATCTGTTCGCAATCTTGTGCAATGTGCTCAAGCAGGATGACCCTGCTTGAGCAGGGAGGTTGGACCAGATGACCCCTTGTGATCCCTTACAACCCAATTCTGTGATTCTGTGAAACTCTCTTGGTTACCTTTTGCTTTGTGTTTGCATAATGCCTTCGGAATAACCACAAAAAAACTTTAAAAATCCTTAGACATTTTTCTCTGTCTGTACCTTCAGTGTACATATTTACTTCCAAGATTTTCACTTAAACAATTTTTGTAATCAACAGGAAGAAGGAAGAACATCTAAACTGTGATCCATCTCATGCCTAAAATAGATACATTTTATTGTACCAGGAAAATGTCTACTGTTTCTTAACATAAATTCCATAAATGACACAACCCAACAGAAACCCCAGGTATTTTGGCATTACAGGCAATTACAATGATGAGAGATGACTTAACCTGTGTATGTGTACTGTGGATGTGTGCAAGGAATAATGGTCATAAATATTGTATCCTTACAGACAGCCAGTGGCAGTTTGCACGAAGTGCCTTAGTTTGAAGGCTTGGCTGTTTGTAACTGTAGAGAGAGGTTTCTATTTCATTGTTGTAGCCCAAATTTATATACTAAATAGTTTCTGAGCATTCAATTTTCTGGTGTATACATATATTGACTGGATTCTTGGATTCTCAATGGAGCTCCTTTTTTGAGAAAATTTAGTCTTTATAAACCCAAAACCCAGTGTAGAGATTGGTGGGGTGCCAAGGAACAGCATATTAAAAATCAGTAAGATAAACCTCTCACATAGAATTTTAGAGTGGGGACATCTATATCTGAATCAATCTTTTTAGGTGCTCTTTAGAGACAATGGAAAGAAAAAGGTGCTTTTAGGTTTCTTCTTACTCTAAAATGTATGTTTAAAATAGGTTAAGTGGGTCTTAGCCCCCAAGACACATTTCATTCCTTTTTAAAATACAAAGAATATGTAATGTGACCACTGAGAAGTGGAAACTTACAGTGTAGATGGCTGAAGCCATTCTAGATGAATCCTGTTACTCTTGACAACTGATCCTTCCCCAGATTATTTCTACACTTTCTGCAGTGAACATATAGCATCTTGCTAGGCTGTGCCAACAGATTATAGGATTTTTCACTTTCTGCCTCCATTTGTGTGCCTTTTTCAAAGGTTTAGAGCCCGACTCTTTCTATGAATATGTGCTACTATAAAATCAGTCTAATTTAGAAAATTTCAAACTAACACACTATTGAGGAGGAAAAAAAGCATGAGAATACTCTGTTGATTTTGTAAAGAAGGAAAGATTGGGTGAACCAAATTGCACTAAACAAAGAATCCAATTTGTGGTGGTTTTGATTGGCCCAAAACATCAGTGAAGTGTTTTTAACATCTAGGAGAAATTTGGACCCCTCAGAAGCTGTTGTAGTAGGTCTGGGGAGGTGTCTGAGGGTGGGGTGTGGCACAAAGATGGCTCCTGTGTGTCCTGAGTGCAAGTTCTGGAAGTTTTTACATCAAGTTCAGCAGAGCCAATCTCTGCTGGCTCTGAAGGTGATGGACATGCTGCCCCAAGTCTGGGCCAATTGGAGGTGCTAGTTACGCCTCTGTGAAAACATATTTAAGAAAAATTCAAAACAAAGCAGGCACGCACTTCTTTCACTTTGTAGTTGGAGGAGGAGGAGGTGGTGGTGAAAATATGTAGAAGGAGAACAGCATGGAGAGTGCCAAGGTCAGTGAAGAAGGTGGGGGAGGAGGGCTCCCAGTGCTGGAGCTGAAAACCCTCTGCTAGCCACTGAAGGCCATGGGGGCAGAAGGTCCCCCTGCAGCCCATGGAGTCCACAGGAGTGCAGAAAATCACCCACAGCCCACGCCAGAAGAGCAGATGGATGCCTGGAAAAGACTGTGAACCAGTGGGAGTCTCATCTAAGAGTTAAAACTGCAAAGGCCTTGCAAAGGAGAGAAAGGCCTTGCTCCTAGCATGAAAGCAGCCTGGCCCCGGCTCAGGGAGTCTGCACAGCACCCTATGAACAAAAGACTCATGTTGCAGCAGAATTTCGGGCGGGATGTTGCTCGTGAGATTGGACCCACGCCAAAGAAGTTCTCAAAGAACTGTCTCTCGTGGGAAGGACCCCCTGGCTAAGTAGAGAACCTCTTTTCCTGATTGGACTGACAAAGAACCCCTCAACCTGCCCCCTGTGTGTGTTGCTGGTTTGGAAAGAGGAAAAAAGGGGGGGGTGAGTGCAGAGACTGCTTCTTAAGAGGGTGGGGGTGAGACAGAAAGGAAAACTGCCTGGAGAGAGAGAAAATAAGTAGAGATAAAGAGTATTTGTAGTAGAAGAATTGTAGTGATGAGTAAATTTGAGAATCTGCTCTGTGGACTGAAAAAGACCCCACACCCTGCCCCCACCACCCGGCTTGTTGACTGTAAAGGAGGAAAGGGGGTGAATACTACAGGTTCGTAAGAGGGAGGGGGAGTGAACCAAAACTGTATGAAAAGTTTATTTTTGCCTGCATTTATCCTCCAACTCTGTTAGGTAATTAAACACTTTTTGCAACTTTAAGCTTGGAGCCTGGTTGCCCTCTTTTCGTGCCTCCTGGCAATGTCCTGTCGAAAAAAACCATGACATTTTTTGGTGGCCCGTACGGGAAAGAGTCATGAGTGTTTTGAGATAAGAACACTGACCAGGAGAAGTTATGAGCAAACAAGAATTAATTTCTGTTTTAAAGTAGAATTGTAGTAAAAGTCCTAGGGGTGGATTTATTCTATATAGCATGTTGATTTTGATGATTCTTAAATATGTGTTTCGCAGAGGCGAGGGTGGAATGTGGTGGTTTTGATTGGCCCAAAACATCAGTGAAGTGTTTTTAACATCTAGGAGAAATTTGGACCCCTCAGAAGCTGTTGTAGTAGGTCTGAGGAGGTGTCTGAGGGGTGGGGTGTGGCACAAAGATGGCTCTGTGTGTCCTGAGTGCAAGTTCTGGAAGTTTTTACATCAGTCCAGCAGAGCCAATCTCTGATGGTTCTGAAGGTGATGGACATGCTGCCCAATCTGGGCCATGGAGGTGCTAGTTACGCCTCTGTGAAAACATATTTAAGAAAAATTCAAAACAAAGCAGGCACGCACTTCTTTCACTTTGTAGTTGGAGGAGGAGGAGGTGGTGGTGAAAATATGTAGAGGGAGAACAGCATGGAGACGCCAAGGTCAGTGAAGAAGGTGGGGGAGGAGGGGCTCCCAGTGCCGGAGCTGAAAACCCTCTGCTAGCCACAGTGAAGGCCATGGGGGGGGCAGAGGTCCCCTGCAGCCCATGGAGTCCACGGAGTGCAGAAAATCACCCACAGCCCACGCCAGAAGAGCAGTGGATGCCTGGAAAAGACTGTGAACCAGTGGGAGTCTCATCTAAGAGTTAAAACTGCAAAGGCCTTGCAAAGGAGAGAAAGGCCTTGTCCTAGCATGAAAGCAGCCTGGCCCCGGCTCAGGAGAGTCTGCACAGCACCCTATGAACAAAAAGACTCATGTTGCAGCAGAATTTCGGGCGGGATGTTGTCGTGAGATTGGACCCACGCCAAAGAAGTTCTCAAAGAACTGTCTCTCGTGGGAAGGACCCCCTGGCTAAGTAGAGAACCTCTTTCCTGATTGGACTGACCAAAGAACCCCTCAACCTGCCCCCTGTGTGTGTTGCTGGTTTGGAAAGAGGAAAAAAGGGGGGGTGAGTGCAGAGACTGCTTCTTAAGAGGGTGGGGGTGAGACAGAAAGGAAAACTGCCTGGAGAGAGAGAAATAAGTAGAGATAAAGAGTATTTGTAGTAAAAGAATTGTAGTGATGAGTAAATTTGAGAATCTGCTCTGTAGACTGAAAAGAGACCCCACACCCTGCCCCCACCACCCGGCTTGTTGCTGTAAAGGAGGAAAGGGGGTGAATACTACAAGTTCGTAAGAGGGAGGGGGAGGAACCAAAACTATATGAAAAGTTTATTTTTGCCTGCATTTATCCTCCAACTCTGTTAGGTAATTAAACACTTTTTGCAACTTTAAGCTTAGAGCCTGGTTGCCTCTTTTCGTGTCCTCCTGGCATGTCCTGTCGAAAAAAAACCATGACATTTTTGGTGGAGGATAAATGCATGCTGTCCATCACCTTCGCACGGTGGCTCTGCTGGATGATGTAAAAACTTCGAACTACTCAGGACACACGGCACTTGGCACACCCCACCCCTCGACACCCCCCGACCCCACCTTCGGGGGCCAACCCTGATGTTAAAAACACTCCAGTTTGGCAACAAAAAAACAATATAACCAGAATATTCCAAATTACTCTACTTTAAAAAGTGAAGAGAAAATATATTAACTGATGCCTATAAAACTATGAGTATAAAAAATTTAAAAAATATGAACGTTACTGATAAAGTTGTTTGTTCAAGAAAGCAAATAATATAAAAAATTAGAATTTTCCTTTAAAATATTTCTATAACTATGCAACCATAGCAACATTAACCACTATAACAACAATAAGTATTATTATTGAAATATAAAAGCACAGAAGTATAAAGCTACACTACACTTAGGGAAAACATAAGAATAGAATTCTCTTTCAGAACATGAATCACCTGAAATAATGTCCTATTTCTAATAGTGACCATAAATGGAAACCAGGAAAGAGGAAGAGCAGGGCAAATACCTCTCCTAGGAACACATCTCCTGGGAACATTCCAGAATTAATCTAGTTTCACCTCAGGTGATTTCTGCAGATATACTACTTGCTCAGTAAATCAGTAAAATTTGCTTGTTCTGAACCTGGTTTGTAGTATCTCCATCTGAGAGCCCATAATTCTATATTCTTTCTCTGAGATGCCTTCTGGCTTCTCTGAGATAGTCAGGTTACCAAAAATGTTAAGACAAGAAGGAGCATACATTTTAAAAATCTGTTCATAATCATTTTGCAGCCAATGACTTGAAAAGGCTGCTGAATATAAGTGATGTGAAGGTAGAGAGCAGAATAGTGAAACAGGTAGAGGCAAAAACATTTCTTATTGTATGTATTGGAGGAGGGGTTACAATCCCAGAAAATTCCTCTATGCCATAGTGCTTGTCAATTTGCTTCAAGGACTGTGGATTTTTTAATTCACTGAGATGGAAGTTATGTAAGGAACAAAGTGTTTATAAATCAGGATTTTGTGCCTGCAATAGCTGTATCTTTCAGGCACAGAACAAATTAACAAAGATATAACATCCTGTAGATTTCATCATTATCTCCATATGTATTTTAACAAACTAAATTTCTCTTCTGTGGCCCTCCCAGAAAACAACTGATATTTTGAGGCTCTGCAGTATTTTCAGACTAAGTTTTACTTTGATATATTGCTACCTGAGGGAAGGTGGAAGGATAATGAACCAGAGGAAAGTGTGATCTGAGGGAAAGAATGGGAGAGAGGAAACCTGATAGTAAGTCTTAATTTAAGGCTAAAATCTAAGAAAGAATTTAGGTTCAAACTATTTCTCTATGTCAACTGAGACCATTTAGTCAGACTTGAAGGTTCCTGTGTTCCTGACAGGATAATTTCAGTGCCTGTGTTTCCACTATGGGCATGCACTATGCTGCACAAATTGCAGTGGCAATTAATGTGCAATTTATTCCTAATATAATTCAAATACTGCGTCTCAAACTGGAAATTTGTCTTTACTGATCACCCCTTCTGGATTGCAACTCACACATTCTAGTGTGAGTCTATTAAACAAGCTATACATGAAAGATCCCAAAAGCACTAGAAGAAGGTACTGTATTGTGCTTCACATCAGGAAGTTATCTATCATTTTTAAAATCTGTCAGTCTTATTCTTCCCAAATTCCCACAGCAGAGCATTGTGAACACAGAGGTCTGGCTTTACCTGGCCATGAGGTTATAAGCACCAGCCCTTGTCTGCCTAGAGGATCTGCTGAAAATGAGTTGTGAGGAGAGAGTGAAACTAGGAAAGAATTTTTTGTGATTTTCCAGCTTGCAGAAGACAATTGTGCCTATGAGTAGTTAAACTGGAGATTAATATTAGGGAGAAAATAAACTGACTTCAAAATAAAATTAAATTCACTGCATTGTGGAACTGTTTTATTAAACAATGTCGGTATCCTCTCCAGACAGTAAGACAAGAATATGCTGGAGATCTCCTTTGTGATTCTATGCTGTATAGGAGGGCATGATCTGTTATGGTTCATTGTTTCACTGGTTCTCTGGGCTTTGGAACTTATAAGAAAAATCCCTGTTCCTAAGAGCTAATTTAGGAATGTTCAGATGTGCTCTGAGTCCTGAAAAAGTAATAAACTTGAACTTTGAATTTTATTTCATGTAATAATCTTTTTACTATAATACATTCATTAGAACTATAAAAAAAAACCAGAGATAAGAATTTCTGAAATTATTAGCACTAATTTTATTGATCATATATATTTCAAAGGTTATGAATTTCATTTAATGCTGAAAGAATGAGGAATTTTTCACTGACATATTTTCTAGCACATATGCACTGTAAAGTGACAATTTAAATTTTATGTTGTTCTAAAATTGTGAATATATGTACTTGTTTTAAGCTCTTTCTCATCCTTTCATGTTACTTAACAATCCACAATAATAGTAAAATTATGAGGTGAAAGAGAAGAAAAACACTTAAAATTACAGTTTGACAAGAAGCAAAGGTAGTGGAAGGAAATATTGAAAGAAAGGAGATATATGCCATCATATTAGTACAAAACATCTTAAGTTGCAGCTGCACATTTTCTTTACACTGAAACAATTTGGCCCATATATATATATATGTATATATTATATAAAATGTGCAAATAGTTGTAGATCAGGTTTTCCTGAACACAAAAAGTATCTGGTCTTTAGAGGATTTAATACCTCAATGAAATTAATTGGTGTGAGAAGAACTGCAATGTACATGACTAATTTTCAATATATTTCAGTTTAAAATACTGTCACAGTTAAGTATCTGCCAGCCACTCTGGCAATATCTCTCCAGCTCTCCTTACATGAGGCTGGTTCTCAGTTCAGGCTGCTATCTTCTAAGCACTGTATAACTTCACAAATTTTTCAGTTTATCATTTGAGCTTACGTGGCTCCTTGATACACATTTTAGAAATCTATAATAAGCCTCAGAGACCATTTTATAAAGGCTAGCTAGGAAAGTTAATTGTGGGGTTTCAATGTAATTTGTAGGTAGAAGATATGAAAACCGAAATTTGACAACATATTTCTGTGCAGTTACCCACTGGACACATTAAACTTGGTACATGCTAAAATGAACATAAGACATCTGTGAGCATGCTGGACTTTTAGGGAGTTTAAGTGTTTTTCCTAACTCTATCTCTTTCTTGACACAAATACGTTATGCAAAAACTTGAGAAGAATGACTGTGAAATGCAAAAGATTTGACTGATACCTATAAGAGCTGTTGGTATGCCTCTCTACAGTGAACAGTGTATTGGACAAGTAATGCATTAGAACATGGTAAATTTGTGCATACAAAAGGTCTTAATTTACCTAAAAAAAGCTCCATAGTCTTATCCATGTTTTTTTTTTTTGCAATTCATAGTCTATACAAATAAAAATATATTTCTATTAAGACTCAAAGAAGAGTTGAGTCTTTATCCCTTGATTAAATAAGCCATCTTAATGTTTTTTGGAAAAAAGACTATGCTGCTCTGTACATAACAGTTTTCTGGGATACTTTCTATTGTTTAAGCGCCTTATATTAGTAATTTTCTTACAGTGTTAGCACACAAAATAAGAATATAAAAATGAAGTAAAAGTGAAAGCTATCTGTAAGTATTAATTTAAAAAAAGGAAAGAAAAAAGCACTGCATTTTAAAATTTTTATTCTGCATTGTCATAATCCCCTTGTTACATGCAATATCTTTCTACTAAATTATTTTTTCAATAATTAAAATCATGATTATAGTAAGGCACATCAAACCCTGAGTTCAGTCATTTTATCATCTGGAGTGCAGACGCATATGCACTTCAAAGAGGATTTAACCATAACATTAATTTCCTATTTAATGGATCTTATTAACAGTAAGAGGCTATTGCTAAGAAAAAATAGGCAAAATGTTCTTGAAAAAAATATTCTGGGGATGGGTATGGTGTGTTTTGAATCACACTCTCCTTTTTATTGGGCAGCAGTACAACAGCAGTCCAAAACAAAGCAGACAGCTGATCTCCAGCAGTGAGCTATAACATTAGTTATCCATCAAGACTTCCACTGAGACACTCCTCTTATTATTTCACTGATGAGATTCTGTATTCCATCTTCTTTGAAGTTAGTTTATTTCACTATTTGAATATCCCTAGTCCTCACCAAAACTTTAGGCTGTCATTTGTCAAAGCTTTCCAAGACTGGCAAAATAAGAACCAGCTGATAGAAAATCTTATCTCAGTGGAAGTTCCTGTGGACTGCTACTGCATGCTTCAAAAATGCTCACTAAAAATATGAATATTATTCATGGTTTTATTCAATACCAATCCATAACTTTCTTCTAACTCTCTTAAAAGTTTCCAGGACACTGAACAGAAGGAATGGAACAGAATGGATGGAACAGAATCTGACAAAAAAATTTAGGAGAGCGCTTATGAGCGGAAAAACCTGTGGCCTCTATTGCAAAAAGCAAAACAAAAAGAAAAAAAAGGTCAGCATGTATCAAGTGCCTCCCACGTCTGATGTTACTGGTCCGAGACTGAGATGAGTAGGTGATAACATTGAAGTCACTTGAGAAGGCTTATAATGCATATTTAGTTCACCATTAACAAGAAGATATCAATCAGAGCTGCCATTATATAATAATACATAGGTCCGAAAATAGATTTGCTAGGATTCTGGATCACTTGAGGACTCTGGGTACTCCCAGAGTGGATTGTGACAAACTTCTCCACATGTCTCTATGCTCCCAAAAGAACTGACTAAAACATTGCAAAAAAATTTTATAAAAGTAATTCCTTCAGACGAGATTAGATCATAAGAGTATGAAAGTCACTGGACCAGGTGGCAATAGGACTAAACACAGACAGTAGTAAATGTCCCAGTGCAGTTGCATGAGTTACATCTTTCCTGTGAAAATAGAGTGGTCTTGTCAAAACTCGCTTGGCAGATGCCAGTCCATGCTGTTGTCTGAACCACATTTTGACATTGTCTAGGAAAGTAACATGGCAGTCAAAATCATATTATGAGGACAGTTAATAACTTAACAGTGAGGTCTCTGGCTTGGATTGTGTCAGACTGTGGCCTAATTTCATAGTAAATACTTAAAAATACTTAAAATCCTTCCAATTCATTATGGATACCTCAGGGAAGAGAAAAAGAATGTGAGTATTGTCAAAATAACCCACATCATCTGATGATTAGTGACTGTATGATTTTTTTAGAGTGGTCTTTCATATTCAATATGACCATATCGTTTTCTCTGTGAGGTTGTTCAAACCCTTTTTTAGTGGCTTTAGTTTTCAGCATCCACAGTTACCACAGCAAGCCTAACTCCATATTGAATCAAATTCTCCCATCTATTGTCTGTTTTGAACCAGTGATCAGTTTGTAGCATCTGTTTCACTCTACTTCTGGTGCTAGAGAATTGAACAAGAGCTGGAGGATTTTCCTGCGGCACTCTGCAGCTCTCATGGGTTGGACCTGATTTCAAAAACAGGGTGGCAGTTAGTGGTAAATGATCTGAGAGAGATCTGGAAGACACCATGAGAGAGCTGTGGAGGGAACAGAGGGGACTTTATAGAATCAATAGCCCTAGGCCCACACGTGGTATCCTTATGCTGACCTCCCTGACCATGTTGTCAGCCCTGGAAGACAGAGGAGACAAGTCTCTCCTGAACACTGAACTTACCTGTGACCAAGTGTTTTCACATCTGAGCGTTATAGTACTCACATTGCCAATTTAGTCAAAAACTGTGAGAGGGACAAGGGACTCAGAGTCCCTTTTATATCCCACTTCAGTCATCTGTTTTCCATGCTGAACTATCCTAGTCTGTTCCTGTTTTGACTTATATGAAATCGTTTTAGTTCATAACTTATTCTTTATGACTTCTTTGTACCTCTTCCATCTCTACCTTATTTTGATGAATACTCATGGACCATCACAGAAGTACACAATGGTTTACTTTCTGTTCTTTTACTAATAATAATGTATTTTTGCTATTTCTTTTTTCAATTGAGTTATTAATTCACAAAGTTATCTGTCACAGATCTACACTGAGTTTACTTGCAACAAGCTCAGAGACAAATATTTACAAGAAAGACTGAGATTTATTTTTCGTAGGTGTTTGCTTTACATTTACTTATGCCTCTATTTATTCATTTATATTTTTCATTATATCTCTACAGAAACATCTGATAATATCTCAGTGAACTTTATCACTTTTGTCTCCACTTCCTTTTCCACCAACAGAAAGAGGAAAGCTCTATTATTCTACTACACTGAGATAATACTTCTGTAAAACTATTAAATTCACAATCGCAAATCCCAGATGCATATTTAAATTCTAGGTTACATTCTGGAAATTTTGCTTCACATACTAAAATGAGGTATGTTATCAGACCTTAAAATATATACAGAGGAGTTGAAAAGTTTGGTTTTGTGCCCACATTAGTCACTACACAAATGTAGGTAGATTTGGCTCCTGAGTGTGAACTAGAGAATGATCTTCCTCACATAATGAACAGTCACTAATGGTCTGATGCTCTGGACTATTAGTTTCACTAATATGGTAGAACATAGCCAAGGTTATGCTTAATAACCAGATTGATGAGGCAGTAATGTAAGCAAGAGATGTTCTTTTGTATAACCACAAATCTGGAGCAATCAAAAGAGTAGAGGCAGGTAAGATTTAGTAATCTAATTATCACAGATTTGGAAGGGATTAGAAATGAAGTAGAATAAGATTATCCAATTATTTGGAACTTTTTATTTGTAGCTGGATTGTAGGTTGACAATATAATTTAATCAGTTGTCACTTCAATTTGATTTATATTTATACAGTAGAGTTTTGAAAAATCACCTTCTTTACTTAAATTAAAATTTACATTACAATACCCTATGCATTTTATTCAAAATCTCTCCTACTTATTTAATAGACGATACCTGTTCACAGTTGCTGTTTAAACTATAAAATTAAATCATAAAACATTATAAAAAACCTATTAAAAAGTTTCAATAAACTTTAACTAATTGTTGAATTTGTATTATATCCTTTATCAAATGCATCACATCATTGTCACTAAAAAACTCTTTTTCATTGTACACCTCAATAAGGACAAGTGGTGCTTTAAGAATAAAATGAAAGTAATGGCCCTACTCAGAGACACTTAAAGTTTAGATGAGATAGAAAACACAATGAGAAGTGGCAGCATGGAGGGAATGAATAAACAGATTGGAAGGAAGAAAACTAAAAGGGGGGACTGTCCTTGGGAAGGTTATTTAGGAACATAGAAGTAGTTCTTAAGTTTTTCTTTAACACTTTTTTCCCACCTTATTTTGTTGTTGTTGTTTCAGACTTTGTAAACATGTAAATTCAGACAAAAAGGTCTCTGGAACATTCCCTCTGCCTCCCTCTGCATCCCATTAATCTACTCTATTAGAAGGATTTATTCTGAATATTTAGAAGAATGCAGACAAAGTTCCAGAATTCCTATGGAGAGTAAAAATTACACAGATATAAAGATGAAAAAAATACAATAAGGCAAAAGAAAAAGGCAGCAAAAGTGCTGTCCTTCAGTGGAAATGTATACGTTCATGTTTACATACACATCATGTCATGTTGTCATATCTCAAACTGAACTGCTTTAGTCATTTTCCTTTTGTCGCTTTTTTCAAAAGGATTAAATAATTAGGCTAGAGTTTGTTTAAAATAAGCATAGTGAAATAACAAGTAGATTAAAGAATATTTATTTTAAGCAGAGATATATATCTCAAGGAGCAAAGCATAAAATATGGCCATTCTCAAAATAATAATAAAACAATTCTGGTATCAGTATTCACTTAATCTTTCTTTTGTGCAAATTTTAAAAATATTATAAAAACCAAACAAGCAAACAAATATTTTCAGTCAATAATAATTTCATTCTTCAAATACTGTGTCGTTCAATTTAGACTTCCATAAAATATGAAGTTTCTTTCATCCCAGCATGAAAACCTATAATTTCTCCATTATAATAGATCGCTTCTCAATATTAATTCTATAATTTTCTGTGTTTTATAAGTAATTCTTTTTCCCAAGTGACATTTTTCATCTAGGAAGAAAAATATAGGAGAGATTTCTCATTACTCCTCTTCCAGTGTGTTCGGGTATGGTCTGTTGAGTCTACTCAGTGTAACATATATGTATGTCATGGAGGCACTTAAATAAAGTAAAAAGAAATAAAAATTAATTATATGATAAACAAGACATATATTGAACTTTCATAGAAATTAGCCATCCTTTTTTTCCTATTAATATGTCTAGAAATCCCTTATATTAACCAAAAGCATAGGAAGTATCATCATTGAAAAAAATAAGAGAATTTTTTAAATTGAAATGAGAAAAAACATTATGAATTGAAATTTACTCTTAAAAAATAAGATCGTCCTTATAATATCTTAATAAATATGCATATTCTATACATAGAACACTTTCAAAATATATGAACTCATAAATGAATTGTAGGAAAAGAGAAGCTGATACTAAGCAGCTCATTCAAGTATTTCTAAAGATATTTAAAGTTAGAAAGAAAAGTATTTCTGCTGTTTTCTGCTTAATTATGTACAATTATTTGTAGTTTAAACTTTGAAACTCTTCTTCCTTTCTGGATTCTTCTTAAGAAAGAAGGTGTATTATCTGTCCTTGGACAGTGTCACAAACTGAGGATGACAACGTCAGATAGACATTGACTGAAACAGAAAAGAATAAATATTTCTATATGAGAAAATGTGGTAACTTGTCAGATATTTGTAATTCCAGTGGTGAAACTGCTAGGCTAGCCCCTTGTCTGGTACTTCTTACAGGTAAACTAGAACTGAGAATGGTGCACCATTCCCAGTTCTTCAGAGATGCAGCATCTGCACCAACTTTGTTTTATGAAATTGAAATCAGAACACAAGGTAACTTGAAGCCTTGAAAACAGCAAAAAATATGATAATTATAGGAAAACACAGGTAAAAAAAGGTGAAGCAAACATAAGAAATCTTTACAGAAATACTACCTTAAAATAAAAATATAGTAACATCAAGTAAATAATAATAAAATAATAATAATATTCTGCTTTTTTATATTACTCTGGTGACATTTTTTCTTCCCCTTTCCAAACATAAAGTTTGAGATCAGCCATGATCTGTAAAGAAATGTAATATTTTTCAGCTGTTCCATGTGTCTCCTCAAAAAAAAACAAACCAACAAAAACCCAGCCAATAAAACAGATTTCATTAAAATATTCATATAAGTTAATGAAATACTATTGAATTTTATTAATGATAAATAGATACAGACAAAGTACATAAAACTTTTCTGATAGGGAGAAGTGACTTCATGCCATTTGTGATAGACCAATGGTCTAGGAATAGCTCCATGGAAAAGTGTGAATAAAATGTTGGATGTGGTCTGTTTCCAAGTCATGGTTGCTGAACTTATTGAAAAGGAACTCAGGAGAACCCTCTGGACCTCTTGCTCCCAGAGATGGGCAGTGACTGCACAGTGACTGCACAGTGACTTGCAGACCACAGTGGAGCACTATGAGTCAAGATTCTTCCCTGAGTTGACTTCACAGAGACATCGATGCCTCTACTCTATTTTCATTATCATCAACTGGGAATGCCCCACAATACCCCCAGAGCCAGATGGTATGGATAGGCTTTCCTTTCAATGCACACCTTTAATGCAGAATATCCTCCGTCATGAAATCGAATTTTACCACTAAAAAACCTCAGCTCTTTTTACTCTGAGTGCAAATTTAGGCAGACACTGCCAGATCCAAGAGGTATGAACTGGAATTAAACAGAAGGCAAAGCCACATTGTCAGTATGAAAATGCCAATAGGAAATTTGTCTAATTTTTAAAACTGCACAGAAGCTTGTCCTCTTCTAATGCTGAGTTAAGAGTTAGATTCATCTGTGCCTGATAAGTACAGCTTTATTAAGGATTTGATACTTTGGTTATTCAAATGCTCCAAAGATGATTTTAGAAACAGTAGGCAATATTGTTTAAAATATTTTTACTGTCTGCACATAACACTATAATTTGGACTTGAAAGTAATCTTCCTGAGAATTTAAGAAAAAAGAAAAGGAATTATATTGCACTTGCTTAGTCTTTCAGATTTAATAATTTTTAACTGGATAGATACAGGCATGTTACAGTTACGTAAATTTTATTTAAAATTAAGTGAATGTCAAGATTCCAAGCGTTCTAACAATGAAATTATAGACCAGGGTTATTCAAGACCTTAAAGTAATGCCAGTAACACATAGAAATTCAAAATGTCACAACAAGCAGGGTAAGGTTTTATTTCCACCTTCAAAGTACATTTTTATTTTAAAATATCCTATTCCATTTACTGGACTCATGTTTACAAGGGAAGGTACTAGATATCTAGCTAGATATCTAGAAGATACTAGAGTATCATGAAAGCTCTGTTAGCTGACTATGGTATGTAGATCAGTTTCATGTACAAGAAAGCTAAAAATTGCTCTTAAGCAATAAGATGGGAGAAATAGGACAGCCCTTTTAATAGCCCTCAGAAATGTCTGGTTCGCATTTCTACATCCCTACTGGTGTTAATTTTTTGATAGAAAAAAAGATGAATAGTAATTTCTTTTTCTTTTTTTTTTTTTCCAGACCCTGTTGCTTCTGCCTCTGGCCCCAAATTTGTGACAATTTTCTTTGTGGCAGCATTGATTTTCATCAGGATGGGCAAGGAAATGTGGAAAATAATTCCTCTTTTTTTTATATTAAAATTCTCTAAAACCATGACAGTTTTCAGAAATAAAACACATAAATATATACATTAATTATTAATTAAAATTATTAAATTAATAATAAATTTCTCCATAAATGCATAATATTTACTTTACAGGATTTTAGTTTGGTTTATTGTCCACTTGTTTGTTTAGTAAAGCATAGCCCATCACAGAGCTGTTAGCACTCTGGAGCTAGGACAAAGATGACTGTGTTCAAGTTCGACTTCCCAATTGGGCAAAACAACACTTAAAGTACTTATTAAACAAAGTGCCATAATTGCAATAATTTAGTGATATAGACCTGATATTTCCAACCAAAGTTGTATTTTGATGTGTCTTCTGACAAAAGCTTTGTAAAAACTATCATACTTGTACCAGATTTCAATTTGAACTTCAGTGCTAAATAAAATAATGACAGTTTTTTCTAGCTTTAGCTGGCTCCTAATCTGCCATTAAGACAAAAGGAAATTAGTGTTATATTACTAAAGCACTCAGAAAAATACCTAATATGAAGGCCAGGTTGGAGGGGGGTTTGAGCAACCTGGTCTAGTGGAAGGTGCCCATGGCAGGGTGGCTGGAATTAAATAATCTTTAAGGTCCTTTCCAACACAAACCATCCTATGGTTCTATGATTCCATAATGTTATTTTAATATTGTAGAGAGTAAACAGTTGCTGTAATTTAATTTCATTTTTTTAACAAGAACTAGAGAGCAAACAGTAATCAGTGGTGTATCTCAATAGTCTATACTGGGACAATACTATTTATGATCTCCATCAATGATATGGACACAAAGAGTGGGATTGAGTGCACCCTCAGCAAGTTTGCAGATAACCCAAAGCTGAGTGGTGCAGTTGATGGTCTAAAGGGATAGGATGTCATCCAGTGGGACCTTGACAGACTTGAGAAGTGGATCCATGGAATCCTCAAGAAGCTCAGCAAGGCCAAGTACATGGTCCTCCACCTAAGCCAAAGTAACATTCATACAGAATACAGATAAGTTGATGAGTGGATTGAGAATAGCCCTGTCAAGAAAGACTTGTTGCTGGTGGATGAAAAGCTGGAAATGACACAGCAATGCAAGCTCACTGCCCAGAAAGCCAAATGTGTCCTGGACTTCAAAAGACGTGTGGCCAGTAGATCAAAGGAGGTGATTCCCTCCCTCCACTCTTGTGAGACTACACCTTCAGTACTGCATCCAGTTCTGGGGCTCCCAATACAGGAAAACACTGATGTGTTCGAATGGGTCCAGAGGTGGGCCGTGAAGAAGATCAGAGGCCTGGGACATTTCTCCTATGAAGAAAGGCTTTGAGAGTAGGGTCTGTTCACAAGACAAGTCTTTCAGGAGACTTTATTGTGGTCTTTCAATACTGACAGGAGTCTTGTAAGAAAGATGGAGAGAGATTTTTTACCAATAATGGAAACATAGAATGGCATTCCTGATTTTTCTTCTTCTTCACTGACATATCTCTTCAACATTATGAAATACATGGATGAAATAGTACTTCCTACATTGCAGTGACAATACAAATTGTCTTTGAAATATCTAAATCTCATTTATTTAAACATAGACTCAGGAGTAATTAGTACATTCAGTTCTTTGGATGACAGCACTGAGATTAATATCAAGCTGGTGACATTTAAATTTAGATGTCTGCTTCCATTATCATCAGCAGAGATCAATGATACCCACAGAACAAACGCCATGTGAGGGCCAAGTCTGTCAGCTGTCCAGACATTAATGATGATACCTTTTGAGAGGCACCAGGATATGTTAGAGATCCACACAGGGATGGCAGATATGACACTCAGGAGACCAACACCACTGTAGAATGGCAGCTGGAGGACAGCCAGTATTTGCTAGGGTATCACTCATCTTCCTGGACAACTCTGTTGAGGCATTTGAACAGAGTCCAGTGTATCTGTTAAATGTCTTCATGAAAGGCCAGGGAAGAATTACATCTGGCAAAGCTGAAGTTCAAAATTAATTTAGTGGTTCATTTGCAGTTTATAGGCAATTCTCTTAATGAAAAGTTTTTACTGATCAGCATGACTAGACATCAGAAAGGAATAAAACACAACAGAGATACAAAGAAAAAAATAGGTGCACAAAGAACTTACTTGAACAGAAGAATCCAAAATTGTATTTTTTGTACTGGTTCACATCTTGAAAAGTCCAAGCTTGTTCGTTCTTGCTTGACTAAAATAATCTAGAAGAAAGTATATAAAATATGGTGACATAATATTATGATGTAAAGATAGTGTGGTAAAATCAGACACCAAAAACTTTCAAAAATATGGCCAAATCCAAATGTCTTCTCATGCAAGGAGTTCCTTAGAGAGAAATAACTAAATAAATCTTAGATAAGTTTTTTTTTTTTTTTAAATAACTGAAGTAGTTTAACATTTTGGCACTCCACTGAAAAACCAGAACATTTAATATTCTAATTTTTAATATTGGTAGATGATAAAATTCTGGAATGCCATGTATATTTTAAAACATTAGTGAAACTGTGATACTTAGTTTCTTATCTACAATTTCACTTTTCTCAGTATAATATCTAGGCAAATATGTCACCAGGAAAAAGTGCAATTTTCTGTGGAGATGATATATCAGCAATTTTATATATCTTGATAATTTTTTATGATAACACAAAAATGAAGATCATGTTTCTGACTATGGCTTTGACACAGGTATAGTTAGGTATATATAAAAGATTTATTGTTAATCTGTTGGTCAGATATTTTACCACCAAAATATGTTTCTCATTACATTGAAAAAAATTAGTCTATCTGGTTTCTATTTTATTGTCAATGGCTATTATTAAAATGAAGATCACCTTTCAATACATTGTTACATATAACCCTTAGAATATTCGATTTTTAAAATTTTATTATCTGTATTTATATACTTGCACATATCTTTCTTTGAAGTAATTCCTGTATGAATGTTTGGGCATAGAATTCTCCAAGGATTACTCTCAAAATGGAATCTAGTTATGACTGCGCCAGTTTCCTGTGTCCTACACAATTATCCAGCATGGTCTGAAAGCTCCTCAAGACCTCTCTTTAAAATTCTCTTCAGATAACAGTCTTCCACAAAAATATTAAACTTGTTAAATCCATGATACAGTCTTCAAATTGTGTAACATCATACTACCAATTAAATTCTTCCTTGCTCTTGATATTCTAGGAGTTCCTTTTGGATGCCAACAGATCTATTTGAAGTTTTTAATCAATTCTGTCATTGAGTCATTCTGAATTTCAGTCATTCTTTAGATTAACATTTGCTTATCTTTTACGTCTGCTTCACTTACACACAATTTTCTAAGGGTTTGTTACATGGACCCATTTTTGATGTTTTAAGGCATGCTTACCATACTATGAAGTTTTTCTGGTGTATTCTAATTTCATGCCAATGTATTCAAATCCTGGAAAAACTCTTAGAGAATATGAAGTATACTAACTTTTTAAGACAGAGATTTCCATATTTAATATAGTAGACCTTAATGAAAACCAAGGAAAACCAAGTGATAATTAGGACTAATGGAAGACCTCACATGTTTTGTCAGAGGCACCTAGAGAAGGAGAAACTGTAGCTCAGATATAATTAATGTAATAGGGTCTTATATTTTTAAAAGTTTTGGATCAATGGTCATCATTGCAAGCCTGATGATTGAACTACAGTTTGGGAATTTATGCTGTGAAAAGCAAAGCAGCTGTTTTTATTACTATTTCTAGTTACAAATTGGACAATTACAGCTGTTTGAATTAGGGTTTCTCTAAGGTCTCCTGCAGAAATTGTTAGAAATGTCTCTTTAGGCACTTTCAACTTCTAATTTGCTCATTAAAGGAGAAATGAAAGTGAATAATTTAAAAATATCCACAGGCAGAACAGTTTTACCACACTTTAGGGTTGAAGAAAAAGTTTTAAGAATGACATCTGTGTGAAGGCATGTTCAGAGATGATAGCTTGAGTACTGAGATCCAGTACTGTCTGTAAATATCTTGGTAGACTGGCAGACTAATTCCATATGTTACTTTTTATTTGCCTTGCTGACATTGGATTCTGTATTTTGCTTCTGGGACAGTTACATATCTGTTAAGACAGACAATGGGCTTTTGTTCTGTTCATAAAGGCAGATTTACTTTCTTCTTAGCCTTTAGGAACATAAACATTAAGTTACTTTTTAAAAAAGTATTTTCTTCAGATAAATCTGGGGGTATGGATCTCCACATCTTAGGAGAAAGGGAGGAGAGAACTCTTAATTTTCCTATCTTTTTATGTATGGGCTAATTCTCTGTCCTGAAATAGCTGTGCAGACTGTCAGTAGAGAAGTTTCCAAGACCATCCAGGTCATATTAAAATCATGGTACAAATATAATTCGTGTCTCTTGAAATTATTCATTTCAGCTAAATTAATAGCAAATTTTTATTTTAATGTCTAGTCCTTAGACATACTATGTCATGGAATTTCCTGCTGATGAGATTAGAAAATTTATTTTGAAGATTATTAATAAATAATAGCAACAATAATCAAGTTCCTTATATATTTTATATATAATATGTATTGTAACAATTAAGAAAGCTTTATTTTAAATAGTAAAATAGGTTTTATACTTAATTTTCTTTAGATTGTGGAGGTTAGTACAAAAATTCTCCCTCTTCTGCTTTCTGAGTGTAGAATATAAGGCACTAAATTATCATTTTCCTCAAATCCAAATGAACAGAGTTAACATTACATAACCACATCAGTCTTAATATAATCAATACACTGGAGGTGTACATTATTTCCCTAATTTTCACTGTCTACCCATATACAGTATTATAATGCAATGACCTGTCTCGAGAAAGAAATTACTGTAGCGAATTATTAGGAAACGAGCAATTACACAATAAGGCAGAAAGGGAAAAGGCAATAAAAGGGAAGACTAAATGTTCTTCTAACCACATACATACACTTTGAAAAGCAAGACATAGGATTCATTTACATGCCTTCTGGGGAAATGATTTAATTTAATTATCTATTCTCTTAGCTTTGAAATTCGAATTATTCATTATGCACCTGATAAGAAGAAAGACAAATATGACAGCAAAGTAGACAATTATTTTAGTTCGTAGTGCTGAATAAATAATAGTAGAATGCAATCCAAAATAGTGGTAATATCAAACCTTGGTTATTCAAACTGAAAGATAATTGAAGAAGAGATTTCTACACTGCAATGTACGCATAGTGTTCAGAGGGGACTGTTCTTCAAAATATTATCAGACTGTCTTTGTAGCAACAGAACTGGGTAAAATTAATAATCACTATATTAGAAGTAAAGGAAAACATTTCTTGGTGCTATATTTCTAAAATGGAGTGCTATATTTCTAAAATGGAAGACCTAACTTACTTTTTAAAAAAATTGTACTATTATTATTAAACAAGAAATAGACCTGAATCCATGCTGTAGGTCAATTGATACAAGGTGTTGCAAGTCCATTGACTTCACCAAAAAAATGTTGTATTGAACCAGCGGAAAAGGTGATCTGAGAGTAGAAAAAAGCAAAAATCTCTTCCTGCTGTTTATTTGTCCAAAATGTAACAGGTGAATGCAGCAATAAATGACAAACATACACATGCATTTTAATTACTTATTATTGAATTTTCACTATGCAGTTGTGAATTATGGCGATATTGTATCTTAATTAGAGGGCAGGACAGATGGTGAAAGCTTAGTGTGTGTTAAAATAACCTCAGGTGCAGGCTGACTATGCACTTCAAGCAACATTTCATAATAACAAAGCTAATTGTCTAGCCAAAATAAAAAACATGTTCTGTGGAAATACTTAGTACAAAAATTCATTGAAACTATGTGGTTTCTTCATATTCTTTTCCCTTCTAATTTCATATCAGTCAATAACTTTGTTTAATCTTTTACCTATGGGCTAGATAAGCATTGGATTTTTGAGTTTAAAGAATGAAGGCAGAAATTTAGTTTGAGTCCGAAAGAAATTTCATCTCCATTATATACATTCATATGATCCAACAAAATGTTCAATACCTTAAATTCTTTTCAGCTATGGCTCTGTACTGGAGTAACACAGAAAGAAATGTGCATGTCCTAAAGAGAAGCTCCTCTATGAAAAAAAGTTTAATGTTTTCTTCCTTCACCTACCATTTCCTAGGATATAGAGTCGACAAAAGTATAGGGAAAACATAACAATAGGAAATGGTAATTTAAAAATAATTACCAATGGGCCAATTTTATCTGTGGCCCTATTTTATTTTTCTGTGGCACACTGAAGCCTTCACTTGCTTCCTCTGGATATTTGAGACAGTAAATTCCATGTTTCCTGGCTAGAAGAGTCGATTATACTAATGCAGTATAACCTCTTTAGAGCAAAGACACAGACTATCCATGAGTCTAAAAGGAACAGTGCCATGCACTATTGTAAAAATGTGCATTCACACATGCAGAATTTAGGGCATCATGCAAATTCTTTTTTTCCTTGAATGTTATATGGATAGACTGAATGCCTTTGGTGTGAGGATAGCAATGGTCCTTTCTTCTGATCAGAAAATTGGTGAATGAACCTATGAAGGAACAGGTTTTGGAAAAAAAACAGTACCAAGACCACCAAAACAGAAAACTGTCCTGTGGTCCATTGAGATACTCAGTACAAAGTGTGGATTAACGCCACCAAGTATGAGACAGAGCAATGCTATCTAGCTCCCATATCTCAGTGAACCTATTAACCATGTCAAAGCATCTGTGGAGGGGATCTCTAAAAGACATTGTAATCCTAGTGTAATGGGTTCCTTCTGGAAGAAAATTTCTAAATATGTGCTAGAAGGGACTGCAGAGTATTTTGATAACCCAGTCCAGGTGACTGCATTATATTCACCCACCTTGACAATACAGGTCTCGGTTTTAGATCACTTTCAACATGTTTCAAAAATATTTTTCTATTATTTCCATATTCTTACACTGCTACATTTTAACAATACTTGAATTTTTTATTATGTGAAAGTAACTACAATAATTCATAAGAACAAATCTTATGAGGTTTCTTATGAGTTTGTGTGTTTACTTCCAATCCAAGATACTCTATGATTCTAAGGCAGCTGAACCATTTGCTAAAGCAAGTTTTTGAACAACAGTTGTGGTCTGGATCACTTCAGCAAAATTCTGACTGATATATTTTTCAAGAAACTTAATCTAGGGTTTAATTATTCTAATAGTTTACACACAGCATACAATGAAATATGTTACTCCAGTGGGGGCCAAAACCCCAGATTTGCAGTAAAAAAATACAAGCAGCTAAAAAAGAAGATAACGATGGTCTATCAGTAATGATTAAGCTTGCAAGCCAATATACCTCTCATGCTTCTTTGTGTTGAGCAGGCAAAAGTTATTTAAGCATTTTCTGCACGTTGAGCATATGCTACTGTTTTTGGAAAGCTTGTGCTGATTTCTCTAACTGACAAACAACATTTTTCAAGTACACTTCTGAGGACAATATTCTCCACTTGATTTTCTAAGGTAAGTGAGTTTGCAAGTGCAAGTTCAGAACAGGAATGTTAATATAACAGTGTTTATCACCAAGCAACTAGGATAGATTCAAATGTGCATATTTGCTAATGTACATTTCCCATAAGAGTAACAGAAAAAAGCTTTTACTAATTACTTCCCCCCACTGCTGCCTTTTTGTATTGGAAATGTATAATGTTTTTCCTAACAGATTTGCTTGCTTTCTTCATCTACAGGAAACATTATTGCCCAGATTCTCTTTAAGTCTAAACAAGTGTAGTAAGGCTGAAATTTGTGGAGTGCTGGGGAAAAGAAACACAAAAAAACCCAACAAGGAACACAAAAGAAAACAATAATATAAATCTCCTGTAATTGCTCCTAAATTAACAGATTTATTATTGTTATCTTTACCTCCTTAGTACCTAGTGATATGAAGCAGACTGATCATGTGTGAACACAATTAGCTGCAGGCAGGCACATCCCTTAAAACATGGTTTCCTGATAAAAATTCCCCAGTGAGAATGGATCCCTGTTGCTTATAAATCTGATCATAAGGCGGAGAAATTAAATTATGGAAACGGGGATAGTAACTGAAAGGACCACGAGTCTACACATGAAAATTACAGTGCAGTACAAATGACAAAGTATGAAAATCAGATATGCAGGGAACATTATGCCATTTTGATTCAGCTCAGTGAGGAGAGAATGGTGCTGTTTTAGGGCTGCCGGAGAAACCACAGAGTAGCTGAACAGTCAACATACATTTCCTCATTCTATCTGCAAAGGGGTTTTTGTACAGAAGATACAACATCAGCTTTAAATATCACCGGCAGAGTTAAACTGATATATGCTTATTGCTAGGGTGATTACTAGAAGCAGTAGTCGATATTCAGACAGGGATGTTATTCTGTGGAATGCTGGCTGTTTAGTTACTGCATATGCATAGATTTAAGAGTTTCTTGAATGTTCTTTACAAACTTTGAAGTACCCCACACTGATGAAAGAAATGTCTACTGTCCCTGATGTCAAAACAGGAGGTTTTGCTTGCATAATCCAGCCCTCCATAATTAGGCTCATGCCATGCCTGTCACTGATTCAAACCACAGAATCATTTGGATTGGAAAAGACCCTCAAGATCACGGAGTCCAACCATAAACCTAGCACTGCCAAGACCACTAAATGAAAAATTAATTGAAAGGCAAGTTAACATAAGGCAGATAAAGTATGGCCTGAGACTGACACAAAAAAATAGGTAAAAGCCGTACATATTAGAAATTACTGATTATCAGAAGACCATGCTCCTAAAATAGAGTGCTACACAGAATGAAATTAATCTAGTCAGAAAAAAGACGCCCTGTTATGGTAAAACGGATGAGTTTGGATGCTAAATTAATTTCAACACGTTGGTTAATAAGTCAAATTTTCTTAAAATGTACAGAATTCAAGCACAGTAAGCTTGTCAAAAGCATGTCAGTTCTGGCTGACATGCCACAAAGTTGATGACTAACAGGTGGTGATGAGCAAACTCTGAAAATAGCTTTAAGCTGTTTCTGACTATGTAAGTAGATCTAGTTTCCAAATCTCAGGACCAGAAGCCTTCACAGTTTGTTTTTTTTTTCCTCCCTCATTTATAGACTATTTCAATGAGCTCACAGTTATGTGACAGAAGTTAGGATTTCTTTTCTCAGCTAGGTGTGCTTATTTGAACACCATTATTCTTGTGAATAAAAGGAGTATTTAGGAACTGTCAATCTCAAAACCCTATGAAGCAGTGCAGGTATGAAGGTAGGAATAAATATTGTTATGCAGGTGGAGAGCTAGAAAAGCAGAGATAGGGGCAGCGATATATCTACGGCTTTGCTAGTATTGTAACTGTTAAAGCCTTATTCATGCTTTTGTATGAAATCAGGGCAATTAAGTAATTACTGATTTACTCTTTTCATTATAAAAATTCTCTTTTATCTCCTATCACAAAAAAGGTTGTGTTTTTCTAACTTTTAACGAGCTTTTTATTCTTCAATCTCCTTGTTGCTTATGCATTTGTTACTCTCCTCCATCCTTAGGATACTAAGTTAAAAAATCATAGATCTTCATGTAAGCATGAAGGAAGAATGTTAGTAGGATTTACAAATATTTTCATTGAACTGTAAGTTATTCTTATAAGGAAAAACTCAAAATGTCTGGTTAAAGTTATTATTCATCCAGGCACAACAGGACTTTTCAGTAAATTAATATCTGTCTCAGGGTATTAGTCTAGTACTAGCTCTTGACACAGGTGTGAAGTGCATATGCTAAGCTAGCTTATCTCACTGACATTTGTATAGTATTTGTACATAACTTTTTAAGAACACATGCATAAAACTTTGGAGTAAAAGTGACTTTTTTTTTTTTCTAAGAAATAGTTTATAATAATTTATTCTGGCTAAAGGTCACTGAATGCTACCTCCTAGTATGACTTTTTGTGTTACAATATGGCAATGACTTTTTTTTAAAAAAATATTATTTTATAAACAAATCTGAGAAGATAATCTGAATAGAAATGTTTAAAAAAATAGTAAATTAATTTTTGATGTGGATTTGAGGCGGGATGAGATGTCTTCCCTGCATTTGTTTTTACTTCCACTAACTGGAGCAGGCATACATGATTAGTCATGGAGATGTCATGACCCACACCAAACCCAAAAGCACTGTTTAGATATATAATATTAATAAAACATACAGCTTTTCTATGTTTGTAAAAACTAGCGTGAGAAAATGCTTGTCTATTAAAAGAAAGAAGAATGGGTTAAAAAAACCCCAACCCAAAAAAAACCCCAAAAACCCACAAACCAGAAGAAAACCAATGTATTTTCTTCTTGCTAAAATGTACCTTCATTGGGTTCATTGGTTCAGCTGTTATTCACTTGAGTTTCTAAGAATAAATGGATTTATTCCTTACTGTCTTATACCAAAGCACCACTCATATTAAAAAATAAATTCAAAGTTCTTTAAAGTTACTTTCTAAAGGTCTATTGTATTGGGATGGACCAAATTTCCAGGTTACATGATGTTCCTATTGTTTCTCCACACACAACCACACACAAATTATTAACACTATTATTCCATTCATAGCATTCAATTTAAGGCCTGATTATCATAATTTTTCAATTTTTATGTCATTTTCATTGCCAGTTCTGCAAAACAGAAGAAAGTCCATGGTGAAACACTCTCCCTCAATTAGTCCTTTATTTTATAGCTACCATTCCTGCTCACCCTGCACATAATTAATAGAAGCAATGATAGTAAAATCCGGTAATACTTTATAGCCTTCCTTTGTATTATTTTATCTGCTGCATACCAGTGCTATTTGTCTCTTTCACATAGTCCATAATTCTAAAAGATTAGTCAGTGCACAACACTGCCAACTGTGTAATATTTTATATTAATCTCTACCCAACCTGCTAAAATAATTTATAATTTAACTCCTAGCATTTGGACAGAGCCCCATCTTCTATATTTAGTCCTTATATTAATATTATTATCTACATTTCAATATATTTTGTGTAAAGGAGATAATCCCAATTTCATAAATAGGACCTTTTCTTCATCACCACATTTTGACAAAATACTTCTAGGTTACCAATGTTTAGAGAATTTTCCCCAAAAAATATTATAATAAATTCATTTTGTTTTCTTCTTTAAGGGCTTGCTATCACTATCTGTTTATGGTCCAAAGTATCCTCGAGTTCTAGGAGTCCTTTTCTTCAATCCTGTCACTGCCTACATTGCAGATTTCCTGTTCAACTTCCTATGACTAAATTTTTTTCAGGTTATTCCTGCAGTAGAATACTGTAAAAAGACATAAACTTAGATGCTGATTAAGTTAGTTAATTGAACTTTGATTTTAAGAGATTTATTAATCTCTTCACTGTTTTTGTTTGGGTTTTTATTTAACCTTTATCTTTTCCTTGTGTTTTCGTCCCAAGCTGTTTTACCTTGGAAAATACTTGCATAATTATAAAGGTTGTCCTTATTTCTAGGACTAATTTTTCATTATCCAACTTAAGTATGGAAAAAATTTCATCCTTATTTCAGTCATTACATTCAGCTCTATGCTATGAATGAGTTATTAATAGCTTTTCCTTTTAGCTATCAGTCATTTAGTCATAGAGATTTTTCTAACTCTTAGCATTGGATGCACTGGAAGCCTGATATAACAGCATAGAAAGATAATAAAGAATCACCTGTGGAACCATCATTCTTATCTATAATTTGAATCATAATTT